>OU963912.1:3502855-4871188 GCA_902850365.2 Chilo suppressalis | reverse complement strand
CCGAGATATAGGGGCTTGACAGACAAGCAGACAGACAACAAAGTGATCTTATAAGGGTTTCGTTTTTTTCCTTTTCCGTACCTTATACGGAACCTGAGTTCGTTAAAGTTAAGCAACTTTCGCAGTAGTCGGTCATTGGATGGGTGACCCTATCTCGAGTTCCTCCGTGCTTTATTACTTAAATGAAGTATCAAATGGCATGGCCAATCTGACACAGATTAAAAAAAAACACCTTTATTCTGTACATTTGTAGATAAATAAAACTAGTTTTTACGGGTTAATGCACGAAACTTTATTTATTTATTGACGTTTCGCAGCCTTTTCAGGTCTGCATCGTCAGAAAGATCTGAAAAGGCTGCGAAACGTCAATAAATAAATAAAGTTTCGTGCATTAACCCGTAAAAACTAGTTTTATTTAAAGAGTGATGTGCGTGAAAACCTAAGAAACAAATACATTTGTCTATCTATCTATCTAGATAGGTACCTGAACTCAAAAAATATATAATTTATGCGTACGGAACCCTTTCCACGCGAGTTGAACTCTTACTTGTCGCGTTTTTGTTCTCTTATCACTGGTTACGCTGAACTGACGACTCAATCATTAATAACAATTAAAGTTTTGATATGGATTTTTTTAAGTTGATGAACAACTAATGGGAAGAGCTCGATGGCGCTGGTGGTTAGCGCGTTCGGCTGCACTCGTTGAAGTTGGATGGGTGATCAAAAATCTTCTATCTCGAGTTACTCTGTGCTTCGGAAGGCACGTCGTGCAAGCAAGCCATTGGTCCCGGTTGCATCTGCAGTCGTTAGCACCCGCCAATCCGCACTGGGCCCGCGTGGTGGGTCATGGCCCAATCTCCCCTATTCCATCCATAGTGATGGCTTGTGCCCCAGCAGTGGGGACATTAATAGGCTGATGATGATGATACGGAACCTGAATAAGTATAAGCAACCCACATGTTAATACGTCATAGTAATAAAGTTGTCTATTTATTGTTCAGGGTGGCCTCTTATCTTCTCTCTGCGTGCCAATTGGAGAAGGTTGGTGGCGCCACCAAGCAAGGACCCGAGGAGATCCAAACTGATCGGCATCAACGGAATAAGGTAAAATTAATAATTAAATAAATAAATATTTCCAACACTCACACCAATTAACCTAGCCCCAAAGTAAGCACTGTAAGGCTTGTGTTATGGGATACTAGGGTAACGGATAGAATACAAACATTATGCTACCGCGGCCCTCACGGACCGCGTCGAAATTCCTCTAGCCATTCTTAAGCTGCAAGGCAGCGCCATCTCTTCGCATTATAGGTAACCCACAATGTCAAATGAATACTTTTACAAGTATTAAACATTTTTAATTTTTTAAAGCATGCCTTACGCATCCTTCAACCACCGGAGGAGCGAGAAGAAGGTACATATGTGGGACTCCTCCCAGCTCATTACAGCCAGCCCTTGGGCCGGGTGAAATGAGCGGGGCCCTACCTAACAACAGGGCCAATAAAAACAATACTCCTCCACCGGTCACCCGGCATACATTCTGAGGACCACAGTCCTCCCAATGCATACCGGGAGTGCGGGTGTGGTCGCGGCAACCGCGCAAAATAAAAACAGTATACCTACGGGACGGTTATTTTGTTTACTGTTGTTAATTGTTGTAGGTAGGTGCCTACCTTTAAAATAAAGTTATATATTTTTTTACACATGTGGTACAAACGTAGATATCGTCTCTCTCGATCTCAAAATCCTTTGAAAATAAAAGTGTACCTAAGAGACAGTAATTTAATTTACTATAGTTATAGTTATTTAAATTATATAGGTAGTTATTTGAGGTAGGAAAAAATATTCCGCCCGCTTTACATTTTTTGCCAAGCAAACATGAAATCATACGACAAATTTAAGTGGGGAGGAAGGGCTATTGGTTCAAAAATCACCAAAATTTATGTCGCTTCAGCGTTGCGAACAATAAGTCTTCAAAAAAATTAGTTGCTTAAGCGCGAAAAAATACTCTAATGATTAAAAAACATAAACAGATCGACGCAGAAAAAAAATCTGATTAAAGTGATATAAATATACATATATATCTCATTTTAGACCAAAGTGGTGTATAAGCAATTTTGCCTTTCCACAGTCGATATGCTTTAAAAACTAAAATAAACTTCCAAGTCAGTTGGAGAAACTTTTAAGTTTGGATAACTTGATCTGAATCTTACTGTACATATGCCCGAAATATAATAGTCAGACAACGTAGGCCCATAGATACATACCTTAAAATCTAACATATTAGTAAATGAAGTTAATACTTATGTACGAGTAAGTAAAAACTTAATATACACGTATTGACGGCGACGTGTGACGTGGAGTGGTGACCGGTATCGGGCCTCAAACCGCCGAAACACAACACCTATCGACCAAAACACTTCTTTCATACAGTTCGCTAGGTGTTCGGTTGGTACTCTCAACGCGAATGCATTAAAATTCACATTATGGCGAGATTCCAACCGTGCGACAGGGACAGGGAGAACTTCCTCTTGATCTGTAGATATTCTACGCTCTCCTCTTCCTTCGTAGAGTGATGCAGCCGGGACACGTACAGGAGTTGTTGGTATGGCGGGTGGCAACAGATGGTTAGCTCCGTTCAGGGCAGCACCACACAGGTTGCGGCGAACGGACTTTCTCTTCTTCCTTTCCACCTTGATGAAGCCTTCTTTGTCACAATTTAGATTTTGTGATGCTCCGGAGTAGCACGTTTATGTTTACTACTCTTCTTTATTTGTTGTAAAATCTGTCTTCAATTCCCAATGCAAATGCATTTATTTTAATATTTGTTTCTCGATTTTTCCGTCGATTTCAAGCTTACTTTTAAATTTATTTTTATTGTTACAGGTTCCTCACAGCTGTACTAGTGCTTTTGGGTCATGCTCCCATACCTCCGGTCATAACTATAGAAAATCCTCAATGGCTAGAAGACGTGAGTTTATAGCAATAACAAAATAAGGTTATATTTTAAAATCATTTTTAAAACAAGCTTTTGTTTAAATGGTAACTATATTCTTCTCAACAAACCCTTACTGTTAATGCCTATATCACAGAAGTGACCATAAAAAATAACTAATTCTCCAACTTTGAATTCAGAGTCCCAAACACAAATTTTGACAGGTCCGTAGTCGTCAAATTTTGTATGGAAGGAGACAGTTTATTCTCACGCGCGGTAGGGGGCGCTGCTTAGTTTTCATGGAAACTTTGACGATGCGATACGATTACGGAGCTGTCAAAATTCGTGCTTGGGCCTCAGTTGCAAGTATTGTGCCCCTTCTACAAATTGACCCATAGATATGTGGAAGGGGCACGTGGGCATTCGTTTAATGACGGGTTGTCGCCCATTACAAATCCTCTAAATAATACTTCGTTTGCACTGTCTAGGTTTAATAAAGATAGTCGAACAAATAATCAGCTTTAAATGACCTATGATTGCTCCAATGCAAATGGATTAAATCGGAACGTGGTGAAGTTATTAAGGGGTTTGATCACGACCGAACAGCTCGACGTCACTAATGTCCCCAAAACTAACGGGTCACTCAGAGCGACAGGTGTCAAACCCAAGTCGGTTCCTACTTGACTTCTGTTCATCAACCCACGACAGATATATAACTTAATGGTTTGACCCGAACTTACATACATACTAAATTGGACATGCCTACTTACGTACATTGCAAGGTCGTCGATCGACGGCATCTATAGCTTAAAATTTTCATTCTTGTTCTTTTTCAGGCGTTCGACAACGTCGCGATGCAGTCATTATTCCAAGGCCACATGATCACACAGACGTTCTTCTTGTTGTCTGGTTTCTTCCTCACGTACAACCTTCAATTCTTCAGCGGAAAGCTCACCTGGAAGATAATACCCAAAGGGATCTTATTGAGATGGCTTAGGTGGGTTTTTCTACTATTCAGGGATAAAAATAACTATTTAGGTATATAAAATTTATTATCGGGGAATCGCAAATAACAAGGTACTATCAGTAAATTGGATTCCTGACCCACCATACGCTTCATCATCATCATCTGCCTATTAATATCCCCACTGCTGGGGCACAGGCCTTCCCTATGGATGGAATATGAGATTGGGCCAAGACCCACCACGCGGGCCCAGTGCGGATTGGTGGGTGCTAACTATAAGCTTATTTCTTTACAATAATTGCAAAACCATAAGGTAGACTTTCAAATTCACTTAGTTTAACTAACTAACAATGTTGTTGTACATACATATATGTAATATCAATGCTAATCTCTGGAAACGCAACAGTGTTCTCCACCTATTAGATCCTTGGTTGAGAACTGACCAAAAAAAATCTCAGGCCTTTGCTGTATACCTAGCCGAGGTATTTAAACCCAATAATACGGATAGTCCAGAAGATCCAGAAATGGAACAAGTCCTAAAACAATACCTGGAACTATGCCTGCCTTTAAAACCTATTTTACCTAGGGAAATGGCTACAGAAATAGCCAAAATGGGCCTTAATAAAGCACCTGGATTTGATTTATTCACACCCCGGCTGCTCAAAGAGCTCCCTAAGAAGTACATTGGTTTTTTGACCATCACATCAATACCACACTGAGAATCTCGTATGTTCCTGCACTCTGGAAAACATCACAAATTGTTATGATCCACAAGCCTGGTAAGCCGGCTAACGAAGTCTCATATTATCGCCCTTTAAGCCTGACGCCTGTATTTTCAATGTTATGGGAAAGGATCATCCTTGCACGATTATCCCCTTGCCTAAATATGGACCATGTAATACCCGACCATCAATTTCGCCATAGAGCAGGTACACAGAATGTATTGCCCAATAAGTTAAAGCCTGGAGAAGATAGAATACTGTTCGGCAGTTTTCCTCGACGTGCAGCAGGCCTTTGACCGGGTCTGGCATAAAGGACTACTCTGCAAAATTAAGTTTCTTACATACTCCCACTGGTAGTGACCAGCTGATGGAATCTTATCTTAGTGACAGAATGTTTCAGGTCACGCTTCAAGACGTAAGATCTTCACTTTTAGCTGCAAAGCTGGAGTACCCCAGGGCTCTATACTTGGTCTGGTTCTCTACAACGTATTTATTAGCCCAGTCACCAGAAAAAGTTGTAGCAACCTTCGCCGATGACGCGACCTTCTTCAGCTGTAACACTGATCCTAATGAAGCAACCACACTGTTGCAAACTCAGCTTGATGTCACTTATGCTTAGCTAACTAAGTGGCGCATAAAATCAAGCGCCCCGAAGTTCCACCACATCACATTTACCCTGAGACGTGAAACTTGTCCATCCATCCATCTGGGCTCTGACATATTTCCGCAATCAACCTGCATAAAATATCTTCCATTTTACCTGGACAGAAGGATGACATGGAAAGACCACACAAAAAAGAAGCACAATGAAATCAACTTGAGATTCAAAAATCTGCTGTGGAAATTATTAATATTAACCATCCATAAGGAAGGTCCCAAATCCCAATGTGATTGTTTAAATTCAGTCACAATAGACATAGAATAATAGTAGGTCCGCTATTTCAAAGTCTTCTCAGAATTACAGCGACTCGATCGCTGCATTGGCAGCGACATTATACGTCCACACACTACTTTTGACATCGCCAGAGAGTCGCTATCGGCCAAAGTCGCTGCCTTGTGGACCCAGCTTTAGATCTTAATACGCGCGGAGTTTAAGCGTTGGCTCACACCGAAACGCGACGCGACGAAAAGATGACACATTTCATTATTTTAATTCAGAATACGCGTGGAGCAACGTATTCTGAATCCGAACAATAAAATGTGTTCTTATAGTAATTAAAGTTATGTTTTGAGTCGCTTTATTAAAATGTGCGCACGGCGTCGCTCACAGGTATTAAGATTATGCGTTGCGTTTCGTGTGATTTACTGCTAACTTCGTTATCAAAACCGCTATAAAATTGAAGACGCAAACTAGAATGTTTTTTCTGTAATAATAATTTTATGTTTCAGAATAGCCCCAGTGACCATCGTAATGGTAGCGTTAACTGCTACTTGGTTTAAGTTCTCGAATTATGGACCATTTTGGCAAGTATGTGACAATAGATATTAAATTATGTTCTATTAATTTCTTTGTATCATATGAGGAGCTGGCGAAAAAATCGGTATAATTACATAAAACTAAATTTTACAGGAGCTGTATAAAATTGAATGACATACCTCCAGTGAGCTTATGGCATGGTTTTTTATTTATAAATTTAGTTATTTTAACACTGTTTAAGGCGGTTTAGATTGAAAATTATTTGAGATATAATTCAGAAAAAGTAAAAAAAGAAGTTTGACCAGATGCGTAATTATATCGTTTTGTTCGCCAGCATATGTAACAATACCACTTCTAACACCAATTTAATAATATTTACTTAGGCTCAACTCACACTGCCGCAGAGTCGATGCGACTCGTTTCGCCTGTAGTAAATTACTTTATATTTTCCTACTATTATGATGTTCCCATTTATTCGACGCGCGGTGACGCTCGACTCCTTAGTACCAAATTTCATGTTTTTCGCCTACAGGCGTAGTACACTACGGGTTAGAATCCTTCGATAATAAAGCCGAACTGTGGCATAAACTATGGAAAGATATGGGTATGCCAAGAGAACATCTTAGAGAGCTGAACTTTGCCGAATTGTTAGAGAAGGCGGAAAAATTCTTTCCTGCAACCAAAAAAGCCATAATAATTTTTGGCACTACATTGCACCACGAGCAATATAGAGAGGTCCTTCTCTACACTGCAGCCATTCAAAACGTGGTTGAGGTCGACGATAACCGCTTAAATGCAAGTTAACATGCACAGGCCGTGCATGTTAAGTGTACATCGAAATCGATCGAGTTCAAGAAAATTTACATGCAATTTCAGGTGAAGGCTTGAAACGGTTCGACGAACGACGAACGAACGAGAAGCTTTGCTTTGAATTGCTCTTTTAATAACCTCAAATCAATATTCATTATTGTAGCGAACGTAGTAGTTTTACTGACCTGCCCACCCCCCACTTTGAATTAAATCCTGGCTACGCCCTTGGGGGGAAAGGCTTAATTTTGAACTATTGTTTCTGATGTACGACTATGTGTGTGTGAATTGATTCTGATAGCAACTACCACCCTGTTATCCTTGATTGACAATAATAGAGTAATACGTGTTCTACAGGAAAGTATTGGCGTAGAAGTCGATGACTGTCGCAAGGACTGGCCATCGGTCATCTTCTATTACAACAACTACAACACCAATTCCACTTGCAACCTCCAAAATTGGTAATTGAAAGAATTTTTACTGTCGTCAGTTGCGGGTTGCGAAATTTGTACCTAGGTATGGGCATGTCCACATCTCCACGTAGCGACGTCATCAACGTGAAACGTAAAATAGACATAACAGAAGGTAATCTAATGTATGTATTTCACTTTGAATACCTATGCTCGGCAGTTTCGTATGTCGTATTACACACTCATGCTGTCTTTTTTAAATTAAAATTGTAAATTTATGTATTCCTTGGCGCTACACTTTATACAGAGTGGTCGTGGTCGTCACATCAGGGTTGGTGGCGCTATTTTCCAGCGCTAAGTAAAGTATTTGAAAAAATGGTTTACACACCAATTACTAGCACAGTTTTCTATAAATAAGCTATTTCATTTAAAACAGTTTGGTTTCTCTAGAGGCAATTTTTCAATACTACTGACGCTGGAACTGCACTTCTCAAACACATTTTTGATATATGGGAGAGTAAACACGACGCTATTGGCATTTTTTGCGACTAATCAAAGGTGTTTGACTGCGTTAGCCATGAAACATTGTTAATTAAAATAAAGCATTATGATGTATCAAACACTTCACTAGGTTATACAGTCTTATCTTTCTGCTAGGATTCAGAAAGTGGTTATAAATAAAGCTGAGTCTTCAGGAGCAACCATTTCTATGGGCGCACCCCAAGGTTCAATATTAGGCGCATTGCTTTTCCTTATTTATATAAATGCCCTTCCTAACTTTACCAGAGATTTGTGTGAGACAGTAGCACTATTTGCTGATAACACCTCTTTAGTATTTAAAGCTAAAAGAGGAAATGATTGTTATGACGAAGTAAATTGTGATCGAAGATACTCTCTCTGAAGCCCTTCATTTGTTTGCGCTAAATATTTTAAATCTTAGCTCTAGTAAAATAAAATGTGCTAAGTTTACTCTGCCTAATGTGAGACAGGTTAATACTAGTATAAAAATTAACAACCAGCCTGTAGAGTTAGGGGGGGGGGGCTAAGTTTCTAGGTATTACTTTAGACTCGCATCTGTAATAACATCCTCATATTGATGCATTATCAAGCTTCGCGGCTTTTGCTATTAAAAAAATAAGACTTAACTGATGTAGAGACGGCAAGATTGGTTTACTTTGGTTACTTTCATAATGTTATGACATATGGCCTTTTGTTGTGGGGTTCAGCTGCTAATATCGATAGTATTCTCATACTGCAAAAGAGAGCTGTTCGCGCCATATACATCTTAAAAACAAGAGATTCTCTTAGAGAAAATTT
This sequence comes from Chilo suppressalis, assembly GCA_902850365.2. Lineage (NCBI taxonomy): Eukaryota > Metazoa > Arthropoda > Insecta > Lepidoptera > Crambidae > Chilo > Chilo suppressalis. Next base: position 4,862,616 of record OU963912.1, on the reverse strand, counting down.
TAAAGAAATTAATATTTTTAACATATAATATTTGTAAGAAAAAACTAAACGCATTTGCGAAAAAAAAGTCAAACCCATAACTTTAACACGAAACCTAAGAACAAGCTTGCCGTTTCATGATTCAGGTTTCCAAAAATCAAGAGGTTCAATTCTCGGTTATATTATTGCATTGTTTAATAAAATTCCCCAATATCTGATGTGACTTCCTCTGATTAAATTTAAACCTGAGGGCAAGAATATTCTTATGAGTTAGGGCTATTATGAAGTGGATGATTATCTTAATGATCATAATCATGTAATTTGTAATATAATGGGTATTAGACATTTTTATTACAATAATGTGGTATCTGTAGCCGTTTCCTATATACAAAAAATGTAAAGCTCACTATAAAAACTTATTGTGTCTTTATTATAAATTATGTAATGGAAGGTGACTCCAGAATTATCTCTGAGGTCATTTTTCAACTTGACGATACTGTATATAATAATACAGAGAAAAAACAGCCCTTTCTGAATTTCTTGCCGTTTCTTCTTGGTACAAGGTCTCCCGCCGTAGTTTTGGGAACCGATGGCGCAGCTTCTCTAATTTTATAAGTGCTTGTATCAGCCTAGACTGAATAAATGATTTTTTGATTTCTCTTATTTTATTTTCCACCCAGGTCTATGGCGTGTGATATGCAGTTGCACATCATAGGGTTGATGGTGGTGGTGCTGTCCCCAACTGTGAAGGCCAGGAACCGTGCGATCTTCATCTTCTTCCTACTCGGCATGATCTTCCCTGCTCTAGAGGTCTACTTCCGGGGCGTGGATGGCAACTTCCTAATTACGGCGGAGTAAGTTTCACTTAATTTTAGCAGTATTTAGTACAGACAGTTATTTTGAATGAGCTAGACTCCCTCACACCAGGTAGGTCACCACACCCTAGAGAGACGAACAGTAACTTTGTTTCTAATCTGTTGACTAGTGTGGCAATCAGGGCGTTTTTTTTTAATTATCAGTCTAATGTTCTAGCATCGAGAAATATCAAATTTATAATCAATTTTTTTGTACAAACTCTTTGAAAACAATTCCAGATTTCATCAGAAATAATGTTATGCCTATTCGTGTAGGTACAATTTTACCTTTTATTAGCCTGACTTCGTGTTCCTTAAATGTAGCGTGAAGAATCATCTTGCATATTGGCAAAGGACTAATTAATACATCACGATGTTGAACAAACATCTAGTTGAGTGGAAACACCTCCACTAAATCATCCAAAAGAAACTAACATTTAGTGACTAAAGTATCCGCCTCATTATTTATGATTTCCATTACACAAAAGCATATTATTGTTTTCTAATATTTATTTATTTATATGGTTGACAGGGCCATCCGAAACTACCTGGTGGTTGTTCCGACGTTCAAATATTTATACGTCCCCACGCACACAAACATGCCATGTTTCTTCATGGGCATGTACTTGGGATACTACTTAACGGACATAGAACAAATACAAATCCCTAAAAAGCTACGAAAGGTAATCATGTTTCATCATGGTAGTTAATATTGGTTAATAATAATCATTTCGACGACCTCCGTGGCCGAGTGGTTTGTACGCCGTCTTTCATGGTGTCGTCGACTCGAGATAGGGTTCAAATCCCGGTGGGGGCAGATGTTTGTGTGATGAATACGAGCATTTGTACTCCAGTCATGGATGTTTAATATGTATTTTCTATAAAAATATACTTATGTATGAACAGTATATGTATTCTATCAGATACCCTAGTGTCCCATAACACAAGCCTTATAGTGCTTACTTTGGGGCTAGGCTAATTGGTGTGAGTGTTGGAAATATTTATTTATTCTTTATTTATTTATTAATAATGGCAAACCAGGCGAGAGATTCTTCTAATAGTAAATCACCACAACAGTGACGATGACGAAAGGCGTTGCCTCCGACGACTCCATCTCCTCCCTGTGGAACTTAAGTTGCAGGATCTGAATCAATCCCATCAAAATCAAAGAAAAACAGAATCCGAAAATTTTGCTTTCCTGGTGTGAACTTCTTTTCTAGAAGCTGGTTTTATGTCAACCAACGAACGTGGTAGTTCGATAACAATTGGGATGCCGTCCCATCATTTATGCATTAAGGAACAACTTTAGCCCGACTAGACTGTTTGCTAAAATAATGAATTGTTGAACTTTTAAAGTGCAAAGACATGTAGTCTTTGCACATACTTTTCTTAGATATATCAAGAACTAGCGGCTGCCCGCGACTTCGTTCGCGTTTACTTTAGTTTTTTGAGAATCCCACAGGAACCTAACTTCTTTCCTACATAAAAAGTATCCTATGTCTTAACCTAGGTCAAACTGTATGCGTACAAAATTCCATCCAAATCCGTTCAGTAGTTTTTGAATGATTGAGTAACAAACCGACAAACATACAAACATTCACATTTATAACATTAGGAGGAGGAGGATAAAATAAATGTCGTGATTCCAATAAGGGTTTATAAGCATGCATTATTTGAATTCCTTCAAGAAATCTCATACAGAATCTTATTCCAGGTGTTCGCTTACACCTTCTGGACGTTGTTCCCTTGGATGCTGGTTTTACCAATAACGCAATACTTCCTCTTCGTTGCGGATGGCTCTCAAACATCCATGTGGATGCGGATTATTCATGCTATGGTTGAGAAACCTCTACAAGGACTAATTGTTAGCTTGATTATCATAGGAATGGTTATCAAAATTGAAGGTATGTACTGGCAGTATACAGTATACTATAGCATATAGCAAGATTAGCTGTTTTCACGTGAAAAATAAGATGCTTACATTACCCACTCACAATCCAACTTGATGACTGGAACTGAACGGTAGCTCCCGGAGATATTACGTAAAGTATGGTTGGGGGTGGAATAAGTAAAAACTAAAGAAAAGTTTACTAGAAAAAAAAACAGCTTGCAGCTTAAGGCTAGGAAAATTTCGACGCGGCTAATAGGGCCATGGTAGCATAATGGTCAGTGCATTCGTCCGGATTGCGAAGGGTGCGGGTTCGAGTCCCGTCCGCTGCCTGGTCCGCGTGGATTTTTTTCTAGTAAACTTTTCTTTAGATTTAAACATCTAGCAGTTAAATGCTTAGAAATAAATAAAAACATAAGTAAAAACTGGCTCTGTACAATATTTTGATCATAATAATAAATCACTGGAGTTCCAGTATATAGCAGTAACCATTCCAGGCATCTAAGAGGTCGATGATGATGATTCTAATTATCATATTAGAAAATCCTGCTTTGTTTTATTGAGTATTCTCTAATTGAATAGTTTTCCCTTACCAACCATTCAGTACCCTTAGTACGAGTTTTACAATTACGAAAACTATGATAGTTTTCGTGAGCTCGCACTCATGCTCAGGGTACTGATTTTATTGTTTTCGTTTCAATACAAATAAACAGTATTTAAATTCTATCATTTAATCATTTGCGTCTTCTTAAATTTTTAGTATATTTGGTTACTATTCACCAAAATGGACATAGAAACATAATTTACAATAACGAAAACTATGATAGTTTTGGTGAGCTCAAACTCGTACTAAGGGTACTTACTGGTGTTCTTTTTAACTTTAGATGGGAATGAATGCAATAATTTCTCTTAACTAATGATGACTAAAACTCTGTTGTTACTATTGGCTAGCGATTAGTACACTGGGTTCGAATCCCGGAAGAGGTACATAAGTATTTGTGTGATGAACACGTGCATTTTCCTATTGTTATGCATGTTTATAGATGTTTGAGTAATTTTATAATACGTTATCTATCACCTATAACACAAGACTACTAAGTTTGCGGTAAGTGAGATGATTGTTGTAAAAGTACCCCCGTTTATTTATTGATATTGGCAATACGCTGTTGAAAGCTGTAGCGTACAGAGTAAGAATAACCAGCGCATTATCGTCCTCAGAACTGCGGTTCTACAGTTGGATCCTGGAGAGCCCCATCTGGGTGCCGCTGGCGAAGCTGTCGTACTCTATGTTCGCCACGCACGTGATGATAGTGCGCTACGTCGGCGGCACCAAGGCATCAATGTCACACATCACCCTCGTCAGCATGGTAACTATCATAGCTTCATATCAAAGTCTCCACTGCTGGAGCACAAGCTTTTCCTATAGATGGCATAGGGGTAATGGGAAAGACGCTCCAGTCCTCGTGCAAATTGGTAAGTGCTAGTGACCCAATGTTGCAGTTACACAGTTGGATCCTGGAGAGCCTCATCTCAGAGAATAAGTGTTGCGCTACTACGGCGGCACCAAGGGCAAGCTGTAACATATCAACACCGTCAGGGCGATAATTTTTATATTATCTTCCTGTCAATGACCATAGTACTGGAGTGCAGGTTTTTCCTATGGATGGCAAAGGCGTAATGGGCCATGAGGTGCCAGTCGTGCGGATTGGTAGATGCAGACCCAGGGTTGCAGTTACACAGTTGTATCCTGGATATCCCCATCTCAGAGAGTAAGTGGGTGTACTACGTCGGTGGTACCAAGGGCACGTTGTCACATATCACCACCGTCAGCGCGCAAATTTTTATACTATCTTCCTGTCAATGACCATACTGCTGAAGTGCAGGCTTTTCCTATGGATAGCATAGGGGTAATAGGCCGTGACGCACCAGTCCTCGTGCAGATTGGTGGGTGCTAAAGACCCGCAGTTGCGGTTGTACAGTTGGATCCTGGTGAGCCCCATCTGGATGCCTGTCATACTGCAAATTCTCCACGCAAGTGATGGTGGCTAGAAACAATGGAACTTTTCGTCAATCACCATTCTCCTGACGTCATTTCCCGGCATTTCCAGCCTCCCGGATATAAGAGTTAACAAATATCAGCAATGATCTAATTGTGACGTTAATCACTTAATGAGATTATAGGCGCCGCACTACTCAATAGTATTTAAACCCCGTGAAGCTAGGGCAACACTGCAGTCAACGATAAAAAAAACCACTTTGACTATTTTTTTGACGACCTCCGTGGCCGAGTGGTTTGTACGCCGGGTAACATGGTGTCGCCGACTCGAGAGGTCCCGGGTTTGAATCCCGGTGGTAGCAGATGTTTGTGTGATGAATACGTGCATTTGTACTCCAGTCATTGATGTTTAACTCTGGTCTCCTGTTAGGTGGAGTTTAATTCCCCATCCGGGCGTTCAAATCCGAAAGGAGAACCCGCTATGCCCTCATCATCATCAGCTTATAATGTCCCCACTGCTCGGTCACGGGCCTTCCCTATGGATGGAATAGGGAGATTCGACCATGACCCACCATGCGGGCCCAGTGCGGATTGGCGGATGCTAACGACTGCAACGAGGTTGTAAAAACTCTTCCCTGCTCATTTCGTCGAGTTCAGGACTAGGTGAAATGAGCAGTGCCCTACCCACCGAGACCACGCACAATACTCCGATCACCTGACACTCTGAGGACCAATGCCCCTCGGATAGAGTCCCGTTAAGACTAGCCGCGTGCTAGATTTCCATACTGGAGTAAAACCAGGGTGTTACTATTTACACTGGAAAGTTAAAAATCAACTCATCATCATCAGCCTATTAATGTCCCCACTGCTGGGGCACAGGCCTTCCCTATGAATAGGGAGATTGGGCCATAACCCACCACACATGCCCAGTGCGGATTGGCGGGTTCTAACGACTGCAGAATCAGCCGGGACCAACGGCTTAACATGCCTTCCGAAGCACCCGAAGCACGGAGGAACTCGAGATAGAAGATTTTTGGTCACCCATCCAATGACTGACCACTGCGAAAGTTACTTAATTTCAACGTTCGCAGCTGACCGCGCTAACCACCCGCACCATCGAGCGCTACCTCTCTTAATTAAATTATATGTAGGTAATTTTATTTCAACTCTCCACAATTTAGTGACCTAATTAGGAAATCGAATACACAATTGAAATCCCTGAATACAAATTTCACTAGATTACTGACATTTATCATTTGCCAGTCATTGTTTAAATTATTGTCTGAGAACTATTTCAGCCAGTTAGCCGACCTATATTCTCGGCTGAATTTACTTGGAAGCAGTTCGATATAGCAAGAAAAGTGTTAAGAGTGTTGTTTTCTTTTACAGATCCAAGAATTCGCTGGACTTGTTACGTTATCATTGTTTTTCGGTTTCATAATGTACATGCTTGTTGAAGCTCCATTTGGCGAAGTGGTAAAGTTGCTAGCATTCCCTAGTACTAAGTCAAAATCTACAGTGAAAGCCAATGGGAATGGAGTACACATTGATGGGAAAATAATACAGAATGGAAATGGAAACTCTACTCCTCATAATGGAAATATCAGAGAATTTCAGAGCAACGGAAAGTCTTTGAAAACGGAATGAAAAACAATGCATTATCAATCAGTGTTGATAGAAGAATTTTAGCGGTTCCGTGATTATTTAGAGCTGTGACTTTGAGCAAGTGCAATCTACAACAAGTTTGTAGGAACTTCTTTATAAAAACCGTTTTACCGGCTTCTTTTTATCATAAATATTTTGCAATTTTATTCGTAATAATTAGTTCTACCGCGTAACTATATTATTATGAAATTAAAGTAAATTTTGACATTTGAAAAGAAATAAAATGGCCGAGTTTATAACTAAATATAATAAAACAAAAGTATAAAAATCTTTTAATTTAATACGGGGAATAAAAAAAATAAGTTTCAAATGTTGAAATATATATTTAATGTTGTGGTGTTTGAATTTAGTCATTGAATGAGATTAAAACAAAAAGGGAAGATACGGCACCCGCGGCTCAATATTGAACCGCTTAAATTGTGGTTCATGACCACAATTCGCTTTAGTCACAATTCGACATTCAAACACGCTGCATGTGCACACAAAAAAACAATATTGCGTATATTCTGTGTTATAAAGTTAAAACAATGCCTTCGATGCTTCTTAAAGGACACAAATACTTCAAAATCAAATAAATGACATGGCAACATTTTTCATTTGTAAAACTGTAAAAACATTTTTTTCTCAAAAATCACGGTTTGTCGTGTATTTTATTTACGTAATCGCCATTTCTTATCAAGAAAAGGACAACGATACAGCTCAGCCGTGCCATGCGGTCTCGGACGCGGCCTCGCCGTTTCGCTCGCGCTGCGTTGAAGCGTACAGTTCTGTCTCGCTCGTTCGATTGAATGTTTATTTACAGATGTGTGCGTGTGTGAGAGTTGCTTATGTAGTTGAGTCGGAGCATATTTTATTTGATGCTAGTATGAGATGAGCGTACTGTATCATCCCTTTTTGTTTTAATCTATGTTCATAGATACATTACCTTTAATGTAGGTAGCTGCGATGTTATGGTAAATCTTATAGTTTATTGAGTTAGTATTATTTGTATTAGCTATTATATGTTGTTTTATTAGTTATTGATAGCTCTACTTTACTGTATTATACTTGAACTTAGATGTAATGTTTATACTTTATTTTTTTATGATAATGGTTCATGTGATTTCAATTATATGTGACAGTCTGATATAGGATATAACAAATTTTGTGTTAACCTGATCTTGCCAGTAATTAATTTAAGTATTACTGTTGGTAAGTTTTGTGCCTATACACTTTTTGCACTAGTAATATTCTGCGATGTATACCATAGCTAAGATTCCATGATTACTATGAAATAGAATTACTTATAGCAATCGGATCGATAGAAAATGAAATAATTTAAAATCCTTATTGTTCTGTATGCGTCACTATTACGAATACTAAATAGTAAACACAAAAAAAAATACACACTTGAATACAAATTAATCAAGATCAGTTCAAATAGAATGTAATGTGAAGTTGATTGAATGAATATTCATTCATTAACTATGTTCAGAATACCTTTTACCGATAGCCACAAATCAAGTTTACCAAAACTGTATTTTTTCCGACTGATTGAAAGATAGCTTTTTGTTCGTTTTGATAAGGATTAACAATCAATATTGACAGTTTGTGGCAACTAAATTTGTGATTTTCTGTACATATTGGAAGCATTAAGCGATAGCTAAATATTTTTATGTTTCTCCAGAGAGAATAATTTGAATGAGAGCCAAAGTATTCAATACTGTTCTCCGCGTCATTCAATCACAGTGGTCACGAATGAATGGGCGCATTAAACTACAATCACAAAAATGTATATCAAAGATATAGGTACTTACATAAAAAAAACTAAAAATAATAAAGACAAAGTTTTATTGTCTTTGTACAGTAATATGAAAAGTGACCAGAAAAATGAGTTGAGTTACTACATTTCTCTCACAGTATTTTATTGAAACTGATTCTACCTAAACTTAAGAGGCCATGGTGTAAATAAAATAAATTATTATAAAAAATAAAAACTTTATTTTTTTTAACATAATTCTGTACACGCTCACTTATCCTTAAAAACATTTTTTTTACAATGGTCAACAGCACATCAAGTCAATTTTCTCAAAACTGCCCAGGTCATAATTCATCTGATAGATATCTTTTAACAAAATCGACTAAGAAATCAATTACATAATGTAATTTAATTTTGACTAAGAAATCAATTATACAATGTAAACAATAATGCTTGTCTTAGTGAGTACCTACAGATAAGGGTGATTTACCTTCTTTAATAAATATTACTAATTAATTCACATTACTGTAGCTCACTGCCGGATTTAGTAAACGGGGGGCCCCCACAATAGAGACTTCGGAAAAAAAATCTTTCAAATTTTGTAATTTTGTAATTTGAAAGATTTTTTCTCTAGTAATCATCTTTTCTAACCAGGGCCGAATTAAAGGCAGGACAGGTGGGGCTGTGGCCCAGGGGCCTCCACAACAACTTAAGAAATAACAACATTCGATGGGTCATCAAGCATGCAAATCCTAAGTGGCCCGGGGCCTCCACAATCCTAAATCCGGCCCTGCTGTAGCTAATAAACAGAGTAGGTACCTATCAATTGGATTAATAAAATATTTGACAGTGATAACGTGATCTGCTGTTAAAATATAGATAATATCAGTTTAATAATCTAGAATAAGTTCAAAAATTATTTTGAACTTATGATTTATTGATTTTCACAGCGGACAAATAACGAATGCATAGAATCTGTTGTCATTCCACTCTGTGTGAAACAAGAACATTTAATTTATCACCAATCTTACAAAAAAGCAAGAACAATCTTTTTGATTCAAACAAAATTAATATTCAATTATTATCTTTCAATAATATTTTCATGAATGCTTTGTTAATTCTTATAATGCCTATTATAAGTTTATTGATACTTACAAAAATTATAATAATTCTAGTTCTTTCCCTCCAACTTTATGGCCTACTTATCTCATATTACTCTGAGATTTATACAAAAAGTTTCAGTTTACACAAACACACGCTTAGGTACGTATTTTGGCTTATTTTTAACTCGGCATGAAGCCTACTTAGCACGTTAACAACTCCGAACATCATTATTAGCAATGGATTTTCACAGCCCCGTACCCCCAGCACGAACCAATATCGAATTCGAATAGTTTGCGAGTCCGAAATGTCATTGTCAAATTTTGTATGGAAACTTAAACAGCAGCGCCACGAAGGACGTAACGAGAACTAAAAATCAGTACACATTTGACAATGACATTGCGAACTCGCAAACTATTCGAATTCGATGTTGGTTCATGCTAAGGGTACTGGACTTTGAATACCAGCGACTTGGCCAATCTCTTATTACAATAACGGATTACCAGATCGCAACTCGACGTCCACTCATTATGCTATAGAAAAAAATGTCATATTCGTTAATTATCGTCATTTGGAGCACATACTTCATGCTCCGCAGCCATTCAAATATATTAATTTTTTGCCGTGCAATTTGGGCATGGGGCCGACGGAGGAGCCGTCTTCATATGAGCAACCTCGTTTTTTCAATGCTACCATTTTCTCGTGCAGATTCTCGTTGTCTTTTTGCAAACGCAAGTTAGCCTTTTTTTGTAGGAGTAGCGACTTGCCACCAGCATGTCGGATATCGCGAGACTAGTCGCGAAAGCGTAGAATGCACAACTATTCCTACTGCACTAATACTCCTGCATTTAATGGTTTTACGATAGGTAACTCTTTCCGACAAAAAGGAGTTATATTACTACTAAAAGAGATCCTGCCTTCTCTGAATGCCGGCGACCAAGTCCAAGGGTTTCACAGCTGGTAACTTTTTCCGACAAAAAACTTATATTAGAAATAAACCTCATGCCTTCTATGGTTTTACGACTGGCTACTCTTTCAGGCTAAAAGGCGTTAAATTATCACTAAACTACGGCTGGTAACCTTTTCCGACTTAAAGTACTTATTTTAGTACTAAAAGTCCTATCTTCTATTGATCCCGGTGACCAAATCCAAGTGTTTCACAGCTAGCAATTCTTTCGCACTAAAACTAGGTATACATATTATCACTATACCTCCTGCCTTCTTTGAATGCCGACGACCAAGTCCAAGTGTTTTAACGGCTGGTAACCTTTTCTGACTAAAAGAACTTATCTTAGCACTAAAAGTCCTGTCTTCTATTGATCCCGGTGACCAAATCCAAGTGTTTCACAGCTAGCAACTTTTTCGCAGTAAAACTAGGTATATTATCACTAAACCTCCTGCCTTCTTTGAATGCCGGCGACCAAGTCCAAGGGTTTCACGGCTGGTTGTGGCGGTTCTTGCACTACCGATGGCTGTTCTCTTCTGTCAAACTGCGTGATTGCTCGCCACAGTTCTATCGCGGGCAATTCTATCAGCAAACAGCAAGGTATTGCGGCGACGTATGACAGGATAGAGACGGATATAAGAAGGGTTATCTGGAAAAAAAGTAGTTGGTTGGTTGGTTAATTTCGATACACATCCACAAAGGTAGACAATGGTGTCGATTCTAGCATGATTCTCTAAACCTAACTTAAATTTGACAACAGTTTATATGTGTCATTTGTGATACAACGGATGGAGGAAATCATTACTCACCGTCCTCAAGAGATGGCGTTACCTGCACTACGATCTTAATAGTATGGAAGCCTACATCGCAGAAATGAAATTCGGAGGCTAACTCTTGATATATACGATGCCCGACCAACATCAGTCGGGCCGCGGCCCCCGAGCTAACATCACCCAGCTCGGGGGAAGATCTTCCCCTTTGACCTTTCTACATCATTCTCTGTACAGCTTGAAAAGGAGAGACTGATGTTAAATTTAGTTTTAAGTTTAGTGAATCATGCCAGAATTTATACCAGTATAGATCCTATTTAACTACAAAAATGAGTATAGGCTCACCAGCGAGTATATAGAAGCATGGTTGAGCTGCGTGTTGCCAGCCAGCGTAAGCCTTAGCACTATGAAATGTATGACGAACACGCAGTACGACAGACGCCCCAAAGAATGAAAGCCGCGCCACTCAAACATATCACGAAGAGCAGCTGAAAACAACAATGTCATCATCATCAACCTATTAATCTCCACTTTATGGGCATAGGCTGTTAGTATGAATGTAATGGAGACTGGACTTTAACCCACTACGTGGTCTTAGACTGGATTGGTGTATGCAGATGCAGCCGTGACCAACGGCTTAACATGCCTTGCGAAGCACGGAAGAGCTCGAGGTAATTGTCGAGCACACCGAACGTGCTAACTACTTGTGCCAACGAACTCTTCATTGGAACATAAACATTAGTGAAGCACGCGGCCACCAGCGGGCCGGTCCACCGCGGAGTACATCGCACCCGCCCACGACGCCTCTCCTTCGCCCTCACGGAGGCAGACTGCGCCGGCCATTACTGCCGCGCTGCCCAGCGTCAGTATACCCTGGGTACTAACACTTTCAGTGTACGAAGCAGCCCAGCATGAAGGCGCTGAAGCATGTGGCCAGCAGCGGCCGGTCCACCGCGGAGTACAGCACACCCGCCCCAAAGCCTCTCCCCCGCCTTCAGAAAGAAAAGTGCGCCGGCCATTACTGCCGCCCTGCCCAGCGTCAGTATACCCTGTGTACTCACACTTGCAGCGCACGAAGCAGCCCAGCATGAAGGCGCTGAAGCACGCGGCCACCAGCGGCCGGTCCACCGCGGAGTACAGCGCGCTAGCCCACGACGCCTCTCCCCCGCCCTCACGAAGGAATACCGCGCCGGCCATCACCACCACGCTGCCCAATGTCAGCGACAGGTGGAATAGTATGTTAAACCACTATAGAAAATATATGATTAGCAATAAGCCTACGGAATAATCTTCTTCTGTGGAAGACTAATTTATGTTACGTTTCTGTAGTGTTAAGTAAGTTTTAATGGGAGCTCTGACTGGCGTCGACGCAATGGACGCAAAAAATCAAATGCGAAAGACAAGACAACATCAAAAAGTATTCTACAAGTTTTGTGTAAAACTAGTATATCATTTGTTTCTTGGTGTAAACGACGGGTAACCATAGGGGGTAACGCAAAATAAAATTGACAAGACTGAAGAGCTTTTAACTAAAATTCACTATACCCTGATCAAGGACTTAAACCTGGCCTTTGACCTCGTATCATATGACATCTTATGAAATAAAATTAAACAGTCGAATATACCAGATGACATTATAAACATATTTAAATATTGGTACGGAAATCATTTAAATAACGTGAAATGGGCGGGCACGCTATTGGACTCGTTTAGATTGGAATGTGGTGTAAGACAGGGGGGACTCAGTTCTCCCTCTATTTTTAAATTATATGTCAATGGACTGATTGAGGCGCTCAGTGAGTGGCAATGAAATCATAGGTATTCAGAGTGGCTCTAAGAAAGTGACTGAAGTACCATCACTATTGCCCCGTGCCCCGTTGGCTAGAGTAGAGGAGTTTAAATATCTGGGTCATCTAGTTACTCCCACCTTGCAGGACGATGCTGACATTGAGCGGGAACGGTCTCTAGCTGTCAGATCGAACATGATAATTCGCAGATTCGCAAGGTGTTCCACTGAGATTAAAATCACTCTTTTTAAGGTGTTTTGCTCTTCTTTCTACACATGCAGCCTCTGGACTAATTACACTCTGAAATCATATAACGCCCTTTGAGTTCAGTTCAACAATGCGTTTAGAATGTTGATGGGGCTCCCACGTTTTTGTAGCGCCTCGACAATGTTTGCGAAAGCTTGCACAAATTGTTTTTATGCCATAATGCGCAAGCATGGCGCTTCGTTGGTGCGGCGAGTGCGGGGGGGAGTGCCAACAGCATGCTGGATGTGCTAGCAGATAGGCTTGACTAGGATATATCCTCCTATATAGATTCCCGCTCTTTGTTCATAATTTAGAGGCCGGGTTTATGAAGAGGCAACTGCAATTTGTTTTTACCTTATGTTATATTAAATGCACGATTAACCTTATATTCATATAATCATATAATTATATTTTTATTTATATGTATTTATGTATAAATACCTAATTATATTTATGTGTAGACACATGTATTTTTATATTAATGTTAAATTGGTTTTCCTTGAGCACATAGGTACATATTCAGATGAAACATTCATGATTGGAGTACAAATATTTTAATTGGAGTATTCATCATACAAGCATCTGCCCCCACCGGGATTCGAACCCGGGACCTCTCGAGTCGGCGACGTCGAAAAAGACGCATACAACTGTATTCGGATTCGATGTTACAAAGTGGATGATCTTAATTGGCCTCCAAAACTTTAAAAATAATTTTTCATGTAGAAATATATCGAGCTGTGATTGTCTTTATAATAAATAAATAAATATCAACCACATTGCACACTGTGGCAGAGCAGTTTAATTAGGTACATTGTGTTGTGTTGTTTTAGTTTTATAAGTATTATTGACATATTTTAAATGTTGTAATTCAATTTTGATTTTAGTGAATGTTCGGAAATAATTTTAATTTAATAATTCAATAATATTGAATAGGTAATAAATGTATTATGTATGATATAAGCCTTTGTTACTTGAAATAAAATAAATATACATATATATATATATATATAAACCAATAATATTTAAGGGCAAGTAAAAATGGCGCACGAACCACCTTCACACTTCACTCCTGACAGCAAAACTGGCGAGATTTTCATACCGCTAACATTATTAACAAAAAACTAGTAGGCAGTCACAAAGAATAGTCAGTAGTCAACATCATAACAATGTAATCAAGTAAAGGAAAGGAAGCTATACAGCATAAACATCACAAAGAAGATAAAAAATAGTAATTTTCAATGAAGAATGAGGATCAACTCAATAAAGTTTAAATACATATTGGTATTGTTGGTATTATAAACTACTGATCACATCAACAGCCTATTAATGTCCCCACTACTGGGGCACAGGCCTTCCTTATGGATGGAATAGGGAGATTGGGCCATGACCCACCACGCGGGCTCAGTGTGAATTGCTAAGTGCTAACGACTGTAGATGCAGCCGGGACCAACGACTTAACGTGCCTTCAGCTCCAATGTCCGGCCACTGCGAAAGTTGCTTAACTTCAACGATCGCAGCCGAACGCGCTAACCACTTGCGCCATCGAGCTCCTCAAACTACTGATCAGTTTTATCTTATTCTGGTTAAGCTTGACACCAGCGCATTGTAAGTGATGCAGTAGAAAGGCATCCAGCTGGGGAGGTAAACCAGAGACAGGCCCTTCGAACCAAAGAACATACACATGAGGAATATTGAAGTTATAGTTGTACCTTGTTCTGGTTGAGCTTGACACCGGCGCACTGTAGATGGTGCAATACAAAGGCAGTGGCCATCCCGCTGACGTAGCCCGCTAGGTTCATCCAGCTCGGAAGGTACACCAGGGACAGGATCTTCGAGCCAAAGAACATTGTCCGAAGAACTCTGAGGAACGCCAGTTTTATGTAAATAAGGGCACAACGGGTTTACATTCGAATATAAACAATGGAATAAAGTTTAAATCTAAAGAAAAGTTTACTAGAAAAAAATCCACGCGGACCATTATGCTACCACGGCCCTATTCGCCGCGTCGAAATTTTCCTTTTTTCTAGTAAACTTTTCTTTAGATTTAAACATCTAGCAGTTAAATGCTTAAAAATAAATAAAAACATAACTATAATTGCTATTTCTTCTTTCAAATGTTTAATACTTGAAAGAGTATTCATTTGACATTGTGGGTTACCTACAATGCGAAGAGATGGCGCTGCCTTGCAGCTTAAGGCTAGGAAAATTTCGACGCGGCGAATAGGGCCGTGGTAGCATAATGGTCAGTGCATTCGCCCGGATTGCGAAGGGTGCGGTTTCGAGTCCCGTCCGCTGCCTGGTCCGCGTGGATTTTTTTCTAGTAAACTTTTCTTTAGATTTAAACATCTAGCAGTTAAATGCTTAAAAATAAATAAAAACATAATGGAATAAAGTGTTATATTCTTTACAGACTGTACTACTGTAGCAGGGTATAACTGCTTTACAAGGCTGTATACGTATTTCACCTCAGTCCTGAATTCCTTTAAATTAAATATTTGTGGACGAGGCCATTTGGGAACTTATTACGCGTCAGGATCGTGCATTCGGTACAACGCCTAACGTTTTTACGTGGGCAGATTGGTGGGTACTAGAAACTGTAGATACATCCAGACCCAACGGTTTGACCGAACGAACTCAGCATAAATATAAAAGTAACTAAACAATATAATAGAATAGAATAATCTTTATTTGCATTAAATAGGGTTGACAAAAGGTGTTTGCATATAAATCATATGTTAAAAGCTAAAAATCTTAAACCTATTTAGCCATATTAATAGCATGCAAAAAATTCTAATATATTAAAACATAACAGTCATATTAAATTTACCTATCATTCATTTAATAACAAGTATTTTATCACTATAATTTAAATTGAAATTTATGTCAATATTAATTACAATTCCCAATGTCAGTTCAAAATAAAAATATTTTATGTCAATTTAGTATGATATACCTATTATAACAAAAGTAGTAACAACACGTGTACGCGAATAAATTCGACTTGAAGCTGTCTTAACGTAACATCAATGTCTGAAATTGGAAGTACTTTTTATCGTAGTGCAAAACAGTCTTCGGCTCGCCCCAAGCAGAGAGCTCAGAACAAAGCGTTATTTCTGTACCGCACACATTGACGTCACGTTTATAATGCGATTCAAATAAGAATAGGAAAGCCAATGACCTCAAACTGTCAAATGTCGCTTGGAAAGTACGGTTTGCATAAATATCTCGGAACACTTTTTTAGCACTCAGCTGATTCTAGTATAAAAACCAAAAACTTTTAAACAAAAAATAACAAATGTTGATATTAATATTAGTTATTTCTGTTTCATTTATTGAGCTTTGGTTATGAATAGTTAATAACCTAAATCGTCAACCAAATGTCACTTTATGTTGCGTTCAAAAACTCAATTTGAAACTTTCGTTTACATATAGGCTGCATGTTCGTATGTGACCTGCACAACTACATAACTTCTCCGGCGATTATTAATGCAGAGATGAGCGAAATTGAAGAAGAGCTAGATTCTGATTAATGTTTTTTTTCACACAGTCTTAATCAAGAAAGACTATTAAAAATCGGTTGTGTTCTTTTAGTAAATTAATTTTATTAAAAAATCTGATGTTTTGTCTCACTTAATCTTAGTAAATAAGTTTTATTAAATAGCAAAATTGTTTTGCTCACTCTACCTATTTGGTTTGAATTGACAGCTATGACGTCAAAATATGGCGCCCAGTCGGTCCTATTCTTACTTGAATCGCATTATACAGGCATTCTCGTG
The DNA here is from genome assembly GCA_902850365.2 of Chilo suppressalis. Taxonomy (NCBI): domain Eukaryota; kingdom Metazoa; phylum Arthropoda; class Insecta; order Lepidoptera; family Crambidae; genus Chilo; species Chilo suppressalis. The sequence goes on along the minus strand of OU963912.1, from coordinate 4,845,870 downwards.
CACTTGCCAGACTGTTTGTCTGTGCCTGAGCTGTGGGGACATTAACAGTCTTAATGATGATGATGTTGAATTGTTGAGGTTTACTCACTCTGGTGCTTGCCCGGTGACTATAGGCGTGAGTTGGTTCAGGTAGGTGACGAGACCAGAAGCCAGCGCTGACCCGAGCACCAGTACTCCTAGAACCGGCGCTACCAGCGTCCGCCATCTCAGCACCACTAGAAGAACTATCAGACCTATCACATGCAGCTGCATGTCAGCCGCTAAGTACCTGCCGGTAGATGAAAATAAATTAATTAATATTTCTAACACACACACCAATTAAGTAGTGTGTTCAAAAGGAGATATATCCACTTTCCATACTTTTGCGGCTTTTTATAAATAAATTTGTAGTCTGGGTTGAGTCCAACTAGCACCTAACAATCCACTCTTCGGAATTGCGATCCCACCAGGTATCGTTTAGCCCATCTCACAAATATATAAATATATATATATATATGTGTGTGTGTGTGTTTTGGGCAGTTCGGGGTCAGTTTTCATAGAAAACACCGATACACAACGGAAGTTTCCAAGATTCCATATGCACAACCCGCATTGACGGCATTAGAGGAAGATTCCATTTTTATGGACGACAATTTGCGCCGGCCTATTAACAGCTCGTTGTATGGCGTCACCAGCCACGACCACTGCGGGCGTCAACCTCGAGATCATATCACTCACCAAGTGTGCCCTATAGAGAGCTTGTCCAAGGGCAGGTGGTTATTCACGTACAGGATGTGACTACCATCGCTCGTCATGTGACGTCACCAGCCACGACCTCTGCGGTCGTCAACCTGGAGATTATAGCACTCACCAAGTGTGCCCCATAGAGAACTTGCCTATGGGCAGGTGGTTGTGCACATAGAGGTAGTGATACCACCAGCGCTCGTCGTGTGACGTCACCAGCCACGATCACTGCGGGCGTCAACCTAGAGATCATAGCACTTACCAAATGTGTCCCATACAGAACTTACCCATGGGCAGGTGGTTGTGCACGTGGAAGTTGTGATACCACCAGCGCTGGCGTCGTGTGACGTCACCAGCCACGTCCACTGCGAGCGTCAACCTGGAGATCATAGCTCTCACCAAGTGTGCCCTATAGAGAACTTGTCCATGGGCAGGTAGTTGTGCACGTACAGGATATGATACCACCAGCGCTCGTCGTGTGACGTCACCAGCCATGACCACTGCGGGCGTCAACCAAGTGTGTCCCATACAGAACTTACCCATAGGCAGGTGGTTGTGTACGTAGAAGTTGTGATACCACCAGCGCTCGCGTCGTTTGACGTCACCAGCCACGACCACTGCGGGCGTCAACCTAGAGATCATAGCACTTACCAAGTGTGTCCCATACAGAACTTGCCCATGGGCAGATGGTTGTGTACGTAGAGGATGTGGTACCACCATCGCTCGGCGCAGTCGTGTGACTCACGCGTCACCAGCCACGACCATTGAGGACCCGCGCCAAGTAGTGGGTACCACGATATCGTAAACCAGAGTGCTACGCCCGCCACTGGCGTCAATCTGGAGATAACCATCAAATTAGCATTATATATAGAACAGCATAGAACCTTACAGCAAGTATCATCGTCATCGTATCAGCTACTGGACGAAATTGGCGTGAAGGATTCTGACATACCGCGGCATGCTACACCCGCTGGGTAAGGACGTATCCATTGCTGATCATAGACTCCAAGGATCTCCTCACCCAGCGAGTGTAGCAAGACGTGTGAAAATCCTTCACACTTTCCGTCCAGATCTATGGTTCAGCAAAATGTAATTCTACCCATTAATAACAGACAATAAGTACTTATTACCCGACACATATTTTAAGGACTGAGGTCCATAAAATAAGTGTCAGAAGGAAGACTTTAAGTTCCTATTATATTGATTACCTATTTAGAGAATTGGGTATTGCCAACGCCACGAAGCATCTAATGCAAACTTGCTAATACTGCTACATGAAAAGAACTTCTCTGAGATAGCACAATCAAGTACAAATTTTCTTTACACATAACTAAAGTTACTTTTAAGTAATATACCAATGCATTTCTTTATTCACTTGAAATAATGTTTAGTGTAGTATTTTTTTATAAGAGGCGCAACAATTTATCCCGCCCACCTGATCTTAAGTGGAACTGGAGTCCAGTCGCGAAGACAGATGATGCGGCAGAAAGCGTGCCTCTCCAGCCATCCTCACCTTGCCGGCCTGAACACAATCACCTACCCCGTGGACCCTTGGAACCCTACTCATTATCAGAAACACAACTATACCAAAAGGTAGTGTTATTTTACTGTGGTCCTGTTGTATAGTAAATGCCGTCGCACACGGGCCACACGACACAGCCACAAACGCCGCCACGAAAAACTAGAAGCGACTACTAAAGTAGGTGAAGCGTGCGACAGCGGCCGACTAAGGCAAGGAAGAGAGGGGTGGGGAATCGCGCGAGTGACGTGTGGCGGCGTTTTGTATCGGCGCATTAAGTGGCCGTTGCGGGCCACAAGAAGCGAGCAACGACGATTTGTAGCGTGTGGCGGCCACCGGCGTACCGGCCCGTGTTCGGCGACACTAAGTTAATCTTGCAAAATTAAATCTAAAGGTTTATCTACTTTTTGAATACTCACCTAATGAATCTGTTGATAACTGCCATGCAACACTTGAACACACTGATGGGGCTCTTATTGGCCGTAATGACGGTGGCGTATGTGGTCAAGAACCCTGACATGGCGAAGAACGCTTGCAGCCACAGTGGCGAATTGAGCACCACTTGCCATCCGAACTGGTCGTACATCTTAAATGCAAACAATTTAAGTCAGAATACTCTAAACATTGGTAACTTGATTCATTAGTTGGTACTGAGCTATTTACAGCCAATGATGCGGCATTTATGAGCTGGTTAAAACTTGACAAGAGTTTACAAGCTTTATAAAATCTCACAATAAAGATCGTGATAAGTATATCACATTCGGGTTCAGATCCATAACAGATTCCTTGTCACTGTGAACTTAGGAACGTCGGGAAATCTTAGAAGAAATTTAAACCCGTTCATAAAGTGTTAGATTTGTGTGCGTGAAAACATAAGAAATAAATAAAATTCATTTTAGAAGAAAAGAGAGAAATAAAACACTTTTTATTAACCCCATTATAAATAATAAAAAAGAAAGGTTAAAAAAATAAAACTAAGGACCAAACCAGGACCCTGTCTCAGCATAAGCTAAGATGATAACCGCATCAGCGCTGATGTGCTGACGGGGCCTGAAAAGAGTGACTTATAAATTTGCTGAAGTAACTCAGACCACTTACCCTTTCGATGAACTGTGGGTTATCCGTGTACGAATAAATATAGATCAGCATGACGTGGGAGAAGATCACGCACTGCATGCCAATGAACCTGCAAGAAGTTCACTTGAAATACATTAACACGATGAACAAAACAGCGGTCACAGCAAAATGCTTCCATCCCACAACAAGGGCTAACTAGCGCCGAGGTCCGTGTCTCCCAGACGCCCTACAGTGAGCCGATCCGATCTGGTTCGAAAAATCTACATGCTCCAGACGGAGAGGAGACTCCCGCCGAGTGGAAATGCAATCCGCCTCGAATACCTCTAGGGGCACTCGCCAATACTTCACTCTAGTGTTGCCGATCGATAGTCGACTATCGATGATTAATCGATAGTCTATCGATAGCCAACCAATCGTATGACAATCGATCGGCTTATCGATACTATCAATAGTATCGATACTATCGATAGCACAGAAAAAGCCAATACTATCGGATGAGTTAAATACTATCAATACTATCGATAGCATTGTAGTTCGTTAATAACAAACTATCGATAGTATCGATACTGTCGATTTTATTTGCATCCATACTATCGATAGTTTAACAATTTGCAATAGTATTGTTTACAATTTTCAGGTGTTATAGTCAATCACAAACTTTAGTCTAAAACAATCGCTAGTATCGATACTATCGATAGTATTGTTGCAGTTAAAATGAACACTATCGATAGTATCGATACTATCAATACTTTGTTATTAACGAACTACAATAGTATCCGATAGTATCTATAGTATTGCACTCATTCGATAGTATTGCCTTGTTCTGAGCTATCGATAGTTTAGATAATATCGGTTGTATCGATTCTATCGATAGGGTACATGATTTTCGATGTAAACTATCGATAGTTCGGCAAAATTACTTCACTCAAAACAAAGATACTACTAATAAGGTAAAGAGCGTACCCAGTGTAAAGAGGTTAGTGCTAACGACTGCAGATGCTGCCGCGACCAAAAATTAGACATTCCTTCTGAAGCACGGATTCTTTCTTGATTCTCGGACTTCGAGATAGAAAAAGTTTCTTGTTCACCTTGCTAAAGTAGCCTAACTTCCACGACCCCACACCCAAAGCGTCAACCAATGCCATTGAACTCCGCTAACGCTAGCTAAACGCTATATATAATGTATTATTCTTTTGTCAATGCGTAATTGTACTAACGTTGATATTAAAAGAGCAAAATTCTTCATGCACTTTCTATGATTAATGCATTTGTGTAACATTAACATAGACGTATCAAATTTGGACTTGTGTAAAGAGATAGCGATGGTCCAACCAATATCTATTCAAACTATAGGTAAAACAACAGTGCATACACGATCGCTTCGTCGATTATAACAATTACATTATAATTGAAATATTTTAATTATTCATCATCAGCCTATTAATGTTCCCACTACTGGGGCACAGGCCTTCCCTATGGATGGACTAGGGAGATTCGGCCATGACCCACTACGCGGGTCCGGTGCGGAGTGGATTGACCCACTACGAGGTTCAACGATCGCAGCCGAATGCGCTAACCACTTGCCATCGAGCTTCCTTTTTCAGTTATTATTGATGTATATCTTCATTCTTCCTGTTTCATTCTCAACAATAAATCAAACAACTAGATACAAGTTCCAATACTACGATAATTTTATGTGCAAAAGTCAAAGCCAATGTGGACCGCCGAACGTAGGTATTAAAATTAAAAAAAAAAGAAAAAATAGTAAGATTTATAACTAACAACCTTAAAATAATAATACCTAACATACATTATTAAAAGGAGTCCCTTTAGGCACGGTTCCAAAGACTATTTTTTGACGTGACAACGTCTTAAATTAGGTTGCGGCTGGGAGTCACTTATGAAAAAGTGTAACGCTCGGTAACGTTACGATGAGTTTAAGTTTACATGTACAATGTTTTAGTAAACAAAATATATTTCTATAGTTAAAATTTGTGCAATTCTTATTTTCATTCAATTCCTTGTTCCTATTGTGCAATTTAATTATATTCATATCAATAAATATTCTACCGAGAAAAAGACGTTGTCACGTAAAATCTTCGCCCGTAAAACCGACTTTACAGGCAACCATTTTTTTTGTCCGAGGTAGCAGCCAGCCCTTCGATCTCCTGTGATGTCGACGAACCTTTTTGCTATTTCCTTAAAAAGCCTAACAGCGCTAGGACCCCACGGACCAAGGGTCTCGACACCGAATGGGACAAAAGCATATTCGGAGCCTAGACCCCTGTATTTGAATTAAAATTGAAGTACATACATGAGATTGCCTTCTATACTATGTATTTTATAGTTAAACACCCCTAATGAAATATACGGTTTCCTTAGTTCTTAACGATGAACCACGACATTACTACCACTTTAACTTCGCGGAGAGAATTCTTGTGTAGGATATCCGTACACCTTCCTACTCATCTCTACATCTTACCGTTGCAGTTTCTATGATAAATTGCTATAAGAGGGTACCTTATCCCCTCGATGCATGTGAGGTCCTTCATGCGATCATCACTGCGCGGCTTGGAGCGGTCGTACGTCAAAATCTCCCAATTCTTCTTCATCGAGAACGCCAGCAGATACTTATTACCTGCAACGAAGAGAGAAAATGTTTTGTTTTTTATGGTTATGCAGGCGTACGAGCTGACAGTCCACCTGATGATAAGTGGTTACTACAGCCCATTGACACATGCAATACCCAGGGTACCACTCATGTGTTGCCATCTCTAAAGGAAAAGGTTTACCCGCCTTTTGAAGACCGCCATATCATAGCTGAAGAAAGTTTGTTCTAGATCGTGCTGGTACGCAAGAAAAGGAACTGCGTATCGCATGCTGCTAGACGTCAAGCGTCTGGATGACGCCAAGCGTCTGGATGGCGCCAAGCGTCTGGATGGCGCCAAGCGTCTGGATGACGCCAAGCGTCTGGATGGCGTCAAGCATCTGGATGGCGCCAAGCGTCTAGATGGCGCCAAGCGTCTGGATGGCGACAAGCATCTTCAATTATTTTGGCTTGGGATCGAAGCTGATGCGCCAACAAACTTCAACACCTTATTAAACCCCCTTAATCGTCGTCTAGAAGATTTTTTTTTCTTCTCTCGTCTTTTTAGATTGAACTCAGTAGCAGCACAGCACGCAATTACGAGGAAAAGTAATGAAGACTTCAAGAAAAGTGTACTTTAATAATGTTAGTAAGAAGGTTGTGCGCATCATAAGATATACCTACATCAATTATCTATTAAGGTAATTTCAATTTTCTTCCTATACCTGCGCAGAAAAAATCTTAATTTTATAATTTATAATATTGATTTACTCACAGTCCAGTATGAAAAATGAATACACTTATCGAACTTAATTCTTAAGTAAATATTTAAATTTGTTTTTTTTTTTAATAAAAACTTTAGGAGAAATAAAAAAATTCAGAATTCTGAAGTTCGATACAAAAGACATAAACGCGTCACCATTCTATATTATCTTCAAATAAATACTAGGTATGCATTGGCAAACAATGTGTTATAATATTATAATAAGCTTTAATGAGCTATAACAGAAATTAATATAACTTTTACGAAAACAACCAATTTTGATTAATATATCTACTGGTTTACATTTAAATAAGTCAGTAGATAAAATAATGAAAATTGTCGCGTATTTTTTTCTGATTCCATTAAAAAAAACCTCAGGCCTTACGAGTTGACTAGCAGCCAAAACATTATGTTTATAATGTGATGTAAGCTAACTGTATATTGAAGATAGTGAAGCAACGCGGGTCACGGTCACTCGAACAGCAGCCGATAACGCACTCGGACGGCTCAAAGTAATTATACGCGAACAGCTTACAGGAAATAATATAACTTTTATAAAAACGGTTGTCTAATCAAAATTAGTTTAATTAATTTTGATTAATGTATCTACTAGTTCACGTATAAATAAGTCAGTAAAAAAATTAATTAAAATTGTCGCCTATATTTTTATGATTCCATGAAAAAAACCTCAGGACATATGAGTTGAATGGCAGCCAAAACATTATGTTTACAATGATGTCGATTCCGGCATAATTCTCTAAACCTAAACTTAAATTTGACAACAGAGAATGAAAAGAAGAAACTGATGTTGAATTTAGTTTTAAGTTTAGAGAATCAGCCCAGAATCGGCACCAATGTGACGTAAGCTAACTATATATTGAATGTAGTGAAGCAACGCGGGTCACGGTCACTCGACCAGCAGCCGATAACGCACTCGGACGGCTCAAAGTGAATGCAATTATACACGAATGCTTTTGCATTCGCGTATAATTCTTTGGATATGCATATTTTATAATTTTTATTTTTTAAGCATGTAACTGCTTGATGTTTTAATGTAAAGAAAATATAACTAGAAAAAATTCCACGTGGACCAGGCAGCAGACGGGACTCGAACCCGTACCCTTCGCTATCCGACTTACCGACATTGTGGGTATTATCTATATATATATAGATATATGTGTGTGTACAATATATACATGTATGCACCTATACATATTTCATTTACTAGCTATAAGTGAAAGAGAGAAAGGAAAGGTGCGCGCGCTCTGCTTTCTCTTGCTTATATCCCCCACTCAACTCCCGTTCGCCTCGCCCGAACTTTTCGTAACGCGTAACGTATTCGCCAGCTTACCCTCCAAGTCAAGCCGGCGTAAAGGAATTTCACTTCAAAAATTATTCTCCAAAAAAGTCTTTTTGAAAACTGACGTCGCGACGTTAACTTTTAAATTTGATTAAAGGTATTAGTGTCACTTTCTTTGCTATAACAATAGAGCAAGACAACTTGGGACATGTCTGAGTACGGCTACTAGATGAGGAGATCTAGAGGAGTACGGATAATAGCCTTAAAAACTATCTACTTCTTACTACTCCTTGAACTATAATATCGCTATATTAAGGAACGCGCTAAGATTGAAAGTCATAAATATGTGTACGCAGATCATAGACAAAGGCTTTATGCTCTACTAATGACCGTTATTTGGAAATCCCACAGGATCCTTACAATATTTGGGATAAAAAGTATTCTATGTCTCAATCCAGGTCAAAGACTATAGGTGTACCAAATTTCATCCAAATTCGTTCAGTAGTTTTTGCGTGGATAGCATAGCCATCAGATTTGGCGCATCGTTCCTCCAGCCAGTAACAACACGAGGAGGATGGCCAGAGCCGCCGCACCACTTGTGGACTATAGGCGAGTAGTGTTAGTTTCGAATTGGGGCCCATAATAACAAATGGAGGAAGTAATTACTCGCCCCGTCAAGAGATGGCGCTAGCGGCACTCATAAAGTATGCAAACCTACATCGCGCAAGAGAATTCGGACGCTTACGCTTCATATATGCAATACCAGACACACATCAGTCGCGCCGCGGCCGAGCTACCATCACCTAGATCGAACAAAGGCAAAATAAAACTCCTTTGGCCTTCCAATACTGGTCACACATAAATATATATCATTACCGTCATAAAACACATATCATTACCGTCAGACTTGGCGCATCTCTCCCCCAGCACGTGGAGCGTAGTGGCCAAGAAGGCCAGAGCCAGCAGCACCACGAGGAGGATGGCCAGCGCTGCCGCCCCACTGGTTGGCTCCAGGCGGGTGCTGGAACACCAGCTCACTGACAATACCTCCGCCTGGAACGAAAAAAGTTTGTATGAACAGCTTTGAAATAAACAGACCGCGCATCCAAATCGATCCATTTGTTTGTTCGTCCAGGAGCTATGATGCCACAAACAGACACACAGACATGCCAAACTTATAACACAACTCCTTTTTCGTCGGGGGTTAAATGAATCTCAGTTTCCCTTGGTCACTCCATAGCTTTATATCGACTTTTTCTATTTCATCAATCTTTTTTTTTAAGTTTTTTCGTAATGTTTAACTGAGTCATGACTGTTTATATGTTTACTCTGCAGCTAAAATTTTGTGGGTATCATAAGAAATATTTATATATTTACATTATTAATTTTCCATAAAACCTTGGAAAAACAACTATACATACGTGGTTGGAGTGTCGGACGATGCATAATTATAATTGGACAAGGAATAAGGAAGTAACTTCGATGAAAAAAGATGAAGTACAATGCAACTAAATGATGTACCCATTCATTTATAACGAGCAAGTCATAGTTAGGTCTGTCAAGTGACATTACTTATATAGAGATTGATTGCTATGTCATCAATCACAAGGATTTTAATGGGAAAAATTAATAACAACATTAGACCTCCCACGGATTAAAATGGTCTAAAATATATATGTATAATGTTTAAAAAAAAATGGGTGCGTGTACTTATGTAGGCGCGTGAGAAGTTATCCTTCTTTGGCATCGTTTAAAATTAGTTTTTAATTGCATGCAAATAATTAATTACAATAAATTAATAAAAAGTCTGGAAAAGGACACAGTCAATAAAGTTCAGTTTTAATTTGAAAAAATAAATAAATAATCAAAATATTCAATTAAAATCGCTACTGAATATAATTTATTAGAACATATGTGATTTGCACTTGTATGAAACTCAAACACGTATTCCGAATATACAAACTAGAAACATGTGGATAAATATTATAAATATGAATACCTATAACTGTTACTTTATTACAAAAAATAAAGATGTGGTTTTTGGTTCTACTACACCAATGGTCAAGAGATGGCTCTGTAGTCTCCTGAATCGCGCTTTGGTTCCGTTGTTCCAGATTAATAAATACTTTTGATAGGCCTTCACAATGCAGTCATTAGCACCCACTAAATAGAGATTCTATTTCTATTTTGTTGGTAGATTTTCTTAAAGTGCGGTAAACACAAAAGTTTCGCGACCAACTTCATGCTGTTAAAATTTTGTGTTACAGTGATGCGCGCGCATCTTAAAATTTCACTCTCATCATTTTTTCATAACGCGCCTAAAAAAGTATAACTTCAAAATATGAAATATGCATATTGATAGTGGAATGCAATCTTTGTTCTTTTAAATTAACTTCACGACAACGCAAATCCAAAAAAAAGATTGAAAAACAGCAACATTCAAATGTTACTTGTTGGATAGTTGTCAAGTCTTTAAATTCAATCTTTACTTATATCATAATCGTAATCAAAATCATTTATTCAGTTTAGGCTGTTACAAGAACTCATGAATATCTAGAAGCTACGCCATCGGTTCGTAAATCTACGGCGGGAAACCTTGTACTGAAAAGAACCGGCAAGAAACTCAGCAAGGGCTGTTTTTTTCTCCCTGTTTTATTATTTACAGAGTCGTCAAATTGAAAAATGACTTCACAGATGATTCATGAAGTCACCTTTCATTACATAATGATTAAATATACATTAAATTTATACCTGCATTTTGATTGCTGTGTCATACAGATAGATTAGATAAATAAAGCTGCAGAGTTTGTTTGTATGATTGATTGTTTGTTTAGTTAAACGCGCAAATCTCAGGAACTTCTGGTCCGATTAGGAAACTTCTTTTTGTGTTTGGATGGTGCATGTATTGATGAAGGCAAGAGGCTATAGTATAACATACTACAACTACTAGGAGCAGAGCGCAAATAAAAATATCATATTGAAAAAACAAGAAAACATATTCCATTTGTAGCAAGAAGAAGAAGAACTATCCGCACTTTAACCTACCGTCAAGTTGTATTGAGCCAAGTCCCGCTGCAAACAGACGCGCGCGGCTCCGTGCCAGGCCGACTCGCCTTCCGCTTTCGGCCCACATCGCGATACGCACAAGCCCCGGTGCACTTGCGTCCGGTTGTAGTGTTTCAGGGTGACCTTAGAGTATTCCTGAAAAAAAAAACAAATCATCATCGTACTGTTTACTGTCAGACAGAAGAATAGAGAGAACAGACAGCGGAACCAATGCAGTTTGGTGGATCCTAACGACTGCTGATGCAGTCAAGATCAACAGATATTTTCACTCCGCGCATGTCATTTTTGTTTCGATCCTCCCCAGTCTGAACCTTACCTGTATGATCCACACATACGCTGTCGTATTAGTATATTATAGAATAACAATAATAATTATTTGAGATATTAAAAACAGGCATACAAAAAGAAAAGATACGTTAATAACTGCGTTAGTCAAAGAATGTGTCGCAGTTATTACAGCCCTCGAACACTACAATATATGATTGCCACCAGCAAAGTTAGGTATATGATTAAACATATTGAAACTTAAGAAAATATAACTAGAAAAAAATCCACGCGGACCAGGCAGCAGACGGGACTCGAACCCGCACCCTTCGCAATCCGGGCGAATGCACTGACCAATTATGCTACCGCGGCTCTGATGAACGCGTTGAAATTCTCCTAGAAATTCTTAATCTGCAAGGCTATTGATACTAATTATAGTTTACCAAGTCTATGACGCTTTTAGAACTCAAAAGGTACATATGTATAGTGTGAAACAATGTATCCACACAATTATAAAAAACTTATGTTTATGCAAGCAAACGAGCTGTCCGTCCATCTAATGGTAAGTAGCCACTGGCGCCCATGGACACCTGCAACACCAAGGGTATTCACCACTCATACGTTGCAGGCTCTGGAGGAAAAGTTTTACCCGCCTACAGAAGCCCGAAATAAGCCCGTTATGAGGAAGCAACAGAAGGTATAAAAATAAATTCAAGAAATCGGTAAAATCTGGAGCTGGTGTCGTCGTCGATGAATACTTGTTATCCACCATCTTCTTTTTCTCAACTTCGTATTAATTTATTTTTTATCTTTAATATAAGCGTAATTATAATATGAAAATGCGCATAGTAACAAGCTTGTCGATGCAGTTACTTCTGCGTCCATCGTAATCGAGCGTGAGAACTGTATTGAGAACCTTGCGTGTTTGTGCCCAAAGAAGTTCTCACCGAGATTGTAGCTTAGTGTCGCCGCACACGGGCCACACGCTACAGCCACAAACGCCGCCACGAGAAGCTAGAAGCGGCTACTAAAGTGGCTGAAGCACGTGAAAGCGGCCGACTAAGGCAAGGGAGAGAGGGGTGGGGAATCGCGCGAGTGACGTGTGGCGGCGTTTTGTATCGCCCCATTAAGTGGCCGGTGCGGGCCACAAGAAGCGAGCAACGACGATTTGTAGCGTGTGGCGGCCACCGGCGTACCGTGTCTGGCGAGTCCATATAAAATGTATGAAAACTACAAGAAATATGCCGGTGGCGACGTTTTGTGGTTGTGGTAGGTGGCCCGTGTGCGGCGATACTTATGGCTGGTTTACATTATCTTAGTGTTTAGTATAGTGCTTTAGTTGAGTAATTTAGTAGAAACGTGTAAACGGTAGCTTACAGTGACTCGCTTTAGTACGATTCCACTCGCCTTTCAACTAGAAACAAAATAGTATCGGGATCGGTTTCTATTTCTGTTTCCAGTGGCACCCCTCCCGCGCCCATTCATCCCCCCGCGTTTTACTATCCTTACTACTCGCAGTATGTAAACGGACAAATTAGTCAACAGTGTAGTGTCGCCGCACACGGGCCACCGACCACAACCACAAAACGCCGCCACCGGCATATTTCTTGTAGTTTTCATACATTTTATATGGACTCGCCACTAGTTATGTTGAATCCTCCGTTTTAGGAATGTTATAAAGAAATAAAAATTAATATTTCCAACCCTCACACCAATTAGCGTAGCCCCAAAGAAAGCACTGTAGGCTTGTGTTATGGGAGACTAGGGGACAGAATACTTATACTGATACATACATAAGTATATTTATATAGAAATACATATTAAATATGCATTGCTGGAGTGCAAATGCTCGTATTCATCACACAAACATCTGCCCCCACCGGGATTTGAACCGGGACGTCTTGAGTAGATGACACCTTGAAACCCAGCGTACAAACCACTCGGCTACGGAGGTCGCCAAATGTTAAAAGTAAGCTCTTAGTGTCGCCGCACACGGGCCACCGACAACAACCACCAAACGCCGCCACCGGCATATTTCATGTAGTTTTCATACATTTTATATGGACTCGCCACACACGATACGCCGGTAGCCGCCACACGCTACAAATCGTCGTTGCTCGCTTCTTGTGGCCCGCACCGACCACTTAATGCGCCGACACAAAACGCTGCCACACGTCACTCGCGCGATTCCCCACCCCTCTCTCCCTTACCTTAGTCGGCCGCTGTCGCGCGCTTCAGCCACTTTAGTAGCCGCTTCTAGCTTCTCGTGGCGGTGGCTGTGGCATGTGGCCCGTGTGCGGCGACACTTAGCAGGGTGCATCAGTGCAGGTGGACGCGTGCAGAAATTAACACGGCGTAATGGTCAGAAGATACGACTCGGGAATTAGTGATTATGAATATGTGAGCCACGAATGTTTATGGAATAATTAGCTAATTCTGTTAGCAACAAGCCACTTGCTCCAAGTATGGGTCTACGGCTAATCCGTTTGCGCACCCATATACGTTTTGGTTAATTTGATGAAATAAAATTTCTTCTTCTATTTGTTCCAATACCTAGTATATTGCGCAAAATAGCGCTTATTGCACAACGTTGCTCGTCCATCCTGGTGACTAAATGGCACTCTACTGGAACAAGTGGTAACGGCCACTAGAATGGCACCAACTCAACTAAAGCACTCGCCTGCTTTACTCTACTAAACCACTCTACTAAACACTATAAGATAATGTAAACCAGCCATTAGATTCTTGTCGAGATTCTCAGCGAGGATCTTGCGTGAACTGTGGAACGGGCTTTACTGATACGCAAGGAAAACGAATCGCATCGCACAAGCGTCCAGAAATTCAAAAGATATAATTTGTTGTGAACGAAGTATTTCTTTATTCATAGGTACTTTAAACATTTGGACTTTATTACTTGCAATGTTCAGAACATATTTCTTCGCAGCATAGTTTAGCTTGCCCATTTCTTTTTATTTTTTTAATTAACTTCATTGGTGTTTTTTTTATTGTGTCTCGAATCAACAGGGAATCTATATATTTTTTTTAATCTTTGCTTTAAAAATGATTTTTTTTAATTGTCATTCTAGGGGATTACTCACGAACGAATTTTCTGCGCGTCCCGACATTAGCTCGTTTAAAAGGACTTGTTTTTTTCATCTTTAGGACAGAAAAAGCGTCTCATTTAAGGTAAAAGGCGCTTGAATTTTTTTGGCTTACGGCGGTTGAAGTAGACATCTATATAAATAGTGTTACGACATAGCTACTCCAAGGATAAGCTTTCGCTTATTATGTCTTACTTAACTAAACGAGATAGTTAATATATTTTTTTACTTTTGGAGCTTACGAGGAGCAAAGAATTATGCCTTACAGCCGCATTCTACTTTTAAAATGGAAGCTGTTTCATATTTGTGATAGTGAGAGACATGTCACTTTAACAAGTATTAAATTTAATTGTCACCTCTAGGTGCGGCTACTAGCTGCGCTTCGTAAATATTTCATTCAAATGAACGCTATTTCAAAAGACCTTCGTTTTTAGCTTTTACAATATTTGCCCGTTTACATTAGCGATAAAATATTGTTTTAAGCTTCCACGGCCACTAATATTATATATCGGGGGCTCACAAAAAACATGGTACACGGCAACAATTCCGAACATTACTTTAATATCGACAAAATTCTAAAGTACCCAAAAAAATAAAAACATATTTTTTTGCGAAAACATAATTTGTTTCTATTGAATAGTAGTATAGACCGTTTGTACGGGAACCGATGTAGCCGGCTCGCCCCAATTAGGTACACTTCCACCTAATAGATAATAGCCAATCAAACGACGCGACATCAAACAATCGACCCAATCAGCGCTCACACCCGGGAGCAACGACGCAATCAGAACCAAGTTTTGGTCAAGCCTGCCCTGCCCACAAGGTCCTTCTAACCTCTCTCTCTGTGTTCTGTGAATATTTCCAAGAAAGCTACCGATGTCAATAAGTTATTTTTTACTCAAAATTATGGGAGATTACAACTATGTACCTATAAACTATGTGTTCTGTGTCAATGGCGCCGTGACAAGTGCGTTCGGTCTGCGGTGTCGTCAACAGTGTCACTAAAATTCATTTAAGTAACGCACTGACTTAAACTTGCGACAAGCTAATTATAACTTTAATTATAATAAAATGTGGTCACAGAGACTGCGTGTCCTTATATCGTATCGATAATAATTTTTGCTTGTAGGTAACATTTCCATTTTTCCACAAAAGAATGGTTATGTTGAATCCTCCGTTTTTAGAATGTTATAAAGAAATAAAAATTAATATTTCCAACACTCACACCAATTAGCGTAGCCCCAAAGAAAGCACTGTAGGCTTGTGTTATGGGATACTAGGGTGACGGACAGAAAACTTATACTGATACATACATAAGTATATTTACATAGAAATACGTATTAAACATGCATTGCTGGAGTGCAAATGCTCGTATTCATCACACAAACATCTGCCCCCACCTGGATTTGAACCGGGACGTCTTGAGGAGACGACACCTTGAAACCCAACAAACAAACCACTCGGCCACGGAGGTCGCCAAATGTTAAAAGCTCTTAGTGTCGCCGCACACGGGCCACCAACCACAAAACGCCACCAGCCGGCATATTTCATGTAGTTTTCATACATTTTATATGGACTCGCCACAGACGGTACGCCGGTGGCCGCCACACGCTACAAATCGTCGTTGCTCACTTTTTGTGGCCGCCACCGGCCACTTAATGCGCCGATACCAAACGCCGCCACACGTCACTCGCGCGATTCCCCACCCCTCTCTCCCTTGCCTTAGTCGCGTGCTTCAGCCACTTTAGTAGCCGCTTCATGCTTCACTGCTGCTGTGCGGCGACACTTAAGCTTATAGGTACATGATTTCTTCACAGATTACAGTGAAACTGTTTTTTTATGATAAAAAGATGGCGAACAAGCGTATGTCCCGCCTGATGGTAAGCTGCCACCATAGCTATAGACGCTTACGATACCAAAAATTAGCGCCAATCCCCTACCTCGTGGAGCCCTTTTTTTATACGCAGGCAAAGAATACTATTTACAAACGCCGGCCTTTAAGAGGCACACTGCCGAACGGACCTCACAGCTGGCTCCCGCAAGCCTTACGAGCCCCAGCAGTGGCTGCCCACTGAGGACCCCGTAACCCTTACGGGCGCTTTACGGCATAATATCCGCTAAAAACCCCTGCGAATACCCTCTAAGCTGCTTAGCGCGAAGCCGCGGGATCCCCGTTTAGGGATTCTTCCGTGTCTCCGCACCTAGCAGCCTAGCCGGGGTACCCCGTGGAGCCCTGGAATCTTATTTATCAACAGAAACGTAACGCCACCAAAAGCTAGTGTTATTTTACTGCCATCTTCAGTAAGCTAGGGGTAACTTCCCCAGACGGGAGCTCCAACGCAAGCGGAAAACCCGCTATACCCTATAGTTCTCCTAAAGGTGCTAATCTCTTATCTATTAGACAAGTCCGTCCGTCCGTCTGTGGTGCTGTTTCAGCGGCCAAACCGTAAGTGATAGATAAAGAGAATATTTAAGTTATAAGTTAAGAATAGTCTGATAAGACTACAAACCGGATTTGAGTAACGTAGCACTTCCGGTTTTCGAGAAATCACGAATTTCAAACGAAACCACACAAAATCTCCGAAGTTCTAAATTTTTTTTTTTTTAAATCAGGTTTTGGTGAACATTTGGTTCACTGGTTTGCTAGTACAATCTAATTAAATAGACAGCTGCATTACAATCACTATTTATAGTCAAAGCGATTCTATTTCGAAATAACCAGTTCTTCAAATACTCTTAATTTAAAAATAGTTATCTATTTCAAAGGTTACTTAATAATTTAAAGGTGGTTTAGTTGACTATAAAAATTTATGTATGCACTGATATTTTAACGATTTTAACAAATGGAATCTGGCGGTTATGACATTTGTTTGCAATCAGAGACCGGTTCCTATGCGAAGGTCGCTCTTGATGTAACTCTAGTGCAATCTTGGCCCCCTACCTTAAACTCTGAGCAAACTATTGCCACGATAAATGTTTTGTATTGTCTCAACAACCATCATTCGCCTGCAATGTTCCCAATTTTATTTGGACTCCGTGCAATATGTTGTGAACTTATTAAGAAGTAACGTAACAGTTTATGTAAATAATAATGCACTCGTTTCATTCTAAGAGTTTATTTTTTTTTATAAATTTTAAAGAAACTTTGGGTTATGTATAATTTAGAGTTTTGACGTTAGTTATTTATTATATACAGTAAAACCCGTTTAAGACGATTTCACAGGGACTCAACCAAAAACGCGTCTTAAGCGGGAAAGCGTATTATGCGGGATAGGGAAGAAAACGTGCAATATTAATAATTATCATATTCTATTATTATTTCGAATGTAAGTATTGAAATATTAAATGTACAATATTTAAGAATTATAAAAAAATGTGTATTTTTATTACGGTATTTAAAATAATCACTTATTTTAGTTTGAAAAAAGATTTTAAGGCATTAGCAATTACAAGATTTTAACGTAATTTAACTTTTGCAGTTATCTTCCTTTTCATTCAAAGAAGTTATATAGCGGCAGCATGATCACTTAGGGCCTCTTCTTGTGTGTTATCAAGAGGTTATATTTGTGGTACGTGGGGATTGGGGCGTATTAAACGGGATGACGAATCGTATTAAACGTTAAGAAATGTATGAAAACATGTCTCTAGTTGCAGGGACTGACGCAAAATGGTGTATTATGCGAGAAATTGTATTAAGCGTGATCGTATTAAACGGGTCCTACTGTATTTTTAATCATTCGATTGCTAGTTTTATTTAATCTAAAGAAAACATTTACTGGATAGAATTCCATTCGTTCTGTCCTCCTTCTGTCCTAACCTAATCCTGTCTGAACATTCAGTGGAACTTTTTCTAGAAAATACTTTCTTTATTTTGTTGTTCCTATCCCTTATTCATTTCGAATGTCCAATCATTCAGTAAAACACTTTTTATTTCGACAAAAAGTGCGCGCTATTTGCGGCCACCATAAAGCTTAAAAGGGTCCGAAACGAGCACGAACCAATGTCGAATTCGTATCGTTTGCAAGTCAGAAATGTCATTGTCAAGATTTTTAGTTCCCGTTACGTACTTTGTGGCGCTGCTGTTCAAGTTTTCATACAAAATTTGACATTGACATTTCGGTTTGCAAACTATTCGAATTCGATTATGGTTCGGGCTAGGGGTACTTTAAAGAAAAAAAATGCAATTAATACTCGTTCAAAAAATGCTTTAAAAAAGTTTTTATCCCTTTTCTCGCGTAATAACATTTCATGTAAATGTTTTTTTACGTGTTTCAAGCACTGTTTAAGTGTGTTGTATAAATTGAACTCCTAAGCGGATTACGAATGATTGGTTAAATGTGAAGAATTATTTAAATAGACACGACCCTGACTTACTATAAATATATTTAGTGGTGCAACTCTAAATAGTAATGTATTGCATCCGCATTCTAATGAATTAAAAATGGATTGCTATTTCTTCGTATCTGTATTCATAAAATTATTCTGTTTTCATAGACGTTTTTTATACTGAATGTACGCCGGGTTTCATGGTGTCGCCGACTCGAGAAGTCCCGGGTTCGAATCCCGGTGGGGGCAGATGTTTATGTGATGAATACGAGCATTTGTACTTCAGTATGTATTTCAGTATGTATGTTTAATATGTATTTCTATATAAATATTCTTTGTACTATCTGGTATATGTATTCTATCCGTTACCTTAGTATCTCATAACACAAGCCTTACAGTACTTACTTTGGGGCTCGGCTAATTGGTATGAGTGTTGGAAATATTTATTTTTTTATAGAAACTTCGACATGCGATACGATTATGAAGCTATCAAAAATCAATGGTCGACATTACAAGACTACAAAAAAAGTTTTTCAGTTTCAAAGTTTATGCTGTCAGCTTTACGATACCAACACGTGACTCAATGAAGCATTAAAGTTAATTAATAAATATTTTTTTACAAATTGAGGTACATTTGGTTGCTATCCAATTATCACTAACAGGAGCTCAAGTTATTGAAACACTAGCTACCTTACTAAGTTGACAAGACAACTTGTATTGAGGGAGCTAGGCTCGACCCATGTGTTGGCTGAGTTTACAATTGGCAGTTATGACCTCTCTGGGCACTCAGAGTATTGGAAGAGCTAAAATAAAATACCTTAGTTACATTACTGTTTACCTAACTAGGCATAAGTTATCGGTGTTATGTGTAATAACTTTATGCAGTTGGAGTAATGGCTTTTAATGATGTCGAAACAAATAAACTACTCAATGATGAGATGAGAAAATACATTATTATATTGAAGGTGAGAATTATGATGCGGTACACCTTCAAAGTTCATCGTAGGAGTCAAGGGAAATATTGTTTGTTACTGTGTACACAAACAGTAAGTAAATTATGTTGACGACCTCCGTGGCCGAGTGGTTTGTACGCCGGGTTTCATTGTGTCGCCGACTCGAGAGATCCCGGGTTCGAATCCCGGTAGGAGCAGAAGTTTGTGTGATGAACACGAGCATTTGTGCTCCAGTCATGGATGTTTAAAATGTATTTCTGATAAATATACTTATATATGTACAGTATATATTTTATCTTTACCCTAACATCCCATAACACAAGCCTTACAGTGCTTACTTTGGGGCTAGGCTAATTGGTGTGAGTGTTGGAAATATTTATTTATTTTATTTATTTATGTGTACTAGCTGTGCTAGCTGTTATACGCGGTTTATTATGGATATTTTCCCGTAGTAAAAGTAAGTAGCCTATGTGTTAATCCAGGGTGTCAGCTAACTCCATACCAAATTTTATTAAAATCGCTCCATCCGTTTAGACGTGAATAAGTAACACACCATCACACTCTCTATTCCATCCATAGGGAAGGCCTGTGCCCCAGCAGTGGGGACATTAATAGGCTGATGATGATGATGATGATACACACTCACAAAGTTTCATCTTTATAATATTAATGTGATTTTTCTCATATATGAAAATATACTGGAGGAAAAGCCTGTGACTCACAGACAGACGTGGCCTGCGGCTGAGGCTGGGTGACGGTCAATTCTATTCGCTTGCATTTAAGCGAGTGACCAATATGGGTCGGCCGCAGCCGCCTGTGGATCCTGAACGTCAAAATTCAATAAATCATTATTTTCGAAAATTCAAAATATTTGTTTGAATTTTTTAAGAATTTAAAACTGCTAGTTGTTTAAATCTAAAGAAAAGTTTACTAGAAATAATATGTTA
This sequence comes from Chilo suppressalis, assembly GCA_902850365.2. Lineage (NCBI taxonomy): Eukaryota > Metazoa > Arthropoda > Insecta > Lepidoptera > Crambidae > Chilo > Chilo suppressalis. Next base: position 4,825,244 of record OU963912.1, on the reverse strand, counting down.
CAATAATTGTATTATTTGTGAAGCTCAATGGCGTTTGTAGAAGTTAAGCAACTTTTGCAATGGCCGATCATAACATGGGTAACCAAAACACATCAGCGAGGCGAGACAAGGCATTGCTGGTTGGTTGTCTGGTGGAAATAATGAGCGACGATAGGTCATTATAGGTAATGCGATTCAAACTTAATAGCGGCTGTGGATATTTTGTATTAAACAAATAAAATAAGTATTTTGAACACTCACACCAATTGGCCTAATTCCAAAGTAACCACTGTAGGCTGGTGTTATGGGATACTAGAACGGATTAAATAGATAAACTGATACATTATAAGTATATATATATATATACAAATACAGGCTAAACTGTACTTCCAGGGCCCAAGTGGTAACACTTCACACTAGGTTAGGTTAGTATTGTGACCATAACGCGCGAGCCGAGCGAGCGAAGCGAGCGTGCCGTGGCAGAGGCCGACGAAGCGCCAGAAAAAAAAATTAAGAGACCTTTTCTACAAAAAAGTTCGAGTATCACCTCTTGGGCCCTGGAAGTACCTATAAATATCTAATTGATTCTCGCTGCTGACCTCCTTAAAAAATCTATTGTTTTATTCACCTGCAGCAACTCCAGTGCAGGCGAGGGTCCTTCCGCATGCAATGCGGCGTCAACCATGCACCACACGTCATCCGGCTGCTGGCACTGCGCCCAATCGTCTAACCCGTACAGGGGAGGCAATTGGGAGAATTGCGTATCTGGAACAAAAACAGGTTTTTATTTCTATAGGAATAGAAACTAAACGACTCTTTTTTATAAATCTAAGTAAGAAAGAATTCGGCTTTGTTATCAGTCTAAAAATCAGTGTTACGACGACACTCAGTAAAGTCAAAGAAGTATAAAATATTCATTGATATCTATTTCCAAAATGCACACTTTGTGTTAAAAAACGAACTGAGTCGAACGGACACACCCATCTCCCTCCGGAAGAGAGGAGTGTTGGGGATGCCCTGGAGCATCATGGGGATCCCCAACCATCATCGAAGATATGTGAAAGGTAGGATCTGAACCTCCCAAGTCCAAACCCCGCAGGCCTCTGCCGGGGAGAGCCTGAAGACGAAGGGGGTTCCCCCTTCTCCTTGCCTTCACCTTCCTACGTCGGAAAGAGTCCACGTGAGCTTGCTCCTCGCGTACCCTCTCTGCAGCGTGCTTCTGCGAGATGACCTCCTCGCAGAAAGAGGCCACAGCCTGCCAGAAACTGTCGCTGCCCAGCGTAGCATTTACTATGCCCTGCAGAGAGAGATCTCTACCCACTGCCGCTACCAGAGTACGGCGCTGCTGGGACCACGCCGGACACTCCTCAAGGGTGTGCCGTGCTGTATCTCTGTATCTACAGCAGCGCCGTTCTCGTGGCACGACGGGGTCGCCTCTCTCTGTATCCGATGCAGGTATTGTCCGAAGCAACCATGCCCAGACAACACCTGCACCAGCCGAAAGGTAAGCGACCCATGCTCCCTCTTCCTCCAGCGATCCAACAAGTTACCAGGTAGAGCACAAGCCACTGCCCAAGAGACCGTTCTGTATGCTTGTATGACCTGAACTGACACTCTTTTCTGAGCATTACGAAGAAGTGCTTTGTTCTTCGCGTTTAAGCCTTCCGCCCAGACCGGTGCTCCATATAGGGCCATACTGCGTATGATTCCTGCGTACAGTCTCCTACACATTATATTTGGCCCCCCAATATTTGACATTAGTCTGCCAAATGCCGCAGCAGTCCCAACTAACCTCGGCGCCAGTTACCAGAAGTGGTCATCGAAACGCCAACGTCTATCCAGCTGCAGTCACAAATATTTGATAGACGGCTTCCATTTCATTACACGCCCCGGGGGGCTGTAGCGCGGCCCGTAAAACATGGTTGCCTTCGTCTTGGAAACCGCCACGCTAAGCCCCAGTACTCTTATTCGGCCCACCACTAGCGAGACCGCAACCGTTGCCTGTCTCTTTACCTCCCTGTAGCTGCTCCCTTATGCAATGACCAATGTGTCATCTGCATAGCAGATAACATTTAGTTTTGGAAGCAACGCCGCCTGGATCACCTAGTGGTACCCGATGTTCCACAAGAGTGGTCCAAGGACTGACCCCTGTGAAACACCTCACACCATAGGAATGGTGATGGGAAATTTTAATCTACGCCTTTAGTTTAATCAAATGTTAGAAACTGTGCTTTGGTAATTCTATAATTAATTAATTGAGCGATTTAAGGTTGGCTAAGGTTGCCACCAATGTCCAAAACAACAGACGGGAATTATTTCTTTAGTCAACCAGTGACATTAACGTTGCCATTAATATGATTAATATAATTTTAATTACTTAATAAATACATTTGAAGACAGCTGCCCACGGTGATAGCGAAAACATTACGTTACTCAACTTTAGAAGTATGCAATGAGGAGGTAAAATAAGTTAACCTAATCAAAACATGATCTAAATACTGAGCACTGGATTACGTGTCTGCACACAAACAATTTCAAACCGCAAGTGACGTATATAAGATTTACTTTCCATTAAGCATCATGTCACAGTTAGCTTAATTTAATCTTCTATACACGATCACAAGTTTCTATTGCATAAAATGATGCCAAAAGGATCGAATGACACTTCCTCTATATACTTTAGATATTCTTTACTAAGTTAAATACAATAATAAGAAAATTAAATAAGAGTACCCATTAGGTTATTAAATTTAATTAAAATAATAAAGTTACTAACAAATTAATAATAAAATAATAACGATTGTTGGCGACTGGCTGGTTAATCATAGTCATTTTAATTATATTCTTTTTGTCATCCTTTTTATTACCAGTCTCTTTCAATTTTGCTCTTGCTTGTCATGCTTGTCATTCTTGTTGTTCTTGTAATTGTTCGTATTATATTTTATTTCTATTTGCAAGGCTCTCTTTTATTTGCCCGTCCACTTATTCGTTAATAACGATATTTCGGTGAAAGACAATGTTGTGTTGTGTCATTAAAAATTTAATTACATAAGGAGAATGATAAACTTATACCAAAAATAGCAAAGAGTTTAATATACTTAACGCGTTAATTCAAGAGTTATTTTTATTGTAGGTAATGCGTACTTTCTGATATTATTAAATAATTTTAACTTGGTTTGGCTTGGCAATAATAAAAACAAATTCTCGAGTTATGACGTATACATATATATACTTTATAGATAATGCGTACAGTATTATTTTTTCCATAACTTCAAAATATATTTTCTTTCATCTGCCGACGAGAAAAACCAATCTCACGTTATAGCGGGAATTAAAAATTGAACTAATACCAGGCTACTCAGAATGTTTTGCGAAAAAAAGTTTTTATGTATAAGACACTGACGACTTGTAATTATTTAACTTATTATAAAACTTCGATTACTCCTATTTAAAAGTAAAAATACCACTGTTCGATTTTCAAATTTCCCACCGCATTTTTCAAGAGCAAATTATTTTTTTCTTGTCTCATAAAATATGGATCGGCGTCGAGAACATTTTCTTGCTATGATTTTTTACGATTTTAAATGTGGCTTAAAACCTGATGAGTCATTTGATCGATTTCGAAATGCTTTTATGGTTGAAGGACCTTCAAAAGCAACCATCTAAGCTGGTGTAGCGAGTTCAATCGTCTTACTTTGGGGGAGTGGACGTCCTACGACGACTGTCACCGAAGAAAGTGTGCTGGCAGATAAAAAAAATATTTCAAGAAAACAGACAAAGTACGTACGAAGAGACTCAGTATACTCTGCAGATTGGTTTAGGAAGTGTTCACAAGATTTTGCACGATCACCTTTGCGTACGGAGAATAGTTTGCCGCTGGGTGCCGCACAACCTCACCGAAGCTCAGAAACAGACCCGTGTGGATTGGTGCAGTGATATGATACAAAAATTTGATGCAGGCTCGTCACGGCGCGATTACGATATTGTGACAGGTTACGACGAATCCTAGATTTATCAATATGATCTAGAAACAAAGCGTCAGTCGACAGTTTGGCTGTTTCAAAATAAATAAAGTTTTGATCGCTAGTTTCTTCACTTTGACGGAGTACCTAATTTCATTCCACTTCGAGACCAAAGCAACATCCACGCGCAATGGTATAGCACAAAATACCTGCTAATTTTTTCTGCAATAAGCAACAAGCGACCTAACACTGGGCTCCGCGGGATCCTTTTTCACCACGACAAACGCGCCCGCGCACTCTGCGATCAACACAAAGGACTTCCTGGACGTCACACTAGTCACACTCTTCTTACAGTCCGTATTTGGCTCCGCGTGACTTTTTTTTATTCCCTTAAAATAAAAAATCAGCTCTTGGGGATACAGTATTCATCGCCGGAAGAATCGCTAGCAGCGTTAGAGAAGACCGTGGAAGAGGTGTTTGCGGAGGACTGGAAAAAATGATTTGAAAATTGGTTTGGGACGCAAGAAACTTTGTATAGAGACTGTTGGAGAGTTTTTTTTTGAAAAGATTTAATTAAAACATTTTTTTCATAGAAGTTAGTTTTTTAGTTTCCCAAAACTTTCTGAGTGTCTCACGTACTTAACATTAAAAAGCCGATGAGTTCGATTGTTTATTTGTTCGGATTAACGCGTTAATCTCCGGAACTACTGTTACGAATTAAAAAGAAATGTGTTAGATAATCCATATAGCATTACGCTAAGAACAGTAAGTGCAGCCAATAAAGATCAATGAAATACATTGCAAAAACGGAAAAAATCGTGCTTCCGTTGCATGCGCTAGTGCGGAAACGGTTAAAGTTAACACAAAATTCATGTATGACGGAATTTATTGTTTTAAAATTTCATGGTCACTAACATTATAGTAATGTAAGTTATTTACGGGATCGTTACCATGTATCTCTATCTATTAGGTACATGGTAACAGTCCCGTAAATAACTTATATTTACGGGACATGTACCATGTATGAAAGAATAGGTTAGTTGATCCTTTTTCAAAAAAGGTTTTAAATGGTTAATAAATGTTCTATGAGACCGAAAAAAAAATGTATTGTATTTTTTTGAATACTAAAAAGCTACAAATCTTTAATTTTAAAATAGATTTTTCATGGACATACAAAAACGCTGTCGGCCATTTTAGTCTATAGATGACGTTAACTGCAGTAAACAAAAACTCGTAAGCACGTAGAAAATAACTTAACTGACTTTATAATAAAAAAAACATGACTTCTAATAAATACCACGAAAAATAAATAAAATAAAATATCCTCTTTACCAATTTTCACGATTGAAGAACACTATAATAAGCAAAATGATAAAGTGTACGCTCACTGTTCTAAAGCAGCTGCTCAAGTGGTCGGAAAGGTACAACGTGGTCATCATCAGTGATGGTTGGTAGGGCGTCTCTTATCAAGGAGTCATAAAACTACATTTTTGTGAAAAAGAGTGAAAACTTCAGGCAAAGTATATACAGTCTTGGATCATGTTGTGAAACCTCTCAGCAATACACTTTTTGAAAATTTACCGTGGACTTTCCAGCAGGTTTATGCACCTGGTCACAAGTCATGAACTACCCAAGCCTGGCTTGAAATCGACATTCCAGACATTATATTATGAAGAGCTGTAGACTGACCCTCATCTAGCCCGGACCTCAACCCTTTAGACTTCAAAGTATGGTCAGTTTTAGAGGACATGGCCTGCTCTAAACGACACGGCGATATTGAGTCTCTTAAAAAAATTTTGAAGCAAGCAGTGGTAAAATTTCTTTTGGAAACAGTGCGTAAATCCATAGATTCGTGGCCAAACAGATAAAAGGCCTGTATAAAAGCCAAAGGTGGCCATTCCGAAAAGTTTTTTTTTTTATTTTTGCTGAGTCTTTAATAAATATGTAGATATAAATTTAAATAATATTACATTACTTCATTAAAAAAAGCATTTTCATTTGTAACAGAACTTATGACTGGACTAGGTATATATAAAAAATGGGTGCGTGTACTTATGTAGGCGCGTGAGAAGTTATCCTTCTTTGGCATCGTTTAAAATTAGTTTTTAATTGCATGCAAATAATTAATTACAATAAATTAATAAAAAGTCTGGAAAAGGACACAGTCAATAAAGTTCAGTCTTAATTTGAAAAAATAAATAAATAATCAAAATATTCAATTAAAATCGCTACTGAATATAATTTATTAGAACATATGTGATTTGCACTTGTATGAAACTCAAACACGTATTCCGAATATACAAACTAGAAACATGTGGATAAATACAAAAAATAAAGATGTGGTTTTTGGTTCTACTACACCAATGGTCAAGAGATGGCGCTGTAGTCTCCTGAATCGCGCTTTGGTTCCGTTGTTCCAGATTAATAAATACTTTTGATATTATAAATATGAATACCTATAACTGTTACTTTATTACAAAAAAAAAAACGAGCGAGCCTTACAGTAGTCGCGCATGATGTGTAATATTTGAAACTCCACCTTATATTAGTAAAAAAGAAATAAAATCTACTACAAAAGGAATGAGAATGAGCCATTTGAACATTATGTTCTAAAATCAAATCAAATAGCGACTTCCTGTTACACACTTCCCTCCCATTTCATGAAATCACTCTCACAAATTGCAGGAAAGCGAGAGGAAAGATGTTACACATCAAAAATGGTTGCCTGTAAAGTCGGTTTTACGGGCGAAGATTTTACGTGACAACGTCTTTTTCTCGGTAGAATATTTATTGATATGAATATAATTAAATTGCACAATAGGAACAAGGAATTGAATGAAAATAAGAATTGCACAAATTTTAACTATAGAAATATATTTTGTTTACTAAAACATTGTACATGTAAACTTAAACTCATCGTAACGTTACCGAGCGTTACACTTTTTCATAAGTGACTCCCAGCCGCAACCTAATTTAAGACGTTGTCACGTCAATAAAGATGTGGTTTTTGGTTCTACTACACCAATGGTCAAGAGATGGCGCTGTAGTCTCCTGAATCGCGCTTTGGTTCCGTTGTTCCAGATTAATAAATACTTTTGATAGGCCTTCACAATGCAGTCGTTAGCACCCACTAAATAGAGATTCTATTTCTATTTTGTTGGTAGATTTTCTTAATGTGCGGTAAACACAAAAGTAACTAAAGCTAAAGCGACCAACTTCATGCTGTTAATAATTTGTGTTACAGTGATGCGCGCGCATCTTAAAATTTCACTCTCATCATTTTTTCATAACGCGCCTAAAGAAGTATAACTTCAATAAATGAATTCCTATTTACCTTTGTCACGCCATAACTTGACAACAACTAGGTAAATATATCGATTTCATCAATCTTCTTTTTAAAGTTTTCCAATACTTAAAAGGTACAGTCTAATCTTGAGGTCCCCAAGAGCAATGACTTTCTAGGACATGTTGATTAGTTTGTTTTGGTTTTACATCTTTTACCTGCCAAAACAAACTAATCAACATGTCCTAGAAAGTCATTGCTCTCGGGGACCTCAAGATTAGACTGAAAAGATTTTGACTGACAGTTGACTTTCTTGAACTTTTCGGTGACTTTTTACTTAGGTTTTATGTAGGCAGACGTGTTTAATTTTAAATTTTCAACTGGAAACTACTCTTCTGCATACATGAATATTTAATTCTTTTTTAAAAGTTTTAGTAACATGCGAATTTATTGTTAAATACTTCAGTTCCAGGGTTCGGTTGGGTAGTACAAACATACAATCATAAAATTGGATTTATAAACTAGTTTCCGCCCGTGACCTCGTCCTCGTCAACTTCGGTTCGTAAGAACCTTTTAAGTATTGGAAAACTTTAAAAAGAAGATTGATGAAATCGATATATTTACCTAGTTGTTGTCAAGTTATGGCGTGACAAAGGTAAATAGGAATTAATTTATATATATACCTAGTCCAGTCATAAGTTCTGTTACAAATGAAAATGCTTTTTTTAATGAAGTAATGTAATATTATTTAAATTTATATCTACATATTTATTAAAGACAGCAAAAATAAAAAAATATTCTTTTCGGAATGGCCACCTTTGGCTTTTATACGGGCCTTTTATCTGTTTGGCCACGAATCTATGTATTTACGCACTGTTTCCAAAAGAAATTTTACCACTGCTTGCTTCAAACATTTTTTAAGAGACTCAATATCGCCGTGTCGTTTAGAGCAGGCCATGTCCTCTAAAACTGACCATACTTTGAAGTCTAAAGGGTTGACTTCAAAGTATGGTCAGTCCGGGCTAGATGAGGGTCAGTCTACAGCTCTTCATAATATAATGTCTGGAATGTCGGTTTCAAGCCAGGCTTGGGTAGTTCATGACTTGTGACCAGGTGCAAAAACCTGCTGGAAAGTCCACGATAAATTTTTAAAAAGTGTATTGCTGAGAGGTTTCACAACATGATCCAAGTTTTCACTCTTTTTCACAAAAATGTAGTTTTATGACTCCTTGATAAGAGACGCCCCACCAAACCATCACTGACCAGGATGATGGCCACGTTGTACCTTTCCGACCACTTGTGCAGCTGCTTTAGAACAGTGAGCGTACACTTTATCATTTTGCTTATTATAGTGTTCTTCAATCGTGAAAATTGGTAAAGAGGATATTTCTGTGCTTTTCACCTGCGTATTGCGACAGGTGGCATTTTGATCGACCCACTCTCTTTAATTGTTAAGATTGATTTAGGGCATGTCCTTTATATCGACGATAAGCACAGAGTTTCAGATATTGTTTTTAATACGCGACAGAGTCCTAGCGGGAATCTTTATTTCTCCTTTGCCTTGGTAGCCTTTGTAATTCTAGCACGCGGCCGCCCTGATCTTTTCTGGTCTTCGACAAACAAAGTGTTATTGTATCTGTTGATAGTACGATTTACGATCATGCGGCTGACACCAAGCTTTTGAAGTGTCTGGAATATGACCGACGGCTCCATACCTTACTTTGTGCAAGGCGATCACAGCAATCGTATTTTCTTTAACACCCCATTCCATATTGTAATCGATAATATTGATATTGATAATGAACACGGGAAAATATGTTAAATGGCGCAAAATAGAAAGTTTTTTTTTCTAACTGGCTTGGCACGGCTCTTGCATTTAGCCAATGTCAAGTATTAAAATGTTTACAAATACTATAGCACTCGTGGTAAAAGTAATAAATCAAGTCAAAGTAAGTGGTAATCAAGTCAATCCCCCTTTCCCTATGTTTCAGTTAAAGTGTGAGGATTTACTGGAACCTCCCCGTGGACTTCTTGAGGGAACGTCGAAAGGCACTTTCCGCTATTTTGTTTCACTTGCCAACACGTGTGCATGTTCCCGAACACTTAATGGTTAATAATCCACCATTATTACAAACATCCGCCACAACACAATGTTTAACAAGAAAAACAAAACTGCTAAAGTGACGCTTCCCGATCCCGCCAAAAAGTCATCGAAAGAAGTTAGTAAAATAGTATACGTGTTCCAAATTATCCAAATTCAAAATAAAGAAAAAGTTGAAAAAAAAAAGTTTTCATGTAACGGTATGTATGGGCAGACTAGTTATCTTTATATATATAATTCTTCTGTGAGTGTGTATGTCACTGAACTTCTCTTAAACGACTGGACCGATTTTGATGAAATTTTTTGTGTGTGTTCAAGGGGATCTGAGAATGGTTTAGATTCACAATTTTGTCCGCTGGACAACCCCTATTTTTTTAGGGCGGTACGAAGTTCGCTGGGTCAGCTAGTAAATATATATAAATATGAATACGAATTTCATCCCCTGCTTATATCATTTCCCCTGACGATTTATATGATGTTATTTTACGTAATAGTGAGACTCATGTTCTCCTACAAAATGTCTCATTATTCTCATTTGAAGTGCTACTCATCGGGTGTATTTGCTATTTATTTGTGTACTTGCCATATTTTCCATACTGCGTATGGCCTTTTCAAATGAATAAACACAAATCGCCTTGATACGATCTTTTGTGTTTGAAATATGCCTCTCTCCTTGCTTGTAAAGCTTCTAAAGTAAAGGTATTTAAACAAATGTTCAAACAGGCAAATACATGTTAGGTACTTATATTTACCTTGAGGTAAAGTAAGTTACGAATACGTATTATTATATTTAAACTTTATAACATTCAAGATGGAAACAGTTAACTGTAACATAAATGTAAAGAAAATTTTACAACGTATCTGAAATTGGGAACAGTTTTGATCTATTCGAAAATATTAGGTGTGCAAAAAAGCTCAATATTTAGTTCCATAGCTTACAAGAATATTAGAAAATCAACCATCTACTATAACAATAAAAAACCCCGTTCTATTACAACACAAAAAAATAAAATACTTAAATGAAACCTAATCTCTTATATATAAAATTCTCGTGTAACAATGTTAGTTACCATACTACTCCGAAACCGCTTGACCGATTTTTATGAAATTTTATATGCATATTCAGTAGGTCTGAGAATCGGCTACTGTCTATTTTTATACCCGTAAGTGATAAGGATTATCCACCCCTAACATTTTATTTTTATTTTTTGGTTATTTTTTTATATTTTTTATAATGTGGTATTAAAAATACATACAATCCTAAATTTTCACCCTTCTACTAGCAGCCTCTATTTTAATGGCGGTACGAAGTTCGCTGGGTCAGCTAGTTAAAGTATAAAAATAAAGAATTCAAATTAATAAAGAGAAAATAAAACTTACAACTTATTTGCTAATCCCCGACGAAGGGTAATGAAACGGAATTATTTTCGCTAAGATAGATAGATATCTGGTGATGAAAAGTGAATAATCCGCGATTAGTACCTCCTGAAAGATACAACTAGTTATGAATTATGATGAGCATGTACACTAAGCGGCGCGACCAATGAGCTTTTTCTGACAACAGCTTATCAAACTTTAACTTTAAGGAAAACGACCGAAATTTATCGACAGAAATGGTGTTGTCTTTCATCATGATAACACCAATCTGGTGGGAAGTTTTAATACATCAGCCTTGTCTTTCACCTCTTCATCAGGTTTGTTCGTATTTTCAGATTAGGTAGTGATCTTTCAGGTGAACATCAAGAGAGAAGTTTCAAAAGTTGCAGTTACTTGAATAAAAGTTTAATTTTTTTGCAATTTCATAAATAAATAAATATTTCTCACACTCACACCATTTAGGCTAGCATTGTGGTAACAAGTAAGTTATTTGAAACAAACGGCACAAACAAATAAAATAAAGTCAAATTAAACTTTGAAAATAAATATCTTGAGCTTATGTAAAAAATAACTACAGTAAAATATCACAATTTTTATTACTAATTCACAAACATTTGAATATTCTTAAGTATTCAAGTACAAATAAATACAAGGATAAATCAAATTTTAAAGTGAAACTTTTATTGAATCACTACAAATATTTTCGTTCATCTTTACATGTCGCATTACGTTTTTGATTGTTACAAAAAATTTACAAACTATCGACAAGCATCGGTGGTTCAGTTATAGAAAGCTTGCCTGCTATGCGGGCGGCCTGGGTTCGAATACCAGCCGAGGAAGGGCTTTTTTATTAATGATTTAAAGTTTCACTTGCATCCTGGTTTCAAAAAACCCCACCATTTTTTTCTACTACTAGTAAAAAATTTACATTTTATGAAAATATACCTATTATTCTATAAACAAACATAGTCAATAATTACCATTGATATGGATGACAGTCCCGCACGCGCGAGCGGCGAAATACAGCAACGTCGCTAACGTGATACGCAACATTTTCCGTACAATCACGCGCTCCCAGCACACGCGCCGTCAAGACTGGGCTCTCCACGCGGCGAGAGCATCGTAGCAGACATCGTTGCACAACTAGGATGGAGGCCGACAGCCCTTCCAACAGATGATGTCGCCAATATACACGCCGCGCCGGCCGGTGCCGAGGAAAATTTACTAATTGACCTATTGTCAGAATACATGTAGGTAATGTGGAACGGTTAAATACTATAGCAAAGATGTGACACGAAGATCACAAAAAGTTCATTGCTATAACAGCTGCATTCATAGATGACAATTTATTTAAAATTTCTTTGTCAAAATAACGTGATGTCGCGTGCTGTTGCTATCGTAAAGAAAAAAAGCGGGCGTTGGATGGAGCGGTTAGATTAATAGCAGAAAAAAACTATACGTCAGCAACTCATCTGTAGTACCTAGCTCGCAAATCATGGCCTATTCCAAGCCTATCCCTCCCAATTATGTTATTTCTTTTCTTTTTCTTTTTATTTTCTAATCGCACATTTAAATAAATTTCGTCTCTCCATCCTATAGTTGTCTGGAAGATATGGCTACGTAGCCATAAGGCCGCCAATGGGCCACCATTTTAAAAATCTATTTAGGATACTTGCACCACAGAGAGCTTTTTATAAAATAAAATATAGACTAGAACTTTGGGAATATAGGTTTCTTTGTGGAAATATTAGCTCTAACTAACTCAGTGCAGCAATGTTTAATATGATTTCCGATAGTAAGAATAGCTCGCCCTCTCCAATGTTTTAATTTAAATTAGTTTTGTATAAGTTTTGGTTAGGGTAGGATAAGGCTGGCATTTTCGTAAAATGAAAGCCTTTAAATAAATAAAGAACAAAAAAATGGTTGCCTGTAAAGTCGGTTTTACGGGCGAAGATTTTACGTGACAACGTCTTTTTCTCGGTAGAATATTTATTGATATGAATATAATTAAATTGCACAATAGGAACAAGGAATTGAATGAAAATAAGAATTGCACAAATTTTAACTATAGAAATATATTTTGTTTACTAAAACATTGTACATGTAAACTTAAACTTAACACGAGAGACTCATCGTAACGTTACCGAGCGTTACACTTTTTCATAAGTGACTCCCAGCCGCAACCTAATTTAAGACGTTGTCACGTCAAAAACACAAATAAAACATTATTAAAAAATACTACTCTTGGAGATTTTAGGAGAGTTGTCTACCTGTTTGCCTTAACCTATCTTGTACTCGAAACGTTGTGAACGTCTGAGAAGTATGTTGACAAAAACGCAGTGAAATAATAACACCAGGTGTATTTTTGTCAATGGGTAAGGGCTCTACGGGGTAAGGGATAGTCAGGGTAATTAAGGGCGCGCAAATGATACTCTGGTACCGCAAACGTATAACTTTGCATTTAGATATTTTACTAGTAACTACATATTATTATCATGTATCTGTAAGTAGAATCTGTAAGGTAGAACGGAAGGTTTTGAAGTTTTTTAACAAATTCTTGCTAGATGAGACCAATCCCATATATTATTTATATAAAATTCCCGTGTCACAATGTTAGTTACCATACTCCTCCGAAACGGCCTGACCGATTTTTATGAAAGGAGATTGCTCAAATTGGCCTAAATGCACAAAAAATATTGACATACACAGTAATTCTTGGCGTAATTTATAATTTAATTTACAGTCATTACATTTCAACGGACACCTTTGTATAATATATTTACTTTAAAAAGTATTTTTAATTTTACCGGTTTGGAAAACATACGAATCATTTTTAATGGCTATGGGTGTAGTAACATTCAGCCAAAGACTGATCGAAGTTATTTATATAACATAAAAACAAATCTATTTTGTAAAGATCGATAAAATAAATATTTCTTTTTATTACACTGTGGTATTAATATCCACAACTATATTATCATTTTCACTAGATGCAAATGTGCTCAGACAATTATTATAGATGGTAGGTGACATCATAAAGTCTATTGCCATACATTTTTCGCCAAACACCTCCATAAACACTACGGTACACTATCTATGGTCCTACGGTCCCTGACTATAAATTAATAAATAAATAAAATTATAAGGTGTAATATACACTAAAAATCTAAAATATGGTTATCTTAAAAACATAACAAAAATAATGAAGCTACTGAATATGCTGATGCTATTGAACCTAATCTCTTAGCTTTCTTTGGTTAACGAGAGTTTAAAAATTCTCTCTAATCTGTGGCTCATTCACAATCATCACACAGTTTCTGTCACAGAGTACTTTATTATAACCTGAAATGACACCTGCTTTTAAAAGTTACTCTTATGCATTAGCTTTAAAAACAGGCAACTATCTGTTAATGTACATGCTCTATATACCTGAATCTAATCCATAATTTCGGTACTTGGCTTGATTTCACTAGTTTACTATATAACTTATTTGTTTTTTATTATTTTAATATGTTCAGTGTATATGGTTTATAGAAGTTCTCAGGGGTGTCCGTCAATAATATTCGTTTCTACAGTAATTTATATATAATTTCGAATCTAGGAATCAATTTTTCATGATTATTGGTGTTTAGGCCCAACATGTATGGAAGCTGAGCAATCTCCTTTATCTGCATATTCCGTGGGTCTGAGAATCTACTACTATCAATTTTTCATATCATAATGATAATGGTTGTCCACCTGTAACGTAGTGTTCTGAAACCTACAATGCGCCTTCGCGCCAAAATTCAAACTATTGGGTATTGTAACGTAGTGTTTTCATATGGGTTAGGAGTAATGTTACCCCAGGAAATTGATAGAACACTACGTTACATACCCCAAAATTTTTAAAATGTGGTATTAAAAAATACATACAACCGGCGGTACGAGATTCGCTGGGGCAGCTAGTTATCTATAAAAGACTCAATACACTCGAGTTCTTGCCAATACGTAGGCATTGTACGACTTACCATTATTATTGAAATCAGCTTCTCGTCTGGAGCAGTAGTGTGTCGTCATCTTGTGACGTTACTGCTTTCTCAATACAGTAGCAACATGTGATGTGAGCGGTTACAACTTACAATACGCACTGTGGTCAAGGGTACTCTTATCGACTCGACTCGATATTTTCGTTCAAATTAAAAAGCATCGATACGATAAAAATAATCTTTTAGGTTTTGTAATATTTTTGGTAACACTCAATATAGGTACTTATTTATGTAACTGAATGTTGTCTTTCTAGTCCAGTCCTCCTGTCTATTTTTTCCACTGTTCGATATCAAATGTTTTATCCAGTCTTTTATGACTGATATTTATGTTTTCGAGGGTGCAGAATTCGAGCATGAGGTCTGAATAGCGATCATGGCGCTTTGAATTATTAATTAACCAATCTATGATGTCCAAAATCACCCAATTTTAGGTTTTTATTTTTGTTTGCAATTTTTTTTTTCATATGATCACGTATTTTTTCGTATTATAGTGGGCATGCGAGCTCACGGCTTACCTAATGGTAAGAGATCATCACCCATAGACACCTGCAACACCAGGAGTATGCAACAACATACAAATTCGATGCCGGCCTTTAAGGAAAGAGTCCGCTCTTTTTGGTAGGTTTTCGGGTCATATTGATCCGGAAATGCTGCTGGCGACAATGTATTTCACAGTTTTGCCGTACGTGGTAAACAAATTCGAGGATGGGGGTGAAATTCTCTTTATACTCTTTCATATGAAATTTTGATTTCTTTTTTACGTAGTAAAAAATTTCGACAAAATCTCAAGGTTGTAGATACTATGCATCAAGATAATGGAGATGAAATTCTCTTTATTCCCTTCATATTGAAATTTTGTTTTTTTTTATTTGCAAGAGGGGGCGCTGCAATTGCATATTTAAGAAAATCTAAATTTAGCGATTGCGGGGCGAAAAATGGGTCTAGGAAGAAAACCCACAGTGCAAATTGAAGCTTTTGGTCCATAATTGAGATCAGGAGCGACAATTAAAAAAAATACTTCAAAAAGAAAGAAATAGTTTAGAAAATTTGGTTCTTTAAACAAACAGGTTAGTTTGAGAAATCCCTCAAAATCATTTCTAGACAAAGTGCGTCTCAATTGGTTGAGTTAAATACGAGAAAAGCGGTTTTTAATTTCCTAACTGCTACCGCTTACGGGGCCTAATTTTCCTTGGAAAAACTTGGAATCGTAATATTAGTAATCGCACTAGCAACCTGAGTTAGCAGATTTGCGCACTTGCGACTGTATTAGTCGCCTGTGTCGACTGTGTTAGCCCATTAAAAAGAAAACAGACAAATCCGTTTCCGAAATTCAATGCAAGATTATTAATTCTAAATACAACGATATACATGCACTGATTTATTTATTTATGATGTTACGCATCCTTTTTAGACTCGTCGTCAGAATCAATTAATAATTGCGTCGTCAGCATTAATTAATAATTCTAACGTGGCAGATTCTCCGTGGCATAGTGGTTTGTACGCCGGGTTTATGGTGTCGCCGACTCGAGAGGTCCCGGGTTCGAATCCCGGTGGGGGCAGATGTTTGTGTAATGAATACAAGCATTTGTACTCCAGATATGGATGTTTAATATGTATTTCTATATAAATATACATATATATGTACAGTATATGTATTCTATCCGTTACCCTAGCATCCCACAACACAAGCCTTACAGCGCTTACTTTGGGGCTAGGCTCATTGGTGTGAGTTTTGGAAATATTTATTTATTTATTTAATTAGTGGTGTGCGTGAAACCCTAAGAAACAAATATAATTCTATAATATAAATATAATTCTAGTTACGTCAATTGTGGTTGTGACGCTGTTCAAATTTCCATACAAAATCTCGATATTTGACGCGAATCGATATCGAATGCAACTATTCGAATCCGATATTGATTCGCGCTAAGGGTACTCTTATACTATTTACTTCTGTAGTGACGGTGCAAAACAAACAACAATAATAATCAACTATTCGAGGTCTGAATGAGCATCGAGCATTTAAAAGTGCATCGCCCTTTGACACTCGCGTTAAATTTCTTCCTTTGCGATGCGTGCCGAGAACTGATGACCAACTTCCTTATATTCACCCAAGGCAAACAGCTACTTTCATACGACCTCACAGGTAAAACACCAGAAAATTCACAAAAAGTACCTACAGGTACCAACCAATTTGATTCCTTAAGCTTATTACAACAATCATTTTTAGTGTAGTGCAAAGGTGGTATAATTCCGAAGTAAAATTATTTGGAGTTTTGCCTACGAGCTAAGGATTTCCCTATTTAATTATATTATTTTGCCCATGAACTAAGAATTTCCCTATTAAATTAAATTATTGGGAGTTTTGCCTATGAACTAAGGATTTCCCTATTAAATCAAATTATTGGGAGTTTTGCCTATGAACTAAGGATTTCCCTATAAGTTTACAACGTTTTTTAAAAGAGTTTCTATTGCATTTACGATTTTAAAAGTAATTTTGAAATTCAAACTACTATTCCAAATTTTGTCTTTAACATGTATCGTGATCTATTGCACTGAAAATAAAGGTCAAATTTCAATGATATTTGAATCATATAACATAGTTTCCTTGTTATTAGAAAGTCCTTAGTGAAATTAGGCGTCCTAAGTGCAAGTGCAATTAGGCACAAAGCACAAAATATTGCCTGTTTTGACATTTTTAAGCGAATAATCAGGAATAAATTTGTTCAATAGTATATTTAAGAAGGGAAATAAATAAAAATATCACTGCATAAACAGTTATTTAGTATAACATTTATTCATACAGACTAAAACTTATAAAGACTTCCAATACACAAAATAAGATTTTATATAATAATAATAATGTAATACAAACTATACATAACTAAAAATAGTTAAGTAATCATTTCGTAAACGTACCTCACTGACTCTTCCGTACAAATTAAAAAACTAAATAAATACAGGGTGTAAACAATTGCTCCGTACTGCCGTCGCTAATATAAGTTTTTTATTTCTTCTTCTCATTCAATTATATATTTTTCTTTCCATTTAATGGAAACCGTTTATAATTTCACTAACTAATTTAGCAATTTTTTACACCTTATAATAACCTTTTTTATATATGTATATACAATGCTTTGAATAAGAAAATATCTTTTTTTTATCTAAGCGAGAAGCAGACTAATATTTAAATAATATTGTATACATGACGTTTATAATTACTTAAGTCAATTGCGCTGCAAAATTAAGTTATTCCATAAACTCTAGCATTTAATTTCACTTTTCTTAAACTCTTAATTTACGAGCGCAATAGCCTACTTTTTGTTATCATAATAAATAATAATACGTGGAATAAGTTATTAATAAAAAGTATGTGTTACAAAATAATAAGTAAGTTTTTGTCAACCTAGCGGGTCCTTTTTCTATCGAAGTTGACATAAAATGTAGTATATTGACATAAGCTGAAGCGACTAGCGTTTCCAAATGTCGAACACACATACTCTTTTAGATAAATCCTAATATTGTTATTGCCGCTAAAGCATTAAAACTTTTTGAATAAATCTTCATAGGCCAGTAAGATGGAGGGGCCGAACTCATAGAGGTATAAGAATAGAGTGGGGAAGGCGGCTCTAAAAGTGTCCGTCTAGTAGAAAGAGAAAGAAGATGAGATACCGCTAGCTATCTCTCTCTCTTGCCATGCGTCATGCATGGCATCCAATGGCATCACATCGAAATAGTAAGACGCTTACGGTTGCCAATGCGCATGCGCGAATACAGAGAAAAGCTAGCGGTCTCTCATCTTCTTTCTCTTTCTATTAGAGGGACACTTCCACTTTTAGTAGAGTCTATATCTCCCCTACTCTATTCTTATACCTCTATGGCCGAACTCGATTAACTTAACCTTTCAAGATACGTGATAAACTGATAATCATCACATCATTAAAATAATATTCGTGGTTTCATAATTGACAAATATTCAACAATAATTAAAGTATTGTGAAATAAAAAGCACACATAATTAAGAAGTCGTTTTCCGGATGTACTTACACAAAGTTTCACTCAAATTGAGATATTTATGTAGAAACTAATAAAAAATATTTCAAATAAATATGCAAACTCTAGCTTATCTATGACGTAACTATAATAATGAAATGACAAAGCTAAATACAAATTTTCGTTGTTACTAACGATTTATCCACTTATTGGATCATAATATATTTGAATTAACAGCAAAATGTAATTGATGAATCGAGCAAAACATGAAAACTCTACTTTAATACAATAAATTGTTCAGATGCATAAAAAAGATCATATAGTCACAACAACATTTGCCGAAAAGTTTTGAACTCTATAATGCCGTATGGAAACAATTCATGCTAATTATTATTATACGAAAAACACCTAACCTTATGTTCACCTTGTTAAATTTCGAATTATTTTTGGTGTTTATCTATTTGGCCGAATTTATAAGTGCTTAGAACACAATTGAGACTAAAATAAACCTGTATTATTATATTTAAAGATCGTAATTATTATAAAACTTTCATAAGATGCGACCGAATCAATCGTGAAATCTTAGACTATCAACGATAAAATTTGGGGTCATATTCATAAGTTTAAATAAGTATCTACATGGCATTTACCAGTGACAATTGAAAATAATACAACAAATATGTTGCCACAGGTAAAAAGGCTCGTGGGGCACCAACGCTGTGTAATTTGTACAAGACACGAATTGTAAAATGAAGTTAAACAAATATGACACTGAAGAAGAAACAATGGTTAAAACTAAAATAAGAACGAACCATCGATATACATAAATGCAACACAGTCTGCCGACATGTACACTAGACAGGTGTACACCGGAATCAAATCATTACTCATAAGAATTGAGTTTCAAACCGGAAGCAATATTAAATCAACCCCGAGCAACTCACACACTTTTTATGAAGTGGTTTAATAAAAGCTTGCACTATTGATAAATGATCATAAATAAGTATATATACAGAGCGTCCCACGGCTACCTCACACGGAGGAAAAGTATATTAAATACTGAAGATAGGATATTTTACTGAAAGAAGACATCATTTTATTTTTAGTAATAACTAGAACTGCATTCACAGATTTTTTTTAAAATCGCCTGCTACAACTGGGAATCAAACTCGTGAAACTCGTGAAGAAAAAACAACATATTTTATAGTTCTAATTTTATGATAACCATCGAAAGGGTTAATCTTAAGGATTATTTTTTGCTAGATAACATAGCATTTGAAACAGGCGATTTAAAAAAAACTGCGAATGCAGTTCTAGTTATTATTAAAAATAAAATGATGTCTTCTTTCAGTAAAATATCTTATCTACAATATTTAATATACTTTCCCTCCGTGTGAGGTAGCCGTGGGACGCCCTAATACACACACACGAAGAAATACCTGACAGAATTACAAAAAAATACTACACCCTTGGAGCATCGGCTGTTTAAATGTAAACGCCTTTAGTTCGGGGGGCGTTGTAACAAGCTGTCGTACCAAATGGAAAAGCTACACCATCAACCCGACTGCTCGTTTAAAAACCATCGTGTTTATACATCCTTTGGAAGTTATTACATATGTTTTGTGTATATTATTTAATGTAAGTACATATATTTTTAACACATAATATAGATAGAATACTGAAGACTACCCAATATCTTTACAAAGATATATAAAATTGTATAATAATATTAATAGCCGGTCGTCATAAGCAGTGCAGTTTAAAGGTAACAGGGAAATCCTGAACATATAAAACATCAAACACCAAACACAAAACTAATGGAGCACCTTCAATCAAATTGGAACTTTCAACATTAAGGGTATAGGAATAAAAATCTGTTGCATGAAGCAGAAGACAAAATATCGACACAATAGCTCATTTTTATTTTACAAATTGTCACCCGCCTTCGCTTCGCTTCAGTATCGAACGTAGTATAGAGTTAGGCATATATTCAGTAAAAGACTTACATTATCATCTACTTTTATGCTTACTATGTCAAAATTGTTTAGAAAATCCCGGCTTCATTATAACATTTTTATTTATAGATACGTCCGACAAATCACTCCACCATACCTGATGTAAAGTGAAGGTGAAGTCCAGACGTGAAGATAGCTGATACAGCAGTTCTACCTGCCACACCAGCCATCCTCACCTTGCCAGTCTGCATTTTGCTTCTTCACGCCTCTTTTAAAGGATCCCAGGTTGTAAGAGGGAGGGAACAAGTGAGCGGGCAGAGCATTCCATTTACGGATAGTGCGACAAAGAAATGAGTCACCAAATTTCTTTGTACGCGTTGGAATTGTGGCCACAGTTAGACGGTGACAACGAATGCCAACGCGCGTGGTCCTCTGAAGGAAAGGGGAAGGAAACATGATTCTGATTTACAACTGGACGCAAAAACAAACGTATGACGTAAGAAATGAATACTTTCTCGATAGTTGTTCAGAGTCGGAACGACAGACGATCGTCTTGTACCAACTAATCACTTTTAAAAAGCTGCCTTCGCTTTGACTTTGCCGATTGCCTGTCTACATACCATAAATACATTTTGTCTTCTGCTTCATTAAACAGATAATATGTATATAGATTTTATATTGATATCGCCTAGCTAGCTAAGGAGCGGACTACATGCAAACTATTGTTATATTATAAAGATAATTTTAAATACCGCAAAATTGACATATATTACAATTCAAACCATGTGAATTTCAGAAATTCGTGAAAACGTTATAATAATAAGACAAAGATAAATAAATATTTCATACTGCAAAATACAGTATGAACTTGTATGTACAGGGATGATAATAAAACTATTAAGCAATAGATTACATAGCTTGAACACCATAGAGATATACCATCCAACTTAATAATAAACTGAAACTTATTCGAATCATTAATGTTTTGTCTTTATCTGTTTCCATACCAGTGACTGGGATATAAGAAAAATATTTACTCTACATATTAGTAATTACTATGCAATAGGTCATCAATTGAATCAACACAAGCGAAATAAGCGCTAAAGGCTGTATACTCAAATCTCACACCGAAAAATTCTTTCATTATAAATAACACCAAAATGTTTTTAAAAGAAATATTATGCTTATATATACCTCAGATCATTGAACAAAAGGCTTTTGTTCTATAATCTGAGGCCTATACATCATATATAACGGAGTAATCACATAAACATTTTTGAAATGTAAAAAAAATAAAAATTTTAATTACAATTTTATGTACATATATATTATGAGGACGAAGGCGATTGAATAAAATATTGTAACGGTAATCATTTGGCAAATAAATATGGTCCTCTTTTGAAAACGCAGCATACTTTTCATACTCGTTTCTAAATAGTCAATGCCTCGTTACCTCGTTAATTTTGATTAAAGTTCATACCATGACATACTATTCGATAAATATAGAATAATTTATCATTAAAAATAATTAGCTGCGTCTACGTCACTTTACAATGTAACTCAAGTAGTGTCCACCAAAGAGACTACACCGTGGTCTCAAATACGGTGTACGGAAAACAGCAAATCAGGCTATCACAAAAAGTGAAAATCCTGCAATCAATTTTAACCTATAAAGCTAGCCGAGAAGGTTGAAAATCTATTGGAGAATTAATTCAATTTTGTATAGTCTAATGAACTGTACTCTTAGCACGAAACAATCGATCGAATTCGAATAGTTGAATTCAATGTCGATATGCGACTGTATGGACATTTAAACAGCGCCACAACGGACGTAACGAGAGTTAGAACTTCCATACAAAACTTTTTGACATTTAACGCATATCGAGATCGAATTCAATTACTCCAATTCGATATTGGTTCATGCTAAGGGTACTGGGGGCCATTCGCCTAACGGAAATGCTTTGGAAAACGCTAACGCTTACGATTTCATTTTGTTATTTCTGACCGCCGAAGGTTTCAAATACCTCACGCTCATTTTCTTTAATATTGTTATTACCAGCGCAAAACAAAATAAAGTTCGCGAGGCATTTGAAACCTCAGGCGGCTAGTAATAACAAAATGAAATCGTAAGCGTTAGCGTTTTCCATAGCATTTCCGTTAGGCGAATGGCCCCCTGTTGTCTCTACTTGTCTTCGTATCTATCCTAAACGGAACATTTTGACAAATAAATCGTTGTGATAAATTATGTACAAGTATTTAGTAATGCTAAATAGGCACTCACTTCTACAATCTAATCATTCGCATTTTGGAAGCTTGAGCGGACGCTTCCAGGCTATATATTTGGGATATATAGATATATTATATACATTAAATTTTACTGTAAGCTTCCGTTAGGGCGAAATTCGCTCAAAGTTACCATTATGCCAACGATTTCTTAATATGGATATAACCATACATGTTTACTAATAATAGTCTTTTTTTTTAAGGATATGAAGTAAGTTGTTCCGAATAAACAAATAATATCATTATTATATGGAACTATTACTATAAGTGGCGTGCATTTGGAGAGGCCTATGTCCAGCAGTGGACTAAGATAGGCTGTTGATGATGATGATTGATGATTACTATAATACTGTCAGACGAAGCAGACCTTAAAAAAGGGGAAACAAAAAAGTAGTTTTTAATTGGCATCGATAAAACCAAGGTATTTGTCTTCTCTATATAAATTTATTACACAAATAGCGACTAAATCAATTGAAAGTTGCTTTTAAGTCAGACACTACTAGGAGTCAAAGTGGCACAATTTTTTATAAACTACTCTGCCAGATCTTTTGTACTTTACGATTATCGTTATTTTCCTAACTAAATAGATTAATACAACAAGCGAATACACTCTCAGAAATCATTTTGATTATGAAAAATTGTAACTTCAGACATTTGTTGTGGTTATATCCATACTAATATATCGTGGAAGAAAATAGAAGACATCCGAAATATTGAACTAATCTTTGATACTCTACACGGAAATCTACTTAAGGCTCATTTTAGAATTATCCTGTTTTAAATCGTAAAGCATAGTTCACACCTCCTTTGAATGATAACAGTATTATAATGAACACAGCAACTTACCGGTCTATATGTATAGAAATGATTCTTGATTGTTTAAACTTAAGGTTGAGATTTGTAGTCAACGTCAACTTTATCGACCAACATTTCCTGCCCCTATTTTTTATTTACGTAAAGTGGTAGCTCACATTCAAATTAAACCAACTACTTCAGTCCATCTAAACATTTCATCGATTTTAAAATCACCGTCTTCTTAGTTTCCGTTTAGAGCAAGGGAGATGTACAACTATTCATAATACGAATTCATTTCATGCCATCAGCAAAGACTTAAACAACAATATATTTCAATATAATTATTGCCTTATAACATCGTAATAGGCAGTCACTTAGCAAAGTCTTACCAATTACCATTGCATAGCAATACAAGGATACGAATATCCATCATTTTAGAATATAATCTTCATTTTATACGTTTCAATACAATTTAACAAAACTTTCAACCTCTTCAACTTCATCTTCAAAAAGAAAGTATACTTTGATGCGATCTCATTAGAATTTAAAATAGAACAAGGTGTAAGATTATTTTTTATAAATTAAGTGATCAGAGATATTGTGTGGATATCGAAATCCAGCGTCTATACGTCACAAAGCAAATGAGACCTATCTTAAAGGCACAGAGTCTATTAATTCATAACCTTTTTAACTATCAAACCTTTGAAATAACATATAAACTTTAGAATTAATAGCAATATTGTACCTTACATCGCGAAGTTAGGGTTGTCGTTTCCTTACAAAGCGTTGTCGCGCGAATATGTTGCTTTTAGCGTAGAATATAAAGTGGTTTATTGCATGCTTCCTTCAGTCGACGCCAGCGAAACCTTGCGATCCTTCAATAGCTTTAATTAGTTTCTCGCGTAGCTGTTGATAGCTCTCGTATGGTGGGAGATCGATGCGGTTGAAGCTGAAATAATGAAATCTATTGTAATATATTCGTATCGTCTTCATTTATTAATACATTGAATAAAAATATTTAAACGGTAAAAATGTTTTAAGTACTAAGAGCAGCAATTTTGCTAAATCTTAATTTAACTAACACTTGTGACAGCCTGATACAATGATGTCAAATTGAAATTGACTTTTTTTATTTTTCTAGTTTTAGTTGAATCGACATTTTATCATTTGGGAAATAATTTTGGATTATTTGGGAAAGCTATAATTTAGCGGATCTTCATTAGTTGTTTAATGTCGTTTCTTTTAGCACCTTTTTTCCCGTCTCTCTGTGATATGTTTTATGATTTTAGAGATTTTGGTTATTTTCTTTAACCTTAACGTAAAACCTTAACGATACGCGTAACTACAGAACCCTTTTGGTTGTATTGTTTTCGGTTCCAGGACTTCTTAGAACCAATGCCCGGTTTAAGGTTCTGACAACGTAATGATACCTAAAGGTGCACAATTTTATACCGCATCAACTTTCTTCTAAATTGGACTGTGGGACAACTTGCTGTGTGTGCCTGTTCCACGGAGTAGGAGAATGGAGAAAGGCTCTGTCAACGAACGTGGAAATGGCTTTCTTTACAACTAGACTGAACAAAATTTCTTTTTTATGTTTAAAGGGTGGCAAACATGCGTGACCCAATACCACTACCCCGTGGAACCCTTGAACTTTACTCACCGATAGAAACACAACACCACCACAAGGTAGTGTTATTTTACTGTGGTCTTCTGTAAGGTGGATGTTACTTCCCCATACGGGCACTACCACAGAACACAGAAAGGGATTAGAAGACACAGACTACACGTTCACCTAATAGATAGCCAATCAAACGACGCGACATCAAACAATCGAACCAATCAGCGCTAACACCCGAGAGCAACTACGCAATCAGAACCAAGTTTTGGTCAGGATGAGCATTTGCTCACATATAACTGTGGCGCGTCTACTCCGCTCACAGAAAACTTCTGTATTCTGTCGGAGCTCCAATTCAAGCGGAAAATCTGCTATACCCTACCTCTCTTCTGTTCTTTAGCAGCTATTAATTAATATGACGACGACCTCCGTGGCCGAGTGGTTTATACTCGTACGTCGGGTTTCATGGTGATGCCGACTCGAGAGGTCCCGAGTTCGAATCCCGGTGGGGCGGAGATGTTTGTGTGATGAATACGAGCATTTGTACTCTAGTCATGGCTGTATGATATGTATTTCTATATAAATATATTTATATATGTACAGTATACGTATTCTATCCGTTACCCTAGTATATTATTTATTAATGCTTACCATGTATGTGCTCTAGGGTAATTATCAGGCGCTCCCCACTTCTCTATGGTGAAGAGTTGCGGTCCATTAGAACCATAGAGTTCTTTGAACCCGTTCATCGGAACCCTGGAGGTGCCAGTCACGAACTGAAGTAAGCGGGACCGCATCTCGTTGGAGAAGGAAAGCACCACCTGAACAATATAAACGAAATATCATGAATAAATAAATTCTTCTACCCAATGAGGGTTTTCCGGAATAACGACAGATGGCGGCACTGCGGCGAAAGGTCTACTCATCCGTCAAATCGCATACGTTTTCATAGTCATAGATCAATGGAGAAGTATACGCAAAGCTCGACATAGATGGCGCTGCAAACGCTTGACCCAAACCACATCCGAATATTGCAGCTGTCAAATTTTGAACGGGTTTTTTTGTTGTTAAATATATTAAATAAGTGGTGAAAATGTATTCAACATGGTCTGTAATATAGCTGAAAACAGAGTTGAAAAGGAGAGGAGCATCAATGCAAGGCAGAAAAGCTGATCTAGTAGAATGGTACTGTTTCTATTATTATGCTACAATGCTCATTCTCGATCATCTATGTACCGAGAAATGAGAATTTTCCATGATTATTTTAATAGTTCATGGATCTCAGTAACTTTTAGCGGGCTCATTAGTCCAATCTATCTTATTTTTGCATCAGTCGAACATCTCGTAGAGTTGGGTTACCTCCGGCTAAAATGGGAAGTATAACATTGGGTTTTTTTTACAGTCTTGAGGCGTAAGACCGCAATTTTAATTTTGGTCCTTTTTTTCTGATCAAACTGAAGATATCCAGATGCAATTACCTGCCCCAGATACATACCATGATGTAAACAGCGCAGTTTTACCCCCCCCCCCCCCCCCCCCTTTCAAAGAAACATATAATATTATATTTTAGTCGGTAAGCATGCAGTTTTCTCACAAAAACCAAGAACTGCACAATGCGGCATTTGTAATTTGTTTAATAAAAACTGAAGTTTTGGATCAAGCGATTACAGCGCCCCTATTGATCAAATTTTGCGGATTTCTCGTCCATTTATATGATCTTTCAGTTAATTCGCGCCATAAAGTTCATACAAAAGACCTCGCGTCACAGTAGCGCCAACTAGTGACGTGAATTTTCCTAAACATTCTCATTAGCGTAGTCAAAAAGTCACAGTGGTAAGGATTGGGTTATGGTATCTTAGGGTACCGACTAATTATGGATTACAAATGTATGAGCAAAAAAAAATCTTCACTCACCCTCCAGAACCATTGCACGACGAGATGATTGGCGTGATAGTCCCCTTTATACAGTGTATGTGCTCGCCAGTCCCGTACGTCTATATTCTGTATGCCGCAAAGCAGTAGTTCCAGCTCATGCTCGTCAAATATCTTCAGTAAGGGGAGGGGAACCAGTCCCCCTAAACCTTCGAGGAATGCTAGCATTTGCTCGCGGACTCTGCTCACGAATCGCCATTCTATCACCAATCTACAGAAGAAAGCAACGTTGTAAGAGACCTGTTGATACAGTACATTACTTGTAATAGTAAATGACATACAAAATATGATGTTTACAAAATTACGAATAAGTCTTGTACTTCTTTATTTTTTATTTCATTTAAATTGGTTAGGTCGAATATTAACATAACAGTAACATTACTTGTTATAGTAAATGACATACAAAAAATGAGGTTTACAAAATTACCAAAAAGTCTTCTACTTTTTTTTAAGTTGGTTGGGTCGAAAATTTTCTAAAATTCAGAAAAAAAATCATAACTCGAAACCTGTAGTGAGTCGCGGAACATGCATGGGGGTGATTCGGATACCATACGAGGGACCTAAATTTTTTTTGGACGTCAATGTTCCGGCCACCCTATATAAAAACATCCATCCAGTTACATATGCTCGCATTCGTCATACTAACATTTGCCCCCACCAGGATTCGAACCCAGGACCTCTGAGTAGGCGACACATTGGAACCCGGTATGGCCATTCGTTACAATTTTCGCCACATTCATAAAGATTATATCTTCCAGGATCGCAGACTGAACCAATACGACCTTGATTTAGAAAAAAAACTACATTTATTTCGTCCTCGTTCTCGTTATCCTCGGATGTTGGCGCTGCCCGGCTTCAGTTCGTTCTGGATTGTCCGTACGTTCCCGAAATAAAGGGTCTTGACAGACATGCGGATAGACGGACGAAAATGTGATTCTACAGTGAACCATAGAAATATAAGAATAGACCACTCTTCTCCACAGAAGCCGATTCTAAAAGTGTCCGTCTAGTAGAAAGAGAAAGAAGATGAGACCGCTAGCTATCTCTCTTTCTTGTGACGCATGGCAACCAATGGCATCACATCGAAATAGTAACATACTTACGGTTGCCAATGCGCATGCGCGATTAGAAAGAGAAAGCTATCGGTCTCTCATCTTCTTTCTCTTTCTATTAGAGGGACACTTCCACTTGTAGTAGTCTATATCCCCCCTAGTCTATTCTTATACCTCTATGTACGGAACCCTAAATAAATATAAAAATGACAATACATACTTGATATATTCGTCCTTGTTCTCATTATCCACGGATATGTTGGCGCCGCCCGGCTTCAGGTCGTGCTGGATGGTCTTGCCGAACTGCTCCTCATCCACGGAGAACGTTAAGTCCAACTCGGAAGGGTCATTTTCCTTTTTATAAACACATTTTTATGAACAACTGAAACGTTACTCCTCTTATTACTTATAATTAATAATAATTTATTCTTTGTCGAGCTACCTTCGAAAGACTTTTATTGGGCGTTCGGATATCTCATTGGAAGATTTTTAAAACTTTATTGTCTATGTATAAATTTAATTTATTAGTTAATTCAGTTAATAAAGTACTTTATTTAAAAAAATATTTTTTTGTAATTTTGAGTTTATTTATTTGACCCTAACTACCGTAAAGTACAACCGGTTCCAAAATTGGGAGACCTTTCTGAGAAGAACCGCCGAAACGTCAATAAATAAATAAAGTTCGTGCATTAACCCCTTAAAACTAGTTTTATTTAATGAGTGATGTGCGTGAAAACCTAAGAAATAAATAAGTTATTGTATAATTTACTAACATAGTTTTTAAGGCACATGGCTACTAACATTCTATGGACTAGATAACAGTCTGAAAATAAATTATTATAATTTATACTAGTGTGATGGTCCGCCTTTACGTCTGCGTGGAATATTTTTTATTTATTGGTTTTCTGTACATACGTTCGCCTGTACTCTAGCCGTGGATGTTTAATATGTATTTCTATATAATTATACATATATTATCAATATATTATGTATTCTATCCGTTACCCTAGTATCCCATAACAGAAGTCTACAGTGCTTACTTTGGGGCTAAGCTAATTGGTGTGAGTGTTGGAAATATTTATTTATTATTATTTATTTATTTATTAAAATCTTCAAACTGAAATAGTTAATAGAAAGCGTATCCTCTCTTCTATACACTACACATTATGGTTGCAATAAATTATTTGAGCAAGAGTTAGTTAAGAATTGTACATAGATCTTTTTTTTTTAATAAAAAGTGTCATAATATAGCACAAAGGTGATTTACCTTAATCCACATGAGCGAATTATAATATTCCAGATCCACTGACTCCATGTCTAATAACTCTATCTGCTTGCCGAGCATCATCTTGTAAAATGGACGGATGAAAAATGCTGCAAAAAGAAGGCGTCATCATTAGCATGAGCCCGATTAATATCCCCATTGCTGGGTCACAGTTAACTGAAGAAGAATCTAAAGGTTAGAAGAATACGTGAGCTGAGGGCTCAACGCATAGAATTTGGAGTTTCACACTTTCATACTTGTAACATTATGAAGTGAAACTTCTTTACGCACGCTTGACTGGGGGGCTAAGCTGGCGAATGCGCTACGCGTTACGAAAAGTGTGTTCGGGTGTGGCGAACGGGATTTGAGTGGGGGATATAAGCAAGAGAAAGCAGTACGCGGGCACATTTCTTTGTCTCTTTCTCTTATAGCTAGTAATTGAAATATGTATATATACATAAATGTATATATTGTACACACCCACACATTTATATACATACAGATGGAGCTAAAGAATTTTCCCTTCAGTCGTGTGGTCATAAGCACACTCTTTTTTTTTATAGGTACCATGTTGTCGATTCTGGTAGGGTTGTTTATGATGAAACTTAAATTTGACAACAGCGTATCCTTATCATTCTCTATACAGAATGAAAAGGAGAGACTGATGATAAATTTACTTTTAAGTTTAGAAAATTATGCCAATGTCGACATCAATATCTTGTTTTCTTTTACTTTCTGTAAACATCATGGAGCACCCCCACGAGAGCCCGCATACAAGAGCAAGCGCTTATGCCAAGCTTTAAGTAAATTTTACCTATACGTGAAAAATTCACGCGGAACAGGTAGCAGACGGGACTCGAACCCGCACTCTCCGCAATCTGGGCGGATGCACTGACTGTTATGGTACCGCGGCCCTCATTGTCTGTATCGAATTTTGTCTAGTATTTCTTAAGCTGCAAGGCAGCGCCATCTCTTCGCATTGTAGGTTACCCACAAGACCTTTACAAGTAAGAAAGAAGAAATAGCAATTTATAAATAATTTTTTTTTGAACATTTAACTGTTAGAACTGAAATGTTTATTTCTGAGTACGCAAAAATTAAAATATATTAACTTACCATCTAGCAGCTTCCCATGGTACACAGCCATGCCGGCGACGCGGCCGATAAACTTGAAATAGTTGAGATGTTCCTCATTACAGACACCACTGTTAGGGTTGATCTGAAGAGTGTAATTATCCATAGCGGAATACTCGAACAGGCCGTAGTAGGGGTTGAACATTTCCTTGGATAAAAGGAAGAACCACTCGCGAGCTAGCCCACCGTAGTCTGAAAAGGAATTTGAACCTTAATGCCAAAGTATTAGTGTCGTTACTCCGGGCAATAAAAGCTGTTTTACGTTACATGTAGTTTTTCACTTCTATGTTTTGTAGCGATTGTGTCCCACTTACTCGTTTACATAAATTGAGTATTTTAATATTGTCTGTAAAGTATGGCCAATGAAAAACAATACAAAATATAAACAAAGTCGATGAAAGGTCATTTGCAGGGGTTATCAAAATATTTGAAAATGACATTTTATTTATGAGGATTAATGTGGGAATCGGAACGCAACAAGTGTGTGAGCGAGACGTATGCATGAAGAAGAAGGACGGAAGATCAGTAGCGCCATGTTCTTGAACATTATTATTCAGATTCCGGATAAGGGCGTAACGAAGTACAAGTTGTAATAAATTATTAAATAAAAGAAAGTCATTTAAAAGGGATTTTTTATTTATTATCCGGTCTACATTAGTATAGGCAGTTATTCATTTTAATAGCCATAATTTTTATTTTAATATGCGAATGAAATGTAGAAAACTATCATTCATATTATCAAAACAGAAAATCACAAAAGATCAAAAAACAACCATTATTTGTTATATGAATAGTTTTGGAACGACATGAAAATATGACATTATTATTTACTGTAGGCATTTTGACAAACTCGGCGCCTCGGCGATGTCATGACATGACAAAACGAGACCTTATGTCATATATATCAGATTAAAGAGATCAGTCAGTCCTAAAGTCTCGTACAAGGTGAATGAACTTTCATATCGCTTCTCGTGGGCCGTATTTTAACTCCACCCACAGCTTGGTCTTAAGTAAATCGAGCCGCATCACTGAGCTGATGATGCGATACGAGTCTTCCGCCTCAAACTCCACCCACAGCTTGGTCTTAAGTAAATCGAGCCGCACCACCGAGCTGATGATGAGGTACGAGTCTTCCAATATTCAGACAGTAATATCTACACACCCAGACCGAATTTCGACTCTAAACTCCACCCACAGCTTGGTCTTAAGTAAATCGAACCGTACCACCAAGCTGATGATGCGGCACGAGTCTTCCAATAACGAGACAGTAAAATCTACTCACCCAGACCCACTTCCGACTCAAACTCCACCCACAGCTTGGTCTTAAGTAAATCGAGCCGCACCACCGAGCTGATGATGCGGTACGAGTCTTCCAATATTGAGTTCCGCCGCACTTTGATCTCAAACTTGTTGGGCACGTTACTCTGTAATTAAATTATTGAAATAAAAACATATTTCAATATTACAATGGTCGATTCTGGCATGATTCGCTAAAGCTAAACGTAAATTTGACAAGTGTATCCTTGTCATTCTCTGTTTAGAATTAAAAGAAGAGACTGATGGTAAATTTTGTTTTAAGATCGAAGAATAATGCTGGAATGGTGTCCCATTATAATATATTACTTTTTTAATCTCACATGTCATGTAATATTAAATTATTCTGGGAATCCTCACTTGTGATGTAAGTTGCTAATAATGGGTATCAAGTTCAAGTTTCCTTACTAAATGATATTGGTTCGTGCTAAGGGTACTTCCTGGTCGCAGTAGTTACAGAGGTGGCCGACTTGGTTAGACCCAAGATCTACTGTTTACTGTCGAAACCCTGTGCGATTAGCCAAATCTCAAATGAAACAGCTCAATTCAGTACACAATTATGTAGTATTTTGTCATTTTAATAAGAGGGAAACATAAAACTGAATCGCACTCTACCAATAGGGAAGAAAACGTAGCTCAGCGTTTTCTTCCCTATTGGTAGAGTGCGACCTTAGTAACTACTTATTTATATTACTGTGAGGATTGTGTTTGAGCATTTTCCGCTAGATTAGCAAAATCTGGTTTGTTGTTGGAAATTGCCAACCTTAAAGAATCCAAGTATGAGCATCTGTCAAGCGAAAACGGTGTTTATTTTTTGTTTATAAGTACTATCACATAAATACATTGAACCAAAACATTAATGCATGCAGTTGTTTACATCTTATAAAATTTGGATATTTCTCGTTGGAAACCAATGCCTAGAAAGCTAGACCTGATGATGACTTGGCTTTTAGAAATATGTCCCAGCGCAGAGTTATTATTACATGTGGTCCATTTGAAATGTGTCTACAAATTTTGAAGCAATTTCATAGGTATCACTATAGAAGAGAGGATAAAGAAGATGCGTGCAGCAGTTGGTGATTACGATCGATGCCAGTCTGTTCTACTTTTTTATATTTTTTGCCTTGTCACGACCGATTGGACTAATAGTCTAGGTGACTTAAGAAGTATCTCTGAAGTCATTTTTAGGGTTCCGTACCTCAAAAGGAAAAAACGGAACCCTTATAAGATCACTTTGTTGTCCGTCCGTCCGTCCGTCTGTCAAGACCGTTTTTCTCAGGAACGCGTGAAGGTGTCAAACTGAAATTCATATCTA
The DNA here is from genome assembly GCA_902850365.2 of Chilo suppressalis. Classification (NCBI taxonomy): domain Eukaryota; kingdom Metazoa; phylum Arthropoda; class Insecta; order Lepidoptera; family Crambidae; genus Chilo; species Chilo suppressalis. Next base: position 4,791,862 of record OU963912.1, on the reverse strand, counting down.
ATACTCAGGTCTACTGTCAGGAGATGTGAAAAAATCAAACTCCTAAGCCAAAGCAATCAAAAGATATAGCTGTTTATGCCGCAAATTTCCGCAAATTTTCGAATCTCGCACGGAAATGAAAACCTACAGGGTACTTCCCGTGAACTTAAAATCTTGAAATTTGGTACGAAGTAACGTCTTATAGTACAGATAAAGGAAAAATTGCGAAACCCGTACATTTTTAGTAACATCATATAATAAAAAATATTTTTGAATATTCAGGTTTGTACGGAACCCCTCGGTGCGCGAGTCCGACTCGCACTTGGCCGGTTTTTTCAACTTGAAGACTCTGTATATAACACTCTGTAATACAAGCAGGAGAAAACAGCCCTTGCTGAGTTTCTTGCCGGTCCTTCTCAGTACAAGGTCTCCCGCCGTAGTTTTGCGAACCGATGGCGTAGCTTCTTGACCTTCACAAGTGTTTGTAATCGTCTGGACTGAATAAATGATTTTCTACTTTGATTTTGATATTTGAGTCGATCAACTGGTAGGTCACCCCAGGAGGCCTACTCTAATTCCAGCGAAAAACGAAATTTCGATTGAAACTTCGCATTTTTCTTACTATGTTTCTGGTTCGTTTTTAAGTATAATAATATTTGTCGTCGAAAATAGATTGAGGTGTGGATTTTCTAAGCCTACTCAAAGAAAGCTTCAATTTGATAGTTTATCGTTCAAATTATGTATAACCTTCTATTGACGAAATTAAATTGAGTTTGAACTTTACCGATGGCGTAGCTTCTTGACCTTCACAAGTGCTTGTAACAGCCTATACTGAATAAATGATTTTTGATTTTGATTTTTGAGTCAATCGACTGGGTTGGCCACCCCTGGCCTATGGTTTAGTATTTATCACGTAATACTTACAGGTTTGCGCAGTTGGCTCTTGAGATACTCGTATTTACGCTTGTAGTCTCTAGAGTACGGGACCGCGGGGCCGGCGATCTGCGGGTTGGATAAACGCGGATCCTCCCATTGAGTCGTACGCGTGTCTGGTGGTAACGGAAAAAAATATATTTTATCCCTTTTATTCAAAGTATTGGAAGACACGAAGTTTAAGTCACAACACGTTTTGTCAATGTCGTTAATATGTAATACAGGCAACGAATTAGAAATTATATGGAAGCATTAATCTCTCTTATAAAGGCCGCTAAAACATGGGTCCAAACTTATACAGCTGAACTTCAATACACGGACACACACACGGACATAACAAAATATTTTGACAAATCAAATGTCTGCAAATGAATTCGACTATCCAACATTAGGATAATGTTAAACGGAAATACAAACCAATCCCATGGTGCTGATCGCAGGTTTTCGCTTCGCCCAGTTGATCGCAGTTTTTATGGAACCACATTTCTCACTCAACACTAGCGCAGTTCGTATTCCATATTCTTTCTAATTCGTTGAACAACGAAACAACAACTCAATACAAGACAATTTCAAGAAGAAAGGGAAGCGAACATGATAGACGATCATAAAGTAGCAGTTTCAAAACGATTAGGAAATAATAACTATCCAAACCAGGTTCTAAACACTCGAAAACTATAAAATTAACCTTAACCCAGTATACTTTCTGTAGTAAATAAAATAAAATGATAAAAAACTGTTTTACTAAATTGGAATGCTGCTTTATTCATTGAACGCCGAAGACAGAGAGAGCTAGTGTTGCCAGCACTGGCTACTTAAAAATAACAGTAAATTAAGTGACATTGCTATCAACTACTTTCTAATAACACTTTCTATAGAAAGCATCATATAACTACTATACTACTATATACTAACTATGATCAATGAAGAATATCCGTCCGTCTGTATGCACGCGCTCCTCCCACCCTTCAGGCAGGGGTCCCAATTCGTCCGCTTCCGCACCCGCTGTCATCGCCGCCGTCGGCAAACTAGACGCGCAACCTGCGATAATACGACATATTACTTTAGGAATAGAGTTTAGGTTCGCAACAAGGAAAGTCGCCGTGAGCATAATAGACGCACAACCTCCGATAATACACCTTATTACTATGTTAATACCCTTATTCATAAATGAGGAATACACTTAGACCTAGTTACGCCGTGTTTTGTTCAGATCACTCAAATGCCATTTGTCATTCAATGAATAGACACAAAACATGGAGTAACTAATCCAAGCTTAGTGTAGGATTATTAATAAGGGATCCCCCTTATTAATAATCCTACACTAAGCTGTGAACTTAAACTCTATCCAGAGTTTAAGTTCGCTACACCAGTCGGCAGTAAATATTAGCAAACAATCACACCAATAAGTCAAGCCCAAAGTAAGTACTAAAAGGCTTGTGTTATGGGATACTAGGGTAACGGATATAATACATATGCCGATACTTATGTAAGTATATTTTTTTTAGTCATACATATAAACATCCATAACTTAAGTACAAATGCTCGTATTCATCACATACAGTTATATAATTAATTTGCCGCACAGAGGTTGGAACCCGGACGAACCCCCGGACATACCACTCGACCACAGAGGTCATCATCTATACTACCTGCGATAATGCACCTTATTGCTATTTCCATAAAGTTTAGATTCGCTTCAAGCGTCGGCAGTATAAATCAATCTACTATACTACGCCGTGGCGTTTCGTTTCGCTACACAAGTCACCACCGTGGGCAAATTAACGCGAAACCTGCGATAATATGCCTTATTACTATAGGCATTGAATTAAACATTCGTCATTTATGCTACTGTTCATTAACGTTTTTTAAATTAATAATAAAACATGATGTATTTTTACTAGGACATGGTAAATTAAAACTAGGTTTTAAGCACATTAATTCAAATTCCAAAATGACCTGTCGTTTCTATAGACATGCAAATATTTTAAATTTGGGGATCCGCCCGACTTCGCACGGGAGCAATATCTAGACTAATTAGAAATTGAGATTTCGATACAAAAACACTACCCCAATTTTCCGGCGTTTCCTTTAGGATTTTTCAAAAAAATCTTTCATATAAACATAGATTAAACCCACATAAATATGGAGTAACGCACAAAAGGATAATAACTATTTTCGACTATATAAATAATAGTCTTACCTGTTCTGGGGTCTATCCAAGTCGTCGTCTTCTGATTGTGATCGATGAAGAATATTCTGCCGTTAGGCGCTTTCTGCATCGTCCAGCCGGGCGGTAAACCTACGTGAATTGAAGAAACACTAATATTACTTCTAAAGAAAATTTTACTAGAAAAAAATCCACGCAGAGGAGGCAGCAGACGGGACTCGAACCTGCACCCTGCGCTACCGGGCAGATGCACTGACTATTGCGCTACGGCGGCATTATTGGCCGAGCAGATTATTAAAAAAAAATCTAAACTAACTGATTACATTGTCAGCATTATATTTATTTCAACAGAGGTGAAAAATTATGGAAAATTTCTAAGATATGTAGGAATAAGACTATTTATTTACCATCACTGTTGGGCAGGTTTTGGCTCTGCGTGCTACTTGCACTGCTGCTTCGTGTGCTCTCGGTCGACCCGTCAGTTTCGTCCTAAAACACTCGCCATCATTAATATGCAAGCTATAATCGTCCCTACATACTTAAACCTAAAGGTGAATATCCCGTGTGCTCACTGTGCCTGTAATCCGTGTACCTCGCATGAAGTATGTGCATTCATGAGATTTGTACAAACTATTTACATTCATAAATTGCAATGAAACTTTGGTTGTTGGTTTGTTACCAAATCAATATAAAAGGGAAAGTTTTAATTAACCAGGACATTGATGCGGATTCTGGCTTAATTCCCTAGACCTAAGCCTAAATTTGACAACAGTGTATCCTTGTCATTCTCTATACAGAATAAAGAGGAGAGACTGATGTGAAACTTAAAAATAAAAAGTTTAGAAAATCATGCCAGGATCGACGCCGTTCTGTATTTAATTTTAAAACAACTTTATCTCGATGCTTTAAAGATATTTGATATATATATAACAACTATCAAATAACTCGAGCAGAAGAAAAGTGAAAATGTTTTAGTAACTTCATATAAACGAAAACAATCACAATGTAGGTATTCTAAATAGCATAAAAAATCAATCATTTATCTTTGTTCATGATCAAATCACCAAAGTTATAATAAAATTGTATAGTGTGCATTTTTAAAAACATAACTAAGTACTACTAACTGTGTCATAACTACAGAATCAGACATACAAATCATTACAATACATCACATCTAGCGATACAAATGTACAACATACAAGTGCATCTACAGTTATTTAGCATGCGAAATAAATGACAAACGCAAAGCGAGACGCACGATGCTATGTGAGAAGTACCTGTTTTAACGTTATTCAAATCAAACTATCTGTAGCATAGAGAAACGCGGACGCGCCAAGGACAGAATAGCGATATGCAGCCTTCTCCTCAATCAAAGAATTAAACCCTATTGGGTAATGTGATTTAAACATGTGTGAAGAAATTGGATGTGTATATGTCATTATCACAGATTCATGTAACAGAACTAAATATGTGCATATGGTTCAACCGCAACCGTAAGATTTCGCTATGACTATTCCCTTCCGCGTCACGTCCATGTTGCACGACGATCTGTAGACGTTTTTATATATGTTAAAATCGAAAAATTGGATATCGCAAGAACTTCTTATAATAACTACATAGCATTATTTTTAATGTGTTCTTGTTGTGACTCCGTTCGCAATATCAAATAAAATATACTCTTATAAATATTCAAAACTGAATTTTGATAGAAAATAAAATATATTACAAAACTAACCGACACTTTGTTTTTATTGACGTTTAAAACTGAACCACCAATAAGACAAAGCGTGTCGTTTATAAATTCTGGTCAATTTATAGATCTAAATTTCTAAAGGTCATATTGTGGGTGTATTCAATAGAGAATGGTTTGGAATTTTCACTGCAGTAGTGTGCGTCAGGTTCAACGGACCTTAACTAGTTTATCATAAGGTGCAAGATAGTTAAAATAATACTTTTGGTATCCTCCGATAATACACCTAAAGCATAAAATAAGCGTTTGTATGTACAAACATTATTTATTGAGTACAAGCCAAAATATAATTACTTTATTTCCATAACTTGTTTTAACTTATTATATCTGAATTCAGTTAAAATATTTTACTGAACGCAAAGATTTAATGTGTTATGTTATGTATTAAACCCACTTGTTTCATAAAAAGCTAGCTTTAGAAACATACATGGCGGCATAGACGAATAAATGAGACACGTTACATAGTTTATGACGTGTTAGTGACGTAAGTAAGCACGCGATGACATCACAGTAGCTGTTGTACCTCACACGTCTTCATAGACATCTCCCAAAGCGGTAGGTGAGCTAACTCGTACGTACGACCACCGCAGAATGTAAAAAAGGCTTTGCTACGCAACCAGAAGGTTTACTTTCGCTAAGCACAAGCTGGAAGCACTGCAGAAGCTACAGGCAGTTACTAAAACCACATCGGAGACATTGAATGTCGTATTTGAGTAAACAAGAAACCTTCACGGATGGAGTCTCAAAATATATTTGTAAATAAAAAAATAATGGTAACGGATTTTTTATAATTATCAACTTATGAGCATAATTTACCTTTAAGCATCCCCAAACCATGGGCAGGGCATCATTTTTACAAGAAACAAGCTTTCCCATGTATAAACGCGTAAAAAAGCATTCCTATCGCCTTCCTTTCCTTTCTATTATAGCATAGAAGCATAGTTCGGCAAAGTTATTTATAGACCGAACATCGAAGTATCAATAATATTTTTCGCGCACACTGCTAATTTAATAGAAGACTTTTAAAAGACGATATCTTAATGAAAACATTACGAAGAGTTTACTAGTGTTTCATTAAAATTTTAAATCTGTATAACAAAGTGCAAGCTTAGAAGTTATTAAATAAAAAAAAGGCTTCCTTCGTGCTTTCAGCTTGTGTGCGTAATAATCTGGGCCATACAGGCATGATACCAAAGCCTCGGTTACACTTCGGGCGGGCGCTTACCTCACTGTCGTCCACGGAAGCAGCGGTGGCTCGACGGGAACGGCGCGGCGTCGCAGCCCGGCTGCCACCCGACGGCGTACTGAAATGGTTCTCGTCGAATGTCAACGATTCCTCAGAATCCACTGCCGCGGCTTCCTCTCCAGATATCTGTATCTCTACTAGGTCCACGTCCGTCGCTTCTGCACTAACATCATCATTGTTAGCATTTTCACGAGTTTCCGTTTCGATTTCCGTCCGTTCGTCACTGACTTCTGTTACGTTGGCTGTTGTTCGACTATCATCAGTCAGTTCGTCTCCATTGGTCTGTGGGACTGTTTCGTTTGTTTGAGGATCGTTTTCATTGCTGTCTTCGACTGCGACGTTATCGGTCACTGCCCTATTGATAGCATCGACTACTTCGTCGCTCTTAGGGTTTTCTACAACTTCGCCTACAACGTCAGAGTTGGATGTTTCCTCTAATTCAGTTCTCCCGTTGGTCTCTTCGATATCATTAAGCGTTCGTTCTTCGTCGCCAGTTTGACTAGTACCCGCTCGATTATCACAGCTGTCTTGAGCAACATCGTCCGTTTGGACTTCTGTCGGTCGCGCTATCGCTATCTCGTTCGCGCACACGACGTCGTCTTCTTCTGCAGTTTCGCTACCTCTTAAATTATTATCACAGTCGTTTTCACTTAAACTAGTTGTCGGTCCCACCACTTCGGTTCTAGAACCGTGTTCCGGGGAGCGTATCGGTGTGGAATACGGCGTTGGCTCTGTGGAGTTACTCTCGCCGCTTCTATGGCTTACATCCTCCTGTTAGAGACACATTTCATATAGCAGACGCATATCACGCGTGCAGTTTTAGCGTATGTTAAATATTTTAATTCGTTGCACACGATCCGCTGTATTCGCAAAAAGGTCAAAACATCTTTGCGTCGTTTTTATCGCCTTCATTAGATTGGACAATATTTTAACCACACTAATTACAATACAATACAATGTTCGCAATTATAGTTTCAAGAAGAGGTTTTGATACTTTTTATGAAGGCAGCGTTTACTCTTTGCGTCGCCAGCTAATAATAGGTAGCTCTGGTGCATCACCAGTTGTCTATGACTGTGAGGACAACACAATGGATGTCTATGGTCCCGTGGAATACCGAATTCGTTAGTATTTATGTATCGCGAGAATGGTCGTCGCAGATGTGTACTCACTGTTATTAAAATGTAGAAATACCAGGAAGTGATATTTAAGAACTACCTTCAAAACATAAACCCATTATAATAGTTAAAAAGTTTTTTACCCAATATGTTTCTTCATGCACTAACTACGAGTGTTGCCATGCATAATTCATGCAATTGAAAATGGGAACATTACTGAAATCTCTTTTTAAGAAAACAACCATTGAAAGAGGAAGGGTTACATAATACTATGGCGAAAAAGAGATTTTTAAGTTAAATAAGAAAATATAAACCGATGTTTAAATACTCATCGAGTACAATTGCAGATAAATGAGTGATATTAGTGCACACAGTGTATTTTCGTCAAAGATGATTTTTGAAACTCAATTGAAAATTGTCACTCCATTGCTTACAAAACATTTTGGAAACTAAGCTACATTTCGATAGTTTGGGAGTATATAAAAAATATTCAGCAAAAAAGATTATAGGGAAACGTTACTTATTGGAATTTGAAAAAGAAATGCAGTGAGTACACACCTTATCGTGATTATTTCAACATTTATCTATGTAATGAGATGTTCATGTTAGATCGTGTATGGCGAAGCTCATGCTGACACCTTCATCGCACTGTTCTAGGAAATAAATTAAATCAACACTGAAAACTCTAAACTTTAAACTGAAGTACATAGAGTAACATTTAGTTGATCACTTCTCAGATATGATACGCAACGAACTGGCGACGAAATTTGAACTCAACCGTCTAAAGAATAGAATTTTCAGTCTGTTACAATAAGATGTTGCGCCATCTAAAAGCATGCAACTGAAGCTTTCATTAAAAGAAAAAAGAAAAAATATATCTTCAATAAACCATATTTGTTTAAAATAGTAAACTATATCCATGCATCAATATGACTAAAACTTTTAAGAAATAGGAAAAATATAATCTGAGTAAAATTACTCGTAAAATTGTTTTATACCTATTAAGCTATAGTATTATAAACCTTATATAACCGTTTAAGGGAAATGGAACTTTAAATGTTAATGAAGCAAAGGCCAAAACGAATATTTATACATCGACTACTTTCCTAGACAAATTCCTATAGAAGTAACGACTTCCTACAAGTTTAAATATGCAAGGTATTCTTTAAATAAAGTCGTCCAGTTTACCTTTGAAATACATTCTTGTTAAACCTTATTAGACATATTATTCATAGACTTATTAACAGTATTCTTCTAACAGTTTGATTGAAGTATTTATAGAGATTTCCTGTATTCTTCACGGGTAAAGGTTCGCATTGGCACTACTTGCCTGTGCAAAACCGACTGCAAAGACTTTTAACTTACTTTGTTACTTAAAGAAAATTTTAACCTCAAACAGTTAAGGTGCTCAAAGAGATTTGCTCCTTATTCCCAACGTTTTAAGATTCACATACCTGTCTGTGTGAAGCCGACGGGCTGGAGGAGTGCTCGTCGTCGGCGGAGATGTGGAACCGGCGCATGAACTCCGTGGCAGCCGTCTCCATACGCTCCGCCTGCGACTCGGTACTCATGTTACGTCTGATAGAGGAAGAAAGAAAGGGATGAATTTTTATCGACCGTAGATAATACAATTACCTATATGCATTTTTCCTTTAATGTATTCTGTTTTTTTTTATTGATTCATGAGCTTCATGACCAGCAGTACTTAAAAAGGATTAATCGATGATGCTGACGTAATCACCATCTCTACCCCCCACCCGCCCAAGTCATCAAAAATAAGCAAAGCAGAGACCTACCCCCCTATAGTGCTTACGTAATACTTGAACAGCCCCTTAGAGAGAGAAAGCTAGAGGTCTCTCATCTTCTTTCTCTTTCTATTAGAGGGACACTTCCACTTGTAGTAGAGTCTATATCTCCCCTACTCTATTCTTATACCTCTATGTGTAGGACACGGCTGAACACCGCGCGGCTCGCCTCGCCCCTTACATGAGCAAGCAAGATAGAGTGCGTAGTTACCACACGTTTCTCGCGTGCGAGTGAGGCGAGGCGGTGACGGTACAGAGTTGGGGTAATGAGCGCCTCCCCATAGAAATCCATTCAAAGAATATCAACCGAAAGAGTTGAGGCGGTGTAGCCGGCCTATTCGTAAACTTTTCTGACATTTACAGTGTGTAACTAAAGAGAAAATTGCAAATCCATCGATGCTATCAAGAACAAGAATCTTAGTGGCGTTGTAGTAAAGCAGTAGTGGGTCACAAAATAGCTTGGTGATTATCACTTTTATCCGTCTGTCAAAAGCAATTAGTGAATAGGTGCAGTTGAGGTCTGATGAGCTAATGACATTAAGAATCTAAAGCCGAAATAAAGACATTGTCTTTTCCATTGCATAATATTACAATGCTACAGGGCAATATCTTTGTCTGCGAAAAAATGTAAAGATCTTATCACAACAAATTCTTGCAAATATTTTATTTGTTTTACACAAAATCGCGTTTAATCCCTTATCACAGTGTGAACGATAAAAAATATGAGTCAAGCTGTCTATTATTTAAAATGTATTAGGTTGTATGTAATAAATTAAAACGAAAATTTGATTAATAACAAAATGTTATCTCTATTTATCATATCAAACAAACATCGTAAATAAACAGATGAGATTTGGCTCACTTGATTGATATTTATACACAAGTAGGTAATCTTCGCGTGTGTTTGTGGGTGTGTGTGTGGGTGTAGAGAAAGAAAGAGATATACGTATTGTGGTGCTTTGTACGGTGACAAGTAATTTGCTGTTTGAACACGATTTTCATTTTAAATTACAATAATTAATAAAAAAAAGATGGCGCTGCTCGATGGCGCAAGGGGTTAGCGCGTTCTGCTGCGATCGTTGAAGTTAAGTCACTTTCGCATTGGTCGGTCAATGGATGGGTGACCAAAAATTTACTATCTTGAGCTCCTCCTTGCTTCGGGAGGCACGCTAAGCCGTTGGTCCCGGCTTCATCTGCAGTCGTTAGCACCCACCAATCCGCACTGGGCCCGCGTGGTGGGTCATGGCCCAATCTCCCTATTCCATCCTTAGGGAATGCCTGTGCCCCAGCAGTGGGGATATTAATAGGCTGATGATGATGATGATGATGATGAATAAAAAAACGGGATAAAATAAATTCTAGTATTTTGTCAAACGATACAACATATCTATCATCAATATAATCAGCAGTTTTTTTTTCACCATCTCACAAAAAGAAATATTGACATAAAATGAAATAGTTATTTAACTACTTGCACTTATTTTTAATAGCAAATTCTATGTTATTTCAAATTCAAATTATATGTCTACTACACAAGTAAATAATGGCATAAATAATTTAAACTTCTTTAAAACTCAATTAAGGTGATTACAAATTGTCTCGGTAACACTTTCTTTCCGTTAATTTTATCATTAACTGATTAATTAGTCCACCTCACGTGAGTTATGAGATAAGTAGAAATTGAAAACAAAAAGAAACATCTTAATACTTACGACAGACAACATTGTAATTTCAAATTTAACGTAACGTTTTTGAGTTTATTTCTACTCACCCATCACGACACTTGTTTTTCAATAGCGTCCTGCTTAACAATTTGAACCTCATCAGATCAGTTCGAATTCAATACTGCGCTATCGAGAGTCATTATCGATAAAGGTGTACGACGATAAATCGATGGTTCATTAAACAATAGGCACAGATAGACAGAGAGAGGTATAAAGTGTGTAAATCAGTCAAACGAGACAGCAATACCTACGTCCAAAATCGTAATTAAATACCGGTTAACAACCCTGATTTCAAAACCTGTAGTCGAATACAAATACTGCTCAATACGAAGTCACCAGCTGATGTGCTGATAAATGTTAAGTGCAAGTTGATTGCAGTAGGAAAGGCAACCCACAGCTTGCTGCGTAGTGCTAACCATAACCCAACATAGTAAGTTTATAACGCTCAAATGTCCTAATCCAACTTAAAGTATGAAAATGTAAGTTTAGCAAAGCACCCATCAAATTTCAATGATACATTGCAATCCGATATTTAAGAATCTCTTATCTATTAGACAAGTCCGTCCGTCCGTCCGTGGTGCTGTTTCAGCGGCCAAACCGTAAGAGATAGATATAGAGAATGTTTAAGTTATAAGTTAAGAATAGTCTGATAAGACTACAAACCGGATGTGAGTAACGTAGCACTTCCGGTTTTCGAGAAATCACGTGATTTCTATTTCAAACGAAACCACACAAAATCTCCGAAGTTCTCAATTAATTAAATACATTTTTTTTTTTGGTGAACATTTGGTTCACTGGTTTGCTAGTAACATATTAAATCATCACTCCCACTGCAACACCTAAACGACGCTACCATTATGAAATATCCTAAATAAACATCATTTCGAAAACAAATGACCGTTTCATATATTGAACTTATCACTATTGTTGTCAAATACATCCATATTATTTTTGAATAATTTTATCGGATATCAGCGTTGTACAGTGATTGTACGCATTGTATGCTATGTGTACCTGTACACTGGCTCGCGTTATCTGATAAACATGAACACTGATCATAGAAAAAGTAAGACACTCGGTAAACGGAAATACTAAATAAGGACTCGAATTAGAACGCACTTGATGATAAGCACTGAAGTCGGTTATATGATTAATTTTATTTTATATGCCTCGGTCTTAATATATTTATGATGTGTCGATAAATGTATGTAGACTTGGCTAGATCGAGGTATTATTGATGAATACAAGGTTTAAATGCAAATGGTCGTATTTTGCTTTATGTGAAAAAAACAATGCATAAATGTTTAGTGCATACTAAACGTCTTTGTCCGAATTTGTCCGCGTGAAATTCATAATTCAGAGAAACACATTAGCAAAATATTTTTTGTCAATACTTTGTTGGTATTCAACAGTAAAGTACACAGACAACAGATCGTTGAAGTAAAGCAAATGTCGCAGTGGTCGGTCATTGGATGGGTGACCAAAAATTTACTATCTCGAGCTCCTCCGTGCTTCGGAAGGCACGTTAAGCCGTTGCACGGTGGAATATGGTAGAACAAACGCATATCAAAATTGATTTTTATTACTGATTGAAATTGGGTAATATATGAATATAATTTAATAGTTCAAAAGTCGAAGTTTAATATTCTGCAGCGTAATTCATATTTTATTTCGTAAAAGTATTTTTTTTCATGTAGCAAAGTTAAACGTTTAGGCAGCTGGGAAATATTAAGTTCTTCATTTACGTTTTTCAACGTGAAATAGTTTTAAAACTTGAAATGAAAGGTATAAGGTATTATATATTTTTGAAAAGCACATTTATCAGAGGTTAGAAATAAATACAATTGATTGTTTTTAATACGAATATAAATTTAAAAACCAATTTAAAGAAAAAATGGAGAAATTTTTTTTTTCCTCAACTTCGTCGAATCTTTTAACATTTAGAGTTGTTTACCGATGCTTTGAATTTAATGTTAAATTATAGGTTAGTTACTCATCTAAAACATATAAAAAAAAAAGCTGCGGCTTTTTGCGGTTTTCGGAGATATGTGAAAAAATCGAATACTAGTCTGGGAACGGAAATCGCTATCAAATGCGGTTTCGTGGTTTACTTTTATTATCAATAGTTTGTGGTACATTTTATGAATTAATTATTTGATATTGTTATGTAGGTTTTATCATTTCGATGTCATTTTCCGTGAGAAAATAGATATCTGAAATAATTCCCACATTCTGAAACAATATAAAAAGGGCAGTGAAAAAATATGTCTCCATTACCGTTTCAGTGGGTTTTACGTCTACGTACTCTAGTAGGTACGGTTATTTCATTATTCAACATGTCTACTTTTAACTGTACTAAACGTGAGTTAATAGTGTCTTATATAGAAGGCGGAAAAACGACCTATATCTATAGAATTTTGCAAAGAAACGCCAGAAAAAACTAAATCGGTTGTAGATGAAATAAAAAATCAAATACAAACTTTGCTTCCATCAATAATTAATATAGAAGGCGTGGGCTTGACTTGGACTCAAGCATGAACTTTTTTTGACGATGATAGACGGAAAAGTTTCACAAGTTTTAACAGATACGCCATCTAGTTCCACATGTACAATATGCGGAGTAACTCCTAGACAAATGAATGATTTAACGAAAGTAATAGCTAGGCCTGAAAATGAAAATGCTTATCAATACGGATTATCCACATTACATGCCTGGATTCGTTGCATGGAAATGATATTACACATATCATATAATCTATCTTTCCAAATGTGGTCTGCTACAAGCGGCTGCTGCTGCTAAAAAATTTCGCTTACACCATGCTCGGAAACGAAGATGTGTTTAATACACTACTTTACACTTCAGATCCATATATAACGAGCATAAGAAAACCATATGCAAAAAATGTAAAGGAGCTCGATGAAGATACTTTACACCTTCTCAAGGTTAATGAACTTATTTCAGATCCTGAAGCTCACCGGGTGTAAGATGTCAATCTTGCTGAGCAAAAAAAAAGAAATATATATTGCGATAATTTTGATTTGTTTCTGTATGTTAGCGTAGTGTTAAAAATATATTACCATTTTTAATTTTATATTATCAATATAATATGATAGTTATCTTAATAGAGTAATTAGCATTAAGAAATAGACGTACAATATGTTTCTAAAAAATATTTCAATAAATAAATAATACTAATAATACTGTTTTGAATCATTTTGTGACTTTTCTTTTTTAATTAAAAAAAATACGCATAATTCCAATTCATCAAACATTACTTATATGAATCCTTATGTATCACTTTATATTATAGCAAAATTTTATAAGTCTATCTTTCAAATTGACGGAGTTACAGATTTTTAATCCGAAACACACCGAAATATTCCACAGTGCGTTGGTTCAGGCCCGCGTGGTGGGTCATGGCCCAATCTCCCTATTCCATCTACAGGGAAGGCCTGTGCCGCAGCAGTGGGGACAGTAATAGGCTGATGATGATGATGATTCAACAGTAATTTTTTTACACATTTTGTGATATTTAAAACCTTAAGAAACGTATCTACATGTTTGTAATTTTTAAGAATTGCACAATAAAAAAAAGTATAAATCAATATCTTAGTAGTACTGGCATCAAAAACATAAATGTAAAATAGGAGGCCAGATCAATATTATTATACTAGCTGACCCAGCGAACTACGTATCGCCATAAAAATATGGCTGGTAGTGGTAGAGGGGTGAAAATTAAGGGTTGTTTGTGTTTTTAATATTACGATACATATTTAACGTAGTTTTTTGTTCTTCAGACGATTTAATAATTATTTTGAACACAAAATCGGTTATTGTGATTAAACCATGATAGCTAGATATATGTTCTCGCGGACTTTTTCGTAGGTCTTAATGGGATCTACAATTTCTACAAACCCGTTTTTGTTCTATTGTCAATAGTTTTTGCAGCGCACGCAAAAATAGGTTTTAGATTTTACACCTTGTGTTACAAAATAGCAATTTTATTACGGATCCCTAATTTTGAAAAAAAACATATAGCCTTCCTCGATAAATGGACTACCCAACACTGAAAGAATCATTCAAAACGGACCAGTAGTTCCAGAGATTAGCGCGTTCAAACAAACAAACAAACTCTGCAACTTTAAAATATTAGTATAGATATGCCTTGGTTGTTGACTACAACGGCAAAATAAGTGAGATCTAAATGGGTGCCAAGTTCAATCACAACAAAATAACATGAAATAATATAAGGTATAACAACACACATATTTTAGACTTCAACATCGTCCGTATTATTTTTCATCGATAAATAAATAAACGTAGTGAGAAACAACCGGTTAACGCATTCGTTCTGCGATCTTGGAAGTTATACAACTTTCTCAATGGCCGGTCATAGGATTATCCCGAGCTCCTTCATGCTTAGAAAGGCACGTTAAGCCGTTACACCAGGCTGTATTTAGTCTCTAATCTCCTTATTGCATCCATAGACAAGGCTATTGCCCCAGCAGTAGGGATATTAATAGACTGACAATGAATGACTCACGTAAAGTTTGGCCGCTCCCACTGCGTGGATCGCTCGATGTGGTTGACGTCGTAGGTGGGGCCTTTGGCATCCTGGCGGTAAAGAATCACCGCCTATAGTCTCCAATATCCTTATTCCATCCATAGGCAAGGCTATTGCTCCAGCAGTGGGGACATTAATAGGCTGACAATGATTGACTTGCGTAAAGTTCGGCCGCTCCCACTGCGTGCATCGCTCGATGGGGTTGACTTAGTAGGTGGGGCCTTTGGCATTCTGGCGGTAAAGAATCACCGCCTATAGTCTCCAATATCCTTATTCCATCCATAGCCAAGGCTATTGCCCCAGCAGTGGGGACATTAATAGGCTGACAATGATTGGCTCACGTAAAGTTCGGCCGCTCCCACTGCGTGGATCGCTCGATGTGGTTAACGTAGGAGGTGGGGTCTTTGGCATCCTGGCGGTAAAGAATCACTGCCTATAATCTCCGATCTCCTTATTCCATCCATAGCCAAGGCTATTGCTCCAGCAGTGGGGACATTAATAGGCTGACAATGATCGACTCGCGCAAAGTTCGGCCGCTCCCACTGCGTGGATCGCTCGATGTGGTTGACGTAGTGGGTGGGGTCTTTGACCTCCAGACGGTAAAGGATCACCGCCTATAATCTCCAATCTCCTTATTCCATCGATAGGCAAGGCTATTGCCCCAGCAGTGGGGACATTAATAGGCTGACAATGATTGACTCTCCCACTGCGTGGATCGCTCGATGTGGTTGACGTAGTAGGTGGAGCCTCTGGCATCCTGACGGTAAAGAATCACCGCCTATAGTCTCCAATCTCTTTATTCCATCCATAGGCAAGGCTATTGCATCAGCAGTGGTGACATTAATAGGCTGACAATGAATGACTCGCGTAAAGTTCGGCCGCTCCCACTGCGTGGATCGCTCGATGTGGTTGACGTAGGTGGGGTCTTTGGCATCCTGACGGTAAAGAATCACCGCCTATAGTCTCCAATCTCCTTATTCCATCCATAGCCAAGGCTATTGCTCCAGCAGTGGGGACAAAAATAGGCTGACAATGATCGACTCGCGTAAAGTTCGGCCGCTCCCACTGCGTGGATCGCTCGATGTGGTTGACGTAGGTGGGGTCTTTGACCTCCAAACGGTAAAGGATCACCGCCTATAATCTCCAATCTCCTTATTCCATCGATAGGCAAGGCTATTGCCCCAGCAGTGGGGACATTAATAGGCTGACAATGATTGACTCTCCCACTGCGTGGATCGCTCGATGTGGTTGACGTAGTAGGTGGGGCCTCTGGCATCCTGGCGGTAAAGAATCACCGCCTATAGTCTCCAATCTCTTTATTCCATCCATAGGCAAGGCTATTGCATCAGCAGTGGTGACATTAATAGGCTGACAATGAATGACTCACGTAAAGTTCGGCCGCTCCCACTGCGTGGATCGCTCGATGTGGTTGACGTAGGTGGGGTCTTTGGCATCCTGACGGTAAAGAATCACCGCCTATAGTCTCCAATCTCCTTATTCCATCCATAGCCAAGGCTATTGCTCCAGCAGTGGTGACATTAATAGGCTGACAATGAATGACTCACGTAAAGTTCGGCCGCTTTCACTGCGTGGATCGCTCGATGTGGTTGACGTAGGTGGGGTCTTTGGCATCCTGACGGTAAAGAATCACCGCCTATAGTCTCCAATCTCCTTATTCCCTCCATAGCCAAGGCTATTGCATCAGCAGTGGTGACATTAATAGGCTGACAATGAATGACTCACGTAAAGTTCGGCCGCTCCCACTGCGTGGATCGCTCGATGTGGTTGACGTAGTGGGTGGGGTCTTTGACCTCCAGACGGGAAAGGATCACCGCCTATAATCTCCAATCTCCTTATTCCATCGATAGGCAAGGCTATTGCCCCAGCAGTGGGGACATTAATAGGCTGACAATGATTGACTCTCCCACTGCGTGGATCGCTCGATGTGGTTGACGTAGTAGGTGGGGGTTTAGCATCCTGGCGGTAAAGAATCACCGCCTATAGTCTCCAATCTCTTTATTCCATCCATAGGCAAGGCTATTGCATCAGCAGTGGTGACATTAATAGACTGACAATGAATGACTCACTTAAAGTTCGGCCGCTCCCACTGCGTGGATCGCTCGATGTGGTTGACGTAGGTGGGGTCTTTGGCATCCTGACGGTAAAGAATCTCCGCCTATAGTCTCCAATCTCCTTATTCCATCCATAGCCAAGGCTATTGCTCCAGCAGTGGGGACAAAAATAGGCTGACAATGAATGACTCACGTAAAGTTCGGCCGCTCCCACTGCGTGGATCGCTCGATGTGGTTGACGTAGTAGGTGCGGCCGTTGGCGTCCTGGCGCTCCTCCCAGCCCGGCGGTAAAGGATCACCGCCGATAGTCTGCACCAAAATAATAGTAAATTAAGTAATTAATTATTATCTATCCAACAATTACTTTTCATGCATGACATGCAAACAATCCAACTCGCCCAGGTTGGACTGGCTAGACTCGAACCAGTGTCTTTTAGCAATAGAGTTTAAGAATTCGCTGTCGCCTTATGTCTATATCGTTTTTTTATGCCACGCATGATGCACCCACTGGGCGTTTTCACCCATTTTTATCTATTCCGTAGAGCCCTTGCAAATTAAGCGATCATGTCGCTCTGGCCGCTAAATGTGCGGATGTTCTTGGAAGAATGTTTAATATTCACTATATTTTAAGTACTTTGGAATCACTCGTCTTTATTGCTCTTTCTTACTTTCTCATTCACTCTCTTTCCCTTCTCCTATCGGCCTAACACATAATAACTTGATATTGTATGTGTATAGACCATTCCTTCTGGATTAGACAACGAAAATTTTCACTTGCTAAGTTAAACACACTTATCGAGAGATTTGATGGTTAAATACGAGTACGCAGGAATTGAAGGACAAAGGTAACTAGCCGATTATATAGTTAAGCACGGCATAGCGATTTCCATCATAGAACATTATAAACAAAAAAAATATTTAAAAAAATCAGTGCATCTATACCGTTAAAACTTGTTTTATTTAATGAGTGGAGTGTGTGAAAACCTAAGAAACAATAATTATTATGAACAAAGACATGCAATTAAGCACCTTGTGAGTTTATCTTACATCAGAAATACGTTATTAAAAACAGTAGATACAGTATATTCACGTCTAAGAAACAATAAATTTTGTTCCTATAAACTTTAGGTTGTTAGTAATTCATATTGGCAAAACATATTTACTAAACATTTCCATTAACAATAATAGGAAAGAACGCATTTTCCAATTATATTTCTTAGATATAGAACTTTTGTTTATAAGATGCAGAAATAATTTTTTGCCCTTTTCAAGTTTTGCTATTTACTTCGATTTTCACTGCATTATAATCAACAAAACCCATTGCCCCAAAAAGTTTGTATTACTAGTTGGCTACTGAAACGAACGCTTCTGCCTCATTTTGTTCAAGCAACACAAGCGGAAGCTATGGAAATAATAAAAATGCAGGAGACGTACAACGTGCGCGACTTCGGATGGGTCGATCAGCTCCCACTCCCCGGAAGGCGCGCCGCCCGAGCCCTAACACACAAGCACACTATACTATACTCTACTGGAAACAATACCCTTAGCACGAACCAATATCGAATTCTAATAGTTTGCGAGAGCGGAATGTCAATGTGAAATTTTGTATGAAAACTTGAACAGAAGCCACAACGGACGTAACGAGAACTGAAAATCAGTACACATTTGACAATGACATTTCGGACTCGCAAAATATTCGAATTTGATAATAGTTTGTGCTAAGGGTACTGATTTAGCGAAAGTACCTATACTACGTGACCTACTTTTTACAATTTTGGTGACCACCCGTAGTATATGCCATGACCCCTGCCCCTCTAGTTTTCACATAGCAATTCATAAATATATTTTTGCAAACAAAGTAAAATTACAAATGATTTTGCCTCATATTTGCCTTTATGAATATGACGCTTGCCGCCAAAAAGCGATCGGCTACTTCATTGATTAATAGGCTGTTGGAAGGCTTGTGTTACTAATTAATAATATAATGTTCCAAGGAATAGACTAACATGTAAAAAAATATTAAAATACATGCCTAAAAATGGAAAGTAGTAAACGTCGTTAGTAGCTGTTTAAAAACAAATTACTCAATAGATCATAATAGATTAACTAAGTATAACATTTAAAGCAGCATTTTCAACGGGTAACTTAGGTTGACATGTTAAAAATACTAAAAGACAGAGCGCACTCGCATTAAATTAAAAATTCTATAAAAAGAGATGAAAATTTGCAATACCTATACGAACTATGGACCTCCCGCAACGGTATTAAATACCCTAGATACAACAACACGAACAAAATCGTGGGCGCAACGTAGCCAAAAGGTACATTGTACGATCCACGGAGCTCCGTAAAAGTGAAAGTCACCTTTAATGCATACTATATAAGGTCTTAATTAAAACGCATGTGTCAAAGACTTTTGACAGTTCGAAATGCAAGCTTGTAAAATTTTACGACTTATTGCTATATGCGAAAGAATATCGACCTTATCCTTTTGACTCTAAGCGCAGTTCTGAATGCGCTTTTAGCAATATAGCAGTTATAGTATATAGTAAGTATTAGAACAACATTTGCTTCAAATTTTTATTTTATTTATTTATTTATTGCACAAAACAGAGTTAGAGCAAGCAAAATGGTAAATGACACTTAGAAAAACAATTGATAAAAAAATACTGAACTCCACTAGCATGTGCAAACAGCAAGCTTAAACAAGTACACAGCAACCATACATTAAAATATCAAAATTTTAATAATTACATTAACATAGAATTCATTAATAACAATTTAAATGAGATTAAGACATGCACAATTCATTAATCAAATTAGAAATATAAAATTAAATTAATTATAAATAAAGACATTATTAAATTAAATTAAATAAAAAACACGTGAATTTCATAGATATTGTTAAACAATTGTAATAATGTAATAATTTTTTCACATTGCTTTTCCAACTGTTGAGCGATTGACCGCAGATGTCAGGTACTCCGTCCAATCCACACAGTAAATCATTATATTCCCGGCACATTCTATAAGTAGGATTATGTGAGGAAACATTATTATTACAAATGGGTATAGAGAAAAGACACTCTCGTCTCACAGATCTAATTGGAACCTTGATATAAAAATCGTTTAAAAGAGTTGTCGACATAGAGCCGTTAATGATCTTATGTAGGCAAGTGAGATCTTGAACCTTGCGTCGGTTTTCGAGAGTCTTCAATCCAAAGAAGCGCAAACGTTCATTATAATTAGTTAATTTACTTTTATAGCCAAATCGCTGTGTCAACGTACTAAGAAAGCGCCATTGAACTGATTCAAGCAAGTCAATATATTTATTATATTGCGGTGACCAATCTACCGAAGCATTATCTAGTTGGTTGAGCACTAGTGATTTATATAATAAAAGCAAGCTGTTTAAATGCGTTTAATTAACAAACACTGATTAACCAGTCGAAAAAACGACACTTCGCACTATAAGTATTTATTTCGCAATTTTACACGGAGCTCTGTGGCATCTTGACTTTGTAACGGTCCGCGCGTGACAGTGAACCATGAAGTGCTTGAGTGGTATTCAAGCACTCCTTAATTGGGACAGATTTTGAGCGCCCGTGGTGTATCTAGAGTATTTAATATCGTTGTTACTTACATAAAAAAAGGTACTACTTAAATAACAAAGTTAATTTTTAGATTTTCGTAGTGTAATTCTTAAATATTAAGACTGTCTGTAATCTCACATTGGTCAATCGGAAATATTGAGATTCGGTTTTTAAAGTTATAAATCAATAACTATATCACAACGCTAGATCACAAAATTTTGGCATTTTAATATTGTCGTATTATTTCATAAATAAATGCACTTCCACAAATATCAAACACTATAGTAAAGTCCGTGAAGTCAAAGCAATATAAACCTAAAGAGAATTGGATGAAGGCTTAAATTTGCAAAATGGCTTGAAAGATTGCAACTATTGTACATTTTACGTATACTCTCCGTACGTCTGACTCAAGAGAAAGGGCATCGGTCAACTATGTTTAGTGCAGTAATTGTATTCATAAATGACAGTGCAAACTGAATGAGACTGGACACGGCAAACCTGTTTATATAATAGCGCCATTATAATTAATACTTTTTTGCTTGCATGCATACATTTCTATAACTAACTAGCGAAATTGGCAGATGATGTCTTGGCCAATAAAAATATAAAATTAAATTCTAAAACCTGACTGCAGCGCCACTAAATTATTATAGAGCACTAATTAAAAAAAAAAAAATCGCGCTGCACGAACTGTCTATAATGCTGCTATATCTCTTCTAGCAAGTCTTAACCACCTTCTCCTGAATATCTTTTGGCACATAAATAAACAATTTCTCCGGTGTAGTAATTGCTGTAATATCACTACACATGGGCACTGCACAGCAATTGTTTTAACTTTGTGTTCATTTTGATTGATTGTATTCACTTTTTTTTTAAACACTATAATTCGACAAGTGCATAAGAATTAGCGATGTTACGGTCTTTAATTTTGACAAACCGGATTTGATCGGTTAGCAATACATGCAAATCGGTTTTCGAACCGAACCGCCAAATTTTCAGTAAACCGCGATTTGAACCGTTTGACGAGTTGACGAATGAAACTTACGAAACAACAGGTGTTACATTTTTTTATTCTACATATTTTGTTGATATTACAACGTGCAAATATTTAAAGGTAATTGAAAAATCAGAATTAAAAATGTCAAAATAAAAAAATATAAATTAAAACAGATATCTATGTAATACCGAGTTTAAAAAAATACTAAAAAATATATATAAACTCTATTTAGGAATAATATTTGGCTAGGCGATTAGGCGAATACGTCGCATATAACATAATAATCAAATCAAATCAAACTTAAAATAAATCCGAGATTTCAAAAAGTAACCTATGTCTCAATCCGGATCATAAACTATTTGTGTACCAAATAATATCCGTATCAGGAGCTCTACTCTCTTTCTCCGAAACGAAATTTCGGCAACGAACGAATTTTAAACGAAATTTCGCCAATGACTCTACTCTATATCGTCTTCGAACACGCACATAAAGTTCGGAATCACAGACAATTATCGTGAACGAATGGAATGAGTTATGTTTGTGAGTTCTTTTTGTCTACACTTTTTAGATATTTTTTTTTTACTTCAAAACACTATTTACTTTAAGACTAAATTTTTGATTACATTAAAATAACCTCTTTTGACAGAGTTAGCCGACTAATTTGTAGAGTTGATGCAATCGAATGTATGTCAACCTAAATTTGTCGTGTAACACTGTGAAGTATTGCCAATACAATAATAAACAAAAAAAAATATTATTTGTAAATTTTTCATGCTAAAAAATGTTCCTCACGCTAAGGAGCCTTAATTAAAAATAATAGTAGTAATTTTAGGATTAATTTAAACAAAAATCCCAAGACGAAAAGGTAACACTTTTCATTTTGTCAATTTGAGGTTAAAACGAACAATTATCTGACAAATTCAACTTTTAGTTAAAAAGTTTTGTGAATTAGAGTAGGCTTGGATAATTTAAATGTCAAACTATTTTCGGACGAACGAATTTTCGAAATGAAATAAAAACAGAGTAAGGAACGTACCAAATTTCGTTCCAAATTTCGTTTTCGTTGAAATAAGTAGGCCTGTTCAGTAGTTTTTACGTGAAAGAATAACAAACCTCCATACAAACTTTCGCATTATTAGGAACGATTACTTCATCATCAGCCTATTAATGTCCCCACTGCTGGGGCACAGACCTTCCCTATGGATGGAGTAGGGAGATTGGGCCCTGACCCGGGCCCAGTGCGGATTGATGAGTGCTAGCTAACAACTGCAGTTGCAGCCGGGACCAACGGCTTAACGTGCCTTCCGAAGCACGGAGGAGCTCGAGATAGTAAATTTTTGGTCACCCATCCAATAACTTACCACTGCGAAAGTTGCTTAACTTCAACGATCGCAGATAATTCAACGAAACACATAAAAAAATCTTTGTTTCTAAAACATGTTTATCTACACACGCAGTCTACTACTCACGTGGCTGTCGTACTCGAAATACATAGGGCTGCGTTCCAAACCTACGATCCAGGTGAAATAATTTTATTGTCAAATTTGACCAAAGTTTCATACATTTTATTGCAAAATTGAAATGTCAGAGTGAAAAGTTGTACTCGAAGCGTAGGTTTGGAACGCAGCCCCCGCTATCGAGTTGTCGAAACATGGCTATACCAAACTATACCATGCCTGTTTCATGCATGTTTTTGTATATAAATATACATGTGGGTGATTCTCAGTTAAGAGGTATGTTCGACGGCTAAGCCAAAAAAATCATTATATTTGGAAATTATGGTCTAAAATCTTAATAATTTCAATTAACTAAATGTGTTCTAAATTGTCACTTAAAATTATATTCTAAATGTGCATAATTTACTTACAATAACAGCACAAAGAGGAAAAACATCTCTCCCTCGGTTGTCCCCTAACCATTTTTTTTGTAAATCAGTAATTTTGAGTCCATTGAAATTTAATTATTACTTTTCTATCGGTAATAACATGAACCCTGATAACTTAGTTACAGTATGTAACCATGAAATTCATTTATTCGTGGGAGAGCCACGCAGTAGCTTAGGCTACTGCATGAATGGGCCGGCTCGACCGGAGGAATACCACGACCTCACAGAATACCGGCGTGAAGCAGTACTTTGTACTGTGTTTCGCCGAGTGAGTGAGGCTACCGGAGGCCCAAACCCCCCCCCCCCCCCCCTTTTCCTCATGCTTGCTTGCATGCTTCAAATTGATGGCATTCATTGTTATGCAGATGACAGCACGGGTGATGCCCTATATACCGGCCGCGCCAATATTTCACGGGAAAACGTCATCGAGTGCCGGAACAATTTGTGTCTGAAGTCGAAACTTTGTTAAACCGAGTAACGAATTGGGGCCGACTTAATTTAATCCAATTTAACCCTACGAAGACACAAGTATGCGCGTTCAACGCAAAAAAAATACCATTTGTCGTATCTCCTCTTTTTGAGAACACTGCTCTTACTGCCTCAGCTAGTATTAGAATTCTTGGCGTTGACATATCGAGCGACGTCCAGTTTCGGGATCATTTAGAGGGCAAGGCCAAATTGGCCTCTAAGAAGCTTGGTGTGCTCAATAGATCGAGAATGTACTTCACACCGGCCCACCGACTGCAGCTTTATAAGGCACAGGTTCGGCCTCACATGGAGTATTGCTCTCATCTTTGGGCGGGGGCACCCCAGTACCAGCTTCTCCCTTTGGATCGCATCCAGCGCCGAGCGGCTCGAATCGTCGACGACCAGGACCTTTCCGATCAGCTTGATCCTTTGGCTTTGCGTAGGGATGTAGCTTCGCTCTGCATCTTCTATCGCATTTATCACGGGGAGTGTTCTGAGGAATTGTTCGGATTAATTCCAGCTGCTGCATTTCGCCATCGTACATCGCGACAAAATTTCATCCCCATCATCTTGACGCGTGGCTATCCACAACCGTGCGTTTTTGTCGAAATTTTTTACCACGTACGACAAAACTGTGGAATATGTTGTCGCCAGCAGTGTTTCCGGACCGATACGACCCAAAAACCTTCAAACAAAGAGCGTACTTCTTCCTTAAAGGCCGGGATCGCATTTGTGATATTCCTGGTGTTGCAAGTGTCCATGGGCGACGGTGATCACTTACCATCAGGTGAGCCGTCTGCTCGTATCCATATAACATAAAAAAAAATATATATTTGCACTTTTTATAAAAAATATTAATCGCAAACTGTGGTTGCTTTCCAATTACAGCATTATTGCGCATTATGCGGCATAATGCTTAACGTTGAGTGTTCCAACTACAGCAACGCTTCGCACATTTGAGCACTCTCAAAAGTGATGCTTGCGTGTGATGCGTGCAATGGTACCAACTTAGAGAAAGAAAATTAACATGTGTTTTTTCTTTAAGTTGGCATTGATCGAAATGTTTTATTTATATGTTATCGTTAGTAATATTATTTATTGTTGAAAAATTATTAAAGCTTTCGTTTCATTAAATAGTTTTTTTAAATAATCAAAGTTCATTCAAACTGTTAAAAAATAAATATAAGTATAGATGAAGGTACAAACATTGACTTTTTTTCAACACTGAACTTAGCGCACTCTGCTGGTGCATTTGAAAACTAATTCACGTTCCAATTAAGCATCAGCATAATTGGGCATTGTGCGGCACTGAGTCGCATTATGCTCTGTAATTGGAAAGCATACTGTGTCCTCCGAGTTTCTTGTCTTGTGTGTCGAGGTTTAGTTTGAAAATCTTATTTGTTTACCATAGTCTGTGGTAGTTTTGACCTTGAAGACACCGAGTGTCACGTGAAGTTAGCAGCAAGCGCTGCACAAGCCATCCGCGCGGCAATTTTTTTGGCCATTTGCGCAACGGTGCTCGATGAGTGCAGCCGTGTTGAGTGATCGAAGTATTTACCCTGGTAATTTTTTTTCGTATTTATGTGTTTAAATACTACAATATCTATATACATTTATTTTAAATAGTGCTGCAAACCTTTAATTTATTTGCAATCTTTGTAAAATTAGTAGTTTTACGGCAATTTTAGATTTTTAAAGAAAATGTCTCTCCCCTGCCATGGTTCCCCTGGCTGTTATGGTGCCAGGCTACTAACAAAACTATAAAAACGATGCAATAGCTCAATAACAGTAATGATAATTTATTAGAGAATGTAAAATTGTATATTATTTTAGATAATTGTTTAGCCTTATATCGTTATTCCACTAAAATCGATTGCATGGATAAGTACTTTACATCCTAATATGCGCTCTAAGCGCATTGCAATAAAGTTCATCTTGTCTCTACCCTGTACTCAGTATCTCCTTTGGTGTCTCGTAAAAAGAGAATAAATTAAAAAAATGACTGATCATCTTAAAATCATATTAAAATCATCTGTCTTGATAAAAGTAGTGGTATAGTTATATAAATATCGACACTTTTTGCTGTGCCACTGCTTCCATAGAACCGATTACCTCTTAACTGAGAATCACCCATGTATCAATATGTTTTCTATCCGTTACCGTTCCATCAGATATAACGATATTAAATACCCTAGATACACCAAGTGCGCTCAAAATGTGTCGACAGGTATCTAACCAATGTTTGTTAATTTAACGCATTTGAAGTAAATTTTGTTGTAATACTTACAATATTAATTTTAGTTTTATCGTTAATTTCGTTATATTGAAGAATTATATATATTCGTTTTCTATTGTGGATAATTTCGTAAATTTCATTATTCATATCCTGTTTTAGTTTGTCTTTCTTTTTCTTTTTTAATTAAAATTCGAGTTCGTACTCTCTCTTAAGCATGATGTGACTACCTTCAATAGAATTATGCATTTTGTATGTATCACTGTTATGTCTACATATAAGATTTAATGTAACTTTCTCTGGTGGTCGTAATAAATAAATAAATAAACATTTAAAAAAACGGATTTAATAAACAATATTTGCGAAATTCCAATGCATGGTTGGTAATATAGCAGTCTCTTTCCCTCGCGGTCCGTACCTGCCATATTGCTAGCAGCGCATTCAGAATTGCGCGAAGAGTCAAACGAATAAGGTTTATATTCTTTCGCATATAGCAATAACTCATAAAATTTTACGATATTGCATTTCGAACTGTCATAACTCTTTGACGCAAGCGTTTAAATGAAGACCTTATACAGTATGCATTAAAGATGACTTTCAATGTTTAAATAATGCCGTATATTGATTTTGACTAGGCGATCATCTTACGGAGCTCAGTGGATCGTCTAATGTACCTTTTGGACAGGTTTCGGGCACGATTTTGTTCGTGTTGGTGTATCTAGGGTATTTAAAATCGTTGATCAGATAACACAAGCCTACAGTGCTTACTTTGGGGCTAGGCTAATTGGTGTGAGTGTTGGAAATATTTATTATTTTTGTGTCTTGATTATACGCCTGTAACCCTAGCACAGAGATCCCTATTAATCCTATGCCATCAATAAGTAAGACCTATGCGCCAGCAGTGAGGACATTGATAAGCTAACATAATGATAATGTTATACTCACAGGTTGTACAGTGCCGGTCTGCGTCGTAGGTTCCACAATCTCCCAGTCTTCGTGAGGCGCCGGTTCTTCAGTACCGGGCTCTCCCACTCTTCCCACTAGCGCGTGGTACACTTCTATGTACCCACGTACTCGGGAACGGGCGCTGGAAATGTTATCGACATTCATATAGGACAATCTAATGATACATACCCAAATATCTAATGACAAATATACAAGAATTTGGCTTTTAAATTTGTTCAATATTACAGACTATTGGCAAGGGATTTTTATGAAACAAATCAACACATTTGCCAAAACATTTTAAATTAATCAATAATAAAATACAAGATTATGTTCATAGGATGTAGATTCGATGATAAACATTTTTGGCATTTAAATACAACTGAGGGTGTGTAAATATTGTCTTGAGCTATTTTGTTAATATGTCGCATAAAATTCCGTTACCGTGCCATGTGTCAGTGAGCGTCGACCTTTATTGTCTCTCTATGGTACACAGCACTGCCTAGTTTTAAGTTAGACTATTGACCAATAATTTATTGATATAAAAGACTAACATCTTTTTCTATAGGGAAAACTTCCGAATACCCACTTCGATGGTGGGATCTAGTAAAGAGTATGAGATTCACACTTTCGAGCAACAGATGGCGTTATTTTTACTAATAACAGCACCTGCTTCTATGCTGGAGTACAAGTAAAGGTAAAATTTCAAGAGCCGGCTAATTTTACCGGGCATATATCGAAAGTAACAGTTTTAACGGATCTAGAAGAGTCAGAAATTATTGACTCCTACTAATATTATAAATGTGAAAGTTTGTATGTCTGTTTGTTCCTTAATGACGCAAAAACTACTCAACGGATTAAAATGAAATTTGATACGCATATAGTTTATGACCTGGATTAAGAAACATGATACTTTTTATCCCGGAATTTTTTTAGGTTCCTGTGGGATTCTCAAAAAAACTAAATTTGACGCGATCGAAGCCGCAGGCGGTCGCTACTGCACTCTTGATGAATGAGGGTTTTCTGGAATGTTGGGCACCAGGTGGCAGTTATGAGACTCATCCGTCAAATCGCATATGTTCTCATAGTCTATGGATCTGGTCTATGGAGTTCGCACCAAAAACTTCATACAAAAGATCTCACATCACAGTGGCGTCAACTGGTGACGTAAATTTTCATAAACACCCTTATTGCGTTGCACTCTTGATGAATTGCGTTGCTCGTATCAACTAAAATCTATTTTATCTTTATAGTCACTAAATGACGCATTCATGTTATAATTAAACCGGAATAAACCAAACCCAAATATCAAAGCAGCGAATAATGGAATAACATGCACCTTTCAATAAGAACGCGGTTAAACAAATGTATGATTAGCACCTATTTTCCGGTCACCGTGACTCCTGCACTATTTATATTGATTGATAACCCAAAATATTTAGAGTTCGAGTCCTAACCTTGTATATAAACAAACAATATAACTAACTATAATAACAATAATACCATCAATGCATGCGACAAATATAAGTATAATATCGATATAAGTATAAAATAACCATGTTCCAGCTTAGAAGGTGTTCCCACTTCTAAATAACTAACCTCGAGACATTTTTAAAAATTCTGCTTAACAATAAAAGTAGGTATAACTAAAGACGTTAATTATTATGTCCCTCTCGCACATGCTACCCTAGGCAACGTGCGAAGAGGGACAAAATGTCTTGCTTCGGCATTTGCGGTTTCATTCTTTAATGACACGAGTTATACCATCAATGCATGCTACGACAGATATACATCGATAGAAGTATAAAAACGCAAACTCAACATGCATTAAAAAACTAATCAAGTAGATACAATGAAGAAAAGACTAAAACAGAACAATACAATACAGCCAGGATAAAATGTTGACAACTTCGATAAAAATAGACAATATAGTTATTGCAGACTGACACGAAACCAAATCTGCTGCTTGAGCCTGGTTTTAAAGTAATAGCATGGACGTCGACGACTCAACACGCTGTCTCTGTACATTGACTTGTTTCAATGCACATTGAATGAATTCACACGGGCCGCTTATTGTATACTATCATAAAAATGTTTATTTTGTCTGATTTTGTTTTCATGTTTATGTTTTTTATTTTTTAGTTTTGTATAATAATTGGCTGTATTGTAACTGCTCTATTGTATTAGGTTATACCTGTAATGATAGATGTAAGGGATTATAAAATAAATTAATTAATAAATATAATTGACAAATATACAATTATTTAATACTAGCTTAAGATAAAAAAAATATATTTGATTTATTAAATTGCTAGTATTGACATTTTGTTTACTTGCTCAATTTTATTGATAATAATAATAATATTTATTTGTTCTCTTCTCACACACTGAAATTTACAAAAAACTATAGGTAATTTATACAAATACAGTCGGTTAAGCATCAGACATCATTAAGTATTTCAAAAGCTGCGTATTTGAAGTGTGAGAAGCTGGTGCCTGAAGTAGGCATTAAAGGCCTGTAGTACAGGTCGCCAGGCTCCCACCCCAGAGAAATTATCCTACATTGACATATATTGTAACATAACTTATAGCTTATAAATATTACCCATATTATTATTCTACTTCTTCCTCAATAATTTAGCGATCACTTAGTTTAGTGCTATTTGTCTATTAAACCTAAGTTATTTATACATTACTGTTGAGTTACAAAGAGGGACTCCGTGCTGTCATAATTCATGGCACTCAACCATTCGTGCACCTTTACTTTGCATTCGTAAGTATTACATGTGTATATTTCTAGTCTTCTATCTATGCTGTTGTATAAATATATTGTAATGCATTTATGTGTAACAAAAAGCCACCCAAAAAACAAGAATACCTTTTCGTAAAAGCTTTTCTAACTGCATAAGTCGGAAAAACACTCCTGCTCCTTCGTCTATCACCAACGATACTACTACCTGCCTCATATGCAATTGCAGAGTGTTGTTTTAGCGCAGTCTCCAAAATAAAAAAGTTGACGAACTGTTAAGACTTGCCAGTGGCTATAAAGAAGCTCGGTGGAGTATCTAAAGGGGAAGAATCCGCATACTTTTAAAATAGCCCTTTGCGCAACCTCTATTTGCTTTAGGGTACCCTTTGCAACCCCTCCCCAAGAAGTGATGCAATATGTGAGTAGGCTTCTTGCAAGTGCAAAATAAATACGTTTTAATGCTTCCTTATCCAACACATATCGCAAATTTTTAAAAATGTAAATAAGATTACGCAACCTGGCGGACATCAATTGCAGATGATTTTTGAATGACAAATTACTGTCTATCGTTACACCAAGATATTTTATGTTTGAGACATGTTCTATTGATTTATTACATGAGCATTTAATTTCTTCAAAATTGTTGCATTCATGTGAAATTATAGCTCTAGCGGGTCTCTCTTCTAATGGCAATTTACGCATGGAAAACTTGACATATTTCGTTTTATCGGTGTTAAGGGTTAACAAGTTAGTTTTTAACCAGCTATTAATTAAGTTGAATCCCTGTTGGGCAGCATCCTGAGTCAATTCCCAGGTGGAAGCAGAAAAGAGAAGACATGTGTCGTCTGCGTAAGATATAATACGGGCAAATGGAATCTGCAAGGAAGACAGGTTATTAATATATACCAAAAAAAGTGTAGGACCCAGAATACTGCCCTATTATATTGATATTTGATTATTGAATTGACAGTATGACAGTTTTTGCCCAATTTATTGACATTTGATTATTGTATTAACAGTATTGACATTTTGATTTATGTAATTTGAATCTCAGAATAATAATAAAGAATATAATTAATAATTAATATGTATGCCGATATTGTCACGGCATGTTATGTACTCATCTTATTATCCCTGAGCATCTTTCTTACGCGTGTTGTTACACACTTTCGTTCTAATATCCATAATAACAGTACCTACTCTAGTATCAGAACGATGAAAGTAATAGTTCAATATTTATACAATTAAATAAACGTCTTATAATTCGGATGTCAAAAAGCTACTTTTTTAGTTATTCGTTTGCATCATTCAAAAGTACATTGCTATCTTGAATCAATATTAGCACGTTGATAAGTCTCGTATACCTTTATCAAGTGATCTTCATTCAAATTTAATGAACATTTAATGGTCATTCACATTGATCAAAAATTTTATTTAAACTTTTAAACCTAACTACTTATTTTACTAAATAAACTACTGCTATAAAACATTTTCAAGTGTACACAGAGGATTTTTTTTTTGTTAATAAATACTACATCATAATCATACTGAATTAATTAACATCAAACACTTGTGTCAAGCATAAAATAAAATTTTTAGCTACAAATTGGGATAAACGTAAGCCAACTGTAAGCCACAACTAAGATAATCATACATTTCAACTCAAGATTTAAGAATATCAATTTTTGGACTCCTCAGGTAACTTTCTTGGGACCAAAATACTTCTTTCAAGCAGGTTAAAGAAAAGTAGATCTATTTTATATGTATTCCTCACCCAACAACTATTAGGTAGTGCCAATCATTATAGCAACTATCTATAATAATAAATAACTAATTCTAGATTTATTAATATCTTGAAATTTAAAATTCACAATCTAGAAACAGTAGCTTTATCGATGAAAAAAAAGTTCTCACATACCACTAATGCAAAGCCACACTGTGTCAAATGAAATAAAAGGTCCACGGCATGCTTAGCCTATTACTTACACAGACCTGCGCGGGCGCAACGAGTACTTAATGACGTTGGGGCGAGTGTTAGCCGCAGTCTCCGAAGGAACACTGGATAATGGCACCTCCACCATGCCGAGGAAATCGTCCCGGGTGAGGCGGTTCTCGTCAAAAACTTGGATGAGCAGTTTGTGCTCTTGAGGGCGGACCTGGTGGAATAAAGAAAATCTAAAAATTAACTTTGTTATTTAAGTAGTACATTTTTTATGTAAGCATCGTTGTTAAGTTAAATACCCTAGATACACCATGGCGCTCAAAATGTGTCCCAATCAAGGAGAGCTTGAACACCACTCAAGCACTTCTTCATTCACAGTCACGCGCGGACCGTTGAAAAGTCAAGTTGCCGCAGAGATCCGTGAAATAATGCGAAAAAAATACTTATAGTTACATACTGTAATGTCGTTTTTTCAACAGGTATCTATTCAATGTTTGTTAATTTAACGTATTTGTAGCAAGTTTAGTTCTAATTTTTACTATAAACTGATTTAATAGAAAATATGTGATATTCAAATGCATGGTCGGTAACATAGCCGTCGCATTTCCTCGAGGTCCGTACCTGCCATATTGCTAAGAGCAGATTCAGAAATGTACGTAAAATCAAAGAAATAAGGTCTTACTTATTCCGCATATAGCAATAAGTCGTAAAATTTTACGAGCTTGCATTTCGAACTGTCATAACTTTTGTCGTATGCGTGGTAATTAAGACCTTATACAGTATGCATTAAAGGTTACTTTCAATGTTTAAATAATGCCTAATATCGTTTTTGACTATGCGATCATCTTAAAGAGCTCCGTGGATCGTCCAATGTACCTTTTGGACAGGTTTCGGGCACACTTTTGTTCGTGTTGGTGTATATAGGGTATTTAATATCTTTGGTGAGTAAGCGTAACCGCACATTAGGCTACTAGTCGCGGTTTCATGGTAGGCGGTGGTCTCCTTCTGCGAGGATTTCATCTCGCAGCAGAAGGGCGAGGGGGAAGAGAGGCAGGCACGCACTGGCACATCTTCTGCCACCCTAACAAAGGAGATAGCCCGCACAGGGGCAAGGGGGGAACTGGATCACGTAAAGACCCTGGGATGGTCAGTACTTCGAGTGCTGAACACCGTTCAGCGGTCCTTTTCAGGACCAGGGTAGGAGCATCACCCCACAGTGAGTGTGATCATTACGATTGGCGGTAGATGCACAAAAGGCCATTCTTAGGGCCAAGGTACATGAAGGGGGCGAGAGAGGGACGGAGAGAACTACGCTATCCCTCCCACTCCTGTGAGAGCCGCGGGTCTGCCCTGGAGGGGGACCGATCCGCATTGCACAAGCTCTCTTGATGCTGATGCCCCTGATACTCCAGGGCATCTTCATCGGGGTGGGTCCGTTCGCGGACAATCAGACCTTGCGGGTGCGCGGACAGTCGGCAACGGTTGCCGCGACCACACCCGCACTCCCGGCGTGCATTGGGGGAACTGCGGTCCACAGAATGTACGCCAGGTGACCGGTGCAGGAGTATTGTCTGGTTCTTAGTGGCCCTATTCAGGGCGTTAGGTAGGACCCTGCTTATTTCAACCGGCCTAAAGGCTGGCTGAAATGAGCAGAAAGGAATCCCACATACCTTCCTCTCGCTCCCTCGATGGTCGAAGGATGCGCAAGGCATTTCCCAGACAAAAAAAGGCTACTAGTCGCGGTCAGAAGCTGCGGACGAGTTTTTCCATTCCAGATTTGGTATAGTATCGGCATACACCGAGCCATCAAAAGCCTTCAAACTTCATAGTCAGTTGAAAGAAGGCTTTTGGTGGCTCGGCCTGTGGCCGCCTGTACTGTACTGATTACAAAGCTAAGGAAGCTATTATGTACTGTATTTTGAATCTCACATAATTTAAGAAGCTACTAATCATCCACTCCGTACTACCGCTTAACGCAGCACATGCCCTTATACCACAATTAAACCAAAATAATAATAAAAAACTGGCCAAGCGCGAGTCCGGTCTCGATCTATTAGGGTCCCGTACAATCATACAAGTAGAAGCTTTATTTACGGGAGTGAATGTATAGCGAGAAATGCTATTACGTTAGAATTTAAATACTCAGGCAGAGCAGCAAAATAAAGAAAAAGAGAAGGGTTTTCTGGGGAACCGTACCTCAAATGGAAAAAGAACGGAACCCTTATAGGATCACTTTGTTGTCCTTCTGTCTGTCTGTTAAGATCTATTATCTCAGGAACTCCTGAAGGTATAAGGTTACAGGCCCTTTAAGCTATGAAAAAATCAAACTTCTAAGTTAAAGGGGGGAAAGAACGACCGTTTCTGTTGCCTACAAATTTGTACGGAACCCTCGGTGGGTAAGTCAAACTCGCACTTGTCCGGGTTTTTAATACCATATTTGTAACATTATACAGTTAGTAACATTATAATACATATTCCTACTTACCCTGAATACAAACTCCTGATTCCATACTGGATTCAATGTCTGAAATCACAACAAAGAAGATAAAATAAAATCGCTTCCATTGGATGCCTATTACATACAATAGTCAGCAGGCGTCAACAAATTTGTTATTTGATTGTTACTATCAGAACAAAAAATACAACGAGCCACCGACACAGACATAGCTTTAGTTTCTTCAACGAATAATGAACATCAATCAATTAAATGCCAAATAGAGAAAACTAAAATCGACAATGTAATTGGACTTCTATTACGTAAGTATTATGGGTCGAAATTAACATTGAGACTTACTGAGATATGTTCAAATATGTATGTATTGCTTACCTTTTTCTTGGTTTTAGTGAGGAAAGTTTCGATCGTGACGTCACCGTCGACCTTTTGAAGCTCCACTCGGACATAGGGATCGCTGGAAAGGTACATGAATCGTTATACATTAGTACAATCCTGCTAATTACTATATGTCCATGACCATGAAAGATTAAAACAATATGAGTAGCTGGCGAACTAAACGGTATAATTACGCATCTGTTCAAACTACTTTTTTTACAGTCCGGAGGTTTTGGGCCCGATGAATTTGAATCCAAAATAATTTTCAATCAAAACCGACATAAAACAGTGTTGAAAAAACTAAATTGATAAATTAAAAACCATGCCAAAAGCTCTATGGAGGTATGTCATTAAGTTTTATACAGCTCCTGTAAAATTTAAGTTTATGTAATTACTAGCTGATCCAGCGAACTTGGTACCGCCATAAAAATAGGGGCAGGTGGTAGAAGAGAAAATTTAGGGTTGTATGTACATTCCTCCTAACCCATATGGGAACACTACGTTACAATACCCAATAGTTTGAATGTGGCGCGAAGGCGGATTGTAGGTTTCAGAACACTACGTTACAGGTGGACAACCATTATCACTTAAGGATATGAAAAATAGATAGTA
Source organism: Chilo suppressalis (assembly GCA_902850365.2). Lineage (NCBI taxonomy): Eukaryota > Metazoa > Arthropoda > Insecta > Lepidoptera > Crambidae > Chilo > Chilo suppressalis. The sequence continues at coordinate 4,756,251 of OU963912.1, read as the reverse complement.
GCCGATTCTCAGACCCACGGAATAATATGCATATAAAATTTCATAAAAATCGCTCAGACCGTTTCGGAGGAGTATGGTAACTAACATTGTGACACGAGAATTTTATATATAAGATAAGACACCGTTTTGTTCGCCAGCTCCACATATATCGTTATACATATTAGTTAGATGACATCAGGTTCAGGGTTATATTACAGAGGTATAGTTATGATATAAGGAACTTTAAAGAGAAGTAGGACATAACGGATTTTTTTTTATCTCTATATCCATGATTCAGAAGTCCATGAATGAAGGCTTTGGTCCCGGCTGCATCTGCGGTCGTTAACCCCAACCAATACGCAATGTTCTCCCTATTCCTTCAAAAGGGAAGACTTGTGCCTCAATAGTCGGGATATTAATAAGCTAATGATGATGATGAAGATTATAGTTATAGAGAGAGAAATGAAAATGCAGTATATCCTATACTGAATTTTCAGTTGAAATCGAAGCGGCTTGGCCACCTCAGAAAATTGCAACAGATTACATTTTTTTTTTTTATAATGTTCCTTTATTAGATAACAGAGCAACACAGGGTTACAAAATAAGAGTTCTTTTCCAGATGTACATTCGGACGTGATTTCAATCCTCTGTTTTAAACGAAGACCTTGTACACGTGTATTTTATTTAATTGAGTTCTTAATTTTGTTATTATGTGATTATATTACTATAGCGAAATTCAAGCTGGCAAGGTGGTGGAGTCTGACTCATGCATCTACTTATCTCGAGAATTGACTCCATTAAACACTTAACTTAATCGGGTGCTCTAATTTGTGTAGAAAATTCGCTCCGTCTATGCGTCTCTCTTATTTTTTTTATTCAAAGCTGACGAAGTCGAGCTCCACTGAATTTATCAATTAAGCCAATTAAATTAATGAGGATCCGTAACGATTTTAGTTGGGAATGCAGATTTATAGAACTAAGGATTCCATAAAATACAGTGGTTAAATTTTTGTTCTACGACAAATATTGACGAAGTTATGACTAAATTACTCTCAGATTACAGAACAAAAGGCAGATGGAGCGCACGGAACACGCAAAGCGTGTCGCCACAACGGATATGAAATCAAAAGCGAATATCAATTCGCGTTAGTACGATTCAAAGCGCCGCGTTGACCGTACGTTCCGTAAATTCTTAGTTCTTATCAAAACAATGCCGTCCTGTGTCTTCAAACACTGTAGGAACACTTCTCAGAAACACAAAAAAAGTTGGTGGAATATGATTTCATAAGTATGCACACTTTATTTGCCCTTATTTTTAGTATTAATTTTACGGCTAATTCGGAACATAAAACTCCGAGAGAAGACGAACGGTGTTCTTAGTTTACACTGAAATTATTTCCCTAAAACAGTGGTAAATACATGGGGAATAGGAAGATTGTTTTTATTTTTATTCGACTGAGGCAAATTCAAAGTAATAAGTAACTTCTATTTGTTACATCATAGTTTTATATTACAGGTTTTTATGTATATTTAAAACGGAACCATTTTGCTGTCACTATCGTCAAAGATATATTCCACTTAAGAGTTGTTGGTCTGTCTGTCCGTATGTCACGAGTCTGTAGATCGTAAACGGAATGAGTTACATATCTGAAATTTTAGTAATTTATGATAAGTTAAAAATTAAATTAAAATTATTTTTCATGCGTGGCGTGGTCCCATACATACAATAACAAAATACTACATAAAATTTATATATTTCATACAACAAACGTGATATCAAGAAATTGGTGCAAAATAAAGATGACCAACACGTTATTATGTTATATGTATTATTATTAAGAGTTAAATCCAATAAACTTACTTTTAAAATTCTATATTCCTTATAAATTACCTATTTTCTATTATAATGGCAGGACAGGAGTAGGACATCTGATTTTGTCATAAAAATTGTACCTCAAGCTTAATATTTGACAAATAAGAATTAAACTATCTCCAGTATATTAATGCAAAAGAATTTAATAAAATTTTTGGGAAAAAGTAAAAAAAATCATACATTTGAAATCCGTTTTTTATTTTTATCATCTAATAGCAGGTAGAGGAAATAAAAAAACAAAACGATATTTGTCAAAGTAAATCCCTAATTGAAATAAAAACGCGGGTGTATTCTTGGACCCTGGCAACATTACACGCACACTATATTAATTTAAGGGTAGGTACGTATTCGTACAGCGTTGTCGCGCACACAAAGCTAGTTGCGAGCCTCACTTTGCTTGTACCGTGCGCCCCATCTGGCTTTTGTTCTGTAATCTGAGAAATTACTAAACGAATTTTCGGCTGGCCTCGTGGTGGCTGTGACGTCACAGAGCTCTAGCGCTCGGCGCGAGTGCTGAGCGCACTTATGATGTTCAAAAGGAGTAAACCACGATCGAGCTCTGTGACGTCACACGTTTCGCTCGCCGGTGAATATTGGCTACCAAAAAATAGTTATAAAATCGCAACGAATGAACCGATTTCGATGATTTAAAAAGTATATTAATTAAAAAGCTTTTTAGGTCATTATATTGTTGATTTTGAGTTGATTTGCTGACATAGTAATGATCCTCATTAACAACGAAATTTTACACAGCAAAATACAATAATACTGATTAAACAATATGGATGGGCTTCCCAAACTTCTCTTCGAATTCGTACGATCTTGAAATGTCTGTAGTCAATATTTATTTAATTTTTATGTATGAGCATTTTCCAGATGTTGTAGCCGTCTATGACTATTATTTAACCTTAGGTAGTTGTTCGTTTGCCACCGTTTTCAAATGCAAATAACTAGTATACAGCTCTCAATGAAAGAAGCACACTCTTAAGTGGAATATGTCTTTGTATTACTAACATAGGAAAAAGTATAAATTTTTAATAAGAAGACCGTATGATGAACGAAAACCGAGAGCTAGAAACTAAAAAAACGAGCGAGCCTTACAGTACTCGCGTATGATGTGTAACATTTAAAACCTCACCTTATAAAAGTAAAAAAAAGAAATACAACCTACTAAAAAAGGAATAAGCCATTTGAACATTATGTTCTGAAATCAAATCTAATAGCGCGCGCTTTCGCGATTTCCTGTTACACACTTCCGACCCATTTCACGAAATCACTACCACAAATTGCAGGAAAGCGAGAGGAAAGATGTTACACATCAAAAACAAGAAACAGGTTAACGACCAGCAGAAAGCGAGTGTGTAATTCCGATAGTTTTATCGCTGAGCTAATAAGCATGCTATAAGAGAGTGTGCGAGTACGACGGGCGATTTCTCGCGCCACTCGCTCGCGGCTGCAGTCCTGAGCAAAAATGAAAGCGCACATAACCGACCGCAAAGCGTTCATCGCTGAGCTAGTATTATATTTGATAGCTCGCATAGCTCAGCGTCAGCGACTAACTAGTGAAGCGTGTTCTCGCCGAGCAATGTAAAGTCAGCGATAAACTATTAACATATGCATCTCTTTTGTTTACACGCAATTTATATATATTGTGCGTTTCTTGAGTTTGAAAATCACCGAAAGTTAATCGCTTGATCGCCGGCCTTTGAACAACACCTTACAATTCCTGTAATTCGAAGATTAACAGGATAATAAATCAGCTGATACGTAGAAAAAAATAGGATAAAGACTAAGGTAAAGTCCCTGAAATTACATTTCATACCTACATTATTAAGAAAACATTAACATAAGTATAAATCAACCTCTTTGGATGTGTATTGTTCAGTGTAACTTTGCGTAGGTACACTTAAAATTACGATAATGACATGAAAAAAGTTATGTCATTCTATAATTTCAATACGTTTCATCATCAGCCTATTAATATTATCACTGCTGCTGGGGCACAGGCCTTCCCTATGGACGGAATAGGGAGATTGGGCCATGAACAGTGCGGTTTGGCGGGTGCTAACGACTGCAGATGCAGCCGGGACCAACGGCTTAACGTGCCTTCCGAAGCACGGAGGAACTCGAGATAGAAGATTCCATTTGCTGTGCCCTGTTCAGGGTCTTTAATGATTAAAACAATGCACCTACTAAGATCTAAGAAAAGATTGTAGAAGGCAATAAAGTATGGATTGATTGATTTTTGGTCACCCATCCAATGACTGCGAAAGTTGCTTAACTTCAACGATCACGGCCGAACGCGCAACCCACCTGCGTCATCGAGCTTCTCAATAAGTTTAATTCAATTTAATTCTCTATTTTCATTAAATAAAAGTTTGCAATGCCAAAAAAACGCTAAATTACCAAAGTCCCGCTATTAAAAAGTAAAGTTTTCACTTTTCGTACTAACGTCACAAAAATACCGCATGACACAAATAATGAATGACTACTACGTCCTCTAGTTCATTGTTTGAATATATTTTTAAGGCACCATAACAAAACAACACAGAGCGATCTGAGTCATTTCTGCATTTAAAAATAAATAAATTGATACCTATGTCGAATCACATTTAAAAATGGTATGCTATTAATTTTTTTTCGAATAACGTCCCTTTTTAGGGTTCCGTAGCCAAATGGCAATAAACGGAACCCTTATAGATTCGTCATGTCTGTCTCTCTGTCTGTCTGTCCGTATGTCACAGACACTTTTTTCCGAAACTAGAACTATACTGTTGAAACTTGGTAAGTAGATGTACTCTGTGAACCACATCGAGATTTTCACACAAAAATAGAAAAAAGAACTATAAATTTTGGGGGTTCCCTATAGGTACTATAATATATAGATATATATACGAACCGATGGCGTAGCGTTTGACTTTCACAAGAGCTTGTAACAGCCTAGACTGAATAAATGAGTTTGAGTTTAAAATATAACTGAAACTCAAAAAAATTTTTTTCGTCAAAGCCATCCGTGTGGGGCATCTATGGATGGGTCTTAAAAATGATATTGAGGTTGCTGATATATTTTTTTTCTAAATGTTTACGCGAGAGACACATGCAAAAATTAGTGAAAGAGTACAAACGGTCTATGATCGCCCTTCTAACCTTTTTCTGTGTTCTATGGGGAAAATGCATGACGCATACCTCGCCGCCGGGTGATCGGCGAGGTCATGTAGGACTCTTCTCAGAGGATTCAACGGACGAGCCTACAGAGGCCTACCCACAAAAACCCTACGGCGCACCCTCGACTGGGAGTGGTACCCGAGAAATCGTTCCCACGGTGGGGGTTCTAAATGGTAATGAACAAAATATATAACATCGGTTTCATTTTTTTAAGTTGAGGGTGTATAATTATTACAATAAGCTTTAGACTATCCAGCAACAGCAATTATGACGTTTGTTAAGATTACAAGAGTAACCTACTAATATCTTTTCCCCGAGGGATAGGGAAATGGCGCAGGTGGACCACAGTAAAATAACACTGCCTTTTGGTGTTGTGTTTCTGGTGGTGTTGTGGGTAAGGTTCCAGTGCCCCACGGGGTAGAGGATTGGGTTCAGGTCGGCACGGTGAGGATGGCTGGAGCGGCACACCTTGTGCCGCATCAGGTGGGGTGGGGTAAGGTGTTGCGCCTCGTATAAAGGTGGTTAGCGAGTTCGATACGCAATCGTGGATTATTTGCAATCGCTTGTCATCGATTGAGTGGGTGGTTCGGAAAGCACCTTAATCCGTTTTTCCCTGCAGTCCTTAGTACTTAGTACACCTACCAGTATGTACTGGGCTCGCGAGGTGGGTCATAACCAATTTTTCCGTACGCCATCCATAAGGAAGGTCTGTGTAACGGCAATAGGGATATTAATAGGGTGATGATGATGATCCTATCCTTGATAAAAATAGACTTGTCATATTCAACTTTTTTTCCATTCCATCCCTAGTCGGCATGACGAAGTTAACAAAATACATAATATGTCTACTTTCGTTACCTATGTCGTGATCGTCCTAGTCGGCCAAGCTTAACTTACATCGTTTTAATTCCCTAAGTAGGCCAAAACGCAGTTCAAGCAAGATAATATTGGATGTTGATTTGAAGAGTACCCCCTCAGCTACCGAATTTTATGTTTTTTACCATTCAGAATGCCACAGGAATCATCAGCCCACAACTGCGCTACGCAAAACAAAACCAAACCATTCTGTAGGAATTTCAAACTTCCCACGCTCCTGATTAAATGTTTGTTCTGCATGCAGCAAAAAGTGATAGGTCGATAGGAAAATGCCGTACGCGAGCATTTGTTATTATTCCGTAGTCTACATAAATAGTTTCTGATTGTACTTATTTATACCACTTGGAACCTATTTATACCACGATATCCCTACTGGTATTTAAATACCTGTATCCTGCCATGCCTGACATATGGATGCGAAGCTTGGTCTCTAACAAAACAACACCGAGATAAGCTTGAATACTGTCAAAGAGCTATGGAGAGGAGTATGTTAGGAATAACAAAGAAAGATAGATGGAAAAACGAAGACCTCAGACGGAAGACCAAAAAAACTGACATCCTGACTCGAATAGACCAACAAAAATGGAGATGGACAGGCCACATGATAACCAATCAGTAAAATGGAGTAAAATTGTTACCAACTGGTACCCCAAAGATGGAAAAAGAAGCAGGGGACGGCAAGTTGCTAGATGGGCAGACGAGATTAAACAGACGGTGGGAGTTTACTGGAGAAGAATAGCCCTAAACAGATCACAGTGGCGAAGATTGGAAGCAGCATTTCTCCAAAGATTCGAGCATCGGCTGGACATCCTGCAGAGGCTGGGGGAGGCCTTGTGTCACTGACACGCTACGTTTACCACTAAAGAAAAAAAAAACAAATTTTGTAAACTGGTAGCTTTAATAAAGGCCAGAATCCAGCCAGACGTGTAACTTAACAAGATACTGGGTAAGGCGTAACTAAAAGCTGACGTCATGTTAACCAAACAAACAAACTTAATGCAGAATTCATAATTACCTAACCATTCTAAAAGCTATCATGAGCGACCCATATAGAAATAGCTATGAGCACGTCATGAGTAAGCAAAAAAGAAAATTGATAAGTCTGGCTTTATAATTTAATCTAACGATTCGATTATCGCTCTGATTATCTTATTTTTTATCGAAGGCCTAGAAATAACGCCTGCATTAAGTATAGAAATACCCGATGATAGTTAATGCGGCAAAAAACATTTTCTTTTGTGTGTATATGCGCTGTTGGTCGCAGATGACCTTAACAGCGTGACCGGGTTTGCTGGCGGCGAGTTCCTAAAGGGACCGAGAATCGGCAAGTGCCCCTAGAGATAATTCAGGCGGATGGCATCTCCCCTCAGAGGGAGTCTTCTCTCCGTCTGACACCACTCGAGCGGGGTCGGTTCAACTACAGGGCGTCTCTTGGACTCGGACCTCTCAATCAAAAATAAAAAAGCTACTTTTCCGACCAACACCACCAACCAACATAGCTATCGGCAGGGAATATATCTCCAAACCATACTACCAAGTTATTTACATACAGTGCGGTTTCAAAAAAGCTTCGTACAGATCACAATAGGATTGTCGAATGAACCTGATACGGCTATCCCTAGGGACTAGACTTTAGTCCTAGATGAACAGACAACGGCCCGCGGGCCATCTCAGGCCAGCGACCATCAAACAAAAATCAAAGGTACTGGCCAAAAAGTACAAATTTGCTATCAAATACTTATTTACTTGGCAACAAACTTAGAGGCGTTATTTATACTGCTGCTGAGCTGCAGGCTGCGTGAGGCGCATACTGAGCTATATTTTGATTTGATTTACTAATTCGGGGGGGGGGGGGGGGGGGGGAAATAGAATCTGATAGTAAATATTAGCACAATGAGAGAAAAGTTTGCCCATTTCTGGACTAGACTATGATGTTCTTCAAACTGTTTACATGGTCGTCGACGCGTGAATGACTACCTAGTTAAAAACCTACTTCCAAACCATAGAAATCAAGCCCTCACTTTTGTTACATCATTATCATTAAGCTTATCTATGCTCACAATACTGGCACACAGGCCTTCCCTATAAACCTGGGGAGAATGAACTTTTAACTCAAAAACATGGACCCTGTGGAAATTGGTATCTAACTCTTTAATGTGCCTTCTGAACCGATAGCATAATAAAACTGAGAACATATTTTTTGTGTATTTAATAGGAGATGAGATGCATGCTTATGTACTGTGTAGTATATTAAATATAGTTCATACTATCTAATGGACAAATAATATGTAACAGAAAATGTTTGCACATAATGAAACAATGTTATAACAAATATCCTAAAATAATAGGAATTGTGTGGAAATTTCTTTCTAAACACTTACCTAGCACCAAATATATCCTTTTTCGCCAATGAGTAAGCCCCTATTATCCTCAAACGAAGTAGGTAGCTGTTTTCATCAGTCTGAAATAAAAGGGAAGTCTTTAGTAACTCTTTAAGTTTCAATAAAGGTTTATTGATAATAAATAACCTTTATAATATTTAATTATATGTAAATAAATAAAAATAAGCATGAACAATTCTAGCTACCACAGTCTCTCACTTGATTATGAATCTCATATCATGCAATGTAAAGCTAAATTTGATTTGAATATTTTTTAGTTTTAGAAAGCTGGACCTTGCAGAACCTTAATTATGTAACTTTTACTACTTCATGTTTAGAAAGAAGATAGCTTTTTATGATATCACTCCTTCAATCAATCCTTGAATTATATTTGGCGGGTCTAATGGAAAGATTAAAAGTAAGAATACAACCCTCTCTTATTGACAGTACAGACAAGAAATTTTCATACATTTCAATAATAATACCAAAAACAATAAAATAGGTATTACTTCTCTATACAATCCCATACTCAAAATCACATAGAAACTTATATATAATAAAGAATTTCATAATGATAAAATAAGGAAGATGTAAAGGTAAATTAAACGAAATTCTATTTAGTTCGTCAGTATCATTATAAAAAAAAAATTTTTTCTTTTGTCAATAACACAGAAAAATTGCAAGGATAAAGCATATAAAAGTTTGTGGGTGGTGCAGCTCATGAATTCTTGCTAAAAAAAAGATACTTCAACAAATCAGAGAATTCCATTTTAAGTATTTTACAGAAAAATTAATATCTTATAAAATATAATACATTCTTTTAGGGGATCTTCTAATATATCAAAGCAACACTGAACTTTATTCAAACTATGCAAAATTGTTAAAAAGGTGTAAACATTGTATACAAATTCCACATACTATTTTCCTTATTATCATTGCTACAAGAGTGGTTTAGTATCAAAACTATATTGGCATATATAAACACCACTTCATTCCAACCAGAATAAGAATTTCCCAGGTTGTTTACCAATATAAAAAAAGTCCAATCAATGAGGGAGTTGGGTAAAAGAAAGGAATAAAAAACACTTACAACACTCCACACATAAAAAATGTGGTATGAAAACTTAAAAACAAAATAAACATTATTTTTATTCCCTTAGCCCTCATTTGTTTATATCAATACTGTGATCAGAAATTCTGTTGATGACATGTCAATAAGTTTGCATTCAATTTACAAGTGATATTGACTAGTGATATTCAGACACAATATAACCTCTTACTAAATAAGATCATTTAACCATACATCTGTGTAAACATAAATAAAAATGTTGCATAGATAAAATAGGAATTTGACTAAACTTTAATTTAGTCTTTGAGGGGAGAGCATTATGATGTTTTTAATTTAAGTGTATAAATATTAAATATATTGGTTAAATTAATTATTAAAGGTCTGCAATTAACCACAACAAATAAATTATTCATCAACTATATTTACATCTAAGAGTAAGGTAATGGTGGGTATTCAAATACCTATACCAAAATAAAAAAGTTATCAAGGTGAATATTCAGTTAACGAAATGCAATAAATATTAAATTCCACTAATTCAAAAACTTTACACTAGGTAGTTAGAAACTATTTCAGAGTAATTTCAAAGTAAAATTACAGTCTTTATCCTTGAACTTAGCAGTCTTTTGTGCTAACCTTAAATTATAATCACCTACCATTTACTTGAAAATAATAATTAAATATGACAATAATCAGTAAGAATTGTATGTTATAATTACATGTTTGCTGTTCATGCATACACATTAGAGTTAAGTATGTGAGGCTTCGTAGTAGTTTTTTAATACAGAGCTCTTTGAAATGTTAATCAAATGGCAAGGACATGTTTACACAAATTTAGATTGAACTGGATTTATCTTTTGACAATTGTTCATACTTACACGTGTGTCCGATTGCCAAGCCATCACCCATGAGAAAATGTAACGTTTTTCTTATGAAATGAGAAACAATTCACATTCCTTTTTGCAGCCAATGGATGGAACAAATAGTTGTAAAGAATCGTGACACGTTTCTCAGGCGCTTTAGTTCGGCGCACCTTTAAGAGATGTCCTGAACTAATAACATTAGAAATGTTTATTTAGTTGTAACATATGAAAGCTAATCACATAACGTAAATTTGTCCAATTTTTGTAACACAATTGTGAAAATACACAAATAAAAAACGAAAATAGTACTAAGAAGATTATTCACATCAATGACATTCGGATGACAGGTGGTGGACATTACTCATATTTTTATTTTTTAATACGTTTCGTTTCACGTTGTGGAATATTCGGGTATATTTAAACTTTTATGTTGGTTGTGTCTATAATTTCCTACATTATTTGTCTGCTGCAAACTTCGTTTAAGGCAAAGGTAAATATTATTAATTTATATTGTTATAAACTTTCATGGTCACTAACATTATAGCTATTAACGGGATTGTTACCATGTACCTTGTTTTTATGAGTCTCCGATATTTCGGCACTGTTACAAGCGCCATGATCACGGAGTAACTAAATTAATTGCGGGTAGATGTTATTAGCAGACATATCGGTCTACCCTCTAAAATTCTTTTGCCGCGCTCGATACCCCTACCATTGGTCACATTCTCACTATTCACTCACACCTGTTCCCGACACACAATACTCTACACTTCACAATTTAAACCCATCCTCACGATATAATTTTTTGTGTTTGGTTATTTCAATCGCTTCTCTGACCAATCTTGGTATGTAGTGGCGTTCTGTCAAGATGATTTGTGGATTATGGAGCGTCAGAGGATAGACCGATGTCTGCCAATAACATCTACCCACAATTACTTCAGTTACTCCGTGATCATGGCGCTTGCAACAGTGCCGAAGTATCGGAGACTCATAAAAAAGAAACAAAATTATTTATAATAAGGCTTAATCCTGTTAAACCACAGCATTCCATATTTGTCAATCGGCTTATGTCTAATAGAGATAGAAAGAGGCCTTCTACCACCAGGCGCGGTCGCAGCGTGAAACTTTGGAGGGGGTCACTAACTGCACTAAAAAAAAATACCGGCCAAGTGCGAGTCAGACTCGCGCACCGAGGGTTCCGTACAAACCTGAATTTTCAAAAATATTTTTTATTATATGATGTCACTAAAAATTTACGGTTTTCGCTAAAAATTTTTCCTTTATGTGTACTATAAGACGTTACTTCGTACCATCAAGATTCACGGGAAGTACCCTGTAGGTTTTAATTCCCGTGCGAGTTTGCGAAAATTTACCTAAATTTGCGGCATAAACGGCTGTATCTTTTGATTACTTTGGCTTAGGAGTTTGATTTTTTCACAGCTCCAAGGGACAGTAGACCTGAGTATTAGATATGAATTTCAGTTTGATACCTCCACGCGTTCCGGAGGAAAACGGTTTTGACAGACGGACGGACGGACGGACAACAAAGTGATCCTATAAGGGTTCCGTTTTTTCCTTTTGAGGTACGGAACCCTAAATATAGGTATCTGGAATAAAATAAACATTATTGCACAAGACACAATTTTATTTTATACATTACCTACTTATAAAATAAATGGAAGTCGTCTTTTGTATTTTCGAATCGGGTGATAACATTTGAGACGTCTGGTACTATTTCCGGGTGAATGTTTAGAATTGCTAAATCTGTTAATCGCTCTTCTAACATGATAGCTCTCAACCACGTTTTTAACTAAGTAGACAGCCTTTATCTTGAATCTTTACAATAAACCGGCAAATTACATTATTAGAATATTGTTATACAATCTTTATCATAACGACGCATATCGATTTTGCTAGGATTACCAAAACTACGTAGTTCGGTTCCTTGTTTCTAAACTAGTACTAGATGTCATTTCCAAGTTATTTTGGCCATCGTACGTAGTTCATAAAAACACCACTAGATGTCAACAAACTATAAATTTATCGCTGTTAGGAGATAACTAGAAAATTTCTTATATTATTAGGCAAATTTTTGAGATTTTTCAATTTGATCTTAGATATTGGGGGGGGATTGGATAAAGCAGGGTGGCCATAGTGGCAGCAGGCAACCTGCTTAAACTACACTGTATGGGTACGGCCAGAGTGCACTCAGATTCAGATTCAGATTCAGACTCAGAAAACAAGCGCGAGAAATATACAGTGTAGTTTAAGCAGGTTGCCTGCGGCCACTATGGCCACCCTGCTTTAATTACACTGTTTATTTCTCGCGCTTGTTTTCGGAATCTGAATCTGAGTGCACTCTGGCCGTACCCTACGACTATAACAAAAAGGGAAGATACGGCACTCGCGGCCCAAAAGTGATCCGCTTATATTGTGGTGCACGATCACAATTCACTGTAGTCACAATTGGACATAAAAACACACTGCATGTACACTCAATATGACAATATTGCGTATATTCTGTGTAATAAAGATAAAACAATGCCTTCGATGCTTTTATAAACAACACAAATAGTTCAAAATCAAATAACAAATGCCTTCGCAACACTCATTGATAAAACTGTAAAATCATTATTTTCTCAAAAATCTAGGTCTGTCGTGAATGTTATTTACCTAATCGCCATTTTGTTATCAAGAAAAGGACAACAATACAGCTGAGCCGTTCGCACTCGGAAGCTGATTCGCTGTTTCGCTCGCTCTGCGTTAAAACGTACAGTTCTGTCTCGCTCGCTAGATTGAATGTCATTTACAAACGTGTGCGTGTGTGAGAGTTGCTTATGCAGTTGAGTCGGATCATATTTTATTTTATGCTAGTATGAGCATACCGTATCTTCCCTTTTTATTTTTATTTAAGCGATTAGGTAATATTTTTTTACTATTTACACCTAAAGAAAAAACGCACCCATTTTATTTCAAGAGAATAAAAATGTATAGGATTTCTACATTCCGTTGACCTAGAACTATGAAAATCTAGTAATATCGTCCTCAACCACAAGTACAGCGACACTGCCAAACATTTGTTATTAAATCTTAAAAAATAAATCCCTTGTAAAAAAAAACAAGTAGGTATGTAATCAATTTGTACGGTATCCTGTGTAGACGAGACTGACTCGCACTAGTCCTTTTTTTTGTTTTGATAACAGACAGGTACATCATTTTAGAACCATACCTAATCCTTCAGTTATCATAAAATCAAAGCTATTGTATAAATTTTTTAATTGTATAAGTAGGTAGGATCGTGCTAATTTTGTAAGATAACCTATTGTCAGACATTATCCACTTGATATTCCAAACATAATTCGTATCCGTTCATTACCATTAAACAGTTTTTCATATACTATAAGTAACTACCTGATATTGCAACGAGTATCTGGGCTCTGATCTTGAAAAGCCGTTGAGGATACGTCGTGCGGTCCAAGATGATGATCTGTTTCTGCGAGGCCTATCTTCTTCACTAGGCCTAGCGCTATGCATAACTTCGAACGTACGTGGATCAAACATATTTTTAGGTTAATTATCACGACGGCCACTATACACAACTTATACACTACATTTCACGATATATTTAGTTCAAGTAATAAATCTATGCATTTCACTATCACTTTTTTATTTCGGTATGAATATTTAGTGCACTTGAACGCTTGCGAGATGTGAGCATATGACTGCTCTAATCTTATCAGAACAAGAAATGAGCACGATAAAAGAAGTCGGCGTTTACAATTAGCGTTCCGACGATAAGTAGGTTCAGCTGTGTCACACCAACTACGTTCGCTTAACCAAACACGCAAACTCTATGTTAGGTAGGTAATGAATCTCAGAGATAACGGTATCAGTCATAATAATAATTTTCTTATGATCAATGCGGGGAAAGTAAAAAGGATGTTGTATTTGATTTTGGGCATAAAACATAGTATTAGCTTATCAATACTCGAGGTACCTAGGTTATTATTAAATCTTAAGGAACATCTAATTAATCTCACGCAGCAGTATTTAAAAAACTATCGTAAATTTTATTTTAGCGACCTTGATTTTTTAGGTAAAATTCTTACAAAAGTTCTTGAAAAGAAACTATTTCTTATGACTCCTTCAGACGGGCGACGTGAAGGCATTATCTTATAAGCTATATTCTAAAATAATGAGAACTTCGATTATCTCCAAAGCTAGCCTTTAAATTCACGCTTGCAATACTCACATCTGATCACATCCCCTACCCCGTGGAACCCCGTTTAAATGTATTTATTTTCTAGTAAGTAAAGATCAGAAGAACTGCTGCGAATTGTTGGTTTTGTTTTATGGATTAAAAAATAGTTTTATTTTTCACTTTTTATAATGTAGATCAATCAAACATTATTAACTAAGTTTTGGTAAGCTATTTAGTGGGTCGGCTTGTAAATTAGTAATTCACAGAAGCCTAATGCAAATTGCTAATCATGGTATTTTATATACACACTTGCTTCGCTTCGGTGTAGCTGTAGAGTATACTGCATAAGGCTATATATCACGCTACGACCTGTAGGAGCGGAGCTTATGTAAAAATGTTCCATGTGAGCTTTCGCTGCGTGCGCTGTGTAAACGATTAAAGTTACACTAAAAGCATGTATTACGGAATTTTTTCCCTTTAAAAGTTCTATAAAAAAGTCCGCGACAGCATATGTCCATCTTTTAAGTGTGACTCACTATAACCTTTTCTCTCAATTTAACACGGGTGAAACTGCAGGGAACCTCTAGTTGTGACAAAACTGTATTAATTAGTCATATGGTAATACGAATTTTTTGTAGATATTTATGTCCTCTATAAAACTTTTAGTACATCTCTTTGCTCTATGATCAATGACTTCCGCAGCGTACGCAACAAAAGGTTGTTTTTTGGTATTTCTTTACACGTTGGGTTACATTATCGAAGTTTTCCTACGGAACCCTAACTTTTTTGAATATACTCTATAGCCTATGTTTCCAGTGATAATGTAGGATTCTAAATGTGAAGATTATTTCAAATCAGTCCATTTGTTTCGGAGCCTATTCAATACAAACAAACAAACAATCAAATCTTTCCTCTTTATAATATTAGTATAGACGTTCGTTCGTTCGTTTGTACATGTGGAGTTAGTTAGAAATAAAGGTTCACTGCTCGTTCCCCATAGGTAATAGCGTTATAATATGTAGCCTATATGTTGACCCGACTTCTTCATAATATTCGTGCCAAAATTAAAGTAAATCCATGCAGTACTTTTTGAGTTTATCCCGGACACACATATAGACAAACAGACAAAAATTCTAAAAACAATCTTTTTAGCTTCGGTATCGATTGTAGATCACACCCCAAGTAATATTTTAAAAAGATATTAAATGTACAGTTTTGACTTTCCTACCATTTTATTATATGTATTGATTATTATCAGCAATTCATCTTATACAAAACACGGCCTATCCATCGCCTATCCCCCTTCAGGGACGTAAGTCATTGAGGAGTTCTCCTAGTATATTGACTTCACTACCTCCATTTCAGTACCATGCATTGTTTTGTGATAAACGTAATAGTTTAATCGTGTATCAACTCGTGATTATGCCTACTTTTATTGGCGTTTGCTATGACCATTCTGTGATCACTTCACCAGATAAATAAATAAATATTTCCAACACTCACACCAATTAGCCTAGCCCCAAAGTAAGCATTGTAAGGCTTGTGTTATGGGATACTAGGGTAACGAATAAAATACATTTATGCAGTACGTATATAAAGTATATTTATATAGAAATACATAATCTTGAACATTCATAACTGGAGTACAAATTTTCGTATTCATCACACAAACATCTGCCCCCACCGGGACTCGAACCCGGGACCTCTCGAGTCGGCGACATCTTGAAACCCGATGTAAAAACCACTCGGCCGCGGAGGTCGAGATGGTAGGTACTTTCTTTTAAACGTTTTCGATAAATTTTTAAACTTTCTCTCGATTTCTCCAGGATGCCATCCCATAATCCCATAATCCCATCATACGGTCCTGACTGAGACTAATATCGGACTACCTTGGAAGCATAACCTTTCGAATAAACAAAGAATTTTAAATCGTGTAACAATTAACAAAAAAGAAACAATTACATACTTACACGTAGAATATAGAACCTCCTCCTATATTATGTGGAAATGGTTGAAAACCATAAGCTTAACAAATCGGTCACTATCTATAACCTTTCGGTAGTGGTATGTTTCTGTAGCATAGTAAAAACAATATTTTTTTAATTTAAATCGGAAGATAAACCAACGCTTGAACACATCTTCAATGGAGATTCTAGCATGATTCTCTGAACTTAAAACTAAATTTAACATCAGTCTTTCCTTTTCATTCTAGATAGGGAATGACAAAGATACAATGTTGTCTAATTTAAGTTTAACTTTAGAGAAATATGCTAGTATCGACAATCGACACCATTTTATAGAAAATAAAGGTAAAATAGTGAAAACTAGGCTGTGTAGGCCAGGTTTCATTTCTTTTGCCTTCCCAGTGAAAAAAAATACAAATAAATGGCGTTGACACTGACAGTGACAGATATCAAATCAATCAGCTGTGCTGTAATGCTTTGTCTGTGTATGTTTATTGGTTTTTGTAACTGGGGAAAGTAATTAATTCGATTAATTTATCTGTATTAGGTTTAGTTTATAATGTCACAACAACTAATCAACGAAAATAGCAAATATATATTGGAGTGAGTATTAATGTTATTTATTTATAACCTATAATAATGCAATCACAATAAACCTTATTATGTATCTCAAATTTCTCAATGCTTTTGTTATTAGTTTATTTTCAGAGCAGACAGTTGATTCCCAAAGCTTAGATTCAATATGCGTTCAAGTACAAAAGAGGTTCCCGAAATCGGAACATTTCAATTGTGAGTATAGAGGTCTAAACATATTTTAGGATATATATTCACTGTAATTGCACAAATGTCAATGTTTATTTTAACATAAAATTTATCATTGTGCTTTCAGTGTGCCTCTTACTTTCTTCCTTGATAACTGGAGGTGACTTGTCTCTCCCAGGGCAGCGAGTTGTAGCACTGGCTCTGTTGTTTGATATTTACAAGCAAGAGAATCCTTTCAGCTCTTTGTTCCTCCATCTTTTGGAAGGGAAACCTGGGTTACTGCCATTAGCAGCACAGGAGAGACTGTTCATTGGCCATTTGCACAGTTTTTTGCCTGTTAACATTAAAGATGTAAGTTCATTAAAGTAATTTATTAATTTCTAAAATCATTTCACTTGATATAACTCTTAATTATCCACATGCAAAGTAGGCATAAAGTGTTGATTACAGAGGAAGCCTGTAGAATTACATAAGTACAAAAAATCAATTTACTACAGTATTGATAATATAATCTACTACAGTATATGTACCATATTATTTGCTATTATTGGTGGTATTTCTTGTGTAGTAGTTCTTCATGTAGTTTGAAATTTTTCATCATCTGTTTAATTATAGTGAGTAATAACTTGAGTAATATTTACGCATCAAGGTAATGAAGAAGTCGGCAAAGCAAGTGATGCTGACCGAGGTGTCACCCAAAGACCTGGAGTTTGATTATTCTCCACTACAAGCAGTGGTTGCTGATAGATTGTCAGATATGAGCTCCATGGCACGTGCAACAGCTCCTGCTCTCATTCCTCTGAGTGATGGGTAAAATTTATTTTTATAGTAGTTTTTGAGGACCTCTGTAGAGCGGGTGGTAGGTACGCTGTGTTTCAAGGTGTCACCCTATCAGAGGTTCTGGCTTTGAATATCAGTGGGGCAAAAGTTAGTATGATGATTAAGAGCATTTGTACCTAAGTCATGGATGTTATATAAATTTCTAGATAAATATCCTTATGTCACAATGTTAGTTACCGTACTCTTTCGAATGCCTTGACGGATATCTTTTATATAAAATTATCGTGTCACAATGTTAGTTACCAAACTCCTTCGAAACGGCTTGACTGAATTAAATGAAATATTATATGCATATTCAGTAGCTCTGAGAATTGGCTAATATCTATTATTCATACCTATACCCTAAATGATAAGGGTTGTCCACCCTTTAAATTTTTTTTTAATTTTTTGGACATAATTTTTTTTATAATGTGGCGTTAAATAATATATTCAATCCTAAATTCTCACCCTTCTACCGCCAACCCCTACTTTTATGGTGGTACGAAGTTCGCTTGGTCAGCTAGTAATTATGTATTAGTATATGTAGTCTATTCATTAAGCCAGTATCTCATAACACAAGCCTTACATTGCTTACTTTGGGACTAGGCCTAATTGGTGTGTGCTAGAAATACTTTTTTCTATAAATTACATTTAATTTTTTAAACCATACAAAAAATATATACAATGTCATTTTAGTTCTATCAAATATGTGTTTAATTTTTTGATGTTTGGCTTCAGGTCTATCATTTTCGAAAAAGCTTTCTAGATATTTGTGTATCCAAGATTCTGATTGCTTGATCAGTTTTACCAGTAGGTTATACCAAGGTAAATACTAAAAGAAGCACATAAAATATGGAGACTTATGCTTTGAGACCTTTCACTTCTCCTCTGGATCTGCATTATCTTGTTTTATTTTGTTGTTTTGTTTATTTTATCTTTTATTTTATATCTTCACTTATGATCAGTTGCAGCAGTGATTGGCTAAGGCTAAAATAAATTCACATATTTCAAGCTAGGAAGCTGTCTCTAAAGTGACATTGCTTTGTACCATTTTATACATTTCACTATACATTTCTGTTGATGCCCTATATCCCAAAGAATCATTTACAAAGTATATTTATTTTGTTTATTTTTAAAATATGTACTTCTAACCTAATGATCAATATTATCTTTTTGTGTAGTCTAGAAACACTAGTACTATAATAAATAATAGTTAAATAATCTCTGTAATAACTTGAAAAATACCCTATTCCTACTGTTAGACAGAGACATCACTATAAGCCTTGTTTGCTTTGTCATTAAGACATCATAACTCTTTCCCTGTTCTTACAAACACAGCAGCCCACCCAATCGTATGGCGATGAAGGAACTGCTAGAAGCACTGATGTCCAACGAGTATACTCCACTGCATCGCACTCTGAAGGCTGCGGGCCCTATACCGCCGCCCACATTCCTTCTAGATCCCACTGAAATACCATTTGCTGAAGAAGTGAGTCGACTTGTATTTCAACCTTCCATCAAAATTATTAGGTCATTTATATCCTCAATATTATCAAATCCCTGGTTTGTTTCTCTTCAAGAAGTTTGGAATATTTGTTTTTATTTCTAACGCGTCATATTATTTACAAAATAAATAATTATTTAAACATTTTAATAGGGTGTATGGAAGAACTTAGTGAACCGAGGCACATACATACCCATGTACGACCCCGACTATGAGGGTCTGATTGGATTGAAGCCGGAGAAGGTGGATAAAAGAGCCTATAATCAAACTCAACACAAACCTAAGGTAAGATTCAGTTACCCCAACACTCATATTATTTGTCAAATGATTAGTTTTTAAGTCGCTGAAGAAAAATTTAAAACAGTGCACGTTATTATAGTTTATTTTAAAGATAAAATTAATTAGATGCTTATCATACATAATGGTCCTTCGAGCAGGATGATCAATTAAAACCTTTGGATATAAATAAAACCCAACTAAGAAAATTTAATTAAATTTTTATTTTCAAGGAGCTCGATGGCACGGGTGGTTAGCGCGTTCGGCTGCGATCGTTGAAGTTAAGCAACTTTCGCATTGGATGGGTGACCAAAAATTTTCTATCTCGAGTTCCTCAGTGCTCGGAAGGCAGGTTCAGCCATTGGTCCCGGCTGCATTTACAGTCGTTAGCACCCGCCAATCTGCACTGGGCCCGCGTGTTGGGTCATGGCCCAATCTCCCTATTCCATCTATAGGGAAGGCCTATGCCCCAGCAGTGGTGACATTAATAGGCTGATAATGATGAAATTTTTCTGTTACATGTTATATGTTGTTTGTCATTTGAAAATTCTTCTTACAGTTAAGCCAAGTAGCCATGTCTTCACCAAAAGCAAAGAAGAACAAATATACTTATTCATTCCACTAGACGCTCTAAAAGCGACCACTAGTTGCTCAGTCAAGCCACTAGACGCAGCCACTAGTGGCTCAGTCAAGCTACTAGACGCAGCCACTAGTGGCTTAGACAAGCTACTAGGCGCAGCCACTAAACGCGACCACCAGTAGCTCTGTAAAGCCACTAGGCTCAGTAAAGCCACTAAACGCAGCATATAAAAGCTAACACAAGTGTCTCTTCTAGGAGGAAAAGAAAGAGAAGCAAGAAGAGAAGAAGACGGAAGACAAGGAACCGGGTCGGGCGGCGACTGAAGCCATGGAGTTGACTCAACTGGCTTTGCGCGGCGCTCTGAGCGTGCAGCATCAGCAACGATTGCTGGCACTCCTGGATCAGGACCCTGGAGTGGTTTACCATATAGGGATCACACCTGCACAGGTAATAATATATACCACATTTATTGATTATAGAAGAATTTGGCACCACATAACTCTTAAAAGATGCAATTATTCGCCTTGTTAAGAGATCTTGCTACTAACGTGCCACAATCAATAGTAATATCAATAATACAAAAAGCCTACATCGCGCTAGAGCAATTCAGAGGCCAACACATATATACAGGACCCCACCAACATAGGTCAGGCCGCGGCTCCCCAACTGACATCAACCAGCTTGGTGGAAGAATTATCATTTAGCCTTCCTACGGAGTCTTTTGTGTTAAAATAGCTAGACTTACTATGACTCAGCATCAGCAACGACCGCTGACACTCCTGGACCAGGACTCTGGTGTGGTTTAAGCCTATTCTAGACGGATGTAATCCAGCGTACCAACCAAGGTGACCTTGGCGGGAAATTGGTTTCCATCCTCGTTATGATTTCCGGCTACACGGAGGTAATCTAAACGCCAACACGCAATCGCGAGCCGTCTTCGCGGCGTGAAAACACGTATGCGCTTGTATCATGCGCGGACTGTATTAGTAACCGTTGTAGAAATGGCTCCGAATTTGTCTAAATTTCAAAAATTGGGCATTGCCTTAGGAGCTTTGTGTGCAATAGACGACGAAAAACAACACAAAAAGAGAAAGTGTAGGTTAAAAGAGCGAGTGATTCTCAGCCATTCAAACTTATGTTCAACTCCCTATACTTTTCGAGTAATATCTCCCACGCATTTTTTTTGTCGAGCATCTTAATATGATTCCGACGTAATGTACCATAAGCATTGGAGATCTCTATAGAGATCAATTAGTTCGCTAGTAATATCGCGTTCGCGACTCTGGTCTTCGGACGACATATTTTACATGCATACGTGCGCACTCGCTGGCTGCCACAGCGCAACTGTCTTTGGTTGGATGTAATCCGCCAGCCAAACGGTTGTAATCCACGCGATCCAACCGCGGATGTAAATACGCGCCCGTAATCCAGGGACTTTGAAGGTCAAATCAAAATTTGGATAACATCCTTCGTCTAGACGGATGGCAACGGGCAAGGTCACCCTAGTTGGTACGCTGGATAACATCCGTCTGGAATAGGTCTTACCTTATAGGGATCACATCGGCACAGGGGTAGTGTATGGTTTAGTACATTTATTTAAGCCTAGTGACTAGTGTGCAATTGAATTAAATAAGGGCGGGCTACTGGTCCTGAGAGCAAGCACACATGAGCCACTAATCGCGGCCTTTAAGCGCTACCACTAGTGGCTCAATCATGCCACTAGACATGACCACTAGTGGCTCACTCAAGCCACTAGACGAGGCCACTAGTGGCTCAGTCAAGCCACTAGACATGACCACTAGTGGCTCAGTCAAGCCCCTAGATGCAGCCACTAAACGCGACCACTAGTGGTTCAGTAAAGCCACTAGACGCAGCAACTAAAAGCTACCACTAGTTGCTCAGTCAAGCCACTAGACGCAGACACTAGTGGCTTAGACAAGCTACTAGGCGCAGCCACTAAACGAGACCACTAGTGGCTCTGTAAAGCCACTAGGCTCAGTGAAGCCACTAAACGCAGCAACTAAAAGCTAACACTAGTGTCTCACTCTAGCCACTAGACGCAGCCACATGGCTCATAGAGAAATCGAGTGGCTGCCACTAAGCCACTAGTAGTCGCGTTTAGTGGCTCAATGTGCGCTTGCTCTTAATAGCTTAAATGCTTAGAATATAAAATAATAAAGTTTTTATTTATTCTGCCCTGTACATAGCTGCCGGAGCTGGTGGAAAACAATCCCATGGTGGCGATATCTGTCCTGCTGAAGCTAATCCATTCGCAGCACATCACGGAATACTTCACGGTGCTGGTCAACATGGAGATGTCGCTGCACTCCATGGAGGTGGTGAATAGGTGAGTGGCTATCCCTGGGGGCCTACCGCTTAACGGTATTGCTATAGTTATTTTAAGCATTTAACTGCTAGATGTTTAAATCTAAAGAAAGTTTACTAGAAATTGCTAGAACTAGGTATTGCTATAGTTATAGCTTATGATTAATTTATTTTATTTCTGATCGCCGCGCCGAAGGTTTTCAAATAATTCACGCTCATTTTCTTTAATATAGTTTACTAGTGGCCCGCCCTCGCTTCGCTTCGGTGTAGAGCTGTAGGTAGTGTACACTATAGTTTTTGTTCTCAGGCTTGTATTATACACAATGACATTCTTCTAATACCTAATTACAATAGGCACGCGCCGCCAGGCCCCTCGGTAGCGTCGGAACCACTATGTCCCTGCATTTTATATCTGTAATATCTTCGAAAATATTCATTTAAATTACATGCTTTAAAGGGCCAATTCATCTATATTAAATGCACAATGTATTTAAGGTACTTAATTGGATAAGGATGAATGTTATATTGCTGAAAATCGCTTCGTAAATAAGCTATTATATCTCGTAAAAAGTATAGGATAGAAAATGGTTATTGTGGGTTATCCGTAAGAGATAGATCTGTCTTTCCATCGACGACTTTTTTGTAGACCTTTTTAAGGTGTACAACACTGTAGTACATTATTTTGATCTATCTCGTAGGGTTCATCCAGCGTTTGCAATGTAAGCACAAAAAATGTGTTTATTTACGATCTTACATTAAAAACCTCTAAAATTATCAGTGTTTCTCTACTATATTATGCATGTATTATAGATATAAACCTTCCTCTTGAATCACTCTATCTATTAAAAAAAACCGCAACAAAATCCGTTGCGTGGTTTTAAAGATCCAAGCATACATAGGGACAGACAGACAGCGGAAAGCGACTTTGCTTTATACTATGTAGTGATTTATCACGCATTTGGCGTGGCGTTCAGAAGTAACAAAATGAAATCATAAGCTAATCACCCAATAAGTGGTAAGACCAATGGAGACAAATGAGGAGCTGGCGAACAAAACGGTATAATAGGGTATTTGACAGTATTAAAAATGAAGTGCCAATTGTTGGCATCTGTGTTTAGAATGAATATTGGCAGGGGTTTTTACTATTTTCACAAATTAAAAAAAAATACTAAAAACCCACGAAAAAGATAATAGTTTTCTTATCTATTGTCACGTGACCCAAAACGCTTGGGATTGGCGGAGCCTAAAATGACGTCACACGCAAGTAAACTTCCGGTTAAAGTGACATTACATTGTATCGTTTGACGTTTTCATAACAGTCGTGTGACGTCACACACTAGTAAGACGCCATATTGTCCAGAGAAAGGTTTTCGCGGCAACTTGAAAATGGAGTTTTTGATTGGGTTTGATTTTTTTGATTAGGTTATTTTTACTAAAATATACAACAGAATGATGAATATCCACTTTTTACGGACTCCATAAGCATTAGTCAATAACGTGAGATCGTTTCCTAAAACTTGTCAAATACTCTATTGTACCGCGACTCCGCGTCGCTCTGCAGCCGACTGCGTTATCTTTACTCTCTCTACACACGGCTGAGTTGTATTGTTGTCCTTTTCTTGATAAAAAAGGGCGAATCATTAACTAACATTCGTGGCAAACCGTGATTATTGAGAAAAAAATGATTTTATAGTAACACGAATGAAAAGTGTTGCCGTGGCATTTGTTATTTGATCTTGAACTATTTGTGTTCTTTATAAAAGCATCGAAGGCATTGTTTTATCTTTATAACACAGAATATACGCAATATTGCTATATTGGGTGCACATGCATCATGTTTGGATGTAAAATTTTGTGACTAAAGCGAATTGTAGTCCTACACCAAAATAGGGTATTTGACAAGTTTTAGAAAACCGATCTCACGTTATCGACTAATATTTATGGAGTCCGTAAAAAGGATATTCAACATTCTGTTCTGTATTTCAGTAAAAATAATCAAATTAAAAACTCCATTTTCAAGTTGCCGCGAAAACGTTTCTCTGGACGATATGGCGTCTTATTAGTGTGTGACGTCACACGACTGTTATTAAAACGTCAAACGATACAATGTAATTTCACTTTAACCGGAAGTTTACTTGCGTGTGACGTCATTTTAGGCTCCGCCAATCCCAAGCGTTTTGGGTCACGTGACAATAGATATGAAAACTATCTTATCTTTTTCGTGGGTTTTTAGTAAAATTATGAATATTTCTTTTGTAAAAATAGTAAAACCCCTGCCAATATGCATTCTAAACACAGATGCTAACAATTGGCACTTTATTTTTAATACTGTCAAATACCCTATTTCAGCGGATCACTTTTGAGCCGCGAATGCCGTATCTTCCCTTTTTGTTTTAATCTAAGCACGTTACATATAAAGACCATTTCCCAGGCTGACGACGTCAGTGGACCTGCCGGTAGACTTCGTTTACTTGTACATAAGCAACTGCATCTCCACCTGCGAGACGATCAGGGACCGGTACATGCAGAACCGACTTGTGAGGCTGGTGTGCGTGTTCCTACAATCACTTATAAGGAACAAGATCATCAATGTACAGGTACCTAACTGTAATCAGTAAGGTTTTGATTCTTCTAAAAATATCTAGATACTATATTTTTAATTGACGACCTCTTTAGCCGAAAGGTTTCTACGCCGGCTTTCATGGTGTCGCAGACTCGAGAGCTCTCGGGTTCGAATCCCGCTGGGGGCAGATGTTTGTGTGATGAATACGAGTATTTGTACTCCAATCATGGATGTTCAATATGTATTTTCTACATAAATGTACTTATATATGTATTGTATTCGTTACCCTAGTATCCATTAACACAAGCCTTACATTGCTTACTTTGGAGCTAGGCTAATTGGTGTGAGTGCTAGAAATATTTAATGAATTTAAATTAATATTTTTTAAGTATTTAACTGCTAGATATGTTCTGGTGGTAAGGTGCATATTACTCGCCTGGTTTGTCACCATCGTGCGCTTGGTGAAAAACCTGTGAAGTGCTTCTCGCGCGTTTCGGGTTCAGCCAGCGTACAACTTAAGTGACAGATTCGGTCAAGGGGAGGCATCTTTCGAACCGATGCCGGGAGGACTGCTTCGACCCGCCGATCAGAGAGACCCGTAGAAACGAGTCAAATATTGAAAGCATTTGAATAAAATCCCCCTGGGCTTAGTCGATCTATACCCAGCCTATGGGGGGGGGGGGGGGGGGTCATGATACCAAAAAATGGCAGAGGTAAAACGGGAAGTTTGGGAGTTCGTGACGTCACTTCTAAATTAAAATTGTACCAAGACGTGATGTCATGCGACATTTCAAATCAATACACCTATCTCTGTAATGTTTTGACTATGTTCATAAAGAAAAAATACGTGTCCAATACTTTTCGATAATCTTTCTGTTAGACGAAGGAGAAAAGTTAGTCATCATACCTATTTTCTTTTATTTCAGGACATATTTATAGAGGTAGAAGCTTTTTGCATAGAATTCAGTCGGATACGGGAAGCTGCAGCACTTTTCCGTCTGCTCAAACAACTCGAGTCTGGAGACGCGCTCGCACATAAAGAAACCAAGGAGAACTAAACTATACCTAGATCTATGACCACTTATACGGGTCAAATTGAAATTGTATGAAAGCATAGAAGTATAAAAATAGAGTGGGGAAGGCGGCTTTAAAAGTGTCCGTCTAGTAGAAAGAGAAAGATGAGAGACCGATAGTTACCTCTCTTGTGACTGCGCATGCGCGATTAGAGAGAGAAAGCTAGCGGTCTCTCATCGTCTTTCTCTTTCTATTAGGGGGACACTTCCACTTGTAGTAGAGTCTATATCTCCCCTACTCTATTCTAATACGTCTATGTATGAAAGCCTTTGGCTAATCATTAATAAGCCTCGATAAAGCAATCACAATAAACCACGTAAAGAAAACGGCTCATGTTTCGCGCAATGTGTGCGTGAATCAAATGTTATATTGTTCTGAAGCAGTCAATGTGTGCGTGCGTAGCGACGAGCATATATCTACCATATGTAGTAGATATTTTTTTTGCCGCTTCCATGTAATTAATACGATATATATAGTGAATACAATCAAATATGAATACGTTGTTGTTGTCATATTTTGAGTACGTAACGTTCACAAGAGAACAAATCAGTGGGTGGAAAAGCATAGGCCTCGTCCTTCAAGTTCTTTAGTTTTTACAGCTGAATAATATTGCACATATTATAAATAACAATAAGTAATTAAAGAAAACTAGTTTTAACGGGTTAATGCACGAAACTTTATTTATTCATTGACTTTTCGCAGCCTTTTCAGTTCTGCTTCGTCAGAATATTTCGGGTTATTTAAGTTTCGTTTTATTTAATGAGTGATGTGCGTGAAAACCTAAGAAACAAATAAGTAATTAATCAATATTTTAATATCTGTCGATTTGGTATTGACAACAAATATTAATATATTGCGTCAAAGGAAGAGCATTGTTCTCTCCTTTTATGAGAACTTGATTTAGATTTAGTTCCTTTGTAATTGGAACTGGGCTGTTAAATTTGTGCAGTCCTGGCGGGTTTAAGGCAAGAATTGTAAATGGGCAAAATAGTTGCATCGGCCGCACTCAGAGATGTTCTTTAAACTCTAGCTTGTCACATGTTGTTGATTTAATCTATTGCTATTGCAAAACAAATAGACGGTAGCAACTTTAATCTGAAACAATAGTTTACTAAATGCCACAAACTTATGGAAATATTAAATTGAAGCTACTAAAAGAGACATTGGTGTCGATTCTGGCAACATTCTCTATACAAAATGAAAAGGAGAGACTGATGTTAATTTTAGTTTTAAGTTTAGAGAAACATGCCATAATTGACACCAATATTACAAAACCGAACATCTTTAGAAGATCTACACTTTTTATTTTATTAACCAGAATGTTATAGTGTGACCAAGATCTTGTAGCACTTGTATGACTTTGACGGGAAGGCGCTGCTGGTAAAATATTACTAAGTACGAAAAATCTCTTTAAAGGGGACGTTATAATTTACAATAACTCGGAAAGAATGATAAGAAAGTAGCTTTCCCAGCGAACTTCGTACCGCTATAAAAAATAGGGGTTGGTGGTAGCAGGGTGAAAATTTAGGGTAGTATGTATTTTTGCATGATGTATCATAAAACATAAAATCAAAAAAAAAATCTAAAAGAAAAATTTCAGTGTGGACCACCCTTAATATTTAGGGGTATGAAAAATCGATGTTGTCCGATTCTCAGACCTACTGAATATGCATACAAAATTTCACGACAATCGGTCGAGCCGTTTCGGAGTAGTTCAATTACGCACACCGTGACACGAGAATTTTATATATTAGATATTCAAGGCTTATTTACAGCTTCCTCTACAAATAAAAAGCTTATTTATAACTTCTAAAATTTAGTTCCGATATTGGCACACGCGCCATAAGATCTTGATCGCACTGTATGTTGCTTTAGTTAAAGTACCAAAAGCTTATTATGAATGATACAGCAATATTTACGAGTATAGTAAATAATGTATAAAGCACCGAATATTTTGTTAAAATTGTAAAAGTGAAAGACTGAATTTGAGTTCATAATATGTACATTTACCCCCAGGGTATGTTGGGCCAAGGGTCAGAATGTCTAAGGTGACATAATGTCCTGATGTTATAAAGACCGTTAGTCAATATGTACAAATATCTGAATGTCCAAGAAGACAGAATGTCCAGATGTTATAAAGACCGTTAGTCAATGTGTACAAGTCTCTGAATGTCCAAAAAGTCATAATGTCCAGATGTTATTATAATGACCGTTAGTCAATTTGTACAAGTCTCTGAATGTCCAAAAAGTCATAATGTCCAGATGTTATAAAGACCATTAGTCAATGTGTACAAGTCTCTGAATGTCCAAGAAATCATAATGTCCAGATGTTATACAGACCGTTAGTCAATGTGTACAAGTCTCTGAATGTCCAAGAAGTCATAATGTCCAGATGTTATTATAATGACCGTTAGTCAATGTGTACAAGTCTCTGAATGTCCAAAAAGTCATAATGTCCAGATGTTATAAAGACCGTTAGTCAATGTGTACAAGTCTCTGAATGTCCAAGAAGTCATAATGTCCAGATGTTATAAAGACCGTTAGTCAATATGAACAAGTCTCTGAATGTCCAAAAAGTCATAATGTCCAGATGTTATAAAGACCGTTAGTCAATGTGTGCAAGTCTCTGAATGTCCAAGAAGTCATAATGAGCAGATGTTATTATAAAGACCGTTAGTCAATGTGTACAAGTCTCTGAATGTCCAAGAAGTCATAATGTCCAGATGTTATAATGACCGTTAGTCAATGTGTACAAGACTCTGAATATCCAAGAAGTCATAATGTCCAGATGTTATTATAAAGACCGTTAGTCAATGTGTACAAGAATCTGAATGTCCAAGAAGTCATAATGTCCAGATGTTATAAAGACCGTTAGTCAATGTGTACAAGTCTCTGAATGTCCAAGAAGTCCTGATTGATTTTTTAACACCTGGATATTATGACTACTCGGCATTCTATCAAATGGATGTTATGGTAACTGGACATTATGACAATTTGACTTTTAGACAATTTGTTGTTTTGACACCTGGGCATTATTTCCTTGTCATTTTGATCTGGACATTCTAACACTTGGCCCAACATAGAGGGGTACTTTTTAATATCTCATGAAAAAGTTGATTAGTGTAATGCGGGCGTAAATTTTTACTTAACCCTTTATTGTGGGTTTCACTAGTTTTTTTTTATTATGTGAGAACCTCTTCAACATAGGCATAATAATAAATTAATTGAAATTATAGACGTTTTAGTCTAAATAAGCTTAGTGTGAGCCTGCGATTGTCTTCAGCATGGAATGTACTTAGGATAAGTAATTCAGTTACTAATCTACAAAAAAATGATCTTTTCTTATGAAATTATAAAAAGTTGCATGAGATGGAAAAGGGCAGACATAGACATGGAATATCTATGAGACGATTATTTATAAGATAGGTGAAACGCGTTATAAAAAAATTGGGTCTGCCTGTATTATATTTGTGACGATCTCAGACACTACTGAACAAATTTTCATGCGATTATAAATTATAGTAGTATAATTATTTTTTTACAGCTCTTTAATAATATGAATGAGAAATGAAGCAAGGGCAAATCACTATTTCCTTCTAATATTATAAGTGTGTGAAAGTTTGTATGACAAAACGGCTGGATAAATTTGGAACACACATAGTTTATTTACCTGGATTGAAACATGACTGGTTTCTGTAGGATTCTCAATAAACTTATTTAAACGCGGGCGGAAGATAGTGCTATTTCATTTATCGATGGCTTGTCTTTTAGTGACCGCTATTAAGCCGTTTTTGTTCATAGTACCACCCTAGGTATAAATAAAACGTTAGACCATAATTACTGCTAATGGGATTTCAATGTATATTTTCCTATAGTATGTATCACAGATACATACACGAAGTATAGTTTATAGCATAGATAAATGATTTGTCTCGCTTCACTCGACGAAACAAATATTTTTTTTAATTATTAAATAGGTCTCCATTTGTTATTTAAAAACTTCTTATGAATTTTAAATTACTTGTTAAACTAGCTCATTTTGCTTGCACATAATTATTGTGGTTTAATGTCTAAAGAACACGATATCGCGTTTATTTGTTAGCGACAGGTGCTGTTATATTGTCATAATAAATTTTCAGTTTTTACACATTAAATAAATCATAAAATGTTTATTGCATTTGTATGCAAGTAGGTAGACCTCAACTAAACATCACGTCTGATGAAAGAGGAAGTTACAATGTTTTTTATATTCTAAGAAGCATTGTGAGAATAGTAGTAGATAATTTTTCTAACCCTTTGGAATTATTAAGTATTATTGATCATATATTGAAGTTATAAGCCCAGGCATAAACAGCTACGAAAAAAAAATCTTCGTATAATATTTTTTCAGCTTTTCTACTGCATGATTATGCGCCTACGCAGTCCCTGATGTCCCTGGCTTACTAAGATTTTTTCTAGTGAGCAAGTGGGATATCTACGGATCTAATATGTAAAGTCGGAGATTGCAGGTTCAATATCCAGCAAAGTTGTAAATTGTTAATATATTTAGTTCTACTTGATATTTGTATAAATAGAATACTATAAAGAAAAAGTGTATCTTATTACAGTACATATACTGCGACTTTTTCTTTTCAATTTCATTTGCGACACCAGAAATACAGCCTAGAGGAGACTTCCTTTTTTTTAAAACTTGATTTTCCCTAAACTTTATCTATCTAGCGTTGATCGTACTCAACCGATCCATGCTTGCGAGAGTTTCGCACTTTTAGCAAAGTAAAGGTCATATAAAACTACGCCCTATTCAGTGTGAGATATCGAGATGAAAAATGAGTGAATGTTACACTATTTTTCAACTGTCCATTACTTTTAATCATAATCTTTATTTGCTAAAAACATGGTATACAGGTATTGCAAAAAGTGAATTGAGCGCATGTTTTGCCATTTTTAAAATAGAATGCAAATAAAAATATGGAAGTAATTTGAAAAAAAATAGATTAATTACTTATAACATTTTTATATAGAATTAAGAATGTCAGAGTTACCTAATATCATGTTTTCATTAAATTTTTTCTCTGTAGAGTTGTTGATCATACTCAACCGATGCTTGCGAGTCTTGCAATTTTAGCAAAGGAAAGGTCATATTTAACTACACCCTCTTCATCTTAGATTCTTTTAATAGTCAGTTTCATCTCAATGTCAGATATAGAGATGAAACTGACTAATAAAAGAATCTAAGAGAACAAGAAAATGAGCGAATATTACACTATTTTTCAACTGTCCATTACTTTTAATTATATATAAATAAATATGTTAAATCTTACTATAATAAAGTAAAATATTGTAACTTGAATGACTTCTAGCAAATCAAGTGTTCCGCTGAAAGTGGGGTGGTATTCTTGTATTTTTCACAGAAAATATACTAATAGAAACTAACAGTTTCATGTTTAATTTTTAGAAATAAACTACAACACATTTATGGAAAATTCATCCCAAAAAAAATTTAATTACACACTACAAAAGAAATTACTCAATATGACTTCTAACTAAAAACCAACAGGACATTCGTTCCCTCTAAGCTACGTAGCACCTTCCAGGATTTTCCTTATTTCATTATCAGCAGCAACATCTAAAGGAGTGCATCCTTCTTCATCTTCATGCAATGTTGCTCCAGCATTTAACAGTATTTGTGTAGATTTGATGTGACCACACAAGGCAGCATAATGAAGGGCAGTTTGACCACATTCATCAACTGCATCAATGGGACATCCATATTCAATCAATGCTTTTAAAGCTTCCGTGGCATCTCTATCAGCAGCCCAATGTAAGGCTGTTAAGCCATCATCATCCCTTTCATGTTTCAGTTCTGGATTTGATGACAATAGTTTTGCAATTCGATCTCCACAATCCTCTCTTGCAGCTTCAAGTATTGTCAGTTGATCATGAACTAACTCAGGCTCAGGAGAAAAGCGCAATGATGAGACGGCCACCCAAGCTTCTTTAGCACCAGTCACTTTACTGTCTGATAGTTCAGACCAATCAGGATCATACTTTTGTAATAAATCAATGTATTCTTGCTTTGCTTCCTCACTGGGCATGTCCCCTAGCGCCCTCCATGCTTCCCACTTTTTACGACCGCGACCATCTAACCATCCAGGCTTAGGAGTGTTACATTTACCATCTGTCCCCTGCTTAAACAATCCATACAGTTCAAGAAGTTGGTTATTATCTAACTTGTTAGTGATCTTACGCAAATGGTTAGCTGCTGTATTGAATTCTACATCTAATGGAGTCTGGTCATCATCAGAAAAATCAGAATCTGGAAGTGCTTCTGCCATTTTAAATGCACTAATTATTTTGAACTTGTACAGTCAAGTTAAGGCCTTCTAAAGTATGTACCTGTTTATTGGTAACATCAGCTGCAGATGATGGGCTTGCAAATTCAATGAATCCGTACCCCTTGCTGAGACCTGTTGAACGGTCAAATATAACTCTGGCACTTTGTATGGGACCAAATTGAGAGAAATACTCCCTAAGTTGACGGTGGCCCACAGTCCATGGCAAGTTGCCTACGTACAGACGAGCTGCTCTTGCTGTGCTGGCCATAACCTATGCAGTCACTATTTCAAGAAGATGCAAAGTTCGCTCGCCTATTAAGGCTCTGTAGTCGACACCCGAGCTTTCACTCAATGAGTCCAGGTCAAGGAGTGATCCTTTTAGTCCCCACTTCTTCAGTAGAGCTTCAACAGACCAATCAGCACTGCGTTCCTGGTAAGCACACAAAAATCGCGCGTCAGTTCCGTCCAAAAGGTAAGCGACTGTGGACAAAACTTCTTCGAATTGTGTAGGTTCGTAAAAACAGTCTGAAGCTAATAATAAGTCGACAGGGCGTAAATTGTGTACGTCTGCTAAGAAAAGACCCCAGGCTAGGCCGAGTATTTGGACGTCGCGGCCAGGGACCAGACCGTTGGCTTCACAGCACGCCGATAAGTGCCTTATGGAGCGTGGTAAGGCTACAGAGTCCGTAAGAGTAACGCGAGCACCGCACTTCGCCGCTAGAATTCCAGGCAACCCAGTACCACAGCCGAGTTCTAATACACTCAGACCACGCAAATGCCGCCTTTGGGTCCACAAATACCAAGCAAGGAGTGGCGCAGAGGGCCACGTGTAAAACGAGTAGCCAGCGGAAAGTAACTCTGGTATAATAATCTCCAGGTATTCACCTCTGGTGTCTCCGTTAGAAGATGATTTTCCTCGAAACACGAACTTTTTTATCTGACCGCTTACAGGGCGACCATCGCTCATTGCATAAGCATAAATTGGTTGGAGAATTTACGAAAAAATTGATTGAAGCAGAACAGAACCAAAAAAAATGTCAGATTCGATTCGTTCGCTGTCAATTTGACAATCAAAGAATTCATAGACAGTATTGCTGTGTTGCCAAAAACTATAATATAATATTTACCAAAAAAGGGCTTAACTTTTAATAATATTAAAAGTTTTTAACACATTTGACATGATGAGTAAATGAAAAACTGAGCTTAACTGGCCTACTCGCAAACTTTTTTGATATTTACAGTGGTGTCAGTTCAGGGGGCCATTCGCCTAACGGAAATGCTATGGAAAACGCTAACGCTTACGATTTCATTTTGTTATTTCTAGCCGCCTGAGGTTTTCAAATGTCTCGCGCTCTTTTTTTTTCTTTTGCATTGGTAATAACAAAATTAAAGAAAATGAGCGTGAGGTATTTGAAAACCTTCGGCGGTCAGAAATAACAAAATGAAATCGAAAGCGTTAGCGTTTTCCAAAGAATTTCCGTTAGACGAATGGCCCCCTGCCCTGGTATGAGTCTCTATTATGGTGCGAAATAGTCTGACCCGGTTGTAGGTTACGGTCATACTACAACTGGGTCAGACTATTTCGCACAATATGCCGATTAAAAACGAGACTGGATATGTGAATTAAAGTAACAAGTATAAAACATTCCCTTAACTTTGGATTACGATGATTTCACCCGACAGTCAGTCACCAGTTGGCGCCGCTAACTGGTGACGTTTGAAACCTCCAGGGAAATGATTGATCGGCACGGAAGACCGCGGGGCGCGACGATGGGGCGCGATGGTAATATAGGCAGCGAACGAACGATTGTTTACTTGAGTATCCACCGACGATTTTGCGACTGAGGCATTCGCGCCTCCATTCAATCGTATGAGTAAGCGGCCCCTGCATGTAAGAAGTTATTCTAGCCCTGGCGTGTCACGATGCAACGTTTTTATACATTTATTATGGGTTAGAGAGAGAGAGAGAGAGAGGTTAGAGAGTCGACACGACACGGCACGTAAATATGTCGCTAACCATAGTAAATGTATGAAACCGATGTGCTTCTGGCGTGTCGCAACACGACACGTTAATGTTTCTGGCTTTATATAAGTTTCTGTCAATGGTGTCGATTCTGACGTGATTCTCTAAACTTATAACTAAATTTACCATCTATATCTCTTTTTAATTCTGTATAGAGAATGAGAAGGATACACTGTTATCAAATTTAAGTTTAGGTTTAGAGAATCATGCCAAAATCGACACCAATGTCAACCTTACATTTGTTCCATAAATGAACAGAGAAAGGACAATGGGCAAAACGCACCCAGCTCCGCCAACAATGTAATTAGTATGAATCGATAGATCTATAAAAAACTAGCCTTTTTTTATTATGACACCGAAAATAAATATCCTGGGAGTCAGTAGATATGACACATGGGCATATTTAAGTAGCTGAATAAATTCATTTTATAATACCTTCATTTTATATTATTAGTAATCATAATAATATGCCATATCGTACTATACAACCAGATATACGACAAAGCCTGCCGACCATCCTGCGCTTGCTCTATCTGAGACATTTCAAAACGGTTTACGGATGCTGAAAGATTTGCAGTTGCAAATAGTCGTCTCGTCTTACTTCGTTGTCATTGTGCGCTGCCTGCTATTTGATTGATTTTTAACTAACACGCTTTGGATATTGGAACACGATTTTCGGATTTGTCAATTAGTATGGATGAACTGAAATCATGTGTTCTCCGAAGCGTGGACAAGTTTGTGTAATCTGTGGTCGCTCCGATTTACATAAAAGACAATTTACTATAACGAACAGAATGTTTAAAAAAATCCCAACCCATGAGGGGATTTTTAGATTTACTCTAGCGCGGCAGAATAACATCCTTATTTTATTCTGCCGCGCTAGAGTAAATCTGCGTGCCCCCTTGGGCACGCTTGCACCTTGTGAAGTACTCCCATAATTCCTGAGTACACTATGGTTGCTTTCCAATTACAGCAATAAAGCGCATTATGCGGCATAATGCTTAACGTTGAGTGTTCCAACTACAGCAACGCTTCGCACAATTGAGCACTCTCAAAAGTGATGCTTTCGTGTGATGCGTGCAATCGTACCAACTTAGAGACAGAAAATTAACAAGTGTTTTTTCTTTAAGTTGGCATTGATCGAAATGTTTTATTTATATGTTATCGTTAGTAATATTTTTTATCGTTGAAAAATTATTAAAGCTTTCGTTTCATTAAATAGTTTTTTTTTAATAATCAAAGTTCATTCAAACTGTTAAAAAATAAATATAAGTATGGATGAAGGTACAAACATTGACTTTTTTTTTCAACACTGAACTTAGCGCACTCTGCTGGTGCATTTGAAAACTAATTCACGTTCCAATTAAGCATCAGCAAAAAAGCAATCAGTAAAAATACAACACATTAAATATTAGGAAAAGCAAGAATTGTAATAGGAAAAGCTCACAAAAGCTTCTAAATAAATAATTAATAAAAACTTAAGACCAGGCTGTATAGGCATTGTTTCCCTTGCCTTCCCAGAAAAGGGAGTATTTAAAAGAATAAAAAATTCTTCGCTCCCCTTCCCCTCCCGCCCTCCATCCTTTCCAAACGGGCAAGCAAGCGCCAAATCGAAAAGCAAAACATTAGACATGGGCGTTTTTGGTTTTGAACGCAAACGGATATATATCGGATTTCAGATTTCAAAATCGATTTCAAAATCCGTTTTTAGATATCCGATTTCAGATGTGCCTAACTTAGCCAATTCACTAGTTTGTGTTAAGATTTGGTTTTATTAGCTAACGACAATAACAAACAATTAATTAACGATATTTTGAAAACCAACACAAAACTCGTCTAATCAATTAAAAAGTCAACAGTTAAAAAAAAACAAATTAAAAACGTCTTTTTCTCGGTAGAATATTTATTGATAAGAATATAATTAAATTGCACAATAGGAACAAGGAATTGAATGAAAATAAGAATAAGAATTTACTTGCACGCGTGGGTCACACATTACCTGCGCGTGGTGCACCAGCCTGGTGTGGTCGTATAGCGCGGCGTGGTAGGTGAAGCATGCCCGGCAGGTGGGGCACGCGTGGGTCACACATTACCTGCGCGTGGTGCACCAGCCTGGTGTGGATGTATAGCGCGGCGTGGTAGGTGAAGCATGCCCCGCAGGTGGGGCACGCGTGGGTCACACATTACCTGCGCGTGGTGCACCAGCCTGGTGTGGTTGTATAGCGCGGCGTGGTAGGTGAAGCATGCCCCGCAGGTGGGGCACGCGTGGGTCACACATTACCTGCGCGTGGTGCACCAGCCTGGTGTGGTCGTATAGCGCGGCGTGGTAGGTGAAGCATGCCCCGCAGGTGGGGCACGTGTGGGTCACACATTACCTGCGCGTGGTGCACCAGCCTGGTGTGGTTGTATAGCGCGGCGTGGTAGGTGAAGCATGCCCCGCAGGTGGGGCACGCGTGGGTCACACATTACCTGCGCGTGGTGCACCAGCCTGGTGTGGTCGTATAGCGCGGCGTGGTAGGTGAAGCATGCCCCGCAGGTGGGGCACGCGTGGGTCACACATTACCTGCGCGTGGTGCACCAGCCTGGTGTGGTTGTATAGCGCGGCGTGGTAGGTGAAGCATGCCCCGCAGGTGGGGCACGCGTGGGTCACACATTACCTGCGCGTGGTGCACCAGCCTGGTGTGGTTGTATAGCGCGGCGTGGTAGGTGAAGCATGCCCCGCAGGTGGGGCACGCGTGGGTCACACATTACCTGCGCGTGGTGCACCAGCCTGGTGTGGTTTTTAACTATAGAAATATATTTTGTTTACTAAAACATTGTACATGTAAACTTAAACTTAACACGAGAGACTCATCGTAACGTTACCGAGCGTTACACTTTTTCATAAGTGACTCCCAGCCGCAACCTAATTTAAGACGTTGTCACGTCAAAATTTCAATAATATGTGGGTACACAATTTACTAAGTTGACTTATTATTATTATCTTTATGAACTCTGAACTCCAATCCAGTCTTAACAAACCGTAATTAATAATTATCTAAACCCGGCAAACAAAAATCACTGACTGACATGCGTGCACTTGCATATCAAGGTCAAATTTGCATCTAAACAAAAGCACCAAGTTTTTGTAGTAAACAAACGCACGCTAAGATATAAGCCAAAATACATCACCTCACAGCCTAGTCACGCAAATATAGTCTTTAAGTACTGTGTCGTAAGACTATATTGATCGCACATATTCAATGGCAATAGATTTCCGTAAACAAGAAATCCAAATCGGACTTCCGAAATTCGCGGCATCTTTTTTACTCCGCTTTGTTACGATTGGTAAGAAAGAGACAAAGCGAATTTTACTGACGTTCGAAATTGTAAACAAATTCGCTTTCTCTCTTTCTAACCAATCGCTACAAAGCGGAGAAAAAAAGATAGCACGAATTTCGAATCCGATTTACATTTGGATACGTGATCGCTAGCGTTTTGGTTCGGTTAGATTTCTGAAATCGGATTTTCTAGTTGAGAAATCGTTCGGTATCGATTTGTGTTTGAAATCGGATTTTGGATTCGTTTTGATATATCGGACGCATGCCTACAAAACATATTTGACGTGGTTGTGAAGGCGTTAACAACTTGTACCTACCTTGAAATTATTTACTTTTAATAGTTTTATAAAAAACAACTAAGAAGACACATCATGTCCGTAGCAGTAAAAGGTGAGTGGATCTTTCATTATGTCCTGCTCAATTTTTTTAAACGTAGGTTATAATAACTTTGTACCGAAGGGGTCAAATTCCAAACTCATCAACAGTTTTACTATGTAGTTGAGATCTAAATAATTATCCACCAAAATATAGATATCGCATCCTTTTCAGGACTAATGCTATCGAATAATTCAGTGTGGATTTCTGTGATAGAATAAATTAATAACCGTATGATTTACTAAAGCTGCTTTGAAACTTAATGGCAAACAATAATTTTAAATTATTTTTTTATAGGGCATTCAACTTGGATTTTAACATCTAGCCTTAGCCTAGTTAGTAGAAAAAATTTTTTGTTAATTATACAGTGAAAAAAATATAATAAATTAAACAATTAAAAAAAAAAGTTTTATCTAGCCATAGGGCTAATTTACTCTAGAGCATAATTTACTCTAGAATAGTCTAGGGTAAATCAATTTAGAAAACGAAAAAAAGATGAAAACTTGAGTTTTTTCCTGAAACAGCCTTTAGTTTTCATGTTAGTGCAACATTGTAGTACAATCAGTGTGCACACCTTTCAGAACATGATAACAATAGTTTAAACCTATTTTATTGATTGATGATTGATTATGGTACGTCGAGTTGACTGTAATTTTATGCCAGAAAGATCATATTTTAAGAAATCATTCTGCATAGTTTCATATAAAACAGCCCTACCTCGAGCGCCAGAGCTATGTAACTAAGATTTTAGTATGAAAATATTTAAAACCATCTTAAGGCCCGAGTTCACCAACATTTTAAACAAGCATTTATCTCCTAAACAACCCTTTAAACATTTTTTTGTGTTCACCACGTGTTAACCGGCGGTTATATCCCTTAAACGGCTGATCAACTTAACCGAGCTCGAAACCATCGTTTAACTGTCGGTCAGACATTATTGACGTTTGCTGTGTATCGGTTGCTACAACAATATTAGGTTGTATCGACTTTTAAAATTTTTGTATTGTGCTAAGTTAAAATGCAGTCAGTGTTTTATGATATGATTGATAACTATCAAGACTACTACTTAAATCTTCTTGAGAATCCAGATGATATATAAAGAAAAATTAAAAAGGGGAAGAATAAGACAGCAGCGAAATTTTGATAGTACCTAATAGTAACCCATCAAGAGACTTGTACCCTACCAGAAGAGCATTAATCTCAAATTATATTGAAAGTCTGGTGTAAATATTAAATAACAAGATTTTTTAAATTCTACTGGTATATTTTCTTTATACATATAAAGATGCCATAAAAATGAGAAATAAAAGTCAATAGAACTAATCGTACAGAACGTGACAAAATTAGTAAAAGTATTCAAGGATTTTATTGCATTAGAAAACTAACTAGAAAACTTAGATAATTTAAACACATATATAACAAATTCATAATTTTCGTCCTCCTTTGAAATAGGCGTTTTTAAATTACTTGGAGGCCGTGAAATCCAGGTTTCACCTTCCTGTAAAAAACAATAATTACTATAAAAAACTGAAAAAAGCACTTCATTATCACATTAGTTAGAATAGTATTTGAACTTACATTATTTTCATTTAATATGCCCTTTGAGGTACTGGCTTGGCACAATGATTCCTCAACTTCAACATCATCTTTATTATTCGGTTGTCTGACCTCGGCCATGGACAAAATTGTTATTTCAATATTTTCCTGGAATACATTGTATACTGAATATTAATTAAATGTCAGTAAACATTTTTGTCTTTAGTAAAAATATGCCACCTGAAATATAAAAAAGCACACATTGCAGAAACAAAGAACAGGCATGAAATATATTATGTGAACAAAAAGTAGGATGTAATAAAATAACTTATATCAAATCGATTTCTCTTCCTCAAATAATAAATCACCACGTGAGCTTTAAAAGTACATACCAGTCAAATAAACTCGTTTTTTCTGGCTGCCCGATCTTTCTAGGTTTGTCTTTTAATATTTTCCCATCAACACTTTAACACCGTATGTGTTTGATGGCAATATGTGCTGATGGTGTTAAATTCTTCAGAAAGACGAATCCATCCTTTTATCTTTATTGGCTTCGTGGTAGCATGCAGTGCGCTTATTTTCAACCATGTCCCGGTATTTTAAAACCAACTCCGAAAGAATACGTTCCTCGCCACTAGAAAAAAAATATCGTTCGCTTTTTTGGCCTCCTAATTCCATTTTAAATAAAAAATATGTTTTAGCTTACGAACCGGCTTTCTTCACAATCACAAAACACAACACAAATGAATATATTTTACTTTGACATTGACAGCAAACGATTTTATCCGACTGAAATTAAAACTATTAGTATTTTAACTTTGTTAATACATTGTCATACTTTTCAAGTTACTAGTAGTAGTAAACTACTCAATTTGGATGTTACTGTGTAGCATGTCGACTCAATGAGATACTACGACTTTGCAAATGAGCCACATTATACCATTCGTTCATTCACTCTAAACGGCTGGCGATCGGTTGATTTGTAAACCGTGGTTAAAATTTTCGTTGTGAACAGTAATTTTTTGACCGGCTGTTTAGACATTGTTTAGGAATTAACTGGGTGATTAACTGAACGGAGGTTAAACAATAGTTGATGAACTTGGGCCTAAGTTTAGCTAAATTCAGAAGTCAACATTGTTGTTTTGTGTTTTAATGCACTAGATGTAAAACTTCTTGCCTTCTATAATTTTTGTATGTACTGTTGGATGGAGAAATATCATATTATTATGATAGGTCTTCTACCTAAATAACAGATCATTGACTTGGTTTCCCTCAATCAGGCATCTTCATAGTGGGTGCCAAGCGCACACCATTCGGTACTTTCGGGGGTGTATTCCGCAATACTTCAGCAACTGAGTTGCAGACTCTGGCCATCACGGCCGCCCTGAAGGATGCAGGGGTTACGCCCGACAAGGTGGACTCTGTAATAGTTGGGCAAGTTATGGCGGTAAGTCATTGATGCAAAACCACAAAGTCATTTCATCATCATCATCCTATTAATGTCATCACTGCTGGAGTAGAGGCCTTCCCTATGAATGAAATAAGGAGATAAGGTCATGGCCCATCACGCTGGCCCATTGCGGATTGATGGGTGCTAACGACTGCAGATGAAGCCAGGACCAATGGCTCAACGTGCCTCCTGAAGCATGGAGGAGCTCAAGATAATAAATTTTTGGTCACTCTACTAGAATTTTATTGTAGTTTTTAATTTTTAAACACAAAAATGTTACCATATTGCATCAAAAAAGTTAAGGATGTGTTAACAGGAGTTTAAGAAAAAAAAATGTGCACAGACCACACATCTGAAATAAAACTTCTTGTCTTGAATAACCCAACATTAGACGGTGCATAAGACATAGGCACTCATATAGTGATGGATGCGCTGCTCCATATGTATATACAGATATATATATATCGCACCTCCGGTGCGACACTGCCACTTATGCAAAAAAATCATTTTTTCAGGAGAAGCATTTAAAACTTTAACATCGCAAAACATACAATATTTAAAGCTTTTTTTTTAATTTTTTTAGATGAATAGCTAAGCTGTATAAGCTTTTCATCACGTAAAAATCTTTAAATATTGTTTGTTTTGGCATGTTAACGTTTTAAACGCTCATCCTAAAAAAAATTTTTTTGCATAAGTGACAGTGTCGTACCGGAGGTGCGATATTATCGCGTGACTCTCGTGACCCTATTAGCGGTTCAGCCTTCGCCGATTACCCTCCAACTATGCGCTTATGCCACACACACACACACACACATATATATATGTATATAGGTATATATATTAGTCGTGTGACGCTCGTGACGCATTTCCGTTTTATCTTTACCATAGGATTTTTCCATTTACACCACGCCCGAAAAGAAGTTTCACTTAAAAAATTTAATACAAAAAAATGCCTAATGCCTAAACAAGGTTTGAAACCGCGTCCAACTTTTTTGTAGTAAGACTGTAAATGTCCAATTGGTTCACTGTTACGATTCCGTGGCAGGCATCTCAAACAGATGGCACCCTCACGCCGCGACACGCCGCGTTGAAGGCAGGCATCCCTCAGGAGAAGCCGGTGCTGGGCGTCAACAGACTATGCGGTTCTGGCTTCCAGTCCGTCGTCAACAGTGCTCAGGTAATTAACGACATCGCCTATGAATACGAGCATTTGTACTCCAATCTTGGATGTTTAATATGTATTTCTATATAATTATACTTATATAATATATGTACTGTATATGTATTCTATCCGTTACCCTAGTATCCTATAACACAAGCCTTACAATGCTTACTTTGGGGCTAGGCTAATTGGTATGAGAGTTGGCAATATTTATTTATGGAAATATTTACTTTTCTTTCAGTTACTTTTTTTTAAGATTGGTAAAAAAAGTTTTTATTTAATAAAACTTATTTACTAAGATCAAGTGAGAAATAGCATCAGATTTTTTTAATAAAACTTATTTACTGAGATTGAGAAAACAAAACAACCGATTCTTAATCATATTTATTTATTAAGACAGAAAAAACATTAATCAGAATTAAGCTCTTCAATTCCGCTCATCTCTGCATTACCACCAGTGTTGCCAGGTCCGATTTTAAAAAATCGGGTGACGTTATAGAAAAAAATGGTATATGTATAGAAAGAGCTACAAGAAAAACAGTAGATGCAAAGGCGTACTTTTTCCATGCAATTTAAAACAGTAAATCGTATTCTAAGAAAATCAGAAGATTCATGTAGAAAAACAGTAGAACAGGAGAAATTTCAGAAAAACAGGAGATCTCCAGTAAAATCTGGAGACCTGGCAACACTGATTACCACCGGAGTAGTTATAAATAATCATGCACTATTTCTAGGTCACATACGAACATGCATCCTTTATGTAAACGAAAGTTTCAAATCTAGTTTCTGAACGCAACTTAAAATGACATTTGGTTGACGATTTAGGTTAACAAACATTCATAGCCAAAGCTCAATTAATGAAAAAAAATATCAACCAATATTAATTATCAATATTTGTTATTGTTTGTTTACAAGTGTTTGTTTTTATTCTAGACTTAGCTGAGTGCTAAAATTTTAAGTTTTTTTTTGCAAACCGTACTTTTCAAGCGACATTTGACAGATGGAGGTCATTGGCTTTCCTATTCTTATTTGAATCGCATTATATACCTCTTCCTTCACAGCTGGCAACGCATGATGACCATCAGATAGACTGCCAGCTCGTTTGCCTGCACCAACCCAAAAAACTTAATTTAAATCTAAAGAAAATTTTACTTTATAGAAAAAAATCCACGCAGACCTGGCAGCAGACGGGACTCGAACCCGCACCCTCAGATTTAGCAGTTAAATGCTCAAATAATAAAAAAATCAATTAATTGAAATTGTTCGTTAGTTCGTATTACGTCTATATTATTCCAAGATTGATTCTTGATTCAATAGGATTTAAGTATATAGTACAGATATTAATATTTATTGAGCAGTTACTTATACCATGTCACTGTGCTGGATGATAGAACAGCTTTATTTATTTTGATTTTTATCGATCTCTATAAAACACAACCGATTACATTATAGATAGTTCATCCCCTACTTATAGATTAAGCTCTTGTATTTAGGGTAATTTACCGAGCTTTGCATAAATAACATTTCCAAGGAACGGCGCACGACTTTTTATAGATAGGTCCGACAAATGACTCCACCCCACCTGATGTTAAGTGATGGTGAAGTCCAGACGTGAAGATACCTGGTAAAGCAGTTCTACCTGCCACACCAGCCATCCTCACCTTGCCGGCCTGCATGTTGCTTCTTCACGCCTCTTTTAAAGGATCCCAGGTTGTAAGGAGGGAATACGTGAGCAGGCAGAGCATTCCATTTACGGATAGTGCGACAAAGAAATGAGTCACGAAATTTCTTGTGCGCGTGGTCCTCTGATGGAAAGGGGAAGGTGGAATAAGAGAGAATAACTCTTCAGAACACTCGCCGTGGTACAGACGATAGAACGCGGTTAGTGACGCAACGTCACGGCGTAATTGAAGAGACTCGAGGTGTTTAGTCACCTTCTCATCGCTTGACTTGCACAGATACCAGTACAAATATTTCGTATGAGAGTTGACGTAATCAAGAGCCATATAGCTAGCCTGTTCTTTCCCCTACACAGTGGTATAAGAATGAAGGTGATAGCAAATAGAATGATTGTAATATTTTCCATACATTAAGTGGGTTGGCGCGTTGCCGACTTTCGTTCCCTCACCACCTCTCCGGGTATTGAAAGGTGCCGAAATAGGAAATCAAAACAAAAGCTTTTGTTTTAGGACATTTTGACTGGAGTCGCTAAAATATCAGTAGCGGGCGGTGTAGAGAATATGTCCCAGGCTCC
This sequence comes from Chilo suppressalis, assembly GCA_902850365.2. Lineage (NCBI taxonomy): Eukaryota > Metazoa > Arthropoda > Insecta > Lepidoptera > Crambidae > Chilo > Chilo suppressalis. Next base: position 4,711,525 of record OU963912.1, on the reverse strand, counting down.
TTTCGCTGTCAGAGGTGTAAGATTTGGCACAGCTCTCGGGCAAAACTACGCTTTCGAAGACACCCTATGGTCCGGCCTTTCGGATTCTTACTGTGGCCTACCTATGGGCATGACTGCTGAGAAACTTGGAGCTCAGTTCAATATCACCAGGGACGAAGTGGACAACTTTGCGTTTAGGTCGCAGCAGAGGTGGAAAGCTGGTAAGTAGTCTAGTACCCATACTTAAAGTTGGTTGGAACCTTAGATTTAAACAAAAAGGCAAGATACGGCACTCGCGGCTCAAAAGTGTACCGCTTAAATTGTGGTGCATGAACACAATTCGCTTTAGTAACAGTTTGACAACCAAACACGCTGCATTTGCACTGAATATAACAATATTGCGTATATTCTGTGTTATAAAGTAAAAAGTCAAAATCAAATAACAAATGCCACGGCAACACTTTTCGTGTTCGTTGTATATTTTATTGACATTCATAAACCTGTAGTAAAATGTTATAAGTGATTAATTCTTTTTTTATTCTAATTTGTTCCTTATGTATTTGCATGGTATTTTTGAAATGGCAAAACACGTGCGCAATCACTTTACCGAATACCGTGTATTTAGCAAAAACAAAAACAAAATTCAATATCGTTTATTCAGTCTAGGCTGTTACAAGCACTTGTGAATGTCTAAAAGCTACGCCATCGGATCGCAAGTCTACGGCGGGAAACCTTGTACTAGGAAGAACCGGCAAGAAACTTAGCAAGGGTGTTTTTTTCACTCATTATTATATAGTCGTCAAATTGAAAAATGTCTTTAATATGAGATAACTCATGAAGACACTTTCTTTTACAAATCGATAAAGATTATCGTTTTGATTACTTATAAATTCCCGATCCTCTCCTCTGCTTAGGCAATGACGCGGGCGTGTTTAAGGCAGAGATCGACCCCGTGACCCTGACCATCAAGAAGAAGCAGGTGGTGGTGTCCGTTGACGAGCATCCTCGCCCGCAGACCACTCTAGAAGGTCTCAAGAAGCTACCCCCCGTCTTCAAGAAGGAGGGACTTGTCACAGCCGGTACCGCTTCGGTGAGTTCATATAAAACTACTGTTACAGGAAATAACCGAACTTCAATCGATAAGCGACGTCCCTATTGTTTAGCTCTTTCGGTAGCATTACCTATCATTATCAACTGACAGATGTGAAGCGGGATTCCCCGCGTATGCACGAGCCACTGATGCCAGATTGGGGGATTCCCCCCCGTTAGGTTTTTAAAACTTTGGGGGGATTAATGGTGGGAAGAAATTTGGATTTGGGGGAAGTGGGGGTTTTGAATTACATTTTTAATATAAAAATAAAACCACTTCATAAACTTTTGATCTGTAAAAAGTCGTGATCAACAGTCAATGAATATGACAAAGATATACTGTTGTCAAATTTAATTTTATTAGGCTCAGATAATCATGCTGGATTCGGACCTCTAAGTCCAAAGCCCACAGTAAAAAATGTAATCGTCGAACCAATCCATCTCGCTCAGTCGCTCGGTCAGCCAAGTCCATTTCAAGTCAAGCAAGTCAGTTAGACGTTAATGGTCGTGTGTAATAATAATATAATGTTGTAATAATTTAAGGAATGGTGTGCGTGAAAACCTAAGAAACAAATACTTTATTTTTAAAAAAATTTGCAATTGGGGGATTTTTTCTTAAAAAAACACAGTATTTTGGGGGGATTTCGGGTAATATTTGGGGGGAAGGCGAAATGGCTTTCTGGTAACACTGGCACGAGCGCGTCTCATTCAGCGGATTGTGAATTTGTGATTTGGATATGCCCATGGAGCACCCCCACTAGAGTCCGCATCACACAAAATTTGTTTGGAATCAAAATCGCTAAAGTCGGTGGGGTTCAGGGAGGTCAGCCCCGCTGTGATTGGACGCGTCAAGGTCAGATCATATACTCAGTGCAGCGAAGTGATGAGGGTAAGATCGATTTTTGAAAATATCGATATTTTCTATCGATAAACAATTTAGAATAGAGGCGTAGCACTTTGGTGCGCAAATGCGTAATCATACCCTCTCCACTTTCTTCCAGCGTTCTAATTACATGACGCGACTAGTAACTACATACTAAATTATATATAAGCAACACAAAAAAAAACACGTCCAGGACAAGAAGTATTAATGCAACGATATTAACTACCCTAGATACAACAACTCGAACAAAATCGTGGCCGAAACGTGTCCAAAAGGTACATTGGACGATCCACGGAGGTCCGTAAGATGATCGCGTAGTCAAAAACAATATAATGCCTTATTTAAACATTGAAAGTCACCTTTAATGCATACGGCATAAGGTCTTAATTAAAATGCATGCGTCAAGTTCGTAAAATTTTACGATTTATTGTTATATGTGAAAGAATATAGACCTTATTTTTTTGACTTTTCACTCGCAATTCTGAATGCGCTGTTAGCAATATAGCAAGTACAGACCGCGAAGAAAAGAGATGGCTAAGGGCGACGTATAACCGACCATGCATTTGAATATCACAAATATTTTAAATTAAATCAGTTTATAGTAAGTATTACAACAATAAAATTTGCTTTAAAGGCGTTAATTAAAAACATTAATTAGATACCCGTCGAAAAAACGACACTTTACGTACTATTAGTATTTTTCTGCATTTTTTCACGGAACTCTTTGGCATCTTGACTTTTCAACGGGTCGCGTGTGACTGTGTACTAAGAAGTGCTTGAGTGGAGTTCAAGCACTTCTTGATTGGGACACATTTTGAGCGCTCGTGGTGTATCTAGGGTATTTAATATCGTTAATTCTATGTCTTTATCTAGGTCATAAACTATGCGCACTTAATTTCATACAAATCCGTTTAACCGTTTAAGCGTGAAAGAGTAACAAATATGCATACAAATTTTCGCGTTTTTTCAATTTTATTAGGATATGTTTGAAGTCAAATAAAAACTGTTGGTTGTATACTTATGACATCTATTATTGTATACGATGAAATAAATAGTTTTTATTTATTTTTTCCATTTCCATAGCTGACAAACTTATCGATAAACTTACGCGTTGAAACATGAGCTGCGTCTGAGTCACTAGCAATACACGTGCCGGTGTGAGAGCGAGATAGCATATATGATGTAGCCCATGCGAGAAAGGGATAGTGTAAAAAGACATCAACGCGTTTACCAAAAAATAAATACAATTAACAGCAATTTAATATAACAGTATTTTTGTCTTTTTGTAATGCATTTAAACTAACCAGTGAAAAGTAATACCATTTTTTGGAAGACTGGAAGTTGTACTCGACTTTCCACACAATTTAATTGCACAGTACGGCATTTTTTACAGTTTTTTAACACGAAAACGAGAGAAGCAGTTCGACCAACGCTCGATTACCGAATGAAACGATGTATCGCGACGTCTGTAGGCGTGCCTCACGCATAGGTAAAATACTACTTAAGCTTGGCGTAAGCGCTTGCCCTTGTATGCGGACTCTAGTGGGGGTGCTCCGTGGATGTGCCTCAATGAATTAATTCAGTTTTCTAAAGTAAAGTTTTATCTATCACTACTAACTTGCGCCCGCGATTTCTACAGCGTCAAAGTTAATTATTTGAGAAGATTCTATATAAAAGACTACATGTATGCCAAAGCATAAATCAGCGAAATTCGTTTAGATGTTCTAGTGTAAAGGAGTAAACAAACTGCCATACAAGCTTTCGCATTTATGAAAGGATTATGATGATCTATGGTCTAGACTAGAATAATATATGATGAAGTTGGTCTATGATGTTATAATCTATGGTCTAGGTCTACTTTGAAGTCGGCCTCGTCTGCTGTACCTACTTCAAGAAAACCATTTAAGCGGCGTTTGTAAATGTTTAGTTTATTTGAAGTTTCAAGAAGATGTAACTTTAAGATTTGAAGAAATTAAACTGGCGATTTTGCTTTTTAGACCATTCTGTTTTGAATGGTTCTTTTTTCATTTCTTCATTTAGACTTATTTATTCTTAGTTAATTTACATATATATTTATTTGATTTGATTAATAAAAATAATAAGATTTTTTTCCGACACTCACACCAATTAGCCTAACTCCAAAGTAAGCAGTCCATACCGGGATTAGAACCCGGGACCTCTCGAGTAGGCAGACACCTTGAAACTAGGCGTACAAACCACTTAGTAACGGGGGTCGTCAAAAATTTATATATCGATTATGTAAACATAACGATATCGATTAACGCATAGACTTAGTAGAGAGATATTTTGGAATGGCGGCGACTTAAGACTATATATAAACTATAATGTTTAGTAAATAGTTGGATACATGAGATATGATGTTGTATTGACACCGTTACAATATAATAATTTGTAAATATTGAAACATAAATTATTTAACGCTGTGAAGTTTTTTCGCCACCGCTAAAAATGACCTTAACTGGTGGTTGGGAAAAAAATATGGACGATTCAAAAGAGTTGTATTGTGCATTCAATTTGAATAAAGATATTTTCACTTGGACTTTGTTTGCTTAATATCATGCTCGATATGATAACTTAACATTTGGTGACTTAAAAAAATTGTGAGTCATGGTTAGGGCTGCCATCCGTCCGGGTTTCCCCGGATTTGTCCTAGTTTATGGGGCGTCCGGGGAGCGTCCGGGCGGGGTTTTATTTGTAGTCCGGGTTTAAAAATTTACGGCAACGCATGAGTGGCCCTAGGTGCTGCAAGTGTCCATGGGCAGCAGTGACCACTTATTATGAGGTAGACCGCTAGATCAACATAAAAAAGTTGATTTGTGACATTTTTAACTGTTTTTTTTATTGGTCTGTCCGGGTTCTGGGCTTCAAAATCCGGGGTTATCACGCGTCTTATCCTGGTTGCTACATTTTAGAGATGGCAGCCCTAGTCATGGTGATACACTAACTACATGCCGAGTCAAGATGTGTGTTATAACCAGTTTTTTGAATATGTTTGTATATTCAAAAAAAGTTTAGGGCATTGTCAGCATGACTTTTAAAATTCAACTTTTGTTGAATTATTATTAATTTAACTAATATTTTATGCTCCTACTTTTGTATTTCAATGAAATGATTTGAAATCTATTGGTTTCAAGTTTATTTTGGGAAATCATATATTAAATAAAACAAGCTTCAACGGGTTAAATGCATTAATTTATTTGTTTCTTGACGTTTCGAATCGTTTTCTGGTGGCATCATGATTTTCATTCTGAACACGACTTATTATTTAATTTTATGGTTTTAGTCGTCATTCCATTATATATGAATAAATCTATAAATTAAAAACTTAACGCATATATTTTTTTTTAACTTTATTACTACAGGAAAATCTGTGGTTTTGGCAAAGAAAATAGATGTTTAAATCTAAAGAAAAGTTTTACTAGAAAAAAATTTCACGCGGCACAGGGCCGCGGTAGCAAAATTGGTCAGTGCATTCGCCCGAATAGCGAAGGGTGCGGGTTCGAGTCCCGTCTGCTGCCTGGTCCGCGTGGATTTTTTTATAGTAAAACTTTTCTTTAGATTTAAATATCTAGCAGTTAAATGTTTAAAAAAATAAAAACATAAAATAGATATTTCTATAAAATAGCCCAACCCGTCCATACTTTGGTTTTGTACCAATGTTGGCCGACTGCAATGCTATTGGGTCCAATGTCGGCAATGGGGTTGGCGACATTGGACACAGTAGCATTGAGGTCAGATATATATAGGAATCAATCATGCGTTGGCACATAACCTACTAACCCTTCTACTGCTATTGTATATGTTAATGATTAAATGTTCATTACTCAATCACGGCAAAACAGCTGAATTCATATTTTATTACTTACTTAGATTGAGATAGACACTTTTTCTCCCGGAAAATCTATCTTGAATCCATCATCAATTTTGACGACCTCCGTGGCCGAAGGGTTGGTACGTCGGGTTTCATAGTGTCGCCGACTCGAGAGGTCCCGGGTTCGAATCCCGGTGGGGTCAGATGTTTGTATGGTGAATACGAGCATTTGTACTCCAGTCATGGATGTTTAATATGTATATCTATATAAATATACTTACATATGTAGAGTACATGTATTCTATCCGTTACCCTAGTATCCCATAACACAAGCCTTACAGTGCTTACTTTGAGGCTAGGCTAATTGGTGTGAGTGTTGAAAATATTTCTATTATAATAGTTGAAAATATATATTGATACATCAGTTACATAGTTAATGAAATTTGCCAAATTGATTTATGTTGTTTTACAGATAATAGGGAAGATGCAATATTTTTATTTTTGTTTTCATTTTAAAGAATTCCATGTAGAATAAACCACAGATATATTAAAAAATTAAAACATTGTGATTTATCGGAAAAAATGCGGTTTTGAATTGACAAATTAAATTTTCGCGCGAAAACGAACCTATGGTTGCGATGACGTCACTCCTGTCTGTCACTGGTCGTAATTGTTCGTTGCTGGCTTTAAATTTTCATACTTTTTTTTGCATATTGTTTCGACTTTCGAAATATTTTTTTGAAAAATTTAAAATGGACTATCCATCGACATCATGTGATCATAACAATACCACTAATATTCCGAAAAAAAGCCGTGTTGACTCATGTTTTGTGCCAATCTACTTCAACAAAGTTCCCAAATAAATTGTTTTTGACTGGAACTTCTGACCCAAAACTGAAAAAAAAGTGGTTTCAAGCTGCGAAGAGAATGACAATTATTCTCCAAAGACATTAAGACATTCTCTCATTATTCGATGCTGAGAAGATCACTTTGACGTAAGTCGGCGAATATACTTGTTATATGTTTAATTAATCTGCTTGTACGTAAACCTACCTAATACTTACAAAACCTGTCTATAACATATTTTTAATTTTATAGTTGGAGAATGACGTCGAAAATTAGATAAAGTTTAAAATGTGTGGCACAATCTTCACATTGGCAGGACTGAACCAAGCTTTGCGTTTCATTTAAAATAACTGTAACACGATAACCATCTTTACGTACTTTATGCTCTGGAGAACTCGACCTTTTACTGTACATAATTTTCCATCTCTTTTAATTTGAACATAGCCGATTGCATTATCGCCGTAAGATTTGTAGAAGCTGCTGAATAAAATACGAAGTTTAACATTTACGATTTTTACATACCGTAGTAATTTAGTCTCTTTCATTTCTACACTTAAAATCTCTGCACTTTGGACAAAAAAAGTTATAACCATGTCAACGCTAACTCTTGGTAAATTCTGGAGTCTGCTTTGATAAACGCAACTTTCATTTTTATTAAATGTAAAAAAACGCAATAAATATTCCAATAAAATAAAATTTACTTTAACAGCCATAACCTCAAAGAAGTTGTCATAACAGGAGTGACGTCACTAAACGCTGATTGGTGTTTTAAAATACGTTCCGTTTCAAGTATTTTTAATTCGTAATAATTGTTAAAAAACAACATTATGTAAAATAAAAACGTTGCAGTGGCATTTCTTTTATATTTTTTTAACATTTTAATGATAAAATTTTCATAAATATTATATATGCATCTTCCCTATTGACCTTTCTTTCTCACCTCCAGGGCATTAGCGACGGTGCAGGTGCTCTAGTATTAGCCAGTGAGGAGGCAGCTAAAGGTCTCAAACCACTCGCTAGACTAGTGGGATGGTCGTTCGTGGGTGTAGATCCTAGTATCATGGGCATTGGACCGGTGCCCGCCATAGAAAACCTGCTGAAAGCCACTAAACTGACCCTTAATGATATCGACTTGATCGAGGTGAGTAGATGATAATAATACATCTATACATATAAATAAAATTGGAGTGTCTCTTTGTAATATTGAAATAACCGCTTTTTACTACATGCACATGAATATATATATGGTACATACACCAAAATTTTTTTTTTTACCATTTTTGTCTGTCTGGTTGTTCCGGCTAAACGCTGAAATGGCTGGACCGATTTTGACGGAACTTTTATTGGCGGGTAGCTGATGTAATAAGGAGTAACAGGCTACTTAGGCTACTTTTATTTAAGAAAAATTCTTTTAATTTTAGAAAAAAATAACTTAATGATAACGCGGACGAAGACGCGGGTGGCCGCTAGTTAATAAATAAAATTAAATGCTTTTATTTCAAGGCATGATCTTGTACATGTTTGTAACAATTTCCTTCACCTATGTTAGTATTTCATAATATTTGTATTAATTATTATTATTAATTATTTAACATGTATTTATATTCAAGTGTAGACACTGACTACCTTTTCTTAAAATCTTTCCCACTACGGCCCGTAGTACTGGAAGAAATTTCAAATTAATAAGTAAGTTGTGCTCTTGAACATGTTATCTTTAATTAAGTTGCTCCTACATCTGTATTTGTGTGTACAGAATATATAAATAAATAAAAGATAATTTTCAGCGATACCTTTAAAAAGTCGAAACTACGAACAAAATGTAGAAATTGTAGCTATAAACTCCATGATGCGAGCAACATTGTTAAATAAAAGGGATAACTTTTTCATTCACCATTTGAATTGTCACTAGATCAACGAAGCTTTCGCAGCCCAAACGCTGTCCTGCGCGAAGGCTTTAAAGTTGGACATGGAGAAGTTGAACGTAAACGGTGGGGCCACCGCCTTGGGGCATCCCCTGGGAGCTTCCGGGTCTAGGATCACGGCTCACTTGGTGCATGAACTTAGGTAAGTGGCGAAAATTGTCTGTGATAACATTGTTAAACTTTATACTAGCTGCAACACCATTAAAGTGAGTTGTTGGCTTGGAAAAAATGTATTCGGACATAATTCGCTTATTGTGGTCATGCACCATAATTTAAGCGGCGTCACAATTGGACATTCAAACACGCTGCATGTGCACTCAATATAACAATATTGCGTATATTATGTATTATAAAGATAAAACAATGCCTTCGATGCTTTTATATAGAACATAAATAGTTAAAAATCTAATAAAAAATGCCTCGGCAACACTTCTCATTCGTAAAACAAAAATTAAGTGAAAAATAACATCAGTTTTTTTTTTAATAAAATTTATTTATTAAGATTGTAAGAAAAAAATTAAGTTTTACTAGAAAAATATTTCTTTTTTCTAGTAAAACTTTTCTTTAGATTTAAACATCTAGCAGTCAAATGCTTAAAAACAAATAAAAAAATTTTTTTTGTCTTTTATAATGAAAATATTCTATCTCTCAACAGACGTCGTGGCTTGAAGAGGGGCATTGGGTCCGCGTGCATTGGTGGCGGACAGGGCATCGCCGTTTTAGTCGAAACTGTCTAAAATCGCTATATAAATAAGTATAAAAAAATAACTTAATACACTATGTACACATCTCAAAAATAAATCAAACCTCAAAATGATCAGGGCGTCTACTCTCTTTCTCCGAAACGGGCTTTCGATAACGAAGTTGAAACGAAATTTAATTTCGCCAATTTAAGGTAATTTGAACGATAAACTATCAAATTGAAGCTTCCTTCGAGTAGCCTTAGAAAATCTACACCTCAATCTATATTCCGACGACGAATATTATTATAATTAAAAATGAACCAGAAACATAGTAAGAAGAGTGCGAAGTTTTGATCGAAATTTCGTTTTTCGTTGAATTAGAGTAGGCCTCCAGGTATTCTTCACAAAGTAGTAATAATATCGTTTTGAATGACTCTTTAAACCGAATTTTGTTTTGAGAATTAAATATTATTTCCCGATTTTTGGAATTTAAGAGATTAATGTTAGAAAACTATTATACTTGAAAGACTTTATTAACAAAAGAAATTGTATCTTCCCTATTTAAAGATTGAATATTGAAGTGAATGTCGGCATAAAAAGTGATCATATAATCTTGTAAATATTTTTTATCATATCACTCATTTATGAATAAAACTTATGACAGAGCTATAATATATATATATATATATATATATATATATATATATATATATATATATATATATATATTAGTATATTTTATTAAAGCAACGTAAATATGATGAAAAGTCATTACTTTATTATATTTACATATCCAACATTTAAATTTGTTAACTGCTATTGTTACACAAGTACTGCGAATTTCATTCTTACCATTCAGTAATAAATTCCATGATAATGTCACATCGTAACCATTCAGTAATCCTTGTTTGTACTTTAAACAGTGGACTTCGCACTGGTTCGAAGTTTGTACCGTGACTTTCAATTTCCTTTAATAAACTCTTTATTACAAACGGTTATCAGCACTAAAAGATATAACAAGTCATCATGACAATCTTATCTCATCATAATAAAGATTGGAATTTGATCCCTAAATTTTTAGATATAAGTCTAAGTGAAAATTAAAAACAAGTTTGTTATGTAACCGTTATCAATTTAATATTTATACAAGAACTGTACATTGGACCTTTCTTGTAAGTACATACTATTTTGAAACATTTACATCTATTGTGGATATTGTACAGAAATCATAATATTTATATTGCTATGTATTTTTGATTATTGTGAATGTTTTGTTATTTTTAGATAAACATATGTAATTTAAATTGTAAGCATGAATTGTAAGTTAATAAAACTGTTTTATTACTGTTTTTCTTTGTATTTATTTCTAATGGTTTCACACACATATCCTTCTATAATATAAAAATAATCGCTGAAAGTGTTGCTAAGCTCAAATCTCGAGAACAGCTGAACTGATTTCGATAATTCTTTTTTCAGAATATTCCTTGAAGTACGAGGATGGTTCTTACGCAGAGAAAAATAAAAAAAATGGCTGAAAAAGTCCAAAAACAACATTTATCTATACTCCCATACAAACGATTCGTAGTAATACTTTAAAAGTCAATTTGAACTTTAATACCATACTATTAATTTCAAATGTTAGTGGAGAGGTTCCGGGAAGGCAAAACAATTAAGTGACGTGATATCAATATAAGTTTGGAAAAGGCAAATATACCATTTTCAGTTTTTTTTATAATTATATGAAGAGTCATTTTAGTCTACACTAGGTACATCTCTACACCAAAGCGAAGCGAGGGCGGGCCACTAGTAGTTAAATAAAACCATTTTTTTACTGTTACAAAGCGCTATTTGCTGACTTTGACAGACTATAAAAATTCTGCGCTCAGTGTTTTAGACTTTAAAAGTTAATCAAAATCGAAATAGCTCGTGTTTAGGTGTTGGGTAAAAGTATCTGCAAAACCACACAATTAGGCGCTTTGCAGACGACGGGGCGGGGCGGGCTTTTTGTCCGCGAAGCAATCAATAACAACCGCGTCTGCCCGTCGATGTCTGCGGCTGCCCTCGCCGCGTACACACAAAGCACACGACGGGCAGAGGCAGTCAGTTCAGGACGTTCGTTCTAGTGAATAGTCCATCACTAAATAGCGCGCGGCGCAGACTGAACTAGCCGCCCCGCTCCGCCGTCTGCGTTACTGCATATAAACTGGTTTGTATGATCCACGGCGGGCAGCCGCGGACACCTGCGGCGCGATCTTTTTGCCCTCTGTGTGCGTTTGTAGTATAGGATTCACTTTGTGCTATCGTTCGCGGCGAAATTGACCGGCCCGCTCCGCCGCGCCGTCTGCAAAGCGCCTTAATTCCTACAACAATTTTTCAGATGACCGGGAAATCCGGGATTGTCCCGGAATTTTGCGTCTTGTCCCGTGTCCAGTAATTAGATCTTATTATCCCGAAATCCTCGAATACAAGTTTTTATCATAATATTACTATAAACACAGCCACATTCAAGGATTGTATTTGGGATTGGGCTGTGAAGGGCGAGAGCAACCATATAAAGGGTTTTGATTCTAGGGCGGGGCGGGGGTGCAAATGTCCAGGAATTGATCAACAATAGCCATATAAAGGCATTCGTTACTGACCTATATTTTGATTTGATGTGATGTTTTATTTCTGGGGGAGAGAGAAAATGTCCTGGAATTGATAATCCAGCATCTGGCAACCCTAGTCACAACGTGCACAAGAGTCAGCGGACGTGAGTATTGAGGGACCAGGAGGTCAATCGTCTAACGGGATTGTTATGGCAATCGCTATCGCTTATGATTTCATATTATTGTTTCTGACAGCAGTTTTCAACTGCCTTGCGCACTTTTTTTTTCTTTTGCATTGGTAATAACAATATTAATGCTGTTATTTCCCTTTTAATTAATAAATAAAAATCATAAATAAATATTGTTTAAAGGAAATGAGCGTGAGGTATTCGAAAACCTTAGGCGGTCACAAATAACAAAATGAAATCGTAAGCGATAACGATAGCCATAGCATACCCGTTAGGCGATTGGCCCTCAGCTTTAATATTCCCATTGATTTTAAATAATATTTTAAGACCTACTGTAACCTAATGTACAACAATAAAGCTTTTATTTGTTAGATACGGTAATAGTTCACTACACTTTCAATCATTTATATTTTTTGTATTTTTCCCGAACTTCATCGTAAATTATTGGAAAATAACTGTACAGAATTTGGAGTACAAATTAGTAAAATGGCTAACCATTAACATTATTGTTAGGTACTAAAGTCCTTTTATTTTAAAGTATGTAATTTTGGGCAAGCGCTTTTTTTTAAATGATCCCAATTTTTTCAGCTTTTAGAAAAGTATCAATTCAATGTTCACACTGGAGGAGTTTACCTAGAATAAATGGTTTTTGGTAACGAAAATCGAAGATTTTTCACGTCACAACTCGGTAACCAACCCGTTTTGACCCCTAGTTCAGTGGATTTCATTTGTTGCTAATGACCTTTAGTATCAACCCTTTCAAGGAATAGGTGGAGTTTTCCTGTTAATATTATATTTTAAGCATTTAACTACCAGATGCGTTCCTGCCTCTGCGAAAGTCACTGCGACAGGAAAGCTTATTGTCACGGGAGGCCCATCGCAGATACGCAAATCCCGAATGCATAGCAACAATTTACATATATTACAGCCCAATACCTCTTTAGATGTGGCAAAACATCCCATAATCAACTTATCTCTAGTGGTGTATTAGGTATTATGATATCGACATCTAATCTACCCAATGTTTATTATCTTCGAAAGGAAAATTTAATAATATGTATTGTAAACAATGAAAAAAGTTCATCAGTTTGCGGGTGTCAATGCAAATTAAGGATAGCATGGGATTAAAAATTTAATGATATTTATAAGGAATTAAAAGATCGCACTAGGCAGATGTAATTTATTCAAGTAATCCCAAACCAGTATAATAATACTTCAAAAATCGAGACTGTTACTTTAAACCTAACACTTTTGGGAACTCACGAGCTGTCGTGCCACCACTTCAAGCGGTTGTCAACAAAGTACCTACTACTTAGTTACTTATAACTTTTTTATTTGAATGTTAATTACTTCTTCTTGTTATCTATGAAATTGTACTTTTTATTAATAAAGAAGGATCACCAAAGCGGTTTTATTTCTTAGATACGATTCGATCCAAATACACATCGTTCGCTCGAGAAAGCCGCAGGAAAAAGTAGTCATGCTTAGCGAACGCTTATCATCACACACAACATCATTCGTCCATTCGGCCTCGACGAGTTTAAGCCGAAGAACGTGTTTCCAGTTGTTGTTTGTGTATTTATTTGAGGTTCATTCGTTATAATGGCTGTTGCTATCAATAAAGGTACGTGGTAAAACTATTGATAAGTATTTGATTATAAATTTGGTGATAAATAAACTTTTGCATGACATTTTCCCAATTTACATTTCATTTATTGAAATGAAGTATGTAGATAAAGTAAATAAACCCTTAAAAACAAAACGAAATCAAGTTAACTAATTGATACTTAATACAACCTATTTATTAAAAACCAGCGAAGTAATGTTTACAAACAAAATCGTCAACAGTTCAATGGCACTGGCTCAAGGCTCAAGGTCCAATGAATGATTGAATGACAGAATGTGAAACATTTGATTTCATTAAACGAAAATACTATTTTTTTTTAATGTTTATTTATTTATAAAGGTACATTAAACAGCCAAAGGCCAGCAAAAATGTACACAGCTGAATAACATAAGTAAACCTTAGTAATAAGTAAACGGCGTAAAGTGAACTTTTAATAGTGGTAATGTTCTAAATGTCAAATATAGGTACCTACCAGTTTATACCTAGGTATCACCTTTTTATTTTGGTTGAAACCGTGTTCCTAGCATCTAAACCTGCCTGATACCACGGAATTATTAAAATAAGTACCATAGTGTTATTGATGTCAACAGCTCTTCTAGCGATTTTATTGTGGTGCTTTTTAGATACCACGGAGTTCAGTATCGCTCGCACGTTACCAACTCTGTCCTCGTATCGCATGAGCACCACAATTTACATTATATCACGTTTTTATCGCGTCTAACTGTCAAACTTCATAGTAATTTGACAATTGAGCGTGATAAAAAACGAGCTTTATATCATATCGCGGTGCTCATGCTAAGGGGGTACGTCACGTATTTTATCGCGTTTAACTGTTAAATTCTATAGCAATTTGAAGATTGAGCGTGATAAAAACGCTTTATATATCATATAGCGGTGCCAATGCTTGGCGGGCTGAGTCCATTCCGTACTCCTCTGAGTAGGTTCTTAACTGGCTTTAAGCACCTTACTATCTTAATAGTGACAGTCTTACAGAATAACACACTACAGGAATAATATTTTTTTTCTGTCATCTCTCACTAAAGAGCAGGAGGAACACTTCGATTCTATAGGGATTTTTGTCTTCTGCCATCAGGGGCAGAAGTATGGAATTATCTCTGTCGAAGCTGATTGCTGTATTAAAGAAACCTTTTCAGGTATCTTCATAGTGGCAGCCAAGCGCACGCCCTTCGGCCGCATGGGAGGTAAACTGCGGGACGTGTACCCCTCAGACCTGTTAGCCACTGCTGCCAAAGAAGCTTTTAAAGCATCCGGAGTATCGCCATCAATCATAGATTCCGTTAACATTGGACAAGTTTTTGCAGTAAGAATATACTTAATCGCTTACAGTTTCACAGAATATTGTCACACGCATTTAAAGAATCAAGGTGAAACTTATCTTCTACTTTCTTGATAAAAAAGTAGGATTTAACGTTTAGAGAGATATCCCGCAATTTGTTCATCCCCCTACGGTTGGAGTTATAATCACACATAGACCACTTCAACTGCTTAAACCTTCTCCCAACACACGAATAAGTTAAAGGCAGAAAACTTAAGTCTGCCATCCCATAACGGCAATTAAGAATTTCCATAATCACAGCCCCAACGCGCTAGTGGAGATACAAAATTAATAAAAGTTCACAGTATTTTTTTTTGCCTTCGAAGGCAATGATATTATGTGGTCACCGTCGTCCATGGACGTCAGCAATGCCAGTGACAACCATGCCGCTGCCTTTCATGGAACACTCTATTTAATTATCTTTTGAAGAAGACCATGTTATGGTACTGAGGGAACACCGTGGAGGGGAGCTCATTCTATAAAGGACAATGTTAAAATTGGCCTAAGAACCGACACCAATTTGGCATTTATGATAATTCTTAGTATATTTTTTGCGATAATTATCAGTATTTAGATTGTGACGGACACTTCCAGTTAAGTAAGCTAAATTAAAAAGTTAATAAATAATCTGAGACAATAAATACCATTTTATGTGTATAATCTATGGCAGCGCTGCAAACAAAACACTCTTTCTTCCTAATGCCGGCACTTCACTTGGCTATTCGTATTTGCTGTTTTAAAACATGACATCAGTCTGTCCTATTCATTCCTTATTAAGCATGACAAGGACAAATTGTTGTCAAGTGAAGGGCCGGCATAAAACTTGATACTCTGTGGTTGTGGTGCATGCAGTTTGCATTCGTAGTAATCTGTGGCATTCGTGCATTCCAAAGAGTAGTTTAAATACCGGAAAGTGCATTCTCGTTTCGGATTACCTGTTGTGTGTGTTTATTTGCGATTGTTTTTCCCCATTTCGGCTATCTAATATGCCATCGATGTTACCAAAGAGCAGAGCCCTTATTACCAAGTGCTAGTGAACCTGTGCCACAACATCCTGAGAGGATCATACTGCCAAATTATTCAAGAACACCTGATACACATTCACGCTGCATATTTACACAATATACATGTGATATACAAATAAATACAATAAACAATATGATACAATTGTGTGAAAAATAGTCAATAAATAAGAAGCAAAACTACAGTTTTTATTTTATTCATGATTCCTACCTTACCAAGTTTTCCCTAATAGTTATTCTTTAAAATCGCACCGAATAAAATGAATTAGTTGTAATATTAATTCACTTCATACTGAGTTCATACTAAATTCATAGGTTGACCTATGTTTCATTAAATATTAAACATAACCTCAAAAAATTTTTAGTTTTCCTAATAATTTAAGTTCTCAGAAGTGTCCGTCAAAAATATTTGTTTTTACAGTCATTTACTTACGATTTTGAACCTAGAAAAAAATATTTCATGATTGTTGGTTCTTAGGCTAACTATGTACGGACGCTGAACAATGTCCTTTATTGTCCGTAGAATAAAAGATCTCGAACAGTTATGGGTTTAAGTGTTTCCATGTAAGACAATAGGGGTGATGACGGGATACAGTAAACGAAATTCTATTTAGTCCGTCAGTTAGATGATCAAAAAATAATGGACACGTATTTTTTCTTTGGGCAATCAACCAAAAAATGACAAAGTTATAGCGCGCCATAGTTTGGGAGTAGGGGCTCGTGACGTCACTTTTGAGTGAATTTTCACTTATAAGTGTACTCAAACGTGACGTCATGCGACTTTTCAAATCAATATATCTCTGCAATGTTTATACTATGTGAAAAAAGAAAAAATAAGTGTCCAATACTTTTTGATAATCTACCTGATAAACGAAGAAAAAAAAATAGTCATCATCCCTATTGATTCGTGTGAATCTGAAATAACTATGAAAAATGTACAACAGATCAGCGGATCTTCCGACGGTGGGCTCGCTCCTCGTCACGCTGCGCTCAAAGCAGGCGTAGCTCAAGAGAAACCAGCGCTCGGTATCAACCGCCTCTGTGGCTCCGGGTTCCAGGCCATCGTTAACAGCGCACAGGTATACAATAATTCATCATCATCAGCCTATTAAAACGTGAAGCTCACGTGTTCCCTCTCTCTTACAACCTGGGATCCTTTAAAAGAGGCGTGAAGAAGCAACATGCAGGCCGGCAGGGTCCTCACCCTGTTATGCTCATAGCTGGTGTGGCAGTTAGAACTGCTAAATCAGCTATCTTCGCGTCTGGACTTCACCTTCACTTAACATCAGGTGGGGTGAAGTCATTTGTCGGACCTATCTATAAAAAAATAAAGAAACCGTCTGAAATGACCCATGGGTTGGATTGGAATCCATCGTTAACTCTCTACTAGTTCCCATAGCAGTTAGGACTTTAGGACAGAATTCTATTAATAAAAGGGCCAGTTTTCTAGTGCTGATTTGCGGCAACTATGTCGACTGCAGACGCAGCCAGGACCAGGCAAACATGCGTTCCTAATCAAGGAGTCATGTCTGATAATAAGATAAAGCTCACTAAGCCGACGAGCGGCCGTAGAAAAAGTTGTTTGAATTTCACTTTTGCAGACTTAACTCGCTAACCCCGACGCAATCCATCGAGCTGCTTATACATAACTTACTGCGACTTCGTTTCCGTGGAAAAAATGGTTTCCCATACAAATTTCTACCCCCTTAATGGGGATTTCAATTATAAAAACCATCGTATATCCTTTCCCGGGACTTTGTACCAAATTTAATCTAAATCAGTTTAGCAGTATAATCGTGAAGAGGTAACAGACAGACAGAGAGACACACTTTTGCATTTATAATAATAGTTTGGGTATATAAAAAATAATGGAATACCTTTTATCAATCAATGCTCGTCTGGAATGCTCCCAACATTGGGAGGAAAGTAATCATCCACAGTCAACATGGTAGAATTCCAATTCCAACTCGGCAATGCTCCCAACATTGGAGGCGTTCCAGTCGATCATTGATTCCTTTGAATCCAACATCAAAGTAATCATCCACAGTCAACATGCGAGAATTCCAATTCAGTAGGACGTTAAAAACTATTTTTTCCAGGATATCATGACTGATGCAGCACAAGTTTCGCTTGCCGGTGGCACGGAGAACATGTCTGCAGTGCCTTTTGCGGTTCGTAACGTACGTTTTGGCACTTCCCTCGGCACCAACATCAACTTCGAAGACATGCTGACAGCCGGCTCGTTGGACACCTATTGCAACTTCACCATGCCCCAAACTGCGGAGAACTTGGCGGACAGATACGAGCTGAAGAGAGGAGAGGTGGACGATTTCGCGCTGCAGTCTCAGCAGAGGTGGAAGACTGGTGAAGTTTTTAAGAAATCTTTATAATTTTACTACGGGCTTGATATTTGTTCCTTTGTGAAAGGCTTCATTTCATATACGTACTTTGACGTAGCATCGTAATACTTAACTACTGTACATTCCGGAGACCCTAAAATCTTTTCATCATTATCTACTTTTTCTATAAATTGTAACATAATGAAGTTGCCATTTGGTTGTAAGGTAATTCATTAATCCAACGATTAATCCAACGTTGCTTTCATCACTCAATCGTTGCAAGAATTTGTAAAGCCTGAATACCGTTAACAAACCTCACTTTGCAGCTTACGATACCGGTGTTTTTAAAGAAGAAATGGCGCCTGTAACAGTCAAAGTGAAAAAGCAAGAAGTGGTAGTGGACACAGACGAACACCCTCGACCTGACACCACCAGGGAGGCGCTCTGCAAGCTGCCCGTGCTGTTCCGGAAGGGGGGTGTAGTCACTGCTGGCAACTCTTCTGTAAGTTGACATTTTCTAGAAGTTATGATAGTGGATATTTTGTTTCTCCGGACTCGGTGGCCCCTAGACTCTTAAAAAAATATTGTGTAGATGAAATCCTGCAGAAACCAAGAGAACTCTCCAAAAAATATCAGCACTTTAGTAACGTGTTAATTGTATCTCTTTGTAAAAGGGTGGCAAACGAGCTTATCGCCTACCCATTGCTATCCATTTGCCCATTTTAGTTACTCCAAATCCAGAAACAATTTGCTCAAGTTTATTTTAATATAGTGGAATAGGAACAGAGCTCGTAAATCCGCTGTTCTCTATTTTCAAACCTGCTCCAACTTATTATTTAACTAGCGGCCCGTCCTCGCTTTGCTTCGGTGTAGACTACAGTTTTTGTTCTCAGGCTATTATTATTATACACAATGACATTCATCTATGATTCTTCTTATACCTGCATGCAAAGTCTCAGCCCGATCGGTTTAAGGGGGTAGAATTGATCAAAACCTTTCTTATCGGATACCTACGTCATAACATCTACCTGCATGCCAATTTTCAGCCCGATCCGTCCAGTGATTTGGGCTGTGCGTTGATAAATCACTATGTCAGTCAGTCAGTCACCTTTGAGTTTTATATACCTATATATATACCTTTAATGTTAAAATATTTTCAATCCACATAGGGAGTGAATGACGGGGCAGGAGCTTTGATTCTGGCGAACGAGGAAGCAGTTAAGCAGAACAAACTGACGCCCCTTGCTAGACTAGTGGGATGGTCATTCGTGGGTGTAGACCCGAGCATCATGGGCATCGGACCGGTACCGGCCATACAGAATCTGCTGAAGGCCACCAACCTGACGCTTAATGACATCGACTTGATCGAGGTGAGAGAATGACTAAAGTTTCGTTACTATTAAAGCCCGGACGAGGCCTAGGGGTCTACTATATAGCTCTTTTCGCATTTACTGAAACTCCTTGTCCGTCTGGTGGAGATGGTCTTTCATAGACGCTGTAATGGGCATCGGAACAGTAGGCCTATTTGCTAACTGTTTTTGAGAGACGAAAGTGATAATCACCGAACTATTCAATGATCTACTACTGCTTAATTGTAAGGCCACTAAAATACTTGTTCTGAAAAGCATTGATGGATATGCGATTCTCTCTTTAGTTACACTGTAAATGTCAAAAAAGGCGAGTAGGCCGGTTGTACCGGCTATACAGAACCTGCTTAAGGCAACCAACGTGAAACTTAAAGACTTTCTTGTTATCATCATCAGCCTATTAATGTCTTCACTGCTGGGACACAGGCTTTCCCTATGGATGGAATAATCCCAATCTCCCTGATTGAGTCATGAACCACCACGCGGTTTTGGTCACCCATCCAATGGCTGACCACTGCGGAAGTTGCTTAACTGCAAAGATCGTAGCCGAACGCGCTAACCACTTTCCATCGCTAACTATTTCTGAACATTTATCATTGTAGGGACAGATTTGAAATTTCCTTTTAAGTTGTCTTTGAAGAGGCTCAATTCAGCCATCACAACAGACAGGACATATCGGGTTATGTAACATGGCTTACAGATAAGGGGCAAAAGAAGAAGTTTGATTTGAGTTTTAACCAAAACTGGGTTCTCGTAAGTTTTAGCAATTAGTTAAAACCAGTGTTTCCAGGATATTTTTCTGCTAAAGAAGAACAATGCTTGGACAAACTATTAGACCCAAACATCATCAGCGCGTATTTTCATCGTTTCAGATCAA
Organism: Chilo suppressalis; assembly: GCA_902850365.2. Lineage (NCBI taxonomy): Eukaryota > Metazoa > Arthropoda > Insecta > Lepidoptera > Crambidae > Chilo > Chilo suppressalis. Next base: position 4,690,947 of record OU963912.1, on the reverse strand, counting down.
CGAAGCCTTCGCGGCACAGACTCTGGCCTGCGTACGGGAATTGAACATAGATGAGGCAAAACTGAACGTAAATGGAGGCGCCATTGCTCTCGGCCACCCGGTGGGAGCTTCAGGCGCCAGAATTACTGCTCATCTAACACACGAACTCAGGTATCTAAGTTAGAAGGATGGACAAATCCCATCAACCACCATGATTTGAGGTACCTTCCAGAGGGAGATACGCGCGGAATGGAGAGAAAGATGGAAACCGCTCATCTTACTCACGAGCTCGGGTATCCTAGACAGAAAGATGGACAAACCCTCCACCAACCCATGGTCCTTCCTACCCATCATGGTATACGGACCGAATCTTGGGAGAGCACGAAGACTCTTGTTTTGACTCCATATACATTTTGTTTCCGTCCCTATTGGTTTTTCCTACTCTCCCTTTTCTGGGGCTAGACGTCACAGCACAGCACTTCACGTCGGGCATCTTCCTGGTGTTCGGTCCTACTCGTAAGTAACAGGAATGGAGTGCCAAGAATAGACAAAGTGGGCGTCCATAAATTACGTGAGATGTTTAAGGGGGGGAGGCGGTCGAGTCAAATCTCATCTAATCTTACGTTGGAGAGAGGGGGGTCTCGGCAAATATCACGCATTTTTTTTCTGATTGAAACAAAAAAAAATATATACTATTATAGTCCATTTAATCCAGATTGATTGACATTTTGAAAAATCTCACATGAGATTGGGGGATGGGGGAGGGCGTTGAATAAAAACTCACGACATCTCACCAGGGCGGGAGGAAGGGACAGAAAATTTAAAAAAACACCTCACGTAATTTATGGACACCCCCAAACTCGCAGAATGCATCCCAGTTACTTCTACAACTGACTAGGTTCCCATGAAAGACCGGGTTCTGTGATTGTGATCTTTCCTAGCATTTTTTTCCGAGCGGCCTCTTAAAGTGAGCATTCCCAGAGTGCATGATCTCGGCTCTCTTCTTCTCCATCGCCACTGGGGTAGAGTGCAGACTCACATAACGATAGGCAGTTCAATCGCGGTCTGAAGCACCCACGCCCCGTTAGAAGTTGTGAGACCTCGTAATTCGGTTCGATCCAGTGGTTGGATAGTCCGGGAAGAATTTATAGAGCGTACGTCCACGAACAACCTTCAGATCAGCAGGGAGAACTCCCGCAATGCCCCTTTCAATATTAGGCCGTAGCTGGAACTTAGCTACGTCACTGACACTTACCTACACCTCCTACCTGAAATCCTGACCGAGTTAATTGTTTTTCCTAGTCAAAACTACTTTAAAAAATCGAGCCGATAAATGCTTATAATAAAAAAATATAATAAACTGTCAGACGCTTCAAATTCACTATAAACTTCTACTCCCCATCATAGAGTTAATTGATAGAACAGTCTCCGACTTGGACAAACAATATTATTCGCTTTTTTTTTTTTTTTCAGACGACGTGGCTTGAAGAGGGCTATCGGGTCTGCTTGCATCGGAGGCGGTCAAGGCATCGCATTACTGATCGAGACTGTTTAATAACTATCGCTATAATTATTTAGTTAATAACAACGTTTTGCACCTTCCATGGCAGGGCATTGTGATTGTGACCTTTAATTTTGGACAAGTTGTCAGTTTGTCAATTTTAGACGATAACCGTGTGAGCTTGATTTCAAAATACGAAACAAGATAATTTAACACGCCTAAAAGGGGCAAATAACCATCTCCTTTTGTTGTACGTGGGTAGGTACAACACCGAATAAATTCATTATTTATTTCTTGAGTAATTACTAACAGTTAGCAACATTGCACCAGGACTGAGGCACCAGCTTTCAATATAAGCTTTCGACTTTGAAATTAACTTTAATTAAAGTCGTATTTAGCTTGAAAATTAATCGGTAGGCAGTTTTTGATACCATGATGTAAATAATATTTTTGCCTGTTAAGTATTTCGTAATAATAAATATATCTTTTTTAATATATTGTTGTGTTTTATTTGTATTTTTTCTATATCAATAGCATTGATTATTTACTCTAGGAGGAGCTCGATGGCGTAGGTGGTTAGCGCGTTCGGCTGCGATCATTGAACTTACGAGCCCTTTCACATTTTTTGCAGTTAATCGCAATTTTTGAGCGCCTCGAATACCAAGGGGGTAAACGAGGCGCTCAAAAATTGCGAAAAAGAAGAGATTTTGATTATTTCAAATAGAAGTAAACAGTACAGTTATTCTTTCTAATGTAAGTTAATGTAGAATATTTGTAAATACTATTTTCCTTTTTTTGTACTGATCAATCTACCGCAGCTAGTTTACGGAAAAACGATCATACGCACAACTTCAAACGCCTCAATCTCTCAATAATGTTCAAAAATTAGATCAAATTAATTACTACGACATCAGAAATAAGTTTTTGTTGTAACATAATTTATTGGAATCTTGATTTTCCATCTCATTAATTATTAAAAAAACATCTAACCTCCGTGAGTTTTCCCAAAAAATAACACAGTAACAATAAATAGAATTACTATAAAAAACTTTCATAAAATTAATCTAAAATCATTGAACTACTGAAATATGTATATATTTTTATAATTAGTTCATTAATAATTATTTTATAAGACTTGAAACATCACCCGTAAAATGCAATATATTATACTAGTGCAAATCTACGCGCCTCAGTACGGCGCCAGCGCCTTCCTAGCTGAGGTGTGTGTCGGTTTGTACCGCACGCGTCCCGACTCCCGAGCGATGCCGTTAGGCGAATGCCCCCAGGTCATAAGTATTGTCACACAGTAAAAACTTTTCTTTTAGAATGCTGGCCACAAAAAAGTTTATTGAATTTCGAATTGTTCATGAAGATAAAAATGAATACTTTTTAGAATTTTACTCATTTTTAAATATGGAGTGGACGCTTAAAGAAGACCGTGTTGCAGTTATTGCGTTGCATCGTTGCGGTTTCGCGCCAATTCAAATTTTTGACATACTGAAAAATTTAAATATAACCAAAAGATTCGTTTATCGTACCATCAAACGATACAATGAAGACTCTAGCGTAGATGACAGGTCAAGAAGTGGTCGCCCTCGGTCTGTTAGGACTCCAGCAGTGATAAGTTCCAGACAGCTGAAATCGAGTTTATGAACGCAACTTAAAATGGTTGACGATTTAGGTTTCCACACAGTCATAGCCAAAGCTCAATAAATTAAAGAAAAATATCAACCAATATTAATTATCAACATTTGTTATTGTTTGTTTACAAATGTTTGGTTTTTAATCTAGAATTAGCCGAGTGCTAAAAAAGGGTTCCAAATTTTTTTTGTAAACCGTACTTTTCAAGCGACATTTGAGAGATGGAGGTCATTGGCTTTCCTTTTATTATTTGAATCGCACTATAACTACTCTTATGACTGTAACCCGTTTCGTGTCTTAAAAATAATCCCTTGTAGGAATAGTAGGTACTTACTATTAGTAACGTAACAATATTATATCTTTATGCTCTTTAAAGCCTGAAAAGCAGATATAGTTGTCATATTTACAAATAGCAAATATAAATAGCCATGAGGATTGTCAGCATAATAAGTACTATTAGAAAGTGTATAACATTATTTTTGTCTTTTATAATGTAAATGTTCTATCTCTCAACAGGCGTCGTGGCCTGAAGAGGGGCATTGGGTCCGCGTGCATCGGTGGCGGACGGGGCATCGCCGTTTTAGTTGAAATTAGAGTAAGCAGAAACTGTTGGCTCTTCAGATGGGGTTAAGCAGAACCACGGTGAATAGAGTGTTAAATGAAGACATAGAGCTTCGGGCCTCCGGGAAGAAAAACAGGACATCGTTTGAATGCTCGTCTAATGGACCTGAGACTGAAGAGATGCCGCGCTTTTTTGAAGCGGTACGCGGGAAAAAAATATCGGGAAATTCTTTTTTCGGATGATATTTTTTTTACCGTAGAAGAGAGCTACAGCAAACAAAATGATAAGGTGTACGCACACAGTAGTGAAGAAGCGAGCAACCGTATTCCGCGTGTCCAACGAGGTCATTTTCCATCCTCGCTCATGGTATGGTTGGGAGTTTCTTATTGGGGCTTAACAGAGGTACATTTTTGTGAGAAAAGTGTAAAAACGAATGCAGTTGTATATCAAAATACAGTCCTGACGAACCTTGTGGAACCTGTTTCTCATACCATGTCCAATAACAGGAACTAGGTATTCCAATAAGATTCGGCGCCAGCTCATAGAGCGAAGAGCACACAAGATTGGCTAGCAGCGCGTGAAATCGACTTCATCCGGCACGAAGACTGGCCCTCCTCAAGTCCAGATTTGAGTCCGTTAGATTACAAGATGTGGCAACACTTGGAGGAAAAGGCGTGCTCAAAGCCTTATCCCAATTTGGAGTCACTCAAGACATCCTTGATTAAGGCAGCCGCCGATATTGTCATGGACCTCGTTCGTGCTGCGATAGACGACTGGCCGCACAGATTGAAGGCCTGTATTCAAAATCACGGAGGTCATTTGAATAAACTTAATTGTCATAAGAATCTACGTTTTGTTAAGTTCATTTTGGTATATTAATTGTTACATAATGAATAAACTTGTTTCAATTATTTTATATTAAACATGTGACAGAATTTATAACCTGACTAGGTAAATACGTAAAAAAAAACTAACTTAACACACTAAGTACACCTCTCAAAAATAAATCAAACCTCAAAAAGATCAAGGGGTCTACTCTCTTTCTCCGAAACGGGCTTTCAATAAAGAAGTTCAAACGAAATTTAATTTCGCCAATTTAAGGTAATTTGAACGATAAACTATCAAATTGAAGCTTCCTTTGAGCAGGCTTAGAAAATCTACACCTCAATCTATATTCCGACGACGAATATTATTATAATTAATAATGAACCAGAAACATAGTAAGAAGAGTGCGACTGCGAAGTTTTGATTGTTTTGAACTCAGGTATCTTAGATAGAAAGATGGACAAATCCTATCAACCACCATGATCTTAGGAACCTTCCAGCGGGAGATACGCGTGGAATGGATAGAAAGATGGTCACCGCTCATCTTACGCACGAACTCAGGTATCCTAGACAGAAAGATGGACAAATCCTCCACCAACCCATGGTCCTTCCTACCAATCACGGTATAGGGACCGAATCTTGGGAGAGCGCGGGGGTACTTGCCTGTAGCTTTTTCCCTACTTGCGATTGTTTTGACATTTTTGGTTTTTCCTACCCTCCCCTTTCTGGGGTTAGACGTCACAGCACAGCACTTCGCGTCGGGCATCTTCCTGGTGTTCGGTCCTACTCGTAAGTAACAGGAATGGAGTGCCAAGAATGGACAAACTCGCAGATTGCATCCCAGTTACTTCTACAACTGACGAGGTTCCCATAAAAGACCGGTCCGGGTTCTGTGATTGTGTTCTTTCCTAGTATTTTTTTCCGAGCGGCCTCTTAAAGTAAGCATTCCCAGAGTGCATGATCTCGGCTCTCTTCTTTTCTATCGCCACTGGGGTAGAGTGCAGACTCATAACGGTAGGCGGTTCAATCGCGGTCTGAAGCACCCATGCCCCGTTAGAAGTTGTGAGACCTCGTAATAGGCTAGTTGACTCATGTCGAATTGTATTAAATAAATGTTTATTTCTTAAAGTATTTGGTCCAAGGAACCTAAATATATCGATTTCACTTCATAAAAGCAGAAGATTGCTCTAGAAATTTAATTTAAAAAAATAATTTTTAGTCTATACTTTTTAAACACCAAAAACGCTGTTCGCCATATCGGCCATGATTGTGACGTCTCTTTTAGTAAACAACTAAATGTCATTCATACATAACTTTAAAACTTGTATTATTAAAACAGATAATAAATGAAGAGACTTAAAATATTATTCAATGAGTACTTACATCAAAGTGATCTACGCAAAAATAAATTTTACTATGAATCGATAAAGTTGCAGGATCACTTTTAGCAAGTTCTAACCAGGTATTGCGTAGGTTAATTTCTTTCGGCACTTTAATCCACAACTTTCCTGGAGTCTTCAAGGATGTGTTTTTACATTCTCGTACAATACAATAATGATAATTACTATATTTTTCGTGGTATCTATTAGAAATCATGTTTTTTTTATTAAAAACTCAGATAGGTTATTTTCTACGTGCTTACGAGTTTTTGTTTACTACCGTCGACGTCATAGCATAGATAATCTATAGACTAAAATGGCCGACAGCGTTTTTGTATGTCCATGAAAAGTCTATTTTAAAATTGAAGATTTGTAGCTTTCTAGGTCTCAAAAAAATACAATACATTTTTTTTCGGTCTAATAGAACATTTATTAACCATTTAAAACCTTTTTCCAAAAAGGGTCAACTAGCCTATTTGGTTCGATCCAGTAGTTGGAGAGTCCGGGAATAATTTATAGAGCTTACGTCCACGAACAACCTCCAGGTCAGCGGGAGAACTCCCGCAATGCCCCTTTCAATATTAGGCCGTAGCTGGAACTTAGCTAGGTCACTGACACTAACCAAATCTTCCTACCTGAAATCCTGACCGAGTTAATTGTTTTTCCTAGTCAAAACTACTTTAAAAAATCGAGCCGATAAATGCTTATAATAAAAAAATATAATAAACTGTCAGACGCTTCAAATTCACTATAAACTTCTACTCCCCATCATAGAGTCAATTGATAGAACAGTCTCCGACTTCGACTAACAATATTATTCGCTTTTTTTCAGACGACGTGGCTTGAAGAGGGCTATCGGGTCTGCTTGCATCGGAGGCGGTCAAGGCATCGCACTACTGATCGAGACTGTTTAATAACTATGGCTTTAATTAGTTAGTAACAACGTTTTGCAATAGGTATTTTCAATGTGGTGGATTTCATCTTTCATGGCAGGGTATTGTGATTGTGACCTTTGATTTTGGACAAGTTGTCAGTTTGTCAATTTTAGACGATAACCGTGTGAGCTTGATTTCAAAATACGAAGCAAGATAATTTAACACGCCTAAAAGGGGCAAATAACCATCTCCTTCTATTGTACGTGGGTAGGTACAACACCGAATAAATTCATTATTTATTTCTTGAGTAAGTACTAACAGTTGGCAACATTGCACCAGGACTGAGGCACCAGCTTTCAATGTAAGCTTTCGACTTTGAAATTAACTTTAATTAAAGTCGTATTTAGCTTGAAAATTAATCGGAAGGCAGTTTTTGATACCATGATGTAAATAATATTTTTGCCCGTTAAGTATTTCGTAATAATAAATATATCTTTTTTAATATATTGTTGTGTTTTATTTGTATTTTTTCTATATCAATAGCATTGATTATTTACTCTAGGAGGAGCTCGATGGCGTAGGTGGTTAGCGCGTTCGGCTGCGATCGTTGAACTTACGAGCCCTTTCACATTTTTTGCAGTTAATCGCAATTTTTGAGCGCCTCGAATACCAAGGGGGTAAACGAGGCGCTCAAAAATTGCGAAAAAGAAGAGATTTTGATTATTTCAAATAGAAGTAAACAGTACAGTTATTCTTTCTAATGTAAGTTAATGTAGAATATTTGTAAATACTATTTTCCTTTTTTTGTACTGATCAATCTACCGCAGCTAGTTTACGGAAAAACGATCATACGCACAACTTCAAACGCCTCAATCTCTCAATAATGTTCAAAAATTAGATCAAATTAATTACTACGACATCAGAAATATGTTTTTGTTGTAACATAATTTATTGGAATCTTGATTTTCCATCTCATTAATTATTAAAAAAACATCTAACCTCCGTGAGTTTTCCCAAAAAATAACACAGTAACAATAAATAGAATTACTATAAAAAACTTTCATAAAATTAATCTAAAATCATTGAACTACTGAAATATGTATATATTTTTATAATTAGTTCATTAATAATTATTTTATAAGACTTGAAACATCACCCGTAAAATGCAATATATTATACTAGTGCAAATCTACGCGCCTCAGTACGGCGCCAGCGCCTTCCTAGCTGAGGTGTGTGTCGGTTTGTACCGCACGCGTCCCGACTCCCGAGCGATGCCGTTAGGCGAATGCCCCCAGGTCATAAGTATTGTCACACAGTAAAAACTTTTCTTTTAGAATGCTGGCCACAAAAAAGTTTATTGAATTTCGAATTGTTCATGAAGATAAAAATGAATACTTTTTAGAATTTTACTCATTTTTAAATATGGAGTGGACGCTTAAAGAAGACCGTGTTGCAGTTATTGCGTTGCATCGTTGCGGTTTCGCGCCAATTCAAATTTTTGACATACTGAAAAATTTAAATATAACCAAAAGATTCGTTTATCGTACCATCAAACGATACAATGAAGACTCTAGCGTAGATGACAGGTCAAGAAGTGGTCGCCCTCGGTCTGTTAGGACTCCAGCAGTGATAAGTTCCAGACAGCTGAAATCGAGTTTATGAACGCAACTTAAAATGGTTGACGATTTAGGTTTCCACCCAGTCATAGCCAAAGCTCAATAAATGAAAGAAAAATATCAACCAATATTAATTATCAACATTTTTTATTCTTTGTTTACAAATGTTTGGTTTTTATTCTAGAATTAGCCGAGTGCTAAAAAAGGGTTCCAAATTTTTTTGCAAACCGTACTTTTCAAGCGACATTTGAGAGATGGAGGTCATTGACTTTCCTTTTAATATTTGAATCGCACTATAACTACTCTTATGACTGTAACCCGTTTCGTGTCTTAAAAATAATAATAAATAATCTCTTGTAGGAATAGTACACAATATATATTTATCCTCTTTAAAGACTGAAAAGCAGATATAGTTGTCATATTTACAAATAGTAAATATAAATAGCCATGAGGATTGTCAGCATAATAAGTACTATTAGAAAGTGTATAACATTATTTTTGTCTTTTATAATGTAAATGTTCTATCTCTCAACAGGCGCGTGGCCTGAAGAGGGGCATTGGGTCCGCGTGCATCGGTGGCGGACTGTGGCGGGTTAAATGAAGACATAAGGCTTCGGGCCTCCGGGAAGAAAAACAGGACATCGTTTGAATGCTCGTCTAATGGACCTGAGACTGAAGAGATGCCGCGCTTTGTTGAAGCGGTACGCGGGAAAAAAATATCGGGAAATTCTTTTTTCGGATGAAATTTTTTTACCGTAGAAGAGAGCTACAACAAACAAAATGATAAGGTGTATGCACACAGTAGTGAAGAAGCGAGCAACCGTATTCCGCGTGTCCAACGAGGTCATTTTCCATCCTCGCTCATGGTATGGTTGGGAGTTTCTTATTGGGGCTTAACAGAGGTACATTTTTGTGAGAAAAGTGTAAAAACGAATGCAATTGTATATCAAAATACAGTCCTCACGAACCTTGTGGAACCTGATTCTCATACCATGTCCAATAACAGGCACTAGGTATTCCAATAAGATTCGGCGCCAGCTCATAGAGCGAAGAGCACACAAGATTGGCTAGCAGCGCGTGAAATCGACTTCATCCGGCACGAAGACTGGCCCTCCTCAAGTCCAGATTTGAGTCCGTTAGATTACAATGCCTGTATTCAAAACCACGGAGGTCATTTGAATAAACTTTATTGTCATAAGAATCTACGTTTTGTTAAGTTCATTTTGGTATATTAATTGTTACATAATGAATAAACTTGTTTCAATTATTTTATATTAAACATGTGACAGAATTTATGACCTGACTAGGTAAATACGTAAAAAAAAACTAACTTAACACACTAAGTACACCTCTCAAAAATAAATCAAACCTCAAAAAGATCGGGGGTCTACTCTCTTTCTCCGAAACGGGCTTTCAATAAAGAAGTTCAAACGAAATTTAATTTCGCCAATTTAAGGTAATTTGAAGGATAAACTATCAAATTGAAGCTTCCTTTGAGCAGGCTTAGAAAATCTACACCTCAATCGATATTCCGATGACGAATATTATTATAATTAAAAATTAACCAGAAACATAGTAAGAAGAGTGCGAAGTTTTGATCGAAATTATTTCGTTTTTCGTTGAATTAGAGGAGGCCTCCAGGAGCCCTATTTTTGAATCACTCGTCTGACATAGTATCGTCGAATGCGACATAAGTCACCTTCGACTTTCAAGTCTCATGATACTGATTTTCCGTATTTTTGAATTATTCGTTACCAGTGTTACCTGTTTAATACAAAATATAAAGTTTTACTCAGTTCACGCAGAAAAAAAAACCGCAATGAAAACCGAACAAAAAGCATGACATTAATAGATTATCGTCGTCTAATAGCACAAAAAAATTGACAATTATTCTATCATTCGCCTCCACCGTTCGCCATTCAGCAAGTGGTCTCACCCATTCGTTGCACTCGAGCGATACAAAAATACGGAATTAATTATGTCGAATGAAATTTAGTAGAAATCGAACGTTCGACGCAAGACGAGTGATTCAAAAATAGAGCTCCAGGTATTCTTCACAAAGTAGCGTAATATTAACTTTTTGAATGTCTCTTTAAAATGTATTTTGTTTTGAGAATTAAATAAAATTTCCCGGTTTTTCGAGTTTAAGAGATTAATGTTAGAAAACTATTATACTTGAAAGACTTTATTAACAAAAGAAATTGTACCTTCCCTATTTAAAGATTGAATATTGAAGTGAATGTCGACATAAAAAGTGATACATATAGTTAATCTTGTAAATATTTTTTATCATATCACTCATTTATCAATAAAACTTAAGACAGAGCTACCTTTAATATATATCTTTATATATATAATTCTTCTGTGAGTGTGTATGTCACTGAACTTCTCTTAAACGACTGGACCGATTTTGATGAAATTTTTTGTGTGTGTTCAAGGGGATCTGAGAATGGTTTAGATTCACAAAGACGTGTAGACAGGACAACGTCTGTCGGGTCCGCTAGTATTAGTATATATTTTATTAAAGCAACGTAAATATGATGAAAAGTTATTACTTTATTATATTTACAATTTGAATGTTTAAATTGTTAACTGCTATTGTTACACAAGTACTGCGAATTTCATTCTTATCATTCAGTAATAAATTCCATGATAATGTCACATCGTAACCATTCACGAATCCTTGTTTGTACTTTAAACAGTGGACTTCGCACTGGTTCGAAGTTTGTACCGTGACTTGACAATTTCTTTTAATAAACAGTTTATTACAAACAGCCCTAAAAATATAACAAGTCAAAGTCATCATGACAATCTTATCTCATCATAATAAAGATTGGAATTTGATCCCTAAACATTTTACGCACTCAAAAAGTATCTACTCTCGTCATAAGCTGTCGACGCCCTTGAAACCTATTATTGCCACTTAAATGTGGCCACGGATTTTTGTCCGTAGAGGAACTGGACGAATCCATGATACTTATGGTTAACTTATGGTTTTAATTTACACAGTAAGTACTTACACTCTTTCCTTATAAATATACACACTGCACAAAAGCAAATAATCAAGGACGGTACACAAAAATAGTATTAGTATAATTCACTAAAAACAACCAAAACACTCCGCCAATACATGCCTACATAGTTTTGGCACGCATCGGCGCCGCTCTGCACTTGTCGTTGTTTGTCGGCCCGCCCGAGACACTCTTTCCACATAATACAGCTGAATCTAACTGTCCTTATTTATTTATTTACTCTTTATTGTTTTGTAACAAATGGCGGACTTAATACCACATGGCATTCTCTACCAGTCAACCATCGGGCTAAGCAGAGACATTATGCGGTATTACCGGTCCTTCTCCCTCTATATTCCGCGCGTATCTACCGCTGCCCCCTCATAACTAGGAAGGTTCGTCAAATCATGGCTGGTTGGTGGGATTTGTCCATCTTTCTATTTAGGATATCTGAAATCGTGTGTAAGATAGCTTACCAAAAGTACACTTTCCACATAAAACAGCTGAATCTAACTATCCATTTTTCTCTCCATTCCGCGGGTATCTCCAACCTTAGCAAGGTTCCTCAGATCATGAGAAATTGGTGAGATTTTTCCATCTTTTTAACTAGAATACCCGAGCTCGTGTGTAAGATGAGTAGTAAATCTCGTGCTCAAAACTCTCGCTGGGTAACCGAGAGCACTACCGGCGCAATTGCTCTCGGTCACGGATCGAATTGTACTTCCTAGCTTACCATATTTGTCACTCTATCCACATAAAATAGTGGAATCTAACTGTCCATCTTTCTCGCCAGACGCCCATTTCATGGCCTTCGCCTCGTGCCCCGAACGTAAGTACGCAGAACAGCAAGTGGGGAACATGTTGCACTATGTTTAGTGAATTAGTGAGGCTAACAGCACTTCTCGCGTAGGACAGCCAAACCTACAGGGATCAGAAGCAGCGTCAAAGGAAATCACTTCCATAGCACGTGATCACCAACTGGATGTGATCCTGGTACAAGAGCAATACCAGGAGGTGTCAAGACTATTGCAGTGTAGTGCCAATTCCATAAAATGGTAGGAAAGTCAAATCTGTACATTGAATATTTTTTTAAAAGAATACTACTATAATCTCTAATTTCCAATAAAAACCTTGTGTGTACCGTGCTCCACCATCTAAGTAATGATCATGTAATTCACGTTGGGCTGGGCGATATGAGTGTCGACATGAGTTCGGCTTATTTTCAGTGCAACCAAGATATTAGCCGTCATATTCTTAATCTGGAAGGTGTCTTAGACCATCTGGCCGGCAAACCAGTCCTCATCTGTGTGGATAGTAACACGCACTCCCCGATGTGGTTCTGTGAAGAGAGGCAATATACAGGACGCGGCCGTGACACTGAATACAGAAGGAACCACATGGATGGCTTCATCTTAAGCCGGAACCTCCGTATACACAGTGAACCTGACCAGTCAAACACTTTCAGTGAGCCTAACGGGGAATCGAATGTGGACCTCACTTTATCGTCTAGCGGGTTCAATATTAACGACAGGACGGTGGTGTAAGTATATTTTCCATTAAATATTTTTTTTTAAGTTTTCTGTAAAAAAATTATACTACTTTCTACTAATATTATAAATGTGGAAGTTTCTATAGATGTATGTTATTCTTACTCTTTCTCTCTAAAATGGCAGCCTATAATACATTGAGTTTTGGAAAAAAACTAATTTAAGTTGTATAAACAGCATATTCCAAATTTAAGTAATATATTGTTGGTATATTTTAACCTAGATTAGCACATACAATTCTTTTAATTATGAAAAAATTGACAAATTTCAGATATACAAATTAGTAAAAACATTTCTTTATTCTCTTTTGATTTAATATAAAAATGTTTTGCAGGTGGTGTTTTGACTGAAAAGGTCGTTGATTTACAACAAAAAGCTGTAAATAAATCGAAGATACTGAGTAAAATAAGCTTACCCGTAATTTTTATTTTTATTTAAGTATTTTTATCTATTATAATTAGTTGATTACTTTATTAACTTAACTTTAAAAAGAAAACTTATATCAGAAATATGTTATCTATATTTAAGAGAGCATCTATCCTAATCATCTTTTTTCTTTCATCTTTTGTTAGCTTTTTTCCTTAACTTACCTCTATGGGCTTTAGTCATGTTTTAGTTAATAAGTGACATTACATAATGAAATGAACCTTTCAATTAATTTTCTTATACTAATAATGAAGAGTTAAAAAAAATTAAATCATTTCACCTCACAATGATACTAATTTTATTGAAATGCTTCTTAAATCTATACTTATAATAAATCTGTAGAGGGGTCAATTCTGTACATGAAATATATTTTCAAAATAACTATCAGGGGGTGATTAGTGATCAATACTGATGCCAAAAATGCATTCAGTAAAATTTTTGTCTGTCTGTCTGTATGTTCCTTATAGAAACAAAAACTACTCGACGGATTTTAACGAAACTTGGTACAATTATTCTTCATACTCCTGGGCAGGTTATAGTATACTTTTCATCACGCTACAATCAATAGGAGCAGAGTAATTAAGGGAAATGTTGGGAAAACGGGAGAAGTTACTCCATTTTTTAAGCTTACGTCGCGTGCGCAGCCTCAATGGTTAAAGTTACATAGACATTATGTATGACGGAAATATTCTACATAAAATTTTCTAAAAAATATCCCGCAACAGTATGTCTATCTTTTATAGTTGACTCACAATAACACGTGTAACTCCTGATAGCTTAGCAGTTCGGAGCATTCTGATTATATTTGTTTACTCTTACGTTTATAATACTCTCACTCATCCCTAATTTAAAAAAGTTAACATTATTACCTATACAATAAAAAAAGAATCATAGAAATCGGTATAGAAACACCAAACTTATACATGAAATAAGCCATCGCGCCGTCGCACGTGAATACTGAATCATGCTATAAGGATTATTTTTGTGTAACGGTTGCCGCGCTCGACACGGGTCGCGGCGGCGCGGTAGGTATAAGAAGAATGTCATTGTGTATAATACAGGCCTGAGAACAATAACTATAGTCTACACTTCAGCTCTACACCGAAGCGAAGCGAGGGCGGGCCACTAGTCTTTATTAAAACATATTTCTGATGTTGTAATAATAAATTTTTTTCAGCATCAGCAATGGATCAAAGTGTAACTAACTTAAAAAAAAGTGTTGAAGAAGGTAAATGAAAAGAATTTCAAATATACAACACGGCTAAAGAAAGCAATGAAAACACAGAACAATACAGGGCGTCCCACGGCTACCTCACACGGAGGGAAAGTATATTAAATATTGAAGATAGGATATTTTACTGAAAGAAGACATCATTTTATTTTTAATAATAACTAGAACTGCATTCACAGTTTGTTTTTTAAATCGTCTGCTACAACTGGGAATCAAACTCGTGAAATTTCTAAAAAAAAACATATATTATGATAACCATCGAAAGGGTTAATCGTAAGGATTATTTTTTGCTAAATAACATAGAATTCTAAATGAAAGGAATGTCTTATTACGTGATAAAAATAATAAAGTGAAATACAAACTGTAGTACGTATGCATTTCTTTATGAACTCACAGTTACAATGCGATTGGCTGAAATTAATAAAAATAATAATTCGAAAATGGAACACATACATTTTCAAGCGTCATTTCTTTAGTTTTTTTGTCAGTTTCATTTTCGTTTATTAGCAATTTTTTGTTAATTTACTTACCATGGCGTATCAAAATAAAATGGATTTAATTGAAGCTTACTTTATGAACCACAAAGAGATATTAGCTTTGCGGTGATACCGCGAAAGATATTCTGATAGAGACGTACCTTCTCGATATGTGTTTAAAAGGTTAGTGGATACTTAAAGAAATTTAGGACGTTTTGATATGCGCTTACAGAAACCACAGCAGCGGATGATAACATCAACGATGATGAACTCAACATTTTGACTTACCTACTTTGAGGCGTATCCGATTTTTTTTATAAAAATCTGTGAATGCAGTTTTAGTTATTTTTAAAAATAAAATGATGTCTTCTTTCTGGTAAATGTCCTATCTTCAATATTTAATATACTTTCCCTCCGTGTGAGGTTGCCGTGGGACGCCCTGTATACTCTCTACGAGAAAGAGAGACTGAATGAAAATGATAGATCCAACTTGTAGATTTTTTATATATAACTGGTGTCGTGACGTAAATAAATTATTAAACGGGTGCCGTTATATAGTTGCGTAACTATACATTTTTTTTAAAGATGATATTAAAAGAATTGCATGCTAATATTTATAAAAAATAAATAAAAATAATTGATTTATAAATGTTTTTTATTTATTCTAACCAACTGTGTTAAAGCTAAATTTTTAGACAATTATCAAAAAAATATGTGTAAACGAATAGTAGATAAATTATCTAATAATGTAGCTTTAACACAGTATGGTTTTTTCCTTTTTTCATATTAATAATCACATTAAAATAACGCCGGCAGCTTAATGCCGGTACATGACTTGTGATTATGTCATGAATCGCTAGATGGCGCTGTTTGCTCAGGTTAACTGATATCTCTATTACTAGTATATTATATAATGTCGTCTATGGGCGCAGCGCGTTATTTTAATGTAAACAAGCTGTGACATCATTCTGTATTGGAATGTCGGTGTCGTGCAAAGGTTAGTAAAGTGCTTTAGTTTTTATATAAAATTAATACTTTTCAATGAATTATATCTTTTGGTCGGCTTATAAAAGTTGAACGAGTAGGTAGTGTAAACAAAGGAATACCTCGATGGTCCCGAGCGGCTATATCTTATCTCGCTCAGAATTTGGAGTAGAATCGTAATTGAACGTGTCCTATATGGACTAGCGTAACTCTCGCGCCCGGCGCGAAGTATCGTATTTCAGCAGGCCGTGTTTATTTTAACGCATCTCCGTGCGCGCGTCAGATCCATTGTATCTCTCGCAGCTTTAGGACGGAGTATCGTAACTCACCGACTGGAAAACGCTCCGTCGTATCTCAGATATGCGAAAACGTTTTATCGTATCGACCAAGTGCATGTTCTCAGTAATCGCGATTTGAAAGTTTCACGTTCTGAAAAATAAAATTTCGCACGCAATCGATTTTATTATATTTATTCAACTAAAGAAATTATACATTTAGTACTCCCAGAAATTGTTGACATGTTACGAAAAAATGCGTTTCTCAGAGGGGACTATTTTTGGCACAATAAAGCGATTTCAAACCGATCAATTTTGCTGTGTCGATCGACACTTTTAGAATTCCGAGGAATTTTTTACGCGTAATGCATTATAAAATGCATGTTTCTCAGAGGGAATAAGATTTCTGGCGCAAAGCGCTTTCAAATCGGCCAATTTCGCTTTGTCGATCGGTAGCAAACCGCGGTACGCTTTTTTAAGAGTGTACGAACTCAAATTGATGGAACGTCCTCCTGTACCCGATGTTACATCTAATCGTTTCGATTCTTCGCTGAAATGATGCTTGAACTCAACGACAGGATCAAGATTTGAATTTACGTACAATTCCCGGATTTTGGACAATCCTACTTTATTTCCATCCATATCTTTTTCCCATTGCAAATGTTTCGCGAATTCTTTAAAATTATAAATGTTTTCTTGAATAACTTCAGTTACATCGTACTGTTTTGAACCCGCTTTCTTTGCTGTTTTCACAATGGAAATCCTATCTTCAGGGCTATGGATGGTCACATTTTTACTCCTTTTTTCGATCAAGGCGTGCATTGAGTCCCCTTCGTTTTGAGTGTGTCCAGTCTCCAGGAATCTGTATGTGATTTCGATGTTGTGACGCACGGCTGCAAGATACATCATGGAAAAAACAAATTGGTTCTTGTTTTGACCAGCGCAGTTGTCTGAGTAGAAGAAAAATTTCTTCACTCCTGTCTCAACTTTTTTCTCAATGAAATCGAGAAGAAAACTGGCGATTTCATTACTGCCTTTGGAACCAATCGTTTCATTCCACATGTAGCAGAAACCGTCGTGTCTTGTGCAATCGTACACAGTAAAATTGTACACTGAAAGATGTCGCTTGTAATAAAATGCAGAAGATTCTGCACGCGGAGATGGCAAAACTTTTTGCATGTCAAAGCATGCAACACACGATGAAGAGTCTTTGTTGCAAGTCTTTTTATTTTCGTTCTTCATTTTTTGGGCGAGATTTTTTAACCCTATGTGCGTATCGTAAGATGCTTGCAATTCGAGCCTTTCATCGGGTGTTGCATGTTTCCAAGCGTAGCACACATCGCACTGATCCTTCTTCGGTTTGAAGAAGTGCAAATTAAACTCTCTATCAAAAATGTCTTTATACTGCCGGTAAGTAGCAAAAGTGAACTTATGTTCCCCAGCGGGTCGATTTTTTTTCATCCAGGCTTCGTAAAATGTATACATTTTAGGAAGGGATAGATTCTCATCCAAATAATCACGATTGCTAGCCGTTTTGACCCATTGCTCATTAATGTCAAGCGTGTCCAAAAACATGACTTTGCACACTTTGACCACGCGACCATTACTGCGAAAACTGTACGATCGCGATTCGTTACGTCGCGATTCCCAGTGGGTCTTTCTGTCCTTAACGGGGCAAGTATCAACGCGCCTCGCAAGATATTCCCACTTTTCTTTATGAGTCTCTATAGCCCAAAACTCTTTAAACAGCAAAATGCGGTCCTCCTCTGACACATAGGTCCTGCACTTATTGCGACATTTTTCATGGCAACCAGGTCTTATGCTACGAGATGCAATCAGTTTACCCTCTTGACTTTTGTCTTTATATACACTGACATAAGCCTCGCCAGCTTGCCTCGCGCGTTTCGCGACATTCTTCGCCCAATTACTGACATTACGCGTACGCTTGCGTGACGTTCGTGCAGTAGCGCGGTCATCTTCGGCCATTCCTTCTTGCTCATGTTGCTGATCATCTCGTTCGAGCTGTGGATCAGTTTGTTGGTCAGGCTGCAGGGCAGCGGTGGAAGGATCATCATTCTCTGGAGGTGTTGATTCAAAAATTGGAGGCTCCTCTCCAAAAGCAGATGTCGCGGAAGTTGACGCAACAGGCACGAGCGGAACAGGCATGAGGACGGCTCTTACGACTAATCCATCTAGAAAATTAATTACGTTATATTTTGAATATGCGGTGACGGTTTCAACTAGAAGAAGTATCTTTATTTATTAACATTTTTTTGCTCTAGTCTACACAAAAAATGAAATTTTGTCAAAAAACGTCGATATTTCCTTGAATACGGGAAACTAAATATTTTTTGATAATTTCAAAATTTTCGTATTTTTGAATTATTTTTCATTTCTAACAAAAATGCCGGGAAAATTTAAGATTGGAATGACAACAATTTACTTTGGGAAGCGACTTTCTAGAATATTTCTCGCTGCGATGACAAAACTTTTTGTGATTTTTCATAAAAACGGTCAATCGGACGTATTCAACAAAATATCGATCTTATCCAACAAATATTTTTTTCAGTGTAGACTAAACTTACTTTCTCCCTCCACGTACAATCTCAAAAATGTTTCCATCACATTCAGAAGCTTTTTTACGTAAGAAAAAATATTTTTCATCCCACCACCTCGGAAAGTGTAATTTTGCGCTTCGAAATCTGGCTGGAAAATTCTATTTTATTCGCTTGAGCGGCAAAGTAGATTTGAATTTAGAACATCACATATAATGAGTACTCAATATAATTGTAAATTCAAAACGTCATTAAACCTATTTAATGTAACCTCTATGGTGCCAAATTTATGATTAGAACTTTTTAAATTGTGAAAAAATTTAAATTTGGAACCTTCTTGGTTTCTTTGTTTTATTTGCGTGCTTCGCGCCATTCTAGTTTTTCACGTTTTATTGCTTAAATATTTTGTCATTATAAATTGTTTTCTTTTTCATTTTGTCATTTCCTCGCTGAGGTGGGATGAAAAGTTACGTATTGCACTCGAGTGGAAAGATTTTTTCGATCTTCAATTTTAGACGCATATGCACATCAAGTTATCATGCATACCTGACGAAAATTCCTCAACGATTTCATTGAATGGTGGCTCGTATCGGATTTCTGTTGCAATGTTGAATTCGCGCTCTAAATCGGAAAAAAGACAATTTTTCAATAATCCTAATGTGAAGATCATGAAATTTCAGAACTGAAATTGAGAAATTAGAATTGTGAAATTTACCTGTGATGTCTTCAACATTATCTTCCTGTAGATGGTAATCGCCCACTGGATCACTCATTTTCAAAATGAGAAACGAACGAAACTAGACAATGTAACGTGCTTTGTTTTCGCTACAGCAAAGAAGACAAACTAAACACCTCTGAACGCGCTTCGTTCGGTAACCGACACGCTCGCGATCTCGCGACTCTTTGTTCGGTCGACGATTTTGTGGAATGCAAAAATAAAATTTCCAAATTTTCGCTCCAAGCATGAGCTTGGAGGGGAGAGTAGCGCTGATATTATGTATGTAGTTGGGTATAGTTGTAACCGCAATACAGCAGTTCTTGTGTCCCCCAAGCTCAAAATGTGTTGATAATATCTTTATGATAATTATTTTTCTATAATTAATGAATAATTAATTTTCTGTTTGAATCAATGAATTACTGGATCATTTTCATTAACGACATAATTATAAAATACTTGCAACTGTTTTTGTTACATAACTTACTGTAACTTGTCCAGATTCTCGACGACTGTTTTTGTTCATTGTTTTACTTGAATTATTTATAGCGAAAAAAATCATCGCAGTAATTTAAAAAAATTTCTGGGCATTATTTCGGCCCCAACAAACGTAGGGGCAATGCTTTTGAAAAATCATCAAATCTGGACTTGCGATAAACCATTTTAGTGCATCTGAGATACGACAAAGCATTTTGCAGTCGGTGAGTTACGATACTCCGTCCTAAGGCTGCGAGAGATACAATAGATCTCACGCGCGTACGGAGATGCGTTAGAATAAACAGGGCCTGCCGAGTTACGATACTTCGCGCCGGGCGCGAGAGTTACGCTAGTCCATATGGGACACTTTTAATTACGATTCTACTCGAAATTCTGAGCGAGATAAGATATAGCCGCTCGGGACCATCGACCTATTTACTGTAAATGATTTGATTTAAAAAGCGGCCAAGTGCGAGTGGACTCAGCAAGTAACATAATGATGTCGATTCTGGCATGATTCTCTAAAGCTAAACTTAAATTTGACAACAGTGCATCCTTGTCCTTCTCTATACAGAATGAAAAGGTGAGACTGACCTTAAATTTAGTTTTAAGTTTAGAGAATCACGCCAGAATTGACACCAGTATAATAGTTCTTGTAGTTCGTTGTAACTTTGATCGATGTTTTAATAGTAGTGTAGTTTTTAATTGGTTTGTGATTTATGACATATTAAAAAAAACTACTTACTAGATCTCGTTCAAACCAATTTCGGTGGAAGTTTGCATAGTGATGAACATAATATATTTTTTTAGTTTTATCAGTCTCTTATTTTAGAATTTACATAGTCACACATTTTACCACTTTGGAAGTGTCCCTCGCGCAAACTATTCAGTATGGAAAAAAAAATATATTAGAAACCTCAATATTATTTTTGAAGACCTATCCATAGATAAGCTCCACACGTATGGTTTGATGAAAAATAATTTTTTGAGTTTATGTTCAAGTATGGGGACTCCCAAAATTTATGTTTTTTTTTTCTGTTTTTGTGTTACCAAGTTTCAACAGTGTAGTTCTTATAGTTTCGGAAAAAAGTGGCTGTGACATACGGATGGACATGACGAATCTATAAGGGTTCCGTTTTTTGCCATTTGGCTACGGAACCATAAAAAATTGTTGTTAACGCATCAGCGATACGATACGATATTTTAATGTAAACTGATTACGATAGAGGCACGGTAATACTATAATATTACCGTGATAGAGGATTCTTAATGATTATGATGTTATTTTAATCTTTTACTGTGATCAGTATTTAAGATACGATGCGAGTTTTTTTGTTAAATGACTAGTGTGTTAGCAGTGTTGCCAACTCGAATTTTGAAAAAGGCGTAGGCCCGATGAGAAAACTACGTAGAATTAGTAAAATTTGCATATGAAAAGTTTGTAGATCTACGTATTTTTTTCTGAGTGAAAAGAAAGAAGTTAGGATAGGTGAAACCGAATAAAACGAGTATTTTGTTGTACAGTTTATTTAAAAAAGGGAGATATAACATAGAATTTTTAGAGAAGACACTGCATTGGCAGCATTTACTATGCTGTGGTAGACATTTAGCATCAGATAGACACTGGTGGGTGTCGATTCAGGCGTGATTCTCTAAACTTAAAACTAAAGGAGATTGCTCAAATTGGCCTAAATGCACAAAAAATATTGACATACACGGTAATTCTTAGCGTAATTTATAATTTAATTTACAGTCATTACATTTCAACGGACACCTTTATATAATATATTTACTTTAAAAAGGACTTTTAATTTTACTGGTTTTTAAACATACGAATCATTTTTAATGACTATGGGTGTAGTAACATTCAGCCAAAGACTGATCGAAGTTGTTTATATAATATAAAAACAAATCTATTTTGTAAAGATCGATAAAATAAATTATTTTTTATGACAATGTGGTATTAATATCCACAACTATATAATCATTTTCACTACATGCAAATGTGCTCAGACAATTATTATAGATGGTAGGCGATGGTAGGCACCTCCATAAACAAATTATAATCTGTATATATGTTAGACTTTAAGGTATCTATCTATGGGCCTACGTTGCCTGACTATAAATTAATAAATAAATAAAATTATAAGGTGTGATACACTTAAAATCTTAAATATGGTTATATTAAAAACATAACAAAAATAATGAAGCTACTGAATAAATGGCTATATAACCTAAATCTCTTAGCTTTCTTTGGTTAACGAGAGTTTAAAAATTCTCTCTAATCTGTGGCTCATTCACAATCATCACACAGTTTCTGTCACAGAATACCCTATTATAACCGGAAATGCATAGATGACACCTGATTTTAAAAGTTGCTCATATGCATTAACTTTAAAAACAGGCAACTATCTGTTAATCTGCATGCTCTTTAAACCTGAATCTAATCCATAATTTCGGTATTTGGCTTGATTTCCCTAGTTTACTATACTTATAACTTATTTGTTTTTTATTATTTTAATATGTTCAGTGTATATGGTTTATAGAAGTTCTCAGGGGTGTCCGTCAATAATATTCGTTTCTACAGTAATTTATATATTATTTCGAAGCTAGGAAACAATTTTTCATGATTATTGGTCTTTAGGCCAAACATGTATGGAAGCTGAGCAATCTCCTTTAACATCAGCCTCTGCTTTTCGTTCTGTATAGAAAATGACAAGGATACACTGTTGTCAAATAGGATAGTTGACACTTTTTGGAAATATGTTTTAAATAGTTAATAATTGTTCTATTACTCCGACTAAAAATGTATTGTATTTTTTTTTGTAAGCCACAAAACTTTCATTTTAAAATAGATTTTTCATGGACATAGAAAAAGCTGTTGGCCATTTTAGTCTTTAGCTTTATGTATGCTAAGACGTCAAAACATTTGTAAACAAATACTCGCAATTACGTAGGAAACAAACTATCTGAATTTATATTATAAAACCATGATTTCTAATAGATAACATGAAAAATATTATAGTAATAATCATGATGGTATTATACGAGAATGTAGAAACACATCGTTAAAGAATCCAGAAAAGTTGTGGTTTAAATTGCCTAGAGAACCACCTACACATGAACACATGTCTAAAACTTGCTAAATCCTATAACTTTATCGACTGAAAGTCATTTCTTTTTGCAAAGATCACTTCGTTGTAAGTACTCATTGAAATATTTAAAGTTTAAAAATACAATTTTTAGGGTTATTAATGTACATAAGTCAAAGAGTTATGTCATTTCTGCTTTCACATATCCGGCGTCCAGCATTAATTTAGTCAACAAAACCAATAAACGGAAACTTTTTACAAGATATAAGAGCTTTTAGATATACATATTTTAGTCCAACGAAAGAAACCACAGTAACAAGACAATGACGTTTAGTTGTTTACAAATTTTGTGACGTCACAATCATGGTGGACAGCGTTTTAAGTGTTTAAAAAGTATAGACTAAAAAAAATGGGTGCGTGTACTTATGTAGGCGTGTGAGAAGTTATCCTTCTTTGACATCGTTTAAAATTAGTTTTTAATTGCATGCAAATAATTAATTACAATAAATTAATAAAAAGTCTGGAAAAGGACACAGTCAATAAAGTTCTGTTTTAATTTGAAAAAATAAATAAATAATCAAAATATTCAATTAAAATCGCTACTGAATATAATTTATTAGAACATATGTGATTTGCACTTGTATGAAACTCAAACACGTATTCCGAATATACAAACTAGAAACATGTGGATAAATATTATAAATATGTTATACCTATAACTGTTACTTTATTACAAAAAATAAAGATGTGGTTTTTGGTTCTACTACACCAATGGTCAAGAGATGGAGCTGTAGTCTCCTGAATCGCGCTTTGGTTCCGTTGTTCCAGATTAATAAATACTTTTGATAGGCCTTCACAATGCAGTCGTTAGCACCCACTAAATAGAGATTCTATTTCTATTTTGTTGGAAGATTTTCTTAATGTGCTGCGGTAAACACAAAAGTAACGCATGAAGTTGGTCGCTAAAGCGACCAAAATTTTGTGTTACAGTGATGCGCGCGCATCTTAAAATTTCACTCTCATCATTTTTTCATAACGCGCCTAAAGAAGTATAACTTCAAAAACAAATGTTCAAATTAAATTACTACAGCTATCTTCTAATTTTATGCAGTGAAATCGATATACACACATCAAAAGTGTCTAGGGATCAACATATATTTTTGCAATAACTTTTCTCCTGATTGATATTAATTAAAATTTTCTTTAAGGATTCATCAAATAAAGTGTTTTCGTTTGTCACAGTAACGATAAACCAAGTCACCTTTGCATTAATAAAGAAATTTGCCATTTTCCTAATAAAGGGATTTTTGACATTTGAACCACTAACACAAAAGTTCGAAAAAAAGACTGAAATAACAGTTTTCTCTAAAATTTTATTGGGTAACTTAAACAATTAATAATCCGTATTTCTACCGCGAACACTAACAACACAAGAACATCGGTTTGGCATACTCAAAATGAGTTCATCCAAATCACGCTGTGGAATGGCCGCCCATGTTCGTTGCAACAACAAAAAAAGGTCTTCTTGCGACTGGATACCCTCCATATTCGGCAGAGCTCTTCTCTGTAGCATATCCCATGCATGCTCAATCGGGTTCAAGTCTGGCGACTGAGCAGGCCAGGGCAGGACATTGATGTTAGCTGCGGCGAGAGTCTGTCTTACAACTCTTGCGGTGTGCGGTCGTGCATTATCATGCATTAACTGAAATAAGGGACCGATTTGCACTTGTAGAGGAACGATGACGTCTGATACAATCGTCTCAGCATAAATTTGAGCGTTGAGGTTGCCTCTGATCCAAATCAACTCAGTTCTTCCGCCGATCCAAATACCCGCCCATACCATGATGGTTCCACCACTATAAGGATGGACTTCCTGGCAGGATTTTAATCGCTGTTGGCGTCCAGGGGTTCTCCAGTGTCGTATACGTCTTGTATCCGGTCTCATACCAAAACGAGACTCATCAGAAAAGCACACGAAACGCCATTGTTCTTCTGCCCAATTTCTGTGTTCAAGAGCCCATTGATATCGAATCCTACGATTGTGCATTGCTATAGGTGGTACCCGTAGCGGTCTTCGGGAATGAAGGTTCACTTCATGCAAGCGTTTTCTGACTGTTTGGTCGCTAATTAAGTTCCCTGAAGAGTGATGAAGCCTCACGGCTAACATCATGGCGGTTATTGTTGGAGCTCTTCGAGTTAAGATTTGAATGTATCGGTCTTGTCTCCGTGTGGTGCAGCGATACCGTCCTCCATGGCGCTCAGCCACGGTACCAGTGCTTCGGTATCGTGTCCAAAGTCGACTGATAACACTCTGACTTGTATTCAGAGCTAAAGCCACAGTACGTTGCCGGGAACCAGCTTCTATCATTCCCACGGCTCTGAGCATTTCTTCCCTGCTTAAATGACGTCGCCGCTCCATAATAACGTTGGTTTTAATCAGTAGTAGGGAAACAGTAGCACTAATAATGTCTTCAATGCGTTGTATGTTTTTATAGGGAAAATATTGACAGCTGATTTTCATCTTTTACTCGAATTTGATTCACAGTTCCTGATTCAAATTATGAAATGCACCAAAAAGGATCCATATAAATTTATAAAATCATAAATTTATTACAAAGCCACATCTCAATCTCAAGAAATCCGCATAAAAATGCTTGATCCCTAGACACTTTTGATGTGTGTATTTAGGTTCCTTATACCAAAAATTATAAGATATACTTTTGTATGGTTTTTCAGTAAGTAACAGAAAATATGCTTCTTCATTCTAGTGAATTATGTTATTTTTCAAATTTGTACAAATTAAAAGAAAATACGTAGATTCTGGGACTGAAGTTAGTAGGTTTGCAGAAAAGGCCTAAAATACGTAGATCTACGTAAAAAGACGTAGAGTTGGCAACACTGTGTGTTAGAGTTAGTAGATATATATTTTCATTAACACTATTAAATGATTATTTCCTACTGTATCATTTCATTAATTAATTTTTGATAAAACTCTCGAGTTCGACCGTTAAAAGGCAGAAATATAATTAAATCGTATCAGTTTAAGCCACGTACTTTGTTTGTCGCCGTACTACTAAGATAGGTAAGGATAACCTTGATACGGAAATGTAGGAAAGTGTTTTTAAAAGAGACGGCATATATTAGCATTCATGTTTCATTGCTTAACTCTCCGTGCCATGCTAATTAACCTACCGCAATCAGAACTTCCACAATTTCTTATTAATCTCTCCTGTTTCCCAGGAATATTCGTGGTTGGGGCCAAAAGGAGCCCTTTCTGTAAATTCGGCGGTGTATTACGAGACACACCAGCTAGCCATGTGTTCGCAGCAACTGCAAAAGACGCTATCGAAACAGCAAAACTGGACCCCAGTCTTATCGATCACACCATTGTGGGAAACGTGCATTACGTAAGTATGATTATTAACTTATCAATAACTAATCTGCTCGAAGGACCAATTTAGAAAACCGGGAGAATAACTAACTTGAGTAGTTGCTATTGCGACTAGGCGCAAAACAATACAAATACTCTTTATTAAACACCACGAAAAACATTGGACATTAAGCGCAAAAACATTTAATACAGGTGATGCAATAGGCGGCCTTATCGCTTAAAGCGATCTCTTCCAGGCAACCTTTAGATGGAGACGATTAGAAGGAAGTGGGACAGACGGCGGGCGGTGTAAATCGCTAGTATAATATAATCTATTAGTAAATACATACATACATCATACACATATATATAAGATATTTAAACATACATACATAGATACAATAAGTATAAATACATACATTGATCCAGTCCAGTTTTTAGAACATGAGATATTGAAAACAAAAGTATTACAATGTCAGATAGTGGGACTTCACAAGGTTTTTAAACGCTTCAATAGTTTCCGCACGTCTTATCGAAACCGGAAGAGAATTCCATAGATGAACGGCTTGCACTGCAAACGAACGGTGGAAAAAAGTTGTGCAGTGGACGGGAGTCATAAGAGCAAGATTTTCTGATGACTTTAAAGATAACGTATTAGAATTATGAAGGAAATTAAAACTTTATAATATACACATTGTTTTGCGACAAGTCGCAATAGCAATACCACTAACAATACATCCATCGTATCCGATGAAGCCAGGGTTTCCAGGGTGGGGCAGGTATGAAATAAACATATATCTACCTAGTTTTCAGCTTTTGAAATAGTTGCAATTCTCTTTTCATGTTATGTGGGGTTAGAATTTTTACAGTTGACGCATTCCATGTTTTATTCTCAGCTGTTCTTTCATTCCCAGTCAATAATTATACGTTCAAGTAGGTACACCCGCGCAAGCGATTATGGGTGAGCGGGCTCTGTCACTCATAATGCCATAATCGCTTGCGGTAGCGGCGTAGTAAAAATTCATTCATAGACATGTAATTATCGCTGTCTTACTTTTTCGTATAGCGCTGTCGCGATCACGATGCGGATGACAAATCGCAACTAAAACAAATGCAATTCAATTCATTATTCAATCAATGAAATGCTCTCTGTCTTACTTTTGTGCGGCGGCCCGGATTGGCGCGTCCGACGCGAAGGCGGGGCGTAGTAAAAACTACTGTAGAAAACCGTTCAAACCGTTCAAAGCCAAGTGACAGAGCGTAAAATTCCGCAATAGTACATATGTCATCTGCTCGTTAATTTTCCATTCCAGTTGAGTCAATGTGACGGTGGAAAGACACCACGTTATTGCGGCAGTTATTCCGGAGTGCCAATAGATCGCCCTGCTTTAGGGGTGAACAAAGCCTGCGGATCAGGATTACAAGCTGTTATTACTGGAGCGCTGGTAAGCTGAAGTACTTATTGTTTAGACTACGGACGAATGAGCACTGGGTCTGCGGTAAACGGAGTCCAAATACTGTTATGAGTTCGAATCGAATCGAATCTTGAATCTCATATCCCTACCATACACTCGGCCAGTAATGTGGGAAGTAACGAGAAAAGGAGGCAGGGACCGTCAGGGACGTAGTGTAGCAACATCACTCGTCCTGCCCACTGCTTCCTATCTTGTCGGGTTTTTCGTTGTATGACATTGACATAATTGGCTATACTAAAAATGCATAGCGCGCACGTTGCTAAAGTTATATCGTATAGCAAAGGCAATAAGTGCGGAGCTTGGCGATTAATAGGGTTTCTGACAGTATTAAAAATAAAGTGCTAATCGTTGGCATCTGTGTTTAGAATAAATATTGGCTGGGATTTGCACTATTTTTACAGAAAAAATATACATATTTTTACTAAAAACCCACGAAAAAGATAATAGTTTTCTTATCTATTGTCACGTGACCCAAAACGCTTGGGATTGACGGAGCCTAAAATGACGTCACACGCAAGTAAACTTCCGGTTAAAGTGACATTACATTGTATCGTTTGACGTTTAAATAACATTCGTGTGACGTCACACACCAGTGAGACGCCATATTGTCTAGAGAAACGTTTTAGCGGCAAAATGAAAATGGAGTTTTTGATTTGGTTATTTTTACTGAAATACACAACAGAATGATGTATATCCACTTTTTACGGACTCCATAAACATTAGTCAATAACGTGAGATCGTTTATATGTTATATGGCACAAAAAAAATGAAAAGTCAATTGCCAGATAATTTAAATATTACGTTACTGGGTGAACCGATAGAAAGGGTTGATACTGTGCGCAACCTCGGTCTCCATATCGATGAGAAACTGAGATTCGAAAAACATATATCTGACGCGGTTCAAAACTGTTTCTATCGGCTTAAGGTTTTATATAAAATCCGACCATTTATATCCGAAGATCTGAGGCTCCGCCTTACTGAATCGCTTGTGCTGTCCAAACTTAACTACGCCGATATCGTATATGGGCCACGTCTGCTCGCTCGGACAAGCAAGCTTATACAGAGAGTGCAGAATGCATGCGCGCGCTTTTGCTTCAATATACCCCCCCGATGTCATGTCACCCCATTTCTAAATCAACATGCAATCCTTAAAATGAAATCAAGACGTAAACTTCATCTGGCATGCCTACTTTACGGATTAATTAGGTCCAGGGAGCCTGCATATCTATATAATCGCCTTGTTTGGCTAAGTTGCAGAAGGCAGTGCTCTCAGCAGCTTGCTACACGGACTCATGGGTCAGCATCTTGCAGGGGTAGTTTTCGATATGCAGCAGCAAAGATATGGAACAATATCCCACCTCCTTTAAGAGAAAGTGCCTCTATTTATATATTCAAGAAACATCTCCGTCAATATCTCACAAATGCACAGCAACAATTGGGATATATAAATATGGATATGTCATACATATAACTATGTGAACTTAATTGATTGCTAATATAATAAATAAATAATGTGTTGGTATATTATAAAAATAAAAACATTAATTTACAATTTAAATAATCAAATAATAATAAAATAGACAAAAATAAAAACAGAACACAGCTTGCTGGTGACCCCGTGTTAGTGCAACATCTATATTTGGCGCTATTCTTGCTGCTTAGTTGGTGATGTAGGCCCAGAGTAATTACTTCAATAACAGATCAGGACCTGAAAGGCAATAAATATATATACTAAACACAAAGCCTACACCTAAACTTCACAAAATATGTACAATCATAGAAAACAAATATTTATCATATTTATATATATTTTATAGGTATGTACCATAACTTATTATCTTATATTTAGATATATGCCCCTTTTTATTTTTTGTTTTAAATAATAATTATAATTATACGCATATAAAAATCGTTAGTGTTTGGCATCCACTTGTCAGATAAAGGACCCAGTTGAAAACCAGCGCCAGTGCATACTGCACTGACATTATGCTGAACTGGGCCCTTTTCAGCGCAGCCGTGGATACGGAGTGGCCTCAGTCACTGTAAGATTTAACTACCTATAACAATTTTATCTGTATCCGTGTTCTGTACTGAATAAACGATTTTGTTTGTTTGTGTTTGTTTTGTTTGTTTTCTAAAACTTGTCAAAATATACCCTATTGCGCGAGTAGAGCAGTGAGTGGGCAGAGACGGCAACTCTTGCAGAAGCGCGAGGAGCATAGTGTAACGGGGCTATTAAATGCTGCTGGTTGGATTATTTTTGATTAAAATAAGTTTTTAAATTCTAATTCTTCTGTAAAAATCGAGAAATACACCTACCTACAGAACTTCTACCCACTCTTCTGGGTACTCTTTTATTATATAAAAACATTGGTTATGAAACCTCGATAGTTATAGATCTCGTACCCTGTCATATATTGTTGATGCTTTTCAATTACCTACTAAGATTACTTACAAATGAAAAAATATTCTTAAAATTGATGTTTAATAGGATATGGTACGCTAATTGTAAATATATAAATATGTACAGGATATTTTAACGGGAGTTGGAAAAGTATCACTAACAGGTGGCACCGAAGTCATGTCGGCTCTTCCATTCTTGGTGAGGCAAGCGAGATTCGGCACAGCTTTAGGCAAGAGCTACCTCCTTGAGGATTACATACAGAAGGAGTTCCTGGATAGTTACACCGGGTTGACCTTAGCGAGGATGGCAGAAGATTTAGCTTTAAAATATGGAGTATCTAGAAAGACCGTCGATGAATATGCTGCGCAAAGTCATTTGAAATGGAAGGCAGGTGAATGGCAGTATTGATTAATTATCTATCTCAAGTGCTTGTTCGCAGCTTGTACTGATATAAACAAATTATCGTTTCCAGCTCAAGAATCGAATATGTTTGATGATGAGGTAACGAAATTAAATTTGACGGTTAAAAAGAAACAATTCGTCGCCAGTAAAGACGACCTACCCCAACCAGAGATAAGTGTGGACTACCTGGCTGATCAACCAACTATAGTAGAAGGAGCGTCGATTGTCACTGCTGGAAATTCATCGGTAAGTGGTGAGGGCTTGATAACTTGCAGTTATCTGCAAGTGTTTATTCCTTGATAACACCAAAACTGAGTATTCATTACGGATTAATGTTCTTCTGTAGAGCCGACATCTTTCTGCGAATTGTTATACTAGTGCATGTACTCCATTTCCTACAATGTGGATATCCTAGCCTAGTAGTTAAACATTTTTCATATTCTCACAGTTCCTTATTTTCAATCTCAACATGCGTATTTCTCTATCATGGTCTTTAAAGCAGTCACGAAAAACCATCTTGCCATTGACCTACGCATATAATTCGTCTTGAATCTTCACTTCCATTAAACGACTTATGGTCAGTTTCAATCATAAGTATATGCTATTCGGAAAATCAAAACAATTGTTGGCTGAACGAAACCTGAATAATAAGCCTACCTTTTACTGGAAATTGATTATTGACAGTTACTAAGTAAAGTACTCATCTAGCCTTTATCCGATTGCTCCAGACACCAGCGGATGGCGCAGCAGCGATTCTCATCGCTGCCGAGAGCACAGTTATCCAGAACCATTTGAATCCACTAGCGAGGGTAGCCGCATGGGCATGCGTAGGAACTGATCCTCAGCAGAGTGGCCTCGGAGCAGTGCTGGCTGTGAGGAAACTTCTGGACACTACAGGACTTAGTGTTGGCCAAGTGGATTTGTTTGAGGTGCATATATAAATTTTATGAGAAATCACATAATTTTACGTCTTTTTATTTTGTGAAAATCACATATTTTTACATGTCTTTTTTTTGTGTCACTAAACAGGCCCTGCCAGAATAACAGCGCTGGTGCGACACAATATCGCATCAGCTAATGCTGAGGCAGGGTCCTGGATAGAATGAGCTTTTTTTTATTTGTATCTGTAATGTGTAATATCTGTTATATGAGGGTTAATAAAATTCTATTCTATTCTATATTTGTAAGATACTACCTCGAATGCTGATGTTGAGTGTTCTATGTTGTCTTAGAGAAATACTCTTGCTGCCTTATTACAAAACGTAAACTAAAGTTAAACCTGGTCTAAAAATTATGCTGTTACCTTTGTTTGCTAAAAATAAGACAGAGACAGTATTAAGTTTAAACCAAGAATAACTTTAGTCCATATTTTAGAATAATGTGGATCATGTCTAAGCTGATAAATCATATTAAAAAGGAATGTTATTAAAAGGACAATGGGCAAAAAACACCCAGTTCCGCCAACAATGTAATAAGTATAATTCGAAAGATCTATAAAAAAACCGGCCAAGTGCGAGTCGGATTCGCGCACCGAGGGTTCCGTACAAACTTAATTTAATATCTCTTATTTTTAGTTACATCATATAATAATATAGCTTTTTTGGCTTAGAAGTTTGATTTTTTAACAGCTCCAAGGGACAGTAGACATGAGTATTAGATATGAATTTCAGTTTGATACCTCCACGCGTTCCTGAGAGTAACGGTCTTGACAGACGGACGGACGGTCAACAAAGTGATCCTATAAGGTATTTGAGGTTATGCGAAAAAAGTGTCGATACAAAAGTTGTAGATCTTTTTATTACCTACAACTTTACCATTTAATTTTTTGTCATAGGACTTGCAGTTTTACCGGAAATCGAGATTAACCGTTTTTTACCCTTAATAACTCACCCCCTCCCCCTTCCCGGCCTTAGATCGCCCGGTATTTATTTTTTCTTTTATTTTTGTTATATTCTCTACCTTTTCCAATGGGTTTCATCCTACTTTAATTTTTTTTGGTCTCAAAAATTGTCGACCCTTGTCTAAACGCCTCAAAACGGTTTAATGGGTAGGGGTACGGAGATTGAAGGACTTGCAGTTGCAACTAGTCGACTCATATGCAGTCCTTCGTCTTACTTCGTTGCGATTGATTTATTATTTTTGCTCCGGGCAAATAACCGTTTGAAGTTAGCTAATAGCTAATACGGTGAGCACGTTCGGGGAGATGGACACTCCAGCATATTCCCATACTGAGAATAAGAACTACTCGTTGCTTAAAAAAACTTAAGACCCCCTGGATGGAATTCGTTGCACTGTGGCATAGATACTCAAGGCTATAATAGCTTTTAAATAAATGTAATTCAAGTCGTGGCGGACGTGGGTGCAGCGTTCAGACATTTTTGCCCAATGTCCTTTACATTGTCTTTGGATTACTAGTGTTAAAGCAATATGTACAACATCATCGCCCATCAGCTTCTGTTGTCCGCTTGATCCTAGAGTATGTAGGATGATCGACATTGATGATGAAGTTCAAATGTCCTAAGTGTATTCATTATTTTCGACTCCCATCGATGGTGTGACTGGCATAGCATGTACACAGGGTTTTAAGGTAACGCTCGCACATTTGCCCCACCGGGATTCGAACCCAGTGTGCTTGAAAATTGAATATCGTCGCTTAAACAACAATACCGCGCAAGTCGAAAAATGGCCATGTGACGTTTTATAATTCATTGGATAGATCTTTTAGCCGCGCATCCAATGGTTAAATGAAAAATTTCGAAATTAGCCAATCACAGCACTTTATTGAGTTGTACTGGCACCGCGCAAATCGTTGACAGTGTTATAACCGCACAAGTCGTCAGTGCGCCATAGAAAATTGTGTTAACGTGAGACCGCTCTGCAAATATTTTGTTTTTTGTTTGATTTTCGCGGATTTATCAATAAGGCTAGTTGTTCGGATGCACAAAAAAGGTAAGCAAACACAATTGTTTATTATTAGTGGTACTAAGTTTAGAATGAGACTGTTTCTTTGAAGTTGAAATATACGTTATACATCGGCGGTATTTATTGTGATGTTAATTGACTTGGGCGGTATTATTATATATATATATTTTAAGATTTACGCTGTGTTTCATTACTGGTTTTAGGAACTTCAGCGGTATTAAACAGTTTTTAGTTATTTAGTTTTTGTTGAAATAGGTCACTTTATTTAATAATTAAAGGTTTCTTTACAAGAATATAATCTTAATTTGTATATTAAATTTATTGTGGGTATTTATTTACATTCAAAAGTAAATAGTATTTACATTTTCAGTCTTTAAAAATGGAGGAGGACCTCGATTATGCCAGTTGCAGCATGAATGAAGAGGAACAAGTTGAGACTCAGGTAAAAGTCATAACTTTACTTGATTTAAAAAATAGACGGGAGGAGTTGTTGGCACAAAAAAGAATCATATTAAAAAGAAAACACACCGAAAAGCTAGTAGAGATAAGCAATAATCCAAAAATATTTAACCCTATACCTGAATCAACTATTCAAACTATTACGAATAACTTGCAGCAATCAGTTAATATAATCGATTTGGCACCTACAAGCTTAGATGATGAAATGATTGCACAAGCTAATACAATTACATTCAATAGCAAGAATATGTTTCAAGACAATGAAGAAATTCACAACATAGCAGAGAAAGAAAATAACACAAACGTAATAAACATTGACAACTTCCAATTTATAAAAATAGTAGATAGTTCTTCATTCAATTGTATAGCAAATAATTCAGTTATGGATATTCCAACCGATGAATTTCTACCTGATATTTCCTCAATGAGCAAAATATTATTGACAGAAAACACCGCAGTTACAGAAAACTCAAACCCTCAAATTGATTTTACAATGACAGCAAATAATATTCCTATGGTATCAAATATAATGGTTGACACTGTTGGTGAGGTAATAAGCCCCCAATCGGAAGAAGTTCTCGCCAATGGTATAACATTCAACCCCCAACTGGAAGAAGTTCTTGCAGTTGGTGACATATCGAGATCCCAACCCGAAAAATCACTTGCTGTTGGTGAGATATTAAGGCCTCAACGTGGAGAAGCTCTCGCTGTTAGTGAAGTTTTAAGTCCTCAACATAGTGAAATTGCAACATCCATAAACCCAAATACAGAAAACATTGATAATAATAATATGTATCACGGAGACTTATCAAGCAAGAGAAAAAGGAAAAATAAAGCTAATAAAGAGCCGGGTAAATGGAAAAAACAATTAAATAAGGATTTAAGAATGAAAGGAGAAGCTTATTTGGGATATAGACGAGAAACGGATACTAGTATGAAAAAAAAAGTCTACCATGATGTCTTAAGGCCAGCAAGAAGTATAAATCCTGCATGTACTTCAGCATTTTGCATGAAATCAAAACTAAGAAATTGTGGTAACATAGATGAAGAAAAAAGAAAAGAGTTATTTCAAGTGTTTTGGAAAACTATGTCATGGGAACAAAGAAAAATTTATGTATGCTGTCATGTTACAGCGCATGTCAAAAAAGTTACTAAAAATCCTGAGACTACCAGAACTAAATCTCTTGCTTATTTCCTAACTATAGAAAACATACGCCACCAAGTATGCAAAAAGATGTTCCTAAATACATTAGGAATTAAGGACTGGTTTGTGCGATATTGGCTCGATAAAACAAACAGCGCCATGCCACCACATTCTGATCACTCGCGAAATACCAG
Source organism: Chilo suppressalis (assembly GCA_902850365.2). Lineage (NCBI taxonomy): Eukaryota > Metazoa > Arthropoda > Insecta > Lepidoptera > Crambidae > Chilo > Chilo suppressalis. The sequence goes on along the minus strand of OU963912.1, from coordinate 4,655,410 downwards.
CCGTTCAAAAAAAAAGCATGGTGCTCATGAATATGTTGAAACATTTCTAAATAGTCTCCCAAAAATGCCTTCTCATTACTGTCGATCAAATACATCAAGAGAGTACTTGGAGCCATTATTCCAAAACATGTCTCAGCTTTACAGAGAGTACAGTAATAAATGTGATTACGAATCTGCAGAATGTCTCTCTCGCAGGGCTTTTGACAATATATTTTTAAAGCTTAATTTGAGCCTATATCGCCCAAAAAAAGATAGGTGTGATGTTTGCTGTGGTCATGAAGCAGGCAACATAACTGATGCAGAAATAGCACCGCATATAGAAAGAAAGGAACAGGGTAGAACGGAAAAAGAAAAAGATAAAAAACTTGCTAAAGAGAGACAATGCCACGTATTCACACAGGATGTTCAATCAGTTAAGTTGGCTCCTAACCTTCAGGCAAGTGCGATATACTATAAGACCAAACTCTGCGTGCATAATTTTACAATGTATAATTTATCCAATTCCGAGGCTGTATGTTACTGGTTTGACGAATCAAATGCTTCACTTGAAGCTTCTGTTTTTGCATCTTGTATTGTAGATCAACTGCGTCGTACTTTAGATAAAGAATTGCTACCTGTAATTTTATTTTCCGACGGTTGCTGTGCACAGAATCGAAATTCGGTTTTGAGTAATGCCCTTTTACATTTGGCTATTGAAAAGCAAGTTACAATAACACAAAAATATCTCGAAAAAGGGCATACTCAGATGGAATGCGATTCTGTGCACAGTGCTATTGAATGTAGATTAAAAGGAAGAGAAATCTATTTACCTTCACAGTATGCTGATATAGCAATGAAAGCTAGAACTGCCCCAATGCCATACGAATGTCGCACTGTAGATTATAGCTTTTTTACAGATTTTAGTAAAGACTTAATTTATAAAAGCATTCGGCCTGGAAAAAAATCCTATGATCCAACTGTAACTGACTTAAGAGTTTTAGTTCACAACCCAGATGGTACTATTTGGTATAAATTAAATTTTAATGATCATTTGCAACCACTGCCTCAACGTCCAACAAAATTAAGCAAAATCGTAGGTTTCGATGCATTTCCTAAACTATATACTATGAGACTACCTATTTCCCAACGAAAATATAAGGACCTACAAGATTTAAAGGCGGTGCTGCCATCTAACTGCCATTCATTTTACGATAATATACCATTCAAAGTTTAATTTTCAACTGTGATCTAATTGATGCATGCTCGCGAGGATAAGACTATGATTAATGTGATGATTAGAAACAGAATTAAGAATTGTTAATTTCTCAATATTACGTAACTTGTTAAACTATTACTATAAGAAATTTTTTCTATGAAAAAAAATGATTTTGTTATAACTGTTTAGTATCGCTTTATTTTCGTTTTTTCTTTTATATTTTATTGGGACTTCTTAATTGTATAGAAGCTTAATTTTACCAAAACAATTTACCTAAGAATGTTATATAATATCTTAATAATTTTCACATAAATACTGATTTTTTAAATGTTAAAGTACCTAAGAGAGCAAAATACAATTAAGTGCATTGTCAAGTGATTTTATATAGTTCCTACTAGTATTTAATAAGGCGCTTAAGCATTGGATAAATTATTCTTTTTTACTTAATTATTATGATAAATAAAAAGATTAACACCGCAGAAGTCTTTATTTTGTCTATCTAAAACCGCATAAGTCAAATATATAGTTTCACAAAACTAAATAGACTAATATTAACTCTTCATATCAAAATTAAAGCCAACTCAAACCTATTTGTAAATTCATAAAACATAAACGAAGTGTTTAATAAATAATAAACAGATTTTTGTCTCTCCTGAAAACTTGTCAAATTTTACTTACGCGGTATTGTTGTATAAGCGACGATATGACCATTTGTTCCTAATCATACCTGCTAATATAATATATTTCTAGAAATACATACCTATGGAACATATGTATTTCTATCCCTTATCCTTGTACCCCATAACAAAAGCTTTAAAAGACTTATTTGGGACTAATTATTTTTTATCTGGTCGACAGATAAATGAGACATTCGCAGCACAGGCAGTGGTGACGGTAAAGGATCTGAAAGTCGACAGCGAGAGAGTCAATGTGAGCGGCGGTGCCGTCTCCATGGGCAACCCAGTGGGGGCAACCGGCGCCCGGATGATGGTCCATCTTGTGCACCAATTACGGTTAATCTATGACTTAGTATACATACTTATTAATCGTCGCGTGAGGCGGATCGTCTCCATGGGCAACCCAGTGGGGGCAACCGGCGCCCGGATGATGGTCCATCTTGTGCACCAATTACGGTTAATCTATGACTTAGTATACATACTTATCAATCGTCGCGTGAGGCGGATCGTCTCCATGGGCAACCCAGTGGGGGCAACCGGCGCCCGGATGATGGTCCATCTTGTGCACCAATTACGGTTAATCTATGACTTAGTATGGTCACGTCGCATGAGGCGGATCGCTACGTTCCCTAAAATACCTATGGTTGAGCAAAGCGATGGCTTCATGCATCATGCTAGTGAACAGGTGCTGCCAGCGGAGATGAGTCTGCTCTACGCTTCTTTATATATTGAATTGTTAGCTAACTATACAAAGTATAATTTCATTACAATCTAATCCGAATGTAAAAGTGTCAATATGAAGCGGATCCTAAAATTTTACTTTAAAAAATCAAGTCTATGTCTAGTGGAATGTCTCGGACGAACGGCTAATATGTTGAGCTCAAGCTTTTTTTATGGAAGACAACAAATCACCTCACCCCATCTGATGCTGAGAGTAATTGACTCCATATATTGGTTTAAACTTTCATGGTCACTAACATTATAGTAATATAAGTTATTTACGGGATTGTTACTATGTACCTTGTTTTTAGCGAGTTTCCGATATTTCGGCACTGTTGCAAGCGCCATGATCACGGAGTAACTGAAGTAATCTATACTTATAATAAATCTGTAGAGATGTCAATTCTGTACATGAAATATATTTTTAAAATAACTATCAGGGGGTGATTAGTGATCGATACTGATGCCAAAAATGCAATCAGTAAGATTTTTGTCTGTCTGTCTGTCTGTGTGTATGTTCCTTATAGAAACAAAAACTACTCGACGGATTTTAACGAAACTTGGTACAATTATTCTTCATACTCCTGGGTAGGTTATAGTATACTTTTCATCACGCTACAATCAATAGGAGCAGAGTAGTGAAGGAAAATGTTGGGAAAACGGGAGAAGTTACTCCATTTTTTAAGCTTCAGTCGCGTGTGCAGCCTTAATGGTTAAAGTTACATAGAAATCATGTATGACCGAAATATTCTACATAAAATTGTCTAAAAAATATCCTGCAACAGCATATGTTTATCTTTTATGGTTGACTCACCGTGTAATTATATAAATGAAGTCATTGTTTATAACACAAGCCTGAGAACAAAAACTATAGTTTACACTACAGCTCTACACCGAAGTGAAGCGAGGGCGGGCCACTAGTTATATAATAATAACAGCCTACCCGCAATTACTTCAGTTATTCCGTGATCATGGCGCTTGCAACAGTGCCGAAATATCGGAAACTCGCTAAAAACAAGGTACATGGTAACAATCCCGTAAATAACTTATACACAGTCAGGTCATAAGTATTGTCACACAGTAAAAACTTTTCTTTTAGAATAAAAAGTTTATTGAATTCGAATTTCGAATTGTTCATGAAAATAAAAATGTATACTTTTTAGAATTTTACTCATTTTTAAATATGGAGTGGACGCATAAAGAAGAAAAGAAGACCGTGTTGCAGTTATTGCGTTGCATCATTGCGGTTACGCGCCAATTCAAATTATTGACATACTGAAAAATTTGTATATAACCAAAAGATTCCTTTTACCTACAATCAAACGATACAATGAAGATTCTAGTGTAGATGACAGGTCAAGAAGTGGTCGCCCTCGGTCTGTTAGGACTCCAGCAGTGATAAAAGCTGTGAAGGCGAGAATTCAAAGAAATCCCAAACGTAAGCAGAAACTGTTGGCCCTTCAGATGTTTTAAGCAGAACTACGGTGAAAAGGGTGTTAAATGAAGACTTAGGGCTTCGGGCATATCGAAGAAAAACAGGACATCGTTTGAATGCTCGTCTAATGGACCTGAGACTGAAGAGATGCCGCGCTTTGTTGAAGCGGTACGGGGGAAAAAAAATTCGGGAAATTCTTTTTTCGGATGAAAAAATTTTTACCGTAGAAGAGAGCTACAACAAACAAAATGATAAGGTGTACGCACACAGTAGTGAAGAAGCGAGCAACCGTATTCCGCGTGTCCAACGAGGTCATTTTTCATCCTCGCTCATGGTATGGTTGGGAGTTTCTTATTGGGGCTTAACAGAGGTACATTTTTGTGAGAAAGGTGTAAAAACGAATGCAGTTGTGTATCAAAATACAGTCCTGACGAAACTTGTGGAACCTGTTTCTCATACTGTTTCAATAACAGGCACTGGGTATTCCAACAAGATTCGGCGCCAGCTCATAGAGCGAAGAGCACACTAGACTGGCTGGCGGCGCGTGAAATCGACTTCATCCGGCACGAAGACTGGCCCTCCTCAAGTCCAGATTTGAGTCCGTTAGATTACAAGATATGGCAACACTTGGAGGAAAAGGCGTGCTCAAAGCCTCATCCCAATTTGGAGTCACTCAAGACATCCTTGATTAAGGCAGCCGCCGATATTGACATGGACCTCGTTCGTGCTGCGATAGACGACTGGCCGCGCACTGAAGGCCTGTATTCAAAATCACGGAGGTCATTATGAATAAACTTTATTGTCATAAGAATCTATGTTTTGTTAAGTTCATTTTGGTACATAAATGTTTACATAATGAATACTTGTTTCAATTATTTTATATTAAACATGTGACAAAATTTATGACCTGACTAGGTATTACTATAATTGACTCCAGTTTTGAAGGCAGTTGTTGAAAATTTAGATGTAAGGTTCAATCACACATTTTATTTCAATGAGTTAAGCTATAACTATAGCAGAGTTATGGAAAAATATTATGCCAAATAACTTTTCATTTATTTACAATTTATGCTTTTATTTGTTTCAGTCGTCGCAACTTGGGACGGGGTATAGTTGCATCGTGCTGTGGAGGTGGCCAGGGCTTAGCTGTACTCGTTGAATCAGTATAACCCTGAATTCTCTATAAGTCCCCAAACCATATGAATTAAAAAAGGATGAAGATTTGTTTTCGTATATTAGGAATTTTGTGAATGTTAAATCAGAATTCGAAACTTGCCATATGCAATATTGTGAAGTGTGAATTATTGGGAATACAATTATCCAAAAAAAATTACATAAATAAAATCCTCTATTATTTCTAATACTATATTTCTTACTTAATTGGCAATAAACATTATTTATCATATAAAAAGTTTTATCATGATAATATACATCCTAGATTATTATGGAGAAGTATTTTTACCTAACTGCACATGCAAGCAGAGTAAAGTGCAACTCGCAGACAGGGTATTGTGTTTAACGGTCTATATATTATGTAAGTATGTTCCTTTGTGGCACACTAGTTAGTAATACAAACACTTTACTTAAAAGACAATCACTATAATATTATAAAGGCGAAGTTTGTGAGTGTGTGAGTATGTATGTTTGTTACTTCTTCACATCTAAACGGCTGGAGAGGTTTTAATAAAATTTGGTATGGAGTGAGCTGACACCCTGGATTAACACAAAGGCTACGTTTTACTGCAGGAAAATATCCATGATAAACTGCAGGGCACAGCTAGTACACAATAAGAAAATTTGAAAAAAGTTGTTGATTGCAGATACTCGTCTAAACAATAAGTGAAACCTTTTTGTAAATCTAATATCTAAGTTGTGACTATGACTTGTTGAATTTTAATAAATAATATTAATCTGAAAATAATAATTGTTTCAGAGAATGAGAGCTCTTCTCAGCTCTCATTCTCTGCAGACTACTCCTTTGTGGAGTTTGCAAATTAAATTAGAAATGGTACACACATAAATTACCACTATCTTTAAGCAAAAGTCATCAAAACAAGCTCAAGGATATTACAAGATTCCAATGAAATTACATTTGGTCATAATTATCTAAACTCAAATTGTTTTTGTTGTAATTCAATGCAACTTCAATTTCAATTCAATCTTTTAAACATTTTATCTAGTGCCTAGTTAAAGTTAATAAAATAATAAGTTAAACTAACATACCTATATAAAGGTAATTTAATTAAACTTATGTGTACAGAAAGAACTACTAATTCTTATTAAGTTTCATTACTTGATTGAAACATGGTAAATAGTTCTTATAAGACTTACAACTAAACACTTTTTACATGTTGTTGGATATTCATGTTAATGTTTCTCCCTTTGTTACCTGAAAATAATAAGGAATAACTTAAATATTGAACAAATTGATTAAGCATCATTTGATATTAATTTATGACTGAAAATATATTTGGTGTTAAGAATAAATAAAAAGAAGAAAGGGCAGGAGAGTTGAATTATTTTAAGCAGTTTCATTTAATAAGTTTTAGAATATCGTGCTATAATGTATGAGGAATAACATAAAATACACAAATTTAAGTCGTGTGATGTACATGATTATATTTTTATCATTTATGGCCCATTATCTGAGATCTGATACTAAGAGTATTATGTGGCAGGAACAGGTGCAAGTGAATAGAGTGAATCTGAGTGTGAAGTGAATATGTGGTAGGGGTATCAAGCAGAATAAAAGGCGACGTCAGAGGGTAGATCAATATGTCTGCCAATCTATCAATTAATTCATCATCTACCCACCATTAATTCATCATCTACCCACAATTAATTCATTTACTCTGTGATCATGGAGTTTACAACAATGCCGAAATATTGGAGACTCACTAAAGACATGGTACATGGTAACATTAATAGCTATAACCCCATTATTATTTATATGAAAATAAACTTACACAAGCTTCCAAGTAATCAATTTTCCTCTCTAATGATGTTAATTTCTCATTGAGTGTGGCGAGACGAGATCTACAGGACATGTCTGGAAAAATACAGTTTATTAACAAAATGTTTAGATGAGGCCGGTGAAGTGAGCCCGTTTTATTGTTGCCAGGCAAAAGCCAAAGGTGGCGTTCTAAGAGAAGTTAACTTATTATCGTCAATCTTTCTATCAAGTTATGCAGTCAAAACTTCCTAATAAACACTATGTATAGGAATAGCAATTTAAGTACCATTGATGTTGAGCGCAATGTTGAAAACTTAGTTTACGGCTTAGGAAATCTAAAAGAAACTGAAAACAATTATATTTGTTTATCAAACCAAACTGTTGCAAATTTACAATCTATTACTCACCAAAAGAATTGAGGAAATCAGTGATTTTTTTAATGCTTCCAGTGATGACTTCTATATATTCTCGGTTAGCCCAATCTTGCTGTATTTGCTTCTGTATTGTTTCACGAGGAGGTGTAGACATTTTCGAGTATTTTAATTAATTGTATATATTCAGAAAAAAATCTCTGATTTGGTTTACGTGCATCTTAATAAAAAATGTCAGTGTCATGTCAACGTTTTTTTTGGTCAATTTGTCCCTGTTGGGGGGACAAAGGATTCTGAGTCCATACAGCCCTGTCTGTTTTTCTTAAAGTGTTTTGATTGTATAAAGGAATATAGGTGTCTTTATTTTGTAAAAGTTTTCTCAAGTCGCGCGGGATGGTTTCTACGCCAAAGGTACTTCGAAGGTCTTGAAGCAGTAAATTTCTCTGTACTTGAATTTTTTTTTCTAATTGGCTTCGCACGGTTTGTGTATTTAGCCAATGTCAAGTGTTAAAATGTTTACAAATGCTATAGCACTCGTGGTCAAAGTAATAAATCACGTCAAAGTAAGTGGCAGTCAAGTCAATTCCCCTTTTCCTATGTTTCAGTAAAAGTGTGGGGATTTACTGGAACCCCGTGAACTTCTTGAGGGAACGTCGAAAGACACATTCCGCTATTTTGTTTCACTTGCCAACACTTGTGCATGTTCCCGAATACTTAGTGGTTAATAATCCACCATTATTAGACAATAACATCCGCCACAACACAATTTTTAACAAGAAAAACAAAACTGCTAAAGTGACGCTTCCCGTTCCCGCCAAAAAGTTCATGTCAACGTTAACACGACAGGTATCAACTTGACGTAATATTTTTTGTTATGTTCTCCCATTATAAAAAAGGCAAACGATATAAAGTCTATGCAGCCTAATCTCGTTTTTTTCTATTCACCGGGCGGCGCGATCTACACTCTCTAACAGTACTCTATTCTATACTTTTCCTACCATCTGCTCCACCGTATCTTAAGCAGCGTTTCTCATATCTATTCTCTTTTTCATAGCTCTCGCTGAGATCCTCTTCTAACCTATTTCTTCAGATTCCCTGTCACTCTTCTGACCTCTTTTTTTACTCCCTTTCTGTGCACGCTGCTTGACCGTGCAATTCACTTCCTGAGGGTATTAGAAAGGCTCACTTAATTCCTTTAGCGATCAAGTTAAAAGCTATTTACTTTCTTTATCTTTAATTAATTTTACATCCTATTTCTTTGCTTCTCTTATATTTAATGTAAGTATATCTCCTGTATCTACTTTTGCACCCTTCTATATTTCTCTATTAATATTTCCTTTTCCACCATAAGTAGCCTGGAAGAGATTCCTGTTTAACAATAAGGCCGCCTATTGTATACTCTGTTTCATTTTATGAGTTTATGTCTTAAATTATTATTTTATTATACAGTTATTATGAAATTATGATGCGTTCTTAAGTTTCTTGGAGTGTTTGGCATGCAAAGTAAGTATCCAGTCAGCTTTATTGATAAAATTCTGTGAAATATCTATTTATTTGTATAAAAAATATGGGTGCGTGTACTTAAGTACGCGCGTGAGAGTTATACTTCTTTTTGGAATTATTAAAAAATAGTTTTTAATTGCATGCAGATAATTAATTACAATAAGATATTTGAAAAATTTAATAAATAATCAAAATATTCAATTTAAATCACTACTGAATTTAAATTATTAGTCCATATGTAATTAGCACTTGTAAGTAACTAAAACACGTTGTGTCTATATAGAAACTAGAAACATGTGGATAAATATTATAAATATGAAAACAGTGATCAGAGGCGACGAGCGTGCCAACATTGTTTTTGACAACGCGATCATCTTATGGAGCTCCGTGGATCGTTCAAAGTACCTTTAGAACAGATGTCTAATAATGGTGGATTATTAACCACTAAGTGGTTATAATTAGACACTAACATTCATAACGCGCCCGCGGCCAACTTCATGGTGTTACTTTTGTGTTACAGTGATGCGCGCGCATCTCGAAATTTCACTCACATGATTTTTTCATAACGCGCCCGCGGCTAACTTCATTATGTTACTTTTGTGTTACAGTGATGCGCGCGCATCTTAAAATTTCACTCTCATAATTTTTTCATAACGCGGCTAAAGAAGTATAACTTCAAAAATGATCGTCAAATGTTTCCACTCCAACTGATGTTAAATGATGTTGGAGCAATCGCTGGAGAGAGGCTAGCTGGTGCAGGTGTTATAACTGCCACACAGGCCATCCTCACCGGCTTGAAAATGCTTCTTTACACCTCTTTTATAGGGTCCTGGTTTGTAGAAGGGAGGGAATACATGAGCAGGTACTAGCTATAGCACACTGTGTCGGGATGCAGCGGGCGCGGGCCGCATCGCACGCAACCAAAATCCGCGGCAGAATATGCGGCCCGCTGCGCCCCGGCATAGTGTGCGATATGCTTTAAGTATCCATTGAACGGGAGTAGCCCTGAGCACTTCATTCCATACAAAACTTTCTGGTAATTCTGGCGAGAAACGAGGAAACTACTATACTACATTCAAATAAGTACACAAACGAGCTAAAACATTTTTTTTTATAAACGCACAAATAAAAAATGCATACCACATCTGTAATACGCACTCATTTATCTGTGTAATTGAGGTAAACGTTGTGTAGAGACGTATCTTACCCACACCATGTAAATATAAGGAAGGGCAACTAAAATACACTTTCGATATATCGATAATTACTTATGCACAGATTGAAATTCATAAATTGGGAAGTTCAAAAAGAACATAAATTTAAATAAATATAAGTTAAAAACAAATAAACTTGCCGATTCTTATTCATTTTCAGTAAAGAAGTTATCTAGTACTGAGTAGTACATTTTTTATACTATTAAATGGCAAAAAAGCATACAGTCCACGTGGTGTTAAGTTACTAATGTCGACACACCTGCAACAGCAATCTTTCCATAATCGTGTATAATGAAGAAATCACTTGCTTTGACAGGTGCTGCCATTCTGAGGCCTTTAACGAAATGCCTCCATGAATAGTTATTACACTGGCTACCTTCACTTCAAATTAAAAAAAAAACCGAAACAGCGAACTGCTTTACGGCAGAAATAAAAGGTTGGCGGTGGTACCTATCCAGACGTGCCTACATATGGGACTACCACAAAATAAATATACATAAGTACAAAGTAGTTAAAGTATTTATAGTGGTAGGTACGTACAGATTAAGTAGTTAGTAGTACATACAAACGTACAATAATAATTAATAATCCTTACATCAACTCCATTTCTAACTTACTTTATAATTTTCCATTTCGTTAATTTTTATTTTTTTCATATGGAATACGTACATTATTTTAAAAACTTCTTTCGATTTTGCGCTATTTCACATTTTTCGTGTTCATTATCAATTTACAATATGGAATGGGGTGTTAAATAAAATAGGATTGCAGTGATCGCCTTGCACAGTGGGTATGGAGCCATCGGTTTTATTCCAGTCCAGACACAATTCGATACAACAACGGCTCTGCAAAAATGAATGGATTTTCTGTAACATCGTGCAAAAAGCGTTCAAAAACATCAAATTCCAAAAAAAAAGTACCTTTCATATGTAAGTGTTTTTTGTTATTTATCAGTTAAATTCATGTTTTTTAATTTTAAAATACTAAATCGATTCTCGTTCTCAACATGACTATTCGATTTTTCTATTATTCATCTTTCTCACAGCGTAAGACTTCACTTATTATTGCTTCAAAGGTCTATATAACTTTTCACTGCACTAGGTAAATATACACGAAGCCAGCAAAATGTACATTCAATTATGACCCTTAGAATGCGTAAGCATGTAGCGAGACTCTTAAGCTTCAGTCACACACGGCGAATACACGCCGCGACTATTCGTTGTGTGTGACAGGGATACTCGCAGCTAATAGTCATTCCGCACAAGCGAGCTTCAGTGACACACAGCTAATACTCGCTGCGAGTGCATTCGACAATACGCTGGTGCATGCCTATCACGGGGTGGACGTTTTTAGAATGACGATGCGCAATACCTATAACAAGCTTCTGATTTGGAAAAAAAAATAACCGCCATTTTAAACTTTTTAGTTATTTGACCGATTGCTTTGATAATCGATATCTGGGGATCTGTGCGGTTTCCAACAAAGATTCGATTATTTGATCACTAATGGGTGCTCGGGACTTCTTCTGCGTGAAAAAATTTTGTTTTCCCATACAAACTTCCGCCGGTGAAAAGGGATTAGATTTGGATTTCCCCATTAGAGGATGATTTCTTGAATAAAAACTATCCTTTGTCCTTCCCCGGGAATCAAACTATCTATATACCAAAGGAGGATGGGCAGAATGGTACCGGGTAAGTACCGGGTTCCAATAGTTAAGCTTGTAGTGTCGTTTGAAAGGTCTCATCAAGACGAAAAACTTTTACTATGGGCACCAGTCTCAGATCTGGTTGCGTTCGGAGATATACACACATCAATATTACTACTTATCTCTGTGGAAAATGAATGCAGGTGTAATATTTTCTACATTTCTGTTCATGCTTTTATTTTTAAAACAGGTTTACGATAGCTAACGCCAAGCTCCACTCCCTTTAACTCATCTGGGCCCAAGGAAGAGCGATGGAGTGGGGCGCGGGGTGCGCTGGGGGGCATCCCCGTCAAGTTACTCGTTGGCATGCGGGTGCGCGAGCGCTACTCCCAGCAGTCGCTCGTTCATTTATTGCTCGTGACGACGTTTCGCTGCTGTTCTCAGTTACCTGTGCTTTCATAAACTTTCGCCAACCCATCGTGGATAACTTTATTGAAAGAAATAGGCAGAACGTGGATGCCCCAAATCTTTTGCACACGTATGTAGACAGAAAGCGGCTCAATCAAAGAAGAGTGGATTTTCAGAGGATCGAAGCCAACAATATTGAAAACTTCCCTAGAATGACGGAGAAGGACATAGTTTTATTAGCGCTCGGTACATACCAGCCCAAGCTGGCAAGATCCTATTGCGCCGAGCATTTATCAAACGGTCTCTATTTAATCGAAACATATAGAGACCAAGCACTTGAGGATCTGCCAGACTATGGCATACACGAAGATGCCTGGCTTTTGCGTGGAAGGATCCAGTCGCGTCATGTGCGTTCAAGAACATATTATTGTTATGTATTAATAAATAGGGCAAATAGTAATATTGTCCAACATTATTGCACATGCTTAACCGGGAGGCATACGATGGGTACTTGTACACATATCATCTCAATCGTATCGTATGTAGGTTATGCGAGGCATGAGGGGTTTACTGCTCCAGCATCCTTCCTCAATTCTGTTATTGTTGATAGCGATTTGTAATGTATCCTTTCCGTTGCATCCATGAATAAATGATTTTAGTTTCATTACTTCTTTTATTAAGGTTAAAGGGGAAGGGGGTGGTAAAGCTGTTAAAGGGCTAATAACTGTGTTAATTCATTTTCTAATTCTTTACTTATTTTATCCTTCTTCTGGTTATATTAATAGTTTGTAGCATATTTTCATTTATCATACTTAGTAGAATTACTGCTTTCAAAACGTGAATTGGAACTGGCCCCATAGCAGACGTTTTTCTACATCTAAACACCTTTTCAAATATATATTGGTTATAGCTATTGGAGCGGGTACCACGGTCCATACATTTTTGCCCATCCTCCTTTCATCTTAATGGGTTCAGCGTTAATCGTAAAGAGGTAACAGACAGACAGACACACTTTCGCATTAATTATGATAGTATATAAGGATGGATTAATTAAAGAACCCAAATTAACGTTTTAATAAATAAAAGCCTAATAATTTCCAATCCAAACAACCCTAACGCTCAATTGGTGCGTAGGTATTTATCTCAACAAAATGGCCTGACGTATGATTAATAATAATTCGTAATGGATTCGCACGTGATCTCTGGTTCAATCACGACTGTGCTGAAGCTGCTTCGCGTAAGCAAGCGGCATATCGTGCTTGGATCAGAGGCCGCGCTCTCAAGGATCCCGGGGTCGATTCACTCAAAGCAGCCTACAATTCTGCTTCCAAGGCCTGTAAGAAGGCTTAAATCAGAGCGGATGCCCAGCGCGTTGCCCGTGTTGGCTAGGAACTTATAACGCATCCTGCGGGCTCCCGTAGCTACTGGCGTTTGGCCAAGGCCGTGCAAAAAAACTTCTGCCAGCCCTCGCTGCCACCTCTGAGATGCCCAGACGGAACACTAGCTCATAAGCCGCAGGAGAAAGCCGATTTACTGGCAAAACTCTTTGCGGCTAACTCCCGAATCGATGATTGCAATGCACTGCCACCATCATTACCTCACTGTGGCACAACGATGTCTGATATTAAAAGCTAGTGGACCTGATGGCATACCAGCAGTAGTACTTAAAAAATGTGCAGCGGAGTTGTCTCCCGTGCTCACGCGCTTGTACCAATGCTCGTATTCTTTGGGGCGTGTGCCGAACCTTTGGAGAGATGCTAACGTGCAACCGGTGCCCAAAAAAGGGGATCGCTCAGACCCGGCAAATAGTTTCAGTTTTATGTAAAGTTCTAGAAAAGGTCCTTAATAACCATCTGACCCGCTACCTAGAGGATCACTCCCTGATTAATGATCGTCAATATGGTTTTAGACCGAAACGATCGACGGGTGATCTTCTAGCGTACTTAACTCATATCTGGGGTGAGGCTATCGACAAGCGTGGCGAATCTTTGGCTATCAGCCTTGACATTGCCAAGGCGTTCGACAGGGTCTGGCACAAAAGCCTTCTCTATAAGCTTCCGGTACGAATACCGGAAGCTGGCAGACTACGGTCTGCCAGCCCAGTTCTGTTCTTGGGTAGCTGACTTCCTGCATGAGCGTAGAATAGGCTAGTTGACCCTTTTTGGAAAAAGGTTTTATAATAATAATAATAATAATTCATTTATTTCAATCATAAAGATCATAGCAAGCCAATGACAAAATAATAATAAAAAGTAATAATTATGATACATAAAAATAAATTAAATTACATCTCCACATACAATTACATTTAAAACAAAAATTAAATTCAATTCAATCGGTTTCACACCTAAGTATTAACAGTTTCCGAATTTCAAAAATAAAATGTCAAAATTTAAAACGGTAAAATAAAAATTAAATGTCAAAATTTTAAATAGTAAAATAAAAATTAAATGTCAAAAATTTAAAATGGTAAAATAAAATTGAAATGTCAAAATTAAAATGTTATGATTAAAATGTCAGAATTTAATTTCAAAGTTATATTAATTTGGTAGAGAATTTATTAACCATTTTAATTTAAATGGTTAATAAATGTTCTATTAGACCGAAAAAAAATGTATTCTATTTTTTTGAGACCTAAAAAGCTACAAATCTTTAATTTTAAAATAGATTTTTCATGGACATACAAAAACGCTGTCGGCCATTTTAGTCTATAGATTATCTATGCTATGACGTTAACTGCAGTAAACAAAACTCGTAAGCACGTAGAAAATAACTGACTTTATAATAAAAAAAAAACATGATTTCTAATAAATACCACGAAAAATAAAGTAATAGTTATTTATTATACAAGAGTGGAAAGTTCCTTTTTAACCGCGTGCTCGATTTGGATGACCGAGCAAGCGAAGGATTCTAAAGTTGAATCACGAGCGCAGCGAGTGATTCTAAATTAGAATCCTGAGCGTCAGCGAGGGAAACAAACGAGCACAAGGTGAAAAATCTTTCCACTCGAGTGCAATACGTAACTTTTCATCCCACCTCAGCGAGGAAATGACAAAATGAAAAAGAAAACAATTTATAATGACAAAATATTTTTATTTCAATTAAAACACATTAAGATAATCTATAAATTGAAGAAAATAATAAGAAGTAGAAAATAATTAAGAAATATTAAATGTAACGTTGCTACAGTTACTTATGTTAAGTTTAATATTTTTGTTAGGTAATGTTATGTTGGTGTTTGTGAATTGTGCGCTGTTTTGTGGTAAACTACTCGTATCAGTAATTTTAAATAGTTGTGCCGATTCATTGGATTCTATTGGCGTAAATGTTGGCGAGAGAGGGCTATTGTTTCCAATCTTATGGGGGCTCATTTTAGATGTAGAAGGGCGAGACCAAGAATCTGACAGAGGTTCTTTCAGCGTTATGGCCTCCACGATACTATTACAAATTTTTGATTTACTTTGGATTGAATCCTCTATGTATCCCTCTACAACCGAATTAGACTTCCAGCCTCCATGGCGCTTAAGCGATAGAAGATCAGCCCCTAATTCGGCCAAAAGTGTGGCTGAGGTTCTTCTAAAACAGTGACCGGTGTATAACGGGGGTTCTAAAAGTCCGAGAAAAGTTGCTATTTCTCGTGGAATACTGCCAATTTTATTCTGACCCATAGGTTGTCGGATACACTTTCCGTTGCGATATTGTAGAAAAAATCGTTCAATTGGGGTGTTAGAAGGACGTAAAGCTTGATATTTCTGAACAATGTTTACATATTCCTTGCGAATAACGAAGTTGCGGTCTTTTTTTGTCTTGGTATTTAGTACATTAATTAATAGCAATTCATCAGAATTATGAGAATATTTTGATACGTTATTGACATTAAGTAGTGTAAGTTCATTTGTTCGACATGCTCCGGTTATACCAATAATAAGAACAACCTGTAACAAAAGAAGTATTTATAATCGTAAATAAATTAATCAAATTAAAAATATTGTAAGTACTATGTACAATTTTATCAACAACAAAAAATTACACGTATTGACTTACTTTTGCCGCTAAATATACGGAATCAGGTGCTTCATTAATAAACTTTGCAATTTCAGATGCTGTGAAAACCTTCGATTTTTTTGGTTTATAACCAGATGAGGCTCTTTTTAAAAATGCCACTAATTTATGATAGGTGTCGATATGAACGTCTTTCTTCATCTTAATTGTTAATTTTAGCATTGAATACGTACTCCATAGCGTGCTTGCTTTCTTGGTCTCAGATAATTCTATAAAATATGCCAGCAAAACGTTTTCGGAGAAAGTTTTTGCTCCTTTAGCTAGTCGCCACATGTTAAATATATCGTACTGTTTCAAATACTTCTCTCGTGATTGCTGAGGGAGAAGGCTCATTTGCGCATTATTAACTGTTTCAGTTAACTCAGTTGGCGTTAGATAAACTTCATCGTCGCTAATGTCACTCATTTTAGTTGATTTTTTTGTACAGTTTTTAGGTTATGTTAATTATATTAAGCAATAAAACGTGAAAAACTAGAATGGCGCGAAGCACGCAAATAAAACAAAGAAACCAAGAAGGTTCCAAATTTAAATTTTTTCACAATTTAAAAAGTTCTAATCATAAATTTGGCACCATAGAGGTTACATTAAATAGGTTTAATGACGTTTTGAATTTACAATTATATTGAGTACTCATTATATGTGATGTTCTAAATTCAAATCTACTTTGCCGCTCAAGCGAATAAAATAGAATTTTCCAGCCAGATTTCGAAGCGCAAAATTACACTTTCCGAGGTGGTGGGATGAAAATAACATTATTGTATTGTACGAGAATATAAAAGCACATCCTTGAAGACTCCAGGAAAGTTGTGGATTAAAGTGCCGAAAGAAATTAACCTACGCAACTTTATTACACTTAATCATATGCTGTATCAGTTTTATGTTTATTACTACATTGTAAGTAATACTAAATACACTGTACTTACATAGATGCCTTGTTGTTTCTCTGCTCCGCAGAGCAGAAATCGGGGTTTAGTGCAATAAATTCACCAACCATCAATGCGTCAATTCTTGGCAGATTTGTGCTTTCTGTTTTCACAAATCCGGCATCGGTAAAACTGTACTTCCAGGGCCCAAAAGGTGATACTTGTTTTTTTTTGTAGAAAAGGTCTTTTTAACAGTGTTTTTTTCTGGCGCTTCGCCGGCCGCTGCCGCGGCACGCTCGCTTTGCTCGCTCGGCTCGCGCGTTATGGTCACAACACTAACCTAACCTAACCAGTACCGGCGTTAGGGTAGGGCGCGGTTGGGCGACCGCCCAGGGGCGCCGGACTTTAAGGGGCGCCGTGAAGCGGCGCCCCTTTATATTCCCATCTCTGTAAGTGAAAAAAAAAAACGATGTGTTGGCAACACTAGAATGGAACGCAGTGCTCAATCCGTTAAAACTGGGAATCCCCGACCACAGAGAAACACATTATCTATCTCTTTTTAACATTTTAGTTCAGAAGAGTTGACGTTATTTTTGATGGAGCGGAACACAGCTCATTCTTATTCATTCAATCGGTGCACGCACTTAAAAACAGTTATCGTAATTACATATTTTAAAACAAACAGACGCAGTAATCAGGCGGTCCACGCTAAGTTACGAAGTGCATGTTTTTTACTTTTTGTCGCCGACTACAGAGTGACATAGGTTTTATCCAAAAAGTTGAAATTCAAATAGTGTTTAAGTAGGTATTTGCTTCATGACGGATTATTTCACTAATTAGGTAAGTACAATTTTATTTTAACTATCTTTACTTATTATACTAAAGAGGTAACATTTGTTTGTTTGTTATGTTTGGAGTGGGGTAATCTATTTAAAGTAAATTATCCATACTAATATTATAAATGGAAAAGTGTGTTTGTTTGTTTGTTCGTTTGTCTTCCCTTCACGCCTAAACCACTAAACCGATTGTGATGAAATTTGACATATGTATAGTTGGAACTCATGAGACTGCTATAGGCTACTTTTTAACCGATTGCGATGCGACAAAAAAGGGTTATAGGTTTAAATAGGGATACCACGCGAGCGTAGCTGCGCGGGCAACAGCTAGTATATTATAAAATATCTCTAGAACTGACTATATAATGTTGATGAAATTTTAACACGGAGATAATAAATGAATGTCGAGGAGGTACGGTCAAGTGTAAAAGTGGATGAAGCCTGTTCATTCGTAAGCCTTTGTGTTAAAGGTGAAAAGTGTCCACCGACTTTTGCATCTGACTGTACATAGAAGTCATTTTTTCGGGAACGAGTGGATGATCGTGATTTTTTTCATACAAATCTAAGCACTATCACGTAACACAAGCTTTTAAATATAACATTTCACAATTATTCCGCTGCCATGACAATATTACCTTACCTAGATTTTTCGATCGTAGTTCACGTGTATGCTAACG
Organism: Chilo suppressalis; assembly: GCA_902850365.2. Classification (NCBI taxonomy): domain Eukaryota; kingdom Metazoa; phylum Arthropoda; class Insecta; order Lepidoptera; family Crambidae; genus Chilo; species Chilo suppressalis. The sequence continues at coordinate 4,636,851 of OU963912.1, read as the reverse complement.
CTTTCCTGTGGCCTTACCATGAGTTTGAAAAAACGTTCTCGCTATCGAAAACTATAGCTTTGTCTCTTTCACGTGCACCACAATGACAGGGACAAAGCGATAGTTTTCGATAGCGAGAAGAGAACGTTTTTACAAACTCATGGTAAGGCTACTGAATATAAAGCGTTTTTGGTCGTCCTCCCTCAATAGCGCTATATTTAATTAATTTATAGAAATGATCGGACTTACGCAGATTTAATTTGTTGCAGATTTGATTAGTACAAAATGTCTGAACACGTTGATCCTTTCAAAAGAAAACCATCTGGATCAAAATATAGAAAGCGAAAAGCAGAAAAAGAGAAGGAATTTGAAAAAACAAAAAAGTTTATGAATATAGGCAAATATATCACAACAAAAAATCAAGACCTTAATGTGGCATCTACATCTGAAATACAAGCGAATGCATCGGTAGTGGAGTCTCTGTCTGACAAGTCAGATCAGTTAGCTGTTGAAGATATTGTGGACGAAGTTTCCCGAAGTGAGGAGACAAGTTGTGTTACAATTACAGATGCTGCTCAGGATGACACTATTGGTGATGTACAACAAATACAAATTCTAGATGACATTAGTTCTCTTGCTCCAAATATATCGGATCCAGCCACTTGGCCACTCACTCGAAATAGCAAAGTTATTGATCATATAATAACTAATGGCCCAGTGCAAACTCACATTGATAATTATCCAAAAAATGATACAGGGCGACATTTCTCAAATTCTCATTTTACAAAAAAACTTGCAAACAATGAAATAATTCAGCGTCGTTGGTTAATATACTCAGTTTCTAAAAATCGAGTTTACTGTTTTTGTTGCCGGCTATTTGATAGCAGCTCAACGTCGAATTTAGCATCTGAAGGATATAACGACTGGAAACACTTATCAGAAATGTTAAAAGTTCATGAAAGTAGCACTTTTCATAAGAAGTTTTACCTCTCATGGATTGAGGCTGAACTAAGATTAAAAACGGGAAAAACAATAGATTGTCAAGAGCAACATTTGATTAGAAAGGAAACTACAAGGTGGAATAATATTTTGTCTAGATTAATGCATATTACACTGTATTTAGCTGAAAACAATATGGCGTTTAGAGGTACTTCCGACAAACTATATACGCCAAATAATGGAAAGTTCTTGGGTTTAGTACAACTACTAGCCAAATTTGATCCAGTTATGGAGGAGCACTTGCGTTTAGCTGTAAAGGGTGATGTTTCTGACCACTACTGCGGAAAAGACATTCAAAATGAATTAATAGAGCTGATGGGTGAAAAAGTGAAGTCAGAAATCATATCACGTGCAAAGAAATCGAAATATTATTCTATTATAGCTGACTGTACTCCGGACATTAGTCATATAGAACAGCTTTCACTGACAATACGATTTGTTGATTTATCATCAGATGTCGATAAAATATCAGTAAAAGAGCATTTCATAGAATTTATACCTGTTAATGAGTCGACTGGTGAAAGGCTGACTGAAGTTATTATTGATATTTTAAATAAATACAGACTGGAATTGAACGATTGTAGAGGTCAGGGCTATGACAACGGAGCAAACATGAAAGGAAAAAATATTGGAGTTCAAAGAAGAATTCTGGACATAAATCCTTTAGCTGTATATGTGCCGTGTGGCTGTCATAGCTACAATCTCGTACTATGCGATGCCGCTAAGTCATCTGTAAAATCTGTCACTTTGTTTGGAGTACTTCAGAGGTTGTTTACGTTGTTTTCAGCTTCTGTTCATCGATGGAAAATTCTGACCGATCACTTGGGATTGTACACTATAAAAAAACTCAGTGACACGCGTTGGGAAGCAAGAATAGGCAGTGTTAAAGCAGTCCGTTATCAAATTAGCGCCGTCCATGACGCTTTAATCACTTTGGCTATCGAAACTCAGCAAACTGATGTTCAAGTCTCTCATGAGGCTACTACTCTAGCCGAACAACTAAAAGATTTCGGCTTCATAGTTTCATTGGTTGTCTGGTATGACATACTTTTTCAAATTAATGTCGTTAGTAAATCTCTACAATCAACAGACATGGATCTCGGTAAATGCACAGACATGCTGAAAAAATGCTGCAATTTCTTGGAAGAATATAGAAATACAGGCTTTAAAAGCGCCATTCTAACTGCGAAGGAATTGGCTGAAGAGTTAGAAATAGAACCTGTGTTTAGAGCGACAACAAGAATTCGACGTGTTAAGCGCCAAGCTGGTGAAATTGCCCAAGATGAGCCTATAACTTCTCCAGAAAAAAAAATTGAGGTTGAATTTTTCAACTGTCTTTTGGACACGACGTTAACTTCACTCAACGAAAGATTTGAACAGTTATGTGAGTACTCGGAATCTTGGTCTTTTTTGTACAATTTAAAACAGATTCCAGAAAAACACGACCTTATCAAACTCTGTAGTGATCTTCAATTGAAATTAAATGTAAATTCCAAATCAGATATAGATGGATGTATGTTGTGCGATGAACTCATAAGTCTGAAATCGTTTTTGCCTGATCAGAAAGTGGTTACTCCTGTTTTTGTTTTAAATTTTATTAAAGACCGCAACTTAAAAGAACTATATCCAAATGTTTGGATAGCATTACGAATATTATTAACTATTCCCGTAACGGTTGCTAGTGGAGAGAGGAGTTTTTCTAAGCTTAAGCTAATAAAAACCTATCTGCGATCGACGATATCACAATGTAGATTGACAAACTTGGCAACTTTGTCGATCGAAAATGAAATAGCTGAAAACATCGACTTTGATAACTTAATAAAAGAGTTCGCCGATAAAAAGGCTAGAAAAGTAAAATTTTATTAGTTTTTTTAATAAATGTTTATTTCTTTTCATAAATGGTTATTTCATTATTATCCTTCGCCTTTTTTCGTATGGGTTTGAATTGCAATTAGGGGGCGCCGTAGAAATCTCGCCCAGGGCGCTGTTAGTACTAAAACCGGCACTGAACCTAACCTAGTGTGAAGTATCACCACTTGATAAGAAAAGTAAAAATTTTCAATATTTTTTTCCAAAAAACTACCAGTGCATAAGTGTGACATTTTTTTTAATAATGTGGTTAACAGAAACCTTTTTAACAACAAAATGCGAAATTACAACCAACAAAACTGTGAAGTTTTTACTTTTGGGCCCTGGAAGTACAGTATATCCCCGGCATCCATAATTAGTTTAAAAAAAAACAGTAAACGGAAACTTTTCTAAAGTTAAAAGTGTTTTAAGATAAATTAAGTCAGACGAAAGAATCCACCCACAGTAACACGCGAATGACATTTAGTTGTTTACCTTAAGAGAAGTCACAATCATGGCGGATGTGGCGAACAGCGTTTTTAGTGTTTAAAAAATATAGACTAAAAATTTTTTTTTAAATTAAATTTCTACACCAATCTTCTGCTTTTATGAAGTGAAATCGATATATTTAGGTTCCTTAGACCAAATACTTTAAGAAATAAACATTTATTTAATACAATTCGACATGAGTCAACTAGCCTATTCGTGTCCTTACGGATGGTAGCAGTTCGCGGTTCATGTCAGTGAATGCCGGCGTTCCCCAGGGCTCCGTCCTATCCCCCACTCTCTTTCTGCTGCATATCAATGACTTGATTCCTCTTGGGAATATTCATTGCTATGCAGACGATAGTACAGTGCATGCGGGGTATCGGACAAGCAGGGGCTGGGCAGGCGGTAACCAAGAAGAAACGGGAGAATCTTGTCATTGAACTCAATCAGGCTTTGGACCACATTTCCGAATGGGGTACCAGGAGCTTAGTTGAGTTCAATGCCAAGAAAACTCAGGCTTGCGCTTTTACGGCAAAAACATCGCCATTCCTTCCCCTTCCCTCTCTTCAGGGCACAACACTACCGCTACAGAGCAACATTTCCATGCTCGGTATGCAAGTTCGCTCAGACCTGAATCCAAAGGACTACATCGAAACCGTGATCAAAACAGCTTCACGCAAACTCGGAGTCCTGAACAAGGTGCGGCATTTTTTCACGCCCGATCAACTGTGCTTGTTGTACAAAACGCAAGTGCGGTCCTGCGTGGAATATTGCTCGCACCTCTGAGATGGCTCCGCCAAGTATTTGCTCGATTCTTTGGATAGGTTATAGCGGCGCGCGATCCGCATCATAGGCGATGAGGAGGTGACTAAACACCTTGAGCCTCTTCAATTACGCCGTGACGTGGCGTCACTAAGCGCGTTCTATCGTCTGTAGTGTTGCCCAAATTCAGTCTTGGTCTTGTTCTTGCGTTTTTGCAAGACCAAGACCAAGAACAAGACCGCGTATTTTTAGCAAGACCAAGACCAAGACTGACCGTGCAAGACTTGAGCAAGAACAAGACTAATCCGGCAAGACTCTTGCGTCTTGCAGCTAGGACTTAGCGCTATTTCACGGAGTAGTTAGGTATACAGTTCGGTGTATAGGTACGCTTAGGAATTCTATGAGACGCAAAAAACTGTATTAAAGAATATGAAAAACTGGACCTATGCGCATTACGACCAATACCATAAACATACATAGCGAATAAAAAAATATCCATTTAAATCAAACAGAGTGCATGCATAGTTTTGTTTTAACCATCGGCACTTTGATAATGCGGCATCAAAGGTTTTGTACTGACTTCTCAAAGAAATTTACCGCTTTTCGGAAGTACATGGTGATACACGCGCCGGCGGCTTCTATTGAAATCACATACAACAATCGTTGCCGCCGCGCCGAAATCACAACATTTGACACTATTTGATTGCCGCCACAGGGCCTAGGTATACTCAAGCAAAATTCTAATTTCGTGTCGTGCCGTCCCACTCACGCTAATACTATTTAATATATGAGCGAGCGAGACGGTACGACACGAACTTCAATTATCGAATTTTAGAGTACAGGTGTTCCAAAGAATAAATAAGTTTCAGAGTGCTTATAATGGAAACGAATACATTATACTGATCACGCAAGTAGTATAATGATTAGATAATGATAAGGATAGGTAGTAGATGTCATAATAATTTATTCTAGTAAGTATATATTATAATATTGATTAAATGGGTTTAAACTAATTACTTAGGTGCTATTATTAAATAAATAAAATAAATATTTCCAACACTCACACCAATTAGCCTAGCCCCAAAGTAAGCACTGTAAAGGCTTGTGTTATGGGATACTATATAGGGTAACGGATAGAATACATATATTGTACATGTATAAGTATATTTATATGAAATACATATTCAACATCCATGACTGGATATGTTTTTATTTATTTTTAAGCATTTAACTGCTAGATGTTAAATGTAAAGAAAAGTTTACTAGAAAAAAATCCACGCGGACCAGGCAGCGGACGGGACTCGAACCCGCACCCTTCGCAATACGGGCGAATGCACTGACCATTATGCTACCACGGCCCTATTCGCCGCGTCGATTTTTTTCTTTAGATTTAAACATCTAGCTGTTAAATGCTTAAAAATAAATAAAAACATAACTATAATTGCTGTTTCTTCTTTCAAATGTTTAATACTTGAAAAAGTATTCATTTGACATTGTGGGTTGCCTACAATGCGAAGAGATGGCGCTGCCTTGCAGCGAATAGGGCCGTGGTAGCATAATGGTCAGTGCATTCGCCCGGATTGCGAAGGGTGCGGGTTCGAGTCCCGTCCGCTGCCTGGTCCGCGTGGATTTTTTTCTAGTAAATCCATGACTGGAGTACGAATGCTCGTATTCATCACACAAACATCTGCCCCCACCGGGATTCGAACCCGGGACCTCTCGAGTCGGCGACGCCATGAAACCCGGCGTATAATATAAACCACTCGGCCACGGAGGTCGTCTATTATTGTACATTTAGTCAAAATATTTCTTAAATTTCTTAAGTTTTTACAAGAAAAAAATAGCAAAAAAGTTGTCAAATATCACCCGTTTGATAAATATTGTAGCCACTTTTAAATATACTTGAAACGTGTAAAAATATTTTACAAAACTAATAAAATAATATAAAAAGCGTACCTACCTACTTATGGAAAACGGCATATAGCTCAGTTGATAACCATGTGGCAGTTGATTTTTTGAATTTCTTATCAAATCTTCAGACATTTATTAATCTGATTGGACTTTACTATGGCTATGTTAATTGAAGCTCACAATGTTCCAATTCTAATACGTTTTTCTAAGATCTAAAGTAAACTTTAATAAAAAGCAATAGTCTAATAGGTAATTGCAAGACTTGCAACACTCTTGCTGCAAGAACAAGACCAAGACTGGGAGCGCAAGACCAAGACCAGGTGTATTGGCGCAAGACCAAGACCAAGACTGGCCAAGTCACGTCTTGTTCTTGCATTTGGGCAACACTAATCGTCTGTACCATGGCGAGAGTTCTGAGGAGTTATTCTCTCTTATCCCACCTTCCCCTTTCCTTCAGAGGACCACGCGCGCTGGCCTACGTTGTCACCGTCTTACTGTGGCCACAATTCCAACGCGTACAAAGAAATTTGGTGACTCATTTCTTTGTTGCACTATCCGTAAATGGATGCTCTGCCCGCTCACGTGTTCCCTCCCTCTTACAACCTGGGATTCTTTAAAAGAGGCGTGAAGAAGCAACATGCAGGCCGGCAGGGTGAGGATGGCTGGTGTGGCAGGTAGAACTGCTGTATAAGCTATCTTCGCGTCTGGACTTCACCTTCACTTAACATCAGGTAGGGTGGAGTCATTTGTCGGACCTATCTTAAAAAAAATGATTGAGCGAAGCGATGGCCAGCGGAGATGAGTCTGCTCTATACTACTTTATTATTGTAATGATAATTAATTATTAAATTTGGATTGTATTTTACATTACACAATTTGTATTTATACTGTATGACACAGCAATCAAAATGTAAGTGAACGAACTTGGTTTTGCAGCGGTGTATCCTTGTCATTCTCTATACAGACTGAAAACGGGGGACTGATGTTGCATTTGGTTTTGGGTTTGGAGAGTAGTGCCAGAATGGACACCAGTGTTTAGGTAATCACATGCATGTGTTCTGCCGTTGTGTTTATAGTTTGCAAAAATAATGTACACTGGTACTTATATTTTTTTTTCTATTTTTGTAACATAGTATCCAAGAGTGGTTATGAGTAGTCATGCTCTCTTAAAAATCTCGTGTGAAGCGGGTCGTTGCGTCCCCTAAAAAATGGTTGAGTGAAGCGATGGTTGGTTCATGCGTCATGCTCGTGAACGGATGCTGCCAGCGGAGATGAGTCTGCTCTTGCTTCATTGGGTACTATTAATCGTTGTACTAAACTTTAAACGGTCATTTTTTTGCCTAAACAGTAGGACACGGCATTCCTAAACATTCCTACACTTTGTTAAACCAGTCTTTAATGTTTTCTCATTTTATAGTCATAATTTTTATATTATTTGCATTTGTAATGGAAAGTGACTTTATGTGTCGCTGCACACAACCACAAAACGCCGCCACCGGCATATTTCTTGTAGTTTTCATACATTTTATATGGACTCGACACACATGGTACGCCTGTGGCCGCCACACGCTACAAATCGTCGTTGCTCGCTTCATGTAGCCCGCACCGGCCACAATGCGCCGATACAAAACGCCGCCACCCCTCTCTCCCTTACCTTAGTCGGCCGATGTCGCGCGCTTCAGCCACTTTAGTAGTCGCTTCTAGCTTCTCGTGACGGCGTTTGTGGATGTGGCGTGTGGCCCGTGTGCGGCGACACTATGAGTTACCTCTTAAAGATGTCATTTTTCAATTTGACGACTCTGTATATAATACAGGGAGAAAAAAAACAGCCCTTGCTGAGTTTCTTGCCGGTTCTTCTCAGTACAAGGTCTCCTGCCGTAGATTTGCGAACCGATGCATAGCTTTTCGACATTCTCAAGTGCTTGTAACAGCCTAGACTGAATAAACGATATTTAATTTTGAATTGAATTTTATTGATAAGTACATATTTTAATTATTTGGAAACTATTACCAATCACCAATCTGTATATTGTAAAAAAGGATCCAAGAAGTAAATTAACTACAACGAGATAGTGATGTCGATTCTGGCGTGATTCTCTTAACTGAAAACTAAATTTAACATTAGTCTCTCCTTTTCATTCTGTATAGAGAATGACAAGGATACTCTGTTGCCAAATTTAAGTTTAGGTTTAGAGAATCATGCCAGAATCGATACCATATTACTGACTTTAATTAACTATAAAACCGTCACTTCATTTTCATACGCATGCATCTCTTTCGTGTTTGGATTCTGTACAACATCTCGCTGTTGCTTCCTAAGTAAATAGTATAATATCCTGAAACAAAAAGAAAAGAATTTTAGAGATAGACAAGAAACGAAAGATTAAAAGCGGTTTTAGGTACTACTTCTTTTATGATAGGCATTGGAAATTAGTTCACTTCACCTGTTATTATGTATCCAGTTGCTAGATTGGTGAATCGACATAACAATATAATAATAGTATGGGAACGCACTATTGGGATCAGTCTGTCATTACGAGCAGGACTATTCTTGATTATAAGCCCGATATCGTATTGACAGATCGATTGAAACGCCAGGCAGTGCTCATCGATATCACCATCCGGCATGACGAGAACCTCGTGAAGGCTGAGAAGGAAAAGCTCAGCAAGTACCAGGACTTGGCCCACGAGGTAACCACTTTGTGGGATGTGGATTCGACGATCATTGTCCCCATAGTCGTCAGTGTTAACGGTCTCATAGCGAAGAGTCTCGACCAACATCTAAAGAATCTCTAGCTCTAGCGAGAAATGAAGTGACGGAATATACCTACTTATTGTATAAATTGACCATTTTTTTCCGGTGATATCGGTCCTCTGGTAAATACATAGTCTATTAATAGTCGATGGTCATCCCGCGTCGTCTTTTAAAGTCTTATTATTTTACAGACACTGCGAGCATAGTGTAGAAATTGTAATATTGTTAACATTGTAACATAGTGACCTGTTCATCAATGGCCTAAGCATCTACAGGAGATGATCTAATTTGCTCATCTATATGATCATTGTAGTTGTTTGAAGATCAAATGTATGTGAGAACAACATGATTTACCACTGGGTTGATAAAATTCAAAACTCTACGTGGAGATTTCTTACAAATCATGAAGTTACCCTACAAATAATAGCAACGCTTAAGGGTACGCTTTTTCCCGCATCACAGATTCTTCGATTTTCAGGCTTTCCTTTTCATTCTGTATAGAGAATGACAAAGATATAAACAGTATATCTAAACTGCCAGAATCGGCACCATTGTCAACTGGTACACTATTTTATAGAATAAAGTGAAAAAAGCTTCTTTCAAGGTATAGAATATCTTCGCTTAGAAAGAGCGCTGCAGCATATACAACAGCATGTTGAAGACAATTAGGATGAGGCGTTAGTCTTGCCGGCAATAGTGATAAAACTTACGCAAATATGAAGTAAGCTGGAACAGTCATCACTGCTCCAAGTATATATATTGTGCCCGGGAAAGTATCAAAAGTAGCATTAAAAATCTTTTCGAACATAGGTTTGGATATAATTGGGTAAACGGTGTACACGAAATGAATCAATGAGCACATTGTACCTGGAACAGAAAATTAAATGTCAGTATCTACCATCTGTCCGTCTTTCCGAATTCTAAAAAATCTATTCTGAAAACTGCTAGTGCTATCTTTTAGTGGGTAGAAATATTATGGAGGCGCGCGGTGCCACCTTGTGATTGTTTTCATTAGTAATTTATTAAATCAAGGTAGGAGCAGGCTCCATTCCCTGTTTGAGGGAACTTACAATGACTGTTTGTTATTCGTGTGGTGGATTTCCAATTTGGCTGGGAAATAGTGTTTGGTGTCCTGCTACAAAAATCCACAAGAGTCCTTTCCTATACCACTTCTTGGTGGGCCTGACGAAGACGAACTAGTGGACTTTGCTGGACAAAGTCAAATGGCAAGTCAATGAATACGTAGCTTTCAATAAAAACTAATAGAAACTTAACTTATTGAAGCAAATTCTTTATACTATCTATTTATCGAATTTGACGAGTGTCTATCGAAAAAAAATATTCATGACCCACTTGCCCAAAAGTTCGCTTAAAAATGTCAAAACAGACAAGTTTTGTTATGAAAAGAATACGTAATTGCAAATGGCTTTCTAATAACCAGCAGTGCTATTCAGTAAATGTTTCTCATATAGACCCACGCGGATCCACATCGGATCTGCGCGTCAAAATTATACAGAATATCACTGTAGAAAACTGTACTAATATGGATCAAAGATCTCTGACATTTGACCTTTGTTTTTAATACAATAGACCATTTTATAGATGAAATCGGAATAGCAGTTTGAATTTCGAAATCACTTTTGCAAAACGTAAATGAAATACATTTGCTTTCTTGGTATGAAGAAAAACATTGGTAAACTAATAGCATTACTAGGGTCAAATAAAAATACAATAGAAAAATATGTGAAAAAATAATTTGTCAGCAAATATAGGTATTTACTCATCTGGGTACACTAGGCGGATTAGGATTAGGAGTGAAATTATCTGAGACAACTGATAACGCCAACATTTGCGATTGTGATTAGTTAGTTAGTTCTTCAGGGCGGTTTCCGCACTTAGTCCTAATTATTGGACCATTGTGCGTGTCTCAAAAACATTCCCATTTACTCCAGCCAGCCTATATCGGTCCAGAAGGAAAGCAACCTTGGTAGATTGCTGCAAGCTTCCGAAACGATTCTGGTGACTGGAGAAGTCGTGCCCGTTGGTCGGCCACACTCCTGCATTCCATGATGACATGCTGTGGCGTTTCTTCTGCCTCCATGCATCCTCTGCATAGGGGGCTGTCCGTTACTCCTATTGTATATAGGTGTTTGTTTAGGGGACAATGACCAGTCAGAGATCCTATAATCCTGCGAAGTTTGTCCCTATTTAGTCTGGTAAGGATACGGGCAAAACTTTTATTTGCCGCCGGAACCGCGTTTTTCGTTTACCGGCATCCTTCACCTGTTTTCCACTCCGTCAAGTGTGATTTTTGAGTTATTTCACGCAGCCGGCCTGATGTATGGGCAGCAAAGGTGTCGGACCATACACTTTTGTGTCTGCTCCCCTCTTAGCCAGTTCGTCTGCTGCGTCATTTCCAATTGAGCTGCTGTGTCCTTTTATCCATTGCAGTGGTAGAATTACGATTGTCATATAACGCATCGTAATTGGTTTTCGATACGTTCTAAGTGATTACTTTTGTTTTAAGACTGAATTCAATAATCTTACGTAGGCTCTTCTAATAGCGCGTTTAAACGCTAGTTGATCAACTTATGTGTTTCCTCGTCCATGTTTATTTATTGTGACATGTGATCGCCTAAGCATTGAAATAGCCAAATCGAAAAGGTAAGACAATATTGACCACCACCACTTCTTACCTCTTATTAACACAACACATAATCCATCTGATGACTGAATGACATCAAAAAAAAGAATAGGGACGATGCAATATTTTTATTTTTGTTTTCATTTTAAAGAATTCCATGTAGAATAAACCACAGATATATTAAAAAATTAAAACATTGTGATTTATCGGAAAAAATGCGGTTTTAAATTGACAATTTAAATTTTCGCGCGAAAACGAACCTATGGTTGCGATGACGTCACTCCTGTCTGTCACTGGTCGTAATTGTTCGTTGCTGGGTTTAAATTTTAATTGTTTAAATTTTCATACTTTTGCATATTTATCCGACTTTCGAAATATTTTTTTGAAAAATTTAAAATGGACTATCCATCAACATCATGTGATCATAACAATACCACTAATATTCCGAAAAAAAGCCGTGTTGACTCATGTTTTGTGCCAATCTACTTCAACAAAGTTCCCAAATAAATTGTTTTTGACTGGAACTTCTGACCCAAAACTGAAAAAAAAGTGGTTTCAAGCTGCGAAGAGAAATGACAATTATTCTCCAAAGACCATTATTCGATGCTGAGAAGATCACTTTGACGTAAGTTGGCGAATATACTTGTTTTATGCTTAATTAATCTGCTTGTACGTAAAAACGCATTAGTAACCTACCTAATACTTACAAAACCTGTCTATAACATATTTTTAATTTTACAGTTGGAGAATGACGTCGAAAATTAGATAAAGTTTAAAATGTGTGGCACAATCTTCACATTGGCAGGACTGAACCAAGGTTTGCGTTTCATTTAAAATAACTGTAACACGATAACCTTCTTTACGTAGTTTATGCTCCGGAGAACTCGACCTTTTACTGTACATAATTTTCCATCTCTTTTAATTTGGACATAGCCGATTGCATTATCGCCGTAAGATTTGTAGAAGCCGCTGAATAAAATACGAATAAACTACGATTTTTACATACCGTAGTAATATAGTCCCTTTCATTTCTACACTTAAAAACTCTGCACTTTGGACAAAAAAAGTTATAACCATGTCAACGCTAACTCTTGGGTAAATTCCTGGAGTCTGCTTTGATAAACGCAACTTCCATTTTTATTAAATGTAAAAAAACGCATTAAATATTCCCATAAAATAATATTTACTTTAACAACCATAACCTCAAAGAAGTTGTCATTACAGGAGTGACGTCACTAAACGCTGATTGGTGTTTTAAAATACGTTCCGTTTCAAGTATTTTTAATTCGTAATAATTGTTAAAAAACAACATTATGTAAAATAAAAACGTTGCAGTGGCATTTCTTTTATATTTTTTTAACATTTTAATCATAAAATTTTCATAAATATTATATATGCATCTTCCCTATTGTTTTTATGTTGTTTATATATTGTTAAAAAGGCGATAATAATAATAAAAAATGGGTGCGTGTACTTATGTAGGCGCGTGAGAAGTTATCCTTCTTTGGCATCGTTTAAAATTAGTTTTTAATTGCATGCAAATAATTAATTACAATAAATTAATAAAAAGTCTGGAAAAGGACACAGTCAATAAAGTTCAGTTTTAATTTGAAAAAATAAATAAATAATCAAAATATTCAATTAAAATCGCTACTGAATATAATTTATTAGAACATAGGTATGTGATTTGCACTTGTATGAAACTCAAACACGTATTCCGAATATACAAACTAGAAACATATGGATAAATATTATAAATATGAATACCTATAACTGTTACTTTATTACAAAAAATAAAGATGTGGTTTTTGGTTCTACTACACCAATGGTCAAGACATGGCGCTGTAGTCTCCTGAATCGCGCTTTGGTTCCGTTGTTCCAGATTAATAAATACTTTTGATATTATAAATATGAATACCTATAACTGTTACTTTATTACAAAAAATAAAGATGTAGTTTTTGGTTCTACTACACCAATGGTCAAGAGATGGCGCTGTAGTCTCCTGAATCGCGCTTTGGTTCCGTTGTTCCAGATTAATAAATACTTTTGATAGGCCTTCACAATGCAGTCGTTAGCACCCACTAAATAGAGATTCTATTTCTATTTTGTTGGTAGATTTTCTTAATGTGCGGTAAACACAAAAGTAACGTTAAAATTTTGTGTTACAGTGATGCGCGCGCATCTTAGAATTTCACTCACATAATTTTTTCATAACGCGCCTAAAGAAGTATAACTTCAATAAATGTTTATTTAATAAAACTAGTTTTTACGGGTTAGTGTACTAAATTTATTTATTTATTGACGTTTCGCAGCCTTTTTAGGTCTGCATCGTCAGAATAATTTATAATATACTGACGACGCACATCTGAAAAGGCTGCGAAACGTCAATAAATAATTTAAATTTAAAAATAAGTTTTATTTAATGAGTGATATGCGTGAAGACCTAAGAAACAAATAAATGTTTATTGAATTCAGTTTACAATAAATTACTTTATTCTAGAAATAATAAAAGATATGTAACTTATCCTATAGCCTGAACTAGGTAAACCTGTTTCTATATATATTTAAACAAGTACAGATATTTAACTATATACAATAATCAAAAGTATAATGTGCAATATAATACCAAAACAATAATTAACTTCAGCTAGCGTTATAATATATCATAACCTAAATGTACTCTATAAGATAAAGTACCATTTAGTATATTGAAAAGGAATCAACATCTCTGTATCATCGTAGGACATACTTAGTAAGGCATCGTGAAAAATAAGTTTGCCATGTTTATAATTTAGGCTATTTAAATTTACTTTAACATTTAGTCGATTGTATGTTGTATAAAATGGTCCCTGAAATAAATAAAATCTGGAAGCGAAGCTATGCTTTGTAAAATTACTTTGCGGGCAAACTATATCTTTCTGTCTTTTGTTAGTAGTCTCAGTAGTTCATTTATGTACACCCAAAATAAAGTAGGGCCTAAAATACTTTCTTGAGGAACCCCATAACATGTGTTGTCTAGATCTGAACTAATAAAATTACCTATTTTTACACACTGAGTTCATTCGCATAGATAATTCTCAAATTAAATGAAGCTGGGTGCCTCTTATACCCATAGATTCTAGCATTTGCAACAAGATGCGTACGGAAACTGCATCAAATGCTTTTGCTAGGTCAAGAAATATACCTATTGTCTTATTACCCTTATCGAGCTCCTGTACTAAAAAGTCAGTAAGTTGATGAACAGCGTCGGCAGTATATAACTGGGACCCAAAACCAAACTATTTTTGGATAATTTAAATTAGTTTTTCAAAATTTTCACGAGTCTATTGTTAATATCTTTTTCCAAATTTTTTTACAGTGCATGAAGAAGCGAAATGGGTCTATAGATTGTCAACTGATCTCTTCTGCCAGATTTAAATACAGGAACAACGACTGCTTTTTTTAAACATTTAGGAAAAATTCCTTAAGTTAAACACTTTTGGAAAATATTAGTTTGCGGTAGAACGAGGATGTGCTGATATTGCTTTAGTATTTTATTTGAGATATGAACCCATTCAACTGCAGGATCATCTTTTAGGCCTTTTTTTATAACGCAGGTAAAAAATCTTTTTACAGACGACGGCGCCTTTAAGAGGCACACCGCCGAACGGACCTCACACCTGGCTCCCGCAAGTCTTACGGACCGCCCAGTGGCTGACCACCGAGGACCCCGCAACTCTAACGGGCGCTTTACGGCATAATATCCGCTAAAAAAGTCCTGCGAATACCTTCTAAACTGCTTTATGCGACGCCGCGGGGTCCCCGTTTAGGGATTCTTCCGCGACTCCGCACCCAGCAGCTTCCCGGCCTCGCCGGGGCTCCACGGCAGGGGTCTCCCGAGGTATTACAGGAACCCCGCAGACATGCGCAGGATGGCCCGCGCGTGGGGGCTGGATACGCGGCCTAGTGCCCACCGTACCGCCCCCCGTCCGATGCGGATGGCTATATGGGCGTACCCGTGTAGCTCTCCGCCACCCCCCTTTGCAGGACAGAACTACAAGAGGGGGGCCGCCGTTCCTGGGGGAGCGGGTGCGAAATACTCCCCATCCTTCTCTCCTCTCCTGGTCGCCCGCGTCTCCTCACCCCTTCTCCTAGGAGAAGAGGGGGGAGACGCGGGTGCTGAGTTGGGGAGTCCGAACGCCCTAGGCTACTCGGACATCCCCCCCTCTGAGGGCGCCCGTCCGGGCGCCGACGTTCCAGCGAACACTTTCTTCGGGGGCTTGCCCCGGGTAACCGGAGGGTCGCACCTCCTGCTTCCCATGACGTGGTCAGCAGGCCGGCCACAGTCCACCGAAGGCCCAGGACTCTCACCGAAGCGAGGCTCCATCCTACCTTCAGCATCTCGCCTACAGCCACCTTTTTGACCGCACCGACCGGGCACCTCACGTTGGCAACCCTCCTGCCTCCTGTTCCAGGGAGTATCTTCCCTACCACCGAGCCAAGCCACCAAGCCTGGCAACCCCATTTTGGCTGCCACCGCCTACACCACCTCGACCGTCGTAATCGACTCGTCGAGCCCCACAATCCGTAGGTCGGCCACCTTGTCCGGCCTGCTGACGTCAATCAGCTGGGCCATCGCCTCCCCCAGGGGCCTCGCAAGGGCATCCGCCTTAGTGGGACTGTCCGGTCCTGGGACAACCAAGAGCTTGGTCCCGGTCTGGCTATCCCGGATCGTGAGCCCGCCACTTATTCCAAGCTCCTGCAGCTGGATCTTTCCCCTGGCCATCTGGATCACCCTGGCGTACGTGATCCCCTTCTCCCGTCTTAAAGTTAAGGATTCCTTAAGAGATAGGTTTAAAGAATTTGGTATAATGACAGTCGCATCACAATACATATACGAAAATTTATTACTTGTAAGAAAAAATATTAATTTGTTTCTTAAAAACAGTAATGTTCACACACTTAATACAAGAAACAAAAATAAACTAACTTTACCTGCTACTAGGCTTCACAAAATCAATAATTCATTTAAAGGTCTTTGTGTTCGCTTATACAATAAAGTCCCAAGCAATATCCAAGAGTTAAGCATAAATAAATTCAAAGATAGTATAAAAAAAGCACTTATTAAAAAAGCTTATTACAAAGTGTCTGATTATATTACAGACAAAAATGCTTGGGTTTGAACTGTTCCAATCATTCCAACAGGTTTTCTATATTAAATAAATCATGATTGTATTGACGTTGTAACAACATAATGATTTGTAAATGTTGTTACATTATGCTTTTAATGTTGTTGAGTTTTTTTCGCTCGTTTTTCTCCGCAGCTAAAAAATATGTCCTATAACGAGTGGTAGGGAAAAAAATGTTTGGACGATTCATAAGTGTTGTACTATACATCCAATTTGAATAAAGATATATTGATTTCTGATTTCTGATTAATAAGTGTCTGAACAAGAGTTTTTGTTTTCTCACTTGATTTTAATTAATCTTGCAACGGAACTAATAGTTTTGGCCTGGACAATGATTTGTTTCACCATATCAGCGAAGGAATCCGATCCCGCTCCTGGATCTGGATGATATGTTTAAGATCTTGCAGGCGTTAAGATAGGTCTTATCTTTCTTTTAGAGTTTGAAGAGGTGTGGACTTCCATGGTCTTTTGCTGCAGCGACTTATATTGCACTGCCAGCTGAGATGTTCCATGGGACACTTTTCTGTACAGGTTATTAATTCTTAAATTTTGTTCTGAGTTAAGCTTGCCATCGGAGGAGATAGAGCACACCTCGTTTAGGTATACTTCAATACTGCGAAAGTCGCTAACCACCCGCGCCATCGAGCTCCTCATGAACACGATGATAATATATGACCACGCAATTTGTTAATAAGATTATGGTTTATAGAGAGAGTTTATAGAGTAATCGTGGTGAGATAGAATAAAAAAAAATGTGTGCGTGTACTAGTGTACAAACGTAAGAAGTGAAACTTCTTTATGGCCTTATTTTTCGAAAAATGATCTACATGCAACTTTCCAGAAATTGGTTAAATAAAGTTAAATTAGATAAAGTTTAAACAAGAGGATTTTATTATCATAGACATGAATACAAATTACTGCCTATGAAACTGTTATGATTACACGGGTCAGTAATCTAAGGCACATGTTCCACCTCCGACGATGAACGATAAGCGAGTAGAAACTAGAAACGAATTGGCAGTCCTGAGTTAAAATGCACGCGCACGGCTTTTGACAGCCAAGCCAGCTTAACCGAGCGAGTATAGCTGAGCGAGTATCGCTGAGCTAGTATCGCTGAGCGAGTATCGCTGAGCGAGAATCGCTGAGCGAGTATCGCTGAGCGAGTACCGCTGAGCGAGTACTGCTGAGCGAGTACCGCTGAGCGAGTATCGCTGAGCGAGTATCGCTGAGCGAGTATCGCTGAGCGAGTATCGCTATGCGAGTTTGGCTGAGCGAGTCTTATCTTTAATAACTATTGTCACTCAGCTACAAACGAGTAGAGAGAGTTCTCGCCGGCGACAGTGTGATCATTCAGCTATCAACTATTAATATAAAAAAAGATGGCGCGTAACGGAAAAATGTGACGTGTAACCGAAAAATGTGACGGTAAATTTTTTTCCAACGCCGATAAAGAAGTTTCACTTCAAAAAATCACAGATGTCGTGCTCTACACGGCTTGAAAGGGCATTGAATATGAATCTACCTATTATAGACAACTTTTCAAAATATTTTTGCTTCCCTCCGGATTCCGCATCTTTTGAGTCCTCATACGTCCTCGTGGCCCTAAAACCTCGGAATATCACGGGCGAGTCGCACTTTCAGCGAAAATGGCGGCCTACTGGAGACAACGAAAAAAGATTTGAGTTTTATTTAAAACAACTAACGTAAATTATGATATCCCATATCCGCATAGTATGTATGTACGTTCATTCTCGCATTTACGCTGACATCATTAATTGATAAAAAAATATCATAAAGGCCAGCTCGACCTTGACTTATGTATAATTATGAACCTAACAAAAGGTTAAACTATAGATGTGTTTAAGCCATCATCCTCCTTGGAAAGTCAGAAAAATATTATTAACTAGCCGTGCCCCGCGGTTTCACCCGCGTTTTTCTCGTTTCCGTGAAAATACCGAGATAAACTATATAGGTACCAACTCTTAACATCTTACACACGTGATAACTTTTAAACGAAATATCCGATTGAGATGAAACAAAAAGTATTTTACTTCTCTATAAATACTCTTGATAACATAATGCTTAATTTCGATGAAGATTAATATTACGATACATATTTAACGTAGTTTTTTCTTCTTCAGACGATTTAATAATTATTTTGAACACAAAATCAGTTATTGTGATTAAACCATGATAGCTAGATATATGTTCTCGCGCACTTTTTTGTAGGTCTTAATGGGATCTACAAACCCGTAGTACATCATTTTGTTCTATTGTCAATAGTTTTTGCAGCGCACGCAAAAATAGGTTTTAGATTTTACACCTTGTGTTACAAAATAGCATATTTTTACGGATCCCTAATTTTGAAAAAAAAAATATAGCCTATAGCCTTCATCGATAAATGGACTACCCAACACTGAAAGAATCATTCAAATCGGACCAGTAGTTCCAGAGATTAGCGCGTTCAAACAAACAAACAAACAAACTCTGCAGCTTTATAATATTAGTATAGATGTTAAAAATTAGTCAGTTAGCTTAAAGCGCCGTCCGGCTTCGCACTCATAAAATTTACTAATGTGTGTTAATTTCTGGTTCTTTCATAATTTCTGGTGGAATTTCCATAATTTTCTTTCCGTGATCCGTCCCAGTTTCACACAGATGCTATTAAATTACATTGCATCGAAAACGTATGAGATAACAATACATTCTACCTTGATTCTGGTGAATTCTCAAAAACATTTCTTTCGCTCAGACCAAATAAAAAGTAAAGACGGAGTCTGCCGAACAAAAAAGTGAAGCCGGTTTTTTATGTATGTAGTGCTTTAGCCAGTGTTACCATAGTCATTTATAATACCCCATTATTAGAAAAATATTGGGGTATTAAAGTTACGTACACTAATAAAAGTTTAGTTAAAAAATATATAATAAAAACAAAGCTTAACCTTTGGAGTTTTTGGCGGGATTTTATGGAGTGCGGTTAGCGTTATATTTTATTTATTCTTTAATTCATTTATAGTGAATATTGTGAAATAAAATTGGTATAATTTTGTGTTTCAACCGTCTGCACGACTGAAGAATTATTGGAATCTTTAAAATATAAATTAACTTAAGTAACCATATTAAGTTAGTTGTTAAAAATACCTTTGGATATGCATTTTGTTTTACACGACGTAACCCTTTTGTTGTGTAGTACAAATCGTCGCTCTGAAAATGAGTCGAACAAACCACGCTGCGGGAAGCTGGTTGCCACAATGGTTCATTAATATTTCTACTCTTACGAATGACTGCAATCCACTTCTTTTTTAGATTTTGATCTCGATTAGGAAATCGTAAAAAAACGTATAATATATAATGTGTATTACATCCCAAAAAAATTATACGAATACATAAAGAAAAAATCAAAAAACCCGACTGCTTAATTATTTAAGAAAAAATCAAAAAACCCGACTGCTTAAATAATTAAGCAGTCGGGTTGATGTAATACACATTATAGTTATTAGTTTATTATAGTTTCAGTTTTTATTTGAAGTATAAACTTCAAATAAAAACTGAAAAGAAAAAAACAAGTCCAGTACCTAGTCTATAATTCTGTTAATAAGGAACAAAGCTACTTTAACAGTCGGGACCCATTAGATATTCAAGAATACATAATATTTTTCAACAGTGGGTCCCGACTGTTAAAGTAGCTTTGTTCCTTATTAACAGAATTATAGACTACTGGACTTGTAATTTTCTTTTCAGTTTTTATTTGAAGTATAATTAAGCAGTCGGGTTTTTTGATTTTTTAAATTTACCTTTTTTATATCACAGTTTTTAGTTAGTTAGTATTTTAAGACGGTATATTCCGTAGTCTTGTTACTTCAGTAAGGGAATTAATATCGCGGGAATTATTAAGTACCTTGCGTCGGTCTAAAAGATTGATTTATTAAGACATATAAAGACTTTACCAGCGGGGTCAAGGCTACAGATGGGCCTCAATTTTCGCAAAAATGTGTGAAGGTAAATCAAGTCGTTACATAAATATCTCTAATGTATATAAATTTTATAGTAAACTAGCACTTACTCAAAAAGTCATCTTTTGTTTATGTTTTTTTTAATAGTTTAGCAGTAAATATAAAATTCATTTACTTTTATTCGTCGACTATTTAAAATTGGCAGTGGCTGCATTGTCATGTCAATGCCGGACGTCTAAGATTGTGATATACACAAATTTAGTGTCAGTCCCTAGTCTCATAATTTGATATACCTACATAATTCACAGAAACCCAATATGTAGATGCCAGAAGTTAACTTCAAATGTTTTTAATCACCCTATATACAATACCAATCAATGACGTTTATGTCGCAGGTTGAAGAAAGAAGTAATTCCCGTCTGTTGTTTTTGGTGGCAACTGCCTTAGATCACTAAATTAAATAATTATGCAATCACCAAAGCAAAGTTTATAATATTTGATTAAACTAAAGGCGCATAATAAAATTTTCATAACGTTATGTAGAGCACCATAGCAATCTCATTTATTATCAATTTATAGTTCTCTTTGTAGTTTTCTTTTAAAGCGTTCACATTTAACAGGTCAAAGACTTTGTGTTCGACCCTTTTTTATTGGTAGTGAATGAAGAGTACTCCCAGTAGTGCAATCATGGCAATTATTTTCCAAATTTTTTTTTGTTATAAAAATACCGAATAACGTTTCACTGTTAAGCACAAATGCTAAGTAATTTTTACAAATATAATCAAATAAACCTATTAATACTTTATTTTTAAATATTTTTCATCAATTAAATACTTATCTTATCCTAACTATCTATACTAATATTATAAAGAGGCAAGATTTGTATGTTTGTAACAAATAATCTGTCAAACTACTGAACCGGTTTCAAATATTAATTCATCATAAGGTAGCTACATTATTTATTATAACATTTTTCTTTATTTAAATACATTTTGTCCGAGTGACATAGGCTATATTTTATCCCGATAAATAAATTTCGCCCGTACAATGCCCGGGTGGATCACTAGTAAGTATAATGTAATATTATAGATGCGAAAGTGAGTTTGTTTGTTGCGCTTCCGTGCCCTAATAGCTAAATCGAATTTAATGAATTGCCATATAGAAGTAGATGGGAACTTGGTTCTTAGCTACAACATCGCAATACTTATAGGCGTAGGGTGATGAAAGGGGTGATTTACCTATAAAAATCTACATTATTTACTTTGAATTTTGCATAATTATTACAAAACCAATATTATCGCGAGCTCATTAATAAATACAGGGATTCCAATAATTATGTACTTACTAGCGAAAAATGGGTTATTTGTCATTATATTAAGTAAACCTTTTTTGTAACCCTAAGTAATATCGTTAAAAAAATGAAAAACAGTAAAATTCTGAGTTTTTCATTAAAATTCAATAATCATAAATACCTATTATGATAATATATTTTTCATCATTTAATAAGAAGGAACTGTATCACAGTTTTAATGTTAGTACTTCGTATAGGATCAGATACTGCGAATACCTCATTTTTTTTTCTTTTACATAGTACACCGCGCTATCACTTTGTCATCGTTGTAACTTTTTAAATATTTGTCGAAATGACATAGTGTAAAAAGCAAAGTTTATCGTCTTTAAATATCAAAAGCGATTAAAGTATTTGTTTATAAAAAATGATTTGTTAATACAAAATGTGCATTTTGGAAATAGATATCAAATAATATTTTAGTTTTGATTCACTATTTTAGCGGTAATGACTTACACATTAAAAATAGATATATGGTGTCACGGACTTTTTTTTAGAACTATTTAGGAGATACATTTTTACTCTACATTACATTCATGTAACTTTTATTGTTTTTGCAGTGCAGGCCAAAATGGCTCGCAGATGGGACATTTTTTCCGTCTTATGTGACACTTATTGCTATATATTGGCCAATTCACTCAATAACTACTCAATAAATTATTAAGTTTCATTAAAATCCATTCAGTATTTTTGAGGTGAAAGAGTAACAAAGATCCATACAAACGTAAGATTGAAATGAAAAGCGTAAGTGGTTAATATACAACTTTAAGGCGTTGTAGATCCTAAACAATCATATAAAATGAAAAATGGTGTTAGGAACCTAAATATGATTTTTGATTATCTAGACAGTGATACCCCATTCGACATATTTAGTCAACTTTTTTTTTACTTCGTCACAATATGGCGCCTAATGTTGCCCATATTGAATTTTGATTACTATCATATTATTTAGTAGCACTCCCATGATTGAGACGAATCGATTGATGTATGAATCATCAAAATCGGTTCAGGCGTTTGGTCTCTAGTGTGCTACAAAGGAACAAACATACATATATAGACTGTTAAACACATAACCCTGTCTGCGCGTCGCGCTTCGCGCTCTTGCATTGCGCAGCCGGGTAAAAAGATAATAAAGATGTTTCGTGTAATTGTTTAGCCATGCATTACAATATTCGAATAATATAAAAGTATGCTACACAATGTATTTAATAAAATAACGTTACGTTATATTTCACGCTACCCATCAAAAGGGTAAAACTGTAACGTATAATCATGGCAGCATTTCGTTCAGGTTTAGTAGTCTATAATTACAAGTCCAGTAGTCTATAATTCTGTTAATAAGGAACAAAGCTACTTTAACAGTCGGGACCCACTGTTGAAAAATATTATGTATTCTTGAATATCTAATGGGTCCCGACTGTTAAAGTAGCTTTGTTCCTTATTAACAGAATTATAGACTACTGGACTTGTTTTTTTCTTTTCAGTTTTTATTTGAAGTATAATTAAGCAGTCGGGTTTTTTGATTTTTTAAATTTACCTTTTTTTTATTATTGTAAGATTGGTTTCTACACGTTTTCACTACAGAATTCGGCATTTTCTCTAATAAATATTGTTATTTATTATTACGTCACACTCCGCGCGCCGGGATAGCTCGACTGGTAAGCCAAGGCGTAGTTTCGTTGCATGTGTGTGCGTGTAACTGTGTATGTACACGGCGAGGCGTAGTTTTATCGGCTTCACTTTTTTGTTCGGCAGACTCCGTCTTTACTTTTTATTTGTTCTGAGTTCTTTCGTATATTCCTTCTGCTTAAAAACAAGGCTCAAACTCATATAGGTAACTCACTGTCATATCAGAATATAAATAGAGACTCACCGACTTTATCCGGATCAACGATTTTTGTGCCCAGAGATCTAATTACCATACCTCCTGTACTTGTGAAGAGATCAAACACGGGACCATTATAGAACAAATCTATGTTTGGAGCGAGCCCGTATACAATAAAAGTTAATATTCCACTCGTTGTCCCAATCATCCCCAACACACAGTCGTGCATTGACATCCATTTGCTAAATATAATAAGAGCTATAGCACTTCCTAAAAAGTTTAATATTTTGTCAATTAAATATAAATTAAAAAGTGTATAGAATATTTTAAAAGTCGGTATGCAAATGTTAGTCTGTATATTGTATTAATCCAAAATTGAACCTCCTTGAAAATTAAACCTTTAGCTCACTGACGCGACGAAACGCGTCATACGAAGAACTTATATCGCTTAAGTTTCATCTTGCTCTTTCTGTTTGTGATTGCCTATACTTCAAGATTTCGCCTACTCTAAAGTCTGGATTTCGAATGAATGAATCCTATATTTATACCAGCTTTTGCCCACGACTTTGTACGCGTTATAATTAGTTTTTTGAGAGCCCCATAGAAACCTAAAATTTATCCTAGATAAAAATTATGTCATATATCCTAATATCTATATAGCTAATATGTGTGCCAAATTTTATCCCAACCCGTGATGAGCTCGCGATACTGCCCAATAAAATGCTATACTTATTAATAAATTATACAAGACCTTTATCGACCAAATTCAGACATAATTTATATAAATCAAATAATATTTAGTTAATATTTCTTCCATTACCTATGGTAATAAAATCTATCAATCTTAGATAACAATAAATCTATGTATATAAAAAAATAATGGTTGCCTGTAAAGTCGGTTTTACGGGCGAAGATTTTACGTGACAACGTCTTTTTCTCGGTAGAATATTTATTGATATGAATATAATTAAATTGCACAATAGGAACAAGGAATTGAATGAAAATAAGAATTGCACAAATTTTAACTATAGAAATATATTTTGTTTACTAAAACATTGTACATGTAAACTTAAACTTAACACGAGAAACTCATCGTAACGTTACCGAGCGTTACACTTTTTCATAAGTGACTCCCAGCCGCAACCTAATTTAAGACGTTGTCACGTCAAAAATAGTCCTTGTTTAAGATAATCTGAAACTGTTCTTACCAACATCTGACACGATAATCGAATAAGTACTAAAGAAAATGAACTCCTTGGGTTCCATGCCATATCTGTCTTTTGCATATCTGTAAAGCAATGTTCCTGCGCCTGAAAAATATTGGTTTAAACGTTTGTTTTCAGTATAATATAAAAAAAGTTCAGCTGCATATTAAATGTAAAACGATGGTTTCAAGATTAGATTTTTTTTTGGAGTTTACTCCTTAAGAATCAATTTGCATATATAAGGGGCCTGGTATGAGAAAAATGTGAGGAGTAAAATCTATCGATGAATGACCTCGTTACGTTTTTGGTGCGCATCCTATGTCGCGCAACTTTGACAAACAAAGATGACGGATTGACATTATTTTTTTTTAACTGAACTGAATTTAGATATTGTTTCTGATAGAGCAATGGGGACAACGAGGTATGGTACAACCATTGATGCGGTATTTTCAAGATTCGTGAACCACGTATCTACGAACGTCCATGTGTCTTATTTTTTTTTTCATAATTTTTTTTTTATTCGATTATTTACAATATGTCTTTTTAATTATGTTATTTTTAATCAGATTTCAACATGTTTAATAATATACTGTCCGTGCTCGAGGCTGCTATTTGATACAGCCAGGGGCACGGGCAGAAGTCTGAAAGAGGAAGCATAGAAGGATAGTAAAGATAAAAGTAGGTATACAAGAAAATAGGGAGGTCAAAAACAAAGTAAAGAAAAGTTGAATCACATTAGTGGCGTTAAAGACTACTCGTTTGCTTCAAGTTGGCCGTCGATGGCCAATCACAGGCACATCAACTGGTACCATCGTCCAATAAGGTCGACTAATAGGGACTGTCTAAGGCGCGGTATTCTGAAGCTGGGAGGGTGGAAGCAGCCAATTCGAAGCGAACGCGTAGTGCTTTGGTTATCAAAAGTATGCGTTATTAATAGAATACAGGGTTCACTCAACACATTCAAGCAAACTCATGCACACATACAGAGAGAGATACCCACACACACGCAATCATACTCAAATGAGTCCTAAGGTAATTATTATATACACTTTTAAACTATTATATAATATAACGTAATTATAACATTCACAGAAAAAAAAAACTAAGAGCGTGCGCTGCGTTAAGCGGGACACAGAGCGGGCACCCGCTCGGCGCGCTTGCTTCATGCCATTTCATAGAGCAGCACCAGCGCTCCGAGAAATGACACAAAAAAAAAAAAACTGCACGGCGAGCGGACTCGCGCCCGACCGACGCGACGTCCCGCCTAAGGCAGCGCAGGCTTTAACAGTGCAATATTGTAATGTACATTATATTGTGATGCTAAATGCATAATTAAACTTGTAAGTATCTATCTTAGTGGGTAAAAGTCAAGACACACCAAAGGACGGTGGGGGAACAAAAAAAAAAAAAAATAGGCCCCGATTTAAGTACATATCTGTGTTGGATCGCATCTCCGGCGGCCGTGGAAAGGACGCCTTTGAACAGGCCTCGTTCGAAGCCTTAGCAAAAATTCTAATGTTGCTTCACTAACTCTGAGTATGTCTAATATATGGATATGTATTCATGATTTGGATAAACCGAGAAGAAATCTAGAAGCCTCAACAGGTATATCGTGCCGTAAACGAAGATTTCTGGTTAAAGCTCAAAAAAAAAAAACTTACAATATACGAGCTCAGTGGGAGGAAGACGGTAAAGAAGAGTTATTGAAAGATTTCAGTTTTGAGAAGATAGTTTCAACGAGTGCGACAAAAGATTTGAGCAGTTTTGGTTTCGATATAAGATCAGGAATATGAAACGGGTTAATGTTGCTGTTTGAGCATATGGCAGTATGTCTAAGTCTATTAATAGTAAATCTTGGACAATCAGTCAAAAGATGAAGAGGATCTTGTGGCGTCTGAGTGTCACATGGACATGCGCTAGATGCAGCAATGTGAAAGCGGTATAAATAAGAAAGGTGGGCACCATGTCCTGTTAAAAATTGACTAAGAAAGAATGAAGAGGAAGAGATGATTAAGAAAAAATTGTGAATCATTGTTATAGAGGGGAATAAATCTCGAGTGTGGGAGCCTTGAGCAGCCTCTTGGTATCGTTTCTCCCACTCTATGCGAATGCGAATCCTAGAAAGGCGCTTTACATATGATAATGGGAATCGGTCGTAATCAGGAGCCCTTCTCAAACCTGCAGCGCGACCGGCCTCAACATCCGCAGCCTCGTTACCTGCAATCCCTACATGCCCCCTAACCCAACAAAAACGAATATTTCCAAAAGAGTGGTGTTCGTGAATAAGTTTGTGGGTAAGTGACACGAGAGGAGTGGCGTTGTTGCGCTGACTGAGTGCGTCCAGAGACGATAATGAGTCAGTGAGAACAAGGGTATCCTCGTATTTCCTCTCCACAGCGAGGCAGCAGGCTTTGTAGATGGCATAAAGTTCAGCCTGGAACACAGTGCAAGCTTTGTGTAATTTAAATCTTTTACAAGTAACGGGAGAGGGTGAATCTGGGTCTATGCAAATATAAGCAGCCCCAACGGATTCATTCTCCAGTTTACTACCGTCGGTGAAAATTTGCACGGTATTCGGAAGGCAAGTTTCGTCCACTTTTTGTTGTCCTTCAGCAATAGAGTATTGAACAGTGACGCGATGTGCAGGGTGCAGAAGATTGGAAATGGGTGTAGGGGATTCCCACATGACGTCATCCGGCAGGAACTGAGTAGTTCGAGTTAATCTACTTCTTTCAATTTCGCGCACATGTAGCACCTCCAAATCAAGGGGTGTGAATTGTGCCAGGGCTAAGGCAGCATTAGCTGAAACCGTGCGATAGGCCCTAATGGCTCGGATAGCAAATACACGCTGTAGCGATTGTAATTTACGTCGAACAGTAACTAATTGTGCAACATGACCCCAAATACCTGCAGCGTAAGTAACTGTAGGCACAATTACGTGCCTGTAAATTGTTTCGATATTTTTAGGATGAAGGCCCCAGGAAGGCCGAACGAACAAACACATTCGCGTAAACAGACTTTGTGCTTTATCAATGACATGGTCCACATGTTTGTGAAAACGAAGGCGATGATCTATGACAACTCCCAGTAAAGTTAATTTAGTGCTATAAGGAATGATGGTGTTTAACATTGATAAAGTTGCCCTAGCTGCCTTGGAAGTAAAAGCCAAGGCTTTTGTTTTATCTGGTCCAAAGGTTAATTTGACACCTAGGCCCCAATTTGCAACCATGTCTAGAGCTTGTCGAGCATTTCTTTCAAGTGTGATGGGATCCTTGGCAGAAACTATTAAAAAAACGTCATCTGCATAAGCTTGAATACGACAGCCGGCGGGAAAGGACAGACTGAGAAGACCATCAAGGATAATATTCCACAACGCTGGCCCACAAGCAGATCCCTGGACGCAGCCTCGTTGGGTGGTAGTGGTAGCAGTGACACCCGCGTGAGATAAAGCCACCGTACGTTCACGGAGATAGTCAGCAACGAGGCGGAAAATGTTGGCGGGACATCCAATCTCCTTTAATCGGGATAAAATGGCGGGCCACCAAGCCTGATCAAATGCCGATTTGATATCTAATGAAATGGCTACGGTGGGTCGTTTTTCGCCTAAATTGTCTTTAATATAGGATATAGCGTCGTTCAGTGCATGAGTCGTCGAAGAATGTCGTCTGAATCCATATTGGAGTGGGTTAAGAGTTCCACTGGTGGCTGAATGGTGCAAAATTCGCTCCGTAAATAATTTTTCAAGAGATTTTCCAAAAACTGGTATGAGCCCAATGGGTCGATGAGATTTCAAAGATGAACGGTCCACGTTTCCTGATTTAGGGATGATTTTAAGTATGGCAAGTTTCCAAAATTTCGGGAAGTATCCTAGAGATAGACACCGATTAAATAGTCCTGTTATGAGGTTGGGAAAGTTTGCAGCGACTGAACGACAAATATCTGATGTTAAGCCATCGTGTCCCGGTGCCTTTTTTGGGGAGAAAGATTTTAGTACCTCTAGCACCTCCTCTACGGTAAAGTATGGATCATCGGGAGTCGTGGGAGGGGATCTACATAATGTTCTTTTAGCTGCCTGAGCGGGTGAATCCATATGAGGAGGGTCAGCTGGGTAAAAATGTTCTAAGAGGGCCTCAGCTGTCTCTTGACTACCAGCCGTATACCGCCCATAAGCAAGAACTGAGGACGGTGGCCTCCTAATAGTTCCGGTTCGGAGGATGGGGTTAGTTACTGTCCACACTTGCTCCAACGTCTGCGACTCGCAAAATTTTTTAAAGCCATTCGCAGATTCCTGGCGAATGGCTTCAACATACTGTTTTCTATTATCCTGTAAACGTTCTACTAAAGGGCTTAACTGTTCTATCGAAAACCCACGAGCCTTTGCCATGCTTACCTCTCGTTTTGAGTGGAGGAGATTTTCCTTGAGAATATCCAATCGAGGGCACCAGAATGGGGCACGAGGTTTTGGCGAAGGATCACCTCTACATTGTGGAAAAACTAAATCCGCAGCTTGGTGGATAGCCGATGTTATTTGCAAAACAAGCATTTCCAAATCGCGTTCAGACAAACTAGAAAAATCAATAGAGGCAAAATTGGCTTCATGAAAAGTCGTGGTGAGTTTATTTTTGAATTCTAACCAGTCACTCTGCTTATTGATATGGTATCGGCGAGTAGACTGTCTGGGAATTTGGCTGTGTGTGATTTGGGAGGCGAGTTCATACTCAATAGCGATGTGTTGAGTCGAGGGAATAGCAGACGAATTAGTATGCCAATTTGTAGTTCTACCAAACAGATCATCTGTAACAAAAGTGAGGTCAATAGCACTGGAACGAACAGCGCCGTGCCTAACCGTTTCAAAAGTAGAGTCTCCAGAATTACAACAGTAAAGCGCGTGCTCTACCATGAAATCATAAATAAAATCACCTCTTGCATTATGACGATTGGTTTTGTCCCAAGTAGGGTGCCACCCATTAAAATCGCCAGCGATAATACAACCACGCCCTTCAACATCATCCAAGAAAGAGGATAAGGAATTCAAAATCGGCGTTGGATCTATTACAGGTTGGATGTAAGTTGCCACAACATAAATTTTCTTTAGACCTAAAACGAGCTTTACAACAGCCAGATCAGGGGATGAATACTGTGAAAGAAGTAAAGCTTGTGTTTTCAAAGCAAAGTCGTGTTTAATAAAGACTGCGGCTCTGACGGGGGCCGCCGGAGAGGTTTGTTGGAATACATCGATACCTTTAATGTTTTTGGCTTGAAAACCAGCCCCAACATAAGGTTCCGCAACCACAGCAACCTGGTGGGTATGGTAGTAGAAAAAATTCTCAAATTCCGTATAACCAGCTTTAGATTTATCTAAATTACATTGTAAAATTTTCAGGTTGTTGAAGCTACTAATAACCATAATACATTTTATACATATATAATACATTTACACACATACATATACACATTAATATTTTTTTTAAAATCTCAACTGAATTTAGATTTTGTTTCTGATAGAGCAATGGGGACAACGAGGTATGGTACAACCATTGATGCGGTATTTTCAAGATTCGTGAACCACGTATCTACGAACGTACATGTGTCTTATTTTAGTTACCATAAACCACTTGTCACTGTAATTAATAATGCAGAATGTTGATTTAATTAATATTTAAAAATATGATAATAGTCTGATAATAATAATTACATAATTTATCAACATTCCTAATGATATATTTAGGCACATCTGAAATTGACTATTGTAAAAAGTTTAATGTAAAATATTTCGTCGATTAGTTATAATAAATGTATATGAAATAAATTAATATATATTTATATATGTTTATTATTTTCATTAATTTATTAATTTACCCTTTCATACAGTATCAATCTTTTTTAAGTTAAATAAACTCTTTTTGCGTCTGGTTAGACCAGCTATACTCTAAGTGTGTTCCGCGGAACCCTAGGGTTCCGTGATACCTCTGTCGGGGTTCCGCAAGAATTTAGAAATAAAAAAATCAAAACACCTCTCTCTGGTCGCTCCGCGGCTGTGCGGACTCCGCGGCCGCGCGGAGACAAAACGCTATGAATGTTATTTATTTATTTATTTGTATTTGTATAAGCTTGTGTTACATTAGCTGGTACAATATCTCATAAGTTTGGTCTCAACAATTTTATACTTGTACAACGCGTTCGCTCTAAGTTTGCCGGTCTGTGGAATGCGCGTACCCTCCCCCACGTGACAACAAAACTTATAATGTGTCATAGTTTTACCCAAATATCTAACGTACACAATTTTTATTGTTACAATTAAATAAAAAATTTCGAACGTCATACACTCATACCTATCGCCAGCGGCAAACTTAAAACGAGCGGGTAGTATACTTGTAAGCGCTCAGTCTCTTTGATAAAAGCCGCCTCTGAATTAGACGCTATAGTTGTCAACTAGCGACTTTCGTCTCTAACTTCAAAGGATAAAGTCGATATTGTTTACAACGCTATTTTTAAATTTCTGTTTTTATTTTTGCTTTTTGTTTATCAAAGGTGCCGACTCGAGTATTTTCGAGAATATTTGAGATCGAGTCTAGGACTAAGTATAAAAGCGGCGATCGCGCGTTGGCGTCGTCAGTTGATGATTAGCGTTCGGAGCGATAAGTTACTACCTACTTACAAGCTCGCTAGCGAGAAACTGGTGTTCATTGTTTTACTGCCTGCTGTATTCTGTTGTCTCAGTTTTATACATTTCTTCCCTGTAGGTTCTAAATTTAGTCTCTTATACGCAGTAACGATTGTGCATTATTTAAACCCCACTATCCTGACTTGTAACATTATAAATAAAGAAGAATGGAACGTTGGCTTAAAGGTGTTAAACGTGTTCCAACAACATCTTCTAATGACGCTGAATGTTCAAAAGCAATGCGCGCGGAGAATTTAGCAATCACCGATCCAGAAGATGATGCCACGAGTGCCACGACGTCAAGCTCGACGGTTTCAAAGACGAAAAAAAGGAAGTATGATGAATCTTATATCAGTTTCGGATTTGTTGATTCCAACGGCTCACCTCTCTGCATGCTCTGTAGTAAACTGCTTCCTAATAGTTCCATGGCACCTGCCAAATTGCGTCGACATTTAGAAACCGTACACCCCGAGACTAAAGACAAGAATAAAGAATTTTTTGTTCGCAAAAAAGATCAGTTATTAGAAAGTCAAAAAAATATGATGCATGTAACACAAACTACCAACGAAAAGGCCACGGAGGCATCATACTTAGTTAGCTATCGCATTGCACAAGCAGGTGAAGCGCACACTATCGCTGAGAAATTAATAAAACCATGTGTATTAGACATAACAAAATGTATGCTTGATGAAAAATCTGCAAAGCATCTTTCTACTGTTCCGCTATCAAACGATACTGTTTCACGACGAATCCATGATCTGGCAAGCTACGTCAAACAAGAACTAGTTACACGTCTACAAAATACACGATTCGCTTTGCAAATGGACGAGTCGACTGATGTCGCTGGTTTGGCTATCCTGCTGGTTATTGTGAGATATCCATATAAAAGTTCTTTTGAAGAAGACATGCTTATGTGTTCATCGCTGCTTACAAACACTACCGGGGAAGAAATTTTTAATAAAATAAATATATTTTTTGAAGAACATAATCTCAGTTGGAACAATTGCATTGACATTTGTACAGATGGGGCCAAGGCGATGACAGGTAAAACAGCAGGAGCAGTGTCACGAATGAAAAATAAAGCGCCTAATTGTAGTTCCAGTCATTGTATTCTGCATAGACAAGCACTTGCGATGAAGCAAATGCCGTCTAATCTAAAATTAGTTATGGATGAAGCGGTAAAAATAATTAATTTTATCAAATCACGACCACTACAATCCCGATTGTTCTCATTATTGTGTGAAGATTATGGCAGCAAACATAAAACACTGCTGCTCCATACAGAAGTGCGATGGCTGTCTCGGGGAAAAACTTTAACAAGGCTATTTGAACTTAGAGCCGAGTTACAAATGTTTCTTTCAGCAGATACTTCTTTTAATTTGAAGGACCGTTTGTATGATAAAACTTGGTTGTTCCGATTGTCTTTTATGGCGGATATCTTTCAAAAACTTAACGAATTAAATTTATCATTGCAAGGTAAACAGACAACAGTGTTTCAGGCCTATAATAAAATAACTACTTTTAAAAGAAAATTAGATTTTTGGATCATTTGCATTGGTAAGAAAGAAATAGAAAGTTTTACGTTACTCACTGAGTTTGTTAGCGAAAACGACTCAGAAATGTTTGAAGATAATGTGTTTGAAGAATTGGTCCAATATCTCAGTTCGATGCGCGCATCTTTTGAAAAGTATTTTCCCGAAGAACACAATACAAAAATTAAAGTGAACTCCTGGATTCATAATCCTTTTTTACCCAACTTGGAAAAGCCTGAAAACATGTCAAATGAGATATATGAATCTCTTTTAGAAATGTCATCAGACACAAGTATGGAGTCATTGTTCAAAACGACGCCTCTTAATGATTTTTGGTGCAGAATCCAAGATGAATATGCAATGCTTGGCCAAATGGCTCTGGATATTCTTCTCCCGTTCCCAACTACATATTTGTGCGAAACAGGATTCTCTACCTACGCAGCCACGAAAACAAAATATCGCAATAGACTGGACGCCGAAGCTGATATGAGACTCCAACTTTCTTCCATCAAACCTGATATCAAGCAATTGATGAAAAATAAAAAACAGTTTCATACCTCCCACTAGTTAGATTTTTTCTTTTTTAATGTTTTCTATTATTGTCCTTACCAAGTGGTGAAGTAAATAATAATTAGTAACGGATACATTGTACTTTTATTATGCTGATTAATATAGAATACACTTATAAAAATAATTGTTTTATTGTAGGGTTCCATCAAGTATTTTGCTTCCCAAAAGGGTTCCGTCATTTAAAAAGTTTGAGAACCACTGGGTTAGACTATCGAACTTAAGGAGTAAACTCCAGTTGTGCGTCGGAGCTGACACACACATTTTTTTTGTTTTAGTACCTACTTACTTTTACTACTTTTGGCGACCTCCGTGGCCGAGTGGTTTGTACGCCGGGTTTCATGGCTGTCACCGACTCGAGAGGTCCCGGGTTCGAATCCCGGTGGGGGCAGATGTTTGTGTGATGAATACGAGCATTTGTACTCCAGTCATGGATGTTTAATATGTATTTATATAAATATACTTATATATGTACAGTATATGTATTCTGTCCGTTACCATAGCATCCCATAACACAAGCCTTATAGTGCTTACTTTGGGGCTAGGCTAATTGGTGTGAGTGTCTGAAATATTTATTTATTTATTATTTATTTATGTACACCTAATTGAAATTAAAAATCATTTATTCAGCAAATGCTGTCACAAGCAGTCATGAATGCCTAGAAACAATGCCGTCACCAATTTTATTCAATAGGCTAGTTGACTCATGTCGAATTGTATTAAATAAATGTTTATTTCTTAAAGTATTTGGTCCAAGGAACCTAAATATATCGATTTCACTTCATAAAAGCAGAAGATTGCTCTAGAAATTTAATTTAAAAAAATAATTTTTAGTCTATACTTTTTAAACACTAAAAACGCTGTTCGCCATATCGGCCATGATTGTGACGTCTCTTTTAGTAAACAACTAAATGTCATTCATACATAACTTTAAAACTTGTATTATTAAAACAGATAATAAATGAAGAGACTTAAAATATTATTCAATGAGTACTTACATCAAAGTAATCTTCGCAAAAATAAATTTTACTATGAATCGATAAAGTTGCAGGATCACTTTTAGCAAGTTCTAACCAGGTATTGCGTAGGTTAATTTCTTTCGGCACTTTAATCCACAACTTTCCTGGAGTCTTCAAGGATGTGTTTTTACATTGTCGTACAATACAATAATGATAATTACTATATTTTTCGTGGTATCTATTAGAAATCATGTTTTTTTTATTAAAAACTCAGATAGGTTATTTTCTACGTGCTTACGAGTTTTTGTTTACTACCGTCGACGTCATAGCATAGATAATCTATAGACTAAAATGGCCGACAGCGTTTTTGTATGTCCATGAAAAGTCTATTTTAAAATTGAAGATTTGTAGCTTTCTAGGTCTCAAAAAAATACAATACATTTTTTTTCGGTCTAATAGAACATTTATTAACCATTTAAAACCTTTTTCCAAAAAGGGTCAACTAGCCTATTCCAAAACAAAACTGGTATTAATGGACATTAACAAACATAGTGTTTAAGCACTAATTTAGGCGTAATAAATAACATATTCAATGTTACTGATAATGAAAGTGTAAATGGATATGTCTTAATTGGACATTTATAGGGACTAGCAATCCATTACTTTGGTTTTTAAAAAACTTTTCAGCCCATTCAAAGCCAAGTCTAGCATTGTTGAGGTATTTACTGTGAGAATAATAATAACAGTTTTTACTATCGTGCTGCACCTTACATGCTCCGCTTTACCCGGATTCGAACGCGGAACCCAGAGCCATTTCGCTTTTGTAGTATAGTTAAAGAAATATAAAACAAATTTTATTAAAATATTATTATTAAAATAACGTAGGTCAGGTTTTCACCTTTTTATTAAACCGGTGAAATCATTTATTATATTTTTTTATTTTCGAGAAATCTGCTTTTTCTGTTTTATCAGTGTTCTGTTATTAATATTCTCAGAAACTTAAACCATAGTTAAGACGACCATAACTATCAAATTATTTTCGATGAGTAAAATTCATACTTACCATACAATGCTACCTGTAAAACTATAGCAGCTCCAATAACAAGAATTATTTGTGCCAACATCCTACCGCGGGTGAGAAATATCAAAGAAATCGTATCCCAAATATTTTTGGGATGGAAAAATTGTGTTAATTTCTTGTAAAATTTTCTTTCGACTTTGGTTCTTCTCACGTCATGAATACGGAATATTGCATAAATAAGTCCAACTAAGTACATTAGGATTGCTATACCAAATATTTCATAGTATGAGACCGCTTTTGTCAAGATTGCACTAATTCGTAAATCCATAAGCAGTCCAAGGTCTACTATCACCATAACAACACCGATCCTGAATGTACGTTCTTCCGGAGTAGTGACATCAGCAATAAAACTGAGTGATCCCACGATAGCGGCTGGTATACCTCCCGCAAAAATAGAAGGCATCTGTTCAAACAAATCCATAACCCAGAATGGGATTTCATAGTAATAATAATTTCCTATCATCAAGCCGATTACTGACATGACTTGTCCAATTATCGGTATGAGTAATAACGCCTTTCTGTTTCCGGTTCTGTCACTCCAGGCACCAACTGATAATATAAATATAGCTTGTAATCCAATATTAAGAGGACCCAGCCATGCATACATATCAGTCACACGTTTATTCATATCATCTAAAGCTTCAAACGTGATATTAAAGCTCGTCTCCTCATCCACTGGATTGGAAAGTATATAGTCCAATTTGATCTGAAAAACTTTATCCCTATGGTAATCCTGCAATGCTTTGTTACATAATGTAGATGAGAAGATATAGCACAGTAAATACGGTTCTACTGTAAAGAAAGTTAAGATTTTTTTTATTAGTTTCCATAATGAAAATGATTCCTTGGGTGACACTTTTACATTTTTATCGTCCATATCGCCATTCACTTTAGAAACACTAATTTTCGTTTCAACTTCCATTTTATCCTTCATTTTAACTATATTTCATATTTTCACTAAATCAGCAGAAAGAATGTGTATATGTTGGTATACTAACTACACACGGAGATATAAAGACTGCGGTGTAGTTTTGAAATATGTAAATCTAGCGATTCAAAACTTGTTTCTCCTAATTAATATTTATCTCCGCTCAAAGATGATTTTATGTAGGTGCATCCATGAATATAATACAACTGAATACCAAAGTTCATACTCAAACGTTTTTTTGTGTGCAATTTGCGAATGTTTATTTTGCATTTTAAAATGTTTTCAGCTTTTGCTGTCCGTTTGTCCATTACCTTTTCATGCTTAAACAGCTAAATCGATTTACATGAAAATGCCAAATTTCATCCGGGAAGGACATATAATACTTTTCATCCCAGAAATCATAATATAAGAGAGTAAAAAGGGGTGGAAGTTTGTCTGTATGGGAAACCAATTTTCCTCCGCAGACAAAGTTACCAATAGTAATAACTATTAAAAGGAATATGTTCTATTAGCAATCCCCTATGGTGAATAAAACTTATATTGTTTTAAATGTATCGGTAATTCTCCTCCTATTTCTCCTCGAGCCTATTTCATCTTTATAACCAGTTATACGAATGTCAAGGTTTCAATGTGATATTTTTTTGTATATTTATTGGTGTTGATGACTGTATATTTTCTTCTTACCAAAAAGCTCATATTATTAAAATATATAGTAAACAATAATATATTTGAAGAAATATGAATATTTGTTATTTTTACAAATAAAATCATAGGTTTATGTAATACTAGCGGCCGCCCGCGAACTCATTCGAGTTAACTTAAGTTTTTTCGATATTCCTCAGGAACCTAAATTTATTTGTGGGGATAAAAAGTATCCTATTTTGTCTTAATTCAGGTAATAACCTATATTATGTGTCAAATTTCATTATTCATAAATTCGTCAAGCCTTTTAGACGCGAAGAAGTGACAAACATACGCATTCACACACTTTCGCCTTTAAAATATTAGTGTGATTAAACAACTAGCAGCGACTTCATCCGCGTTAACTTAAATTTTTTGAAAATTCCTTTGGCAACTTGACACTTTTCCGGGTTAATTGTATATATTAATATTGTAGTAATAAACTGTATGTGAACCTAGGGACATGGTAAAATTTTGTATGAGCGACTGCCCTTGCAATGTATAAATATTGTACTTAGTAATATTTAATGCAGAATGGCTGAAAAGGACATTGTTCTGCGTCCATACATTGCTAGCCTAAGATCCAACAATCATGAAATATTATTTTGTAGGTTCGAAATTGCAAATAAATGACTATAAAAACAAAGATTATTGACGAACACTTCTGAGAACTTAAATTATCAGGAAAACTTAATATTTTTTGAGGTTATGTTTAATATTAAATTAAACATAGGTCAACATTATGAACTTAGTATGAATTGAATTAACATTACAAGTAATTCATTTTTATTCGATGCGATTTTAAAGACTATCTATTAGGAAACTTGGTAAGGTAGGAATCATGAATAAAATAAAAACTGTAGTTTTGCTTCTAATTTTTTGACTATTTTTCACATAATTGTATCATATTGTATTTTATTTATACATCACATGTATATTGTATAAATATGCAGCGTGAATGTGTATCAGCTGCTCTTGAATAATTTGGCAGTATGATCCTCTCAGGAGGTTGTGGCACAGGTTCTCTTGCACTTGGTAATAAGGGGTCTGCTATTTGGTAACATCGATGACATATTAGATAGCCAAAATAGTTAAATTAAAGGAAAAACAAATCGCAAATAACAACACACACAACAGGAAATCCGAAACGAGAATTCACGAATGCCACAGATTACTACGAATGCAAACTGCCTGCACCACAACCACAGAGTATCGAGTTTTATGCCGGCCCTTCACTTGACAACAGTCTGTCATTGGTAGTTTTCCAATTACTACAGCGCATTATGCGGCATAATGCCTATCTTAGCGCACTCTGCTGTTGCATTTGAAAACTAATTCACGTTCCAATTAAGCATCAGCATAATTCGGCATTGTGCGCCACTGTGTAATTGGAAAACTACCATTGTCATGCTTAATATGGAATAAAAAGGACAGACTGATGTCAAGTTTTCAAAAAGCAAACACGAATAGCCAAGTGAAGTTCCGGCATTAGGAAGAAAGAGTGTTTTGTTTGCAGCGCTGCCATAGAATAGATTATACACATAAAATGGTAGTCTCAGATTATTTTTCAACTTTTTAATATAGCTTACTTAACTGGAAGTGTCCGTCACAATCTAAATACTGATAATTATTGCAAAAAATATACTAAAAATTGGTTGGTTCTTAGTCCAAATTTAACATTGTCCTTTATATTTTTTACTAGCTGACCCAGCGAACTTCGTACCGCCATAAAAATAGGAGCTGGTGGCAGAGAGGTGAAAATTTTGGGTTGAATGTATTAATGGAATATAATAAAAAAAAAAGTTCAAAAAAAAATGTTAAAGGTGAACAATCCTTATCGCTTAGGGGTATGAAAAATAGATAGTAGCCGATTCTCAGACCTACTGAATATGCATTTAAAAGGACATTGGGCAAAAATGTATGAACGCTGCACCCACGTCCGCCACGGCTTAAACTACATTTGTCATTAGCGAATGAAATTCCATCCCGGGGGTCTTTAGTTATTTTAAGTTAAATAGGTACAAGTACTATAACGAACGAACATTAATGAAACAAAATTAATTTAGTTAGTTCGCCCATACATAGAGGGCTCAGGTATTATGGGAGTACTTCCAAGCCCCCTTATGTTATTCTGCCGCGCTCAAGTAAATCCATAAATCCCCGCATGGGTTGGGGTTTTTTCAAACAGTCTGTTCGTTATAAATTGTCTTCTATGTAAAACGGAGCGATCAAAATAACACAAACTTGTCCACGCTTCGGAGAAAACATGACTCCAGTTCATCCATACCAATTGACAAAACCGATAATCGTATTCCAGTGTCCAAAGCGTGTTAGGTAAAAATTATTCAAGTGACAGGGAGCGCAAAATCACAACGAAGTAAGACGAGTCGACTATTTGCAACTGCAACCCCCGTAAGCCGTTTTGTGGTGGCTCAGTAAGTGTAAGCGCAGGATGGTCGGCGGGTTTTGTGGTATATCTGGTTGTATAGTACGATATAGCATATTATTATGGTTACTTATAATGTAAAATGAAGGTACTATTAAATTAATTAATTTAGCTACTTAAACATGTACCATATCTTTTGACTACCAGGATATTTTTTACGGTGTCATTTGTCATATCTTTTGACTATCGGGATATTTTTTTACGGTGTCGTAATAAAAAAGGCTAGTTTTTCATAGATCTATCGATTGATAGTAATTAGATTGTTGGCGGAGCTGTGTGTGTTTTGCCCATTGTCCTTTCATAAAAATCGGTCAAACCTTTTTGGAGGAGTATATTAACTATCATTGTGGGCCGAGAAAAAAAAACTCGTATGTATAATATTATTGTATGTTAAGGCCGTTTCCTGCTGGCCTTTGGTACGATG
This sequence comes from Chilo suppressalis, assembly GCA_902850365.2. Taxonomy (NCBI): domain Eukaryota; kingdom Metazoa; phylum Arthropoda; class Insecta; order Lepidoptera; family Crambidae; genus Chilo; species Chilo suppressalis. The sequence goes on along the minus strand of OU963912.1, from coordinate 4,596,682 downwards.
TGTGCAAAATTGTGTCTTGGATTGGATTGAACTATTCAGTGGCTGACTAAGCCCGTCAGAGTTCCGGGGTGGCAAAGCAGAATGAGGCCCCCACCCAGCTTTAAAAAAAATGTAGATTCTTATGTTTATTTCGTTAAAACCAGTTTTGTCAAATTCACCATAACTTTGCATCAGATTGTCAACTGCTACAGCCAGAGCGTCATCTGAAGCTTCTAGCATAAACTTTGTTTCATTAATTTGAAAAATGTTTTTGATTTGTTTAATAGCCCAATTCGAAAATTCTTGTATAAAGCGGTCTATGCATTCATACATTGACCGACGTATTTTTTCTTGAATTGATAATCCAGCATCATGAGCTGATTCACCCGACATCGTTCATTTTACCTTCACTTTTCCTGGTTTCTTGATGTTGATGAACCACCTAAATACTTATTCAAGGCGTTTAGTTTGGTGATTCCTGTATCCAGATCCATTTTTGGAGACCGCAAAAATTGTTAGACTTAAGTATAATGTAGTGAATGTAAAATTCACACTTCATTCATTCAGGGATTCGTGAGGAAGTACCCGCTACAAAGACGGGAATTCCCCCAGGGTATTGGACGCGTTCAGCAAAGTTAATAAAATATTAGTACCTCGTAAAAAGTCTAGATAACTATAGTCACGCTATAGTGTTTTGATCTTGATGAAATTATGTAGGTACTAAGCACATTTTTAAAGTCTTGTTTAGGATTTGATCAGGGTAACGCGGAGGCGTTTGCCCCCCCCCCCCCCCCATCGGAGGCACGGGGCGGGCCGCCCCTTCCGCCCCCCTATTAGTCCGCCACTGGAACTATTCTAGATTGGTTGTAGTGTCCTGAGAAGTTTAATATTGTAATTTTAATAGATTTGTATTATCTGTGTTTATCTACCATCTGATGTGAGCATAATAATGAAATGTTTTATTTTTATCCTTATTTTAATTTTTTGGTAAAATACAGTATTATTTAGTTATAATGTTGACAGAAATGCACTCAGAAATACTTTTTTGTTTTTCAAGTTACGTAGGGGATGGATTGTGAGTTGTAAATATTTTTATCTCATATTACTTTCCTTTCTAGTAAAATACAGTTTTTTTATTAATTCATTGATAGGAACACTGTTCACATTAATTGGGAATGGGCGTTTTAATTCTGCAACACAGTTTTGTAAAACTAAAGCAGATTTAACGTTTCAATGTTCAATGAACTCGTCCAAATTAAGTTATTATTATTTGTAATACAGATGCTTATTGGAACTCGTCCCCCCTGCTGCGGCCTATACTTATTGGTCAAGTCACACGACTAACATCGCACCTATAAAATATATTAATAAATCTAAAGAAAATATTATTTGTGTATTCTGTTAAGTATTTGCATCCTTGGTTTAACTTATATTTGTCTTTATTGCGCCCCCGTCATATTAGTTTTTTTTTCTCACGCCCTTACGGCATTATGTCCGCCATTTGCTTTGTTATTATGCAATAAAGTTTAAATAAATAAAATAAATTTTACTACAATAAATTGTCCTCGGTCCAGGTATCCTGCAGGGTACTTTTTTTTTCGATGACGGGGAGAAAAAATGCTTTGCGCCCGCCACGTCATACGCCCGAGCACTCATGATCCGGCGTGCTGTATTCGGACGCTGGAAAGCAGGGTGTAGCCCTGCTACGTAGCGCTGCAGACCGCAGTCGTAAAAGGGGCATTCGCTCATGCAAGTTTAAGCAACTAACCAGCTGCCAATCGGCTAACCACCTGGTGCCGCAACTGAGGTCATACCTATCAAGTAAAACAACTTCCCGATCTACCCTGCGCTGATTGAACATGACGGGTCCCCGGATTGGGAGTCGCCGGGCGTTCCTGCAGGATACCTGGAAGAGATGGCGCTGCCTTGCAGCCTAAGAAGTATTAGAGGAAATTCGACACGGCCATTAGCGCCGCGGGAGCATAGTGTTCAGTGCATACACCCGGATAGCGGAGGGTGCGGGTTCGAGTCCTACCTGCTGCCTGGTCCGCGTAGAATTTTATCTCGTAAAATTTTCGATAGATTAAAACGTCTAGCAGTTAAATGTTTAAGAAATTAAAATATAACTACAATTGCTGTTTCTTCTTTCAAATGCTGATTACTTGTAAAGGTATTCGTTTGACGTTGTGGGTTTTATGCAATGCGAAGAGATGGCGCTGCCTTGCAGCCTAAGAAATACTAGAGGAAGATCTGTTCAAGAGGAGGTAGCATAAGTGTCACCGCACACGGGCCACACGCCACATCCACAAAAGCCGCCACGAGAAGCTAGAAGCGGCTACTAAAGTGGCTGAAGCGCGCGACAGCGGTCGACTATTGTAAGGGAATAACGGGTGGGGAATCGCGCGAGTGACGTGTGGCGGCGTTTTATATCGACGCATTAAGTGGCCGGTGCGGGCCACAAGAAGCGAGCAACGACGATTTGTAAAACACCGCCACGAGAAGCTAGAAGCGGCTACTAAAGTTGCTGAAGCGCGCGACAGCGGTCGACTAATGTAAGGGACAGAGGGGTGGGGAATCGCGCGAGTGACGTGTGGCGGCGTTTTGTATCGGCGCATTAAGTGGCCGGTGCGGGCCACAAGAAGCGAGCAACGACGATTTGTAAAACGCCGCCACTAGAAGCTAGAAGCGGCTACTAAAGTTGCTGAAGCGCGCGACAGCGGCCGACTAATGTAATAATGTAAGGGACCGAGGGGTGGGGAATCGCGCGAGTGACGTGTGGCGGCGTTTTGTATCGGCGCATTAAGTGGCCGGTGCGGGCCACAAGAAGCGAGCAACGACGATTTGTAAAACGCCGCCACGAGAAGCTAGAAGCGGCTACTAAAGTTGCTGAAGCGTGCGACAGCGGCCGACTAATATAATAATGTAAGGGACAGAGGGGTGGGGAATCGCGCGAGTGACGTGTGGCGGCGTTTTGTATCGGCGCATTAAGTGGCCGGTGCGGGCCACAAGAAGTGAGCAATGACAATTTGTATGTATGAAATGAGTCCATATAAAATGTATGAAAACTTCAAGAAATATTCCGGTGGCGGCGTTTTGTGGTTGTGGTCGGTGGCCCGTCTGCAGGGACACTAATAATAATAATAATCGGATCGGAATGGCGGACGGTGCGGGTTCGAGTCCCATCTGCTGCCTATTAGTAAACTTTTCTTTAGATTTTAATATCTAGCAGTTAAATGCTTAAAAAATAAAAACATAATGTATTGTGTTATATAAAACATGCTATATTGACTAACACATAAAAAAAATGGTTGCCTGTAAAGTCGGTTTTACGGGCGAAGATTTTACGTGACAACGTCTTTTTCTCGGTAGAATATTTATTGATATGAATATAATTAAATTGCACAATAGGAACAAGGAATTGAATGAAAATAAGAATTGCACAAATTTTAACTATAGAAATATATTTTGTTTACTAAAACATTGTACATGTAAACTTAAACTTAACACGAGAGACTCATCGTAACGTTACCGAGCGTTACACTTTTTCTTAAGTGACTCCCAGCCGCAACCTAATTTAAGACGTTGTCACGTCAAAAAAGTATTGAGAGTCTCAATTTGAGACTAGATGATTTTCGTTGATGATAACAAAACCATTATCATACATAGCAGTTGTATAAACAAATTAGGTAGGTAGGTAATGTTATCGCTGTGAGATAATATTTAATATAAACAAAGTAACTTACATACCCATCCTGAATATTATCTTATTTTACTATTTTTATTAAGCTTATTTTATTTAGAGAGGTCTAGCTGATGCATGTTACTATACATCATCAGCCTTTATAGTTCGTAATTTGATTATTTAATTAAATACCATGAAGATAGTCGTCACTGGAGCGGCAGGATTTCTGGGTTCAAGAGTGGCTGATGTACTCCTTAGTAATACATCACCACTTCCAGTAAGAGAATTAATGTTAGTAGATAATATCAAGCCTGCAACTAGAGTGGACCCAAGAGTTAAAGTCCTAGCAATAGATCTTACCAGGCCTGGTGCTGCCGAAAATATTATTGATAAAAATTGTGATGTGATCTTTCATCTGGCTGCTATTGTCAGCGGTCATGCTGAGGCAGACTTTGATCTTGGTTTCAGAGTTAATTTCGACGCCACAAGAAATCTTCTCGAGACGGCTCGCAAAGTCAAACCTAGTCTCAAATTCATTTTTAGCAGCACTCTTGGCGTGTACGGAGGTGAGCTTCCTAAAACAGTTGATGATTTAACAGCAGTGACACCGGAAAACACTTACGGAACAACAAAAGCCATGTGTGAGCTCTTGATTAACGATTATTCAAGAAAAGGATTTGTTGATGGCTGTATATTGAGGTTGCCCACTGTCAGTGTCAGGGCTGGAACTGCGAATAAAGCTGTTACTTCTTTCGCTAGTGGCATTATACGAGAGCCACTCAATGGATTAGAAGCTATATGCCCTGTTAACAAAAATTTGAAGTTGTGGCTAACAAGTCCTAAAATTGTTGTAAATAATATAATTTATGCAGCTACAATCCCAGCCACATCGTTTGGATCCTGGCGTGTCGTCAACTTGCCTGGATTTGCAGCTTCGGTAGACGAAATGATTCAAGCATTGAAAGAAGTTGCTGGTGAGAAAGTGGCAGCTTTAGTGAGTTTTGTCAAAGACGAAACTATCAATCGTATTGTGTCGACATTTCCAACCAATATTGATAACACCCGTGCGCTAAACATGGGATTCAGTGTGGATGAAAACTTTGTTGAAGTAGTAAAACAATATATTAGCGATGATTTAAGCAAAGATTAATTTGTATTGTAATTTACAGCTTATTTGTATTAATCATATTAAACACAATAAAGTTGCTAACGCACTTAGGTTGTTAATTATTTTCATTACCATACAACGATGTTAATATCGTACCATACAACGATGTTAGTATGGTACCATAAAATGCATTCATCATCGTCATTAACAGCCTATTAAGCCCGTCACAGACGTAGCTATAATATATATTAATATGAATCATAGCAAGACATATTACAACATATTTTCAATATAAATATTCGAGTGACCGCACACGCAGCTATAATATATATTTCTATGACGTCACCAAAATATGTCGACAGATATATTTTGGCATATTAGTGTATATTTTGGTATATTAATATATATTTTGATATATTAATATATATTTTGATATATTAATATATATTTTGATATATTTTTATGATACGGTATGTTTCATTTTTCACCGAACGCCTGCCAAAATATATATTATAGCCGTGCCCCGCGGTTTCACCCGCGTTTTTCTCGTTTCCGTGGAAATACTGAGATAAAATATGCAAGCAAGCGCGCGTGGATTTCCTTAGCAGAGTTATTTTAGAAATGTATTTATTATACTCTTCAAAGGTCTTATACTTACAATCATCAACAAATATATTTCGAAAAAGATTATTAAAGGATTTTATGTTAATAAAAAACTCTATGGCCCATAACTCATTAATAGGTACCAACTCTTAACATCTTACACACGTGATAACTTTTAAACGAAATATCCGATTGAGATGAAACAAAAAGTATTTTACTTCTACATAAATACTTTTGATAACTTAATTTCGATAAATATTAATATTACGATACATATTTAATGTAGTTTTTTTTCTTCAGACGATGTAATAATTATTTTGAACACAAAATCGGTTATTGTGATTAAACCATGATAGCTAGATATATTATGTTCTCGCGCACTTTTTTGTAGGTCTTAATAGGACCTACAAACCCGTAGTACATCATTTTGTTCTATTGTCAATAGTTTTTGCAGCGCACGCAAAAATAGGTTTTCGATTTTACACCTTGTGTTAAAAATAGCTATTTTATTACGGATCCCTAATTTTGAAAGAAAAAAATATAGCCTATAGCCTTCCTCGATAAATGGAATACCCAACACTGAAAGAATCATTCAAATCGGACCAGTAGTTCCAGAGATTAGCGCGTTCAAACAAACAAACAAACTCTGCAGCTTTTTAATTAGGGGCTTAGACAAAGTAACAATTTAAAAACGATAACGAAGTTCGAAATTAATAAAATGTATGAAACTGACATAAGCCTCGCTAAATCACGTGGTCAATCGTCATCGTCATCGAAAGTTGGTAGACAAAGTTACAATTCGTAACGAAACGTTAAAATAATGAATTGTTTGAACGCTTAATCCCATACAAATGCGTAGACAAGCTGCACTTTTGACGTTCGTCTTCGCTGCGATCGCGATCTTCGAAATCGTTAACGAAACGAATGCTAAGACGCTGTAGATAACACAACAACATGGCCGACTTTGTTCATCAGCTGTGATTTTGTTTATGTTGTATCAAATAATCGTAAATCAAAGTATTTAAAATGCATTCACTACATTTACTGTGGGCAGCACATAATGAAACCATCTGGAAGAGACGCCAAATGCGTTTAAGATTGAGACTTTAATTAGAAAAAATTGAAGATATGCCTGAGTTGTTGTTTATCCAACATTTCAGGGTTTATAATATCACATTTAGGCGGTTATGTGACGACCTAAAAGGTCATGCTAGATTAAGTGGTTCCTCTGAAATTCCTCTGGAGATAAAGGTAAGAAATTTCACATTAACTTATTTAATTAAATTGTACTTGAAAAATAAGTCATTGCACTTTATAACCTATCTTCAAAGCATCTTGATTTTCTTAACTTCGTACAAACATTTGATAGTATATTTGATGGTATAATGTAGTTTTTAACTGCTGTACCTAAATTAAAATAAAACCTCGTAAGTACTAATTTAAAATAAATCACAATGCACTATTCTATTTCCAGGTGCTGTGTACTCTTAGCTTTTTAGCTACAGGGTCATACCAAAGGATTGTGGGTGTGGGTCAGTATTTGACACAACGAACTACAAGTCGTTGCATCAGAGAGGTTGTGAACGCCCTTAATCACAATTGGACAATCAACAGGTGGATAGTGTTTCCACAAACACCACACGAGAGATCACTTATCAAAGAGAAGTACAAACATATTTTTATTTAAATAGGTTAAATAATTTATAACTTTCCTAAAGCTAACTTTTGTTGTAAAATTGGTAAATACGTACCTTATTTACAGATTTCAAAGGAAACATTGACTGTACCCATATTGCTATAACCAAACCAAGCGAGGAAGAACACATATTTTCTAATAGAAAAGGATATCATTCCTTAAATGTGCAAATGGTAAGCAGCTAGATAATCTCTAATCATTTATATAAGAAAGAATGAAACTTGAATTAATGTTGTTTATAGTTTCCCTTTAACCTATTTTTCTATTATTATTATATTATTTATTTCTATTTTTCACTTATTAATAAAATAATATTTGGCTTATTTTATAATGTGAAGAAAAATATTATATCAGATTAAGTATTTTAAAGTGGACCTAATTCTCTTATTTTTATTTGTTTTTCATACCAGATATGTGATTATGATTTAAAAATAATAAATATTAACTCCAAATTTGGTGGAGCTACACATGAATCCCACATATGGTCTGCAAGCCACGTGGAGACATACATGCATGGGCTTCATGAAAATGGTGAACATGTTTGGTTATTAGGTAATACATTGTTTATTTATGCATAAAACTTTCCTGACCTTTAAAAACAACTCAAAAGGTGGATTTAATACTGAATTATTCTCTGCCTTAACCCGTGGTAAAAATTATATACACATAAATTCATTTAAAGATACAATATAAATATACATAATCTGGAAATTATTTATTTTTCAGGAGATTCTGGGTATCCACAGAGGCCCTGGTTAATGACGCCTGTATTAAATGCTGAACCAGGATCCCAGGAAGACAGTTACACACGACGTCATGTCCAAGCCAGGTCTCGTATTGAACCCTGTTTTGGATTACTCAAGGCTCGTTGGAGGTGTATGCTTTGAGATAGAGTTCTTCACTATCACCCTAACATGGCTAGCAAAATCACTAATGCATGTTGTGTGCTGCATAACATTGCATTAGATGCTAGAATACCACCGCCAAGTGATGCACCAATCGGAGGTCTAGAAGCTGGTGAAGAACCTTCTATGCTACAAAGCATCTCCATCAATGATAATGAAAATGAGTTAATCCGAGGCAGGGCTATGGGTAGTTGCTTAATAAGTAGGATGTAGTTGTATCCGTGGAAACCTCTCTGATATCATATTTATTATTTACATACATCATCTGGATTGTCCTATTAGCATTTGATATTTTTTTCGTATATAATTCTTCTATTAAAGTTAGAAACAATTATGTATAAGAGTTTTTAATATTTCTTATAGTTATTTGTTTTAAGAACATTCCAAACAATTAGTCCGGTCAAATTAGACCAAAAGATAAGAGTAAAGCTACCTGAATTCCCACCAAGCTAGCTAGGTAGCTTCGAATGTCTAAATTGACCGGACTACATAATGTAATTGTTTAAATATAAAAATAGTTAATTATTTAAATTATTAAATCTTAAGAAAATATAACTAGAAAAAATTCCACGCGGACAATGCAGCAGACGGGACTCGAACCAGCATCCTTCGCAATCCGGGCGAATGCACTGACCAATTATGCTACCATGGCCCTGATGGCCGCGTCGAAATTCTTCTAGCCATTCTTAAGCTGCAAGGTAGCGCCTATATTTTCTTTAGATTTAAACATCAAGCAGTTACATGCTTAAAAATAAAAATTATAAATATTTAAATGATCTTTATGTGCTGTTTTTAGTCATAAAAATATTATTTATTCAGCGCTTTTGATATAGCTTCTAGAAATATAACTTATTTCCTATAGATGTGTTTATGCTGTGGTTCAAAAAACTGAATTTAGATTGTCAATTCATGCATCTTCGACTGTGACAGTAAAATTAATGTAATAACCTCGATGTTGTTTCTTAAAAGAAAAAAAAATACATTATATTAATTTTGTAAGAAACTGAAATAAAGAGAGAGAAGGATGTAAATGTATAAATAAAATTACTGTTAACTAATATAGTGTTTTTATTAACATAAACAAACATCGACACATACATCCATACCAACTTTGCGTTTATAATATTAGTAGGAAGTGGTACAGTAAAACAAAAATATAACTACGGCGCGTTTTTTTTTTGGTTCCTCCCAGGCGGGGGAGCGAGTGTGAAATCCTCATGGATACCCTACAGCCGGCTGCAAGGTTATTTCAGACTCCTACTGACTAAAACATACCCGTAGTACATGCTTATGGCCTGAAGGGCCTTACAAGCTTCACGCTTGTGTGTTTTGTGGTTTGCCTTCTATCACAAGGACAACAGAACCGCATAACATTGATATTGAGAACTATTCAGTGTTCAGCGGTTCTGGTTCCGGTCGTATTCAACCTCCAACGCTCGCAAGTCCCGCTCGTGCTGGAGCCTGGTCCGGGTGTCCTCCAGCTCCAGGCGTCGTAACTCGATGGCCGCAAACTCGCTCGCCGCTCTCTCAAAGGGAGTCGGGGCTAGTCTACGGCGGGCGCGCAAACGCGGGCGGCCGGGAGAAGCAGTAGACTGCGATGTCGCCGGCGATCTCATCCGCGGACGACGCCCGGCAGTCGGGAGAGTAGCAGATGCGCCGGGGGCAGGTGGCCGCCTCCGCCTCGGAGGAGTAGTGGGGCGGGTGTGACTGGCGGGGATGGCGGAGGCCGCCCTGAGAAGCCTCCCTGTGAGGAAGGTGCAGCAAGTACGCGAGGGCGGGATGGTGCTTCGGACTGGGATGAAGTGGAAGGTTGTGGTGATGTAGGCAGATCCGGCGTTTCTAGAAAAACAAAATTAGTGTATAAATATAAAAAAAAAATACTAGAAAAAAGCAGGCCAGGCAGCAGGAATTACGCGTGGATTTTTTTCTAGTATTATTTTCTTTAGAGTTAAACATCTACCAGGTAAATGCCTAAAAAATATACATACATATAACCAAAATTTGTATTTAAATCTTAATAAAATATATCTATAAAAAATCCACGCGGACCAGGCACTAGTCAGACAGACAGGTAGTTATATTTTCTTTAACATCAAGCAGTTAAATGCTTAAAAAATAAAAAATATAATAGGATAGTTCAAAGGTCTGAATTAAAGTGCTCAAAGAAACAAATTCCTCCTTTCATTTAAAATGATAAGGAAGGAAGGATTTCTAATTTAATCTAAGAAATCATGAAACTGAGGTTGCCTAGTAAATTTAGAGAATCCAGGACATTCATTAATATCATAGAATTGAATTTGCATAATTACATTAACATTTATTATAAAATAAATAGAAAAGACGTACCATTTACAATTTCCAAATAGATTGGATTATCTTGGATGATAGGTGGAGATAATTGTGTGGGTGCAGCTGATTGGGACTTCTGAAAAAAAATGGTACATAATAATAGGTTTAACACTACAGAATAAGTAATTATTACAAATATCATCATCAGCAGCCTATTAATGTCCCCACTGCTAGGGCACAGGCCTTCCCTATGAATGGAATAGGGAGATAACCGCTTTTTAATATATAAACTAGAATACACATATATTATTATGTACTTTATCACTAACCAGTTTTAACTGATTTACCTATCAAAATATAAAAATGGGTCTGTTTCTTCATTATAACTAAGTAGGTACCTTTTGTTTACATTTAGTAATCTAATTTATTTATTTAATATGTATTATTGACCATTGTAAGTAGAAACTTGAATATAAAATACTTACATTAAATCCAAGCTCTTGTACAGAGGCTTGTCCTTCCACTGCTAAAGGGCCCATAATGGCCAGCACCCTTTCATCAAGAGCCGACAAGATTTGCCGGCTTGCTGGCCCACCACCGGTCCCTCTTGCATGACTCCTAATTATTAGCCCTTTCTTCTTGGTCTTGGATTTCCAATCCGCCCACACCTTTATTGAATAATTTAAATAAATGAATATAGATCTGTCTTAGTAAGTACTAACCATATAACTGAGTATAGGGTTCCATCAAACCAGTCATTCCAAAACTATTCAATAGGTACTTACTTTTTTCCACTTGTCTGTTGTCTTATTGACACCACCACCAACAGCATTTAAAATATTAGTAAGATCAGCCCATAGTCGGTCTGATCTTACTCGACCTTGTGCTCCAGCAAGAGGCCTAGCCAGGGTACCATGACTGTAACATAAACAAACAAAGCTTCATTATGAGTGTTTAGGTATGCATGGACCGAAGCTGGTATCAAGTATTTGTATGATTAAAATCTCGAATTCGAAAATCTCATGACTAAAACTTGGATTTACCTACCTTTCCATAAACTCTAGCAGCGTTGACAATTGTTCGGGACTTGCTCGCACTCTTGATTCCATGATTATTACTAAAAATGAACATACAGATTACTCCACTATCGTTTATTCTCCACTCCATTATGTTTCAAGGACCATTTTTAAGTAATTAATAACACTATTTACTTACTGTTGTTTTCTATACTGAAACACAAATTCACACTTATTTTAATATAATACACGTTAGTTAACTTGCTCTCTTGTTCCTTAACTGGACTGCCTGAGCCTCTGGGTCCTAATCTTTTATTCGAAATACAATTAAAACATGAACAAAACAAAGCATTGTCCCACACACAGGACGCTATTTTACTCGTATTACTTTTGTATAAACAAGCTGAGCAACATGAGCTCTGAGAAACGATACACAACATTAATGGTGATCTTAATCTAACACGATGCTGAGGCATTACAGAGACTCGTTTATTAATAAACCTTACATTCACATCGCAACATAATTAAATAAGTTTACGATTCGCGGGCTCTTCTTGACTAACTGGCAGCAGAAATTTTCGATACCATAGACAATTTTCGTTTTCTTAGCGAAAAAACAATTCGCCACGACGATAACGACAAGAGTGTTACCTTGGCTAGGAAATTGTTTTCGTTATCTCAGAAACGATGACGAATTTAGATATCGTTTCGCTACGAAACGATGTAACTTTGTCTAAGGCCGTATACAGAAAGAAAGCCGAAAGCCGATCGGCGCCGATCGGCGCTTATCGGCGCCTATCGGCGCCGATCCTTCCTACATAAAGGAAGCAGATCAAGCAAAATGTCGGACTCATCGGACGATGATTTGGTTTTGTTAGAAAATGTTTATTTAAAAATGCGATAAACAGCTATACATCCTATAAATAGAGAAAGGAAACGTTTCGGAGAATACCATCATTTATTTGTAAAAAAAATTAAATTTGATGAACAAAGATTTTATACATATACAAGAATGATTCAAGAAATATTTTATTACATTTTGGATTTAGTGAAAAACCGTTTGATGAAAAATTGGGGCAATTGGCATAAACAACCAATCCTTCCAGAAGAAAGACTTGTTGTCACCATTCGGTAAGTACGAAACAAATAATTTTAGCGCTTAGTTAATAAAAGATAAAGTTATTAGCTTTATAAAAAGATTATAACTTAGATTGATTTAAACTAAGGATAATAATTCAAATACAAATTATTTATTATTCGGACCAGCGCGTGTCGGCGCTTATCGGCGCCGATCAGCGCCGATCGGCGCCGGTCCATAGAAAAAGGATCAGCGTCAATAGGCGCCGATAAGCGCCGATCGGCGCTGATCGGCGCCGATCGGCTTTCGGCTTTCTTTCTGAGCTCCCGTCTGTGGTAGTTTGTATAATATAATATCTCGATATATAAATAAATATAGCTACGTCTGTGAGGGGATATATTTTGGCATATTAGTATAATACGGAATGTTCAACTTCTATTTTTCGTTCCTGACAAGGCAACATGCATATCAAATTCAGCATCGGAATCATCCTCTGAGGAACTTTCAATTAAATCTAAAAGTAGTGCTCTTGTCGAATTCATTTCGGTAAGATCGATTATAACGTTATTTCAAAATTAAAACACCCTGTGCTAGAAAATAAGCTTTAAAACCGTGCGCTTGCAAAAACGACCGCAGACCGAGTGAGGGCAAAATATATATTATAGTATAGCTCCCGTCTGTGATAGTTAGCTATAATATAATATATATTTCGATATATTAATATATATTATAGCTACGTCTGTGACGGGCTTTAATGTCCCCACTGCTGGGGTGAATGGAATAGGAAATATTAAGGCACTGATTTAAAGAAGCACTTATAAATAGCAGTTTTGGGAAGTTAAAAATTATAAATGGCACGTTTAATAACTAGTTCAGCAGTTAGAACTAAGCAGTAAAGTATGCAAAAATCAGTAATAAAAAATAGTGAAATGGATCGGTGAATTTATAATTGAACAGGAACATAATTAAATAGACGGTAAAAATTATTAAACCAGCGGTTACGTTTGGGCAGTTATAATTCGGAATTTGTCGGTAAGTAATCTCATTCTAAGCAATTCTATAAACAATGAGGTGATAAAAAAAACAGTACTTAAATAGTAATGAAAAATTAAATTACTTTTGCTTTGACTGAAGGAATTATTTTTAAAATTTACATTGTATGATAAAATAACCGACTAATTGATTTTTTATTACTGTCCATGTTTTACTGTCGCAATAATTAATCAACCGCCATTAAATTAAATAACTGCTCAATATGTTTTTCTACTGATCATAATAACAGCTCGAATATTTAAATAACAGCTCAAAAAATTAGTTCCCAAATATTAATATTATACATTCTTTTTAGGGTTCCGCACCCAAACGGTAAATAAATCGTATTATAAAGACTCCGCTGTAGGGACACGATATCGAATAGAAAGTATCGATACTGTACTCATGAGTAGTATCGTTAAAAAAGTATCGTACTCGTAAAGGTATCGAAACAAAAATATCGATACTTCAAAGTATCGAGTACATTTCATAGGGCCTTATCGGAGCCTCTGTGGCCTGATGAGCAAGATTATAATTATAGAAGAGGTTACGTCCGTCTTTTTTTCAGGTAGTTTCAAATAGGTATACACAGCACAGACAGAATAATAGTGTTACACTTGAAAAAATCAAATACAGTCAAGCGAAAAGTACAATAAACGGCGTATCAATCACAGTTCCTAACAATATGGTCGCTAAATAAATAACTATGAAACAAAACAAAGCGCATAATAAACACAGTCACAGATTGGAAAGAATTTGAATATGTCAGTTACTGACTTTATAGTTTATAACAACGCAATAGGGCATTTGACAGTATATTAAAAATAAAGTGCCAAAATAACGAAAAAGATATTAGTTTTCTTATCTATTGTCACGCAACCCAAAACGATTGGGATTGGCGGAGCCTAAAATGACGTCACACGCAAGTAAACTTCCGGTCAAATTGACATTACATTGTATCGTTTGACGTTTTAATAACAGTCGTGTGACGTCACACACTAGTAAGACGCCATATTGTCCAGAGAAACGATTTCGCGGCGACTTGAAAATGGAGTTTTTGATATGGTTATTTTTACTGAAATACACGACAGAATGATGAATATCCACTTTTTACGGACTCCATAAACATTAGTTAATAACGTGAGATCGTTGCCTTAAACTTGTCAAATACCCTATGGATCGTTTTAGAAGGTTTGCTATGATTTAACAAGATGGCGTTGCCATCAATATGAGGCGCTTATCCAAATTTTTAAAGTTATCGATACTTGCCAAAAAGTACTCATTTAGTAAAAGAATCGAATACAAAGTATCGAGTACAAAAGTATCGGTATCGAAAGGAAAAGTACTCGATACCACAAAGTATCAATACTCTTTTCGTGTCCCTACTCCGCTGTCCGTCGAGTAGCGGCGGCGGCGTTAGGTCGACCGCCCGAGCGCCATTCTCTTCAGTTGAACTTTGACTGATTTTTTCAGTAAACTAGAATTTTACTGACTATATTCAGACATTTATATTTATTTTACTGATTCATAAGTTGCGAGAATTCAACAAGAAAACTTATCTATAAATCGCGATAATTGAAAATAAATTAATGTTTTATTCATCTTTAAACGATTTTCCCGACTTCTCCAACCATAGGGTGCGGCCAGAGTGCACTCAGATTCAGATTCAGATTCAGATTTCGAAAACAAGCGCGAGAAATAAACAGTGTAGTCGAAGGGTGCGGCCAGAGTGCACTCAGATTCAGACTCAGATTCAGATTTCGAAAACAAGCGCGAGAAATAAACAGTGTAGTCTAAGCAGGTTGCTTGCTTTTTCTCGCGCTTTGTTTTCTGAGTCTGAATCTGAATCTGAATCAGGAGTGCAATCTGGCCGTACCCTTCGACTACACTGTTTATTTCTCGCGCTTGTTTTCAGAATCTGAATCTGACTCTGAATCTGAGTGCACTCTGGCCGCACCCGAAGGGTACGGCCAGATTGCACTCCTGATTCAGATTCAGATTCAGACTCAGAAAACAAAGCGGGAGAAAAAGCAGGCAACCTGCTTAGACTACACTGTTTATTTCTCGCGCTTGTTTTCAGAATCTGAATCTGAATCTGAGTGCACTCTGGCCGCACCCTTCGACTACACTGTTTATTTCTCGCGCTTGTTTTCAGAATCTGAATCTGAATCTGAGTGCACTCTGGCCGCACCCATAGATAAACTCAGTACATATCTATTTTTTATATTTTTGTTAAAAAGAGTTGGTTTCCACCTTAGATTAAAACAAAATGGGAGGATACGGCATTCGCGGCACAAAAGTGATCCGCTTAAATTGTGGTGCACGATCATAGTTCCACCCGTGACAATTCGCTGTAGTCACAATTGGACATTCAAACACGCTGTATGAACAATATTGCATAATATATTCTGTATTATAAAGATAAAACAATGCCTTCGATGGTTTTGTAAAAAACACAAATAGTTCAAAATCAAAATAACAAATGCCTCGGCAACACTTCTCATTCGTAAAACTGTAAAATCATTTTTTCTCAAAAATCACGGTTTGTCGTGAATGTTATTTACGTAATCGCCATTTTTACAACATTTACACAAGCCATTTACACAACAATACAGCTCAGCCTTCCGCACTCAGAAGCTGATTCGCCGTTTCACTCGCTCTGCTCATATTTGAAAACGCCTACTGACATGCCTGCCGCAGGGACAATTTAGGGTGTAAGAGTGGGGATGACCCTTAATTGCCTCCTGAATTGTGATGTGTGTAGGCAAGTTGGGGCAATTTTCTAAATCGGGCCTGCGGCAGGGCCGGCAGGAGCGCGCGACCACCCTTGCTTTCTAGAGTGTCCCAACAGCACGTTGCCGCGTGTGTAGCGCGATTGGGGCAATTTCTCAATCAGTCGGTTAGTACTTAGTAGCTGTCACACGCAGCGCACGTATTTTGATCAAGATTGCGGCAAACACAGACCAATAAGAGAACAAGTTCGGCAAATCATAATGAGCATGAAGTTTGGACACGTGTGATCGAAGTATGTAAAGCCGGCCACATGTGGCATAAAAAAATCAAACATTATTTATATATTTTGACGTGACAACGTCTTAAATTAGGTTGCGGCTGGGAGTCACTTATGAAAAAGTGTAACGCTCGGTAACGTTACGATGAGTCTCTCGTGTTAAGTTTAAGTTTACATGTACAATGTTTTAGTAAACAAAATATATTTCTATAGTTAAAATTTGTGCAATTCTTATTTTCATTCAATTCCTTGTTCCTATTGTGCAATTTAATTATATTCATATCAATAAATATTCTACCGAGAAAAAGACGTTGTCACGTAAAATCTTCGCCCGTAAAACCGACTTTTTTTTATATTAAATTTAAATTTTTAAGTATGTGACTGGTAGTACTTTTTTTATTTTTTCTTGTAATTTTTTCTTTAGATTCATATATTGAGCAGTTACATGCTTAAATAATTAAAATTATGACTTTAATTGCTATTTCTTCTTTTAAATGTTTAATACATGTATAGGTATTCATTTAACATTGTAAGTTACATATAATGCGAAGAGATGGCGCTGCCTTGCAGCTTAAGAAAGGCTAGAAAGAATTTGATACAGCCGTCAGGGCCGCGGTAGCATAATTTATCAGTGCATTCGCCCGGATAGCGAAGGGTGCGGGTTCGAGTCCTGTCTGCTGCCAGGTCCGCATGGATTTTTTTCTAATAACATAAACATTACTTATTTACAATACATTTCTTTCTGTTGCCAATTCTTCACCCAGTATTTCCTTTTTTACGGTAACATATTTTTTGATAACACTGGGACCATCATCAACGCGTGTGTTTAGCTCAACATACGCCCGAACACTGAATAGCAGGCATGTGTGTAGAGACAAGCCGAAATTGGCCCGACCACGTGCACCCTAGATTGTCCATGCGGCAGGCATGTCATGTCATGTAGGCGCTTTTAATCGCAACCGTGCAGTCTTTCCATGCAGCCGTTTCTTTGTAGTCGCCCCAAATACATCGCTGATTTAATTATGAGAAAGACTTCCTGTGGATTGCTATCAGGAGGTTTTGACCCCTTCTGGAGATGGCTGAATAATCTCCGTCCTATTTATATAACAAGCGATTGAAAAAGACAACGGCAACCGTCGACTAAATCCGACCTACCGGACATTTGGAGCTTTTGGGAAGCTGGATGTGTGAACCCTAGCTTAGCTACCTGTAGTACGGACCCCTTAAGGCCAGTGTTCTTCTTTCCCCTCTCTACCTGCCGAGACGTGATGGCCATAGAAAATTGATTCAGCAATAAGGGATTTATTTTTCTAAAAAGACTAGGTACATTTACTTTCCAATTCCTAGCTTGTGTACTTGCGTCCTGGGGCACTAAAGCCCCGAGCTTAACTGGCCGCACCGGATTCATTCGATTTAAAGAAGGAAAAGGTTACACTGTTGGCAACTTTAATTTTAGGTTTAGAGAATCATGCCAGAAGCGACACCTATGTCTAGGTACTTATAAAAATTAAGAGGTACCATGTATAGGTTTATCTTAGCTTTATTTTTTTATAATCGTATCAGAATCGGGCTCACGTCACGGCCCATAGTACTCATCTCTCTTGCCTGTGAAGCACTCATTGACATGACATTGACAGACAATGACAACCTGCAAACGTGCAAACCTATAATTATTCAGTCAGAGCTGCAAACAGCTGTTTTGTTCAATTCTGTTATAAGTTAAGAAGTTTCTTTAAAAATGAATGAAATCGAGTATAAATTGAAGACAAACAGTAGTATCTTAATAGTCAACGCTATTGATAAGTTGATATCAGCGATAAAATCAAAATTTAAAATCGGCGAACGTCAGCGGTTTGTGTTAGAAAACGAAGAGTTGAAGTTTTTGAGGGAGAAATGTTCAGCCAAGGAGACAGTAGTGAGCCTGACTGCTTGTCAGGGCCTACTCGCGTTGGTGGAGCTGGGTGTACTGGAAATCGCTCACACTATGTCTACCATAGTAACCTTACTGCCTAGTGCACAGTGAGTTGCTTTCTATATTGTTTTTAGGTGTAAATCTAAATTAAACGAAAACAAAATTAATGTACCAATGGTAAAGTTTTGTATGAGCAACTGCCCTGGCAATGTATAAATACTGTACATTGTAATATTTAATGGTAAATGGCTGAATATTTATAACTTCTATGAAAAAATGCTCAGGAACCTTTGATAAAGTCACAATCTTGAAAATTATGAGAACTCCTACTATGTCATTACCTTATTACAGTTGATAAAAGATGTTGCCAATTTTATTTAAGGAGTCATGAATTTCGCATTTTCTTAGAATTTTCTTCTCATTTTCTGATTAACTCTTCACAAAAAGTTTTTTTAAAGCTAAAAATATAAATAAATACAAATAATTCGTTATCGTCAGCCTGACAGAAAATCTGTGAAGTTTTATTTTGTGCATTTGCAAATATGAAAGGATTAATTGTCATACAGCCTTGTCTCAAGCCTGATCAGAATAATAAAATCTATTATTTTAGGCCTTCTGTGATTTGTTATAATAAAAATTAGGGCCAAATATGATAGATAAGATGCACTGATTTATTATTTATTGATATTCCTCATCCTTTTCAGGATGCATCGTCTGAATTATGATTATAAATATTTTAAATATAATCATAATTCAGAACATTCATACTGCAAATGATGCAAAACGTCAATATATAAATAAATAAATCAGTGCCTCATTACCTTTGAAACTTGTTTTATTTACCTGGAACATTGTAATTTTATTGTTTTAAAAAGGTAGAAATATAGGAGTTACATTATCATATCAAATGTAATTTGCTTCCTTTTATGCACACAAAAAATATTAAGAATCATAAGATTCATAATTTTCAGTAATTACTCAGCTATTATTTCCACAATGGCTGGCCTTCTTATTTTGGATCTGAGGTCAAGACTTGTACCTGGACAACCTTACAAGTGCCAGTTTACACTGAAATCACCTCAGCATCCTTTCATCACTGTACTGGAGAAGAATAAGGAAGCAGAAGATGACGTGCTGGCTCAGATGCATGCACTATGTAATCATCCTGATTATATGTAAGTTTTTTAGTTATTCATCATATTCCTCGCCATCATCAGCTTATTAATGTCCTCACTGCTGAGGCACAGGCCTTCCCTATGGATGGAATAGAGAGATTGGGCCATGACCCACCATGCCGACTTAGTGCTGATTGGTGGGTGCTAACAATGGCAGATGCTGACCAACCGCTTAAAGCGCCTTCCAAAGCTTGGAGGAGCTCGAATTAGTAAATTTATGGTTACCCATCCAATGACTGACATCTGTGAAAGTTGCTTAACTTCAATGATCTCATCTCACAACTGAAAGTGCTCATTAAGCTCCTTTTTAGTTATTACAAAGTAAGTATAATCGAACTAGCAAAACCAACAGTCCTGTCGTTGTCTTGCCGAGTAAAGTAAAAACCAGGTATCTGAACTAAACTGCTGTTGTGCATCTAATTCATCCACATAAAAATTTTCATCAAAATCATTTTACTGTTTCGGACAAGTTCTGTTACATAAAGACAGATGAAATATATATTTTACAGATGTAAGGCTGGGTGTTGTATTTGGCAGACACTGGTTGAGGAAGTTGATTGTAGCTATAAATCACAGATTGCTATACTATTATAGATTGTGACCAACAATCTATGCATCCACAGTGTGTTTTATAAGTTTTTTTTTATATGATTGGAAAAATAAATTTTTTTTACTCCATACTCTGTGTAAACCACTGCCAATGAAATATTAAACAAAATCTACAAATTCTCTTAACAATATATTCAACCAGTATAGTAATAATAAAATTCAATTTATTTCAGAGTGAGTTCGAATAGTTTGGAGCTCTTGCGGTCTGTATTCTTGTGGCTGACCTGTAATCCTCGACAAGTGGCAACAAGTGCTTCGAACCTGAGGCCCTGGCAGTTATTGCTGAGTCTGCCCCAGTCCACTGCCCAGTCGTCACTCCTGTTGTCTTGCTTGAGTTATCAACAGGTGAAATATTGGATATATTTTTAAATTATTAACATTTTTATTTTAAATCTAAAGGAAATATAACTAGAAAAAATGGCAGCAGGCGGGACTGCCTGCTCCGCGTGGAATATTTTCTAGTTACAGTTTCTTTAGATTTAAACATCAAGCAGTAACATGCTTAAAAAATTAAAATTATAATTATTATTTTAGTTTCCCCCCCATAAATGTAAGAAAATAAAACGTAGCAGCTGCTAGTTTTTCATAGCAACTTCGCAAAGTCAGGGTTAGTTTTAAATCCACTTTTGTTCCATTCTTGTTTTTCTGCCTGATAAATG
This sequence comes from Chilo suppressalis, assembly GCA_902850365.2. Lineage (NCBI taxonomy): Eukaryota > Metazoa > Arthropoda > Insecta > Lepidoptera > Crambidae > Chilo > Chilo suppressalis. Next base: position 4,575,929 of record OU963912.1, on the reverse strand, counting down.
AATAGGGTGAATCCATTTGTTGTTTTTTATTTACTATTTTTTTAAATAGCTTGATAATATAAATGTCATGTTTGTCTTACAAATTAATTAAATGCTTTTGATTTCTTCTTTTGTTTTTTCGACAAAAGCTTGTTTCTTTTCCTAAGATCTCCTTTCTCCCTATACAAAAAAATCATCAAAAGCGGTTCGCCAGTTTTGCCATGAAACTGTCACAAACAAGTGTAAAAAAGTAACAAATTACTTTCACAATTCACATGAAAAAAGTATGGATTAATTAATAAATTGTTATTATAATGTACAAAATTGTCATTACATATTCATTTGTCTGGGTAAACCTTAGTTTTTTGAGAATGCAACAGGAACCTTTAATTTTTCCGCGATAAAAATCCTATAACCTATGTCTCAATCCAGGTCATAAACCATATGCGTACCCAGTGGTTATTGCGTGATTGAGTAACAAGCATACATCATCACCACCATCAGCCTATTTATGTCCCCAATGCTGGGGCACAGGCCTTCCCTATGTATGGAATAGGGAGATTGGGCCATGACCCACCATGGTGCTGACGACTGTAGATGCAACCGGGACCAACGGCTTAACGTGCCTTCCGAAGCACGGAGGAGCTCGAGATAGTAAATTTTTGGTCACCCATCCTATGACCGAACACTGTCAAAGTTGCTTAACTTCAACGATCGCAGCAGAACGCGCTAACCAGATGCGCCATCGAGCTCCTCCATCGAGCATACAAATTTTCACATTTATGACATTGGTACGGTAACTTTTATGTAGTCGTAGTATTAAATCTGGTCATTCTCAGAAACATAAGCAGTGGTTTTGTTTGTTCTTCAAAAGTTCTGCAACCCCAAACTGACTGAGCGGGCGTTCGCTGCGTACTCGGCAGTGACTGACGCCGCCATCTACCGGCAGGACAGGGAGTATGTTACTGCCCTATTGCCCATATTAGCCAGGATCTCCAATGAGCTCGTTCGACATGGGTGAGTATAAAGTGAAATCTAATTTAGTTTTGGCATTTCTGTACCCTGAGAGCAAAGTTATACGTAATATTAAATAGTAGCTGTGCCCCGCGGTGTTACCTGCGTTTTATTAGGGATATTTTCTCGCAGTAAAACGTAGCCTATGTGTTAATCAAGGGTGTCAGCTAACTCCACGCCAAATTTTATTAAAATCGCCCCAGCCGTTAAGACATGCATGCCAAGCCGCTTCCTTTAAACTTAAATATAATGTTAACTATAAAAGTTATTGCAACTATACATCTTATATTATACTACTGTACTATATTATTATAAATGATATAATAGAAGGTGAATTCAGAAGTATATCTTAATTTTTTTTGAACTTGCGACTCTTCCAAACTCAAACTGAAACTCATTTATTCAGTCTAGGCTGTTACAAGCTCTTGTAAAAGTCAAACGCTACGCCATCGGTTCGTAAATCTACGAAGGGAGACAGTGTACTGAGAAGAACCGGCAAGAAACTCAGCAAGGGCTTTTCTTTTCTCAGCAATCGGCTGTTTTTTTTTCTCCCTTTCCCTTTATATCATAAAACAGGGAGAAAAAAAAACAGCCGATTGCTTAGATTCTTGCCGGTTCTTCTCAGTACAAGGCCATAGACTTACGAACCGATGGCGCGTAGCTTCTCGACCTACACAATTGCTTGTAACAGCCTAGACTGAATAATATTTTTTTGAGTTTGTGATAGGTAATTATGTATTTTTGTATATGATTCCTCTTCAGCCGTGACCCGCGCTCGTGCTACAGTTTGCTAGAGCGCTGCCTAGCACTGGACGCCACTGAAATCCGCCACGCGACTGGAATCACGCTAGCGTTGCTAGCTGACAACTTGCAGCATACTTCAGCGCTGTATTTACACGAGCTTTTTAACTTAGGTGAGGCTTACAGGCCTAATTATATTTTTATTGTAGTAATTAAACTTCTTACTTTTTAAATCTTAAGAAAACTACTAGAAAAATAGAGCGAATAGGCTTAAACTTCTGTAAATATCAGCATAACAAGAACTTTCTTAACAATCTCAAGAATTATATAAATACGTGCTTTTACTGATCCTTCAAGCCGGATTTGTACCAGTGACCTATAAATTAAGTTTGTTCGGGATCATAATGTACAAGAAATTTTAAGTATAATTTACAGTGTATTGGTATTTGGTACACAACAATACTTGTACTAAGTTTTCGTAGTAAATGACTAGAGAGAGATGAGAATATTTAAACTAAATACTTAACTATTCTAAAACTAGCAAAGCAGTGAACCAAATGTTCACCAAAACCTGATTTCTCGAAAACCGGAAGTGCTACGTTACTCAAATCCGGTTTGTAGTCTTATCAGACTATTCTTAACTCATAACTTAAATATTCTCTTTATCTATCTCTTACGGTTTGGCCGCGGAAACAGCACCACAGACAGACGGACTTGTCTAATAGATAAGAGACTAGCAAACCAGTGAACCAAATGTTCACCAAAACTTGATTTAAAAAAAAAATGTATTTAATTAATTGAGAACTTCGGAGATTTTGTGTGGTTTCGTTTGAAATTCGTGATTTCTCGAAAACCGGCAGTGCTACGTTACTCAAATCCGGTTTGTAGTCTTATCAGACTATTCTTAACTTATAACTTAAATATTCTCTTTATCTATCTCTTACGGTTTGGCCGCTGAAACAGCACCACAGACAGACGGACTTGTCTAATAGATAAGAGACTAGCAAACCAGTGAACCAAATGTTCACCAAAACTTGATTTAAAAAAAAATGTATTTAATTAATTGACAACTTCGGAGATTTTGTGTGGTTTCGTTTGAAATTCGTGATTTCTCGAAAACCGGAAGTGCTACGTTACTCAAATCCGGTTTGTAGTCTTATCAGACTATTCTTAACTTATAACTTAAATATTCTCTTTATCTATCTCTTACGGTTTGGCCGCTGAAACAGCACCACATACAGACGGACGGACGGACGGACTTGTGTAATAGATAAGAGATAATATTAAATAGAAATAATTTTTTTTCTTCTGTGATCATGTGACGAAAAAGATATGTGATTGGCGAAGACTTACATGACGACACACGCGAGTAGACTTCCAGTCAAAGTGACATTACATTGTACCGTTTGACGTTTTAACAACAGTGGTGTGACGTCACATACCTGTCGGACGCCATAATGTCGAGATAAACGTTTTCGCGACCACTTGAAAAATGATTTTGATTTAGTTTTTTTATTGAAATACACAACGGAATGATGAATATCCACTTTTTATGGACCCATAAACATAAGTAAATAACGTGAGATCGTATTAACTAAATCTTGTCAAATATCTTAATATCGTAAAATGTAGATTCGACACGATTAAAAATGCAATACTGCAAATATGAAATACAAATTAATGTCTCATCTGGTCATAATATTTTCTTCATAATTTATACAACGCACCTTAATTACTTTCAGCTTTAAACATCATAAGCAAATACGAGAATACGAAGACTTCTCTAAACTCCTTTGTGGCTTTGTCTCTCCAATGGCTTCACATGCCTTCGTATTTAACCACGTCAGCTCTGAAAGTAGCTTCAAAGATCGTAGACATTTATCAAACTGCAACCAAAGACGACGCAAGTTTCCACACGCCCAATTTAAAAGCCAACAAGATCTTTGAAACGCTTCTTTACACCGACAGGCGATTGTTCGTCGAATTCAAATTGCTAGAGAATTGGGAGCGGGTAAGAGATAACCCGGACAAATTGAAGAGTTGGTTGGATACCATCGGATCACTCGACGACTATGTGAAGTTGGATTTGGTGCCGTTTCTAATTGGCGTCGCTATGGAGAAACGCTCTGAAGATTGGTATGAAGATGTGGTGATTAGAGCTTTGGAAATGGTGGTAGCAGTTGTGGATGCGAAGAAAGAGTTGTCTGTTATGCTGATGCCTGTTTTGTTGTACAAGATTGCGAATGATTCGTCGTCCAACGTACGGATGCACTGTTTGAGGGCGCTGCCTTTAATGGCTAAAACCAAGGTGAGATTACAATCTTAAGAATTTACTCGGTTCAGGCATCAAACAGGATTCGAATCTGTCCCTGCCGCTACATAAATATGCTACCGATACCTTAATGGTCATGCCGAAATGCTTCTAGTATTTCGGACATTCGGAGACGGGTTCCGCGACCACACCCGCCCTCTCGGCACGCACTAGGGGGACCGCGGTCCTCATAGTGCGTGTCGGGTGACGGTGCAGGAGTATTGTCTGGTTTTTAGTGGCCCTGTTCAGGGCGTAGGTAGGGCCCTGTTCACATCAGCGAGCTCCAGGGCTGGCTGAAGAGGACAGGGAGGAGTCCCACATACCTTCTTCTCGCTCCTCCAGTGGTTGAAGGATGCGTAAGGCATTTTCCAGATACAAAAAAAATGCTGCAAGGCAGCACTATATCTTCAACATTGTAGAGAATGAGAGTAAGAGATATTGTATTTGTTTTGTTTTCTAGGAAAATGTCCCAGCCATTGTGGCAATATTAAACAAGTTGAAAGCTGGCAAGGGTGTTCCGGTTTCGTTCCTCATCATGCTGTATACTTCTCTTGCTGAGACTCAGGTAACATTACCATCATATAATAAAGTATCGTAATTATGCTAAATATCAGGACACATTTGACTGTCATTGTCAAATGTGTCCTGTACTCTTCGCAAGAATCAATATCGAATTCATAACGTTTGCGAGTCCGAAATGTCATTGTCAAATGTGTGCTAATTTTTAGTTCTCTTTACGTACTTTGTGGCGCTAGGCTTGTTGAAAATATATCGATGTATCGATATATCGATATTTTTTGTTCGATATATCGATATTTTTTGCCGATATATTTTGATTCGATATATCGATACATCGATACAAAATAACCAATATCGAAATTCGTATCAGAAACGATATTTTTTTAATTATTAGCTCACAATCTAACTAAATTCGTTTCTGGAAAAATCGTAACTGGATATCAGATTAATGATATTCAACATATCTATGATCTGTGCTGTATTTAGTATTGTCTATTATTTGTAAATCTGTTTCGCTGGTGAATTGGTTGTGCTGATTTCCATAATATATTCTGTGGAAGTGTGTAAATCTCTAGTCTTGTTTACGAAAGATGGCACCTGAGAGGCCCTGTAATCATTTTCATCATTCGAAAATAGGGTATATTTTTAGGGAGATAATTTTCGTTCCATTATTATACCGCGTGTCATAAATATATTTTTGAAAAATTGGTCCGATATATCGATATATCGATGTTTTTTTCGCGATATATCGAAGCCGATATTGATATTTTTTAAAATATCGATATATCGATATTTTTTTCAACTTTCGACATCCCTATGTAGCGCTGCTGTTCAAGTTTCCATACCAAATTTGACAATGACGTTTCGCACTCGCATACTATTCGAATTCGATAATGGTTCGTACTAGGGGGTTCTGAGTACTTATTGATTTTTGTAGGTGCGATGTTTCCCATATTTACAAGAAGTGTTGGTGGAGTCTTGCGGTCGGCCAGATGAACCCAAATGGGAATTGGACGTAGCTCGGGCTTTTGCTATCGTTCGTGTATGTGAAGTAAGGTATTTAGAACGTTGTTTTACTATAATCGTCACTATTATTGTCCTACTGATATTGGAAATGTGAAAGTTTGTATGTTTGATGTTACTCGACCACGCAAAAATTCCTAAATGAATTCGCATGACATTTCGCACGCTTATATTTTGTTACCAAGATTGTAGATAAAAAACGAGTGTGCTTATGAGCAAACGACTGAAGTGAAACTTCTTTAGCTCCATCTGTATGTATATATATACAACTACAATATATACATGTACAATATATACATGTATGTACATATACATATTTCATTTACTAGCTATAAGAGAAAGAAAGAAAGAAAGTGTGCGCGCGCACTGCTTTCTCTTGCTTATATCCTCCCGTTCGCCTCGCCTTAACACACTTTTCGTAACGCAAGTAAGTCAAGCGTGCGTAAAGAAGTTTCACTTCAATAATTTTTTATCGCAATAAAATGAACCCTATGTAGCTCATTGATTATAATGGTTAAAGATTTTTTTTAAAATTGGTCCAATTATTTTTGATCTTAATTATTAAAAATCATTAATATGATGACTTCCGTGGCCGAGTGTGTGTATGCCGGTTTTCATGGTGTCGCCGACTCGAGAGGTCACGGGTTCAAATCCCGGTGGGGGCAGATGTTTATGTGATAAATAAGATAAATTCATTCTAATATTGAAAGACTTTTTTAAATTAAGCCAGTAGATTTCGAATTTAGTTTGCAGCAAACATATACAGGGTGTAAAAAAACCTTTAACGAAGCCGAAGGCCACGTATTTTCCACATCATGACGATCATTTTTTTCTTCTGGACCATACCTGGGAAATTTATAGTTAGGGAGATATTGGAGGTCAAAGTCACAATTTTTTTTTCAAGAATTTTACATTAATATTTTCTAAACGTTATTTAGAAACTTTTTTCCTGAGGAACATAATTTTTTTTTTTAGTATTTCTTCCATAATAAGGCTTTTGTCTTTACAACGAGAAATGTACAGCAACGCATGCACACGCACCGACGCGCTGTGCCCCGCGCCCGCGCCCCGCGCCCGCGCTCGTATCAGCTGCCACGTAGGTCAACAACCGAACGTGCCTAGTCAACACCGGGGTTTAATCCAACCACTTATTAAAACGAAATGCGTAAATTAGTCATTTACCCCTTATTAGGTTTGCTTAAAAAACATTTAATTAAAATGAAAGTTACACTAGCCATATTTTTTTTTAAACTCAAGTAGATTCCCAAATTTTTTATTGTTTATGTAACAAACTAAACCATGCTTCTGGCTTTTATTTTCCATAACGGTTAACATTGCCATAATCATCAAAAAAAAATGTTAATAATAACAGGAAGGTTTTTTTTACACGAGGCGCAACGAATTACCACACCCCACCTGATGTTCAGTGTAAGTGGAGTCCAATCGCGAAGAAAGATGATGCGGCAGAAAGTGTTCGCTCTAGCCATCCTCACCTTGCCGGCCTGAACGCAATCCTCTACCCCGCAAAGCCCTGGAACCTTACTCACCAACAGAAATACAACACCACCAAAAGGTGGAGATTGCTTCACCAGACGGGCGCTCCATTTCAAACGGAAAATCCGCTGTGCCCTACCTCTCTTAAAATACCTTACCTACGGAGGAATGAGCTATGTTTCATTAAAAAGTTAAAGTACCATCTAAACAGGTGACACAATGATATTTTAAAACAGGCTCGTCATTCCTTACATTCCGTCCTCTCTACCGCAAAAAAAATTTAACGTCTTTTCGATAGTAATTAAAATGAATCTAAGATACTTACCAAATCTAAAACGCCTTACAATTTAACACTAGCAATGTTGATTGTTTAGTGTTAATTTTTGCACTTTCGCTTAGGATTTTTTTTTCGTGGACGTCAGGACATACTGACGTCCAATACAATTGTAAACTCGATTGATTCCAGTAAATAAACAAAGTTCCATATCTTTTAGCAATCAATTACTTAATTAGATTCTGCCGTTTTTTTTCTAGCTCTGTAAGTTCTTTCCGGTTGACTGGTAGAGAATGCCATATTGGCATTAAGTCCGCCATTTGCAGTGTAAAGGCAATACAGATTAAATAAATAAATAAATTACAGCCATTATTCATACTTTACTTGGATTTTAAATAAAAGTAACTTTATTATCCCATAAACGTGTTAAGTATTGTTGTTTTTAACGATTGTACCAATTCGAATTATTTTGGAAGCTTGCTATGAATCGATACTTACAAGAACATTAATCGTTTTTAATTCGGAAGGATCCGTAGTCAACGAAGATTAAACGAATGAATGTTTCCTCCCGGTTTTACATTCCCATTTTTTTATAGTACCTACCTGTACTAAATTAAATTCTAGTTTTGTAATGTTTTAAAAAATACGTAAATTATTTATGGAAAATGATAAAAAACGCTACCGATGCGTAACACAATGTCCGTTATGTAGGTAATTATCTACGTATTATCTAATTGTTAATTGGTCAGTAGGTATAACCTAGGCAATGCAACGCCGGCCGGCCGGCGCGGCGGCGTCGGCGGTGAACTGAAAGAAGAAGATGGCACTATCGTCTCTTTTTATCTCTACCGAGCCCGCGCCCGCGCCGCTCTCCAGTTCGGTTTCTTAGGTCATCGAATGCGCTTTTCAAATTGCAAATTTGCGATTTTTATTGTTATCTCGTGCGATTTCAATTAAGTGATAATTTGTGAACGTGAAAGTGTGTGTGTGTGTGTTAGAAGATGCCTAACCAAACGTATACTGCTCGTGAGTACGTAAACATGGTTCTCTGTTACGGGAGAGCACGTGGAAACTCTTCCGAAGCTCTGCGGCTGTATCGGGCTGAATATCCCACGGCGAATCACCCGGGTGATGCACGTATTTTTGTTCGGGCTGTACAACGTTTGCTGGACAATCAGCCGATAGTGCCAGTTTCGGAGGGCGGGCGCGGGCAAATACGACCTGCGGCGGAACAAGCCATTTTAGACGTAATGAGGGAAAACCCACGTTTAGGCGTTCGAACGGCAGCTAGACTTTTGCGTAGAAGGCATGGCCATCGCGGTCGACATGTAGTGTCCCATACCACCGTGCATAAAGTCTTAAGAAGGGACAGGCAGAGGCCGTATAAAATCCACCGCGTGCAAGCACTGGTACCAGGCGACGCCCAGCGCCGCATGGCTTATTGTCAGTGGCTGTTGAGACAAGATCGAGGTTTTGTTCGACACATCATTTTCACTGATGAAAGCACATTCACTAATAATGGCATGTGGAACCGTCGAAATGCTCATTACTGGTCTGCAGAAAATCCCAACCAGACTCAAGAAACGGGCTTCCAGGCGCGGTGGAAACACAACGTATGGGCAGGCATTGTGGGGAACCGGATCCTCGGTCCCGTTTTTTTGCCGCCTAGAGTGGACGGGGCCGCCTATTTAAATTTAATTGACACCGATTTGTCGGAGGCCTTAGACGACATGCCGCTGGCCGAGTTGCGGGAGACTTGGTACCAGCACGACGGTGCACCGCCTCACATCGTAAGACCAGTTCGGCAGCGGCTGACGGAGCTGTTCGGAGACCACTGGATCGGCAGAAATGGGCCGCACGCGTGGCCAGCGCGTTCGCCTGATTTGACGCCTTTGGATTTTTTCCTGTGGGGTTTCGTCAAAGACCGTGTTTTTGACCGCCCCTGTCAGACTAGTGATCAAATGCGTCAAAAAATTATTGACGTATTTGAAGAACTGAAATATCGGTCTGTACGGGAAGGAATACTGGAGCGCGTCCATCAAAATACGCTGTACCGGGCACGCGTTTGCTTACATGTGGAAGGTCGCCAGTTCGAGCCACAACTTATCCGGTTCGAGCGGCCGATTCCAGACGAGGTCGAGTAGTCGGTAAGTAGTAAAAGTACTTACGTAGCTCTAAATCTAAACAAATTCCATAAGGGCTGTTTTTAAATGTAGGAACTTTGGAAGTAAATAATCAAGTAATTTTGTGTACATAATACTCCCGCTAGGTAGTGGAGAAGCGCGTTCTATCGACGCACTTACACACACGCACACACTTACACACAGGCACATTATTTGCGTAGCGCCACAGTAGCGCGGCGCGCTATACATTGCGTACTGGAAAAAAAAATATATTTTTAACTTAAAAATAAAAATGATTTCCCACGTATAATATTTTGTAATATTACTTGTTTGGGTGTACAGAATGCGTAGTTTTAGTTTTTGTCATTGGTTCTTTTACACCCTGTATACATACAAATCTGCCCTATTTATAATATAAACAGATATTTGTATAGATTCTGTTGTAACCCCAATCAGAGCCAGTACTCACGGTTTAGAGCTAGTCTCCAGTATATCGTCCATACTGAACCGTTGTACGGACAAGCCTGGCAGCTCAGCCAAGGTGCTCTTCCTACTGGCGTTACGCCATTTGTGGCATATATTGCCACACTTAACGCAATAAAATTTAAAGACTTTTTTAAATTAAACCAGTATTTTTAGAATTTAGTTTGCAACAAACATATAAAGATACAAATCTGCCCTCTTTATAATATAAATAGATATTTGTATAGATTCTCTTGTAACCCCAATCAGAGCCAGTACTCACGGTTTAGAGCTAGTCTCCAGTATATCGTCCATACTGAACCGTTGTACGGACAAGCCTGGCAGCTCAGCCAAGAGGTTATTTATAGATAATAAAGCATTCTAATATTAAAAGACTTTTTTAAATTAAGCCAGTTGATTTAGAATTTAGTTTGCAACAAACATATAAAGATACAAATCTGCCGCCTTTATAATATAAACAGATATTTGTGTAGATTCTGTTGTATCCACAATCAGGGCCAGTACTCACGGTTTAGAGCTAGTCTCCAGTATATCGTCCATACTGAACCGTTGTATGGACAAGCCTGGCAGCACAGCCAAGAGGCTATTTATAGATAATGAAGCATTCTAATATTGAAAGACTTTTTTAAATTAAGCCAGTAGATTTCGAATTTAGTTTGAAACAAACATATAAACATACAAATCTGCCCTATTTATAATATAAACAGATATTTGTATAGATTCTCTTGTAACCGCAATCAGAGCCAGTACTCACGGTTTAGAGATAGACTCCAGTAAATCGTCTACACTGGACCCGTTGTACGGACAAACCTGGCAGCTCAGCCAAGGTGCTCTTTGAGTTTGAGTTTGAGATGCCGTAGCTTCTAGACATTATGAGTGCTTGTAACACCCTAAACTGAATAAATGATTTTGATTATGATAATGTAGCAGTCTTTTGTTGAAAGACTTTTTTTAAATTAAGCCAGTAGTTTTCGAATTTAGTTTTCATCAAAAATATAAAGATAAAAATTTGTCGTCTTTATAAAATAAGTTGAGATTATTTGCAATTTCCAAACAGGGCCAGTACTCACGGCTTAGAGCTAGTCTCCAGTATATCTTCCATACTGAACCGTTGTACGGACAAGCCTGGCAGCTCAGCGACGGGACTGTGCCTACTGGCGTTACGCCATTTGTGGCGTGCATCCGCTGTGGCGCCTCCTGGGACGTGGCGTGCCCTACAACCGAGACTGGCCAGAGATAATAGACCGCATGTGAAGATCAGGTAAGATCATCTAAACATATAATGAAACGGTAGGAAAGTCAAAACTGTACATTGAATATTTTTTTTTAAAGAATACTTGGGGTGTGATCTACAAGCGATACCGAAGCCAAAAATAGTTTTTAGAATTTTTGTCTGTATGTATGTCCGGGATAAACTCAAAAATTACTGCATGGATTTACTTCAAAGGCACGAATATTATTAAGAAGTCGGATCAACATATAGGCTACATATTATCACGCTATCACCTACGGGGAACGAGCAGTGAACCTTTATTTCTAACTAACTCCACGCGTAAGAGGCCGCGGGCGTCCGCTAGTAGATGATAATTTTCTTCCTTTTTAATTTTAACTGTCTTTATTATTTTACTTTGTTAATTATATTGGAGAAAGTTTCTTCTGGTCCTCAGGGCAACCTTTTACAAAAGGCAGAAAATCATGCTGCCTGGACCTTATAAGACTTGCGTTTTTCTTCTCCCTTTTTTTGGTCCAACACTTACTAAAAACATGATAATAAAAAAAATCTAATGGAACTGATATAATAATATGTAGGTGGACTACCTACTTACTATAACGTAATAATGAATTTCATCTTCTTTCGGGTTCTTGCCGTAAGTCCTGCAATGAGTTTGAATCCCAATAGAGCATTTAATTGTGTGATGAGTATGAAAATGAATGCTCAAGTTATTGTTTTTTATAATTATTATGTATTATATACTTTATTAAGTTGCAATAATACAAGGTCTGCTTAGTTTTTAAACTGAATAATTGTCAGTTATCCAGAATTTATTATTATTAATGGCCACTAAATAACCAAACCCGGCGGACGTTTTCCTACCTCGATAAAAGTATGAAAAATCCTTCAAAATCGACTGTAGCGCCATCTCTCCGATAGAGTTGTAGGTTCGCAAAATCTTTCGAATTTTCTGGGTATAATTCTTAATTTTACTTCTGTAAAAACTTTCTACAAAGTATTAGAAGACTTATGAATAAGATGAATGTAATCGTTTAAGACGTTCTCAAGTTATAGCGTGACTAGGAGAAATATAAGTTCCTTTTTATATAAATAGTTATTTCTTGTATTCAAATAGTTTTTTCTTCAACCCAGCATATGCAAACTTCTATCTGAAGTGCCGGCCTTACGCGTATCAACGCCCGAATACGATAAACTGATATCAGATGCGGCTAACCATCTCTGGGGTTACGTTGCCACCTCGAATGAGCCTGAAGTTGTCGAGGCAGCCTGCGAGGCTTTAGCTAACTTCAAGGTGGATGATTACAAACTGAAGGATATACCAGATGTGTACAGGAAGACGGTCAAATTGCCAGCGGCGTATTGTAAGACCCCCGCCGATGCTGCGAGGAAACCGGAAGACGTACTCGAATACGTACCTTGTGAGTGTGTTAATAAAGAATATTTTTCATTGACAATCAACCAAATGTTTGATTGTCAGAGAAATTGTTATTGAAAACCTTTTTATAACCCATACTATTTTTAATTTGACAAACGGATGGACTTAGTCTCGTGATGGGAAATATCGGATCTTCATGTAAAACTTTCGCTGTAGGTTTCACTGCCTTGAATTACAAAAGAGAGGCCATCTCCTTCTAAAGGGTTCAGTCTATATATCCTTATTAAAATACCACAAAAGTGCTTCTGCGGCTTAGGCGTAAAATAGATAATAACTTTTGTTGTATTTATATTACTTGAACCCTTTTTTATACAATTATCATATTATTTAACCAAGCAAATGACCGATGTGATGATAGCATTGTAGATGCTTGCGATACCAAAGAATATCTCGCGCCGTTATCTAGCCTCATCCCATCCCCTATCTCGTGGACCATGGAACCTTGCTCACCATCAAGAACAACACTACCGAAGGATGGTATTATTTCAATTTGATCAGGCTAGAAGGTGGTATGAGGAAAAATAAAGAATAACTTTTCAGATCGTGATATAGACGATCGATAGAACGCGCTCAATGACGCTCTATACGACAAAAAGTATGTCTCTGTAGAATGATGAATAAGGAAAACTAACAGACACTAGATTTGTATGACACTTCCCCCATTTTCCAGATGAAGTCTGGCCGGAAGTGTACAAATACACGAATCAAGCGGCATTAGCTGGGGTTCAGCGAATGGTGGCCAAATTGATAGAGCGCGAAGTTCGAGGGTACCGTAGTGGGGTGTACCAGCCTGATGCGAAAGGGGAGCCTCAGGGCTTGGGGTATTTGCCCTCCGCTAGCGTCATCAGGGGACTTGTGGAGTGCTTTAGGAAGCAGGTGAGATGGTATCCGTCTTTCATCATCGTTATAATCAACCGCATAGTCCATAACGTGTTCCCATCATCCATCTTAACGTAAGTTTTTACCAGACGTAGGGCAATAAAGGAAACTAGCAAACCAGTGAACCAAATGTTCACCAAAAAAAAAAATGTATTTAATTAACTGAGAACTTCGGAGATTTTGTGTGGTTTCGTTTGAAATAGAAATCACGTGATTTCTCGAAAACCGGAAGTGCTACGTTACTCACATCCGGTTTGTTGTCTTATCAGACTATTCTTAACTTATAACTTAAATATTCTCTTTATCTATCTTTTACGGTTTGGCCGCTGAAACAGCACCACGGACGGACGGACGGACTTGTCTAATAGATAAGAGATTTTGAATTTTGAAATCATATGCCTTCATCATCAATCCCGTGGTCCATAACGAGTCTCCAAGTTACCACCGCAATTAGATTTAGATTTGAGAAAATTTGTTTTACAAAAGTGAACGGAAGTTATCGCAGCGGCGTCTACTAGCCTGATGCGGGGACTGGTGGAATGCTTCAGGAAGCAGGAGAGATTAGTATTGAGCTTAAATTATGGCATTCGGTGAGGTTCAGCGAATGATGGCCAAATTGATAGAGCGCGAGGTTCGAGGGTATCGTAGTGGGGTGTGCCAGCCTGATGCGAAGGGGAGCCTCAGGGCTTGGGGTATTTGCCCTCCGCTAGCGTCATCAGGGGACTGGTGGAGTGCTTTAGGAAGCAGGTGATATGGTAGCGTTAACCTAGGGCCTATAGACTGTCTTCAAATCATCATTGAGAAATTCGAAAATTCTTGTATTTAATCTGCCCTCCGCCATCGTCATTAAGGGGCCGGTAGAGTGTTACAGGAATTAGGTGAGATGGTATCCATCTTTCATCATCGTTATAATCAACCCCATAGTCCATAACGTGTTCCCATCGTCCATCTTAAAGTGTACCCAAGTTTGCACCAGACAGTAGGGCAATAAAGGAAATTTTCAATATCGTTTGCCTTCATCATCATAATCTTTCCCATGGCTCATAATGAGTCTCCAAGTTATTACAGGCAACAAGGTAATTATAAAGAAAATTTAAGAAATTGTTGTATCTACATAAGTACGGAGGGAAGGGTCTAACAACCTGACGCGAGGGCGGAACCCCAGGGCTGGGCCCATTTTAACTATTTGTTAAAATTTTACGAGTTTTCTCTAAAGGTGTCACAGAATACAGACTTCTACAATTTTAGATCTTCATTCTGATTGTGCTATTAACAGAGGATAATAATTGCATACATGATATGAGTGGCAAATTCATTTGATAATTATATTCTTTCTCAATAGGTGACATCGCCATCCTACGACTTCCCAGACATAGTTCTTCTATCGATCCTTCACACGCTCACAGAAGAATACCCCAAGCCGATACCGCCAGTCGACCTCTGTTTCTTACACGAGTTATTCCATCGTGGCTCACAATGGACCGGCGGATGTCTCAGATTGGCAGCCAGACAGGCACAAACATCAGGGTCTGCTAGAAGACTGCTTGAAAATTACCTACAAGGCATTGTGCCTGGGACTACTAGCGTAAGTTTTACCTTACTTTGTTTATTGTATAATTGCTCCATCAAGGCTCGCATGGACTGGTGAATGTCTCAGATAGGCAGCCAGACAGGTTCAAACATCAGGGTCTACTAGGAGACTGCTTGAGAATTACCTACAAGGTATGATGACTTTTTTTTATAGAAAGGTTCGACCAGTGACTCCACCCCACCTGATGTTAAGTGATGGTGAAGTCCAGACATGAAGATAGTACAGCAGTACAGACTGGGACTACTATTGTAAGTTTCGCCTCATTTTGTTTTTTATATGAATTATTGTATCGAGAATCGCAATGAACCGGTTATGTCTTAGATTGGCAGCAAGACAGAAATGCACAGTTTGCTAGTAGACTCCTTTAGAAGGGATATATATCATTATCTTGCGTATTTCAGTAAAAAAAAACTAAACAAAAATTCCATTTTCAAATTGGTGCAAAAACGTTTCTCTGGACATTATGGCGCCTCACTGCTATGTGACGCCACGCGACTGTTATTGAAAAGACAAACGATACAATATACTGTCTCCTTGACCGAAAGTTTACTAGCGTGTGACGTCATTTTCATCTTCGCCAATCCCAGGCGTTTTCAGTCACATGACCATAGAACCAAAAAACATTTCTATTTAATGATTTTTTAGAAAAATTATAAATTATTTGTTCTCACAGAATAGTAAAATGATTGCTTATATTCGTATTAAATACAGATGCAAACAATAGGCTACTTGACAGTATGAAAAATAATGTATGTATGGCATCTGTGTTTAATATAAATATTAGCAGCCATTTGACTATTTTGATAATAACTTTTCTATAAAATCATTAAATACAAATGTTTTTTTTGCTTCATGGTTACGTGACCGAAACCCACCAGGGATTGGCCAAGACTAAAATGACGTCACACGGTAGTAAACTTCCGGCTAAAGTGACATTACATTGTATCGTTTGAAGTTTTAATGACAGTAGTGTGACGCTATAATTAATATCCAGAGAAACATTTTTGCGGCAACTTGAAAATTTATTTGTTATCTTAGTTTTTTTTTACTGAATGACACAACTGAATTATAAATGTCCACCGTGTACGGACTCCATAAACATTAGTCAATATGGTGATCTCGTTTTCTAAAACTTGTCAAATACCCTATTGGTACTTTATTTTTCATAGTGTTCAATAGCCTATTCAACATTTTCTTGCGAACAATGACAATATAAGCCAACCAGCGCTGGCGTTGCGACGATGTGGGGGTCTTTAAATTTTAATATAATACAGGGCCGATTCATCTCCATTGGAAGCACCCGTTAACGAGCATGACGCATGAACCAGTCACCCCTTCAACTATATTTTAGGAAAAGTATCAATTATATTATGTAGTACGTTTATTTACAGGAAGCTGATATCCTTCAAATGTTCGAGATTCTCCCCATCCTATGTCGTGGTATGCCGCCAAATTCTTTACGCGGGCCTTTGGAACGATGCTTGTCTTCAGCTTACGAGGCAGTCGCCAATCTCAAACAGCAAGACTTGGTGGAAGGCCAAGAACCACTGTTTGTGAGACAATTGCGAGCCGTCAAAGATAGTTTGGAAAGCGAGAAGACACACGATGCGAATAGAACTCTTCTGTCGCAGTTCATGGAGAACTACTTCATCGTAATACCCGATGACAATATTGTGAGTATTATTGGCGTTATAAGTTATCATTCTTTGCATATTTTTGCATGAACAATCGATCAATCAATGAACTCGCTTTTCGAGTTTAAACACTGAAAAGGGTTAGAAGAGCCTTGTGGGCGCGCTGCAGTTGTGAGTAAATGCTCATAACTTGGTTCTGATTGTTGCTCTCGGGTGTTCGCGCTGATTGGTTGAACTGTTTGATGTCGCGTCGTTTCATTGGCTATAATCTATTAGGTGAAAGAGTAGTGGAGGCGAGCTGGCGACATCGGTTCCCGTAGAAACGGTCTATGAACACCCTTCTAACCTTTTCTCTTATCTCTTATCTTAATTATATAATAGTACATTATGATATAAGTGCGGTAAGTTGAGAATTACAGCCGAGGCGATGGTGAGGGCTATAAGAAGGCAGAGTCAGTGATTATCAAACCGCACGTATGTCATACGACGTTTTATAACATATTTGTGAGGAAATAATACTACCTACGTACGTACTTTCTGAAAATGAATTTGCACCTGTGTTTGTTTTCCATAAGATGAAATTTTGATACGCTTGGGCAAGAGGCTTAGCGAAGCCTTTTTCGACTTCTGGCGGTGTCAAATTAATAAATTCGTTACTACTTGACAATATTTTCAAATAAAAACAATACAGCGAAAAGAAAAATAAATCACTTTTTCACAGATTAGCGATGCGCGCGCATCAACGATTTTTTTAGGCAAAGGAACAAGAAACAGCCAGTGTTACTAATAAAGTAAATTAATATTTTTGTGAATTTGTTACCGAAACATGGTTGTTATTTATTGTCAAAATGAATCAAATTATAGAATTAAATGTTTATATATTATATTTTATCTCCCAAATTAAATTTTATTAAGAAAATGTTGGCTACCTTAAAAAAGTATTTAGACGGAACATAATAAGCCGTGCAATTTTTCTTTACATTACCGCACGCGTGTGTAATGTGATAGATTATGATATTGAAATTGGTGCAATAAGAGACGCTTTACGAGCAAATGTGTTATAAAATTATTAGTTTACCAAATGCGCCATGTTAAATATAAGTAATTTAAAGTAAAAGTTGTTAAAATAAAACCATTGCTTTTTGCGTCATCTCTGTAAAGTGACAAAAATATATTTCTTTATAAAAATATGACAATTAAAAAAGTTTCTAATACAACAGAGAGTTTCAATAATCAAACTCCATCATTTTTATTATTTAGACGATAATAACAACTGTTGTTAAGTAACGGAACCAGAATATTTTAAATTTTAATGGAGGTTGATTATTGAAAATCAGTGTTAGATATCCCTTCATAGGATATCCGATAGAGTAAAATATTTTCGCTTCTTTCTCATGGTCAAACTGTGATGTTTCCACGACAAAAACACATTATTATTAGGTTTCCTTACTCAAAAGATGACTTTCCGTTAATCACTGTGCTCTTTCTCTTAAAAGGAAAAGAGAAATAACAGAGACATACTATGAAAAATAGACTTGAAATTTTCACAAAATGCGTATTATTGTTGCTGGTATGACAACAAATATATATGCATTGGTGGAGTCTCACTTAAGGTACAGTATATGATTCTGGGGGAATTCATATAAGTACAATATAGATAAGGCGTTTGTTCTGCAAAAAAGATCTATAAGAACTATAATGCGTATTCCACAATGGGAATCCTGTAGAGATCATTTTAAGAATTTAAAAATTTTGACTGTCCCTAGCCTTTATATTTATGAATTGTTGTCTTATATGATTAAGGCTCCTGAAAAATATGAAATGTCGCAGGATAGGGTTAAACGCTTACAGACGCGTAGAAAAGATTTGACAAGTTCAGTGGCACCTAGATTGAATGTTGTCTCCCACAGTGTTAGATATCAAGCGGTTTACTTATATAATCGTTTACCCAGCTATTTGAAATCAATTGTACAAATTAATTTATTTCGTAATCGTTTAAAAACCTTCTTGTTGGAAAAATGTTTTTATAGTGTTGAGGAATTTGTTACACATAGGTTATAAGTTTGACATTTTGATTTATATTTATTATTATAATTTTATTATGAAATGTTATTGATTATTTATAAAAAAATGATTTTTTATTATTGAAATTGATATTTTTAGTAATTAGCCAGATTATAATTGTATTTTTTAATCAATTTAATTTATTTAAGAAAGTGCAATATTCTTAAATTCTCATAACAATAATTATGCAATGTTATTGATTATTATTGTTATACTGATTGGATTTTTATATTATTGACATTTATATTTTAGTTATTGGTCAGAGTATTCTATTTTATCAATTGTTTTTTTATTAATGTGCAAAAATTTGTACTTCCAACACAATGTAATATTGTTAAGGAATAAATAAATAAATATTAACTTTATGACTTGTGCATTTAGCCAATGTCTAGTGTTAAAACGTTTACAAATACTATAGCACTCGTGGTCAAAGTAATAAATCAAGTCAAAGTCAAGTCAATCCCTGTTTCAGTAAAAGTGTGGGGATTTACTGGAACCTCCCTGTGGACTTTTTGAGGGAACGTCGAAAGGCACTTTCAGCTATTTTGTTTCACTTGCCAACACTTGTGCATGTTCCTGAACACTTAGTGGTCAATAATCCACCATTATTAGATACTAACATCCGATTTTAACAAGAAAAACAAAACCGCCAAAAATTTCATAAAAATATAGTCTATATAGTTGGTGTTTAAAAGTGGTGTTAAAAATATTTTTTATATTCTTTCATTTATGATCACAGGCATGGCCAGCTTACGTGGAGACTTGTCAAGCGTTGTCCACGAAGTACTTAGAACGTATGACGTCACCGTCCAGCTGGTGGGAGGTCACTTCGGAAGCGTTGCGTAAATCTTGCGCCGTGCGATCGAAACTAGGAAGCTTAGTGTGGTTACATGAAATCATTGACGCTGTCGCCACGCAGATAACGTGAGTATTGGGATCATGGAAGTTAAGAAACTTTCGCAATGGCCTGTCATTGGATGGGTGACCAAAAACTTATTATCTCTAGCCTCTCCCCGGCTGGATTTGCAGTTGTTAGTACTCACCAATCCGCACTGGGCCCGCGTGGTGGGTCATCGCCAAATCTCGCTATTCGTGCTTCGGAAGGCGACTAAGCTATTCTGGCTTCGCTTGCAGTCGTTAGTACCCACCAATCCGTACTGAGCCCGGCCGCGTGGTGGGTCATCGATCAAACTCCCTATTCGTGCTTCGGATGGCATGCTAAGCCACCCTGGCTGCATTTGCAGTCATTCGGCCGTTCATCAACTTTTACATTATTTTTCTAAACAGTCCTTTTTCTTATTTATTTTACTCAAACAATAATATTGTTAGTTTGCTTTATATTGATAATTACTTTAAATATTTGAATTATTATTACTAATTTTTGAATAGGGTATTTGACAAGTTTATGGAGTCCGTAAAAAGTGGATATTCATCATTCTGTTGTGTATTTCAGTAAAAATAACCAAATCAAAAACTAAATTTTCAAGTGGCCGCGAAATCGTTTCTCTGGACAATATGGCGTCTTACTAGTGTGTGACGTCACACGACTGTTATTAAAACGTCAAACAAAACAGATGCCCATAATTGGCACTTTATTTTTAACACTGTGAAATACCCTATTGTTATTAAATATTTGAGCTTGATATTACTCTAAATATTTATTTAGAAAATAACTACGGGCCTCCGCTCGAACGAAATTCTTTGCCTTGAGCTTCCGGACCTCCATGGAACGGCCTGCGAACTGTCATCTATACGTCAATATAACAGTTCCACTTCTACAACCTGTTCCCATAGAACAGCTTGATATTATGGTTGTTGAATTCTCCCATATTTCTTAATTTACTGGGTTATTTTACCAAAAGCAGTTTTTATTTTTCACTAGCTGTGCCCCGCGGTTTATTAGGGATATTTTGCCGCAGTAAAACGTAGCCTGTGTGTTAATCCTGGGTGTCAGCCAACTTCATGCCAAATGTTATTAAAATCGCTTCAGCCGTTTAGACGTGAAGAAGTAACAAACGTACACACTCACAAACTTTCGCTTTTATAATATTAGTGTGATACTCCCTGAAACATGACATTAATTGTGACTGACGCCCTCCGTGGCCGAGTGATTTATACGCCAGGTTTCATGATGTCGCCGACTCGAGAGGTCCCGGGTTCAAATCCCGGTGGAGGCAGATGTTTGTCTTTAGTCTTTACTTATTTGCATAAAATATGGTGTTCATAAGATGTTACATTTGTGTTTCATGTTATGTTAGACATTCAGTATAAATAAAGTATGATATAAATAATTAATTATATTAGATAAAATATGAATAATTGTGTGATGAATACGAGCATTTGTACTCCAATCATGGATGTTTAATATCTATATATATAAAAATGAAACCCGTTTTCCGTTGTCACGACATAACATGAAAACGGCTTGACCGATTTGGCTGATTTTTTTTTGTAGTTTTCTAATACTCTGTACAAGGTTCTTACGGAAAAAAATATAAAGAAAATCTCTCAGAAAGATTGAAAAATATAACGTAACGAATGTCAACGTCATTCAATTTAAAACAAAAAATCTGTGGTAATCTGTGACACCACATCGATAACCGCGCTGACAAATGTCAACGTCATTCAATTTAAAACAAAAAAATCTGTGGTAATCTGTGACAATGAGGGCTACCGTTTTCTGCCTCACCAGATGGCGCCACTGTTGAGTGAGGTCCTAAATTGTAACTTTTAAAGTTTATTAATACGCACATGAAATCAAAGGTTACATTTAGATCGTATTTTAACACAAAAGAACCATATCCTAAACATAATAGGCGCTGCCACAGTGGGGCGCAGTTCCGTTTTATTCGGAAAAAATGGGAACATAATCATTTTTCTCAGCTCAAATTTTTAATAACTGACATTCATTGCCACATAACTCATATTTGCCATAATTAAGCCGAATTGTTACCAATTATTCACAACATTATTTTAATTAGAAATAAACCCGCGTAGTCAACCAGCAAGCAATAACATTTGACATTTCGGAGACCTCACGCTACACTAGCGCCTCTAGCGGCGGATTCATACGCGATAGCCCTCATTGAATAGGTACTCATACATAAGATAGGTCAGCTATACAAAATAAAGTAGTGCATCAAAGCTACGCTAAGGCGGTACGAAGTTCGCCGGGTCAGCTAGTATTTCTATATAAATATACTTATATATGTACAGTATATATGTATTCTATCCGTTACCCTAGTATCCTATAACACAAGCCTTACAGTGCTTACTTTAGGGCTAGGCTAATTGGTGTGAGTGTTGGAAATATTTATTTATTTTAATTATTCGTTATTTTTCTACAGTGAGCAGCAGTTCTCGCTGGAGTGTATGAGTCCAGCGCTACAGAAGGCAGTAGTCGATGACACCTCCACGCGGGACTGGTTCCTGCAACTGATGGCCCGAACTCAGGCCGCGTTTAAAGAGTTAGTTCCTAAGCTTTCATCATCATCATCATCAGCCTATTAATGTCCCCACTGCTGGGGCACAGGACTTCCCTAAGGATGGAATAGGGAGATTGGGCCATGACCCACAACGCGGGCCCTAACGACTGCATATGCAGCCGAGACCAACGGCTTAACGTGCCTTCCGAAGCACGGAGGAACACGAGATAGAAGATTTTTGGTTACCCATCCAATGACCGACCACTGCGATACTTGCTTAACTTCAACTATCGCAGCCGAACGCGCTAACCCTCCGCGCCATTGAGCTCCTCAAAGCTTTGTTCAGTCATTATTTATGTATTTATTGTGTCTCCATTACTACAGAAGGCAAGTGTCATACGGGATTAGTTCCTTCTAATGAAGCCGCAGACGACTTTTTGGCGGGATCGGGAAGCGTCACTTTAGCAGTTTTGTTTTTCTTGTTAAAAATTGTGTTGTGGCGGATGTTAGTGTCTAATAATTTATTTATTTACTTATTTAAACTTTATTGCCACAATTACAAAAATGGACAAAAGGCGGACTTAACGCTAAAAGCATTCTCTGCCAGTCAACCTTTAGGCATAAAGAACCTCAGCCGACGTCTGAGTATAGATTTGTAGGTCATCAGCATAGTAATCTAATAATGGTGGATTATTAACCATTAAGTGTTCGGGAACATGCACAAGTGTTGGCAAGTGAAACAAAATAGCGGAAAGTGTCTTTCGACGTTCACTCAAGAAGTCCACGGGGAGGTTCCAGTAAATCCCCACACTTTTACTGAAACGGGGGGAATGGGGGATTGACTTGACCGCCACTTACTTTGACTTGACTTATTACTTTGACCACGAGTGCTATAGTATTTGTATACCTACATTTAACACTTGACATTGGCTAAATGCGCAAGCCGTGCGAAGCCATTTAGAAAAAAAAGCCGCAGACTCAGGTCGCGTTGAAAGAGTGAGTAATTTAGCTTCACTTACTATTTATTGTGTGTCATTAGTAGCATGGAGGAGTTCAAGTGCGCAGAACAGCACGATGTGTGAAAATTAAGCAACTTACAGTCATCGGATGGGTGACCAAAAGTTAATTGTTTCGAGCTGCTCCTTGGTCGAGCTTATCCGTTGGTCCCGGCTGCATCTGCACTCGTTAGCACCCATCAATCCGCATTGCGACGGGACATGGCCCAGTCTCCCTATTACTACGCTCGCGCGTAGCGAACCCGTTCGGACGCTGTTTCCTTAGTGCTCTTTTACGAAAACTATTGAGATACCCGCGACAAGAAATTATAGAAAGAATAATTTTTAAGTTGTTATATTTCGTGGCAAAATTATGGTGAAGTGTGTAAAATGTGCTAAGCCCCTAAGCAAAAAAGTCCCTGGGCTGATGTGTACTAAGTGCAGTAAATGGCAACATGCGACATGTGCTGCTATATCTGTCGACCAACTGACCGCGCTCTCATCCACGGAGGCAGTGGAATGGAAGTGCAGAAGCTGTACAAGTACGGCGAAGCCCAAGCGGCTCTCCTTTATTGTACCTGATGAAGGGGATGTGTCTGAAATAACGCAGATGCAGAACCTATTATCAACCCTGAGGGTATAGACCTTACTCGGATTGTTCAACAAGTAATGCAACAAGTAACATCCATAGGGAAGGTCTGTGTCCCAGCAGTGGGGATATTAGTAGGCCGATGTTGATGAGAGATGTTTAAGAGCGCTTTAATTTGGAATTCTCCTCATTTTGTTTTTTCCAGTGTCGCCTATTTGATCCCCTGGGGGTCTACTCTCTTTCTCCGAAACGAACTTTCGATAACGAATTTCAAACGAAATTTAATTTTGTCAATTTAAGGTTAAACTTAATTTGAACGATAAACTATCAAATTGAAGCTTTCTTTGAATAGGTTTAGAGAACCTACACCTATATTCCGATGACGAATATTATTATAATTAAAAAGGAACCAGAAACATAGTAAGAAAAGTGCGAAGTTTCGATCGAAATTTCGTGTTTCGTTGAATTAGGGTAGGCGTCCGACCGTAGGTAGCACGAATCAAAATCGAATTCGTAACGTTTGCGAGTCCGAAATGTCATTGTCAAATCTGTACTGATTTTTAGTTCTCGTTAGGGGCCGTTCAAGTATTACGTAAGCAGATTAATTACAATTATTTATCCCCTCCTCCCCCTTGTCAGCAAAATTAAGCAAAGCTCTTACCTCCCCCTCCCGTGCTTACGGAAATATTGGTATGTTATTGCATTTTTCCTTTAATATATTCTGTTTTTTATTGATTCATGAGCTGTCATGAGCTTCATGAGCAGCAGTACTTAAATAGGTTAGGATAGAGGACTTTAACGCACATAATATTCATTTAAACATACTTGATTGACACAGTATTCAGCATAGGGTAAGGTACAAATGTTATATTAAGTTCTATTACGAACAAAACAAACTTCTTTCGAATTTTTGGTATATGTATACCAATTAACAGTCTTCAGTCCATGACACCCGAATCCATGATGCTGACGTAATCACTATCTCCCATGTCATCAAAAATAAGTAAAGCAAAGATCCCCCTGCCCCCCTAGAGTGCTTACGTAATACTTGAACGGCCCCTTACGTACTTTGTACCGCTGCTGTTCAAGTTTCCGTACAAAATATGACATTGACATTTCGGTTTGCAAACTATTCGAATTCGATAATGGTTCGTGCTAGGGGTACTGGTCCCTAATAGCACACTATTCAACAGAACGGAGGAGATGTCTGCAAAACTGTACCTTCTGGACGTGTTCACTCTCAGCGTGATAATATTCAGTGGGCATTGGACATTGGACACGAGCTACTTGACTAGCCGCGACACCCGTAATCACCTGTGCCCCGCTGCCTGCTGCGATTTACTAGAACGACCACTTTGGACTGATATACAACCTAAGGTATTTCTTTTACTCATATTTTTTATTTTTTTTTATTAATTGATGACCTCTGTGGCCGCATGGTTTGTACACCGGATTTCATGGTGTCGCCGACTCGAAAGCTCCCGGGTTCGAATCCCGGTGGGGGCAGATGTTTGTGTGATGAATACGAGCATTTGTACTCCAGTCATGGATGTTTAATATGTATTTCCATATAAATATATATCTCTATGTTAATCTCCCCACCCGCCAATCCGCACTGGGCCCGCGTGGTGGGGAGATTAACAGGCTGATGATGAAACTATTATTATATTTGTCATTCAGATGATCGAATGGGTTCGTCACACGTCCCAGAGTGTTGAGGACGGGGGAGTCTGCGGGCGCACTTTACTAGCCCTCTCTCACTGGCAACACTTCGGGCGCGCCTTCCTGCATCTGTGAGTTGCCATCCTATATCAATACATACTCAAACATTTAATCAGACTAGCGGCCGCCCACGAGTGGAGTTAGTTAGAAATAAAGGTTCACTGCTCGTCCCCCTTAGGTGATAGCGTGATAATAATATGTAGCCTATACGTTGACCCGACTTCTTAATAATATTCGTGTCAAATTTGAAGTAAATCCATGCAGTACTTTTTGTGTTTATCCCGGACATACATACAGAAAAAAAAGACAAAATCAAAAACTATATTTTTTGCTTTGGTATCGATTGTAGATCACACCCCAAGTATTCTTTTAAAAAAATATTCAATGTACTGTTTAAACTTTCCTACCATTTTATTATATGTATAGATGATCGAGTGGGTACGTCCGACGTGCTTGGAGGACGGGGGAGTGTGTTACTGGCATAGATCTTAGATTCTAACAAAAATGGTATATAAGGCATTCAAAAGTGATCCGCTTAAATTGTCGTGCATGACCACAATTCGCTTAAGTCACAATTGGAATCCACGCGGACCGGGTCCAGTCAGCAGACGGGACTCGAACCCACATCCTTCGCTATCCGGGCGAATGAATACATCAAGCAGTTACAGTACATGCTAAATATATACATATATATATTTATAATATTTGTCAGGATTGTAGACCCACACAAAATTACTCATCTATAGTCATTTAACTGTAATAATGATTCGAAAGGAACTTGATTGCCCTGCTGTTTTTAGAAAATATCTTTTCTTCGTTACACATTTGATAGCTTTTATTTGTCATTTGGAATCGATTGTTATAAGTTCGTATCAGATTATGTATTTTAAATTAAATTTGATACGTCTTTTTCAAGTCTCAATTTTATGTCCCATATAGATCAAGATAGTTGTGCAACTCTAGTCAACTTAATATTTTGAATTTTTAATGACATTTATAGTTTTACGTCATTACATAAAATGACATGAAGCTATTATAGTCATAAAAAGTTCGGACGGACAAATTGATTTAAAATTAATTACACAACAAAGTTTGCTAATATGTATATCAGCTATATTTCTAAGCGATCCAACCTAATTATATTTAAAGGAAATATTACTCGAAAAAATTCCACGCGGACCAGGCAGCAGACGGGACTCGAACCCGCACCCTTTAGCTACCCGGGCGAATGCACTGACCAATTTGCTACCGCGACCCTGACGGCCGTGTTCAATTTTCTCTAGCCCTTCTTAAGCTGCAAGGCCCGTCCCGTCTGCTGCCTGGTCAAAGTGTTTTTTTTTTTATTTAGATTTAAACATCTAGTAGTTGCATGCTTAAAAATAACTAACTAATTTCATCATTTACTTGTTGCAGGGACGGTTTCTTCGCTATAGATACGACACGTGTTGAAGACTGAATTTATTTATACCAATTCATATTGATTGGTTTGGTAAATAAACATTTACCGCCTTATTCCAAATTACGGACTAAAGTTAGTCTTCGTTTAAACCTAATGTTGTCTCCGTCTTCTTTTTAGCAAACAAAAGTGGCAATATCATTTTAACCCAGGTTTAACTAAAGTTAAGACTAAAGTCTACGTTTCGTAATAAGACGGTTAGGCTTAGGTTTCGATTCATAGGAGCAAAGCTCAAGGATTAGGGACACCAAAAAGTTGTTAAAGATAAACATACATCGTCTTTTTTTTAAT
This sequence comes from Chilo suppressalis, assembly GCA_902850365.2. Lineage (NCBI taxonomy): Eukaryota > Metazoa > Arthropoda > Insecta > Lepidoptera > Crambidae > Chilo > Chilo suppressalis. The sequence goes on along the minus strand of OU963912.1, from coordinate 4,548,653 downwards.
TGTAACTGCCATTTGTATTACCGACCTAAGAGATCTGCTGTTATTATTTAAATGATGTTGAAATAAAATAATCGTTTTAAAATTCTTACTATTTATTTAATCTCACATTTCTATATACAAATATCAGGTAACACTTCATAATAATAATATAAATACTAAAACTTAATTTTGCAAGATACGGTCATTTAAAATAATCAACCTGCAGTTGTTATTATATCTTAAATTCAACGATATTAAATACCCTAGACACACCACGTGCGCTCAAATTGTGTCCCAATCAAGACGTGCTTGAACATCACTCAAGCTCTTTTGTTCACAGTCACGCGCGAACCATTGAAAAGCCAAGATGCCGCAGAGCTCCATGAAAAAAATGGGGAAAAAATACTTATAGTACGTAAAGTGTTATTTCTTCGACAGGTATCTAATCAATGTTTGATAATTTAACGCATTCGAAGCAAATTTTATGTTCTAATACTAACTATTAACTGATTTAATAGAAAATATTTGTGATATTCAAATGCATGGTCGGTTATATAGCCATCTCTTTTCCTTGCGGTCCGTACCGGCTATATTGCTAACAGCGCATTCAGAATTGCGAGTAGAGTCGAAGAAATAAGGTCTATATTCTTCCGCATATAGCAATAAGTGGTAGAATTTCACGAGCTTGCATTTCGAACTGTCATAACTCTTTGACGTATGCATTTTATTTAAGACCTTATAGAGTATGCATTAAAGGTGACTTTCAATGTTTAAATAATGCCTTATATTGTTTTGACCACGCGATCATCTTAAAGAGCTCCGTGGATCGTCCAATGTACCTTTTGGACTGGTTTCGGCCACGATTTTGTTCGTGTTGGTGTATCTAGGGTATTTAATATCGTTGCTTATATTATTAGTTGTTATATATCTTAGCAACAAAGCTTTGTTGCTGTTAGCAGTAGTAGCTTGAACAGTTACATGCTTAAAATATTGAAATTATAAAAAAAAAACAGTTTCTTAACACTTTTACCTATACTAATCACTACTTATGTCAATAATAAAGATTAACAATATTTCACATAAATAAAATATTTACAAGTTCCGAGACTAGGTAATGAAGAAATCTTACTTAACTGTAAATGCGGAATTAGTGAAGTGATGAATTGTTCCAATGAGAAAAGAGCATATTATTTTAGACTCAGTGGTACCCACTCCCAAAAATATTTAGGTAGCTCTAAAACTGATACCCATCAAATCACATTAAACTCCTTACCTAATAAAAACGGCCGCCCCATGGCGCTTTAGACCTTTAAAGAACGTTAATTTAGTACATTTCGTGCAGTGAAATATAATTTCTCATTTTCAATCATTTAAAAATCCCAGCTCAATTTCTCCTTAAATGGGGTAAACTCAGCTAAGTTGACAACACTGATCCTAATAGTTGGTGATTGTTGGGAAGAAAGAGTGTCGAATATTATCGCTCTGCTTCAAGACAGGGATGAAATGTTGAGCTCCCCAACTACAGACCGCATACAAAGGTACCCGCTTGTGTCAAGCTAACCAAGCTTATATGTATAGTTACACCCCATAAGCTAGTGACATGCCCCCAAACGTTGTTTAGCTGAGTTATTTGCGTTTGATCAATTTGTTTAATCTGAATCGTTCGTTTATTAGATCTACAGTAAATCTGTCCCCGTATCATGAGCATCACAATTTGCATTATAATACATTTTTAATCGCGTCTAACTATCAAACTCCATAGTAACTTGACAGTTGGACATAATAAAAACGCATTTTATATCTTTTTTTTTTTTTTTTTTTTTTTTTTTTTTTATAGTTAGGTCCGACAAATGACTCCACCCCACCTGATGTTAAGTGAAGGTGAAGTCCAGACGCGATCTTATAGTGGTGCTCATGCTAGGGGGGCTGAAGCGTGCGGTAATTCTGCTCAGAACAGTCCCATGTAAATATGTTTGCTCGCAGTATTTAACCGACGAGAAAGATTAATCTAGTTATCTGTCATTTTGGGTTAGAAGTTAATCTACGGTTGGTCGGGCCGTTCGGTAATAGCAATTTGCTCAGATTAACGGCGATGCAAATACGGAACGCACAGTGCCGTCTTTGGCCTATTGGAGGCCCTGGGCATGTTAGGATAGGGGCCCCACTATGAACTAGGGACTTTGTATTTGATCTGAGGGGGGCCCCTATTGATCGCGGGGCCCTAGGCACTTGCCCAAAGTGCCCACTGGGAAAGACGGGTCTGGGAACGCACCTTGTCATCCGACTGTGACGTCACTAATTAAAAAGCGGGTTACCCTCCCCGCACGCCGCCAAACTTGAATTCGAAATGCTCGGTGGTCGTACGATATCGCTTTCTCTTTCTAAGAGGTGGTCAACTTTATCCAGCCCCCCCTTAAATACCGCGATATTATATATAACTCGATTTTATCACGCTTAATTGTCACATTACTGTGGAATTTGACAGTTAGACGCGATAAAAACGTGATCTATCGTAAATTGAGGTGCTCATATTATGGGTACAAGTCAATTCACTCTTTTGAGTTTATGGTGACTCCAGAGACAACGACTTCGTCTATAACCGCTGCAAAGGCTACAGAGAAGCGTGTAGAGATATAGTGAAAAACCCAGGCGCGGTCACACCGTCTTATCTATGGGCGGTTTGATCTCTAAACTCCTTACTTATTGGCCCTTTGGTCTATCGCTTGCTCTCTATCTAGAGTACGATCAAGGTAATGGAGGTATTGCTCAGTTCATTACCTTGAGACTACGGTGTCTGCAAAGTCTACAATAAAACCTCAAGACATGCAGATGTCAGACGGCCGTCTCGTCTGTTGGCGGCTCTTGAGTATAATCAACTTAATACAGGTATTACAAAGTCATCAACAACAGTCCATGGTGGCTACAAAGAAAAGACTTGGACTTTGTCTATGGTGGCTACCGAGAAGCGTATAGAGAGATAGTGCTGTGGGAGCGGTCACACGGCCGTTATGTCTACGGGCGGTTTGACCTAGAGACTCTACTTCTTTGCCTGTAGATCTATCGCTATATTTCTTTCTAGAGGGTGAGTAACTTAATCCAGGTTTTTGCTGGTCCATTTTCTATGTGTTTGGTGGATCTCTGTAGTCTATGGTGGCTGTAAAGTCTACAGGGAAGCTTATAGTAATTCAGGTATGACTAAGTTTTTCGAGTCTATGGTTTCTGCAAAGTCTACAGGGAAGCTTATAGTGAGATAGTGGAGACGCCGGGCGCAGTCTGCTGGCGACTTGATCTCCAAGACTCCTTTTGCCGCCCGTTGGTCGCACAATCGCTTCCTTGCTTTCTAGAGTATGATCAAGTTAATTCAGGTATGACTAAGTTTTTTGAGTCTTTGGTGGCTGCAAAGTCTACAGGGAAGCGTATAGTGAGATAGTGGAGACGCCGGGTGCAGTCTGATCGCTTTCTTTCTTTCTAGAGTATGATCAAGTTAATGCAGGTATGACTAAGTTTTCTTGAGTCTATGGTGGCTGCAAAGTCTACAGGGAAGCGTATAGTGGAGGCACGGGGCGCAGTCTGATCGCTTACTTTCTTTCTAGAGTATGATCAAGTTAATGCAGGCATGACTAAGTTGTCTTGAGTCTATGGTGGCTGCAAAGTCTACAGGGAAGCGTATAGAGAGATAGTGGAGACGCCGGGCGCGGCCGGCGGGCGCGGTCACACGGCCGTCTCATCCGCGGGCGGTTTAGTCTCCGGACTCCGAAGTCCTACGCGGATCACCTCGTCTTCTAGCTTAGACTCGATAGGCATGTTCTGAGGATGTTAAAAAAAAATGTCAGGAGTTATAGCCCTTGTTTTCAAATTAAGACTTCGGTGGCATATTCTAAGAATTTCCGAAAAGAAATGTCAGGGTCAGAAAAAAACTGAATTAATAGATTCAGGTGAGGAGCGCGATGGCGTAATGCTTAACGTGCGATTTAGAAAGCTAAGAAACTTTGACGATAATAAAAGATATCTTGATCTCCTCTTCGATCTTCGGAAGGCACGTTATGTAAACTGTCGGTCCTATCTGCATCTGGCAACTTAAGCAATGGTCGATTTACGATGGGTGACAAAAATATCTCGAGCTTCGCCGTGCTTCAGAATGCACGTTAAGCCGTTGGTCCCGGCTGCACCTGCAGTCGTTAGCTTCTACCAATTCGCACATTCTCCTTATTTCATCCTTTCGGAAGGCCTATGTCCCAGCAGTAAGGGAAAGGGTTAAAGTGCAGATATAATATGATGCATTTATGCTTATATATAAGAGCACATAAGAGACAGGGGACAGTGGATTTCCCGCTCGAATTGAAGCGCCCTTCTGGGGAAGTAACCTCCGCCTTACAGAATACCACAGAAGACACAACCTTGTGGTGATTAAGGCCCGTATTATAGAATGACAACTAAGTTTTGATCTTTACTTGAGTACAGTTAGAAAGGGATGTTGCTATGTGCTATATATAGCGACATCCCTTGCTAACTATGCTCAAGACTAGATCAATAACTGAGAATCTCTCTATAATACGGGCCTTAGTGTTTAGCTATCGGTGAGTAAGGTTCCAGGGCTGCACGGGATAGGGGATCAGGAGGTCTACTCTAATTCAACGAAAAACGAAATTTTGATCGAAACTTCGCACTTTTCTGACTATGTTTCTGGTTCGTTTTTTATTATAATAATATTCGTCGATGGAATATAGATTGAATTGTAGATTTTCTAAGCATACTCAAAGAAAGATTAAATTTGATAGATTATCGGTCAAATAAAGTATAACCTTAAATGAACGAAATTAAATTTCGTTTGAACTTCGTTATCGAAAGTTCGTTTCGGAAAAAGAGAGTAGACACCCTGGTGTGTAGGGTAGGCAGAGGAGCGAGCTCAATAGGCGTTTACCATCAGGCGGGTCATAATATGCTTGTCAAAAGGAAAGGAAGAATATTTACAGGCTTTAAAAAGGATCCTCTTACCTCCAACGCCGTATAGTGTCTATGCGCTGTAGGTAGTTTGTTTGCGCCGGGTAGCGCAGCCAACGCGCCGGGCCTCAGTCTCGCCGCGTCCAGCAACCGCGGCCGACGTCCCGGACTGGAGCGGGGAGAACCACGAACACACGCGCCCACACTCTTCAACAACCTAGCCCTGAGACGAGCCGCACCCTTTAATATCATCGGCATGCAATAAGGAGATAGAAGGAGTGGCGGTGAAATGACACGCACTGTTTAATATCATCAACAGACAATTATGAGACAGAAGGACTGGCGCTGGCACGACTTGCACTCTTTAGTAACATCAGCAGACAGTAAGGAGACAGAAGATCTGGTACGAGGAGTACCGCGTACACACGCACCCACAGTCTTTAATAACCTAGCCCTGAGATGATCGGCACTCTTTAATATCATGACGGGCATTAAAGAGACAGAAGGAATATGGAGGATAGGACAATTATGAGACAGAAAGACTGCTGCTGTCACGACTAGCACTCTTAGACCCGTATTATAGAAAGATTCTCAGTAATTGATCTGGTCTTGAGCACAGTTAGAAAGGGATGTCGCTATATATAGCACATAGCGACATCCCTTTCTAACTGTACTCAAGTAAAGCTCAACACTTAGTTGTCATTCTGTAATACGGGCCTTAGTATCATCAGTGCACAATTATGAGACAGTACTGGCGCTGTCACGACCAGCACTCTTAGTATCATCAGCGGACAATTATCAGACAGAAGGACTGGCGCTGTCACGTCCAGCACTCTTAGTATCATCAGTGGACCATTATGAGACAGAAGGACTGGCGCTAACACGACCAGCACTCTTAGTATCATCAGCGGACAATTATGAGACAGAAGGACTGGCGCTGTCACGACCAACACTCATAGTATCATCAGCGGACAATTATGAGACAGAAGGACTGGCGCTGTCACGTCCAGCACTCTTAGTATCATCAGTGGACCATTATGAGACAGAAGGACTGGCGCTAACACGACCAGCACTCTTAGTATCATCAGCGGACAATTATGAGACAGAAGGACTGGCGCTGTCACGACCAACACTCATAGTATCATCAGCGGACAATTATGAGACAGAAGGACTGGCGCTGTCACGACCAACACTCATAGTATCATCAGCGGACAATTATGAGACAGAAGGACTGGCGCTGTCACGACCAACACTCATAGTATCATCAGCGGACAATTATGAGACAGAAGGCCTGGTACAAGAATACCGCGTACTCACGCGTCCACTCTCTTCAATAACCTACCCTTGAGATAACCCGCACTCTTTAATATCATCAGCGGACAATGAGGCAGTGACGCTGCCAGGCTTAACCTAACTGTTGACTCTTAACTCAATTATTTCTATATATACCACTAGACAGGCTATAAAATTACATATTGAGGGTGTTTATGAAAATGTACGTTACCATTGGCGCCACGGTGACATGAAGTCTTTTGTACGAAGTTTTTGGCTCGAATTAAACGAACAAGCATTTAAATTGATCCATAGACTATGATGATCTACATGATTTGACGAAAAAGTAGACCTTTCTGCTCAGTGCTGCCACTTGGCGTCCGTCATTCATAAAATCATATATTATACAGGTCGCGGCACATAACTCTAGCGCTGAACGAAACTCGGAGGGGATAGCTGCGCGGGTACGACTGGAGAGCCAATCGGCGCAACGCACGCCCGCCCGCGCATTCTGTTTCCGCCCAAGACATCTTAATTTTTACTTCTGCGCAATAACGGTCAGCGCTTGAGTTTCGTGTCGCGACGTATACCGATCTATCAAGAATTTCAAAGAGACAAATAGTTGGTTTCCAACATCAGACTTGATCAGGAATCAAACTCAGGTCCTAAAATTTATGACGAATGATAGTTTGGCAAGAGCACAGAACTCAAAATAAATCTTTATTTGCATTATTAAGGCTTATGATATTTTTGTTTTCAAAAGTTAATCGATTATTTATGTTTACTATAGTTTTTTGTTATAGATACTTTTTATAACTTACGCATCCAACAGTTTAAGCAGCAGTCTACTATAAGCCTGGTATTCGTCTTCCCCGAACTCGCCAGGATGGTGCCTCGCGTACTCATAGGTATCACAGAACTGGTGCACGAGTTTCTGACCGTGACCATCCAGTGGTGCCGCTAGGGAGGAGAGGAGGAATGCTCGGAGGGACTCTCGCGGGTGCCTGCGCAATCCTGGCTCTTGGTGGGCGATTTCATCTTCTATAGGAAACAATAACAACATTTGTTTGTCCAATTGCTCAGCTGAACAGCATATAATCTACAGGAATCTTTTTTTTTAAATATGGGAATTGGCTTTATTTGAAATCTTTACTCTCCATAGTTTCTCTGAATGACCATTAGACTAATAAAACTCTTACAATTGTTGTCTAAATTATGGTAAATTTTATAAGCTACTACCATAAAATAGACATTACAGAAGGTAATTTCATGTATTTACTTTACTTTGCATATCACTTGGAGGTCACGCTAGTTCTCTCAACATTGGCTTATGCACAAAAAATTATTGTGGTAGTGGCACTCATAACTAGTCATTTGATTTTTGTCGAGAATGAAATAGAAAGAACGGAAATATTAACAATAATAATGAAAATATTTTAATTTTATTGTTGTTGTGAATATGAAAATTAAAAAAAAAACTCATTCTTTAATTTTGAAAAAGAACAAGCATCTACTGAACATTCAAAGTAAATTGTTTTATGTTGCTTCGTTTTATACTAAACAATGCATAGACACTTGTATTGAGCAGGTGAAACTCGCTATTAAACATTTCCAAACTAAAATTGAGATTGAATTTGTGTCGAAACTGTTCTTATTGGGCTCATGAGTTGTCCCTTTACACTAGGATAGATTAATCTTGTGACAAGAGGTGGGGTTAACCCGGCGTCAGCACAGTCAAAATATGCATCAACGACAGTAGGGTTGGGTCGAGAGGACCCGTATAAGAAAACGCCATAATTACAAAAGTTAAAATAAATTTGGTTTGTGGTTGTTGTATCTGTATAAAACGATTATCGTTATAGGTTTTGAGTAGAAAAAAACACAACATGATACGAAATTATCTTTTTAATGTCATTTTCATAAAAGTGTCACAAAATATTAACAAAATGGACAACCTCTGTCTTAAAGTAATAAAATTTTAACAAAATAAACTTTTTTCTATAACATAAACTAATTTGTTACATGTTAATCAAATCTTTAGTAAACTAATAATATTATACTATTTGTATCAGTCTCATACGTCAGTCATAGTATCCTTATCATCTGCGCAATCTCGGCAGTACAACATTGCATGCTCACTGCAGATGTATTTGCATATACAGCTCCGAAAAGTATTAGTTTTCTATCTTTTTTGGCAGAACAGTCTTCTTACATAAAGTATCTTCACAGGTGGCTCCTCATCAGGTTCCTACTCCTAAAAACTCTCTTATTCTTTTGCGCATAAGTCTTGGCAACTGAATGACATCTTTACGATTGCGCAAATGCTCACGAACCAGTATAAGGCTTAAGTTTCTTTAGAAATTGGCGTTATGTAATATGTACGCATTTATTTCAGACATATTTGCCAAAAATAACAAAATAAACAATATAAAACAATAATAAAACATTTTTTTAAACGGCGCAAAATTACGACACGAATAGTATGGTTGGGTCATATTTACCTTTTTCGTGTTTGGCCGTGTCTATCACTCGCTGCGGCCGCAACACGACTGATTAGCGAATCCCACGTGGAGGGAGGACCATTAGCTCCAGCTACTGAGAAGTTTGGCAAAGTCGCACAAACATTTTAAGAAACACGCTCATTTGAAAACTGCTCGGGTCAAATAGACCCAACTGTGCGAACGCCGGGTTAATGATTAAAAAAATGTAGTCAATAGTTGAATAATATTATCAGATAATTTTAATGATTAAAAAAATCTGTTATTAATTTTATTCAAATACCTTATCTGAATATTTTTAACAAGTTGATTTAAATATTTATATATACATCATTATTTTTATTAATTCGATCTGTGATTTAAATTATTTATTAATATATTCTTAGTTGGTTACATTTATCTATACAAACTAATATTACTCTTGCGTTTAAAATAACAAGAATTTAATGAATATCAAGAGTCCAGCGGCTGATGAAGCACCAGAAAAATATTTTCTTAATAAGAAATTTCATTAACAAAAAAAATGGGAAGTGTCAACTCTTGGGCGCAGATAGAACTGGGAATTTTCAATTTCTATATTATTTAACTACATTCATGAGTTTCATTAAGTTCTCTTGAGATACAGATGAGGTTACTGTAAAACTTTTAATAATTTAAGACCTTGCTACATTTGTGTTCCATTTCTTAAGCAGTATGTGTTGCAGGAGACAGCAAACCAAGATAGTGCAACTGCATGGTGATAATTTTTGTTGTTGACTGAACTTTGACATGATATTAGATGATCACTTGATTTGTTTACGTCTGTCATGTCAGTAAAAATATTTTATTGTGAAAATTGTTATGTAAATTATTTTGAGCAATTCAAAGTATTCTAAGTTTCCAAAAATCGTGTTTTTGTGATATAAAGTTCCAACCACCTTCAATTACAAGTGTATGAAGCTATCTAATGTAATACCCCCAATTAAAAGCTCCAAAATTTATAAAATAAATAAGTTTTGACATCTCAAAGAGCTTACTGCAACTTCCTGTTTGTCATTAACTTGATTCTCATGAAATAATTTAATTATATTTCATTACTTCAACACAATAACATCTCTTACCCAGTGTTTTCACATCATCTACAGCCCTGAATCTGTAGTGATATGGCTGCTGTGGTTCCAGAATGTAGTGAGATGGCTCAGCACTCAGTAAGCGAGGCTCATGCATTATGCGAGGCACCGCTTCTATCCGCCTCTCAATTTCTCTCTTCAGACACTAGCATGTTAAAAATAACAAAAAGTTAATCATACATTCCTACTTTTTAACGGCGAAAGTTGTAGACAACAGAAGACTAATGTATTCCTCAGCCAAGATTGACAGCTGGCGGTTTAAAAATGTGCTTATTCTTTGAATAAACTTACTTTTTTCGCGTCAGCTCCAATGGGGACGTGCGGACCTCTACGCGATCTCAGAGCAAATCTCGTAATTTGCCTTTTAGCAAATATGAACAGGATAACAAACGTTAGAACGCCACCGCTTATAATGAATATGATGTTCAATATACTCGTGAAGTCCTGCATTGTCTTTTTTATGAAATTGTCGGTGAAAAACACTCAAGTAGTCATCATCAATTCATCAACAAACACATTTTTAGCACAGGTTTGACATTGACACTTGCTTGTGTCGGACAGTGACAGAAAATGACAGTATAGAGATGGAAAAAACGGCTTATTTCTTAAAAGCGTTTAAACGTTGTACTTTTTAAAATAAGCGCGCTTGAAAAAAAGCTTTTTCGTTTAAACGCTTATTGGCTTAAACGTTTAAAAGCATGCGTAAAAAGCGCGACGTTGTGTTGTGTTTTCGTTTAGGTATATCGTTTAAAAAAGCGTGAAAGTTTATTGTCGTTTTGTTTAAACGCTTATTGGCTTAAACGTTTAAAAGCATGCGTAAAAAGCGCAACGTTGTGTTGTGTTTTCGTTTAGGTATATCGTTTAAAAAAGCGTGAAAAGTTTATTGTCGTTTTTAATGTGTTTAAGTGTTTTATTGCGTTTTTTCTTCTTATTAATGAAATTTATATTAATTTTTTTTTTAAACCTAATGAATTGATTGGCATTAAAAACGAAAGATTTTCAATTGAATTTAGATTTTATAATAAACATTTTTATAATCAATTTTTTTAAGTCAATGAACTTTCCTTCTTAGTTTACAAGCTTAGGACTGTCTGGAGTTAATATACTCGTGATCCAGGCGTACTTAAAAGTTCATTGATTTTATATACATACTTTTAACTATTTTATATGCACATTAAACCAATACACGAAACGCATTAACACGTCAAGCAAGCATGCAAACACACCGTACAACACCCACGCGCTCTTACCCCGTCACAGTGACAAGCGTACTGCTTTTCGACTTCGTTTAATTAAACGCTTTTAACGAAAAAAGCGTTGGTTATCCGACCAAATTTTAAAAAAGTGCATTTTTTTACGTCGCATTATAATAATTCGCATTCTGTATTAACCGGCTCACGAAAGATGGCACGCCGACGCGGCGCTGTAGTCGCGCGTTCTATGTCTGTGATATTGTGAAATATTTAGTACCAAGGAATTCCGCGTACCCATTTTACGATACTGTAGTGGACTAGAAGGATCGAAGTATGTAGTTTCCTGGCAAAGACATAGATGGCGGGATTTGCACTTTTTAAGTAAAAAATATACTTGCACTTTTTTAAGTGAAAAGCTTACTCACACTTTTTAAGTGATAAGCTTATAAAGCTTATACTTAAAAGCGTGCTTACAAGCTTAATATTTTAAGCGCGCTTATTTAAGCGCTTTTCGTTTAAATGCCCACCGCTAAGTAACAGTAACGTTCTGTTTCACGCTGAAAGGCACTGATAAAAGCGCACTGTTATGGTACTGTACTGATAGACAAGTTTAGCCTCCCATCCCCATAATTCAGTTAAGACCGGTACTCGTCATTTCTATATATAACAATGTACTCCATGCTCGTCATCAACCTAAGTGTCATTGGTATGAACATGGGACTAGGGCCGCGCCCGCCACTATGTGCGAAGTGCGCGTTGCACACAAGCGGCAAGGCTATGACGGGTGGAGGTGCCAGCTGGATGAACAGCTACAAATATGACGACCTCCGTGGCCGAATGGTTTGTGCGCCGGGTTTCATGGTCCCGGGTTCGAAACCCGGTGGGAGCAGATGTATGTGTGATGAATATGAGCATTTGTACTCCAGCCATGGATGTTTATTATGTATTCCTTTATAAATATACTTATTAATGTACTGTATAATATGTATTCTATCCGTTACCCTGACATCCCTTAACACAAGCCTTACAGTGCTTACTTTGAGGCTGGGCTAATTGGTGTAAGTGTTGGAAATATTTATATTTATTTATTTATAAATTACAACAGAAACATTTTTTGTTTTACAACAGCATATCCCATCGGGTATGAAGACCATGATGGCGCTAGTGGTTAGCGCGTTCGGCCGCTCATCGGATGGATGACTAAAAATTTATTGTGTGCTTTGCAAGGCACACTAAGCCGTTGGCCCCGGCACGGCAGCATCAGCAGTCGTTAGTACCTACCCAGCCGCACTGGGCCCGCGTGATGGTTCATGGCCCAACATATGCTATATGATGATGATGCTAGATTGTTATTAGATGTTTGTGTGAATACGAACATTTGTACTCCAGTCATAGATGTTTAATAGGTACCTATTTTATTTCTACATAAATTTACCAATATAGGTATGTATCCAGTTTATGTATTCAATCCGTTACCCTTTATCCTAAAATGTTGTAGTTTTTGAAGGAATGCTAGGTTAAATATTAAGCTGCGTATACGCTAGACGAGCCGAGCACAAGCTGAGTCGAAATTCGTGTAGGGTGGTCCGGCTTACGAGCCTCAAACGAGCACGCTTCGAGCGTTTGGCTCGTGCTCGGACCGTTGTCGGTTTGTGCGCTCGTGGACGCGTTAATCGACACACGCTCGTTTCGCTAGCCGGAGCATCATGGAAACGTGGACAGAAGATGTTTCTTTGCAATTAATTGAATTTGTCTGTCTTTATATAAATTTGTAGAGCCCCATCGTCTTGGCCTTCTAGCTGTTTTACTAACTTTGGCTATAGATTACTATAAGCAACCGCTGTAGTAGCGGCGGTTACTGCAAACAACTCGTTCATCCCTGCCGTGAGCCACGACCCACGAGCACACCGGAAACCTATGTTCGAGGAGAGTGATTGATGTAGGCTCGCTGCACGTCCACACTTGATGACACTGCGAGCGAGCGGCTCGGCTTGCGCTCCGCTCGTACTCGGCTCGTCTAGCTTATACGCAGCTTTAGGTATTTTATGTTAAGTTAATAAGAGAGAAAAAAAACAGTTGAAGACGGTATATTTTGAATTGAGTAAGTGTCAAATAAAAACAAACATTAATCAGTATCTGTTATCTATTAGACAAGTCCGTCCGTCCGTCCGTGGTGCTGTTTCAGCGGCCAAACCGTAAGAGATAGATATAGAGAATGTTTAAGTTATAAGTTAAGAATAGTCTGATAAGACTACAAACCGGATGTGAGTGACGTAGCACTTCCGGTTTTCGAGAAATCACGTGATTTCTATTTCAAACGAAACCACACAAAATCTCCGAAGTTCTCAATTAATTAAATACATTTTTTTTTTGGTGAACATTTGGTTCACTGGTTTGCTAGTTAAAATAGAATACAATAGGTTTTATGATTAGCCAGTAACAATACAAAACAGAAGCTTACTTTGGGGCTAGGCTAATTGGTGTGACTGTTGGAAATATTAATTAGTGGCTCTTTAGCGTATTATTAACGCCCTTCAAGTCCTAAAAATAAAGCTTCATATTTAAAATAGAATGAAAAATTCGTCTCTTGTAAAATTAACCCATTGGCAGATAGAACAAACAAACACTGGAGGAACGAAATATTATCGTACGTAGTTAAGTAGGTACCTATTATTCTTTAACAAATCTGACGAATCGTACCAATTCCGCTGTGTTGTCATAATAGAATGCGCGGTCAGGAACACAGTTCTATGGAAGTATTCACCTATCCGGTGGCTTTGACCATCCCACTTTGAATTTAAATGAATTTCATTACCTACCTATCGTACCTATAATTTAATAGGCATACGTTAGCAAGCATAATATTCTTCATAATTTTAAAAAAGTATGAGCCTCCGTCTTTCTGTGGAGACGTGATTACTAAGCTCCCAACTATTCCTAGTAATGTTTAAGCATTCATACGCGATAGCCCTTTACGTGTAGCGAACGTATGAACATAAATTCCTTGCTCATGATTCTTTCTATTCTGTGTTCTGTTGGGCGCGGCACGCATGACTTTGGTGTGAAACGCGTAACGCATATTGATGCCTTAAACCAATATGGCTGCCTCGCTATAACCAATAACAGTTCAATATGGTATCCAATACGTGCATAATATTATTATTGTTCATAAAATTCATAACGCTTGCGATTGCACCAACAATAGCTTCACAAAATGGACTACGTGATTCCGCTGTTTAAGTTTGTGGCTCCTTTAATGGTATACAGCTACACATTATTTTTAACGGCCAGCGATGCGCAAGAGTCATCGTGGAAAAATATATTAAGGTTTCTTATTCCAATGTTTTTGTAAACCACCTTAGATTCGCTTACGATAGGTAGGTAATAGGCCCCTGCCCATCCTCTTCCCCGTGGAGCCCTGTTACCCAAGCAAAAACTTTGACTGATCCAAATTCGTATAGGCAACGTCAAAATTTCAATGGAAACTTTAGCAGCGCTCCTACCGGACGTAAGAACAAACTACAACCTTTTTCCATAGAAACTTTGACATGGACGATAGGAGTTGTTTTTCGCTAGTTGTATGTGCTTGGGGTACTGGCAGACCCGTCTTTCCCAGTGGGCACTTTCGCCCCGCGATCGATAGGGGCCCACTTCAGATCAAATACTAAGTCCCTAGTTCCTGTTAGATCACCAAACGGGGTCATAGGGGTCCCATATCCTAATATGCCCATGGCCTCCAATAGGTCAAAGACGGCACTGGGTACTGGAATCATACTCATTGCAAAAACACCAGAATCTAATTCAAGTGGGAAACCCTAATATCTCGAGACCCAATTTCATCTAGAGAAGAAATGCTTACAAAAACTCGAGGTGAGGATTCGAATCTAGGTCTTTTGGACCAACAGACGGGATCGCATGATTTGCTTTTTGGAAGGTCGGTATTGTCGGTAACGAATGACTAAATGGCTTTTGCCGCCTCAGCCTGCCGCTCAGGGCAGGGCCTAATTTACCCACAGGCTAATAAGATTTGAGGCTAGGGCTCAACGACCAAGGGGGCGGCCGGTGGGCGCGGCGCTGAGCTGAGGCGTCGACGAAGGGCGTTGCCAAGTAGGGGCCAGACGGACATTATAAAAAAAACCAGCCAGATATAAAGCAACCAAAGTCCTTAGTCCACTCACTTGACTTGCTTGCCTGAAACAAATATTTCTGCGTCCTGCGTGTCGAACAAAACTCGAATGAGTTCACCAGGCAATTACAATCCCAACTGAGCATCATGTACCCATAATAGGGATGATGACAGGGTAAACGAATTTCTGTCTGGAAGTCACCTAAATTATCAAAATATAATTTACTGTTTATTTTATCTTTTGTCAATCAACCAAAAAATCACAAAGATAAAGCGCGTCAAAGTTGAGAAGTGGGTGGGAGCTAGTGACGTCACTTCTAAGTAAAAATTGTACCAAGGCGTGACGTCATGCGATATTTATAAATACAATAATAAAAATATCTCTGTGATGTCTTGATTATGTATATAAAGAAAAAATACGCGTCCAATACTTTTTGATAATCTACCTGATAGAGGAAGAAAAAAAAAGTTAGTCATCATCCCTATTCATACTTTTACGTCAGTAAACATTACCAAATTACACCAAAATCTGAATTTGGGTTCTACTTACACTCTACTTAAAATTTGTTAATGTACCAAGGGCTGCTATTTCCATGGTGGACGCCATCCCTTGTCAGGTAACGATTTTCTTAAATTTAAAATAAGCATTGGAATGGCTAGACTAACTAATTCTAAGCAACTTTTGTTCTTTACAGTTTTTACTGAAAGCCAACTTTTCGACTTAAACACACTTGCCGACGGTTTTTTATGAATAACTTAAAAATTAATACATTATAAAACAATCGTTTGCATTAAAATTGTATCTTTTAAGAAACAAACGAAATACTGGCTGTAAATACTACTTTATCAATACTAACCGAGTACCGTACTACCTTTGACGACCTCAGTGGCCGAGTGGTTTGTACGCCGGTTTTCATGGCGTCGCGGTCGCTGACTCGAGAGGTCCCGGGTTCGAATCCCGGTGGGGGCAGATGTTTGTGTGATGAACACGAGCATTTGTACTCCAGTCATGGATGTTTAATATGTATTTCTATATAAATATACTTATATATGTAAAGTATATGTATTCTATTCGTTACCCTAGTATCCCATAACACAAGCCTTATAGTGCTTACTTTGGGGCTAGGCTAATTAGTGTGAGTGTTGGAAATATTTATTATATTATTTTTACCTATAGCTTGTTAAAGGTTGGTTGGTTCTTCTTTGTGAAACGCCAAAACCAAAAGTTTCAACGTGAAATTTCCAAAAAACAAACAATGCATTTTTCGTGGTAAACTCATGAAACTTTTTACGTGTTTGTGTGTCTAATAATGTGCGAAAAGATTAAGGACTCTTCCTTATCAGTATTGTAATATTTGTGCTCGGATAACTAAAAATTCATGATTGGGTATTTTTACCATAACTCCCTTAATTTTTGATCTAGCAAGTTCAACTGTAAACTGTTTTGGAGTCTAAGAAATGCTAGAGAAAATTTAACACGTTCAAGAGGCCCGCGTTAGCATAATGGTCAGTGCATCCGCGCGGACAGTGGAGGGTGCGGGTTCGAGTCCCGTCCGCTGCCTGGCCCGCGTGGATTTTTTCTAGTACCTAAACTTTTCTTCAGATTTATTTTTTAGGATTTTTGTGCTGAAAGAGCTTGGAATCCTTACTATTTGCGAACATATTATGCAAACTTAAACGTAGAGCCACCCGTTACGGCTTCTTTCTCAATTTTTATCAACAAAAAAAAAAGGAAACCAAAATGGAATTTCAAAAGAAAAACTAAAATTTTTAGTAATTAAAATTTTTATAATCTTTTATAATTAGTGAGTTTTGAAGAAAGGCAATTGTTTGCAAAAGCTTTCTTTACTACACAAAAATAAGGTTGTACCTAAATTTTTTCAGGTGGAACTTAAAGAAGTTAGACACGCTTGACTATGGGGTTAAGCTGGCGCAAAATATATACTTGTGTGGTCATACTCGTTTTTTTTAAACTAAGCTCCTTTAGCTGTTCAAACTTATAGGGCAAATTACAAGTACATGAATTATGTAATATATAAAGTGGTAACAATCATTTTCAATTGGGGTGGTAATTAGCGGGTGATTTTTAATTCGCGCATATTCATAGTTAGCCTAGAACTGCCAGAACTCTAAGGCTCTTAATTAAGAATGACAACTTAGGTAGTAAGTGTTGATCTTAACTTGAGTACAGTTAGAAAGGGATGTCGCTATGTGCTATATATAGCTGTGTGCTATATTTATGTATATCATGACATAATACCATTTACAGCAATTAGTAAAAAAAAAGAATAACACGAGGTTTATTTTATTTTTTTGAGGTATTTTTTTGTTTATTTGTGATGATTTAATTTTTATAATATTTAAGCGACATATCTTTCTAACTGTACTCAAGTGAAGATCAACACTTAGTTGTCATTCTGTAATACGAGCCTAAATCAGGCTCTGACCATGGCCCTCTTGGTCCTAGGTTTAATACTCTCCTGATTGTATATAAGTAGTACATACTTATTGAATTTATTAATCAATTCATTTATATTTTAAAAAAGAATAATATTATCACTGAGCTGCTTCCGATAATTAACACCGCTGAACTCAACGTGACGTCTCGTTTAGCAGACTTCTTGTGACGTGTCATCGGCACTCATCGATTTTGTCATGTTCCCGCTAAAATCTACGGCCTTGTATCAGTCACTGAAGTTATTGTTACGAAACGCGCAAATGAAGTAAATGAACCAGTTTTGTACAGAAGCAGTGTAGCGGTGGTATCAGCCGCCATTCTGCAAGAGAGAATTTTGCCGCCCTATTTAGGTCTTTATTTTTGTTTTATAGGTAATTGCTCTTGATCCCTATCTAGTTCGAGAGCAGAGTCATCTTTGCTTTGGATAGGGTAAGCTGTATCATAGATTCAATGATCTATTATGAAGCGAGCAGGCAATTCCAACTCTTCGCTATTTGGTACGAAGGAGATACGGATGCTTTAGTAACTTATTACGGGAGGCAACTCAGGCACACAGCACATATACTCCTGCTGGTATGCCATCAGGACCATTGGCCTTGTTCACGTCTGACTAAGAAAGGTTTTGCGGACTTCTTTTTTGTATATTACCATCTTCGGCATTTAGAAATCGCAGCAGGTTAAGTTGGTATTTGCGTAGAGCCAGTATCCAGACGCGAATTGTCCCAGAACAGCGTTTCTGTTGCAGAATGAGCTAGAGACCCATCAGGCTCCTGCAAGGGAAATAGTGTGGGATAGCAGAATTCGACTGATTTTAACAGAGACCAGCCAGCCATTTCTCTAACTTTTTTGACATTTACAGTGTGTAACTAAAGAGAAAATTGCATATCCATCGATGTTTTTCAGAACAAGTATCATAATGGCGTTATAATAAAGCAGTAGTTAATCGGTGATTATCACTTCCATCTGTCAAAAGCAGTTAGCGAATAGGCCTACAGAACTGCTTGCTACCCGGTGGATACGATGCAATAAGCGGCTAATGTGGTCGAATCTCTAGTCTACTCAATTTAGTTTGGAATTTTAATGATAAGGATTGAATGAATTAACCGAATTTATTAAATATGAAAAAAAAAGAATAGTTATTTCTATAAATTATCTTATAAGGGGGTGAAAAATAGTCTGAACACTGAACGCAAGTTACGCGCCAGCAATCGCGCGCGCATGTTTTGCTTATTCAATAAGCGTGCGGGCTTCCACTGCGGCTCATACGCGAAAATATGCGCCCGAGTGTCGCCACAGTCGGCGGCTTATGTTGTGAAATATTACAACGCTAACAATAAAATTCTTATTGTCAATTTGTGAGGTGACCTTATACCACTTACTGTAGTCTGTACCTCTGTACTTTCCCATCGTTCCCATCGCAGGTTGGGTTCCCATCGCCAGGCTGATAAACGAATTTAATCGGCAGCTATACTGTTCAATTGGATAAATCGATGTAGCATGAACTTCAGTTGTGCCGTGTCCTACTCTACGACATTAAAACTTTGTAAGACAGCAGGATGGGTGATGATGACGATCATGGATCGAAAGTCAACTTTAAAACTTGGTACAGCACCGTAAGCTTATTTTGTTACAACCATTTCAGAATATTATGGTAGATTTTGGAGAGAAATTTGTTATTTTCTGAACAATCTACATCTTGTCGTCTTGTTCGGATTCCGTACACAAGGGGGACCAACGGAATCCTAATATTATACCATAAGTACCTTAGAATGGAAATAGATAGATATTTAAAAAATTTAAAGGAATCAGAGTGATTTATTCTTCACTTTGCAAAAGACTGCAGAGAAAACACCCATGATTAAAGTCGCTAGCAGTTACATACTCTTTGTAGTACCTACTTATATTGTAATGTTTGTACTTAATTGCCTATAGGTCATGGTCCTCAAATCTTTTTTCAGGCAGGCCATTTGCGTGTCGCCACCTATAAATAAAACACTAACTATGTGGAATATTCCAACGTGTTTTTAACTACTAATACGAAACTAATTTAAAAAGAACAGACCCTGTTCGTACGTGAAAGGAATACGTTAAGCTGATTGTGTTTTTTTTATATAATGTTCAAACTACGGGATCTTACATTTGAAGCTCTTTGGTTATTTGAAGATTCTTTATTTCTATGAGAATATGATTAAGTAACAAGACTTTCGAAAATTGCCATACCTTTCAATCCGTATTATGTGAAATTATTTGCAAAATTTCACTTTGAGTACAGATTACGTACTTAATAGTTATGTCGCACGATCAACTAGCAAAGCCAGAAAGTATTCGTATCGATATATTATGTCATTCATCCATCCATCAGCCTTTCTTCGTCCACTGCTGGACATAGGCCTCCCCCATAGAACGCCACAATGCGCGGTCTTGCGCTATCCGCATCCAGCGATATATCGTGGCGACCACGTACCGGACGACGCAGCGTGGGGCGTCCCCCAACAAGGTGGACTGACGATATCGTCAAATGTGCTGGGATCCGCTGGATGCGGATATATTATGTCAAGTCCATGTCAAATCAAAGTTTCTATGGACAAAAAGTTAATTTGTCCTTAATGCCTCCACATCTCCACGTCACGACACATTGTCAACGTCGAACGGTGCGGTAACACGGCATGGTGCTTTGACGTACCGTGGAACACCCAAGCACGAGTTTTTGACAGCTCCGTAAAATATTGTAATCTTCAAATTTTGTATGGAAAGAGCTAGTTTGTTCTTACGTCCGATAGGGACGGTCCGATATGATAAGCTGTTTAGTTTTCATACTGACGATGCGATACATTACGGAGCTGTCAAAAACTCGTGCATGGACGTAAATTTGCACAGATACAATTACTGTCAAATTCCAAGTAAGAAATTCAGTTCGGTATAGATGATGATTAAAATACATTACAGTTTGTCAGATGAAATGCAGCCCATCTGGTATTATGTCTTTCTGATGCAGTCAGTCAGGATAAGATATGATAGTATGATGAACAACATTATATCGTTGTTTTCTGATTACCTGATTACTGAGTTTGGATTTACCATCGTGTAAGTTCCTTTTTCCTTATGAATGGACCTGTGTCAAGGGCGGATCCAGCTTTGGCGCCAGGGGGGGGGGGGTCATATAGCCAGCTTTGGCGCCAGGGGTCATATAGTCGTGGTATATTAAATATTGAAAGTACTTAAATAAAATCCCCCTGGGTTTGGTCCATCTGTACCCAGCCCAGGGGGGGGGTCATGACCCCCATGACCCCCCCCCCCCTGGATCCGCCCTTGACCTGTGTACGTATGTTACCTACTCACCAAGAACATACTGCGTTGAAAAGCAAAATTGGTAAATAATCTGTACACATTCGGTACAGAATGAAAACGAAACGAGCCGGCAACAACCTAATGATGAAGTCGCCTATATGTGGCGGGTGAGCGGGTCTGAAATCCGCATGAATACCCTTCAGCCGGCTGCAAGGTTGTATCAGACACAAACTGACTATAACACACCCGTAGTTCATGCTTAAGGCCAGAAAAGCCTTACAAACGTCATTTGAAGCGACCATTCCCCGATGCGGTGAAGATACGAACACGCATAACTTAATAGGGCATCTATAAGTACCCACTTATCCGTACCAGGGCAACATTTGCACAATATGTAAATGGAGAACAGATCAGAAGACTCTAGAATCAGACCAACTCAACTGTCCAACATTATTACGGTGATATGAATAAATATTGTAACGGCAAAATGTCGCTATGTTTGTAAAAGCAGCCAGTATTAGATATTTGACATTTGTCAGAAATCCGAATACTCATTTATTTATTGTAAATGAGATTGTATCTTACAGAATCCCTATGCTGATCCTATCACTATCCTTCAGTATGATTTATTCAACTATCTACCTACATATCCTCGAATGCCTTACGAAAATCAACCAAACGGAAACTTACCCGGATATCCTCTCTCTTTATGGATAGCTGTCTCCATAGCATCCAGACCGTCATTTAACTCCATTCGTAGATACAAAATGGCGGTGACAATCATTTTGTAATGCATGCGCGTACGGCGTTTCCTGCGACGAAAAGAGCGCTTGATGCCCATTGTTTTGTAGGAGGGGATGTGTGTGATATGATTACAAATTTTCCTAAATGATTTAACTGTCGATTGAAAAAACGTAGCTATAATAATAGTTAGGTTTAAGTACTTAGATGCGGGTAAGTACCCTACCTACTTTTCAAATATTATTCTTTAAATGGATGGATAAACTCCTGCGTCGGACGGTGAAGAAATATAAATACTAGGAGTAAATTTACGGGGTAGCGTTGAAATGTCTTGTAGTGTAGACGATGCATAGACAAGATGCCACTGTTGTTGTTAGAAATAATGGGTACCAATATAAATACCGAGCAATCTCTCTCATATCGTGCCTCTCTCACTACGGGACATTGGCAAAATTTCTGTGCAAAACGGAAAACAGCCACAGAATAAAATTAAATGGGTACCAATTTGTTATAATTTCTGGGGTATGTACTTATCATTAATGTGTGACTACAACTAAACTATATACTTGTCAACATCACATCATCATGTAGACATAGGATAACAATACTGCATACATATGCTTAAAACCCGGCACAGATCACTATAATATGGGTCCTCATCTATATGGGTCAGAACTGAAGATCAGCGATTTACTGTATGAGTAAATGTTTCGTTGTGTTTTCGCCCATTCGCATCGCTGCTGCACGTGAAAATACCATAGTATAGATAAAAAAATAGAATTTGTTTCTGGTTTTAAAGAACTTATATAATTGTAAAGTTTGTCTTGTCAATTTTGTATGTGTGCATGTTGGTGTGAATAAAGTTTTATCTATCTATCTATAAATGTGGTAATAAAAGGTGTCGGAACTCGGAAGTCGGGTCAGACCTTTTATAAAGTTACAGTTCAATTTGAGGTGCCTTTGTAGCCAATAAAGAACAAAAGTCTCCACACCAGTCAAACATTTTGGCTTCCTTTAAAGTAGATAAAACTTAGTTTTAGTAAGTAGATTTTTAAAATATTTTGTATTAATACATTTTCAACGTGACGAATACGTTTCCGTTAAAATTAAAGCTGAGTTTGAAGAGTTATGCTACGAACAGCCGTAGACAAATTAATTGGATGGGCGTGGCAAATTTATAAGGAGTCCTTGCATGTTGACTATGGAACCCTAAAAACCTTGATGGTCATAATCATAATGGCCTATTTGCATGAATATCGGTCAACAGGGCCGGATTTAGAGATGTGAAGGCCCTGGAGCAACGAAGGAGTGGGGGCCCCTAACGAGGGCGGGCGTATTAAAGATCTGGCACCCACGGCCACATGAGCTTCGCCCACATTTGTATCATTTAGGCGTATCGCATCTGCATCGCGCGGCATCGGTGTGTATCATGATCGCTAGTAGGGACGCAAGATATAAGAACTGGTAATGATACACGCCGCATTTGATACGGCCCGATGCGCTCTGATCGCGTGTCTCGTTCAACTCGTATCTGATACGCGTATCAACATCGGTAGTGTACACATACTTTGATACTATGTTACGATACTGTATCGCGATACGATACGTGATACACCGAACCATACTGTTGGTTTTTTCGCGATCATCAAAAGAGATACTAGTCGTTTTGAACAAGTGTGGACGTGATTCCTTTGAATGTATTTGAATCGCGTAGGTTGACATCGCCGAACCGTTTGCAAACGAAGACATGACTGATCTGTACGAGGGGAAGGTGCACTGAAAGACAGACGTATCAGGAAAAGATACGCGGATCGGAGGAAATGTTGTAGCGTCCATATCTGTTTAGTTCAAACCGTTACATTGAAACGATACATCATTGGATAAGTATGGACGCGTTTTTTACAAGTTACGACTAATTGATACAAATACTCAATACGATACGCTAAATCGTTATACGCTAAGATGATACAAATGTGGACGAAGCTTTACGATTTGCACTTTCCTTGGTTGACGATCCGTTTTTTGTCTTGTGGAGACCCTTGGCCCAAAGCCCCGTCTACCCTGCCCTAAATCCCGCCCTGGCGGTCATCATATTAAAAAGACCTATAGATAGGCAAATACAGGCGATATGCCAGTGTCATTCAGAATTCGCGCGATTGACTTTTTTTCTTTTACACGGTTTCCTACTCAGGAATGGTAATTAATTAAGTACTTACTGCAAGGATACCTACCACACATAAATCCTTGTGCCCTCTCTTAAATATACTACTACCTACCTACATATTATTAATTGCTTGAAGTTTTCTGTGAGGTGCAAATTATTTTCTCAGACGGGCGGCGCTCCAATTCAAGCGGCAAATCCGCTGTGTCCTGTCCAGCCCTCTTCTATCAAAATGTTAAGCATTTTAATGTTGTGAAAAAACTATTTGATCTGTCGTACCCACGAGCCATTGACCCTTGCACATAGTAGTAGGTATCTACCTATATTTCGGCCTTAAATTCTGACGTCGGACAAAAACTTGAGAAAACATTTGGCGACATCGAGCTTTTTCCCCGGACTCCTTAAAAAAATTAAATATCCTTTAAAATTTAAAAACAAACATTACTTACTTTACATCGGCGAATAGCATTATGTAAGCTTTTAAACCCGAAAATAACAATTTTCAGGGAGTTAATAGGTGATATGAAAGTTTTTATTTGATCAATCGATTATTTTTTTAAGTCTTTCCTGCGCAAACTAAGTTTAACCTGCATAGCTCCTAAAAACTTGACGTTTCTCCAAAGCTAAAATGTGTTAAGATTGACTTGAGTTGAGACTTGATCGTGTTAAGTTCTAATATGGGGGCTTCAGATCACACAGCTGATTAAAGAGTTCTAAAGTTCTTACCATAGAACAGAAGCTCTTTTTTCTAACAGAAAAGATCCTAAGATTTGATTATTAAGTACTGTTTTTAGTGCTGTGTTCCCGGAGATGCTGCTGTTGGACCTCTAATATGAAAATAAGATTTGCACCGGCAAATTAAGTCTGCCGCATAAGCTTTCTCTGCGTTTGGTTTGTACGGTGCTAATGCAGGTTAAGGGTGTGGGATACTCTGCCAAACATACTAGGTGGTTAGGTGTCGTGAACTTATGTTAATAAGACAACATCTTAATTTTAATTACTTATTCTTAATGTTATTATCTACTCGTCTTAAGTACGGGCACCTACGTTCGCGTCTGTCGCCGTCGCAGGCGCAGCCACGTGAGTCACCGCTTGCATCACCGCCATTCATCTCGGGGCGGGCACCCACGCAACACACAGCAGATGGTGCCTTATCTTATCTACGTACAAACGGTACGATGGTGAGAAATAGAAGTAAGTGACCGCTTTTGTTCTACCGTTCCCTGTTCTGAAATCATGCATGCATCTGAAACAGTGACAAGAGTCTACCAATCCGTAGTGCCCCCACGTGGTGGATACCGATCTTATTATCTTCTCATTCAAAAAGGAAAAGATTTTGAAAGCCTCTAAGCCATGGGTGCAGGTGCCCACTATTTAGAACTCAAACTCAAACTTAAAAATCATTTGTTCAGTCTAGGCCTGTTACAAGCACAGAACACAGAATTCTGTGTTCTGTGGTTACAAGCACTTGTGAAGATCAAGAAGCTACGCCATCGGTTCGCAAAACTACGGCGGAAGACCTTGTACTGAGAAGAAACTCAACAAGGGCTGTTGTTTTTCTCCCTGTATTATTATATACAGAGTCGTCAAGTTGAAAAATGTCTTCAGAGATACTACTGAAGTCACTTTCCATTACATCATTTAGAATAAAGATATGTAGTTACAATTAATTTTATAGTAAACTTTATACTTTTAGTATAGGAAATATATAAACGGCATTAGATACCACATTACTGTTATGACAAATGACTAATACCCATTAAATGACAAATTACAAAAAACGCTACGTCCATGCATTACGATCAATTAGATAATCATCAACCCTATAATAGCTCTAATTCATTAGAGTATTCTTAATCTGAAATTTAAATTTGGTCAGTGGAAGCTCAATCAGATCTTGGGGAACTTTATTAAGCAGTGCAACACTACAGCCCAAAAATTAACCTCTTGATTGGAGTCTGAAACATGAAAGAAAAAGAACTGCCTTCAGTTCAAAAATTTTCTGAGATTTATCCTACTTATAAAGACTAAGAGAGGTGGTCGTCCGGGAAGGGTTTTCACCAAGTTGCTTCATATAACCTGATCATTTGAGACCAGCTGGCCTATTCCCTAACTTTTTTGACATTTACAATGCATCATCATCATCATCATCAGCCTATTAATGTCCCCACTGCTAGGGCACAAGCCTTTCCTATGAATGGAATAGGGAGATTGGGCCATGACCCATCACGCGAGCCCAGTGCGGATTGGCGGGTGATTTACAATGCATAGCTAAAGAGAATATCGCATATCCGTCATCCGTCTATGTATTTCAGAACATGTATCTTAGTGGCGTTATATTATAGCAGAAGTGGATCACTAAATAGCTCGGTGATTATCACTTCCACCGATGGCGTAGCTTCTTGACCTTCACAAGTGCTTGTATAAGCCTTAACTGAATGAATGATTTTTGAGTTAGTGAATTACTACTACTACTGAGCCTGAGTGTCCTTTCATGCAAAGAAAGAGAAGCGTTTATCTTTATTTGTTACATAATTTCAATTTCGACGACCTCCGTGGCCGAGTAGTTTGTACGCGGAGAGGTCCCGGCTTCGAATCCCGGTGGGGGCAGATGTTTGTGTGATCAATATGATATGTATTTGTACTCCAGTCATGGATGTTTAATATGTATTTCTATATAAATATACCTATATATGTATTCTATCCGTTAACCTGGCATCCCATAACAAAAGCCTTACAGTGCTTACTTTGGAGCTAGGCTAATTGGTATGTGTTCGAAATTTTTTTTTTTTACTTTTTTTAGTAGTTTAGCTATATAGCTAAATATATGGCGTATATGCGCCACTTTATTATGTTATTATAATTAAATCATCTACGAGGAAGGGTTCCGTACATCTACCATTGCAATACAAAATTTACCCTTGGTGAAAGATTGAGTTTATTAAAACCTATATTAGGTACCTATAATTTGATAATGAAAATCAGAATGAAAGAATAATAATTAAACTTGCAACTTAGACTCGGATATACTCGTACAATGACCATGCAGACCATGGACTATAAATAATATCGGGATTCAGCTTTTTCGGCTACTTTTATTATATTCGGCCGAACACCAAATACTATTGTTGCCGAACTTATTGTGAAGTGTTTTTTTTTAAACACACACCAATTAGCCTAGCCCCAAAGTAAGGACTATAATATAAGGCTTGTGTTATAGAATGCTCGGGTAACGGATAGAATACATATACAGTACATATATAAGTATATTTATATAGAAATACATATTAAACATCCATAACTGGAGTACAAATGCTCGTGTGCATCACACATCTGCCCCCACCGGGATTCGAGCCCGGGACCTCTCGAGTCGGAGACACCATGAAACCTGGCGTACAAACCACTCGGCCACGGAGGTCGTCATTTGTATGTTTGATTCTTTAAGAATTCGTATTTTTTCTGCAATTATTTCTTAGAAGCAATTCACAAAAGTTGAGTTAATAGTCTGGCTTCACTGTACACCTTCGCACTCTCTTGGCCCGAACTGGGTACGAATTCGCATTATCCTGGATATGAGATGGCTTTATTAAATTATCTTTGGGCTGTCGATTTCAATGGTCAACTTATAAAATTGACTTTTTTATTTATTTTCTCGGGTCTAGCTGATTATTTTCTCGTAGTTTTTTTCTGATTACCATAATACAAAAGCTTCAATTAACTAATTTTGAACAGTAATATTACTCGTATGTATATGATTATACAATATTTATTTAATGGATATCGTCTGATGTGTTTATTACAGTTTATTTCTTGCTCGTTAATCTAAGCTTCTATCTAATCTTTGTAAAATAGAAGTAAGCATGCGTGCTTTAAATAATCTAACCTTTAAAATAATTTGTTTAAATTCCTGAGATGGAGCGTGCGATCGCAAGTACATTTATGAAACTTGGTATCTACTTAAGTAAGTAATTAAGCTTATTTTTGTTTGCGAAAAATATAACTTAAATTGAATAGTATATAAATGTACCATTTAAAGTGATTAGTTTAATAATGTCTTTAAACATAACGCACATTTTCATTTTTTTCTTTTATTAAGCTATTATTAATTTTACGAAACAATTTAAGTAGTATTAAATATTAAATTTTGACCTAAGGGGTCATCCATAAATTACTTCACACGAATTTCATGAATTTTTGCCCCTGCCCCTGTCCTTGTCACAGCTGGTCACTTTTGTCACCCCCTCCGGGCCTCCCTGGTGTGACGACACATATTTTGCAAATATACATTTAGAAATTATTGAATGAAAACCGAGGTTCCAAAATCAGTTGTATTTCCATTTCAACTATTTTTTATTAATATTTACAACAAATCGAACAATGATTAATTATATTAATTAAAGAAATTAACAAAAAAAAAAACATTTTTATTAATTAAAGAAATTAAAAAAACAAAAAATATTACAAAATATACAAAAAATATTTATTAAATATACTATTATCTAATACTAGTTTACAACAAAAAATATACTATAACAATGAACCTAAAACTAAAAACCTTAAAAAATAAAATATAATTACTAAAATACATTATTAAAAGAAGTCCCTTTAGGCAAGGTTCCGAAGATACTGGCAGCGTTCCTTTGGATAGCTAGACTATTATGTATAAATATTATGTAATATACAATGTTAATAATCTTGAGTCCATGAACATTCAACCCACTCCTTTAAATTATTAATAACTGGCATAGCAGCCACTCTGTTCTCCTTTCGTTTGGTAATGTTTTTGTAAAGTAATAGTTTAAAGGTCGTGTTTCAACATTTAGATTATACTAGACTTTGAAATGTGACGTCACGAAATTTAGGACCACTCCCACCCCCTTATCACACGATGTCACACTTCGTCGACCCCCTTCCTCCCCCTTTACGTGCGACGTAAGTAAGGTAAGTTATGGATGCCCCTAGAGAGTTGGATTTTAACACAGGTGTTGTCTTAAGACGTACCTAGTATAGTCATGAAGGACTTTTACGTGTTCACATTTTTGTAGGTTTCACATCTATCGCATGTGAACAGCACATGTCCGTTTTTTTCTCGTTCTAGTAGCAATAGAAATATATAGGTAAATATTTTAAAATTTCTGCTTATGCATGATAGAGTTTGTGCGGAAAGAGAATGGGCGTGGCGAAAAACGGAACTAACATTAAGATTTTTATTTGGCAATCAAACCCAGCAATCTGTGAAACGTCAAAGTTTTGTATTGATACGGATTTGTTTGTTGTTGTGATTTCTTGCGGTTTTTTGTATTTAATCATGTCTAAAAGGGGTAAAACCTTACAAATACGGTAGAAAAGCACTACAGCGCCCTCCAATCTAAATCCCATTCTCTTTCCGCACAGACTCTACACACAAGCATAGCACACAAAACAACCCACTAACAATCACTTTTACCCGTCTCCCCTGTTCCACACCTGTTCGACCTACTGGTGGTGCCCAGCAGTGGAGACTTATGGATGGGTTACATTTTCATTGTTTACTCCAAATAATCAAAGGGGATTTATTTGCGACCTCCGTGACCGAGCGGTTTGTACGCCGATCATGGATGTTTAATATGTATTTCTATATAAATATACTTATCTATGTATCGATATATATGTATTCTATCCTTTACTCTAGTATCCCATAACACAAGCCTAGTGCTTACTTTGGGGCTAGGCTAATTGGTGTGAGTGTTGGAAGTATTTATTTATTGTTACTATTATTTAAAAATTTATAGATGTTCTAACTGCGAACTCTCTTAGAAATTAGGCGGTTTTGATTTGACCGTGGGTAGGTCCGGAACAAACTAACATCAATGGTAATTGGTACTATCGGTAAATCATTAACATAATGCCCGTTTGAGGAAACGACTGTATCGTTGTGGTAGGTACACATGTTATCAGCTACGTCATCGGTGTTGGGTTGGAAGTCCAGATATCGGCATTATTTTGCTGATAAATTACTAGCAATACAACTAGTTAGTAGTGAAGAAGTTTGATAGTGGTTTACCACCAATGGCAGCCTGTACCTACCAAAAGTAGCTAATTAGTATTCATCTGAGCGCGTGTAGTCCTCTTCGCGGTGGGGACGGGTTAATAGCCGGCGCCGCCTCCGCGCCCAGCCATATTGTACCGAGTTCTCTGCCCAACGAGTGCCGTACGCTCGTCCGATATACGCTAATTCATTTTGTCAACATTTGAACTGCACGCAGGCAGGCAACGACTGCTCAATTTCAACAAGCCGAGCCGGTGGCTGGGAAGGCAAGAAGTCGGCATAGCTGTTTGATGATTATATACGGCTGTGTCACTTCGAGCCAGCTCAATCCACCGGCTTTCTTCAGGTGGAAGAAAATTTTGCCGAACGCAGCCGCTCCCGTGCTAATGAAGAAAGTTGGATCGCTCCCGTAACGTTTCCGCCGGGAGGGGGCGCGTCTGACAGCTGTCATTTGCGCGCATTTCTAGCGAATGGACGTGGGAAGGAAATTTTTATTTTTATCACACACGACGATGTTCCCGTAGAGTGCGACCGGCGTGTACGTGCGTGACGAACCGATACGAAAACACGACGACAGTATGGCGAACGAGGAGGTGTTGGGTCCTCGGAAGACGATGTTTGTAATAGTGATTGTTGTGGGGTGTTTTGCGGTGTTGTGGCCCAGGATCCTCTCCCCGCTGATCTTGGGCCACACGCGGGAGCAGCTAAAGCCCAACCAGTTCGACCGGGAGGCAGGTAAAGTCGGTATTTTTAACTCAAGCTCAATGTCAATATCGCTGTACGGCGGCGACACGCGCCGTCTTCATTTTCTAGAGTTTAATCTAATTATAAGCATTTTGCGACCCTTTAAACTATGATAGCAATTAAAATTACTATAACACAGCATTGTCACATTTAGAAAACAGAAATTGCACAATATCTTAAACTGTTTGAAGTCACAAGAACAAGATTTTGCTAAGTAAATACACTACAGTCCAGCTGTTGACTTTGAGTCTTGTTTACGAAAGATCATAATGGAATGTGATGCTTATGTAAGATAAGCTAACAGTCTATTAGATTACATACAAAATTTCCTCATCTATAAGTATAGGAAACTTTGAAACAGATTTAATTTACATTTAAAAGTCTAAAAATATATTTGACGCATATAATAATTTGTCAGTTGGTTATTATATTTTTGTTTTAAGCATTTAACTGATAAATGTCTGTTGATACTTAATCAAATGCATTGCGTATTCAATATGGTCAGAAGTAATTATTGAAATACTCTTGATAAGAATAATGTTGTCGTCTAGATATGTAAACAATTAGGAAAAACATTAACATAGGTTTATTACAAATAAACTATTTTAATTATAATGAGTTGTACAACTCAAATAGCTGAGCAATGCAAACTAAAGCTGAGATCACATGTACAACAAATTTTATTTCTTCTCAATAGTAACAATACATTTTTGTCATAGTTATACATACATCTATTAAACCTTCCTAAAGTTTTTCGGAAAGCAAAAACATTTGTCTCAAAGGTGGGATGGATAATGTAATGACTGTTCCTCTGTTTTTCCTTCCATAATAAATACTGTTTATATTCTCATATGTACAGCAATATAAATATGGACCAGGTAAAACAGTCCCTCAAATATTAATAATGAATACTGACAACACATTTTTGTGTAGAAAAAACTCATTTTATGAATATTAAGTAGGTAAGTGATAGCAATGTGAAACCAGTCCCTGTTTCATGAGCACCACAATTTACATTATATCACATTTTTTATTGCGTTTAACTGTCAAACTCCATAGTAATTTGACAATTGACAGGATAAAAATGTGTTATGTACTCATGCTAGGGGGGCAGAAATAACTAATTATCACTTTATCTGTAATTTTTTACTAATGATTTAAATAAAAATCCTTTGATTTAAGCAAAACATTTTGCTTGCTTTGAGTAAACCTCTTATTAAATTCTGCTATTTTGTAAAGCTCAATCCAATTGGACAATCAACACAGTCATATTAGTTAGTGGCGATCTTCTTGAGCTAAACCACAAAGAACAAAATTTTGCAGTAGCGCGCAAGAGAATTTTTGTATGTAAAATTGTTATTGCGCACTCTTCTTTTTCTATGGTCAATGCGCAAGAAGTTTGGCAGGGTGTATACTGGAACCGATTCTGGCAGGATTCTCTAAACCTAAACTTAAATTTGACAACAGTGTATCCTTGTCATTCTCTATACAGAATAAAAAGGATGGATTGATGTTAAATTAAGCTTTAAAGAGAATCATGCCAGAATCGATACCACTATCCATTAAATAAAGTGCCTATCTAACTGATTATAATAAAAAACAAATGATGAAAATACATAGCATAAGTGGATACTATTTTGTACAGTTTATAGTAATTTTTCATCAGCAAGAAAACCATTTGGTTTTTGTGTTGAGATTTTACTAATTTATAATTTCATATAGTTTTTAAAGTGGATATAAAATATTTTAATTTCATCTTTTTCCTGTCCTAATCTATATTAAAAACCTAATACATCATTTTACTCGAAGTCCCGAAAGCTGAAAAAACCAAAATTGAAACTTATAATGGTTACCACTGTCATTACATATTTATTTTATAGATATTTAGATTAAATTTTTATTGATAATAGAAATGATATTATTGGTAAGTATATTAATAATAATCATTGTTGGCTTATAATAATGCTTTACAAATCAAAATATTTTATTAAATTATACATATAATGAAACAAATTTAAACAGTTTTCATGCCCTGTGTAGTATTTTTTTTATTGTAATATTAAAACTTAAAAATACAATTAACATAGTCTAGAAAGTGCATACTGTTAGGTAGGTACTTTTTGCTGAAAACCAGGATTCTCTGAAATCACAAGTTATGTTATTGAGGAGCTTGATGGCGCGGGGATGGCGTGGTAATGACCCACCACGCGGGAGCACTGGGCCCGCGTAGTGGGTCATGGCCCAATCTCTCTTCCATCCATAGGGAAGACCCACTGTTGGGGTGGGCACATTAATAGGCTGATGATGATATGATTATTGTAACTGACAAACATCTTTTCCATTAGATGTATTTTATTTTATTTTTTATTTGATCTTAAATCTATTAGTTCAACACTTAGGTATTTTATTTGCTTTACATTAAATTTCACATAGCTACTGAAGTCAGGTAGCCGGTTTTGTATATTATCTATACAGTTATAAATAATAAAGGTATTTAAGTTTCAAATACTTTATCATTTCTATTATATTACTTTCATTGACAATTTTTGATGTAGACCTTCCTTCTCTAAAATTAAAGTTAGGTAATTGGATTTGTAAGAAATCACTAAACTGAACAAATATTTTAATTTATTGAAGAAATTCATGAATGATCCCTTCATTGGCACCAATTCTGGCATGCATAACTAAACTTAAAACCAAATTTCACAAAACAGTCTCTCCTTCTCTTTCTGTATAAAACATGACAAGGATACACTGTTGTGAAATAAAATTTAAGTTTAGATTTGTCAGAATCAGTCTCATTGTGTATTTATATTAAGGATCTATTGATCAAGTACCTGTACTAATTATCCTTGAATTTCAAAAAAATATTATTATCAGAATTACAAGTTCATATTTATTGTAGGGCCTAAAACTGACCATCAATAAACCATAAGACTTGCAAAGTGCAGATCTGTAACCTGAAAAAAACGCAAAATAACAGTTATTGCATTCTATGTAGCAGCCAAAAAAATCCCATTAGTTGCTCAACAGGATGTTGCGAGGTGATGTTCGAGAAAGAGGTTGCACTATTGGAGCTATTGAACGAAGTCTGCGGCTCAGTCGTCCATGCGAACGGGAAACTCTCGCCGTATGCTGCAGCAGAATGCAGGAAGACGGTAAACGAGACGTGCGGAGTCGACATCGCCGCGTTCATCAAACGGGACGAGAATGTCGGAAAGACGACTAAGAAACTCCTGGAAATGATGAAAACCAGTAATAGTTCCTGTCTGAAGGAACATTTCGGAGTACCAGAGTGGAGCATCACCAATCACGTCGCCTTGAACTCTTGGACGCTACCGGACAGTTAGTTGATGTGTGCTGTAACACTAACCAGCATGATTTAAGGATGGCGTTGGACTAACATTATAATCCCTGGTAGATATTACTCGTGCATCATCATTAGGTTAGCTGCTAACATTATCAATTTATGTATCTACTTCTATGACACTTACAAACAATAGGAAAGATTATTGTTTATGCTTTTATGTAACTAGTTTGTTAAAGAAAGCCTTTCTATAAAATGCTTAACTAACACGTTTCCTTAACAGTTTTAAAATTTATTCCATCTACGATTTCATCCATCCCCAGTGTATTTATGAGAGAAACATAAAACCTGAAGCCAGAACTCCTAAACTTATTCGATTAGTCGGATTTGTTTTGACTAATTGATATTAAATGAATACTAATGACAATTATTGAAATTGGTCTACTAATGATAATCTCGAGTCGTGACCTCGTCTTTTATTCTTTTATTTAATGAACAAAAGACGAGGTTGGGTGGGTTAAGTTTGACTATCATAGCGCGCCTTGTCGTTTAGCGTATTGACATAAGAATTGACTTTCTATTCGGAACGTATGCTCTGAATGATTACCACATCTTCGATGACCACATTTCAATGATTCCGAACATTGTCATTCAGTTTTGTACCACGTCGTGGATTCGCGGCAGTCGATCGTAATAACGTTACGTAGGAAGCTAGAATTAGCACTGTACCTTTCCTCAAGTGTGCTACACAGCACGAATCTTGAATTTATTGTCTATTACGCGTTGGTGTGTTTGCGTAAATCGGCAGTGATGCATCGGCTGTAGGTACCTCTGTTCATTGATATGGGCGTTTGCTTAAGGACCAAAGTAAATTGCTCATTAGACAGGCTTCACCGTGAATCGATTTGAATAATGAGAACTGCCCACGATACACAGCTCGTCTAACTGCAAATCCATCAATTTAAAAACTCCAGTCTATTTTAGCTTGTACTTTGGTTGCTAATGTTGCGAATAGCTCACTAAAAAATGTTTATCGTCTAGGTCATGTTTATCTTGCAAAAAGGTTTTAATGCTATCGATTAAAATTGCTAGATCAACAATGCCATCATTATTTTGCTGTATTTTAGGAGATTATGGTTGGAACTTGAAACCGTACTTCTTGGGTTAGAATAGTTTTAAAACTAAAGCCTTTCGTAGACTAATAACTAAGCTTAGTTTCTTAGGGCTTACCAACACTGTAGCCAATTTTTTTTGCACTTTGATACTATTATAAAACAATCTTCGATATAAAAACTAAGTATGCGAGCTCAAGTAACTAAGCTAACTTATAGCTTTTTAGTTGGTTTTATTTTATTTGGAACCTGTTTCAGAATTTCATTGACATTCTTAAGCAGCGTCCTAACTGAACAACAGTCGAATACGCTATTGTCGCTAATACGTACGTGCAAAATTTGATCATACAAATCGAATCACATCACACCGCCTTCAATTTGGGTACTTATTCTAAATGGATATGTTTGATTGCGGATTCGTACAGCGCCAGTTAATATAATCGTATGATTCGTATTCAATTAGCACGACGACGCTTCAAACTACAGACAAAAGATATTTATTATGTAGTTACTCTGGCAAGAATGATGAACGCTTAGGTGATGCAAATTCCCCATAGAAAATTGTTTTTTCATTGAATGCCCTTAAAATAGTATCACGTTAACGAATAGATAAAGATAGAAAGTACCTACCAGATCTCACTGTCGTAATACCTGTAAATTATTTGCTGTTGCCCGTTGTCGAACCAATAATAGTTTATTTAATTATTTGGATATGGCAACAGAAAACAAAAAAACATATGGAAAAGCTTTGTTTGAAGAAGCTTAATTAACATCGCCTCTCTCACTTTATTTGTCGGTCCATTTCTAGTTTAATATTTTTGTTGTAATTTGCGGTAAACGTTGCTGGTGTCACAATTATACATAATTGTTTTAAGTACTAGTATCTAAAACGTATTGTGCCATTGTTTGTTTACCTAAATTAATTTTAAAAAAATACCAAGGAACGTTTCTTCGGTGTTTTCGTAGTACAGTAGATAGAGAAGCAAAGAATGATGAACCTGACTCAAGATTGCGTGCCTTTGTGCGGGTGTGAATACAAATAGGCGAACATTAGCTTTCACAATGTGGTGAGGAAGGCGTTTCAAGTAAGACTCGTTTTAAGTGGCCTTTGAGACAAGAACAAAAGT
Source organism: Chilo suppressalis (assembly GCA_902850365.2). NCBI lineage: Eukaryota > Metazoa > Arthropoda > Insecta > Lepidoptera > Crambidae > Chilo > Chilo suppressalis. The sequence goes on along the minus strand of OU963912.1, from coordinate 4,512,569 downwards.
TTTGACGCCACATTGTCACATGCTAAGGCCACAAGAAAGAGTTAACGGTCCGAATGAATACAACGAGGTGGAGATGCGACGTTACAAAATCATGGAAACAAAATGAGAAACAAACGACAGAAGTAGATTTTTAAATGAACGAAAATTTTAAAGTTACCTTTCACGAAATTTTATCAAGGCGGGGGGCCATTCGCTTAACGGAATTGCTTTGGAAAACGCTAACGCTTTCGATTTTATTTTGTTATTTATGACCGCCGAAGGTTTTCAAATACCTCACGCTCATTTTGTTTTAATATTGTTATTACCAATGCAAAACAAAAAAAAAGAGCGCGAGGTATTTGAAAGTCTCAGGTGTCTAGAAATAACAAAATGAAATCGTAAGCGTTAGCGTTTTCCAAAGCATTTCCGTTAGGCGAATGGCCCCCAGGTGGCTGACTATTGCAATTTTATAGTCGGACAGTAGTTTTTTGTTTATAGCGTTGTTCAAAATAGTGCTATCTGTTGTGGAAAGTAAAGTTATAAATAATGTAGGATGACAGTTACAATCTCAGTTACATACTATCCAATTATGACCCTGCAAGAAAAATAAATCTGACTAGAATTTTGCTCGAATTGAATAAAGTTATTGCCGCATTAACTGTTGACTCCGGCGTTCGTGTAATGGTAGTTGTGAAGTACAATTTCTTTATTTAATAACTTTATGTTCACAATTTCTTATCAACTTTATTTTTATTGATCGCGTTGCGACTATAGTTGTTTACGACCCGAGTCATGGTTTAACTCAAATTATGTATTTTATACGCTCTTAAGTTTTCATCCCTTTTTATTAGTTTTTGGCTAAACAATAGCCAGAAATTGTTTATTATATATTTCATTTAAATTATATGTTGGATTATTATTAATTAACTTTACTGACATTTCTGTTGGGCTGACAAGATTACTAACAAAAAAGTAAAATGTATTTTTGGGCATTTTGAATGTGAAAACAAATTGCGAATTGGAAATCGCATACACTCAGTCTGGTTTTGGGAGAAACTACATGAGTAAAATCATGCCAAGAAATTTCTCGTAGGTCGGCGATATATCAGTTCGTATTTCCATTTACATTAATGTGACTGCATTATATTCAGTCAAATGGTTAGCGTTGAGTTTGGCAACAAGTTCTTAGTGTATGTTTTACTAGTGGCGAGTTCGTCTGCGTGACTTAATTGGTTTCCCATAGAAAGATTCTAGGGAGAAATAAAAATATATTATTTCCGTTTATTACTAGTGGTCCACCTAACAAGTTCATCTGGGTGGACTCCGGAAACTTGTTCTGACCCTTTGTTCACGTGGGTGGACTGATGGGAATTGTTCTAACGTTTGGTTCACCTGAAAAATTACTCATCAGCTGATCGTGTTTACCGTCCAATTTAAATATAAAAACTGGCCAAGTGCGAGTCGGAATCGCGCATCGAGGGTTACAAATCTGTAGGTAGGTATATTTTAATTATTATTTAAAAATATTATTTATTACCTACCTCAAAAGGAAAAAACGGAACCCTTATAGGATTACTTTGTTGTCCGTCCGTCCGTCTGTCAAGACCGTTATTCTCAGGAACGCGTAGAGGTAACAAACTGAAATTCATATCTAATGCTCAGGTCTATATACTTCTAAGCCAAAACAATCAAAAGATACAGCCGTTTATGCCGCAAATTTCCGCAAATTTTTGAAACTCGCACGGGAATCGAAACCTACAGTACCACCCCTGAACTTAGAATCTTGAAATTTGGTACGAAGTAATGTCTTATAGTATAGATAAAGGAAAAATTGCGAAACCCTAAATTTTTAGTTACATCTTTTTAATAATTATGAAAATTTACTTACAAGTTTGTGCGGAACCCTCGGTGCGCGAATCCGACTCGCACTTGGCCGCTTTTTTCCATTTTCATAACCAGCGTTTCAGCGTTCCAACCATCTCTGGTCTCCTGGTACTTTTTGCGAAATAATGATTTTATAAATGTATGTTTTTGAAGTATAATTTCATTGTGATCATATTTTTTACATCAGTATTAATGGTTTCAAAGAAACGCGGTAATGAGGTAAAACTAAATTTCGGTGGTTCCTAATCTTGGTCAACGGGTACACGGTTAAAGTTCCTTTCCCGTCGTCTCATCAATGGGATGTCCAATGAAACTATGGAAAATAAACGGTCTGCGTCAGTATCCGTGGTCCACCCAGGTGAACCAAGGGTCAGAACAATTCCCCTTATTCCACCAGGTGTACTTAGGGTCATAACAAGTTTCCGGAGTCCACCCAGGTGAACATTTTAAGTGGACCACGGGTAATAAACGCATATGCTGTCTTTCGTTGTTATTTGGTTTTTGTCTTAAGAAATTGACGGATTTTTTTTGCTTTTTGATATTCAATATAGTCAGAATATTTTTTGTAAAGGATGCCTTTATGCTCCTAATTAGATTAAAATTTCTATTCTTTCCGTGACAGCCTGCTTTTAAGGCAACACCAACTTATTTAGAAAAGAAAAATGTATTTTTAGCATGTAAGGTCTTGTAGGTTCAAGGTTCTTGTAGGTGGTCCAAATAAAAAAAAATCATGTCCTTTTCTGGGACTCAAACTATCTCTATACCAAATTTCATCTACATCGGTCACCGGTGTAAGCGTGAAGAGGTAACAAACAGACAGAATGACAGACAGACAGACAAACGTCTTGTTAGTCTTGTTTAGCTCCTGTGAAATTTCGTTTAGATTTTGAAACAGATACTAACTAATTAATATTATAATACAAAGAATAATGCTTATATTAGTCAGCCCGTTTTAATTACTTAAAGCTGTTTTTGTGAGGACCAAGAATATAGTCGCTTATGTCGAAATACAGGTTGTTGTCAACCTACTCGTAGTTCCAACGGATGTAGTGATGTATATAACTTTACACTTGAATTCATGAGGTTCCTCAAAATACATATATTTTTTCCCATACTTAGAATTGATTTATGACTAGCCATAATTTTACTATGATTATTAAATAGGAATAGACGATTTTATAAACATAATCATAATAGTGATTATTAGCAAAATCAAATTTTTTATTGACCTTAGTTGTCGAACATTCTTTGTTTTAATATTCGGTCGTTAAACGAGTGTCGACGATTATTAACTGCCATGTCTTGTCAACTTAGTCACACAGTAATTCAATTTCTGCATAGCATTATCTTATCGGGATATAAAATTTTCTCCGTGCTTTACCACCTCATACTCGAATTTTATATCACACAGTATGGCTAGTACCTGGTCTTGTAAAGAAATTTTACTAAATTACTAAATAATAATTTTAATATATGAAGAAGTCGATCAAATAGAGACGCTATTAGATTGGCCTAGTAACTTTGATTATTTTGATTCCCTTCTCGTATTTTAAAGATATGTGCCGCTCACATGTATACTTAGGTATGTTTAAGCAGCTCAGTTGAGATTATTTATTTTATTAGCGCGGTACAACAGCAGCTTTGAGTCGGGCACGAATCGGCAGCCATCAGACCTTGTCCCCATATGGGGTTTTTAAACAAATTAGGTAACGTGCCAATTGACGATGTAGCCTGAATTGGAGCTAACACGCCGCGCCGCGCGGTTTAGGCTGTGGCCGGTAGCACCAATTAGATGGTATGTGTAATTGTCGTTCATTTTTGCATGATTAGTCGTGCCTATGAAATTACTGTTAACAAATTTCGAGAGAAATTTGTGTATGTGACGCAGATGGTTTATTTTATGAGATGTGACCGAATCGTGACTGAATGAGGACATGATTCGTTTTGGTTACGTATTTTTTAACTGTTTTTCAAGCACAATATTATTCTCACAAGGGATTGACGTATCTCACTACCTCCAAATCTTTAAATCTTTGCGTTTGGAAGGAAATACATAAGCATATTAGAACAAAATAGTGTGATTTTAGTACTTACGAGATTCGTGCAATAAGTAAAAACAGCTTAAAACATCAGCAATATGAATGTGAGTTACATAATAGAAGTCCTCCTTAATGTGATACAGAACTAGTATCTTACACAGATAAGCACAATCGACGTAATTTAACAACATATAAATATGGTGCAATATGAATAAATTTAAGAATAATTAAAACAAAAAATATACTATAACAATGAACCTAAAACTAAAAACCTTAAAAAATAAAATATAATAACTAAAATACATTATTAAAAGGAGTCCCTTTAGTCAAGGTTCCGAAGATACTGGCAGCGTTCCCCCTTTGGATAGCTAGACTTATTCTTTGTCCGAGGTAGCTGCCAGCTCTTCGGTCTCCTGTGATGTCGACTAATCTTTTCGCTATTTCTTTAAAAAGCCTTATAGCGCTAGGACCCCACGGACCAAGGGTCTCGACACCGAATGGGACAAAATCATATTCGGAGCCTAGACCCCTGTATTTGCCTGCCTTAACTTTTTCAGCCGCTTCACAAGCCGCACCAGCTCTGTTGTTGGTTCCATGTAGATGGGAAGGGGGCAGCGTGTCTGAACAGGTTGCATCCCATACTAGCACCCGACCCATCTTCCATGGAATCAAACTCATACCGTCCGGTCTCTTGCCATCGTCTCTTGTGGTATTGCAAGAGACGATGGCTCAAGTAGACTTGGCACGTTGACGGTGGCAAGGGACCGGCGTATGATATCGTTAAGTGCGGCGTGTCTCGAGAAGCGGCCTGCACTTTTTTGGCAAGACAGTCCATGATGTCCTAGCTTGTCGACATCACTGCCGCAGGGACATTTATGAGGAGCGCAGACCGGGACCCCAAGCCGTAGACAGGTTGCCATTCGGAGTGTGTTAGGCTCAAGAAATGTGCCTGTATTTGTCGAAGGGTACGCGTGAAGCCAGTAGCCAAATAATAATAATAATAATAATAATAGAGATATACGAGATTATTATAATAATAATAATCATTTATTTCAGATAATGATAATAGAATTATAATCCATAGTTATTAGTACAAGTTAGTAACAATGTCGGGCTTATCCTATGTTAGTAGTATTAGTATATTAATTAATCAATCAATACCAAATTATCCGCCATATTAATTATATTCACAATTATAATCTATTCTACATGTCAATCAAATTCAGTTAACAATTAATTAATAGATATTTATTAATAGATTAATTAATAGATTATGTCTCAGTTTAGGAATCCATAACAGGAATAACAACTGAACAGAAATTTTGATCCACCTTTTATCCTATCCTGTCTGTTGAATTGAATTTGTGATTAAAAATATCGATCTGGTTTCAAGCTACCATCATCATTATGAAAATCATACTAACTGTACTAGAACAAGTTAAATAACCCACCACGTGTTAACATTACCATGCTCGCATTTTGAACAGCTCAAAAGCCGTAAACGTCGCGTTATCGAGACGTTTAATGATATAGGTAGTTTTGCCTCATGTTTGTGTGTGAGTGAATTTTTTTCAGCCTTGACACTAATTGCGTCACTATGCCCATTTTGGATTACTTTTGGTTCTATGTTTTAGAGCACTAGGAGATCATCGATTAACTCATTGAATCAGGGTACAACTTGTTGTTTGATCGTTTATCTTAAAAAGTTGGTAATATATATTGTTTATAACGTAACGTTGATCGATGCTGTTCAAATTTTTTTTAATAATATGTACAAACAAAGTCTCCCTATCCATCCATAGGTAAGGCCTGTGCCCTAGCAGTGGGGACATTAATAGGCTGATGATGATGATGACCATGACATACAAAGTCTCTAAAATGGAAAAGCTGCTGTTGATATACCTCATCATAATTTCTACGAAAACTACACTTCCGGAAATATCTTTCGTCCCATCAAGCATTTTAAGTATTGACGGTCCCTAGCTAAAAAAAAGTAACAGTGAGCTAAAAGTTATTTATTACCTACGCAGTTTTGAAGCTGATTTATTAACAATCTTTTCGTGTTTTTCAAATTATTTCTCAACCATCAACATAATATTTTTGCTATAGATCGTTGAAACTTGGGCCGTTACGCTAACACTAAGTGGGCCGATAGGTGAGTCCGGAAGTATATATCCCTGAAACTGTTATCGGGTTAAAATACAAGTTTTATATGCACAGCAGCCAAGCCTTGAATAATTTGATCTTCATAACGTGTGAGCTACAATCACTATTTAGTTTATATATTCATCGGATTAAGATGAGCAGATTAAAGGAACCTTTGTAGAAAGTACAAGTAACTTAACCGAAAAAGGATTGTCTGTCTAAAGAATATACCATCAAACATAAATTATCCTTTTATGTGCATATACAGGAATCTGATGGTGAAATAGTTAGCACGACAGGTGGAAGTTAAGCAACTTTAGCAATGACCGGTCATTAGGATAGGTGAGAAAAATAAGTAAGTTGTTTGTGCTTCGGAAGGCAAGAGTTAAGCCATTGGTCCCAGCTGCATTTGCAGTGGAGCAATTATTAGCACCTTTTGGGTGAGACACAGGGTTATGTGGGATTCTTCGGGGAGATCCAACAGTGCTTCCTCGCCTGCCGGAGTGGATTACGTGGGATCGAGAGACTCTCCTCTTTACCCCTGGCAGGGGGACCTCACCCTTGCGACCAGGGGGATACCTGGAAGCACCAGGGCATCCCCGCTCGACGGGTGAGACTGTGCAATGCGGATGGTAGACCACCCTGTCTGCCATCCGCTGGTCTCACTAGGGAGTCATTAGCTTCCACTAATTTGCACTGTGCCCAGGTAGTAGTTTATGGTCCGTTCTTCTTATTTGATGTGTAACATCTTTCCTCTCGCTTTCCTGCAATTTGTGGGAGTGATTTCGTGTGTAACATGAAGTCGCGAAAGCGCGCGCTATTTGATTTGATTTTAGAACATATAGACCAGGGTCGATAATTTTAAAAATGGTGAAAAGTGAAAAAAAATTATAGTAGGATGAAACCCATTAGAAAAGGTAGAGAGTATAACAAAAATGAAAGGAAAAATAAATTACGGGCGATCTGAGGTCGGGAAGGGGGAGGGGTGAGTTTTTAAGGGTAAAAAATGGTTAATCTCGATTTCCGGTAAAACTGCAAGTCCTATGAAAAAAAGTTAAATGGCAAATTTGTAGGTAATAAAAAGATCTACAACTTTTGTATCGACACTTTTTTCACATAACCTCAAAATTTATGTGAAAAATGCGAATAACCGAGTTTTTGGTTTTTGATTTTTATTTTTTGCAAAAAAAAATATTTTTTCACGAAATTTGGTGAAAACTTCCCTTTGTATGTCCCAAACATACAGTATTTTTTTTGATTTAAAATATTCATTTTTTCACTTTATTTTGACTTATATCCAAAAAGCACCCTAATTTTCAATCGAAAATTCTCACGTCAAAATATCTGCTTTTTTAAAAAAGTTGGGGTGTTTTTTGTTTGTTGAAATCTCTACTTTCTGATGGTATAAAAAAATATACACTACTATGATAAATGTTCTCAGAAAATGCAAATTAATAATGAAAAAAACTCGAATCCAAAAATCCTATTTTTAATACCTACTTACAACAACTATTTTTGCATGTTTTATGGATTTGTAATTTTTCTGTTTATCAATATAACATGAAATCTTACGTTTTTCGAGTAATTAAAGTGTAAATTTTAATAAATAGTTCAAAATTATACATAATGATTCAAATAAATTTTTCGGTTTGGAGTTTTTTTCATTATTAATTTGCAGTTTCTGAGAACATTTACCATAGTAGTGTATATTTTTTTTATACCATCAGAAAGTAGAGATTTCAACAAACAAAAAACACCCCAACTTTTTAAAAAAAGCAGATATTTTGACGTGAGAATTTTCGATTGAAAATAAGGATGCTTTTTCGATATTAAGTCAAAATAAGGTGAAAAAATGAATATTTTAAATCAAAAAAATTACTGTATGTTTGGGACATACAAAGGTAAGTTTTCACCAAATTTCGTGAAAAAAAATTTTTTTTTGCAAAAAATAAAAATCAACCACCAAAAACTCGGTTATTCGCATTTTTCACATAAATTTTGAGGTTATGTGAAAAAAGTGTCGATACAAAAGTTGTAGATCTTTTTATTACCTACAACTTTGCCATTTAACTTTTTTTCATAGGACTTGCAGTTTTACCGGAAATCGAGATTAACCATTTTTACCCTTAAAAACTCACCCCCTCCCCCTTCCCGACCTCAGATCGACCGTAATTTATTTTTCCTTTCATTTTTGTTATATTCTCTACCTTTTCTAATGGGTTTCATCCTACTATAATTTTTTTTTCATCCCACCACCTCGGAAAGTGTAATTTTGCGCTTCGAAATCTGGCTGGAAAATTCTATTTTATTCGCTTGAGCGGCAAAGTAGATTTGAATTTAGAACATCACATATAATGAGTACTCAATATAATTGTAAATTCAAAACGTCATTAAACCTATTTAATGTAACCTCTATGGTGCCAAATTTATGATTAGAACTTTTTAAATTGTGAAAAAATTTAAATTTGGAACCTTCTTGGTTTCTTTGTTTTATTTGCGTGCTTCGCGCCATTCTAGTTTTTCACGTTTTATTGCTTAAATATTTTGTCATTATAAATTGTTTTCTTTTTCATTTTGTCATTTCCTCGCTGAGGTGGGATGAAAAGTTACGTATTGCACTCGAGTGGAAAGATTTTTCACCTTGTGCTCGTTTGTTTCCCTCGCTGACGCTCAGGATAAGTTCTTATTGGAAAGCCTATATTATTATGGTAGGTGGCGAGATCATCATTATCATATTAGCCATACATGCTGAACATAGGCCTCCCCCAAGGACCTCCACTTCGAACGGTCTTGCGCTATTCGTAGCTTAGTTCTGCACCAGATCCTCGGTGCATCTCGTCATATAGAGATAGCGAGATAATATTAATGAAATTATGTGGTCAATGTCCACAGTCGTGAAGCAGGAGCGTCCACCGATGCGTGTCGGGCCCCACCCGGCGCTGAAAGAGAGGGGCCGAGCCATCCCCCCTGGGGGACCCCCGCCCAACCGCGGCCCGATCGCCATGCCGCCCCACGTCAGGGTACGCTCGTCCCCATTAGACGTGTACTTTGAGATCGACATCAAGGTCAGTTGGGTTCTGAGTGGAGCTGAGAGCATGCGGCTTGCGCAGGTAGGTCGGGGAGTTTGCAATGTCCCTGCAATATAGAGAATGTCAAATGCCTCAGTGACATCTTATTTGAATTATTGCAGGTATACAAAATGTTTAGTCAAGTTTTTTTTTGATTGGTTTTGTTTCTTAATGTATCGGATCAGTACTCGAAAGTTGAAATGACCTTGTTTGTTATGGGACATCATTATTTTACATTACTCTTCGTTATTTAAAATTAAGCTATAATGCTTTATATAACTGAATTCTAAATAACAAAGAGTAATGTAGTTTGTATTTTTGCCTTAGAATTTCAGGTCGAAATTCTTGTTAAGGCTCGTACTTAGGTTAAGTATAAAGAAGTTCTTTATGAAAGATGTTTTCTATTATTTTCTATTAAGTATAGATTTGATTCTTGACATTCGTATTTATATATATATATTACATAAATTATGACAAAATTTGGTCATAACCTGAAGAATCATTGCAAACTCCTTTTGATACATTCTAACATTTAGTTGCTCTGCAGCTTTCTGTCTACAAGCTGATCTAACACCTAACGCGTAAGTATAACTTCTATTGTGTTTGATTTCTAGTATTACTAAAACTTCATCCCGGAATAAAAAAGAATTCAATGAAACTGGCCCACTAAAAACAAATATCTACCATACTTTAATACAATAGGACAACGAATGAAGCTTTAAACAACATAAAACAGTAATTCACCAAAAACAATCGCAGAAGACGTAGGTGGCATGTGCTCTGCGCTTGCGCATCTTACTCACTCCAGCACTCAGTGGGAGGCACTTAATTTGTCGTGTGTGTTTCGTTCACATTTTCTCTCGCGTCGCACTGTGTGACCGTGTGTGACGTAAAAACCTGTTTGAATTTAGCGTAAAGATTTGAATGCTTTCCACATTTAGCATCAGTTTACATCAGTAAGAAAAAAATGTGCGATTGCCTGCTTTAGCTACCAATGCATGAGTAAACAGCCACATTACCAACAAGTAGCGACATAAATATCATGAAATTATGAGTCTCCTAAAAGAAGTTATGATCGGTTACAAATTGTTTGGAAACATCGGTTTTGAACGCATTACGGTTTCTTTCCGTTTCCAATTACTATAAATCTGCAGTATCAAAATGGATAAAATAATTACGTCACAAAACCATGCTGTTTGGTTATCTCTAAGCAAAAAAATATCGATAAATTTTAAATCCTATAATCGTTAAATACATTCTTGGTTTATTTCGATTCGAACCTAACCCAACCCTTTTAGGTTGCCCTCTAATCCTTTGTAAAATAAATCTCTTGATTGCAAAAGCAAGCTGCTAATATCATATTCTTGAAAAGTACAATATAAGTACTTTTCTATAATATGATATTACTGTTTGGTTGGATGACAAAGTGTGTTCATTATGCACAGGTTTTGCTCTTCCTACCACATCCCTTAAAAAATATCAAATGCACAAACTCTGATTTGCATGAAACCTTTCTCATGTACAGTTAGTATGTAAAATTTGCTGTCCTCGATCGCAGTTACAATACATGAAATCTTACGAGGTCTCACTCGAAACTCGGCCGGCGTGCAGTGTGAACACCAAAACAAACATAAGGCCAGAGTAAACAGGGATTGCACGTACTTACAAGAGTATGTATGCGCCAGCGAGCGCTTTTGACACGTTTGGAGCAAAATAGAGGCGGCCGGCGATTGAGCTTATTCCGACACATTCGTCAGATTCTGACGAAAAGACTTAAATTCCGTTTTTGTCAGAAAAAAAACAGCCTATGATTTATTTTGACGAAAAACTAATTTGACGAATGTGTCGGAATTCGATTGAGCTCCACCTAGGAGCGACTTGCAAACCACTGAAGAAATTTTGAGTATGTATCTTAATCATGCTTGTGTGAATTTAAATTTGTGTAGGGGTGAAGAGCTAGTGCGATTTTTATTTATTTTGAATGGAAAAATGGGACCAGAGCTTGGTTTGGTACCTATTAGCAGTTTCAAAGGCGCTACACTATGAAAGATATAGAATTACTTCAGTTACTCCGTGATCCCCTGGCGCTTGCAACTGTGCCAAAATATCGGGGACGCGCAAAAAATAAGGTACACTGTAGCAATCCCGTTTATAAAAAATATTATTATAAAGATATTGAGAATTCTTACTATGTCAGATTCCTGGAAGCATGCTTTTTCAGCCGATTACGAAACTGCTCTGTCCGTTTTGGGCTTTTACAATGTACATAGAAAATTTGCAGCTATTGCATTCTTTTTTTTTATAATCAAGTTGGCAGCATATTACTAAGAACAAAAATGACTGAAAAAAGCTCACGGTTTCGTCAAGCTTCAAAGTTTCACCCATTTATGTGGCCAGAAAGCTTTTTGAGCACGCATTTGAAATGCTGATGCAATACAGTATGCATTAAGCGATTGGTTTCCTCTTCACCGTATTAACATTTGTGTACTGTTGAACTTAAAGCAAATTTTCAATATGTTGCTGCACACTGCTGTATTTGTTTGAAGAGGGATGTAAAACTATTATTTACTTCTAAAAATAAGACCCACACAGACCAAATATAAAATTGAAAACCATTCCTAAATTGTAATTGAGTGCAATGATGAATTACAATTATTTTACTTAAGAAAACGATGTATAGTTTTTGGGTAATATAACTTGACTTGGCAAATACGATTCAATCTTTTAACAATTGGTATCGTCCGGCAGCCTCTCGTACCTTGAGTGTGCGAGGCGAGGCTAGAAAGAATCAACTGCTAAGCGGATGATGTCATCCTCATTATTTCGGGGCTGTGACCGCCTATCTTGTGACACATAGTTGATATGACCATCCATTCGATAATCATGTTATGACAAATTGACGATAATGTCATTAGAAACGTTTTAAGAAGCACATCCAATATCTTAAACTGCATCAATTTTGGGAAACTATTCTTGCACTCCTCCGTACTCATTTATATGTCTACCAATATATGAACTTTCTTATTAAAGTTGATTTATTATACAAGTACCTAATATATAATCTATCATATTGGAATTATTTTCGAAAGTGGAATAATAAAACTTACTACTTATGTTCCTTAGCTGTCTATTGTCAAATACAGTTTTCTGAAATATTCTTTTCCATGGTCCAACGACCAAGACTGTACTGTACTGTTATAACTCCGTGAATCGTCGTCGACCATGTTCAAAAGATAGTCATTATTATGAACGCAGTTTGTATATTTTTACTTCTCAATAGATAAACTTGTAGAGACGAAAATGATGTTATGTAAAACTTCACAAAAGCCGAGAGGTTTCGTCAACCGCCCATTTACATGACAAACGCTTGGATACATCCATTCGTGTTTTACATGTAGTACCTACACTTCCAACGGCAATAATAGTAATGTTAATTCATTTCAATGTTGTTTTCTAAATTTTGTCTCTTGTAGGCTTTCGTTTAGTTAAATTGTTGGTAGACAACCAGCTGTTCGAAATGCCTGTGATATTGCCTTTTCTTATTCTTCTCCTTTTCTTGTTCCAGAACATATTTCTCCTGAGTAGTTGCTTTTTTGTTATACTAACGAATTTTGTCTAAGGATATCTCCTGCTCAAGCAAAATGTAATATATTATTATATTTTCTATCTATAGACAGAAAAAGCAAACCAATATTCAAATCATTAATATGTTTTGATTGTGCAGAACATTTTTAAGAAAGATAACCACTTACAAAGCACTGATCATACATTATATTGTTTTTCATTACGGGAATTCTCTATACTAATGTCTATTTCTATACTCTGTGTCTAGGCCAGGCGTGCCAATGCCAAGACACAATTTATTATGATTTGTTACTTTTCTTTATAGAGGACAGACAAGATAGGCAAGTTGGTATCGAAAGAAATGTTTTGAGAAAATCGGTATTGTCATGGCGAACAAATATCTAAAAACAACAGAGTATAATAGAGTGACCACGATTTCTGGAAATAATCCAAAATGCATTGTCAAAATAAGGTGAAGAGTGTTTTATTTAAAAGAAGAGCGTGCGTGGGAGTCTATAGAGAATTGCTTGACCTTTTCATCTATTAAATAAATAATATACATAGTATTTAATGTTTAGTAACAGATAGATTTGATTACTTGCTGAGTGACTGCATACGCATTCTGAATTAGAGCTTAGCTTTAGAGCAATAATAACCGAAAAGTGTAAAATTTGTAAGTGAAATTCTGATAACCACTGTACGGAAAAATGCGGTGCAGGAGATGCGAACCTGTGCGCTTCACAGAATATCTTAAAACCGATGCGTTTTAGTTCCATCTATTTCTACACTGCGTGTCTAGGCCACGCACGCACGTCAATGCCAACAGGTCCGATTTTCATTTGTTTGTGTTTGTATGGTGTGGTGACAGAACTTGTAGCTTTAGCATTTTGCATTTCTTTTATTCTTCTGATTAAGTGGTCGGATCATCGTTGGTCTACTCTTGAGCTTTGCAAACAATGTGACAGTAGTTCAATAAAAGTATTTTAATTTATTGCCATTGTATTACCACGACGATATCACTCGGTTAGCACGCTGGGTCTGCGATTTTGGAAGGTAGCAACTTTCGCAATTATAGGTGTCTGTGCTTTGGAAGGTTTTCGTCCGTCAGCTCGTATCTGCAGTTGTCAGCACCCGCCCATCAACTGGTTGGCTTGGTTGTTCATTCCCCTTTTTCTCTATTCCATTCATAAAGAAGGCCCCTGCCCCAGCTCTGGAGATATTAATATGCTGGTGATGATTCTTCATCTTATTTTTAATGATAATTGTTTCTGTAAGGCCTTCTGGCAAACAGGCATTATCTAATGTGTTCCCAGATTCAAAAAAAGTTTCTTGATTCGAAAATTATGAAAAAAGAGTACATCATGCTTTACTAATCTATACTTATAATAAATCTGTAGAGGGGTCAATTCTGTACATGAAATACATTTTCAAAATAACTATCAGGGGGTGATTAGTGATCAATACTGATGCCAAAAATGCAATCAGTAAAATTTTTGTCTGTCTGTCTGTCTGTCTGTGTGTATGTTCCTTATAGAAACAAAAACTACTCGACGGATTTTAACGAAACTTGGTACAATTGTTCTTCATACTCCTGGGCAGGTTATAGTATACTTTTCATCACGCTACAATCAATAGCAGCAGAATAATGAAGGGAAATGTTGGGAAAACGGGAGAAGTTATTCAATTTTTTAAGCTTCCGTCGCGTGCGCAGCCTTAATGGTTAAAGTTACATAGAAATTATATATGACGGAAATATTCTACATAAAATTTTCTAAAAAACATCCCGCAACAGCATATGTCTATCTTTTATGGTTGACTTACAATAACACGTGTAACTCCTGATAGCTTAGCAGTTCGGAATATTCTGATTATATTTGTTTACTCTTACGTTTATAATACTCTCACTCATCCCTAATTTTAAAAAGTTAACATTATTACCTATACAATAAAAAAAGAATCATAGAAATCGGTATAGAAACACCAAACTTATACATGAAATAAATAAGCCATCGCGCCGTCGCACGTGAATACTGAATCATGCTATAAGGATTTATTTTTGTGTAACGGATAAGACAAAATGATCGACCAATGGGCGGTATCACAGTTTTATTTTGTGGTGATTTCCGACAAACCTTACCGGTAATACCACGGGGAACCCGAGCCGATGAGGTTAGGGCTTGCCTGAAAAGCTCTTATTTGTGGCGTGATAAATAATCGGTGCATTTGACTATAAACATGCGAGTGAGAACTGGAGATAACCCGGATGATCGTGAATTTTCTGATATATTATTAAGGATTGGTGAAGGTCCTATCCACTGCTACACCAAGGAAAACTCATTCTGACGCTTGAATTATGTTGTATAGTGCAATCCCAACAACATCTCATATCGTCAGTTTACGGTGACGTGACAAATATCTATATATATAAAACTCAAAGGTGACTGACTGCCATAGTGATCTATCTATCAACGCACAGCCCAAACCACTGGACGGATCGGGCTGAAAGGACAATGTTAAAATTGGCCTAAGAACCAACAACAATTTGGCATTTATGATAATTCTTAGTATATTTTTTGCGATAATTATCAGTATTTAGATTGTGACGGACACTTCCAGTTAAGTAAGCTAAATTAAAAAGTTAAAAAATTATCTGAGACAATAAATACCATTTTATGTGTATAATCTATTTCAGCGCTGCAAACAAAACACTCGTTCTTCCTAATGCCGGCACTTCACTTGGCTATTCGTATTTGCTATTTTAAAACATGACATCAGTCTGTCCTTTTCATTCCTAATTAAGCATGACAAGGACAAACTGTTGTCAAGTGAACCTGAAAACTTGTTGCTCTGTGGTTGTGGAGCATGCAGTTTGCATTCGTAGTAATCTTTCGTGCATTCCAAAGAGTAGTTTAATATACCGGAATGTGCATTCTCGTTTCGGATTACCTGTTGTGTGTGTTTATTTGCGATTGTTTTTCCTTTAATTTAACTATTGCGGCTATCTAATATGCCATCGATGTTACCAAAGAGCAGAGCCTTTATTACCAAGTGCTAGTGAACCTGTGCCACAACGTCCTGTGAGGATCATACTGCCAAATTATTCAAGAACACCTAATACTCATTCACGCTGCATATTTACACAATATACATGTGATATACAAATAAATACAATAAACAATATGTAACAGTTATGTGAAAAATAGTCAATAAATAAGAAGCAAATCTACAGTTTTTATTTTATTCATGATTCCTACCTAACCAAGTTTTTCCTAATAGTTATTCTTTAAAATCGCACCCAATAAAATGAATTACTTGTAATATTAATTCACTTCATACTGAGTTCATACTAAATTCATAGGTGGACCTATGTTTCATTGATAATTAAACATAACCTCAAAAAAAAATTAGTTTTCCTAATAATTTAAGTTCTCAGAAGTGTCCGTCAATAATCATTGTTTTTACAGTCATTTACTTACGATTTTGAATCTAGAAAATAATATTTCATGATTGTTGGTTCTTAGGCTAACTATGTATGGATGCTGAACAATGTCCTTTGGCATGCAGGTAGATGTTATGACGTAGGCATCCGATAGGAAAGGATTTTGATCAATTCCACCCCCAAGAGGATAAAATAGGGAATGAAAGTTTGTATTGTGGCTAACCCACATATCTACACGGTGGAACACACACACACACACATAAAGTATTAATATATTTATATATACACATACACCATATATATCAAGTACAAATAATAAAATATCATTATTATAATATACATACATATAAACTAACATTAAAAACACTTACATTATAAATACATTATACAATAATAACATATTCACAATAAATCGACAAACATACAGACCGCACGTAAAAATATTTATTATGTATCAAAAAGTGTGGTATGCGCGCTGACCGCGAACCGGTCCGGCCGCCTGCTGCGGCCGAGTCGCCGTCCTCCCCGCGCCTCACCTCCTACCCGTTCGGTCGCGGAGCTCATTCAAAACGCGCTCTCGCACCAGTCACAATCCGACTACTAGACGGGGAACCCGTGCCACTAGCTTGATAAATATTTACATGTTTATGTTATTTGTTATTCGTTTTCCAACTGTTTAATATCTGCCTGTCACTCTGTGCTGTGTTGCTTTACCTTCTGTGCTGTACTCCCTTCTAAATTTTGTAGTAAACGTTGATATACAACAGGACTTATTCATTATAACTTCTTACAACATATTTATCGTCCGCTAACGCTTAGCGCCACTACAACTGGTGACCCCGCTTTTGAACATAAGCAGAATGAACGACGACGGACAACAGCCGAACGGCGACAAGCAAGAAACCGTTGGAAATTTTTCAAACACGATGATGCCTGCCCCGGAAACTTTTCGAGTCGGTGTGAGAATACCTCCGTTTTGGCCGGAAAAACCAATGATATGGTTTTCACAAATCGAAGGACAATTTGCGATGGCCCGGATAACTGACGATAATACGAAATATTATTATGTACTTTCGCACCTCGATCGTCAATATGCAGTTGAAGTAGAAGACGTTATAACCTCACCACCGACTAATGGCAAGTATGAAAAGCTGAAAACAGAGCTAATCAAGCGACTTTCAACGTCGAGTGAGAGAAAAGTAAAACAACTGTTGCAATCCGAAGAGCTTGGGGATCGCAAGCCTTCTCAATTTCTGCGACATCTGCAACACCTTGCCGGTCCCAGTATTCCCGAGAACTTTTTACGCACGATATGGACGAGCCGATTGCCAAACAATTTACAGACAGTGATTGCGTCACAGATGACTTTATCACTTAATGACCTAGCCGACTTAGCAGACCGTGTACACGATATTGCTCCAGCATCACCGGAAGTGGCAGCGGCTAGTAGATCTACTACGCAATCGACACTGGACATAATGGCGCGGAGTATAGCTGAACTTACGAAGCAGGTCAGCGCCCTTACTGCGGAAGTGCATAGCCGTTCCCGTCCTCGCCATAAGCAAAGCTACCAGGACAGACAGAGACATCGGACACCCTCGAAGCGTTCCTTATCCAACTACCGAAAATTTCCGCAGTGTTGGTATCATTTTAAATTCGGTAGTCAAGCCAAGAAGTGCATCAAACCCTGTGACTTTAAATCGGGAAACGCTCAGGGCAGTCAGTAATGGCGACTGATGATTGCCCACCGTCATTGCCCAACGGTCGCCTTTTCGTAACGGATCGCAAGTCGAAGATGCAATTTTTAGTGGACACCGGAAGTGACTTATGCGTATACCCTCGTTCTGCATTGCGTGATCGCCGCGATAAGACGAATTACCAACTCTGTGCTGCAAACGGTTCGAACATTGACACTTATGGTTATATACAGTTTAATATTGATTTAGGGTTACGCAGAGATTTTAATTGGAAATTTGTTGTAGCAGATGTTACTAAAGCTATTATTGGTGTTGATTTTTTATCTTATTATAATTTACTTATAGATGTACGTAATAAACGAATTATTGATGGCATGACAAAATTAACTTCTGTAGCTTGTATTGTTCCCAAATGTAGATCAATCCCCAGTATTAAGGTTGTGACTGGTTTTTCAAAATATCATCATTTGCTCTCTGAATTTAATGAAATAACTAAACCACCAGGCGTATATCACACACCTAAACATAACACTGTACATCATATTCGTACCACACCTGGCCCCCCTGTTTCATGTTCACCCCGCAGGTTAGCACCGGACAAGTTGAAAATTGCCAAAGCTGAGTTTAATGCGATGTTGGCAAGTGGCGTAGCGCGCCCTTCCGAATCACCTTGGGCATCTCCGCTACACCTCGCTCCTAAGAAAGATAAAGGATGGCGTCCATGTGGGGACTATAGGATGCTGAACTCCAGGACGATACCAGATAAGTATCCGATAAGGCATATACATGACTTTTCACATAATCTTTCTGGTTGTTCCGTATTTTCTACAATAGACTTAGTAAAAGCTTACAACCAGATCCCTGTTCACGAAGAGGATATCGCGAAAACTGCGATCACTACACCCTTCGGACTCTTTGAATTTCCGTCCATGACGTTTGGTTTACGCAATGCGGGCCAAACTTTTCAGAGGTTCGTTGATGAAATGACCCGTGGCCTGGATTTCTGTTATAGTTATTTAGATGATTTTTTGGTGTTCTCAAGGTCACACAGAGAACACGAAGGTCATCTACGTCAGCTTTTCTCCCGCATGAAGGACTATGGTATAGTGATCAATACTTCTAAGTGCGTCTTTGGCGCATCAGAGGTAACGTTTCTAGGCTATAACATTTCTCAACAAGGAACCACACCTCTGGAAGGTAAGGTCCAGGCCATTAAGGAATTCCCTGTACCCACAACGGCTAAGCAACTTAGGCGATTTTTAGGGATGATAAATTTTTATAGGAGATTTATTCCAGAAGCAGCCAAAATCCAATCACCATTGAATAGCTTACTCACTGGTTCAATAAAAGCCTCACAACCAATTGTCATGGACAAAGACGCGATGAGAGCTTTCGAGGAGTGTAAAGAGAGTTTGTGTAAAGCAACAATGTTAGCACACCCAGATCCGGAAGCCAAGCTTGGACTCTTTACGGATGCTTCTGAAGAGGCAATTGGAGGAGTCTTACAACAGCGAAAGGACGGCAACTGGCAACCTCTTGCCTTCTTTTCACGAAAGTTGAGCGCGGCTCAAAAGAAATATTCGGCGTATGATCGAGAGCTTTTAGCTATTTACGAAAATATTAAATATTTTCGGCATTGGCTTGAAGCTACTCATTTCACAATATACACTGACCACAAACCTCTCTGTTTCGCTTTTCGTGAACGGAAGAGTACTTGCAGTCCGCGTCAGTACAGACATTTAGATTTAATTTCCCAATTCTCAACGGACATTCAACATGTCTCAGGGAAAGATAATACAGTCGCGGACACACTCTCTCGTATAAATGAGCTCAGTGAACCAATTGATCTGGAGCAGATGGCAAAATTGCAGAAAACCGATTCAGAATTGACTCATTACCTTAAAGAAGAATCATCATTGCGTATTAAAAAAATGGTTCTACCTGGAAGTCGAACGGAATTGTACTGTGACATCAGTACATCGACTCCCAGGCCCTTTGTACCGAAACTTTTGCGCAAACAAGTATTTGACAGTTTACACTCATTGTGTCACTCTGGGGCTAACGCCAGTGCAAAACTTGTAGCTCAACGTTATGTTTGGCCGCAAATGCGAAAGGATTGTCGAGAATGGTCCACGGCATGCTTAGCTTGCCAACGCACAAAGGTAAATCGACACGTTAAAACCCCTTTGGGTACCCTCGATTTACCAACAGCGCGGTTTAAATACGTTCACATAGATCTTATCGGTCCTCTACCACCTTCCCAAGAATATCGTTATTGTTTGACTGCTGTCGATCGCTTTACGCGATGGGCCGAAGCTGTCCCCATAACTGATATTACCGCGGAATCCGTGATAAAAGCATTTCTACTGGGTTGGGTCGCTCGTTTCGGTTGTCCGACCGTTGTAGTTACTGACCGTGGAAGACAATTTGAGAGTGCAACGTTTCAACAACTCTCCAAAACACTTGGCTTTAAACATCGCCGAACAACTGCATATCACCCACAATGCAATGGTTTAGTTGAGCGTTTTCATCGCCAACTTAAAGGTGCCATTATGTGTCATGCTGATAGCAGTTGGTCTGAATCATTGCCGTTAGTATTGCTTGGCATTCGAAGTTCTTTTAAAGATGACCTTCAAACATCTTCGGCTGAACTAGTCTATGGCGAACCCTTGAGACTACCAGGCGAATTTTTTGGTCATAATGTTGACAAGTGCGCCACTGATCTGACTGATTTTTCAGTACGCATCAGATCATTTGCTAACAGCTTGCAACCTGTTCCCACATCAAACCACTCCAATAGAAAGGTTTTTATATACAAAGACTTATCTTCGTGTTCGCATGTTTTCCTTCGCGAAGACGCTCAAAAAGGAGCTTTAAGACCAGCGTATACTGGACCTCATGAGGTAATCGAGAGAGGACCCAAAGTGTACAAAATTTGTGTCAAAGGAAAAGAAGTCACAGTATCAGTAGACCGGCTAAAACCAGCCTACATATTGTCAGACCCTGCCAACACTGACACGACGGCACGTACGGAGACTAACAACAGTAATACTGTCATAAAAACTACACGTTCCGGTCGAAGAGTTCGATTCCCTGACTTTTATCGTCCTTAAACATGGACTCTCAGGGGGGAGTGATGTGGCTAACCCACATATCTACACGGTGGAACACACACACACACACATAAAGTATTAATATATTTATATATACACATACACCATATATATCAAGTACAAATAATAAAATATCATTATTATAATATACATACATATAAACTAACATTAAAAACACTTACATTATAAATACATTATACAATAATAACATATTCACAATAAATCGACAAACATACAGACCGCACGTAAAAATATTTATTATGTATCAAAAAGTGTGGTATGCGCGCTGACCGCGAACCGGTCCGGCCGCCTGCTGCGGCCGAGTCGCCGTCCTCCCCGCGCCTCACCTCCTACCCGTTCGGTCGCGGAGCTCATTCAAAACGCGCTCTCGCACCAGTCACAATCCGACTACTAGACGGGGAACCCGTGCCACTAGCTTGATAAATATTTACATGTTTATGTTATTTGTTATTCGTTTTCCAACTGTTTAATATCTGCCTGTCACTCTGTGCTGTGTTGCTTTACCTTCTGTGCTGTACTCCCTTCTAAATTTTGTAGTAAACGTTGATATACAACAGGACTTATTCATTATAACTTCTTACAACATATTTATCGTCCGCTAACGCTTAGCGCCACTACAGTATGAAACTTTGTCAATTTTAAACCGATCGGGCTGAGACTTTGCATGCAGGTATAAGAAGAATCATAGATGAATGTCATTGTGTATAATACAAGCCTGAGAACAAAAACTGTAGTCTACACTTCAGCTCTACACCGAAGCGAAGCGAGGGCGGGCCACTAGTAATTAATAATAACCCGTTTAAGTGTCACATGTAAGGAGTTGCAACTATAGCATTTAATATATATACAAACTTGATTAAAAGCGACAGTCGTTGGAATCCCATTAGGATTTGTGTCATTAACATAAACATTAGTGACTGTGTTAGTCGTTTACTAGTCTTTAGTTTTTATATACATCCATACTTTTGTGTTTAGTTTAGTTAGTAGAATGATTAGTAATCACACTAATCATTCAACATCATGAAGCACAATCATCCATAGTCAATTTATCAACTATCAGGTTGTAACGTTAATTTTTCGTTCACATATTCAATATGTAATGACATTTATCTGTTTGACCAGGACCAAACGTGGATTATCGTACTATTATCTCCGAGATTTAGATAAGTCGTTGGTAAACAACACATTGTCAAAGACTATCGCTGTACACTAATTGGTACTATAGTTCTCTCTGGCCCTAAACGTATTTTAGATGTAGGTCCAAATACTACTGGCAGGACGGCACTGTTAATGTCTATCATCACACACAGGGGCGTATTGACAAATCTGGCGCCCCAGGCCACATATGATTGCCCTAGAGTAGCCCGATTTTCATAATAATTTTATTTTTAGAAAGGGTATACTCCGAAGTTGTTCCCATATAAATTTGAAAAAAAAACGACTTAAGGTTATGAAAGTTGATTGTTCACTCGCTTATTGTAATTTATGACCACGCATAACTTTTTACAGAGTAGTCCGATTCTGATGATTCTTTTTTATTGGATAGGGTATACCTCGAAGTTGGTGTCAGATAAAAAAGAAAACACAAATCTTACCCTAAAGGTGGGTGGTGTGCCCATTTTAACTAATGAGCAGATTGATGAAAACACATATTGGGCAAAAAACAAGCTATGATGACTATTTTTTTCTTCTTCGTTTATCAGGTAGATTATCAAAAAGTATTGGACACGTATTTTTTCTTTTTTCACATAATATAAACATTGCAGAGATATATTGATTTGGAAATTCGCATGACGTCACGTTTTACAATTAAGTAAGGACAATTTTCACTCAAAAGCGACGTTGCGAGCCCCTACTCCCAAACTTTGACGCGCTATAACTTTGTCATTTTTTGGTCGATTGCCCAAAGAAAAAATACGTGTCCATTATTTTTTGATCATCTTACTGACAGACTAAATAGAATTTCGTTTACTGTATCCCGTCATCACCCCTATTCCACGCGGACGAAGTTGCGTTGCTCGGGTTGGGGTCTCTTATTATTACCGGGAATAAATGCTTGATTTTATGCAGCCGTTTTTGTTTGATGCGATTTCAGAATACAGGAAAGGTGTTATACAAAAGTCCTAAATATTTTAAAATGATAATACATTTCTATCTTTTAAAGGACTAATACTCTGGAATGAGTATTCTAAGCCAGTCTTAAAGTATCCTATGTCTCATTCCAGTTCATAAACTATATGCGTGTCTTTCATCCTAATACGTTCAGTAGTTTTTGAGTGATTGAATAACAAACTTTAACATTTATAATATTAAGAGGGACTACGATACTTTTCGCGAATATTTAATATATTTATTTGTTATTATAATGATTCTTAACAACTTAGGGACTTCTTTTTAAGGTCTACACTACAGTGTTTATCATCAGTATGAAAGCAGAGGAAGAGAGAAAAAACAATTGAACCTTAGAACAAGTTAATTAAAGGTAATATTGGCTGTATGGGCTAACCAGGACCTTACCACAGCATTAGCTGATATGACAATGTGTCGCACCAGCGCAGATATTCTGGCAGGATTCTGAAATTCCAACATGAAATGAAATAGTTTTATTGTTTCATTTTCTGCCCCATCTTTGATGTATCAAATTAACTTCCATACCAAAACACGACAGAGACAGATTGATTGACTGAGTTTGTTGATTCTGTTCTCGTATTGTTTTCATTAAAAACATGTGCTGAGAATATTTTACCATAAGTATGTATTCATTTAGGACCCAGTTTCGTCGACGTGACGGACAATAGGAATCTGTTCACACTAGAAAATAAGGAAAAACGCAGAACATCACCGATCAGTTGGTTCAGATGTTCCGAATAGGCGATAGTTTGTAGCTTGTCACTATTTTCAAATGCGTCGTTATAGAATTAGCAATATCTATCTCCAATGTCCCCTTCTCCCCCACCTCCATACTATTAATTCATAAAAAATAGTACAGTGGTTCAGTTATTAAAAGAAACATTACTTTTGCATTTATAATTAAATTTTGGTATAAATGGATGTTTTCTAGATAGATTTCTTTTAGTGTCTTTGATGCTCTGAGTGTTACCACCGCCACCACAGTACTTATCAATATTTATATAAAGATCGGGAGCCTTTACAGCTGCACAGACTTCGCCTGCCTGAGCGATTTTTGCAGACTTTTTCCTAGTGAGTGTCACGAGAATTAGTTCTGAGAGGATACACCCGTCACCGGATACTAGTTCTCTCGTTTACCTAGAAACACTGAAGTCTAGAACTGTGCCTTTCCGTAGCTCTTTCCTTCCTCGGACAACATAGTTATTGAATGAGCTCCCCTCCACTGAGCTCCCATAGTGCTATAACAATCATGGTTCTCTTCAAACGAAGCTTAAGATTTTTCCACGTATGACAGCGGCTTCGTTGTGTCACTGACATCAAGTGACCCGTTAGCTTGTCTGCTTTCTACTTAAAAGCCCTTCAAAGACATCGGTATTGTCCTTTTGTCAATTTATGTATTAACTTACCTAAGGAGAATTTGAAGACTGTCTTCTACCTGCGGTTTGCTGAAAGGAAAGTTCCACGGTAATAAGTTTGTGTGCATAACAGATCGACATCACGCGCCCACCGTATCCGTCCGAGTTATTTTCGGTCTCGTAAAGTTACATCTATATGCTCACATGTTTTGATAAGCGCACGACGACGTTTTGCCAAATTGCGCAATTCCTCTCTTCAAACGTTCGGATGGCTGGGTTAGATCGCTGTTACGATACTGTCTGAATTAGGCCTTTGCCAGATGTCTAATCAAACTAAGAGCATTTGATGGAATTCATATCTGATTCCTAAGACCATCAGCCAAAAATGCTATCAAATAGTCAAGTTTGAAAACTCATTGCATTCGGAGGAACATTCTGTTTAGATTAAGGGGTTGGAATTATTTTTTGATTTTGTTTTTGACTTTTTTAGTTTGTTTTCTGATGGAGAAAGGTAGGAGAATTAAGGTTTGCTTGTGCCTTTGTTCACATAACTTGGACAAACAGTGGTTTCTCCAAATAACCACAACATTTGTTTTCGATACAGCTTAGGTGCTTAACAGCGCATTGGTAAGTTTGTGCGTTTAGTGTGGGTCCGTTCTTGCTCTGGGATAAAACCCGTTCTCTCTATGGTCTTTTGTCTATAACAAAGGCCATTTTCCCAGCAGTGGCGATAAAAGCCTAGTAATAATATTGGTACTCTGGAATGCAGAAAATATTTTTTAGTAGTTTAGAGTATCCCTCACCTCTATGCGAAACTAGATGAATTTGAAGATACACTTTATATTGCACTCTATTGAGTTATGGAAGGAGTGCTCTCTAGGAATTTGATAACCATACTACTCGACCATAAACGTCAAATAAAATAAAATGCTCAGATAATTTCTACATTGAAAATCGAAATAAAATTACTCATTTTTGATAACGCTCAATTCACCGAGACGCCACAAAACTGCCAATGAAGTACGTCAAACATGAATGTTTACTTTCAAAAAAATATGTCTGCGCATCAGCAGCTATCACACCGCAACCACCGGAAGCCATCAAACCATAAACTGGGTACCAGCAATATTTATAAATTCAGCAGGCCAGTCTTCCAGAAACATTCAACCGGCGATGAACCGGCAGGAGACTTTTCACCATATTTGCTTGTGCTTAAAAAGATATTTGTTTAATACTCGTGATAAAATCGTATCGGGCCGTGCGTCGATTATGAAAACACGTTAGAAACGGAAACTGGTAGTACTGATGCCATTTCATTGAATTCATCTTTCATGAACGGAAACTTTATTTTCGAGAAAGCGTTGAATTTGTTTTCGTAAATTCAAAACTCTTTATGTAATGCCACACTTTGATTTTGAAGCAAGTGGTGGTTCCATCAGTATTCATAAATGTGAATACGCTTGTAAGTTTTTTGCAGAGACAACAAATTAAAAGCTTTGACATACAGTTTTAAATGTTATACGATAAGTTTTATTAAAAAAAAGTACCTACCTATTTATATCCTTCGAGTGCGAGAGTGGCGGACAAGCTTTAGGATTAAAGGCACATATCACTGGAGGATTTTGAAATGAAAAAGGTAGGTGTAATAATTTAAAAATATTCATCTATACAAATATTATAAAGAGAAAACCTTTAATTGTTTGTTTGTTTGTATTGAATAGGCTCCGAAACTACTGGACCGATTTAAAAAAATCTTCCACGTTTAGAATCCTGCATTAACCCTGATGAACATAGGCGTAGAGTATTTTCAAAAAAGTTAGGGTTCCGTATGAAAACTTCGATAACTACCAACCCAGGCTGTGAAAAAATCAAAAATGTAAGCCAACGCAATCAAAAGATACAGCCGTTTATGCCGCAAATTTTCGAAACTCGCAAGGGAATCAAAACCTACAGGGTACTTCCCGTGAACTCAGAATCTTGAAATTTGGTACGAAGCAACGTCATATATCACAGATTAAGGAAAAATAGCGAAAACCGTAAATTTTTTAGTTACCTCACATATTTTACGGAGCCATGCGAGTCCGACTTGCACTTGGCTGGATTTTTTTTTCTTTGAGAAGTGAAATAAAATATTTCAATAATGCAATGCTGTCTTTACTACATAAACGCTTAAAATGTATTGCTTGGGCTATTAGAAAAGAATAAC
Source organism: Chilo suppressalis (assembly GCA_902850365.2). Classification (NCBI taxonomy): domain Eukaryota; kingdom Metazoa; phylum Arthropoda; class Insecta; order Lepidoptera; family Crambidae; genus Chilo; species Chilo suppressalis. Next base: position 4,485,929 of record OU963912.1, on the reverse strand, counting down.
CAGTGTTAATTGCTTCTGTAAATAATACATTGTAACGACACCCGTCATGTGAGCGGTTACGAAAGCCTTTAAAATTTATTGTTCACGCTTTCTGTTGGTTTTTTTTTTGTGGCTACTTACAGACTAGTTTTAATTTTCTAAAAAATCTGTTGGATATAAGTATAGGTACAGCATATATTTGTTACATTATAGTTTTACGAAATATAAGCATCGTAAAGCCATTACGGGCGCGTCCAATTGAAAATGTGTTGTAAACTTGCAGGTTGAATATGGATAAAACGTAACATTTTTTTCCTTCGTCTATCAGATAGATTATATCAAAAAGTATTGGACACGTATTTTTTCTTTATTAACTTAATCAAAACTTTACAGAGATAATTATGTTGATTTGAAATGTCGCATGACGTCACGTCTTGGTACAGTTTTTACATAGCAGTGACTTCACGAGCCTCCACTAACAACTTTATCGCGTTAATCTTCTTTATCCCGTCCCATCATCCCTATTGAATGCGATTGAAATGAATAAATTTAGATCTTTTTAACACTAGCGAAGCGTCGATTAGACGTATCATTAATCGTTTGTTTTTTGGAGATTATAATTAACAGGTGCGTAATTTGTTATTCTGTTATTTATCATAAAGACCTGATTTATAAAAAATATTTCAGAGTATTTTTACATTGGACAATGCAAATATTTTCTTTTTAACTTTGAGTTATGTCTAGATGCGAGAACCTGTAATTGGCTCTTTGTTCCTACTATTCATTTCTAGTTTATTAAGATAAGCTGTTGGGCTTCCATGTAACCAAAATAAATAAATAAATAAGTATAAGACATTACTGCTAACAGTACTAACTGCGCAGTGCACTTATACCACTGCAGTGCATTTTTTAAATATTTTTACAGTTTATAGACTACATACAAAATTCCACCCCCTTACCACCCTTTTAAAAGATGTTTTTTGTGATAAAAACTCATCACAAATCAACCTCTATAATCTTATAATCTATCAATCATTATATGTCCTTCCACGGGACTCAAAATATTTTTGTACCAAATTTTATCTAAATCGGCTGAGTTGAGGTAAGAGATAAAGACAGAAAGACGACGCCACAGGGTAGACCGATATGTCTGCCTATAACATCTACCCCAATTACTTTAGTTGCTCCGTGATCATGGCGCTTGCAACCAGACCCGTCTTTCCCAGTGGGCACTTTGTGCAAGTGCCCAGGGCCCCGCGATCGATAGGGGGCCCCTCAGATCAAATACAAAGTCCCTAGTTCCTGTTAAATCACCAAACGGAAGTCAATGGGGCCCCATTATCCTAATATGCCCAGGGCCTCCAATAGGTCAGAGACGGCACTGCTTGCAACAGTGCCGAAATATCGGAGACTCAAAAAACAAGGTAAATGGTAACGATCCAGTTACAGGTCGCGGCACGTAACTCTAGCGCTTAACAAAACGCGAAGTGGATAGCTGCGCATGGGTACGACTGGAGAGCCAATCGGCGCAACGCACGCCTGCCCGCGGACCTCGTTTTCCCCCAAGACATCTAAATTTTTACTTTTGCGTAATAACGGTTAGCGCTAGATTTCCGTGCCGCGACTTATAATAGCTATAATTTTGACTATGAAAGGTTAAACAAAAGACACACTTTCGCATTCATAATATTAGTATGATTGTAGGCAGGGCTTGAAACCGGTTTCGAAAATACCGGTAATCAAAGGTTAATACCGGTTTTAGTAAAGGTTACGTTCGGAGCGCGTCCGAAATGAAAGCGGTACCTAAAACCTTAATAAAACTTAGCGGTACCTAAAACTTTACCTTAACCGGTAAACAAGCCCTGATTGTAGGTTCTTATTTATAAAAAAGATTAGGCATTTACAATGAGGTATTTTATGTTACCAGCCGCCGCCGATCCCGGGCATGAGGCCGCCCCTGGGCTCCCCCGGCGGCCCCGTGCCCGCCCCCAAGTCCTCCATGGGGTTCGTCATGCCGATCTACACCATTTGCATCATCGTATTCTTCGTCTATACACTGAGCAAGGTATGTATTCTATTCATTGCGTAGAAAAATAAGTAGACGACAAAAAAAAGTGTTGAAGGTAAAATTCATTGCACACGCGTCTATTGCGGAATTTTCAAACACTTGACTGTGAATTTTGCTGCCACGAAGAAAGGTGTCAATTTGTGTTTTTTTAATGTGCTAATGTCAATCTGTATAAGTTGATGTTTTTGGTTTAGGTATAAAACAGATTTTCTGATGCACTTTCTTTTGTTAGGCGATTGAGAGTCTACTGGCTTTTAAACGATTCTAGTCAAGTTAAAGTTTTTGGAAAAAATAAGTTGGTTATAAGAATTATAAAGTTAGTGTCGTTTTGTCTGCATAAAGCCAAAACGAAACTCTTAAAACAAATTTACTAGCGCGATGCAATGAACTACAGCGCCATCAGGTTGGCGAAATAAGTTGTTTTTTGTATATCTGTATTTTTAATGAAAAAAAAAAAAACTATGTTCATACAAATAAATTACAATTTTTCACGTTTGTTTTGATAGTTAACATAGTTTATTTCGTATTTATTGCTTTTATAAATAGTTTATAATACTTATTTATGCACATATGGCGTATACAATGGTCTATGGTGGTCGCTATCAGTTGGTGAACGTGGCGTTCCAATGTTAGTGGGAAATTTACAATGTTCTACCTCGCTTTGATACATATACAACTAGGGTTGCCAGATGCTGGCTTATCAATCCCCCCCCCCCCCTCCAGAAATCACATAATCATCAAAACATCATATCTAAATAATAGGTCAGTAACGAATGTTGCCGCCCCACGCAGGTAGGTGTGGTTATAGTAATATTGTGAAAAAATCTGGTGTTTGGGGATTCCGGGACAATAAGGTCTAATTACTGGACACGGGACATGACGCAAAATTGCGGGACAAACCAGGATTTCCCGGCCATCTGGCAACCCTTTAAATAACACATATATTAATATATGAAATATATGATAAAATGTAATAATCCTTAAGTTAGCTTAAGGATAATAATCCTTAAGTAAGCTTAAGGATAATAATCCTTTAATAAGCTTAAGGATAATAATCCTTAAGTAAGCTTAAGGATTATAGTATAGCTAAGGCTTGTTTTACGGCGATATGCGAACCAATGGTGTGGCTTCGCGACTTTGATAAGGGCTTGTAATGTAACAGCCTAAACTGGATAAAATAAACGATATATTGAACCTGTACTTGTTTATATCCATAGATCCTGTTCAAGCGTACGGGCTCACCAGTTTACGAGTCTGTCTCACCTGACCCTCAGTTCAGGAGACGAGTCTTCCGCGATGACTCCAGGACCTCGCCTGATAAACTGGGTAAGCTACTTCATTGCCTCATGTGGCTTGTGTGTTTCATTTTTACGTCTGAGCTGAAAATAGGTGGTGAATTACATTAGATCTTTTAGATTCCAGTGACAACAGTTGCATTGAGGACTACGTAGCCTCAAAAATAATGTCAAAGCTAAAGGCTGCGTTTCCATAAAAAAGGAGCTGCACGGAGCCGAGCAGTCTTAGAGAAATCGACCAATGACATTGCTCATAATACATCGTGTTTATATTTTGAGAAATGCCATTGGTTAAATTTTTTTAACACTGCTCAGCTCCGCTTCTGTGGAAACGAAGCCTAAAGGCGATCAGTCAACACTCTAGTTAATCACATCTCTAAGATTTTATAATGTTTTGGCTATCTTAGAAAGGCTTTCAAATGCCTCGCGCTCTTTTTTTTTCTTTTGCATTGGTAATAACAATATTAAAGAAAATTAGCGTGATGAGGTATTTCAAACCTTAGGTGGTAAGAAATAACAAAATTAATTCGTAAGCGATAGCGTTAGTCATAGCAATCCCGTTAGACGATTGGCCACCTGATACCTGAAAATTGGCCCACAGCACAATTTAGTGGGTATGTATGCTCATTTGTATGGTATACACTATATTCGATATTATCTATATTTTGTTCATGAGAAAAATAAGTAAAGATGGCAGTCTTGGGATCATACTCTATCAATGTCAATTTGATATTATCGTATGGGTAATAACTAGTAAAACTATAAGTAAAACTGAAGTGTAGACTACAGTTTTTGTTCTCAGGCTTGTATTATACACCATGATATTCATCTATGATTCTTCTTATACCTGCATATAAAGTCTCAGGCCGATCGGTTTAAAATTGACAAAGTTTCATACAAACTTTCATTCCCTATTTTATCCCCTTGGGGGTAGAATTGATCAAAATCCTTCCTTAGCGGAAGCCTACGACATAACATCTACCTGCATGCCAAATTTCAGCCCGATCCGTCCAGTGGTTTGGGCTGTGCGTTGATAGATCACTATGTCAGTCAGTCACCTTTGAGTTTGATATTATATAGAGATTAAGATTTAGCAAAATTGCTGCTGGTGGACCTAAAATTTCATCTAGCGATAGTTTAAATGTAGACAAAGAGTTGGCGCACGCAATTTCAGCGCTCCAGCTATCTCTTAAGGTCCTGGTTTCACTTTCCACACACACAGAAATATCTTCCTTTCAGTGTTTAGTTATGTTTTTTATGCATTTTTGTTGTTAATTGCCTGACAACGACGTGAAATATACAAAGAGAAACTACACTTATTAACCCTACGTAAAACTGACCCAGTTGATACGATACGTTGTATATTAAGGCACAATACATACAAGAGCAGTAGCGTAACTCAGCCGTTAGATACCTACGATTGAGCGGAGCGCTAGGGTTGGTTCACTAGCGGAAAGACCCGCTCTGTCACCCATAATGCCACAATCGCTTGCGGTAGCGGCGTAGTAAAAATTCATTCATAGACATGTAATTATCGCTGTCTTACTTTTTCGTATAGCGCTGTCGCGATCACGATGCGGATGACAAATTGCAACTAAAACAAATGCAATTCAATTCATTATTCAATCAATGAAATGCTCTCTGTCTTACTTTTGTGCGGCGGCTCGGATTGGCGTGTCCGACGCGAAGGCGTAGAAGAAGGGGCGTAGTAAAAACTACTGTAGAAAACCGTTCAAAGCATTTTGTTCGCCAAGTGACAGAGCGCAAAATTTCGCGATAGTACCTACAAAATGTATAACATATTTGTGTTGATTTTTATTGTATGTGTATAGTTACTATTGCCACGTTACGGAATCGAAAAGTACGCACAGCGCGGGCGCCGCGCCGCAGCTAACTTAACTCGGCCAACGACCAGTCTCAGCGGCGCGCGACGTGGCACTGCGTAGATTTGTCTTGGCAAGATTGGTTAGCGGCCGTGTAAATTACGTTTGTCTGTGTGCGTGCGTCGATTCGAGCGCTAGCGCTAGTATGAAGTCGGAGTACTGCTCTTGTATGTATAGTGGTTAAGGTCCTAATTAGTATAAAATTGATAAAATTTTGTGGATTAATTAAAACTCCCTATTGCGCATGCAGGGCCGAAGGACCGGGACACAAGTAAGTACTCGTTTGCTTTGACACAAACAGGAAACGGATTTCGTGATAAAAATTGGATTGTTTTTTCCGTTTATTACGTTCTTTTGTGCTAATAGTTTTATGTTTTACATTGAGGTATGATGAAATATAACAATTTTATAATTCACTCTTAAACGAGCAGTAAAGCGCGTATACAGTTCCAGGTTTTTATGTCTCCTGATCACTTGACTTGACTAATGAGTTTTCTGTAGTAATGATTTATTTATAAGGTGTGGTTCTGTTTAATTTGCTTTGTCGTGAATAATTAAAAAAAGTTGAGTTTGGACTATTCTAGTTGTTAAGCTCAGTGCAATCGGTAGTATTGACGTTGTAACAACATAATGATTTGTAAATGTTGTTACATTATACTTTTAATGTTGTGGAGTTTTTTTCGCTCCTTATACTCCGCAGCTAAAACAAATTGTGCAATAACGAGTGGGAGGGAAAAATTTTTTTGGACTATTTAAAAGAGTTTTACTATGCATCCAACTTGAGTAGAGATCTATTGATTTCTGAGTATTCACAGAGTTAAAAAACCTGATCTCTATGAAGTCCAGATAAAGTAGAGTTGAGAAACCACGAGTTTGATTCTGGCATGTCTCTTTAAACCAAAACTGAATTTGACAGCAGTTTCTCCTTTTAATGCTTTATCTATAGAAAATAAACAGAGGGACTACTTTCAAATTTACTTTTAAGTTAGGAGAATCATGCCTTAATCACTCCTCACATATACGTATACAGTGCCGTCTTTGACCTATTGGAGGCCCTGGGCATATTAGGATAATGGGGCCCCTATGACTTCCGTTTGGTGATTTAACAGGAACTAGGGACTTTGTATTTGATCTGAGGGGGCCCCCTATCGATCGCGGGACCCTGGGCACTTGCCCAAAGTGCCCACTGGGAAAAACGGACTGATCAAATCTGGACGTATATTTGGGTCTACATTAAGAATTCTTTAATTAGCGTACGTATAGTTGTGCCACAGATTAAATACATCTAAAGACAGACACGTAGCTCCGGACCGATGCGAACCTCAATCTGAGCATAAACGACACTCTCCCAAGATTACCTCGAAACTCAAAACCTGTGTGCGTATTTCTCCTGTTACTTCCCAGCTTTCTGTGTAGCTGTGCCAGTGTAGGAGTAAGTATTCGCGCTTTGCAATCTGTTCCAACACCGCTCCCACCCAACACTGCTCTGAACTAAGCTGAAAGCTAACAGACACCCAGGTGTCAATGCGCCGAAAGCTAACTGTCAGCGAATTGCTTAGTGGATATTGCGAGAATGGCCTACAAGCAGCAGATTGCTTGCAAGGCGTCAACTAACGAGCTGTCTGACGTTGGTAAGCTCGCTAACAGCGAGCCCTAATTTATGTTGCCAATGTAAAGTATAAACACCAATAAATAAGTTTCAACGGGTTAGATGCACTAATTTTGCGTGCGTCATGCGTGATGCGTCGTCAGATTAATGACGACGAAAAAAGAGCGCACTCCTTCCTTAAAGGCCGGCATCGCATTTGTGATACTCCTGGTGTTGCAAGTGTCCATGGGCGACGGTGATCACTTACCATTAGGTGAGCCGTCTGCTCGTATGCCCCCTATAACATAAAAAAAAAAATCTGACGACGCATTCCTGCAAAGGATGCGAAACGTCAATAAATAAATAAAATCAGTGCATCTAACCCGTTGAAATTTGTTTCATTTAATGAGTGATGTGCGTGAAAACCTAAGAAACAAATATATAAACACCAATATTTAAAGCCCATATTTGAATAATATTCTTTTCGCTGGATGGGAGCGGAATCGTATAAGTGGACTAAGACCTTTGGTATACGCGCTTTACAATATGTTCCATAGAGTATCATCATGTCAGAAACGTATGTCCTAAATATAAAGTCAGGGTTTACGTTAAGCGGTCAGTTTTAAACTTTGCGGGTGATAAATGTAAGCGTATGCCCAGGGGACGAAGAATTGGAGGCGTTGCGAGCTCGGCTCGCGGAGACTGAGCGAGCGATGCAAAGGATCGTCGGACAGCTAGCGAAACGCGACGCGGTACGGCCAGTATTGATAGTGGCCCCTGAAGGAACCTCTCTTTACCTCTCTCATCGCTTTGTAGTAACACGGGATGCAAAATATATGGCTACATCACTGGGTACAAAGTAGTTGGCTGTATCCATGTAATGGTCAATCTTACAAATCCAGAGTTACTACGATACTGTTATCATTATTTTTTATTTTGTTGTTTATTATTGTTTAAAAAAACTGTGTCATCAACCTTAGGCCCTGCCAGAATCATCAGCGCTGCAGCAGCCCTGGTGTTGCTGTAGTATTAAGCTGAGGCATGGACCTAGTTGGCCTATTTTTCTTGTTTTATTTATGTAATACCATGACTATGTTTAAGGCTTATAAATTTATTTCTATTCTATTCTATATTGGTTAGGTGCTTATGGATGCCAATAGCTGTTCATGAAGATTCGCGTGAACATGAAATTAAAATCGGCTGACACCCAATAAAACCAGCTCTTTTTAGAAATTATATATTTTTAAAGAACTGATGCCAAAAGATCCCTTGTTGTGCAAAAAAAGTAAATTGGATACAAAAACAACACAGAGAGAATATTTTATTTGCGACATGAATCAGCGATTTCTTGGAAGATTTAACAATCAACTGTCACTCTAGCGACTTTACAGTAGTTAAACGAAAGATAAGAATCGACATTTTCTGCTAGACAGTCATTGATAAATTAAAATTGGCACGCGCCCCTGACGGCTTTGGTTCGCAGCGAATCGTTAGTAAAATTGGGTCACATGGGAAAGGTGCATGTAAAATCAGCTAATAACATAAACCAAACAATTAGGGACCAAATAGCAAGAGAATCGATTCTGGCATAATTATTTGAGTTTAAAAAATTGTTAAAACAGCAGACATATTTATATACTTGTCATGCTCTAATAGAGATTAACAGGGAGAGACTACTGCAAAATTTTGTTTTGAGTTTAGTTGGCGAGGCTAATTTCTCTTTCCCGACTACGAAATTCGAAGAAATAGTTAAAGTGCAAAAGTTACTCAAGGCTTCTTTGGATTACTCAGGTTTATGTATCATTTATCTTAAAAATGCGATAGTAAGGGTCTTCTATAACATAGGCAGGGAGTATCGTAAAAATCATACGAGAGAGGTAAAGAGAGCGATTTCGCATCTTGGTAAATCAGTCAGTTATCCTTGATGTGCGAACTTTGAATATGCGTGCTTAGTTAGTTCCAGTAGATGCTCGAGGCATGGTGAAAGACCTTTTGAGCTCAGTGCAGGCGGGAGGGTTCGCTGACATAGCAAAAGTTTATCCTGCAAATATAAGATAGGATTAAGAGATCTTTAGAAAATTATCAATAATGTAAGAATTACCTGGCCCGCGTGGAATTTTTTCTAGTTATATTTTCTTCAGATTTAAACATCAAGCAGTTACATGCTTAAAAATAAAAAAATGTAAGTAAGAATTAATTAATTTTCCTTGTAAGGGCTGATTTTTTAATGACTTGAATGAAACATTCTCGTGTAATATAAATTTTACATAAAAGGAAAAAAATGTAACAGATCAAAGATAAAGATTTGTTTTTGTAATGGCCGGCTAAGCAACGCCTTTGGGATTCTACTTCCAATTGCATTCCTTTGCAATTTGGTTTAGTAAATATTTTGACTTAAAGATCAATAATTCCAAAGAAGTATTATTAGCATATTTCTAAGGACCTTTTTTTTTAAGTTTATAAGCACTCTAGCACAGAATATGCAACAACTGCTGATAAACAACCAGTTGAAAGATATTTGGAAGAATACTGATTTGTAAGCAACAAGTTCCGAAATGTCTGTTGTGATTTTAACTAAATAAGTTCTGTTTAGAATCCACCCGTCTGTACTATGCTCTAGTTTTGGTACGCACGTAATGAATGCATCGGACGATTGTGGACCCTCGGTTGCATAGATTTAGATCTGTTTTGTGTTTGCACCCTTTCTAGAGTGGGTTACGATGGTTTTTTAACTTAATAAAAAATTTAACGTAGTATATTTGTCATGTCTTAGATATTATCCTGAAATTTAATTGGGTCTGATTGTCGTGTGTTTATGATAAGATGCATTCGTCGCTAACAACTAGGGTGTTTAAATAAGATATTTTTAAATTTGTATTTTAATAAGTGGGTGGTATTTTATGTAAAATACTTAAATAGACCACTGACCGGTGCGGTTTTTCACAAAAGGTTTATGCCTTTTGTGAAAAACCGCACCGGTCAGTGTAATCAAAAGTAAATCTGAAAATAAGCTTTTTCTATCGGCTAATGATAATAATGTTAAATACTCTTATTACCTATACATAATTTGGCATATAGGTAATTTGAATAAGTTTCGTACGATTCTTATCCTACGAAAAAATTTCAAAGTAATTGAATGAAGGAATGAAGGCCTTTAAAATTTGGTGAGCATTGTTGTCGTCAGCCCTTTAACTGGCCTATTTGTTAATAAAATCAAATAAATGTGCTTCAGATATCTTGTAATCTGGATAATCCGTGACTAATATTTCGCGATTCAGATAATTAAAATTGTAGAAGTAACTATTACCAAATCTGTGGTTCTAGTCTTGTCCGGAGTATTATTTTTATTTACAAGTAAAATCGAAGAAGCCTTTCCTTGTTTGTTTTCTTTACTTACGCGGTCAATATCCACTTCTCCTAGGGGCAATAGTTCATGCCATTTTGCCGGTAATGCGTTGATGGTCGCGCGTCTTGGCCACGCTCCAGGGTCGACCCAATCGTCTGATGCATCGGGCTATTTCGGTCGCGTCCTTCGGCGTTTGTTTTGATGATTTCTATTTTTAATTGCGTTTCCTTTTCTTTATTATTATCATACATCTAAAAAAATCAAGCGGATTTAAAAATGGAATGGGATGTAAATCAATTGTATTAACAATTATTTTGAAATTTGTTTGTTTTCTTGGCGTCAAATTCGCAACTAAAAATAAATTCATATCTAATATGAAAACAGTAATGTCTGTTGAATTCTACGGCTGAACCGAAATGCAAAAGACTATTTGAGTCTTTGAGAGTAATTGAAGAAGGATGATTAACAGTAGATGTTGTCGGGCAGTTGTTACGGCCATATCGGGCCTGGTAGCAGAGGTGCAGCAGCAAATGGAGGCGAGCTACGCGCAAAACCAGCAACGACAGGTCACTGCATGCCTTCACCACCCATCCCATTTCGACCCTATAAATCCATAGCAGTTTCAAAGCAGTTCTCACATCACATTTACATTCCGCACTAACTTCTTATCCACGTGTTTAATGATTTGTCCAATTTTGAAGATCAGGTTGTGTTGTGTTTTGATTTGGATGTTATGGGATCTGTCAGCTATACAAAAAAATAGCTTTATTTGTAAAATTTGCTATATACTATATATATATATATATACTGATGTTCCCAATCATATGTTGCTTTTACATATTCACAAGATTTTGATCTCATGGTGTCAATCCAGCAAGTGCAGTAGATTGAATTCATTAATCTATTAAAAACTGCCTTTTTGCTGCTGCCATACCATTGGGTATAGCCTTAAACATGGCTGTGTAGGTTTTTGTATTTGCCTAACAAAATTTCTCAGAAGTATATCCTTGTCCAGTTCTATAAGGAATGAAAAAAAGAGACTGCTGTTGAATGTGGTACGGCATATAGGAATAGCCATGTATGAAGTGCCGGCACAAGGTGCAACCATGAGACCGTGGACTCACCTATCTAGAAAATCAAATATTTTGCTGTGTGTGAGGCCTGTTGTTCCTAGAAATACATTATATATAAATTATCGATTTCTTATTTTTATTTCAACATTAAGTGCAAAAATGTAGCGCATAGATGATATTAGAACTGCACTGGTAAAAATATATTTTATAACTAAACGTGAGTGATGATACCAAGTAAAATAATTGATCATTCATGTTGATATTTAATCTTATTGAGTTTCTTTAATGAATCGCTTTTCAGTGTCCATTTAAAGATTTCTCATAGTTCTATTTGACCAGCCGAACGCTGTATTAAACAACCGAGAAGTTCTTTTTAAAGTACATGTATTTTTACGGAATCCCTTTCACAATTCCATCATCGACTATTCTAAATGCATCATCCATATTTCCACAGATGGACACATTTATTTCTTTGTTGCGTTTTTTGGTTTTTCTTTCGCTAAAATATCATACATCTTTTCACGAATTCTCAGATTTATTTTATGTTGCATTTTTGTTTTTTCTTTCGCTGAGGTAATACGAAGCATGTGGATTTGTCGTTGGTTGATGTTCATCACCATTGTCTGCCTGTACCTAAGTTACCACGCCTCACTAACTAACCTTGAACGTACAATAAACGCAATAAACGAATTTATTAAACTTTTAATAATAATAAGTCCTTGCTCAATAATGTTTTTCTTTAATTACTTATATGTTTCGCTTTTTCCTGCTGTGTCTGAGCCATGTTTTCGTTTTGTAGCTCTTATGATATAACTAGAGATTTTAAATAAACCCTTTTAAGTTGTTTGTTTTCTGTAGTAACCTGATTTATGGTAAATCATAAAGTGTGAAGCGACATTAGATTAGTGATTTGTCTGCGTGGATAATTAGAACTTTTCTAATGTTGGTTATTTTCAGTTTTGATTTGATAAACATTAGCTTTTATACTTGGTGTGGCCTGTGTTGTGTGGCAAATAATAGACATTACAATATTAAATGTAAATGAAAAGTTTTTTTAATTTTTTAGTAGATAGTGGTAATGTTATAGTTAATAGTATTGATTCAGATTGAGTTTTAGACAGGGCTTGAAACCGGTTTCGAAGATACCGGTGTAGAAAGGTTAGTACCGGTTTTAAGTAAAGGTTTCGTTCGGAGCGCGTCCCAAATGAAAGCGGTACCTAAAACCTTGATAAACCGGTTTAATCCAGAGCGACACGTGCACGCGTCGGCATCGCTTAAAGTTTGTTTTGTTTGAACTAATCAAGTCATAACTTGTTAATGCTCAGAGATTGATGCATTTATTGACACGATTGCTAGCGTCTAGTGAGTCAAGTTATTCATTTATTATCGACGCTGCCAGAAAGAGCGAAATGAAACCCTTTAAAAACCGCTAAATTGATTCAAAACTTATTTGATTTCGCTCTTTAGGAAAACCGGTTTTTTTAATGTTGAGGTAGAGCCAAACCTAAATAAAACGCTCCTAATGTACGTGACAGTGAGTAATGTTTGAAAATTAACCGGTAAACAAGCCCTGGTTTTAGATAATTATTGATTGTTTTATTTTTAGTTTAACAATATTAAATTATTGTGTATTTCAGGATCTGCAGGATAATCACGCTCGTCCATATACTAATGGAACAGTTCTCCATAATACTGGCCCTGTGCATATCGTTGCTAGCGAATATAGGGACAAATCAAAAGAACGAAGTCCTGCTCCGGCTAAAGAATTTTCAACAGAATTGAAGGAACCTGAACCGGAAGTACTTTCAATGGAAGCAAAAGAACCTGTTTTAGATCTCGAAGAACCTATTCCGGAGGTGGAAGAACCAATTATAGCACCAAAAGAATCTACCCCAGAACCACAAGAATCTATTGTAGAAGAAAAAGAGTTTACCCCAGAACCACAAGAAGACAGCCTAAAACAAAAAGAGGATATCACATATTTACAAGAACGGTTCCCGGAATCAAAAGAATCAAACCCTGAACCAGAAGAAGCTGTGGCAGTGGTTGAACCTAAAGACAATGCTCAAGAACAAAGAGAATCTTCTCCAGATCTTAACAAATTCACTGTAGAATCAAATGAACCCAAAGACCCGTCAAAAGAAGTAACAGATCCACCCCTGGTACTCGAAGATAATCTCCAAGCAAATGTTCAAAATACAACTGTAGAAGAAAACGAGTTAGAAACAAAAGAAAACGTAAAGGCAAATCACGATGACGCAAATGCAGAAATTATTAAATTGACAGAAAACATAGAATCAGTTGTAGACAATGCTTTAGCCAAAACAGTAGAGGATTTCCTAAACGATGCAAAGACAAATGGTGAAAGTCAAGAACCTAAACAATCTACCCCAGAGCTTTTAGAAGAAGCCCTTAAGGAAGAGTCACCGGAAAAGGAGACGGAAAATGAGGAAGACGAAGAAAAGGCGTCTGTCAAGGTGAGTTTAATATTTCATTTTATTAATTTAGTGAGTAAAATCAAACTAATAACGAGTCTTGTTGGATTACTCTGAACACAGATTTAATAAAACTTTTTTTTCGATTTTTTTTCTACAGTAAATATCTATAACTTGTTTGTTCAAATTGATTTGGCAGGAAGTTCAACTATTTGATAAGAAATCACTCCTATATATTATCGAAAATAATTCGATGAAAAGCCCCATTTTTTTTTATTATTCTTTGTATTTTCAAAGCTGTACAGTACAGTAAATGTCCAGAGATGTAGGGTATTCTGCTTCCAACCACCTGAAGAACCGAAATCGTCACAGAACTAATAGTTAATGATTCTATTCCACAGTGTTGTTTATAGTCTATCATGTTTAATTGGTCAGAAATCTCAGGTGTTAGTATTGTTTGGTCCTGTCGTGTCTTAAGTAATCATAATGCACATGTAGTTATTTGCTCGTTGAGAACATGTACACATGTGGCATTTAAGAGGTTGGCTGTTTATTCGAGTACTTGTATTGATCGATAGGCGTGGCTGAGCCATTTTTGTTTTTTAGCCCTATTTACAGACGTTGGCGCCCTTAAGGGGCACACCAACGAACGGACCTCACACCTCTCGCAAGTCTCACGGGTGCGAAACGGAGAATCCGTTAGGCAGTCCGTGCGGCTTACGAGCGCTTATGGCATACTATCCGCTGAAAAACCCTGCGAATACCCTCGAGATCCCCGTTGTGGGACTTCACCTCGTCTTCGCGCCCAACAGCCTCCCGGCCTAGCCGGGGCTCCACGGCAGGGATCACCCGGGGTATTTCGGGTGATCCCGCAGTCGTGCGCAGGACTGCCCGCGCTAGGAGCTAAGTGCACCGCTCCCCGTCCGCTGCGGAAGGGCTATCTAGTCGTGGCATGGCTGAGCCATAACGAACCTTATTTCATAGGTGGTAGGGATGGAGATGACGGCGCATACGGCCGACGGCGGTGAGTGGCATCCGCGGCCCGCGCCCGCTGCCGCCTGTGCGCCCGCCCCGCGACCGGTGAGGCCATACGCCACTGTGCATATCACGCAAACCCTATATGAGACTGATGGCAGTGACAATCCTGATTAACATAACATAATTACGTTGATACAATAACAAGTTATTTGAAAAGCCTCGGTCAAATACCGATTTTTTTCTCTATGAAACCGATAGCAGAGACAATCCTAGCGATTAACATCAATACGTAGATAGAATAACAAGTTCTTAGAAAAGCTTCGGTCGAATTCCCATCTTTTGATAATATCGACACCCAATATGAATAACATTGTAGCTATGATAATACAAATTTATCACATGTGACTGGTGTCGATATATATCTTTTATAAACCGAGAAAGTAAGTAAATTTCTTTGGGAATTCTTAGGATGTTGCAGTATCTAGACACATATAATTTTACTACACAGTTTCTCATATCTAAATAAAGAAAAGTGACTAAAGAATTCTTAGGATATTGCAGTATCTAGACACATATAATTTTACTACACAGTTTCTCGTATCTAAATAAAGATAATTGACTAAAGAATTCTTAGGATATTGCAGTATCTAGACACATATAATTTTACTACATCAAATATCTAAATAAAGAGAATTTACTAAAGAATTCTCGGATTTTAGGATATTGCAAAAAAAATCATTGGACTATATTTTATATAATTTCATATCTAAATAAATTTCTACTAATCTAACGGCCGTACTAAAAGACATCAATAAAATTGAATGCTTGTGAAAGTGATGAGTTGTCTTAGTATCTAATATACCGGAAAAAAGGGACAGACAGTGTCAACTTTCATCAAACTTACAAAATAATTGGCCTCTTTGTGTATTTCCGTAAATCTAAGAAAATCTAGCAGTTTTATGCCTAAATAATAAAATTATAGTAATTAATTATATGACATTTGTCATAGTATTAAATTATATTTAGCTTAATTTTGAGTTACCTGTTTTCTATAATAAAAAGTATTTGAAAAATGAATGCATCAACTAAATTTTGCATGGTCAATGTTAATTCATAATAGGGTTAGATAATTAATAGCCACGTACTAAATTTGTTCATCCTTTAGTAGAAATAATTGGCGGTCTTCCAATTTTGGTCCATAATCGCTTGAAATAATTTTCATTAATGGAAAGAAAACTCATATAAACTACCGACATTGTTGCAAGCAATTCTGGTCTAAAATTGGCACCCATTAACTTTTATCCTTCGTACATTAATAGCACTGAATGTATCTGTTAATAGACATTTAATAGATCTCCTAATTATGTTTATTTATTAATTCTAGTTGTCATTGCTCAAAATAATACGTGTTTTGGTATGCAGGTATGCTCTTGTGTCGTAGTTTAAATCTTCCTAAACTCCCTCTTTAACTTTATAAAAGCCATTGTCAATTTGTATGTAAATTGGCATACCTACCTATCGGCCATTTTGTTTTATATCTTCGTTTCAAATGATCTCCGAACAAACGTTTACTAATAATTGCTAGATAATATAATTATCGTAATATTTATCAGAGTGAATTTAATGAACAATGATAATAACGAAAAAGGTGTCTATATCCAGCTTGAATCATCTAATTTCAGTCTTATGCGAATAAAAAATGGTCGGTATGTATGCCAATGGTGTCCATTTACATTCCACTCATTTACAGTCTTCTAATTGGCAATAACTCAAAAAATATAACTATATTTTTATGTCTGAATACTGATATTGAATTTCAAGTGTGCAAGTTTTCTTAAATACTATTTTGAATAACACAATTTTGAAAGATGTTCCCGTTTAATGAGCAGTAACAATCAGAGAAAAGAAAGTTTGATAATTATGGGTTGACTGTTTTCACAACACTAGTGTGTGATTAAAATGCGTAGATAGTAGTTAATCAAATCATTATTTGAGAAAAGCACAGTGATTTTCGTATTTGTTACTTTTTTCTTACTTTTTCTGCGTGGAACAAGTGATAGTTCGTTTTTTAATTAGAGTTTTAAACTAAAGATTGTTTTCTATTTGTTAAATAAGACAAGTTATAAAAAAAACATATTTTATCACAAACATAAAGTACAAAATGAAACTGCTCCACAGCACACATCACTTTTTTTATGCATTATTTTATTTTCTTAATAAACTTGTTTTTAGTTATTTGAAGCAGTTTTATTTAGTACTAACATGTCTGCTTTTACTAAACTCATAATAAGTTCTGACACTACATTTAAGTGTAACATGTTTCAAAGATTATAGTGCAATTCAAATTTTTTGACCGCTGCAGTGTTTTATGGAACCAAAAAAATTTACACCTTAAGATTTTTGCATAAATCAATTATTTATACCCTAATAAAGGCAAGAGTTCAATTCTCAGATCACTATTTCCAGTAAAAAAAAAGATATGAAGTAGCAAAGTTTTTGAAATTTGAGCATTAAAAAATTAACAATATAATTTCCTCAAAAGACGGTTCCATATCTGTACATGAGATATTTGCCACTTGATAAGGAATTATTGAAGGCATAATTTTGCAATTTTATTTTATTTATAAGTGTCCTAGTTTCCGAGAAATATTTTTTTTTTAATTTCGATTTTTAATTTTTTTCTCCAAATATCGGCAAAAGTGGAACCTGGATTTAGTATAGAAAGGTTCTATAAGCCAAGTTCTATCACCCATAAAAAAATCAGGTTTCACTTTTGCGGTTTTAAGAAGTTATGACAGAATTTAGATAAAGGTCAACTTTCATGATCTAGGATTGTCACAAAGGTCAACTATGAGTTAAATGAAAATGTTAAATTTTTTGTTTGTTAATTAATACCGTCAATCAATTGAATAAATAAACAACACTTGTGGACGAATATAATATACTTACATATACTAGGTACCTACCTAATGTAGATGTGATAATGTAGGAATACTTTATGTTTGTTCGACCACATTTTAACTTTGTACCTTACACGCTAAACGGTAACGAAAAAATGAACTATGTTGCTTGAAAAAAATTTCAAAATTCATTCAGAATCATTCAGGCATTCGATCAGAAAATAAAAACAAATCTTGGGCATAAATCAGTTAGTAGGTGTAACTATTATTGTTACAAAAAAAACGTAGAGGTAAGCAGGCATGAACTTGTGTCTAATTGGGTCTCCAAAACACACACAAAACAAACAATTAATAGTTAATACTCAGACCCGAAAACGAAAATCGATATTCATTATAATGACTTCCGCCTTGACTGGGAATCACCATAAGCGTTCCTTTTTTGCAAATAGAGCTTGGAGCCCATAAAAATATGTTAAAGGTACTGTAGTAAGTTCCTAAAATCTACATTATTGTAAACTCGTTCAAAACTAATACACAAATTTATATTTTAAAAATTTTCGTTCGAGGTCAGGTTCGGTGTCAACCCTAGCATAAAAATTTAAAAATGAATATCTTCTAATCGCCGCAAAAGTGACACGTGGCTTATTTATGTATGAAAGACCACATCCATAGGTTTACTTCTATCGAAGTTGTAGGTTCCACTTTTTCGTTTTTAGGGAGAAAAAACAATAAATACGAAATACAAAAAAAAAATTGCTGCTCCCAAACCAATGCATTTTTTTAAGCTAAAGAAACGCGTTTATGCGCCTCTGATTATGCCCGATTGACACATATTTATTAAAAAAATATATTGTTAATATTCACTTTATAAAAAAATATTCTAGATTTCATAGGTCAAAGGTCACGATAAGTTCATGATTTTTTTTCTCAAAAAGTATTTGAGTTAGACTTCTGGGAATTGAACTCATGCCTTTTTTAGGGTATAAATAATCTATTTATGTAAAAACCTGAACATGTAATTTTTTTTGGTTCCTTAAAACACTGTGCGCTGTGAAATTAGCAACGAGCGCAACTATGCGCAAGTACGGTCACGTGGATAGCCCTCGTTCATATGAATTTTACGAACTGCGATGCGACTTGCGCTAATTTCACAGGTGCCATTAAAATTGCATCGATCTATATTCGTACTAATTTGTGACAAATATCCGCTTGAAGAAATTCTTCCATAAACTTTAAACTAAAAAGTAGTTCGTGTATTTTTGATATTTAATTTTGTTTAAATACGAGTAAACTACAAGGGCCTACTTACCTACCTACCAAGCTTGATAGAAAAACAGTTACAATAATACAGATATTACATACAGATATACCATATACTGTTCCAACATATCCATCGAATGAAACTAATTTTTTTTGATGACTGCAAGCCTGTATGCTCTGAATTAAAATTATTGTCAAGTCACCACCATAGAGCTATGTTATGATATCCTATGTATGATAACATCGAATAAACAAAATTTGATAAAGAAATAATTTTTGAAACTAAAATTAATTAAAGACATTGGCTATTACCAACAATTATTAACAGTTAACGTTAATCTCTGTTCTGTCCATGGAGTGAAGAAAGGCTTTACATTAATATATTTCTTTTACACTCTTCTCTAACTTTCACTTCTTTTAGTACCTAGTAGGAATATTTGTATAAGTATTCTTATTTGTGAAATTTGATAAGCATTGTCTTTGAAAAGCCCTTGATTATTGAGAGAATTTCTTAATCTACATTTTCATCTTCTGCCATTTTGATCTCCTATATTCTATTAACAGTTTGATGAATTTCATTAATTGGTGTGATTCAACTGTAGTGTTTGTATTTTTTTTTATCTATTTAGACTTAATCTGCGCTGTCTCGAAATTAATGTCGTCAAATCAAATTCTCGATTCATCTGAAATGTCATCTATCTTTGCTATATCTATATCTTCTTTCATCCTTTTTATGTACATTTTATTTTTTAATATGAGTATCCGAAGAGTTATTTTCGGCTTTTGTATTTTCACATGCACAATTTGACACTTTTTTTTATATAATTTTCTGTGATAATTTATATTGGAGATCTTAACATAAATATTATTGTGGAGTCTGATATTTGTTAAAAGATTAAAAAATGTACATGCAGTTTAGCGAATTCTGCTAAGTTTAGGACTGGGTGATTGGCAGTAAGTGTGTATTAATTAGATTTTGATATCGCATTAACCTGAAGAGTAAAGGTAAGTGTGAATTAAATTTTGTTTTATAAAATGCCCTGATGTTGTCATGTGGTATAGCATACCACCGAGGGTAAAGCTACCGACCACAACCAGCCGGCATATTTCATGTAGTTTTCATACATTTTATATGGACTCGCCACACACGGTACGTCGGTGGCCGCCACACGCTACAAATCGTCGTTGCTCGCTTCTTGTGACCCGCACCGGCCACTTAATGCGCCGATACAAAACGCCGCCACACGTCACTCGCGCGATTCCCCACCCCTCTCTCCCTTACCTTAGTCGCCGCTGTCGCGCGCTTCAGACATTTTAGTAGCCGCTTCTAGATTCTCGTGGCGGCGTTTGTGGCTGTGGAGTGTGGCCCGTGTGCGGCGACGCTATATACTACGCGTCAATGGTGACTTTGAATTTTTAATATTGTTTTTGACTATCTGATAATTTTACGGAGCTCCGTGGATCGCCCAATGTACCTTATGGGCAGGTTTCGACCGCGATTTTGTTCGTGTTGTTGTATCTCAGGTATTAAATTCCGTTGAGATATCCTTTACGTTTTATCAACTTTTGAATATTTAACACTATATATAGTGCGATTCAAATAAGAATAGGAAAGCCAGCAACCTCCACCTGTCCAATGTCGCTTGAAAAGTACGGTTTGCAAAAAAAAAACTCGAAACACTTTTTTAGCACTCAGCTGATTCTAGAATAAAAACCAAACATTTTTAAACAAACAATAACAAATGTTGATAATTAATATTATTTGTTTTTTTTTTCACTTATTGAGTATTGGCTATGAATGGTTGAATACCTTAATCGTCAACCAAATGTCACTTTATGTTGCCTTCAAAAACTCGATTTAAAACTTTCGTTTACATATAGGATGCATGTTCGTTTGTGACCTGCATGATTATTCATAACTTCTCCGGCGGTAATGCAGAGATGAGCGAAATTGAAGAGCTAGATTCTGATTAATGTTTTTTGACAAAACAGCCTGAATAAAGAAATACTATTAAAAATCGGTTGTGTTCTTTCTCAACCTTAGTAAATAAGTTTTATTAAATAGCAAAATTTGTTTGCTCACTCTACCTTTTTGGTTTGAATTGACAGCTATGACGTCAAAATATGGCGCCCAGTCGGCTATTCTTAGTTGAATCGCATTATACTGAAATAACTGAAACATTTACATATAGGTATAATATGTTAGAGTTAGTAAGTCGATTTCTGTTTTAATCGAACCAAATTCCATTCTGAATCATTTGTTATCCTATATTGTCATCACAGTTTTTGAATTTCGTTGTATTCCGGTTCTGCCAGGTGCATTCATACGGTCATATTCAGAGACGTCAATCAATTTCTATAAGTTACTAGCGGCCGCCCGCGATTTCGTCCGCGTTAACTTTTATTTTTATTTCGGAAATAAAAGTTTTTTTCTAAAATAAAAGTAGCTTAAATTACTCCTTATTACATCAGCTACCTGCCAATAAAAGTCCCGTAAAAATCGGTCCAGCCATTTCAGAGATTAGCCGGAACTAACAGACGGATGGACAGACAAAAATTGGAAAAAACGTTATTTTGCTGCATATATATTCATATGCATGTAGTAAAAAGCGGTTCATTCAATATTACAAACAGACACTCGAATTTTATTTATATGTATAGATGTTAGTGCTGTCACTTTTCTTTCCTACATACATATATACAGTAGTGGTCACATAATTAAAGACACCCCCTAATTAACCACAAAAAACTAACTTATGGTACTAACATTAGCTAAAATTGGTATTTAATCCAGTTTAATTGTTATTAAACCATACACGACGTTGTGTTCTTACAATGTGGGACAAAAATAATTGTTTTCGTTAGCAGTTTAGACACTGCTCACTGTGGGAACGGTATCCTTACTAATATTATAAAGGCGAAAGTTTGTTTGGATGGATGTATGGATGGATGTTTGTTCCTCTTTCACGCAAAAACTACTAAACGGATTTTAATGAAACTTTACAGTAATGTAGCTTATAGATCAGAATAACACATAGGCTACTTTTATCCCGAAAAAAATGTTAGGTTCCAGAGGGATTTCCAAGAAACTTAGTTAACGCAGACGAAGTCGCGGGCGACCTCTAGTAATATCATATTACCGTGCTATGGGAACGTAACACAAACTTTTTTAACGTATTTATAGCTGGCCAGCTAATTGAAGACACTCGATTTGCTTAGAAGAAATAGAAAAAAAGTATTGTTATTATTGAAATTATCTTTATTACACAATATTCATTCAGTATCAATATTTGGTCGCATGTCCTTTGGCAGAAATGACAGCACGACATCTCTTGGGCATGGAAGCGATGATTTTTTTACAAGCTTCAACCGGAATTTGCTTCCAAGCTTCTCTAAAAGCTTTGTAAAGTTGATCGATGTTTGATGTCCGTTTTGTCGCCACTGTCTTCTTCACCTGGTACCACAAATTTTCTATTGGGTTTATAATCAGGACTGTACGGGGGCCAATCCAAAACTATCACAGACTGGTTCCTTAAAAAGTCTTTTATTACTTTTGCAGTGTGTTTCGGATCATTATGCTGTTGGAATGTCCAAATGACCGGTAAATTTTGCTCGGCATAGGGCAGCATGACTTGTTCTAAAATATTCTTGTACTGAAATTTATCCATGTTGCCTTCTATTTTCCTGACAGGTCCAACACCAAGTCCTAAGAAACAGTTCCAAACTTTGATATTTCCGCCCCCATGTTTAACTACTTTCTTGGTATACTTTGGATCCATTTCTTTGTTCGGGGGGCCTCTAACATATTGTTTTCCGTCAGAATTAATCATATTAATTTATGTTTCATCAGAGAAAAGCACATGTTTCCATTCTCGTTCAGTCCAGTGTACAATATTGCCTTAACATTTTGCTTTTTCAAAAGTGGGACCTTCCGAGACACTCTTCCGTACAAGTTTGCCTCACATAGTCTCCGACTAATTGTTCTTGCAGACACACCCTTCGACCCTCCTGCACCAAACAACTCCGAACGTATCAGTTCCGATCCCTTGAACGGATCTTTTTATGCCAACAACACCATCTTAGAGTCTTTCCGCAGAGTAGCTTTTCTTGGTACGTTTTCGGTCGTGTTGAACTTCTTGAAATGTTTTATAGCATTCATAACCATGTCCTTAGAACAGTTCAAGTGGTTTGCTATTTTTCTGTATGACCAATCTTTATTATGAAAATTGAAAATAATCTTCCTAGTGGGCGAATCGCAACTGTTGTTTTTTCCCATATTGCTGGGTTTTTTTTTTCATAATATTTTTATTCAATTATTTACAATATGTCTCTTTAACTAGGTTATTCTTATTCAAACAACGTGTTTAATAATATACTGTCCGTGCTCGAGGCTGCTATTTGATACAGCCAGGGGCGCGGGCAGAAGTCTGAAAGAGGAAGCATACATAGAAGGATAGTAAAGATAAAAGTAGGTATACAAGAAAATAGGGAGGTGAAAAACAAAGTAAAGAAAAGTTGATTCACATTAGTCCCGTTAAATACTACTCGTTTGCTTCGAGTTGGCCGTCGATAGCCAATCACATTAAAACGTATTAATTTTAATAAAAAATTAGGTTTTTTAAGTAATATCGAAGTTTCATGAAAATACGCGGCAAAACAAAGAAAAACAGAATGCAGTTTTTTCTTTATTTTTTTTTAAATCATAACACAGCTTTTACTGTCTTTAATTAGCTGGCCAGCTACAAGTACGTTAAAAAGGTTTGTGTTATGTTCCCATAGTGAGCAGTGTCTAAACTACTAACGAACACAACTATTTTTGTCCCACATTGTAAGAATACAATGTCGTGTATGGTTTAATAACAATTACACTAGATTAAATACCAATTTTAGCTAATTTTAGTACCATAAGTAAGTTTTTTTGTGGTCAATTAGTGATTGTCTTTAATTATGTGACCACCACTGTATATAGGTATTTGTCCTTGAGAGTAAAATGCCGTTTCAGCACGTGGCTGAAGAAGTGAAGGCGATATATCTGGAGGGCGACATCCCGCAGCAGTCTCGAGTTCTCGTCGCTGAATTCGAAGACCATGCGCAAGAGAAACCGCCCACTAAACACTCGCCGGTAATACTCGACCTTATTACTAAAGATGAAACGGGAATGCGTCACACCACAATATATATATATATATAGAAACGTGTGTTTGTGTGTATATGCGTGCGCAGCTCTTCCCGATGAGTATGAAAGTTGGAGGGTAACTCGGCGAAGGCTGTAACGTATGGTTGGATGTAATCCGCCGGCCAAACGGTTGTAATCCACGCGCTCCAACCGCGGATGTAAACGCGCGTCTGTAATCCAAGGACGTTGAAGGTCAAATCAAAATTTGGATTACATCCTTCGTCTAGATCAGGGGTGCTCAAACTTGAACTGCTGGCCATCTACCTCAAAATTTTTAGACTACTTACGATCGACTCTGAGAGGCTGCAAGTATGTGTGATGCAGGGTTGTCGTACATAAACGATACACCTACCTACCCAGGTAGGGTGTACCGTAGCATATATTATGGTTGAACGGTCGACCGTTTGATCACCCCTGGTCTAGATGGATCGCAACGGGCAAGGTCACCTTGGTTGGTACGCTGGATTACATCCGTCTAGAATAGGTCTTATGCACCGCCTAATGTTAGGTTATTTAGGAAAAGAAGTTTCACTTCAGGGGGCCAATCGCCTAACGGAAATGCTTTGGGAAACGCTAACGCTTACGATTTTATATTGTTATTTCTAGCCGCCTGAGGTTTTCGAATACCTCACGCTCATTTTTTTTAATATTGTTATTACCAATGCAAAATAAAAAGAAAGAGCGCGAGGCATTTGAATAACTCAGGCGGCTAGAAATAACAAAATAAAATCGTAAGCGTTAGCGTTTTCCAAACCATTTCCGTGCTCACTCTTTTTTTATTATTTTAAAATGGTGGCAAACAAGCTTATGGCCCGCCTGATGGTAAGCGGCCACCATAGACTATAGACGCTTGCGAAACAAAAAATATCACTCGCGCTGTAGCCTAGACCAGACCCCATCCCCACTCCGTGGAGCCTTCAGTGTGTATGCTGTTGGTCGCAGATGACCTTTACAGCGTCACCGGGTTTGGGGATGGCGAGATCCTAAGGGGACCTCAAGCCGAGAATTGGCGAGTGCCTCTAGAGGTATTTCAGGCGGATGGCGTCTCTCCACGGGGGAAGCCTCCTCTCCGTCTGGAGCCCCTAGACCACTCGAATCTGAGAGGGTCCGCTCAACTAGAGGGCGTCTCTGAGACTCGGACCTCGGCTCTAGTTAGCCGTTGTCGTGGGGGGTCTTAGCCGTGAAAATGTTGTGCTGCCATAAATTATAAAACGTATAGAATGTGCAGCGTTGGGTAACGTAACTGGCATCGACATACCTGTCTATACCTGGCAACCCAGTAGTTCACCCAGGTAAATAATAGACAACCCAAGGGCTGCACATTTTATACGTTTTATACTGTTTTAGGACAACATTTTATTATTATCTTGATGTTGCAACATTAACTTTCTTTTTCTTTAATTATTTAAAAATAGTCTGTCCAGGATTTTTTTAGGCAACCCATTTTTAATATATTTTCTAATATACTAAATTCATGATAAAATATGTTTCATTCTATTATCAGCTCGGTGAAGGTCGATGTAGATTCGGATCATAGACCATTAAGTCGATCCAAAATTGAAAATCGTGTCTGTACCTAAATATCTATACTTTTGTTACAGACTGTGGTCAGTGGCAAAATGACGCTGTCGTTAATACAAGACGCACCTCGAGACACTCCAGAGAGAGACCTTGGTAAGCTCCTTTCAGCCGATCATCAGCCTATTAATGTCCCCACTGCTGGGGCACAGGCCTTCCCTAAGGATGGAATAGGGAGATTGGGCCATGACCCCCCACGCAGGCCCAGTGTGGATTGGCAGGTGCTACCGACTGCAGATGCAGCCGGGACCAACGGCTTAAAGTGCCTTCCGAAGCACGGAGGAACTCGAGATAGAAGATTTTTGGTCACCCATCCAATGACCGACCACTGCGAAAGTTGCTTAACTTCAACGATCGAAGCCGAACGCGCTGCCCACCTGCGCCATCAAGCTCCTCAGAAAGGAGAGAATAATAGAATCTTCCTTGAGAAGAATAGAATCATACTATGTTTTGATTGTTTCTGTGGCAGCTTTAGTTGATACCGGTTTATAACTTACAGAGTCGACTCTGGATGACTTCACAACGGCAAGTGGCATCACGCAGCCGGCTGAAGGGGTAAGAAAAATAACAATTTTGATTTGCACATTATCGACTGTATTAGTGAATTATATTAAATGCAATACTTCGTCTGTCTTTCAACGTGTAGCTAGTGCACCAAAGGAATATTTCTAGGCAATAGGGTAATTGACAAGTTTTAGAAAACGATATCACGTTATTTACTAATGTTTATAGAGTCCATAATAAGTTAATTATTTTTTTTCGCTCAGAATAGTAAAATCGCTGTTAATATAGATTTTAAATACAAACGCCAACAATAGGGGTGATGACGGGGTATAGTAAACGAAATTCTATTAAGTCCGTCAGTTAGATGATCAAAAAATAATGGACACGTATTTTTTCTTCGGGGCAATCTACCAAAAAATGACAAAGTTATAGCGCGTCAAAGTTTGGGAGTAGGGGCTCGTGACGTCACTTTTGAGTGAATTTTCCCTTATAAGTGTACTCAAACGTGATGTCATGCGACTTTTCAAATCAATATATCTCTGCAATGTTTGTATTATGTGAAAAAAGAAAAAATACGTGTCCAATACTTTTTGATAATCTACCTGATAAACGAAGAAAAAAAAATTAGTCATCATCCCAATTGGTACTTTATTTTTGATACAGACAAGAGCCCATTATAGGTGTTCCAGTAAGCTTATTTTAATTAAAAGAAGTAGATAAAATCTTAATTTAACATTATGGAATAACTACTCTGCTAATGGAAAAGTGTTCGTGGAACACTTTATCACTCCATCGTTTAAAGAGCGGGTTGTGATTGGCGGGTGTAACGATATCACCATTCCTTCAGTCTAGGTCTATTCCTAGGGCAAGGAAGGAGTAGAGGCCCCTAAACCTGGGTCTACGATTTGCACCCCTCCCCCCTGCTTTCTGGTTAGTGACTTGTCGAAAAAAACTTTTTTATTTATATTATGGGAGCCCCTCTCTTGTGGCCCTGCCTCCAGTCAATGATAGAAAAGTTGGTACTAGTTCATTTCCGTGAACAAAGCTTTAAAGAAACTCCAGAGGTGATATTAAAAATGTCAGATTTGCTAAATCATAAACTTTCATTTACTCCAAACAGAAGGAAGAAGAATCCGAAGAAGAAGTGGAAGAGGAAATAGAAGTGGAAGAGATCGAGGAAGAGGTGGAAGAGGTAGAAGAAGAAGCGGAAGAAGAGATACCGGCGAAGCCGCAAGAAGCACTGAACACTGACAAACCCAGTGAGGTGAAATTGAATGAATGAACTGAATAGGTATACTGTATAAATACGAAATGGTTGCGTCGCGACGTTAGGGAAAAAGGCAAAATTCTTGTTTTTATTTGTTATTTATATTGCTACTTAATTTACCATAGATTCAAACTGTAACAATGATAAATTGTAAGCTCATAAAAAATGTTACCCCTCAATTTCTAATTAAATAAGAAAATATATTTGTTCTTATTAACTAAAACTTTTTATAATTTCTTTATCAAAACAAAACAGTATTTTCATGTAAATATATTATATATATAAGTTTTTATATATATAACGTAACCGAATTGTGATCTCTAACGTCCACGACGCAAGAACTAGATTGTAACGATTGTATTGAGGCAACTTCTTCCCATTGATCGTACTTTTGCTTTGCAATGTTCTTATTTGTAATTGATCATAATTTTATTACCTTACTTGTTAGGGTTTTATTTAGTTGATAATTTAAGAGTGTGTGATA
Source organism: Chilo suppressalis (assembly GCA_902850365.2). Lineage (NCBI taxonomy): Eukaryota > Metazoa > Arthropoda > Insecta > Lepidoptera > Crambidae > Chilo > Chilo suppressalis. The sequence goes on along the minus strand of OU963912.1, from coordinate 4,458,115 downwards.
TACAAGATTTTCTGAAGTAGTGTACGTTTTTTAGTGTGTATTTATTATGTGCCGATCGTACGAATTTATTTAATATATAGAAAAATGTTGCTCGTGACAAAAAATCGATTACCCCGATCGTGAAACTCCGCTTTGCGTAGTCGATTTTTTAAAAATGGCAATATTGAAATAGATTTTAGGCCGCTTGTTAAATCTCGGAGATTTTATTATTTTTAGATATTAAATCTTATTGTTATGAATTTCGATCAGTCTGCTTTTATGTGCCAAAATTCTTCCAGCTGTTGTTATTTAAATAATTAAGTTTTTGAGTATTCGTATCATACTTTTTACATTTGTATTTAATTATTAAAAGTTTTTATAAATAAGGTGTTAATGTCCTATATTCTATGCCTTTTGAGAGCCAGTAAGAGCAGTGTTGACGTTATAAAAAATTATTTGAGGCAGCAGTTTTTTAGATGCGGAATGCATTATAATGTTTTTTTGTAAATGTTAGAAAAAAGGCTGAAAAAACGCTCAGTAATTTTCTAATAATAATGCATGTTTTAATCTATTTTAACGTAAGTCTGCGAATTAGCCAAATCTTCAATAAGTCAAGCTCTGAAGATGCCCCAATATTGAACTAATTTTACATTTATCGATATTATTATATCGTATTAATTATAAGTAGGTATCGTATTATTAAAATTTGCACCTGTGTGAGATTGAGGTAGGCAGAAGTAGGTAATTGTGCATTTAAAATTATGTGCAAGTTATTTTTTTTTTTAATTAAATCAACGTGTTTAGTGTTTTCGCATCACAATACAGATCCATTTTATAAATGAGGTAGTAAGAATGATATTATTTTTCAGTACTTTTACAGGGAAAAATTATTAATATAATGACAACGCTTTTTTTGTCAAATTTTGTGAAATGTATGTAATGAGGATTGGAAATAGCCTAGCATCTCCACCTTTTACGCTTCCAAGTATCTAAGGCCGTAATCAAAGTGTCACCCTTTAGCAACGAAGAAGAAATGATAGTCTTTCTCTCTAACAAAGGCCGCCAATACATAACTGCAAACTCCTACAACTAAACTTTAATTCTAACGCGACACAAATACAGACAGAACAAAATACTTTGACCAATCAAATATCTGCAAATGAATTCGGCTATCCATTCATTGGGTAAGATAATGTTGTACGAGAATTCCCAGTTAATCCCATGATCGGCGTGTTGATCGCAGCTTTTTCGGCCCGCCCACTGAATCGCAGTTTGCGTGGAACCACTTTCTAGCGTAATTCGCATTATACCTATATCATTTCTAATTCGTTGCCTAGTAGAGATGAAATAATAACTTATTTGTCTGTATTTTAATGGCCTTGGATATTAGTATTGACACATTAAGAGCTCTAACATTCCTCTTCTCATTTTTAACTGTGTGAGCATATCTTTTAAAAGGGGGAACCCCCTATTACTAATTGTTTGAAATCAACAGAGAATTGGCAAGGCGATCTCAAAATTAAAAATTTCAACAGATCCTTTAAGACAGTTGGTTAGTACTTATATTTTAAATAGAAGTAGCAAATTTAACATTTATCTGTAGCATTTTGTTGATCGCTTATTATTATCAATTAGTCATAAGAATAAACGTGAATTAACAAATGTGTTTTTTATTTAAACATGAGACACAAATGTTGTTCCAGAGAGATTCTGCGTACTACGTTCCAACCAACATGCTGATGTTTTATACAGGCATGCATGTTACTAAAAACTGCTAGAGTTCTTCAAGCGACTTTAAGCTTTATTAGACTGACATAAGATTCACAATCTACACTGGACAGCAAAAAACGAGCGAGCCTTACGGTAGTCGCGTATGATGTGTAACATTTAAAACCTTACCTTATATTTGTAAAAAAAGAAATAAAACGTACTACAAAAGGAATTAGCCATTTGAACATTATGTTCTAAAATCAAATCAAATAGCGCGCGCTATCGCGACTTCCTGTTACACACTTCCGTCCCATTTCACGAAATCACTCCTATAAATTGCAGGGAAGGGAAAGATGTTACATATCAATAAACTGGGCCACTTGAAACTGATTTGATTTTCTCAATATGATCTATATATTTTTTTTATCATTTTTGTTAGGAGCTTTTGTCCAATGACATGACAGGTCCATCGAAACAAACTAACAAGTACTGAACTACATAATTAAGAATTATAAAATTATTACATTACATTTCGTACATGTGTAATTTACTGGCAGTATTCCACTAAACTACACAAGTACAATGCGGCTTCTGATTCGGGGTTGCTCAGAACACTTTGAATAATGCCCATATCCAACTTATTTATTTGAAAATTTATTTAAAAAAAATTCCATCATAAGATGATGCATGTCCTCAATTTGCTGACATATTTCGCAATTAGGTGTTTTTACTTTTTTCATCATCTATTTAATTTATAACTATCGAAGTTACTCTTAGAAACCATTCAAAGAAAACGGCTCATGTGTGCATGACTCTAATGTCAATGTGTACGTGTGTAGCGCCGAGCGTATCTACCTACCATATTATGTAGATATTTTTTGGCCGGTTTCCGTGCAGTTAATACGGTATCTTGGTGTGTATATTCGTCTAAGGCGCGAGGATTAACTGGAAGACGCGCGACTATGCTATGACATGTGTTATTTAGTTTGTATGTTATACAGTTGACATAAAGTTCATAATGCTAAGCACAATTTCGATACAAAAAATCGCTTCCATTCCATTCCGGGGCGGTATAAATTGAGCCTAATTGTATAAGCGCAATGCGTAATTCACATTCGGACGTCACATGTATCCCATGTGCTAATAAACCTAATTGTAAACATTATCAGTGTTTTCAATTTATCATCAACAACTGGCAAGGGTGAGAGGAAACTCACATCTATATGGTCCTTCGAGCTGGATTCTTTTCTCCTGATCTCTGTGAAGATGTTCATCCGCATCTTATTGATATCTCTACTGATGGAGCCATTGGGGTATAGACCTTCCTTATCGGTGGAAAAGGAAGACTGGGCCGTAACGTGAAACACCACGCGGGCCCAGGGCGGATTGTGGGTGCTAACGACTGCAGATGCAACCGAGACCAACGGCTTAACGTACCTTCCGAAGCACGGGGAGCTCAAGATAATTAGTTTTCGGTCACAAATCTAATGACCATCCATTGCGAAACTTGTTTAACTATCAAGGTCGCAGGCCGAAAGCGCTAACCATCTGCGCCATAGAGCTCCACCGCCTATCCTCTGAGGATAATTCAGACCAAACTAAATATTTTTAGTTATGTAAGCAAATTTATTTTTTTATAACATTAGGTGGTGTAATTGTATGTGAATTAGCAATTCAGTTTTACACATTAGAACCTCAGATGAGGTATATTACCCTAGCGTAACAATTTCATAAGTCCATTTCCTAAGGTATATACTATTTTATTGCTATTTTGTGCCGCAAGAATTGATTTTGTTGCTCCAAGATTTCTCCGAAAAACGCCTGTTACGCTAGCGAAACCACAGCGATATCTCGGAGGCAAAAGCAGTTAGAGATATCAGATGAACGGTATATTTTGTTGCTGTAAGATAAGCTGGTTAGATAGGAAAAAATATAAGCCCTTCACGGGGGGCTAACTACCCTTATTCTTAGATATCTCAGATTTTTCGTATCTCGTGAACTAAAGCAGCTAGCGGCACGAGACAAACAGCGTATTTTGTTGCTATAAGATAGGCATGCTGCGTACATCATAATCACAACCCTTATATATATCTAACCAGCCTATCTTAGCGCCTAGTTGCCTTAACTGCAGAAGGGCTGAGCTGAAATAGATCGAACACAACACCTTTAGCAATGACTGCCTACAGAGGAAACTCTGGGACAAAATCGCAAGAGCGAAGGTGGCGTATTACTAAAGGTGTTGTGGGCAAAAATAGAATGGGGAGAGGAAAAAAGAAGCAGAAAGTAACATTAGGAGTAGGAAAAAAGATTAGAAAAAAGGCAAGCGTTATAAAAAGTTGGCATTGGTTTCACGTTTCTGAGGAAAGTAAGAAACTAATTATAGGAAGGAGACTGCTGAAGCCCCTTCCCGGAACAATAGGGGAAGTGCGAGTGGAAACCAAAGGAAGCTACGAGACCAAAACAAGTGAAGGCAGAAAAATTGATATTTTGATACCCCACTTGCGGAGGCCAACCGGGCTCCAGAGGCGACCACTCAAACTCGGAGGGTTAATGTGACCGGGAGGGGATTTCAGGAGTAAAAAACAGCAATAAAATGGAAGTATAGAAAGATAGAAATTAGGAATAGAAGATAGTAACAACAGGCAAGATAGGTAGAAAATAGGATATAAGAAAACTCAGCTAAGAAGATATAATAATGTAATAGTAGTAGAATAAGTGAATAAAAGGTGTACAAATAGAAGTAAGAAACATGATAATACTGAAGTAAGAAACAAAGTAATGTAATAGAATATAAGTAAAATATATAGTATAATAAAAGAAAATTGTTAAGCTTAGCTAACGAGAAGGAAAGAAAGAGAAAACCAATTTGTATAGAATAAGAAAGAGCAGGAACTGTAAATACAAGATAAATAATAAAATTAATAAGAATCCAATGTAATAGATATTAAGAACAGGTAAATGTAAAAAATAAATGAATTTAAAAGAATACAAAAGAGAAAAGAAAAGCTCGCACAAAAAAAAATAAAATAAAGAGAAAAGAAAAACTCTAAAAAAAGAATTACAAAAACAAAAGAAAGAAAAAGTCCTGCCACTGAGTGGGGAAGCCAGATTAAAAAAAAGAAAAAAAAAAACAGCCTATCTTATAGCAACAAAATACGCCGTTTCTTTCGGGTCGCTAGCTGCTTTAGCTCACGAGATACGAAATATCTGGTGTCTTCGGGGTCGGGGGTTGGTCATACCCCGATAAGGGTTGTGATTATGATGTACACAGCATGCCTATCCTATAGCAACAAAATACACCGTTCGTCTCGGGTCGCTAGCTGCTTTAGCTCACGAGATACGAAATATCTGGTGTCTTGGGGTCGGGGGTTGGTCATACCCCGATAAGGGTTGTGATTATGATGTACTCAGCATGCCTATCTAATAGCAACAAAATACGCCGTTGGTCTCGGGTCGTTAACAGCATCAGACCTCTTCTCCCCATTCCATCCAAAGGAAATTTCTGTCATTCAGCATTAGGGACATCAAAAGGTAAATAAAGATCATGATGGCTGATTAACGTTAATTTTGAACTAAATAAGGGGTCCACAAATATAGATTTGTTTTACCGTGTTACTATGTTCTTTGTAGTTAAGATATCAATTTATTGTTTTAAACTTTCATGGTCACTAACATTATAGTAACAAAAACAAGGTACATGGTAACAATCCCGTAAATAACTTATATTACTATAAGATATCAATTGTTTTATCAGGACATTTACATTTTTTTTTACAATGTGGAAGCTGAGCGACTTTCGAACCAAAAGACTTTCGGCGTTACTCTGAAGGATTGCATTAGAAATGAGTCGATCCTTCAGAATTGGGGTAGACGAGTTCCGGAGTGTAGACTGCCTCTAGGCAAACGTAGCGTAGGACGTCCTCAGGCACAGTGCAGTGAAGATTTAGGCAAGGTGGCTGCGACTAGCCCAAGGTCGATCTCAGTGGCGTGCAATTGGAGAGGCCTATGTCCAGCAGAAGACTAAAATGGGCTGTTGATGATGATGTGGTAGCTGATAAGTAGTCAATGAAGCCCTTAGACATCTTCAACACTATTGACATCCCAGCTGGTTAACATCACACCAGCCCAACCTTAGCTTGAATGCGTATACTTTTGCATTAAAAAATGCAAAAATACTTCATCTCAATACTTTTGAAATTATTATAGTTTATTTACAATTTGAATATTTTTATACTATGACATTGGTGGACTGTCTGGATCAGAATAATTCTATTGGAATGCTTATTTTCCAGTAAGTTAACTTTATCTACACAGCTACAAAATAAGCCTTACAGAAAAACCAAGATGTATAAATGAATGAATTTATTTTGACTATCCACTATAACACTTATTTAAAAGTTTAATTACATAGTCTGGATTTTATTTACATTACCAACATTGTGACTCAATGGTGTTCAGTTGGAACCTGAAATGAGAAAAAGATTTTAATTAAAACTATTTTTTACTATTTTGACTATTTTTTTAATTTTTGTCTATAAAACTTAAAAAAAATCAAAAGGAAAGGTTATGATGTAAGAATCTCCTATGTTATAATTTAGAAGTTGAGGAAGGTATTTATTTAACCAAATAATTAATCATGTGCCTACCTGTGGTCCAGGTCTTTAGTTCTTCAACATCTTTTGAGTAAGTCCAATCGTGCCTTACAGACTGTATCGTTTTCGTTGCTTGCGGTATGTCTGGTATAAAGGTCCATCCTTCATCAATACCAGTTTTCTTGACAACCGCTATGGCTCCCAGAACAACGGCCACTGGGACACCGGCTGTAAGAGATCTTTGCCAAGCGCCATAGACTGAACCAGCAGCCACACCACCAAGAAAGTAATTTAGTTTATCATTTTTGCCTCTAATATTTTGGGCAACGTTAGCAGTGACGCTAAACGCAGATGCCATTCCTACCAGAGGGCCAAGGTACCATAAGTATCTTCCAGCAGTGTTTATTATACCCTTTGGATGGGAGTACATAAGAACGTCGAACGTAGCAGCACCAAAACCTGATAAGGCAGCATATTTGGAAGTGACGAAAGCTTTTTTGTAGATATCGTGACCTTCTGGAGAATCGTAATATTTATAACTTAGCATGTTCTGGGATTGTTTTTGATAAAATTCAGAAGAAAATGTTACACAACACCACCACCTGCTTTGCTATACCGACATTTGAAATGTGTTTATGAAGAGCTTTGATTAAAGTTCGATTAAATCAATTTTACTTAAATATTATATAAGTTTCTACGAATAAAAGATTTTTTTTTACACAAGATAGTTAAAAATAAAGTTAAGTATTCAAAAATATTTTAAATAAACTAATATTTAATTCTAAATAAACAAAACTCTTTAGATTATGAATCAGTCTTTGTAAACGAATTCAAACTGTCAAACAGCTGTCAAAGCCAAATCGTTCCGAAATAGCAAATTAATAGTTACAAATTATTTTAAAACCATTGTAATTTCTCAGACCTAATTATTGCGTGATATGAATGCATGATAAAATCAAGTAAAAAAATAATTTCATTTATATTTTTATTTAAGTTTACTCCAGTTTACTCTTTTTCGTGCCTCATATACTTTATTGTTATGTTCAAAAAATCTTAGATTTCGAACGTTCGTTATATGGCGACATTTTTTATTTTTACACAGCCGTCATTCCGTCATAGTGTCAAAAGTATCAAAAATGGCGGCGGATGGTGACGAAGTGATTAGTGATCAGGAAAAAGTTAGAATTGTATCAGATTTCATTCTACATTCTCCACCTGGTGAATTTAACGAAGTGTTCAATGATGTAAGAGTCCTTTTAAACAATGACAGTCTTCTCAAGGAAGGAGCGAGTGGAGCATTCGCGCAGTACAACAAGGACCAGCTCACGCCCGTGCGCCTCGAAGGATCGGAACTACACACCTTAATAACTGAGCATAACGAGCTCGGTGGCGGCAGATTCTTTGATCCTCGCTCCAAAAGATCGTTCAAGTATGACCACTTACGTAAGGAAGCCTCCGAGTACGAACCGTATGAACCTGACAAAGTGGCGGAGCCCTGGCGGGCGGCCCTCGATGAAGAGCTCACAGCGTACGTGGCCGCTCATTATAAACACGTTGCCAGCTTAGTAGTCGGCCGTGCTTTAGAGTCTGGTGCTGTTTCCCTTATCGCATGTATCGAAGATCACCAGTTCCAGCCTAAAAATTATTGGAACGGAAGATGGCGCTCTGTATGGACGCTGACCGTCGGTGCTGGCCCTGCGGAGCTGCGTGGCATGCTGCGTGTACAGGTACATTACTATGAAGATGGAAATGTTCAACTCGTAAGCTCTAAAGAAGTTCGTTTGCCATTAGTTGCGACAGGAGAGGCTGCAACAGCCAAAGAATTCGTAAGGCTAGTCTGTGATGCAGAAAACGCCTACCAAACAGCAATATCTGATAACTATAAGACTATGAGTGACACAACATTTAAGGCGCTAAGACGACAGCTACCAGTTACTCGTAGCAAGATCGACTGGGCACGCCTTGTTTCTTACACAATTGGAAAGGAGCTTAAAAGCCAATGATGTCCTGCCGCTGCGCTCTGAGCCGCAGCGGCCGCTCCACGCCTCTGTACATACTTGCATAAGAGTAAATCATGTTCAAATGTTTATGGGCACTGGGGCTTTCTGCTCCCTAGTGTGTATTATCTATGAGTATATAGAAGAAGCGCTATTGTAATGTTAAATTTGATTGCATTTTGTTACTCTCAGTATAAAGAAATTATTAAATGGTGACAATGGCTGATACAATTGGACAGTTTCATCTCTTACTGGAAGAGACATACATTTAATGTGTCCATTTCTGATGGTAGTGTTGCAGATCTAAAGTAATGTTGTACTTAGGTGTGGACCTGCTCTAGAGCAGTTTACATGTTCTCTAGATAATCCCTATGACTGAAACGTCAAATTGGTATTACAGTTTTATTTATTTGCTTTCCGATTGAGGTTTGTTAAGTAAGCAATACATTGACCTTTTATGTTTTGATTTTTCTTTTTTGTAATTACGTCAATTACTGATAAATATAAACAGAATCATTACATTAGTTTTGTTTTGTTATTACAATAGCTGTGTTTTCTTTTACATTGCATGAAGGAAATCTAAACAGTCCATCCAAATTGATATTTCTTGTATAATCAGTATTATTTTAATTAAAACAATATTGCTTGCCTAACAGTGTTATGTGAGATATTTAACAGTAAATGAATAGGGGATGATTCCCAATGGTGCATTTAAAATGTAGTTAATTTTAATAAATTGTCCACATAGCTTTAATGCAGCATGTATGAGCATATAGCACAATGTTTTCCATTATACAGAAGGTGTTTGATTTCAGTGTTTTGCTCAAACAAATATGTAACTTGAGGAAAAAGGGAAGAATTATAAAAAGGTTTATGACCATATAATGTGGTTCTTGAGAGTTAGAATGAATGCATAACTTTTTTTATATTATATGTAATAATTATAACGCCAATAATGATTATTTTGTAATTATTATAATTATTTTTAATAAAAGAACATACATTATAAATACAAGTATTCTGTAATGTATGATTGAATTAATTTGAATAAAAATATATATTAAAATGTTGCTAACTACTGTTTTCTTTTTATTTCATTCAATATAATTATTATTATTTTTGCACATAAATGACAATAAACATTTTAGTACAACTGAGGGACATTCATAACAGGAAAAGGATGTAGATAAAAACTATTCATTCACAAACATTTAAAAATGAAGTGAACTGAACCAGTAGATACTGGCCATACCTAAGGCTATGAGTCATGGTTGTAAGGATACTTGCATATCTACCTGCCACATACCTGTGTCTATCTAATATATATAACATACGAGCTAAGTTTAATAATCTTGACATTAGCGTTTGTGGAGTGATCAATAATGTTCTTCTGATAATTGTATTTATTTTTGATGGTTGTAGTAACTTTCAGATTAGTACATTTGGGTGTGGAATGGATTATTCAACAGTGGAACAGAATAATATAATACTTCGACGCGGGCCGTGAGGGCCGCGGTAGCATAATGGTCAGTGCATTCGCCCGGATTGCGAAGGGTGCGGGTTCGAGTCCCGTCTGCTGCCTGGTCTGCGTGGATTTTTTTCTAGTTATATTTTCTTTAGATTTAAACATCAAGCAGTTACATGCTTTAAAAATAAAAATTATAAATATAATACTTGCTAACCTGTTAAAGTGTGAAGGTAGTAGATTGATTCAGATACCTTATTCTTAAATATGTTATCATTTAATTAATGAGGACAGTTTATTAAAAACTATGTTTTCCTTTAAAACAAATTCATCAGCCATTTTTTAGAATTTCCTAGGAATGTCAGATATATCTGGTAGTAAAGTTGGCTATCAAACAACATTCCTATGTGACACAATATTTAATAATTGAGGTCAGTCGTTTAATTTTAGAGCTTATACACTACGCGTTTTCGATACGCATATTACGTCAGCTTACTACACCACCCATTTTGTAATGCTATTAAATTAACACAATTTTTAGGCACCTCTTCGCTATTCGTATCTAAAACCTATTTTTTACGCTTCGCTTCTTATTAACATTTTACTTTTTGTAAGTAAGCTTGCGAGTGCGTTACGCGTTACGAAAAGTGTGTTCGAGCGAGGCGAACGGATGTTGAGTGAGGGATATAAGCAAGACAAAGCAGTGTGATAGCACATATTATTTCTCTCTCATGGCTAGTTAATTAAATATGTATATGTACATACATGTATATTTTGTACACATATATTATACAGATGGACCTAAACTTCTTTAGGTCCATCTGTATAATATATGTGTACAACTTTAGTTTCACTTCAGTCGTGTGGTCATAAGCACACTAGTTTTTTTAAAACGACCACATTCTCAAAAAAACTGTTATACTTAAGTTTTATTGTTTGTTAAGATTCAAAAGAAACATTTACCAGCCGGCATATTCTCTAATTTTTTTGAAATTTACAGTAACGAAAAAAAAAATTGCAAATCCATCGATGTTTTTCAGAACAAGTATTAAAATGGCTTTATATTAAGGTAGTAGTGTCCCCGTAGCATGAGCACCACAATTTTACATTATATCACGTTTTTTATCGCGTCTAACTCCATAGTAATTTGACAATTGAGCGTGATAAAAGGGGAGGAACACGTGAGCAGGCAGAGCATTTCATTTAGGGATAGTGCGACAAAGAAATGAGTCACCAAATTTCTTTGAACGCGTTGGAATTGTGGCCACAGTTAGACGGTGACAACGTAATCCAGCGCGCGTGGTCATCTGAATTTATAGATCTGTAAGGTAGAGGTGCGCGCCCCAGGCGGGCGTTCCAATTCTAGCGGAAAGGCGAATTCTAGGAGAGGCTGATGCTAAAGGACAATGGGCAAAAATGTATGGACGCTGCACCCACGTCCGCCACGGCTAAAACTACATTTGTTTGAAAGGTATTACAGTCAAGATCATCTGTGCCAAAACGCATCAATTTCTATCCCGGGGGTCTTAAGTTATTTTGAGTTAAATAGGTACAAGTACTATAACGAACGAACATTAATGAAACTATGTAATTCATTTAGTTAGTTAGTTCGACCCTACATAGAGGGCTCAGGTATTATGGGAGTACTTCACAAGGTGCAAGGGTGCCCCCTTATGTTATTCTGTCGCGCTAAAGTAAATCCAAAAATCCCCGCATGGGTTGGGGGTTATATCAAACATTCCGTTCGTTGTAGTGAATTAACTTCTATATAAAAAAAGGTAAATTTAAAAAATCAAAAAACCCGACTGCTTTATTATTCTTCAAATAAAAACTGAAAAGAAAAAAACAAGTCCAGTAGTCTATAATTCTGTTAATAAGGAACAAAGGTACTTTAACAGTCGGGACCCATTAGATATTTAAGAATACATAATATTTTTCAACAGTGGGTCCCGACTGTTAAAGTAGCTTTGTTCCTTATTAACAGAATTATAGACTACTGGACTTGTTTTTTTCTTTTCAGTTTTTATTTTTTATTGGTAGTGTAAAGCTCGAATGAAGAGTACTCCCAGTAGTGCAATCATGGCAATATTTTCCAAATTTTTTTTTGTTAAAAAATACCGAATATCGTATCACTGTTAAGCACAAATGCTAAGTAACTTTTACAAATATAATCAAATAAACCTATTACTTACTTTGTTTTAAATCTTTTGCATCAATGAAATACTTATCTTATCCTAACTATCTATACTAATATTATAAAGAGGCAAGATTTGTATGTTTGTAACAAATAATCTGTCAAACTACTGAACCGGTTTCAAATATTAATTCATCATAAAGTAGCTACATTATTTATTATTACATTTTTCTTTATTTAAATACATTTTGTCCAAGTGACATAGGCTATATTTAATCCTGATAAATAAATTTCGCCCGTACAATGCCCGGGTGGATCATTAGTAAGTATAATATAATATTATAGATGCGAAAGTGAGTTTGTTTGTTGCGCTTCCGTGCCCTAATAGCTAAATCGAATATAATGAATTCCCATATAGAAGTAGATGGAAACTTGGTTCTTAGCTACAACATCGTAATACTTATAGGCGTAGGGTGATGAAAGGGATGACTTACCTATAAAAATCTACATTATTTACTTTGAATTTTGGAGAATTATTACAGGACCAATATTATCGAGAGCTGATTAATAAATACAGGGATTCCCATAACTTACGTATGTACTTACTAGCGAAAAATGGGTTATTTGTCATTATATTAAGTAAACCTTTTTTGTTACATTAAGTAATATTGTTAAAAAAATGAAAAACAGTAAAATTCTGAGTTTTTCATTAAAATTCAATAATCATCAACAGCCTATCATAGTCCACTGCTGGACATAGGCCTCTCCAAATGCACGCCACTCAGATCGATCTTGGGCTACTCGTATCCAGCTCCTGCCAGCCACCTTGCGCAAATCGTCACTCCATCGTGCCTGAGGACGTCCTACACTACGTTTGCCTAGACGCGGTCTCCACTCCAGAACTCGTCTACCCCAACGGTTATCGGTTCTTCGGCAAATATGGCCAGCCCACTGCCACTTCAACTTGCTAATCCGGTGGGCTATGTCGATAACTCTGGTTCTCTGTCGGATTACCTCATTTCTGATGCGATCTTTCAGAGAAACGCCGAGCATAGCCCTTTCCATAGCGCGTTGAGCGACTTTGAACCTGTGGATCAGCCGTGCCGTCAGTGTCCACGTCTCGGCTCCGTATGTCATCACAGGTAGGACGCACTGATTGAAGACTTTCGTCTTTAGGCACTGTGGGATCGACGATGTCAGGACTTGACGTAGCTTCCCAAACGCTGCCCAACCTAGCTGAACTCTTCTATTCACCTCGTTCTCAAAGTTGTTTCTACCTAACTGCAATGTCTGCCCGAGGTATACATATTTTTGAACAACTTCGAGAACGGCACCGTGTATTGCAATCGGTTCCGGTAGAACATGAACATGAACATGAACATGACCTTGGTTTTATCCAAGTTCATCCGTAGGCCGATGCGTATAGAAGAGTCAGCCAGGTCATTCAGCATCTGTTGTAGGTCCTGCAGGGTTTCTGCCATGATGACGATGTCGTCTGCAAATCGCAAGTGAGAGATGCGTTCGCCATTTATGTTGATGCCATGTCGTTTCCAGTTCAGCGTCTTGAACATATCCTCCATTGCATTAGTGAACAATTTCGGGGAAATAACGTCCCCTTGTCTCACTCCACGATGCAACGGTATGGGACTTGTTTGCTGATTCTGTACTTGGACAGACATGGTGGCGGCTTCGTAGAGACATCTTATCACTTGGATGTATCGCCAGTCGACTTGGCAACGCTGCAGGGACTTCAGGACAGATCAGATTTCAATCGAGTCAAAGGCCTTCTCATAGTCCACAAATGCTAGGCACAGGGGCTGATTGTACTCCTCAGTATGGGCAAAACCTTCATGCACAAAATTCAATAATCATAAATACCTATTATGATAATACATTTTTCATCATTTAATAAGAAGGAACTGTATCACAGTTTTATTGTTAGTGCTTCGTATAGCATCAGATACTGCGAATAGCCCATTTTTTTTCTTTTACATAGTACACCGCACTATCACTTTGTCATCGTTGTAACTTTTTAAATATTTGTCGAACTGACATAGTGTAAAAAGCAAAGTTTATCGTCTTTAAATATCAAAAGCGATAAAAGTATTTGTTTTGATAAAAAATGATTTGTTAATACAAAATGTGCATTTTGGAAATAGATATCAAATAATATTTTAGTTTTGATTCACTATTTTAGCGGTAATGACTTACACATTAAAAATAGATATATGGTGTCACGGACTTTTTTTTAGAACTATTTAAGAGATACATTTTCACTCTACATTACATTCATGTAACTTTTATTGTTTTTGCAGTGCAGGCCAAAATGGCTCGCAAATGGGAGATTTTTTCCGTCTTATGTGACACTTATTGTTATATATTGGCCAATTCACTCAATAACTAAATAAATTATTATATATATATATATATATAATTATCATATATGAGCTATATTACTGTTAAGTTTCATTAAAATCCATTCAGTATTTTTTAGGAGAAAGAGTAACAAAGATCCATACAAACGTAAGATTGAAATTAAAAGCGAAGTGGTTAATATACAACTTTAAAGCGTTGTAGATCCTAAACAATCATATTAAATGAAAAATGGTGTTAGAAACCTAAATATTATTTTTGATTATCTAGACAGTGATACCCCACTCGACATATTTTGTCAACTTATTTTTTTTACTTCGTCACAATATGGCGCCCAATTTTGCCCATATTGAATTTTAATTACTATCATATCTTTAGTAGCACTCCCATAATTGAGACGAATCGATTGATATATGAATCATCAAAATCGGTCCAGGCGTTTGGTCTCTAGTGTGCCACAAAGGAACAAACATACATATATAGACTGTTAAACACATAACCCTGTCTGCGCGTCGCGCTTCGCGCTCTTGCATTGCGCAGCCGGGTAATAACCCTGTCTGCGCGTCGCGCTTCGCGCTCTTGCATTGCGCAGCCGGGTAAAAAGGGAGCGACCATAAATCACATAAACTTGTCCACGCCTTCGGAGAAAACATGATTCCAGTTCATCCATACTAATTGACAAAACCGATAATCGTGTTCCAATATCCAAAGCGTGTTAGATAAAAATCAATGAAGTAGCAGAGAGCGCACAATCACAACAAAGTAAGACGAGTCGACTATTTGCAACTGCAAGTCCTTCATCATCCGTAAACCGTTTTGAAATGTCTCAGTAAGAGCAAGCGCAGGATGGTTGGCAGGCTTTGTCGTATATCTGGTTGTATAGTACGATATGGCATATTATTATGATTACTAATAATATAAAATGAAGGTACTGTAAAATAAATTTATTCAGCTACTTAAATATGCCCATGTGTCATATATATTGACTACCAGGATATTTTTTACGGTGTCATATCTTTTGACTCCCAGGATATTTTTTTTCGGTGTCATAATAAAAAAGGCTAGTTTTTCATAGATTATCGATTCACACTAATTACATTGTTGGCGGAGCTGGGTGCGTTTTGCCCATTGTCCTTTAGTTTTAAGTTTAGAGAATCATGCCAGAAACGACACTACCGTTTGTTTAGGCACTCTAATTTCAAAAAATCTGTCTCAGATGTTTGAGACAGTGTTTTCATAAAAAAGTAAGTCTATAATAAGTTTTAAAGACAGATCCAGTAATAATATAAGTAGGTACTTATTATAGTTACTTACTTTATATCCTAAAGAAAAAGGGAGAGGTTATTAAGAATGGTTAAAAATAAAAGGCAACTTAATAAATAATAAAATTTGTAATATTAAAAGCTAAATTATAATTACAATATTCACAGCCTTAAGAAAATAATCGCAGCTTTACATGATAAAGAATAAATAAATGTTAAAATATAATCCACCTCAAATTCCTTACTGATAACAAATTCTTAAATTTATCACTATTTACTTATGAATTAAGCACAAAATCAGTCGACTGATATTTGCAGGGCCCTTTTTACCCGACTTCGTCAAAATTATAGTTATGTTTTCAAGTGCATCTATATCTTTATATATATAATTCTTCTGTGAGTGTGTATGTCACTGAACTTCTCTTAAACGACTGGACCGATTTTGATGAAATTTTTTGTGTGTGTTCAAGGGGATCTGAGAATGGTTTAGATTCACAATTTTGTCCGCTGGACAACCCCTATTTTTTTAGGGCGGTACGAAGTTCGCTGGGTCAGCTAGTAGGTATATAAAACTCAAAGGTGACTGGCTGACATAGTGATCTATCAACGCACAGCCCAAACCACTGGACGGATCGGGCTGAAATTTGGCATGCAGGTAGATGTTATGACGTAGGCATCCGCTAAGAAAGGATTTTGATAAAATCTACCCCGAAGCGAAGCGAGGGCGGGCCACTAGTATAATATATTTCTTTAGCAAGCTCCTTGACCTAAACGGTTTGACGGATTTTGGCTTAAGAGATTTAGTTTGATTTTTCTTAGTTGTGAGAGTGACACTCATTATTAAAAATTAATAAGTATTATATTACATAGCAAAAATAGAAATATCCTCAAACCGGATAAGCTACCAAAAACGCGTCTTCTTGTAGACCACATCTGCTTTTTACCCATGCTGTCGAAGCTTATGGACATAATTTTTAACGCAATTAGTCATTGTAATAGCAGAATTCAAAGTTATACCTAAAAAGTAATTTAAAATCATACTCTTCATAACGCATCTTGAAAATGATGCGAAACGCAGAGATATGTAAAAAAGTTTTACAAAATGCATTTTAAACCCGTTTTAAAAGTAGTTTTATTTAAAAAGTGTTGTACATCAAAACATGACACAAATAGATTATTTTACGTTAAAATCGATGTGGAGCTCGATGGCGCAAGTGGTTAGCGCGTTCGGCTGCGATCGTTGAAGTTAAGTAACTTTCGCAGTGGTCGGTCATTGGATGGGTGACCAAAAATTTAGCTTATCTCGAGCTCTTCCGTGCTTCGGAAGGCACGTTAAGCCGTTGGTCCGGGCTGCATCTGCAGTCGGTAGCACCCGCCAACCCGCACTGGGCCCCCGTGGTGGGTCATGGCCCAATCTCCATATTCCATCCATAGGGAAGGCCTGTGTCCCAGCAGTGGGGACATTAATAGGCTGATGATGACGTTAAACAAGAAGAAGATATAATCAAACTTTATAGGGATAAAATTATGCACTGCTGGGGCACAGGTCTTCCCTATGGATGGAATAGGGAGATTGGGTCTCTTGCAAGGCTCCGAGGTGGAAGGTGCTTGGCCCTCTCCCTGATTTTTATTTCAGACCCTCCCATCAAATTTAACTGTTGATACAGCAGCCTTCACGACCCACGAAGAACCGGGACCAGCAAGGAGTATTCTTTGACGTTCCTTAAAGCAACACTTTATATCAAAGCTTGAGATTTTGAGAAGGGAAGCAAGCTTATATGGATAGTTACACACCTCAACACAAACATATTTCCCCGACACTATACCGTCAGCGTACGTCAGTCTATACGAGATTAGTATTGCTCCTGAAGAACAACAGGGGATGACGGAATCACAGCAGAAGTCATGAAAAGAGTGGAAAACCAGTACGTAAAATTGCGAGACATTGTTCAATTTCGTCACTCACGAAGGCATAACGCCAGAGGTATAACACTGGGGCGCGGCGGTACTTTTGGTCAAAAAAGGTGACAACACCCAATTGAAGAACTACAGAGCCATATCTAATCCACATCTATAAGTAGTTTTGAGAGTCAATAATCAATGTTTTGCAATTAGGTAAGATGACTTCCAGCCTCCCGAACAGCTGGATTTCAGCAAGGTTTCAGCACCATAGACTGCAATCACACACTGCGTCAGCCTTGTAGGTTATACAAAATACCGAAAAATATAACCTGCCACTTTGCGTATCGTTTGTAGACTACGAGAAAGATATTTTTTATTGATTTGTTAGAAACATGTACTGTATGAAATTTGTATAAAAACGCCACCACGACAGTACGTATACAAGACCAGACTACGAGACCTATCCAACTACAGCGAGGCGTGAAGTTATTTAGTGCTCCGTCTTTTATCTTCTGGATTGGAACCGAATCAGTCCCCATCAACAGCTAGTACATGACAGACGTTTTGGATGATCTTAATACAATGATCAACGACCACAGCAGAGTCTCAACAGGTGGGCCTTAAATGAACATCAGTAAGACGAAAAATCATGTCTAACGCTCATGTTCCGCTCCACACGGTAATTGATGACAACTCTGCACTCGACATTGTCGAAAAATATGTACATCTGGGTCAAATAGTCTACTTGGGTAAGTTCAATTTCGAGGAAGAGGTAAACTGCTGTATCCATCTAGGCTGTCCTCATCCGAAATATCTCAGTGCCTGAAGATCAAGTCTTCGAACAATGCGTGTTCCCAGTTATTATGACATACGTAGCTGGAACACGGTCGTTGAGAGTATGCTTCTTATGAAGGCTCAGAGTCGCACAGTGAGCGATGGAGAGAGCTATCCTAGGTTTTTCTCTACGTGGTCGAATCAGGAATGAGGAATTCCGTAGAATAACTGGAATAACCGATATAGCTCAACGGATCGCCAAGCTAAAGTGGCATTGGGCGGGGCACATTGTCCAGCAGACCAATAGCAACTTCCATTGGTCCGGTGCTAATGTGGATTAATGGTGACCTCGCACTGGAAGCGCAGTGTCGGTAGACCCCTCACCAGGTGGACTGACGAGTCGGGGGGACCTGGAAGCGGAAATCGCAGTTCTGTTGTGTATGGAAATCCTTAGAGGAGGCCTATGTCCACCAGTGGACGTCCATCGGCTGATGATGATGATGAAGCAACATCTATGAATGGCTAACTACATGGTAAATTAAAGCAAAGAAGACCATATCGGTACAAAAGACTTTTACTACATGATACGAAACATGTCTCCCTGTGTCACTCAACAAATTGCACATAATATCAAAAAGATAAACTTTATTTTGATCGTCGTCTTACCGTCCGTAATAAAACCACTCTTTGCACGGTCAAAAATCACAGCTGTTTCCTAAGCCCGACCCTAAATTAATGTAAGTAATGTAGACGTGTCATTAGGTTTATCAGTACTTAGGTACCACCACGCATAAACATTTAAAGAAAATATAACTAGAAAAAAAATCAGTCAGTGCATTCGCCCGGATTGCGAAGGGTGCGGGTTCGAGTCCCGTCTGCTGCCTGGTCCGCGTGGATTTTTTTCTAGTTATATTTTCTTTAGATTTAAACATCAAGCAGTTACATGCTTTAAAAATAATAAAAATTATAACTATAATTGCTATTTTCTTCTTTCAAATGTTTAATACTTGTAAAAGTATTCATTTGACATTGTGGGTTTACCTATAATGCGAAGAGATGGCGCTGCCTTGCAGCTTAAGAATAGCTAGAAAGAATTTCGACGCGGTCCGTGAGGGCCGCGGTAGCATAATTGGTCAGTGCATTCGCCCGGATTGCGAAGGGTGCGGGTTCGAGTCCCGTCTGCTGCCTGGTCCGCGTGGATTTTTTTCTAGTTATATTTTCTTTAGATTTAAACATCAAGCAGTTACATGCTTTAAAAATAATAAAAATTATAAGCATAAACATTTGTTTGTGTTCCTTTAAAGATTACCACATGCCTAAAGGAAGGACGCCAGCAACAGAACTGTCTGACTCATCATGAACCTTTTTTGATGGCATGGAATCTTTCGTATGCGACTCGCTTTTGGTCGTTATTTTCTCTCGAATCATAATTAATTTATAAAAATAGTAAAAATGTTTAAATATCCAACTAGGTAATCTACGGTATACCATACCAGATAAATAAAATGGCTTTTGGCTTCGTCTCAACAAAGAAGTACTATAAGATTGATTACAAAGAACTTATTATTATTTGTCTACAAATGTGCCATAAAAGCACCCATATTATATATTTTTTGTGCTCACGTTTCTTACAATTAGTGTAATATAGGTATTTAATAAATATAATAATTACTAATCCTAATACTACTAGGCTACTATCTATAAATGCGATACGAATACTTTAAAGATTACTTCTTAAATTCTAATTAATTATTTAGACTTTCTTTACGTTAAACTTAAGCAATAAATAAATATTTAATAACAATGAAATTGATTTTAATCTTTATACTCTGGAGATTTTTATACATTCAATTATTTATTAAAATTATAAAATCGAACCAGTTAACTGTCCACTTTGATGAGTTAATTTAATTGTTATGTACCTACCTGTGCGTGAATTATATCTTTGCAATTCGGTGATGTAAAAATTAGAGTAATGAAATATCAAAATAAAGTAGATACAGAGTTCTCTAAAACCTGAAACGCTTATGGATCTATTCTAATGATTGTTTTATTTAGAGTTTCGTTTGTCTTTACTGTACCCTTAGCACGAACCAATATCGAATTCGTAACGTTTGCGAGTACGAAATGTCATTGTCAAATGTGTACTGATTTTTAGATCTCGTTACGTCCTATATGGCGCTGCTGTTCAAGTTTGCATACAAATGACGTAACGAGAACTAATAACACTGCACAACAAAATTGCAACTTTTGTCTGATGATTGACTTTTATCACATGATGTTTACTAATTTGACGTCGCTGATTCTAGATATACCCTCGTTTTTTTTGTAACAGCTCTTGTTTACAAGTTATAGCTTTCACAATAAAGTCGACATATGACCGTGTTAATTTGCTGATAATAATAGTTTTCTGATTATAATTTGATATGGCGTCGTTAAGACGAGTCTGTGAATTTACCGAAACATTTTGTTTCATTTGCGGAGAGTATATGTTTAAAGAATACCGTTTGAATGTGACTAAGTTCGTAAATGAGGATTACAAAAATTACTTTGGTCACCCGCTGATAATTAAAAACAAGCCTTGGATTCCGTAAAAGGTATGCAAAACGTGTGTTGAGTTTCTACGTTTGTAGACAAATAAGAAAGGTAAAGATTTAGGTACGAATCGGCTATGATATGGAAAGAACCCGTGAACCACCACGATGATTGTTATTTTTGCTTGGTGAACTTATCTGGTATTAACCGAAAAAAATTGAGCCAAATGGGAATATCCTTCCATACGGTCGGCAAATAGACGTGTTTCGTTCCGTTATATATAAAACTAGGCCTTATTAAACAATTTGTAAAAGGTCTTGACAAAAATGGAAATTGTTTCCTTTTTCTATCAAAAAAGTTTCCAAAACTGAGTGCAAAAAGATAAAAGCGGGAATTTTTGACGGGCCACAAATAATATCATTAATAAAAGACTCAAATTTTATGGAAACTATGACAAATATTGAGAAAAAGGCATGGAATGAGTTCGTTTGGCTGGTACAAAATTTTTTGGGAAATATAAAAAGTTCGGACTTTTCTCAACACGTCAAAGAACTAATGAGTCACTTTCAAAAACTCGGATGTAACATGAGCATCAAGTTACACTTTCTTCACAACCACTTAAACTATTTTCCCGCCAATCTTGGGGATCTAAGTGAAGAACAGGGCGAGTGATTCCACCAGGAACTTCGTACGATGGAGGAACGCTGTCAATGCTACTGGAACGCTCACATGATATCTGACTATTGTTGGAGCATTCAGAATAGCTCTCTGCCTTCAGCTTCAGCAAGAAAATCCAATAAAAGAAAGTATTTTTCCACTTAAAATTAAATAAATTGATATCATCTCCAAATATAAAGTGTTTTATTATAAAGAAAACAATGTGTCATATTTTTTTAACTAGAGCTAATACAGAAATTTCAGGCACAGATTTGAAATCGTCATTGAAAAATGGACTGATATCATACAACATAACCCAATCATCAGAAGTGTTGTTGTGCAGTGTAATCAGTACATATTTGACAATGACATTTCGCACTCGCAAATCGATATTGGTTTATGCTAAGGGTACAGAAAGCCCTATGCCGCAAGTGATCAGGCATAGAAATATAGCGTTTTGCAATAATTATTAACTTGGTAGCGGCAATATTATAACTTCTTGATCAAAATAACAGATAAATGAACTGGCGCAGTAGACGATTTTGTATTCAAAATTGCTAGTGCGAAGGCTTCCTTGTCCACGGTCTTGCTCAAGAAGATTGCCGGGGTGTATACCAAATCCTGACCTTAAAGATCGAAATTGCTTTGCGTAAGAAGTATCGGCGCAAGTATTTTAATTTTAATGGGTTAAATTAGCATTTGGTCCTTTCATGAAACACAAGGTTCCTGAAAGATCATCACGGTGGTTCAAAGATGTCAAGAATACGATTGCAGAAATTTCTTCTTCTCAACAACCATTTCTATTCTTATCAACCATTTTGTGGGTAATAGCGTTCTCTATAATAAACGCCTGGATGTTGGTACGGAAAGTAATATAAATTCTGTGGTGGAATCGGGAATCTTCGCGAGTAGCTCACTGTTGACTGTGAAATATCTGGAAAGAAAGAAGAAACGCATATCATTAAACCTACTGCATAAGTAGTTAGTTATATCATTAAATGTGAAAGTTTGTATGTGTGTAAGTGACTATTTTATTTTAAGATGTCTTTTTTAATCTAAGGATATTTTTCCAGAAAGGAATCTATACGGCTCAGGTTTCAGACTCTCGAAGTTTCGAGAAGGTCTCGCTCGTAAGCATAATTGGTTAGTGCGTCCATCTTAGTGACGTGGCGTCACTAAGCGCGTTCTATCGTCTGTACCACGGCGAGTGTTCTGAGGAGTTATTCTCTCTTATCCCACCTTCTCCTTTCCTTCAGAGGACCACGCGCGCTGGCCTACGTTGTCACCGTCTAACTGTGGCCATAATTTCAACGCGTACAAAGAAATTTGGTGACTCATTTCTTTGTCGCACTATCCGTAAATGGAATGCTCTGCCCGCTCACGTGTTCCCTCCCTCTTACAACCTGGGATCCTTTAAAAGAGGCGTGAAGAAGCAACATGCAGGCCGGCAGGGTGAGGATGGCTGGTGTGGCAGGTAAAACTGCTGTATCAGCTATCTTCACGTCTGGACCTCACCTTCACTTAACATCAGGTGGGGTGGAGTCATTTGTCGGACCTATCTATAAAAAATTTGAATTGTGATCGTTTGTACGGGAACTACTATGCGCCCCCACTACATTCCCACCTAATAGATAATAGTCAATCAATATCAAACGCGACATCAAACAATCGAACCAATCAGCGCTCACACCTGACAGCAACGACGCAATCAGAACCAAGTTTTGGTCTAGTTATGAGCATTGCCTCACACACAAGGCGCTTCTAAACTCTTTCTTTGTTCTGTTCTGTCTAAAACCTGGACTGAGTGTATTTATTCTAGTAAAAAAATCTTCAGGTGTTTATAAGTATTGTTACTCAATCACACAAAATCAAATGCATAGATATAATTTCTTAACTGGATTGTCACATAGGAATATTCTTTTATTATTTATTTATTTGAGGAGCTCGATGGCACAAGTGGTTAGCGCGTTCGGCCGCGTCGTTAAGCAACTTTCGCAGTGGTCGGTCATTGGATGGGTGACCAAAAATTACTATCTCGAGCTCCTCGGTGCTTCGGAAGGCACGTTAAGCCGTTGGTCCCGGCTGCATCTGCAGTCTTTAGCACCCACCAATCCGCACTGGGCCCGCGTGGTGGGTCATGGCCCAATCTCCCTATTCCATACATAGGGAAGGCCTGTGCCCCAGCAGTGGGGACATTAATAGGCTGATGATGATGATGATTGAAATGATTTATTTATTTCTCCTCTAATTTGTTAATGTTATTTTTATATTGTATTTTGTTGTTATACTAAAGAGTAGACTTATCTTAAAGAATCTTTTTTATCCAGGAAAAACAATTACCTGTGGGGTTTAAAAAAAAGATCTCAGAATGTCTAGTGGTCCAGTAGAGTATCTTAACTAAAACTTTTATTCCAATTTAAAGGTTCCAAAGGGATTTTACGGGACGGCGCGGGCGTAGTGGTGGGTGAAAGCTAGATTGATATTTTTTTAATGTTGGATATTGTCACAAGAATTCTCTAGCTCTCAACTAAGTATTACTTGTTGCACTATGAAATGGAAAATTCACGCATTCATCACAGGATCATTTACCTCGTACAGAATTCGAACCCGAGGCTGCTGGATGCAGAGTTAGGATACTTATATAAAAATAGGTAATATTTATGAAACTTACCTGGAGGTGGGATGACGAAGTTTGGAGGCGGTAGAACTATAGAAGGAACTGGGCCTTCTATACCCGTGGGCACATCTAGATCTGTCTGCGAATTCACTACGTGAAACGCAGACAGCTTCGGGTTTTGTACCTTAATATCCATATTAGTCTGTTTTTTATTGACTCCGAAACCAACATTTTCATTGACGCTGTAATCTTTTGCTGCTTCGTGATTTACGTAAAGTGTATTAACGTTGTCAACTTCTTTTGGAACGACGCTTTCATTATTTGCTCTCGTTGAATCAAGATTCTCAGGTATTACACCATTATTGCTTCTGTTATCATCATAATTCTCATGGGTTTTCGCAGACGGAACGTAATTAACTAGTGTGATATTCTCTTTGCTAATCAAATTATCTTTATTCATGGCACTTGAGATGATATCAAAAGAGTTTGAGGTTTCACTATCTGTAAAAGCTGATTTATCAACTTCATTAGTAACATTAGTTCTATCAGTATTTAATGAATTTCGTTCATCTGATTCTGCTGACTTCAATTCTGCGTAAAAAATATCCTTAGATGTAACATCAGCGTTCTTGCCTGATTCGTTCATATCAATATTTGTTCCTAATTTATCAGTGATATCTTTTTCTTTTTCTTCAGAAGCACCATCCCTTTTCAGGGATTTATGGTTGACATTGTTAATAATCATAAAATTATTATTTTTGTGTTTATGATCATTATGTTTGCTTAAATATGCGATCTCTTCTCTATTGAACGAATCATATAAAGGATCTTCTAGGGGAATCCCATCCGGAATGTCCTCGAACGAGTATTCGTGAGTTATAACAATTTCACTGCTGTCCGATAGTGATCTAGCTTTATTGAATAAATTGTCGGATGCTGTGAATTCGTTGTTCTCGTGGGCTATACGGGGTGGACAGTCCTCTGGTATTGTGTACATCTAAAATAAAAAGTTAGTGGGTAATGATAAAAAAAATACAAGAAATTCCATTTTTTTATATACGGGTAACAACAACGAGGAGCTACTTCGAAAGGCAAGTTAAACTTTTGGTCCCGGCTGCATCTGCAGTCGTTAGCACCAACCAATCCGCACTGTGTCCCCTTCGTGGGTCACAGCCCAGTTTTTCTATTCCATCCGCAGAGAAGGCCTGTGCTGATGATGGCATAAATTTTATCTTCAGCACCCGTCCATCAAACTGAGCCAGCGTGAAAACTCCCTAGATAGCCCCGTGTTATATGATAAATCAATACCTGCCTTTTGAGTTAGGAAGGTCTTGTAAATTACTGAACCATATATATTTTTATTGATAACTGTTTATGAGAAAGCGAGATTGGCGTCTTAGATCCTACGCTGCGTTAAGCGGGACACGCAGTGGACGTCCGCCGCGTGCAGTTTTCATGTCATTTCACAGAACAGCGCGGCTTTAAGCAATATCATGAAACAAACACGCCGAGCGGACGCCCGCTTCGTGCTTCCACTTAATTCAGCGCAGGCTCTAATATGAAGAACGCAGAGATAGTAAATGCCAGTTCACACTCGATGGAGATTTCTAAATTAAAAAAAAACACATCACAAACATCTCTATCAGGATTCAGGTAACCTTACAACTCTTGCAATGAGTAAGATCGTGATACCTTTGGTACTGGGGTGTATAAGAGTACCTAACCGCTATCAGCTTGCAATATAATTGCTTTGAAACTTTTTTATAAAATATAATTAGCATTTAAAGAACGAAATGACAGCACGGAGATTATGAAGTCAATGGTGGCATTATAGTGGCCTGTTAATATTGCGTTAACTGGTTACTTCTTGATATTGGAAGCACGCATGACTTCCATGAGCTAAGTTGGGGTAAACTCCACTCTTTAAAAAAAAACAAATAAAATACGAGAGCAGAGAAGCAGTGTATAAAGCCTCGATGACACGGGGCGAGTTTACAAGCTACAAGCCAGCGAGTTCGCTAACATCATCATCATCATGTCAGCCGTACGACGCCCACTGCTGAGCATAGGCCTCCTCCAAGAATATCCACACCGATATCGGTCCTGTGCCACTCGCATCCATCGGCTTCCCGAGACCTTCACAAGATCGTCGGTCCACCTTGTACCCCTACACTGCCTGCGCACTGAGCGTCGTCCGGTGCGTGGTCGCCATTCCAGAACCTTTCCTCCCCAACGGCCGAGTTCGCTAGTAGATGGTAAACTCGTCCTGTATTATCGAGTAGCAGATGTTAAAAAAGCCGATGATACGAGTCGAGTTTACAATCTGCTAGCGAACTCGCTAGCTTGTAGCTTGAAAACTGCCCCGTGTCATTGAGGCTTAAGAAAAGACCGCTTACCTGAGTATGGTTGATGGTAGGATTATAATAGTCCGTCACCCGCGCGTACGCAGGTTTGGTCTTTGTTTTTGGTGCTATGGCGTGGACGTAATAGCACGCGTGGGTTTCTGTCTCAGATTCCATGCCAGTGTCGTCCAGGTAGAAGGTAGCTCTCCCGCCGCTGGGAGTCAGCTCGATACGGCGAAGCACTATTTATAGGTCAGAATCAATGAGAATTAATGAAGAAAATGTTTAAAGTTTTGTCTGGTCTTAATAGTTTTTTTTGTATAGTGGATTTTGCTTTAGATTTTGGAAAGTTAGTTTCTTTATTTTACAGTTTTATTTTAAAATATTTCGGAATCGGCTTTTCAGCAACTTTTGAAGAAAACTACAGATGGCATATCGTAGCTCGTCCGCCGCTGAGAATTAACTTTCTTTAAAGCTTCGGGAAGTTAGTAACTTGTTTACACAAAACAGAGAGACTATCCCTTAAGACTTAGAATTTGAATATTGGCAGAGTGAGGAAAAGAGATGACATGGCCTAATCTCCCCTATTCCATCCATAGGGAAGGCCTGTGCCCCAGAAGTGAAGACATTAATAGGCTGATGATGATAATAACCCATCCTCATCCTCCTCATTAGCATACGTACGTGAATGCGGTGGTTTCAGTTGCGAGTACAGCCGCGCGGCGTCGGCGGCGGCGGTCGCTGGCAGCCGCACTTCTAGTACACGCATCCCTACCGCCCCGCCCGACCAACGGACGCACGCCTTTAAAGGGATAATAATTTTATTTTAAAGAAAACATTACTAGAGAAATATCTGTTTAAAAATTGATTTTCAAGTTTTAGAAGTCCGCCATATTGGATTAAGAGTGACGTCATATTTTTTTCGAGTTACTCTCAGCAAGCCCTTTAATTTGATACCTACCCATATTGTAGGAATGCATTAAAAATGATTGGTCCGCCATTTTGGGTATGCCGCCATGTTGGATTTAGAATGACGTCACACTGTTAATCATGCATTGTCGTCCGAACTGAATGTGCATACCAAATTTCGGCTGAATCGGTTGAGGGCAAGTACCTTAAAATTGAGTTGTAATATTCCACCCGAACAAACATACATTGCAAGTTAAATAAAAGCTTGTAAAAAATTCCACGCGGACCAGGCAGCAGACGGTACCCGAACCCGCACCCTTCGCTATCCGGGCGAATGCATTGACCATTATGCTACCGCGCTGACGGCCGCGTCGAATTTTCTCTAGCCTTAGTCTGTAAGGCAGCGCCATTCGCATTGTAGGTAACCCACAATGTCAAATGAATACCTTTACAGGTATTAAATATTTGAAACAAGAAATAGCAATTAGAGTTATTTTTTTATTTTTTAAGCATTTAACTGCTAGATGTTTAAATCTAAAGCAGACGGGACCGCCCGGGACGGGGTCCCGTTAAATGCTTAAAAAATAAAAACTTTAACTTTATTTTGTTTATTTTCTTTAACATTACTTTGGTTACATTGATCCACCTTCTAAGCAAATAATGCCTGTAACAGGTGACTCCGTTCTTCCATACCTAAAATTACAGGGATAGTTTTGTGATTGTTGTGTTTTTGGGATAGTTTTGTACCCAACCCTTTTCGAACTTTCGTTGGGCGGAAGCGAAGCGTGCGAAGCGAAATCCTTTGTTTATTTATACGGCTGGATAGAGCCAAAATATAGCCTAATACAAATAAATCACACGAAGAAAACGGCTCATGTTTCGCGTAATGAGTTCGTGACCCTAATGTCAATTTGTGCTAAAGCAGTCATGTGCAATATATATAGTATATTTTTTGTTCCGCTTCCGTGCAGTTAATACTGTATCTAGGTGTGTATAATCAATCAAAGGGTTTTATTATTCTAGTTTTTAGACGCATCTATTTTTTAAAAGTTATATTTGATCTAAATTATTATTTCGAAGATGATGCGAAATCGATTTAAAGGCAGGAAAATTCTGCTTAAATCATCGAGCCATTTTTCTGTTGTTGATCTATTAGATCCGTATCGTATGGCTACCGAATAATAGATTTAAATCTCTTAAATAATAAGCTGTTATCGATGTTAAACTTCATCTAGTCCACGTGCTGGGTCATTCACGCACGTTCGTTTTCCCTAGTTCATTGCACAAGGCCTGTGCCCCAGCAGTGGGCTCATTAAAAGGCTGATGATGATAATTATGATGAGTGTGTGTATAGTAAAATATATTTTTAACTTAAGCTCTGCAGAGCTTAAAATAAAATGATTCAACCCGTCTCACAATGTTACCAGAGCAAAAAATTAAAAATATATTTTATTAAACCACACTCATTTACAATAATAATAATAATCCATTTATTCATAAACAAAATTACAATAACACATAACAATCACCCATACTAGGCGAAGCCCGTCCTATGGGGGAAGTAAAAAATTAACAATATATAACTTACGGCCTAAAAATACAACCAACTTAAAAGAATGGATACATTGGTGATAGTATGTGAGTGTTTTGAGTGTGTGTGTTGTGTGCGTATGTGTATAATCAACTCATTATCCTTAAAAGATTCTCTGCTCTGTCATACGACCATTTTAATAACATTTTTGAGATGTTATTTCGCATCTCCCGAACGGTGCTGTGCTCGAGATTCGATATGTTAACTAGTTGGTTATAAATGTATAAATTTATGTGATGTAATATGTCGAAGGGTGGATTCACCTCAATTTCAGCGGCGCAGAAGCACATCGTCTTATTAGCGTCGCAGTCGAACACGCCGTCTGTGCGCACACGCACTTGAACCGCGAGCGAGTGTGGCGTCGGTCCCGCACTATCAGATACGCTGTGGTACGACCGACTCGCCTGCACTAGTGCGCAACCCAATCCTGGTGGCAGAAAATATTGAATTCACTGGGAATTCTTGTAGTCTTTTTTATATAAAAATGTGCGGAATTGACTCCTCTACACCTGATGTTATGAGACGGTGGAGTCAAGACACGAAGATATCCTGCGCAGCAGCTGTTTTGCATTAAATAAATAAAATCAAAATGATAAATCATTTATTCCGGTATTGCCCATTCGCACATGAAATGATTTTTTTATTTTTTTTATAGCCAGGTAGGCAAATGACTCTACCCCAAACAGGATATGGTACGACTGACTGTGTATGAACGCTGCAGTCTGGAAATCGTTCTCTCTCTTTCTGGCTACTTTGCCCAGTATACATGGCGTGTGTACATTGTTAGCAGACCTATACATTTTCTTTTTTATTTGAGGCGCAACAAATTACCCCACCCCACTTGATGTAAAGTGTAAGTGGAGTTCAGTTGCAAACATTTGAAGCTCGACGTATATATATATATATATGAGATACGGAGCTGGTGGCCAGGTGTCATCCTCATGAGTCGAGGCATCCTCTCCCCAGCTTGTATGAAAGGGGGTTTAGCTACCTACACTGATTTTATGGCGACTTTGCTTCTTACATTCACATTGAGACTCGGAAATATGGACGGTTATATCATCACCAATTCCTAATTAACTACTAACAAATAAACTGACCTTCCACAGACACATCGAGCTGGTCTCCAGGTGTCATCTTCATGACTTGAGGCACCTTCTCTCCAGCTTGTATGAACGCTGTCTTCAAGTCGCCTTTGCTGCGGACCCTCACGTTGAGACTTGGTGGTGTGGATGGTTGTACTGCTGACCACATCGATAAAGCTTCTAATGCCACTAGAGTGTCCTGTTCAAATATAAAATTCGTTGGTCTACGTTACTTTACTATCGAGTTAGTCGAATATTGGAGATATTATAGTTACGTTAGCAATTAGAAAGACAAAAAAGCCTAGCGAAATAAATTAAGGAAATGTAGCGATAAAGGCCGATGGCAACTACTTCCGTGGTGGAAAAACTTCTGAGGTTCTGGATTTATTAGACCCAATAAATTAATCTTATAATGCTCTGTAAACTCCGCAGGTAAAGTTATAGTGTGCCATCTTAAAGACAGCCAATGACGTCTAATGCTGGACTTTGATCAGTTTTGAGTTGCCTACATCCGGATGCTTACCATGCCCACCGTCACCAGATGATCATCTGGCCAATCTACTACCTGAGAATCGTTCAGCATGTAAGATTAAGTGGATTGTACATATATATTTATTAATAACTTTATATCAAGTAACAAAGGCTCATATTATAAAGAAAATATTACTAGAAAAAAATCCACGCGGACCAGGTAGCAGGCAGAGGGACTCGAACTCGCTATCGCGTGAATGCACTGACCAATTATGCTACCGCGGCGCGGCCATAATGGCCGTGTCGAATTCTTTATAACCTTTCTAAAGCTGCAAGGCAGCGCCATCTCTTCGCATTGTAGGTAACCCACAATTTATTGATTTATTAAATTAAAATTATTTTCGCACATTCTCTAATATCAAAATTGAAACATTTAAAATATGTCAATAAAATTAAAGAATACTTATAAAACTAAAGTAATACAACACAATGTAATCAAACGGGGCTGGTATGGACATTTAGGTCCAAAAGTCCCTAAACATTAAAAAAAAAAAGTAATCAAACTGCTCTGCCACAGTGTGCAATGTCTACAGCAGTGGTTGATATATGGGCAGTCAAGTCTGTTAGCACATCTAGCATGCTGTTGGCACTCCCCCGCACTCGCCGCACTAGCGAAGCCGCTGTTGTTGTATAGGTCGTTGGTTGAGATCCAGTTCGATGGACCAATTTTATTTATGTTGCTTGTGGTGCGGTACGTCTATGGCATGCAAGGGTGCAGGCTAAATTTTCTGAGATTTGGTTGAGGGGAGAAATATATATATATATTTGAGTGTGTATGCTGTTAGTCGCAGATGACCTTTACAGCGTCACCGGGTTTGGGGATGGCGAGATCCTAAGGGGACCGCAAGCCGAGAATTGGCGAGTGCCTCTAGAGCAGCTATACTCTAAGTGTGTTCCGCGGAACCCTAGGGTTCCGTGATACCTCTGTCGGGGTTCCGCAAGAATTTAGAAATAAAAAAATCAAAACACCTCTCTCTGGTCGCTCCGCGGCTGTGCGGACTCCGCGGCCGCGCGGAGACAAAACGCTATGAATGTTATTTATTTATTTATTTGTATTTGTATAAGCTTGTGTTACATTAGCTGGTACAATATCTCATAAGTTTGGTCTCAACAATTTTATACTTGTACAACGCGTTCGCTCTAAGTTTGCCGGTCTGTGGAATGCGCGTACCCTCCCCCACGTGACAACAAAACTTATAATGTGTCATAGTTTTACCCAAATATCTAACGTACACAATTTTTATTGTTACAATTAAATAAAAAATTTCGAACGTCATACACTCATACCTATCGCCAGCGGCAAACTTAAAACGAGCGGGTAGTATACTTGTAAGCGCTCAGTCTCTTTGATAAAAGCCGCCTCTGAATTAGACGCTATAGTTGTCAACTAGCGACTTTCGTCTCTAACTTCAAAGGATAAAGTCGATATTGTTTACAACGCTATTTTTAAATTTCTGTTTTTATTTTTGCTTTTTGTTTATCAAAGGTGCCGACTCGAGTATTTTCGAGAATATTTGAGATCGAGTCTAGGACTAAGTATAAAAGCGGCGATCGCGCGTTGGCGTCGTCAGTTGATGATTAGCGTTCGGAGCGATAAGTTACTACCTACTTACAAGCTCGCTAGCGAGAAACTGGTGTTCATTGTTTTACTGCCTGCTGTATTCTGTTGTCTCAGTTTTATACATTTCTTCCCTGTAGGTTCTAAATTTAGTCTCTTATACGCAGTAACGATTGTGCATTATTTAAACCCCACTATCCTGACTTGTAACATTATAAATAAAGAAGAATGGAACGTTGGCTTAAAGGTGTTAAACGTGTTCCAACAACATCTTCTAATGACGCTGAATGTTCAAAAGCAATGCGCGCGGAGAATTTAGCAATCACCGATCCAGAAGATGATGCCACGAGTGCCACGACGTCAAGCTCGACGGTTTCAAAGACGAAAAAAAGGAAGTATGATGAATCTTATATCAGTTTCGGATTTGTTGATTCCAACGGCTCACCTCTCTGCATGCTCTGTAGTAAACTGCTTCCTAATAGTTCCATGGCACCTGCCAAATTGCGTCGACATTTAGAAACCGTACACCCCGAGACTAAAGACAAGAATAAAGAATTTTTTGTTCGCAAAAAAGATCAGTTATTAGAAAGTCAAAAAAATATGATGCATGTAACACAAACTACCAACGAAAAGGCCACGGAGGCATCATACTTAGTTAGCTATCGCATTGCACAAGCAGGTGAAGCGCACACTATCGCTGAGAAATTAATAAAACCATGTGTATTAGACATAACAAAATGTATGCTTGATGAAAAATCTGCAAAGCATCTTTCTACTGTTCCGCTATCAAACGATACTGTTTCACGACGAATCCATGATCTGGCAAGCTACGTCAAACAAGAACTAGTTACACGTCTACAAAATACACGATTCGCTTTGCAAATGGACGAGTCGACTGATGTCGCTGGTTTGGCTATCCTGCTGGTTATTGTGAGATATCCATATAAAAGTTCTTTTGAAGAAGACATGCTTATGTGTTCATCGCTGCTTACAAACACTACCGGGGAAGAAATTTTTAATAAAATAAATATATTTATTGAAGAACATAATCTCAGTTGGAACAATTGCATTGACATTTGTACAGATGGGGCCAAGGCGATGACAGGTAAAACAGCAGGAGCAGTGTCACGAATGAAAAATAAAGCGCCTAATTGTAGTTCCAGTCATTGTATTCTGCATAGACAAGCACTTGCGATGAAGCAAATGCCGTCTAATCTAAAATTAGTTATGGATGAAGCGGTAAAAATAATTAATTTTATCAAATCACGACCACTACAATCCCGATTGTTCTCATTATTGTGTGAAGATTATGGCAGCAAACATAAAACACTGCTGCTCCATACAGAAGTGCGATGGCTGTCTCGGGGAAAAACTTTAACAAGGCTATTTGAACTTAGAGCCGAGTTACAAATGTTTCTTTCAGCAGATACTTCTTTTAATTTGAAGGACCGTTTGTATGATAAAACTTGGTTGTTCCGATTGTCTTTTATGGCGGATATCTTTCAAAAACTTAACGAATTAAATTTATCATTGCAAGGTAAACAGACAACAGTGTTTCAGGCCTATAATAAAATAACTACTTTTAAAAGAAAATTAGATTTTTGGATCATTTGCATTGGTAAGAAAGAAATAGAAAGTTTTACGTTACTCACTGAGTTTGTTAGCGAAAACGACTCAGAAATGTTTGAAGATAATGTGTTTGAAGAATTGGTCCAATATCTCAGTTCGATGCGCGCATCTTTTGAAAAGTATTTTCCCGAAGAACACAATACAAAAATTAAAGTGAACTCCTGGATTCATAATCCTTTTTTACCCAACTTGGAAAAGCCTGAAAACATGTCAAATGAGATATATGAATCTCTTTTAGAAATGTCATCAGACACAAGTATGGAGTCATTGTTCAAAACGACGCCTCTTAATGATTTTTGGTGCAGAATCCAAGATGAATATGCAATGCTTGGCCAAATGGCTCTGGATATTCTTCTCCCGTTCCCAACTACATATTTGTGCGAAACAGGATTCTCTACCTACGCAGCCACGAAAACAAAATATCGCAATAGACTGGACGCCGAAGCTGATATGAGACTCCAACTTTCTTCCATCAAACCTGATATCAAGCAATTGATGAAAAATAAAAAACAGTTTCATACCTCCCACTAGTTAGATTTTTTCTTTTTTAATGTTTTCTATTATTGTCCTTACCAAGTGGTGAAGTAAATAATAATTAGTAACGGATACATTGTACTTTTATTATGCTGATTAATATAGAATACACTTATAAAAATAATTGTTTTATTGTAGGGTTCCATCAAGTATTTTGCTTCCCAAAAGGGTTCCGTCATTTAAAAAGTTTGAGAACCACTGCTCTAGAGGAATTCCAGACGGATGGCATCGCCCCACGGGGGCGTCTCCTCTCCGTCTGGAGCCTCTAGACCACTCGAACCTGAGGGGGTCGGCTCAACTAGAGGGCGTCTCTGAGACTCGGACCTCGGCTCTAGTTAGCCGTTGTCGTGGGGGAATAAATTAAAAAACATTATACTATTCTTATAGTCGTAATGGTGCAGATAGCTATTTTAAAAACACAATCCTCCTCCATGTTTTGGAAGGCATATTCAGCCGTTGGCCCCGGCTGCATTTCCAGTCGTTAGCACCCACCAATCATGTAGCGGTGGAGGATTATGGTCAAAACTTGCTTTTCCATTCGTATGGAAGGCCTGAGGGGGCGGCTCAACTAGAGGGCGTCTCTGAGACTCGGACCTGGGCTCTAGTTAGCCGATTTATTTATGACTAGCGACCCGCCCTCGCTTCGCTTCGGTGTAGAGCTGAAGTGTAGACAGTTTTTGTTCTCAGGCTTGTATTAAACACAATGACATTCATCTATGATTCTTCTTATACCTGCATGCAAAGTCTCAGCCCGATCGGTTTAAAATTGACAAAGTTTCATACAAACTTTCATTCCCTATTTTATCCCTTTGGGGGTAGAATTGATCAAAATCATTTCTTAGCGGATGCCTACGTCATAACATCTACCTGCATGCCAAATTTCAGCCTGATCCGTCCAGTGGTTTGGGCTGTGCGTTGATAGATCACTATGTCAGTCAGTCACCTTTGAGTTTTATATTATATTACTCATAAAAGATAGATATATATGGTGTCGCAGAATTTTTTGTAGGACTATTTAAGATAAATATTTTCACCATACATTATATACATGTAGCACTAACTGTTTTTGCAGCACACGCCTGAATAGCTCGCAGATTGCAGAATTTTTTCAGACTTAAATGACATTTATCGTTATATTTTGGACAATTCACACAATATCTTTATAAATTATAGCCTATGTGTTATTCTGATCTATAAGCTACATTACTGTAAAGTTTCATTAAAATCCGTTTAGTAGTTTTTGCGTGAAAGAGGAACAAACATCCATCCATCCAAACAAACTTTCGCCTTTATAATATTAGTAAGGAAAGGATGTTTTAATGTATGGACCTGCGTGGACAGGAAGCCCCCGGCGGCGTGGCGGTGCGCGCTGAGCCAGCGCACGCAGGCGCGCGCGTCAGAAGCACATCGGGCACCGCATGATGATAGCGCCATCAGCGCGTATCCTGTCGCTTCTATCGATGATGACAGACTGCCTGTGGAGACAGCAATAAATACGTTTTTATGGTTCCGTAGCCATATGGCAGAAAAAGCGGAACCCTTATGGATTCGTCATGTCTGTCTGTCCGTTCGTATGTCATAGTCACTTTTTTTCGAAACTATAAGAACTGTACTGTTAAAACTTGGTAAGTAGATGTATTGTGTGAACCGCATTAAGGTTTTCACACAAAAATAGAAAAAGAACAAAAAATTTTTGGGCGTACCCCAAGAAAAAATATTTTTTCTAGAATATTTCTTCTTAGAACTGAAACTCAAAAAATATTTTTTCATCAAACCCATACGTATGGGGTATCTATGGATAGGTCTTCAAAAATTATATTGAGTCTAATATATTTTTTTCTAAACTGAATAATTTATACGACATCCAAAGTGGTAAAATGTGTATGACTGCAGAATTTTTGCTAAAACACCTGAAGCTAAATAAAACCCTGAACAAGTAATCTCGCACATAAAAAAATATGAACATTCAAAGTTAATTTTTAAATGTTCAAAAAATGCAGAAATATTCTTTACACAAAACCCATTTATTACTCAAAGTTCTGGTATAAGATTCTTCGTCCTTAATTATCGCCATTTTAGACCTCTAGAAAAGTGACGCATGCAAGTTTTTTGTATTAATTTTTCATCACTGTGCATCATACGTGTCTATATGTATTAACATTTACTAATCATTAAACTCACTAGTCTCCCAGTAGACGTAATCTCCGGTGCGACGCGCAAGTTTCAGCAGTTCCATCAATTCCCTCAACTCTTCGTCTTCCTTTAGGCCGCCGCCGATTGCTTCCCGCCTCTCCCATAGGAGACTTGCTTCGTTGGTCTATGTAGGTGGAAGTTATACATTCTTAAATTAAATGTAATTTGACTTATAGATTGAGGGATCACGAAGTTCCGTAGTGCAGTATGGTCTGGGATCGTGGGGTAAGGATTGGGTCAGAGTAGGCAACGGAGCGAATGATATTTTTAGTTTCGCAGTGTCGCCCATAGACTATGTTGGCCGCGTACCATCAGGCGAGTCTTAATTATGGTCGTTTGCTACCCTTTTAAGTTATTAAAAATGGCCGGTCATAGGGTTTCGGAAGGTTTGTTAAGGCTTTGGTTCCACCTGCATCCTACCTGCATCTGCAGTCGTAGCCATACTGAGCTTGCGTGGTGGGTCATGGTCAAATTCCTTGTCTTGTAACTAGGTCTGAAGATTCATCATTCTTTTAACTTTGACATAGAAAGATATCTAAGACACTGGGATATGAACATTTTTAGAAGTGAACTTCCTGGGATTAGTAAATTGCCGTTTTGTATTTGGAGATTTGGTAATTGGACAATTTCTGAGCATTAAAGATATTTACAAATACAAAATACAAATTCTTTATTTGATACAATAATTTCCGATACAGTATTGCGATTGGGAATTTCTTTTAAGTAAATATATACTTGTATTAGAAATTCCCGCTCTCCGTGCTAAAAGACATAGTACATTGAATTATTGATCACCTTAATATTTTAATAAGAATGATATAAAATCTAAAAAATAGCAAAAAAAATTTTTTTTTTTTTTACAATATTTCTTTTAGTCGATTTGTTTGTCTGTGCTTATGCATGCTTGTATGTGGGTGTATGAGTGTGTGAGTGTACGTGTACGTGTGTGTGCGCGTGTATTTGTGTCTGAACAAAGAGTGTATTGTTGAAAGTGGTTCTACTGAGATACCTATATAACACCAAAATGCAAAAGATAATGATGTTTATTTAAACATATAATATCCAAACACCTAGCCCTCCAGGAATGTCTCAGTTTTATCATAATTCCAAGTTTTTAGTAGAGATGTTACAGTTATTTTGCAATTGAATTTGTTCATTGAGTATATACTTAGAATTCTGTTGATTTTATTATAGAGATGTCCTGATCGAACCGTATACTGCCTCCTTGCATACATTGTTCTAACCGCAGTAGTCAGAGCTACATTATGTTTGCGTCTTCTTGATGTTTTAGAAGGATCATACTCCAAACTCTTGTGCATTTTTAAAATAATATTTAAAATGTAAAGCTGTCGAACCGAAAGCACGTCGCTCATTTTGTATAAGCTTTCTGTAGGATATCTACGGGACTTAAAGTAAATTACTTTTAAGAGTGATCTTTGTGCTATTTCGAGATCCAGGAACTTCATTTTACCAGCACCACCCCAGACCGTAATACAATAAACCAAAACAGACTGAGCTAGTGAGTTGTACAGCAGTTTTAATAGGTTTTTATCGGCGATGTGTCTCAATTTTCTAAATACCCCCATGAGCTTTCTCGTTCTGCCCATCATTAACTCTAAATGGGCGTGCCATGAAAGCCGCTGATCAACCACAACTCCTAAATATTTGGTTGCAGTCACTTTGTTGATAGCCCTACAAGAACAGGATATTTCTCGATTATAACACTCATGAATTCGAATTTGATAGCTAGCGTTAGGTTGAGAAGAAGTATAATTAGTGAATGCAATATAATTAGTTTTTTCTAAGTTAAGGGTTAGAAGGTTATATTTTAACCAGAGGCCTATTTTCGCCAGACCCTTCTCCGTAGCGTGACGTACAGATTCCCACGTATCGCCTGTAAAAACAATGGCAGTGTCATCTGCATATGAAAAAACTTGTCCTGCATTAATCACTATGTCACAAAGATTGTTAATATAGATCAAAAATAAAGTTGGTCCCAAAACACTCCCTTGTGGAACTCCATACGTCACGTCACAGTCAGTACTTGTATAATGGTCTATTTTTACGTGCTGTATCCGTTTATTTAAGTAGTCTATCAGTAATGCTAAAGCAACTCCTCTCACACCAATGCCCTCCAACCTCTTTACAAGAATGGGCACGGAGACCGTATCGAACGCTTTTTTTAAATCCAAGAACACTGTTATACACTTTTTCCCTTGGTCAACGTTCTCTACAATACGAGTTGTTAACGCTGTCACTGCGTCTTCGGTTGAAAGGGATTGCCTAAATCCGTATTGCGATTTAGAGAAAAAATCAATTTTGTCCAAATAATTTTGAAGTCTTTTGTTTATTATTTTTTCCAGTACTTTAGATATCGCAGTTAAAACTGAAATAGGGCGATAGTTTGATATGTTCTTTCCGTCCCCACTCTTATATACAGGCGTAATTACTGCTTTCTTTAAGGCAGCGGGAAATATACCTTGCTGAAAACAAAGGTTAGCGAGGTGTGTTATTATGGGGACTACTTGTTCATTAGCTAGTTTTAAGAACCTTGTAGAAATATTGTCCCAACCTGGAGCACTATCAGAATTAAGTCCCATAATGGTTTTGTAAACTTCTTCCGAATCAGTTTCGAAAAGAGCAAAAGACGGGACTGGCGAGCTAATAGATTCTTTATTCATCCTGGGTTGTGGGTAAACGGTATTTGATAAAATATTCTGAGCCAGATTTTTACCTATACTTGAAAAGTAAGTGTTTGCATGGTCAACAGCCTGCTGTGGGGTATCTCGAATGTCTAACAAAGCCGTGCTTTTTGTGTTTGACGCTTTACGGTTTGTTATGTTGTTTATTGTTTGCCACAGAGTTCTTGGATTGTTTTTGTTGTTAGCTAAAAGTTCCCGTTCATAGATTATTTTTAATTTTCTGATTAGGCTATTACAAAAGTTACGATACCTTCTGTAAGTTATTTTTAAAATATCGTTATATGGGTCAGTTCGTAACTTTCGCTGCATATTATTCCGGTTACGGATGCATTTTAGAATACCTGGTGTAATCCAAGGTTTGATTATACGATTCTTAGATGAAATGCATTTTTTTGTTGAGTTAGTTATCAAACATTGTTGTAATTTAGCAATTAGGATGTTAGTTAATTCTGTAGGGTTGTCACAAAGAAGCAGACTAGTTAAGTTGCTTTCCTTTAGACTCCGAATAGCTTTATCATAATTTGTAACTATCTTATACTTTGATTCCTTTACGTTAAGCTTACTTTTGTTAGTTAAATTTAAGAATATCATACGATGATCAGTTACTGTGCTATCAAAAACAGTAATAGATGCAGTGTGTATATTGCTTTCCAATTTCAACATAAAGTGGTCTAAGCAACTGTGCTCCCGTGTCGGTAAGTCATGACCTGGTAAGAGTCCGTGTGAAGCAAGCATATCAAGATATGTTAGCCTATTCTTGCGTTCGTAAGTATTTTCGGTATGTTTTTCTGTGATATTAATATTTATATTTATATCACCAGTAATAATGATGTTCCGGTGCATTTTAATACATTCCAAATGTGAGTTTAAGGCATTTATAAATCTTTCGCCATTATTATTAGAAGGAGATCGATAAATACACAAAATTGTGCATGTGGCTAATGTGATTTGCACACATGATGCGTCTTTTAATTCAACTTCCTCGATGCTACTTTTGTATTTCCTTTTTAAATAAACAGTAACTCCGTCACATCGGTTTATATGCTTGGTAGTCGAGAACGACGTATATTGTTCTAATTGGGGTGTTTGTTTATTAACGTCAAGTCTACATTCAGTTAGAACAAGTAAATCAACTTCGAAGTTTAACTTATATAGAGAGACGCTTAACCCATCAAAATTCTTATATATACTACGGATATTTTGTGCGATTATGGTAAAGTCTTTGTTTTCATTATATTTATATATTTTAGAGAAGTTATTTATAGAATCTATTCTTGATTTCGCAACTTGGATTTCGTCTATTACTTCCAAATTAACGAGAGAGCTATCCATTAACACTAACAAGAAAAGAGCTGAAAGACAGTTCTGTACTTTTTTGAGTCTGAAAACCAATTATGCAAACTATAAAACACTTAGTTTTGCATTTTGCTTGATAAGGTAAGTGTATATTTATAAGATATGTGTGATAGTGTATTATGTGTGAGATTGTGTTTGGTGTGTGGTCATTATCTTTAAGTGTGTCGACTATACATAATATCAACATATTGGAGGTTATTACAAAATTTAAAATAATATTTTTAAACATAATAGGTACAATGGATTGTTTGATGCATTCCACAGAAAGCATAATATCTAGTCATATTTTCTTCTTCTGCATCAGGCCGTTTATTTGGGATTCACTTTTCACAGTAATTATGGGGGACGTGTTGTGCTCTCGCAGGTACACCCGTCCATACGCAGTCCAGCAATATTTGAAGGTGTTAGTTTTGGCGAGTTCCCGTGCTAAAAAGAATAATCGAGTGCCCTTGATGGTCAGGTGTTCCGAAACGAATATAGGTGTATCTTCGCTTTTTTTAAGACCAAGGTGTTTTGCACATAGCTTTGGTTTAGTTTTACGATTAAATGCCTTACATAGTGTCAAAAGTTCCGTTTTTAACATTGACGATGAGGTTTCGACTATAATTGGCGAGTTTCCATTTGTTCCTCTTTTAGCTTTTAACCTGTAGATGTCTGTGATATGTCCTTCATCGAGCTTGCATCCTAAAGTCTTTGATAGATTTGTCACCATTTCTACCAAGGTTTCTCTGGTTTCTTCTGTCATTTTGGGTACATTCTTTATTTCTATGTTAGCCTTGCGTTTCTCCCGCTGAATATCTTCAAGTTTTTCCTCCAGAATTGTTATATGTTCAATATTCTTTTTGTTTTGCATTTCCAGGTGTTCTATTTTATTTTTCAGGTCATCATTTTGTGACGCAAGGAAGGACATTGTACCTTCAATGCTTATGTTGGTATTTTTGATTTCTAAGAGTAATGTATTTATTTTCTTTATATCGCCCTCTTGGCCCTTTATTTCTGAAAAATGCTGCTCAAAGGCATCCAATCGTGTATTTTGCTGAGTTTGGAGAGAACATAACATATCACGAAGCTCCTCTCGAATGATTGTTAGAATATTATCATGTTCAATTTCCGTAACCGTATCCGATAATCGCCGCCGCTTACTATCTCTCTGCATAATTTTAGATTCATCAAGTAAGGGATTGCTCGATTTTGCGACGTCAGAATCAGACATGCTATGTGATTTGTTAAGTGGTGGTGATCGTGCTAGATTAGGCATCTTTTACTACGGTTAATGTATGAGTCGAAAACCCGCAGTGTAATAGAACCCAACGCCTGTAGTTACAAAGCAGATTGATTAGTTGTAGACTTCGCAGCTGCCGAACGGAGCAGTTAGTTAAGTGCGATGATTATTTACGTCACGAATTAGTATTGATTTGGTAGGCGACAGCTAAGACCACACTCAACAGTTAAACAGTCAACTCAATCATTTGCTTTTTCCCAATACTGAGGAGATCTTCATA
Source organism: Chilo suppressalis (assembly GCA_902850365.2). Taxonomy (NCBI): domain Eukaryota; kingdom Metazoa; phylum Arthropoda; class Insecta; order Lepidoptera; family Crambidae; genus Chilo; species Chilo suppressalis. Next base: position 4,416,186 of record OU963912.1, on the reverse strand, counting down.
AGCTGGCAACTCAAATTCTGGCGTTTGGATAAAGTTGGACGTCAAATTGATTCTGACAACCCTAAAACCTTCAATGTTGAGGGTACTTTAAAACGCTTCCTGCTGAGGGTAAATAAATATAGTATAATTTATATATTGTTTACCCATTTGGCAGTCCGTTTCTTCTTATAAACACCTTCCGGATCGGAATCGGAAGTTTTCCTAGTAAATTAATCACAAAATTTAGTCACTTTACTTGAAATTCTACTAATAGCGAATAATTAGTGATAGAACACGAATAAGTGAACTGTCTCCATAGTGTTGCCCGGACGGAGAGGAAATTTAGGTTTATAAAACGAGTACTCACCTTTCTGATCTCATCCTCGTAAGCTCTGATCTTCATGAACGCGTACCCAAGGAGTGCCTGAGCGTAGACCCTGCTGGGAACCCTGGCTTTGCCCGGGGGCAGAGCCCTGAGGCAGGATAAAGTGTTGTGGAGTACCCGCGCTGATATTGGGGCGGAGCTTTCTAGTAGCGATGTGATTACGAACGCTGTGAGAGCTACGCTTGCAATTTCCCCTTCTTCGTTCAGGCCGCCCTGAAAATTGTTTTTTATGAAGTAAGAAAAAAGAAGAAGTTTGATGGCGCAGAAGTTGGGATTGACGTTCTGCGCTCGTGCAAGTTTAGTTTAATAGTATCATACAGAAGCTGGAAAACTATAAAATTGAAACAGGGTTTTTTATTGCTTTCGAAGGCAGACGAGCAGACGGATCACCTGACGTTAAATAATCACCGTCACCGTCACAAGACATCAATAATGGCAGTGAGACAGCCTTGCTGCTGCCTTTTGTGGAACACTCTATTTAAGCGCTCTCAAAGGTGACCGGGGCACATGTTTTTTCATCACTTAATGTATTCTTAAAATATTGTCACAAACGCTCTCGAAACGGAACCGCGAATGTGCTAGAGATCGAATTTGCCAGAGCACCGCGGGTCGCGATAGAGGTCGAGTAATGTTGCTCATTCTAAAATGAGCCTTATGCAATGCGACTTAAGGGAGAAAGTGCAATGACATCTGCACTTGTTTACAAGTTATGCGTGTTACCTGCGTAGGTATAAGTAGGTATTTCGTACTCGCGGGTGCTAGGTAATTCTCAATTTAACAGGTACTTTCTAGAATGCGTCGATCGGCGTATATAAGCGCGATTGGTGCCGCGCAGTGACAGTTGAGTTTCAACAGCGATTTCGGAGCGAATCCAAAGGCGATCAAAGTGCAACAAAAGTATTCCAGTGCGATAGTTTAGTGACTTGTATAGTGAAATACAGTGTTTAGTGAGTGTTTTGTAATTAACATCGTGTGTTAATTGTGTGAACTGAGTGGTGAATAAAGAACTGTCAAGCGTGAACTGGCATATAAATTCGAACCCCATCCCGACACGTAACAATATGAAAAGGTTATACCTTTAGTTCAGTATGGAAGACTTGCCCCTGCGCCCGGAAGCAGCCGTTCTCCATCTGTTGGGCGAGCAGCCACCGAGACGCCAGTTCTAAAGACGGAGGGAGAGGCAGGCCCGGGTTCAATATCTGGAGACAAACGAGATTTACTTAAAAAAATATGGATAGATTATAAAATACAAGGGATATTCAGATCCCACCCCACCATACCAACTATAGTTATGATTTTTTAATGGAGAAAAATTATAATGTTATATTAAAATTAGGAAGTAAATTTTAGATTTAATTTTGTCTAAATGAAAAGGCAAGCCCTCTTACGCAAATTTAGGACTCATCTCTATACTAATATTATAAAGTTGAAGAGTTTGTTTGTCTGATTGTTCGGTTGAACGCGCTAATCTCAGGAACCGAAAAAATATTTTTGTGTTAGATAGCCCATTTTTCGAGGAAGGTCAAAATCATGTATGACGGAATTGTTTCTCTTTAAAAGTTGTATAAAAAAGGCCGCGACAGCATATACACATCTTTTAAGTTTGATTCACTACAGCCTTTTTCCTCAAATTAATGAGGGCGAAACCGCAGTAGACCCCCGGTTATAAAATTATTAAAAATACCAAAGTAATTTCAAACAGTGGATGGTGCAGTGTTCGGTCTGCGAACGCGGAAATTGAGTAAATCTCTCTCTTAGGCCCGTATTAAAGAAAGATTCTCAGTGACTGATCTAGTTTTGAGCATAGTTAGAAAGGGATGTCGGTATATATAGCACATAGCTACATCCCTGTATAACTGTACTCAAGTAAAGATCAACACTTAGTTGTCATTTTGTAATACGGGCCTAAGACTGTTTGCTGAATTTCGACAAAAATATAGATTCGACTTTGAATAAGTACTTTGGGTAACTTTTATTAGGAAAATATAAAAACGTAGTGAAATAGGATTAGACCAGGAGCAATCTTATGTAATTTTGTGTTTCTATTAGGTACCCACCTGATGAGCCCTTCGCATATATTTAAGTGAGAATGCGGTAAGCCAAGTAGATGGAGTCGGATCAGACCCACCGAATGCACTGAAGCCTCCCTGGGGATGCAAATACTGGAACTGACGGGTGAAGCCTGAAATGACATTCACACTTTTTATACCTGATTGCAATAGCTATAGCCAAATAAAGTGATAGCACCTACTTTAATGGAACTAAATAGATTACAGATGTACCTACGCTACGCACGCTAAATATTACATATCGATTTAGCCTCACTAATATATACGTATACTAGCTGACCCAGCGAACTTCGTACCGCCCTAAAAAAATAGGGGTTGTCCAGCGGACAAAATTGTGAATTTAAACCATTCTCAGATCCCCTTGAACACACACAAAAAATTTCATCAAAATCGGTCCAGTCGTTTAAGAGAAGTTCAGTGACATACACACTCACAGAAGAATTATATATATAAAGATTTTGTGTTGTGTCTTCATAGGAGGACGCGATATCGTTATTTGGAAAGGTTGTGACAGAATACCAGAGACTGCGGGTTCTCCGTGGTCACTGAGTCACAAACCATTTTGTTTTATTATGTTTTTTGAAGCATGTAACTGCTTGATGTTTTAAATCTAAAGAAAATATAACTAGAAAAAAAAACCACGCGGATTTATTTTACCATGATTTATTTTGCCATGTCTGTATGCTCAGTAATGGAAATACAAATAAAACTTTATTATTATTATTATTTTAGTCCTTAGAGTGCGTGTCGGGTGACCGGTGCAAGAGTATTGTCTATGGTTATTGCACATGTTTAAGTGGGTAGACATAGAGAATGGACTGAGTAATGCGTGCATGAAATTGATAATTCTCTACAAAGAGAGCGCATATTATACGGTATTTATATAAGTTGATTCGATCAACCGGATAGTAGTTTGCGTTTGAAATTATCTTACATACCTACTTGATCCAATCTGTATTAGTGATGTAACGAATGTCATTTTTTGAACATTACCTTGGTACCATGTCTGGTACCGACATTCGCGAATGCGAATGCGAATATTTAGTTTTTTTTTTAAATTGGCTCCAATTGTCTATGGCATGGTGGCAGTCTCGTTCGAATTGCCGAGTTGATATGAACTCATCCGACTGAAGTGTCATTCCGCTCGCACCGGTCTTTCCGTAAATAAAACAAGTGAATTTTGAGGTTAGTGATTGTGAGCAATAATACTGATTTATTAACATGAGTAAATCGAATTCTAGTGAAACATGGACTTATTTCACACTTTGCGATGCTGAACGAGCTAAATGCAAACTGTGTAACAATGAATATTCAAGGAATGGCAGAACTACAACTACTTCAAATTGTTTTTTTCTAATATTCATATTCGCAAAACATTCGCAGAGAATTTGCGAATGCGAATGTGAATGCGACTATTCAAAAATATGCGAATATTCGCGAATATTCGTTACATCACTAATCTGTATATGTCTATGGACCCCACTCATTAATTTCGTTCCTAAAAAGGTGGATCCTCAAATATCTTCTTTCCAACTCGCGATGGCGAGGAAGGCTTTATGCCTTTCCAGAGACTGAATAAAAGCAGTCTGATGGCTGATGTTCTGTTCTCCGCATCCTCCAGAGCTCGACAGTGTTACTCTTCTTGACGCCATAGTAATGGCGTCCGAATGCTACGATAACACTAGGTTATATCTATATGCGTCTGACCTCGGGCCAAGAGTGAGGCGATGATAGTGGAGGCTGAAATGTCGTTCTGTTGTTGTGTGAGCACCAGCAGGTTGTGGCCAGTCGTGCCATGTTCTGTTCCATTGTCACTAACACGTTCGAATGCTGCGAGAACACTAGGATATATCTATGTTAATGCGTCTGACCTTGGGCCAAGTGTGAGTACCAGCAGATTTTAGCCAGTCGCACCGTGTTCTGTTCCATTGTCACTAACACGTCCGAATGCTACGATAACACTGGGCTATATCTATGTAAATGAGTCTGACCCCGGGCCAAGTGTGAGGCGGCGATAGTGGCGGCTGAAGAATTGTTCTGCAGTTATGTGAGCAGCAGGTTGTGGCTAGTCGCGCCATGATCTATTCCATTGTCACTAACACGTCCGAATGCTACGATAACAGTAGGCTATATCTAAATGTGTCTGACCTCGTGCCAAGTGTGAGGCGGCGATAGTGGCGGCTTAAGAATCATTCCGCAGTTGTGATAGCCCCAGCAAGTTGGTGGCCAGTCGCACCATCTTCTGTTCCATTGTCACTAATACGTCCGAATGCTACGATAACACTGGGATACATCTATGTAAATGCTACTGACCTCGTGCCAAGTGTGAGGCGGCGATAGTAGCGGCTGAAGTATCATTCCGCAGTTGTGATAGCCACAGCAAGTTGGTGGCCAGTCGCATCATGTTCTGTTCCGTTGTCACTAACACGCCCGAATGCTGCGAAAACACTGGGATATATCTATGTTAATGCGTCTGACCTCGTGCCAAGTGTGAGGCGGCGATAGTGGCGGCTGAAGAATCATTCCGCAGTTGTGTAAGCACCAGCAGGTTTTAGCCAGTCGCACCATGTTCTGTTCCATTGTCACTAACACGCCCGAATGCTATGATAACACTTTGATACATCTATGTAAATGCTACTAACCTCGTGCCAAGTGTGAGGCGGCGATAGTGGCGGCTGAAGTATCATTCCGCAGTTGTGATAGCCCCAGCAATTTGGTGGCCAGTCGCATCATGTTCTGTTCCATTGTCACTAACACGTCCGAATGCTGCGAGAACACTGGGATATATCTATGTTAATGCGTCTGACCTCGTGCCAAGTGTGAGGCGGCGATAGTGGCGGCTGAAGTATCATTCCGCAGTTGTGTAAGCACCAGCAAGTTTTAGCCAGTCGCACCATGTTCTGTTTTATTGTCACTAACTAGTCCGAATGTTACGATAACACTGGGCTATATCTATGTAAATGCATCTGACCTCGTGCCAAGTGTGAGGCGGCGATAGTGGCGGCTGAAGAATCATTCCGCAGTTGTGTAAGCACCAGCAGGTTTTAGCCAGTCGCACCATGTTCTGTTCCATTGTCACTAACACGTCCGAATGCTACGATAACAGTAGACTATATCTATGTAAATGCGTCTGACCTCGTGCCAAGTGTGAGGCGGCGATAGTGGCGGCTGAAGTATCGTCCCGCAATTGTGATAGCCCCAGCAAGTTGGTGGCCAGTCGCGCCATGTTCCGTTTCCATTGTCACTAACACGTCCGAATGCTGAGAGAACACTGGGATATATCTATGTTAATGCATCTGACCTCGTGCCAAGTGTGAGGCGGCGATAGTAGCGGCTGAAGAATCGATCCGCAGTTGTGTGAGCGCCAACAGGTTTTAGCCAGTCGCATCATGTTCTGTTCCATTGTCACTAACACGTCCGAATGCTACGAGAACACTGGGATATATATATCTATGTAAATGCGTCTGACCTCGTGCCAAGTGTGAGGCGGCGATAGTGGCGGCCGAAGAATCGTTCCGTAGTTGCGTGAGCGCGAGCAGGTTGGTGGCCAGTCGCGCCATGTTCTGTTCCCCACAGCCTCGGGGTAATGTCACTAACGCGTCCGAATCCTACGGAAAATTCAGTGTTAAAGGTAAACTTTAATTGGATTTGGGAAGAGTTAAAAGTATATGATAATCGTTAAAATGAATGAATGATGTACTTTTATTGATTTTGAAGTATAGTGCATTTCAACCTTTATGGCATGAGGTTTCAGTTCATAGATGACTTGCTGTAACTGCACAGTCACCATTAAGTTGGCTCCGCACTATTAATTCTACTTCCTACAAATAATATAAATGTGAACGTGTTTATGTTTGTAACGTTATCACGAAAAACTACTGAACTCATCTGAATGAGATTGGTACGCATATAGTTTACGACGTGGGTTGAGAAACAGAATATTTTTATCAAAGAAAAATGTTAGGTTCCTGTGGTATTCTCAAAAACTAAAGTTAACCCGGACAAAATCGCATGTGCCCGCCATTTTAAATTACAAACTAAAATGCATCGTGATTGAAGTTGAAATGAGGGGTTTCAAGAGACATCACGACACCAGCTGGCGTGGCTGTGAAATAATGTCTCTAAAATTTGTTTTCATTTTTAAATTTCATTTTGTGAAGGTGAGAAAAATATTACTTTCTTTCTTTCTAAAATTTGAAGTTTTTGACCCGCATTCATCGAGCGAGCTTTCAAAATCGGATCATAGATAATGACGTCACGATACACGATTTAAAAGCATTTACAAAACTTACAGCAAGCAATGGTCCAGTGAGGTCACCGGAAGCCCACACTGTCAACGACTCTGTGCCAGGAACTGCTTCCACGGCAGGGAACGACCATGTGATTTCTGAACTACTGGCTTCGGGACTACCTGTGAATATTATTTTATATAATCGGAAAGTACCAGCAAGGATACTTTTAGAGTTGCTTTTTTCTTTAGTGAGATACATCATCATCATCATCATCATCATCAGCCTATTAATGTCCCAACTGCTGGGGCACAGACCTTCCCTATGGATGGAATAGGGAGATAGGGCCATGACCCACCACGCGGGCCCAATGCGGATTGGCGAGTGCTAACGACTGCAGATGCAGCCGGGATAAACGGCTTAGCGTGCCTTCTGAAGTACGGAGGAACTCGAGATAGAAGATTTTTGGTCACCCATCCAATGACCGACCACTGCGAAAGTTGCTTAAATTCAACGATCGCAGCCGAACGCGCTAACTACTTGCGCCATCGAGTTCGTCAGTAGTGAGATACAAAAACATTAAAAGATTTCATATCTTTTAATGTTTTTCTATCTCACTAATGTTTTTGTATTTTGTATCTCAGTCGTCAGGCTGGATTCGAATTAGCGATTTTTGCTATCCAAGCGAATACATAAAACTAGCTACAGGTAATTCTAGCGTTGAACAAAACGCGGAGAAGATAGCTGCGCATAGGTACGACTGGAGAACCAATCGGCTCAACGCACGCCCGCCCGCGCACCTCGTTTCCCCCTAAGACATCTTAATTTTTACTTCAGCGCAATAACGGTCAGCGCTAGAGTTTCATGCCGCGACTTATACCGAGATCATAATGGATTAGTCGAATTGTTTCTAGTATATTAAAGCCAGCAAGACAGCGCCACTTCTTCACATTTTGTTAATATAATTCATAATTACGTACTATAATGTAGGTTCCTACTTCTTCGATTTTATGTAGGTCCATATCTTTCCTTGTAAATACCTATAATTATTCCTTGTCTTTGAATTTTAAGTAAAGTGTTAGTACAAGATTCACCTCTCCCACAAAGCAGTATCGACTTGTGTTCCTGCTGAAGTACGCCTTCAGGTTCAATGGATATTTGAATGATCACCTCGTCGCTGTAAACAAAAGAACACATTTACTTACTATTTAGATTTTTGTTCAATCGAGTTTACACGACTGCTCGAAAAAGACTGTTATGTTTTCAGGGTTCATGTATGTATGTAGGTACGATTTCGAATGGCTCAATTACATTTGGTCATTAGCCCGTATGTACGAAAGACATTACTCGAATTCGGGCACCCGAAGCAATATTTACACTGGAATACGGGCTGGATTTCGAACTAAAAACCGAGTGTAATCGCGCCATCACAACTCGTTCTGGACTTCGTTCAATAAGCAATTAGCACAATTGGTATCTTACATAGATTTGGCCTGGAAACCGTCTCGTGTCGCCTCAACAAAAGACTTAGCTGATATCTTAAGCTGATGAATTAGCAAAAACAGGGGCACAGAGGCAACAGATGGGACCAGAACCTTTCTTTGGCATCCCTAGAAACCATGCTATGCAATTTTTAAGAACGACTTTCTAAGGGAATCGAAAAAATATTGGTAAAACCAACCAGGATTAGAACACGCTAAATCACTAATTACATAGTAACAGGTTACTTGAAAAAACGGACTGTTGAGTTAATAGAACTTAGAAGGCCGAACATCCGTGCTATCGTAAGAGCCATAACTGGACACTGCAAACTCAAGGAACACCAATTTTATATGAATTTATGAATTTGAGTGGCACTAATGTTTGCAGATATTGCAATTAGGAGCGTGAAATACCAAGGCGTCTAGGCCGCTCATCCACAAATATAGCATTAATTTGGGACGACATATAATACGTCCAGAGGAAATCAAATCTCTAAAAGCTAGAAACATTCTGAGCTTCTTAAAAGCTGTCGGGCATAAAAAGAAGATACTTTAACTTGGTGGTGAATTACAATAGATCCTATAGGTCGCAGTACAGTCCAATTAGGACTGCATAGCCCCAAAAATCTAAAATAATAATAATAGGTGATATTATTAAGCGTCTGATGGTCACTGTACCTGTTCCTCTATATAATAATAAATATCTAGAGAAACAGAGGATAGATAAATCAATACGATAACCTGCATAGGGATCATTCTTTCTTGGCCATTTTTTGTAGTCGGCTTCTTGAATTTGGGAAAGAAATCCAACGATTAATACTTCATTGCCAAAGAGAAAATCGGTTAATTTGTACTTTTATGCGTGTTTTTTTGTTGTTTAATTGTTGAAATTCGATTTACATATTTTTCTTTTGTGTAAACTTCAGCCCATAAAATTTTATCATGTTATGCCCACATGTTTAGAGTTACAGTTTGGTTTTACATTATTGTAATTGCTTTGTTTTTTTTTTAAATTTAATTGTTACTTGTTTTGTGAGCTAATAAATAAATAATTTGCATTGTCTTTCCAAAGAAACTTTTGACTTTTAAACAAAGCACGAATACCTTGTTCCGCTCTATTCAAATTCTGTGTTATCACCAGCAATAGATTTCTGAAGAGTCAAACAGGATAAGGAATCTAATTCCAATCCTTCCAATAGCGCTGTTAGCACAGTTGCCATCTTGCTCAGATATGATCGGGATGCCGTCTTGACTCACCTAGCCAGAAAACTTGACTGATATCTTTACGCGTCTGATGGTGTTTTCATCCATGCCAATTCCTGAAAAAAGATTTCTAAAGCCTGAAGAAGAGTGATTACCTAACTCCAGTCCTTCCAATAGTGCCGTTAGCACAGTTGCCATCTTGCACGGATTTTGCTCGTATACTGAGTCTCGCTTCACCAGAAGACTTGGCTGATATCTCGACGCGTCTGGCGATGGAAGCGCGTGCGTTGACGCAAGCTGCTTCTACGCTTTCTGTGGGACCTTCTAGATGGGAGTCTGTCATAATTTGGATTTGTACCTGCGATAAAATTTAATGTAACTTGTAATCAACTAGTCACAGATACCAGCTTGTTATCAAACCAGCACATATCGCTAATGAAAGTCAAGCAGTTAAATGGGTAGAAACGGTTTGCACTTTTAAAGTTAAATACAGGAAATATTTATTGGATGTGCAAAAGTTGTAATGAGTGTCGCTAGAACGCCATGGTTGATTTTGAGCACCATTTCATACGCTGTAAATTTTAATTTAATTTTTTTTGGCTTTCATTTTCTTTCACAATATTTATCCAATTGATTTCAGTAATTTGACATATGTATTTAAATCTTTTATTCTTGATTTTTATAAAACTAGTTTAAACGGGATAATGCACGAAACTTTATTTTGTGTTAAGTTGTAAGGTAGCTCGACAAATTAAACAAAAGTTTTATTCTGACGACGAAGCCTGTAAAGGCTACGAAACGTCAATAAATAAATAAAGTTTCGTACATTATCCCGTTTAAACTAGTTTTATTTAATGATTGATGTGCGTGAAAACCTAAGAAACAAACTTGATTTTTATTTTAAATGTTATTTAAGACCTTAAATGTCATTTAATTTAAGTTATTATCGTGGCCTTAAATGTCATTTAATTTAAGTAGGCTGCTGCTGAAAATCAGTGTCGTGGCACATGCTGCCTCGGCATATACTGAGCAGTGGCCTGTTTGGTACACAATCACCTATATGTAACACAATAAGTTATTTTTGTAATTTGTGACAAATAAACGTTTTTATTATTTATTATTATGTATAGATATCCTTAAAACAGGAATACTTTGAACGATTAGATTTTCAGAAGGAGTGATAATTATGATCAATTATTTTTTTGTGTGCATTGTTTTTCTTTAACCGTGTAGATCAGCCAAGTATGGTAATTTAAGAAAGGGCGTAGAAGATTTTCCGCTCGAATTGGAGCGCCTGTCTGGGAAAGTAACCTTACAGATAACCACAATTATATAACACTACCTCTTGGTGGTGAGTAAGGTTCTTGGGATCCACGAGGTAGGGTATTGGGTTAGGGTAGGCAAAGGTGCGAGTCCGCCGAGCAGGCCTACGCGAGCCAGCGCCCTGCGCATGCTCGTGGCCCGCTCAATTATGGCGAGGCGAAGTTCCCGGGGAGTTTAGTGGAGTATTCCCGGCTATCTCTTTAGCCGGGTAAGTCCCACACCCTCCCGCTCACTAGCCCAGTGGGCGAGGACGGTGCTTAAATGCATTCTCCCCGTAAAAAAAAGGCAAAGGTGCGAGTGGATATTTTTGATATCGCAAGCGTCTATAGGCTATGGTGGCCGTTTTAACATAAAAAGCTGTAGCTCCAATATAATGTTGGTAGTGCAAACTTGAGGAGCTCGATGGCGTAAGTGGTAAGCTCGTTCGGCTGCGATTGTTGAAGTTAAGCAACTTTCGCAGTGGTTAGTCATTGGATGGGTGACCAAAAATTTACTATCTCGAGCTCCTCCTTGCTTCGGAAGGCACGTTAAGCCGTTGGTCCCGGCTGCATCTGCAGCCGTCAGCACCCACCAATCCGCGCTGGGCCCGCGTGGTGGATCATGGGACATTAATAGGCTGATGATAATGATGATGATCAGTATAAACTTACACTCAAAGATTCGTACAGGTAGTTGAAAAGCCGATAACGGATGATAGTCGAGTCCCCTTGCTTTAGTCTCCTCGGGCTGTCGGCGTGGATGAAGAACTCGCGGAATACCTGCACAAGCAAATGAAATTGTAGAATATTAATAGTTAGCTTATTAGAAAAAGTACAAAGTATCTATATCAAGATACATCTCTGTGTGTTCCGATATTTTGTGAAACTATGTATGTTTGTCTAAGCTCAATCGGACACAATAGGGCCGAATGGATTTGGAGGACTCAGATAGTTTATTACCATACCAGATAAATTTTGGGTTCCTCTGGGATTGTCAAATAACGAATTACGTGTCCACGAAGGTTTTCTGGAGTTTTATTCCTTTTGAAAAAACCCCTAGATGTTTAATGGATACTAAAGTCCTGAAGAAAAAAGCATGAATTAATTTTATATACAGCCTATTCCTCCACATTCTGTATTCCTCTACATGTCTATTGAGGAGCTCATGGCATAACTAGTTAGGGCGTTCGGCTGCGATCGTTGGAGTTAAGCAACTTTCACAGTGGTCGGTCATTGGCTGGGTGACCAAAAATTTACTATCTCGAGCTCCTCCGTGCTTCAGAAGGCACTTTAAGCCGTTGGTTCCGCCTTCATCTGCAGTCGGTTGCACCCACCAATCCGCAATGGGCCCGTGTAGTGGGTCATGGCTCAAACTCCCTATTCCATCCATAGGGTAGGCCTGTGCCTCAGCAGTGGGGACATTAATTGGCTGATGATGATGATTTCTCTACACTGACTGTGTACAGCTATAGCCCCGCGACTAGTGTAGTATACTTCAGCACGCCGTGCGCAGAGTGTGCCAGCCCCGCCCTAGAGACGCAAGTGGTGGCCACCTCGAACCGGCTGATAGTATAGTTCTGCCCGATACACTAGCTGTGTGTCAGCATGTGTGCAGCTATAGCCCGCGTGTAGTCTAGTATACCTGCAGCACGCCGAGCACAGGGTGTGCCAGCCCGTTCCTAGAGACGCAAGTGATCTCCGCCTCGAACCGGCTGATAGTATAGTTCTGCCCGATACTCTGGTTGCGTGTCAGCATGTGTGCAGCTATAGCCTGCGTATAATGTAGTATACCTGCAGCACGCCGGGCGCAGAGTGTGTCAGCCCCGTTCTAGACACGCAGGTGGTGACCGCCTCGAACTAGCTGATGGTATCGAAAGCCCTGCCCGATACAATGGCTGTGTGTCAGCATGTGTGCAGCTATAGCCCGCGTATAATGTAGTATACCTGCAGCACGCCGGGCGCAGAGTGTGCCAGCCCCGACCTAGACACGCAGGTGGCGGCCGCCTCGAACCGGCTGATGGTGTCGGAAGCCCTGCCCGATACAATGGCGGTGCCGTTAGCGCCTACGGCTACCAAGCGCCAAAGCCATGCCTGTAGAAAAGCTATGGTGAGACGAGACGATAGATTCAATGGAAACGGACGAGACGAGGGGATTTCTTTAGGTACTACTGAGTCCAACTAAAATATCGAAAAAATGCAAGCCTAATAGCCGTACTTAATAAAATTACTTTAATACTTCATTCAGTCACGTGTTGTCACATTCTTTTGTTTACGCAAAGAAAATAACAGTCTCAGCTTTAGTTACAATTGACACGTTTGAATGATACACTATTACCGTGCTAGTCAGATTGATAGTAAGAATAGCATGTGAATTTCCAATAATTCAGTTCATCTTAATTAAAATTGGAATCCTGTTGCTGAGACATCTGATGCGGCTAAAGACATAGGTCAAAATCCTCGCAATGCCCGCCTGCATCCTACTCAGTGGAGCTATAGCAAGACTAAGAGAAATAGTTATTAGTTCAGAAAAACAGGAGATCTCCTGTAAAATCTGGAGACCTGGCAACACTGCTAGAGACTATAAATTTTATTTTCTAATTATTTTATTGTTGTTAGTGTTAAGGCAAAGGAAAAAAAAATCTCAGCCTTTTCATTTTTTTCTTTTTTACTTACATTGTTAATCGTGATTGTGTCGTTTATTACTTTTTATTTTTATTCACGTCAATCTTAGGCCCTGCCAGAATATCAGCGCCGCAGCGGCCTTGGTGTCGTTGTGGCATTGTGCTGAGGCAGGGACTTAGTTGACCTTATTCTGTGTTTTTATTTATTCTTTTTTATTTGTCAATGTTATAGGGTCAATAAATAATTTCATTCCTTTTTTGAAAATTTTTAAATATGCACAAAGATATATATAAATAACCTGTTGCCCAGCAGTAGGGTCATTAATAGGCTGGTGATTTATATAAATTAACTTACTTCTGAAAAGTCGCTTCTTGGAACAGTGGCATCGTCAATAAGAGGCGCAGGCCCAGAAGCGCACTTGTTTCTAGTGACGCGAGTCAATTCTCCGCCAGTGATTCTGACTCCGGCCGCCGCTAGCCATGACGCTGTCAGTTCCATACTATTCGTTGGCAACTCCGACAGTTCTGAAGCTAATTGCAATAAATAGTTATTTAAGATAGACGAGCGGAAAGGAGGTTATTACGAATAAGTACCACGGTACGCATTCGTAATATGCTTCTACGCTCATGAGTCATAATTTTTTTCTTTAATCTACTTTGCGAAGAAATAAAATAAAAATATAACACGTTTGTTTACAATTCAGCAGGACCAAGTTTGCTGCAAATAGTTTCATTTGTAGAGCATGTCGCAGCTATAATAAATACTTCAGGGGATTGGATATATTTTGCCTTTCTTACAATCAATTTAGAAATGAATGCTATAAGGTCGTTTTACCCTAACACTTAGTAATTATTTTCTTTTATTCGCATAACTCTAGGTATTGTACGTATGTATTGGTTTCAGTCTGCGGAAACTTAACTGGCTTATGAAAAAGTAATACGTGTTACTTAATTGAATTGTGGAAAACTGTATGTTTCCCAAATGAAAATAAATAAATAACCCATTTGTTTAAGATCTCCCGTTGTAGATTTACGAACCGATGGCGTAGCTTTTGGACATTCATGAGTGCTTGTAACAGCCTAAACAGATAAATGATTTTGCATATGATTACTAAATTACATACTAAACTCATGTCTGTCACAGTTAAGTATCTGTCGTGTAATTTTAGCTGGAATTATCTTTTACTCCAAGACATGGGAGACAACATAGAATCTATGGGAACCAAGGCGGTAACTCATCAAACATTTATTTAAATTTTGAACTGATCTGCAAATAGAAAACTGTTTATTGAAAAAACAAATGAACACAATGCTGCGTGTCGCTAGCTCGTAGCGCAAGGGATTTTAATAATAATAAAAAAACTTTTCCGCACACGCACACATGTAGAAAAGAGCATAATGTGTATACATAAAAAATAACACTTTCCGAGCAAGTGCATTGAAAATGTTATTTCATTGTTCAAGTAGGCTAAGGATTAATGATTGTTTTAGTTATAATATATTAGAACACGACAAATACATCCAAGAGCTCTACGGTGCATTAGTTACTTGATTGAGATAGTGGAATTCAAGGAAATTTCGCAATATCTGTTTTTTTCGTGTTAGGAGGCACGTAACATATTGTGATGTCTTTAGCAATCACTAATCCACACTCACATGATTAGTCATAATCCTTTCTACCCGATGCGTTCAGATTCAGAGGGAAGACCTGTGCTCTGGAAGTAGAGACATAAACAGGTTTTTGATGAAGTATTGGATCGATTTCGTATCATAGCTCCTACCACATAACACATGATGAGGTTAGAAGGGCCTTGTGTGAGCAAATGGTCATAACTTGATGAACATTTGGTTCTGATTGCGTCGTTGCTCTCAGGTGTGAGCGCTGTTTGGTACGATTGCTTGATGTCGCGGCATTTGTTTGGCTATTATCTTTAAGGTCACTCTTATAACCCCTTTCTATGTTCTTTGGCTCTTATTCTAGAATAGTTATGGATTAACGATGATTTCTTACTTCTATTTCACAAAGGTTGTGGTAAACTAGCTGATAAGTTAGTCATTACAAGACTACCTGCCTTACTTTATAGCTGATATAAATGCAACCCTATTCCATCAGAAACATAAATGTTATAAATGTTTTTTCTTATGTAAAAAGATGCAAGACACAAGACAGGAATTCAAGGTCGATAGTTCAACAAACTATTCGTCTACAGTGTACTGCCTTAAATTAAATAGGGTATTTGACAAGTTTTAGAAAACAATCTCACGTTATTGAATAATATTAATGGAGTCCGTTAAAAGTGGATATTCATCATTCTGTTGTGTATTTCAGTAAAAATAACCAAATCAAAAACTCCATTTTCAAGTTGCCGTGAAAACGTTTTTCTGGACAATATGGCGTCTTACTAGTGTGTGACGTCACACGATTGTTATTAAAACGTCAAACGATACTATATACTGTCACTTTAACCGGAAGCTTACTTGCGTGTGACGTCCTTTTAAGCTCCGCACATCCCAAGCGGGTCACAAAACAAAAGGGTCACGTGACAATAGATAAGAAAACTATAATCTTTTCGTGGGTTTTTAGTAAAATTATGATTTTTTTTTGTAAAAACAGTAAAAACTCCTGTCAATATTCATTCTAAACACAGATGCTAACAATTGGCACTTTATTTTTAATACTGTCAAATACCCTATTAATTAGATGATAAAAGAACACCCAAGAAACATACTAAGGAAACACGTCCCAGCTGCGTCATATTCCGTCAGATTCCTATGACTTTGTATAAGTCGCTTCAGTTCCGTTATCAGCACTTCCTTCACTGAAGTCGATGGTTGGTTCCATTTGGCTGCCGAGTCTAAGACCGTGAGGGCGCAAAGAGCCGGGCCCGTTGTGGAAATCTGGAGATTCGCTGTGGACCCTGGGGCTACTTGCCTCGACGACCAGGTAAGTTCCACCTAGGAATGAATAAATATGAGTTTCATTAATGCTAATTCTGCACATGACTTTTTGTATTTGCTACTAGTAGCTTCGTACCGTGGAGTTAATAAGAAATAATGGTTCACTGCTCGTTCCCTGTAAGGTGATAGCGTGATAATATGTAGCCTAATGTTGACCCGACTTCGTGATTTCGTGATAAATTTGAAGTAAATCCATGCAGTACTTTTTGAGTTTATCCCGGACATACATACAGACAAATAGACAAAAATTCTAAAAACTATATTTTTGGCTTAGGTATCGATTGTAGATCACACCCCAATATTCTTTAAAAAAAAATTCAATATACAGTTTTGGCTTTCTACCATTTTATTAAATGTATAGATTTGTAAACTTGACAATAGTTACTCCTTTTCACTCCTTAAAGAGTGTGATAAGGACAACGTGCTGTTAAAATGACAATTAGCAAATGCGAATAGCCATGTGAAGTGAAAGAAAAAAAAATATTGGCCTTAAACACATATTAACATAAACATAACACAGCTAGACAGAAGTCCAACTAGGTACCTGCCTCAGCTTAGTGATAATATGATAGCAATTTCTGTCTCTTAAATGGTCTAAAATCAGTCAATATAATTTTAGCCACTGAAACAACTCATTACGTATAGTATGTTAAAATTATTCGAAAAAATGGTAGACAACATCGATATTAACGCAGTCTATTTACAGTTTTTAAATCTTAAGATCGCAATCCTGATGTTAAGGAAACAAAGAAATGTAAGGAATACTCTTTAAAAAAATACTTCACTTAAATAATTGGACTTACCTTGTTGATGAAGCACTCGTCGAGCTCGAAATGCTTGCTGGCACTGACCAACTCCCCTTTATAATAGAAGAATGCCACCAAATGGCTGTCTGGGCACATTTGATGCGTAACTTTAATAGGCAACATTACTCTTAGCAAATGTCGATCTAAGAGCGAATCTGATTCAAGTCTGGAAGAATTAGCAGAGATGGTATTGAAACTATCAAAGTTCCCAGCAGTTCTGTGCGAGATTGTATTGAAGTTGGCTATATTTCTATCGTAGTAGGCTATGTTTGCGTGGTGACATTCGCTTTCTCTGGACGTTGTGGGAATGTACTCGGAAGAGCTGGTCGAAGGGCATTGCGTTGTCGCTCCCCATCTATAGATAATTCCTCCGCGGGTAATAACCTAAAAAATTGGTTAATTCGTAATGATTGTGGTTGTGGAATAAATTTACTTATGAGGTGTGGGAGTGCATTCTGTATATTTTTTATAAAGGAGGAAAAAATGCTAAACTTGTATACAGTTGAATTTGGTCTCAAAATAAAGCCAAAATTATTT
Organism: Chilo suppressalis; assembly: GCA_902850365.2. Lineage (NCBI taxonomy): Eukaryota > Metazoa > Arthropoda > Insecta > Lepidoptera > Crambidae > Chilo > Chilo suppressalis. The sequence goes on along the minus strand of OU963912.1, from coordinate 4,398,617 downwards.
GCTACATAAAACTACTTTTGCCTTATTTTTAGTGAATCGTGGAAAGAAGTTATTTAATGATTAATATTTTTTGATATAGAAACCCTTTTGATGACAAACCTACGTATTTGACATTGACAGCTAGCTGCTGATGATAAATATTGTCAGACTACGTTACCCAATTATGAAACACAGATAAAAAAAATTTAAAAGTATACAACTTTGGCACAAAATGCCGGGTGTCCTTTAAACATTCTATGCAGGATCTTTTCCTCCTCCATAACTCGATGGTCCAGTGGTTAATGTGTGCGGTCGGCTATCGTAAAGGTTAAGCAAATTTCGCATTGGCCGGTCGTCGGATGGGTGATCAAAAAATTTCTCGAACTCATCCGTGTTTCCAATGTACGTTGGTACTACTGCAACTGCAGTCGCTAGCACCCACCAATTTGCACTGAGCCCGCTTGATGGGTCATGCATGGCGCAATATTCCTTTTCCATCCATAGAGAAGGCTTGTGCCCCAGCAGTTAGGCAATAATACCAATAGGCTGATGATAATAAAGACAAACTACAAGAAAGTGTTTACATATATTTTTAAAAATATTATTTAGAACTCACCACGAAGTGTACAGTTAGCGGTTTGGTGACGTTCGTCAAATCAACGTATAAGGGTACAACAGTCTTCCCAGATTCCGTGTCCGGTTTTATAGGTCCCAAAGCTGCGTGAACTAAGCCTGTGCGTCTCACGGCCACTTGTAGAGGCAGCGCTGTTACAGAACTGTCGTTGGCTAAAGATGCCTGTAAGTTTGAAGTTACTGATCAACACTTTGATGAAAAAATCTTTTTTTTAATGTGTGTATGCAGTCAGGTCGCAGATGACCTTTACAGCGTCACCGGGTTTGGGGACGGCGTGATCCTAAGGGGACCTCAAGCCGAGAATTAGCGAGTGCCTCTAGAGGTATTCCAGGCGGATGGCATCTCCCCACGGGGGGAGTCTCCTCTCCGTCTGGAGCCTATAGACCACTCGAACTTGAGGGGGTCGGCTCAACTAGAGGGCGTCTCTGAGACTCGGACCTCGGCTCTAGTTAGCCATTGTCGTGGGGGAATAAATGAAAAAACATTATACTATTCTTATAGTCGTAATGGTGCAGATAGCTATTTTAAAAACACAATCCTCCTCCATGTTTTGGAAGGCATATTCAGCCGTTGGCCCCGGTTGCATTTCCAGTCGTTAGCACCCACCAATCATGTAGCGGTGGAGGATTATGGCCAAAACTTGCTTTTCCATTCTTATAAAAGGCCTGTGCCCCAGCAGTAATAAATAATGATGACGTGCCTGGAAGGTGTGGCAGTCGGCAATGTAGCCAGCGATAAAGGTCAGTCTCATTGTGGACTCATTTAAAGGATGTCAAAGTCAAAATATCTATCCCACCAAAAACATTCTGTAAAAAACTAGCCAAGTTTCGATGGAGCTGCTTGTTTATCTCTAAAAAGTAATGAAATTTAGACAAAGTTGTGCCAAGTCTAAGGTTCCTTACTACGATTTCTTTATTATTATAGTGAATGTTGTGTGACTTGGCCGTTGCTACATGACACCATTGCACCAATCTGTCGCCAGAACCGCTACCCATTGACGATGGAAAATTGCCACTTGGAAAACGTTGATTGAATAACCAATCAATTGTAGGCTTGATAAAGTTGCATTTACACGTAATGTTGCATGTATGATTGCATCGGTGCAATGGTGTCATGTAGCACCTGGTTTTGTACCCTTGTGTACCCATCAACGGCCAAGTCACACAAGTCACTGCCGTGCCCCCCAAAAATCAACTTGGAAACATAATACAACCTTTTTGGATAATCCAAATTTTTTCCTTAGCATCTGATGGTTATTTCTTTAGCTATGGAGAAAAACAGACGAAAGAAACTTCACAGTGTGAAATTAAATTGTAATGGCGAGCCTGCAAGGTGTGGTAGTAGGCATTGCGTCCAGCGGTGAAGATGACGCCTCACGGTCAGTCTCATAGTGGACGCATCAATAGGATGTCCAAGTCAAAATGTATTTTTCAAATAGGAAGCATATTACAACTCTTTTGACCTTCCAATTTTTTTCCTTACCATCTGTTATGGTTATTTCTTTAGCTGTGGAGTAAAACAGGCGAAAGAACTTCATAGCGTGGAATTAAATGATGATAACGTGCCTGGAAGGTGTGGTAGTCGGCATTGTATCCAGCGGTGAAGGTGACGCGAGCGACGCCCCAAGCATCGGTCTCGGCGGTGGGACACATGGTTCCGCGACAAACTCTCACTGTCACTCCGCTAGCAGGCTTCTCGTCCCAACGGGTCGCTTTCACCTTGGGGTATTGAGGATGGCATTATTAACATTTTCGAAAACCCGATTGTTGTGACAAATTCAAACTTTAATCAAATGGTATGCATAGTAAGCTGTTCAAAATTTTATTTTCTTAGTATAAAAAAAAATAAACGAAATGAAATGTTAAAGAATTAACGTTTTTGCATTGAATTATAACTTTTTTTAGAACATACACCAATTAGCCTAGCCCCAAGGTAAGCACTATAAGGCTTATGTTATGGGTACTAAGATAACGGATAAAATACATATACTGTACATATATAAGTATATTTTTATAGAAAATACATATTAAACATCCATGACTGGAGTAAAAATGCTCGTATTCATCACACAAACATCTGCCCCCACCAGGATTTGAACCCGGGATCTCTCGAGTCGGCGACTCCATGAAACCCGGCGTACAAACCACTCGGCCACGGATTTTAGGCAAATAATTGAAAGTTATGAAAATTTTAATATTTTAAACATAATAGTGTTAAAGTAATTTAAATATTTCATGTAATGCACAAACCATGTTACTTTAGAAGAGTCAAGCCTCCTGGTACAGGTATATCTGTTACAAAAGGAGGCTTCGTACAATTTTTTACGTGAATTTTTTTTTATATTCAAAATAAAAATTATTAAAATTCAAATACATGATAACTAACATTTTTCATACAGAATTGTTGGAATTATTGAAATAGTCTCATTCAGAAATAAAAAAATGCGTGTGGCCCCTTAGGGACTGCCGAGTTAAAGCTATATTGCATAGCATTATTTATCAACTTATGCAATTATAATTATTTGTTTATTGTATTTATGCAGTATTTTTTTTTCTTTGATATTAATAGATGGCGAGGCAGGCCTTATGATATTTTATTGGACAAGTACAACAAACAACCGGCGCCAAAAACTTCCACAATCTCCACAGTTTACCATTTTTAGTCCAAAAAATTTAATTATAATTATAGAGTCTAAATAAAAGTGAGACAAATAAAAATAAGAACAGGTGCTGGGGTCTAAAACAAATATATAAAAAAAGGAAAAAATAGAATGAAAAATAAAAATACGAGTGCGGGATTTGAACCGACGACCGCGGTGATGCGTCGAACGTTGCTCCCGTGGCAAAAATTGAACACACTGCGCCGCACAGTGGGTGAAAAAAAGAGGTCCCCTTTCATAGGATTTTTGAAAAAATAAAAATGTTTATTATCCGTTTAAGGTATGCGGTTTTATTGGACATATCAGTACATTGAATAATAAAATAGTTTGGGGAATTTCCTTTTAATCTAACACCATAAAGCACGGGCTTTAGAGTTTCAAATGTATGAAAACGGAATTTGTTTTGCTCATAACTTGTATCGGTCTTCTACGGTCAAGCTGAAACTTATAGGGATTATTACCGGGTCTGTTACGAAGCCATGTGACCTTTGACCTTCACCCCGGACGGCCCCGTTCAAAAGATACGAATTTTTCAAAATGCTTATTAGGGTAATTTTGCTTTACGGGGTTATGTGTCTCAATAAACAGTTTGTTTATGTTTCTTGCCCAGCATTTAGTTATTAATACAGCGCAGATTATTATCTAATAAGACTACACAGTAGATAACGCCACCATACAACTTAACTTTAAATAAAAGCGTCCTAATTCAAAAGATATGGAATTAATATAAATAGATAAAAGAAATAGTTTTAAGAAAAAGAAAACAAGAATACAATATTGTAAAGAATTACAATGAAGTCGTTTACAGCCTACAATTTAATCTTTTGTTTGACAATCGCTTAAAAGCCGCGCGCCATTAACGAGAGCATCATTACATATAAACAATACAAACTCTATTGTTGCAGGTTTTGAGGAATTCAAAGGGTTACCCACAGTCATTACCTGCCATTGTTTGCCTATAATAATTAATTTTGTCAAACAAACATACTTACATTTACAATGTCTATCTAAGAAAGGGTTTGATCAAATATGTTTATTTTGGGATACCTAGAACTTTAACTGACTAAGCTTAAAATGAACAAAGTGTTTTTCCAGATAAACTAGCTGGTTATTAATATTAGTAAATGTAGTAAGGGAGATTCTGATATGTTACTGCCAAACGAGAAAATAAACTATTTACATTATGAATAAAACAAAATTATTAACATCAATATTTTTATTTACAAAACTTAAATTACTAACTAAGCTTGATATCATAAATTAAATAATGCATAATAAGGAAGCCACAACTGTATAAATTACTACACACATACAAGCTAAAGTATAAAAGATTAGTAGAACTCAAATTGGCTACAACAGTTCTTAAATATGTAAACTGTTTATATTAATATGATACAAAGATACAAAAAAATAAAAATACAAAGTTTGATATAATTTGATTTGAGGGAAAGAACACATACTAATCAAAGTCATAATCAGATACATTACCTACATCTACAAACTCTATATTTTCCTTATCTTCACAAGAAGTTAATAATAATGATTTAGCTTCATTTGTGAGAGGTTTATTTCGTTGACATATTTTAGGCCTGAAACTTGATAGGTATGGGTCAGACGATATTAACAAATTATTGATAATATCTTCATTTGTTGCAATCCTGCTAGATTTACGCGAGTGGAAGGTTCTGAAGTTTTTAAAATCTTTGTTACGAGCTTCAGAGGCCTCTTCAGAGAGCTTGCCGATTGGTATAAAGTTATTGTGCTCTATTATATCAGCACCATGAATGAGTAATTTATGCACGCTTGAGGGCATATAATACCATTCATAGAGCTCGACATATTTGCGTGCTGTAGCAGCACAATATTGGCGGAATTTTTCCACGTCCACAAACTCTCCACATGAGATAGCCTGAAGAATCACTCCAAATCTTTTAACGAGTTCTTCATCAACACCCGTTATTTGAGCAGTAATTTGAGGATTAACAAAAAATCTTCTTGCTGTGTTTCCATCGTTGCTTGTACCAGCCCCTTGTTTAACAACGTCCACAAGTAGCCCCGTTTCAGTCCGGAATTGTTCTTGAATAGCCTTTTTTCTTTGGCTTAACTGTTGCTTCAAATCTTCGCCCTTAGCTTGCCATTTCTTAAAGTCGAGACGGTAAGCAATATGTAAGATACATTCCATGCATCTAATTCGTGCATGGAGGGAAGACAGACCGAACTTAAACATGTCTACAGACTGGGTTCTCTGAGTAACCTTGTCGATATCATTCATTTCTTTTGGTTTTGCTTTGCATATATCGCATGTAGCTGTGGATGTATCTGATAAATGTGAAGTTATTTTACCATCAATCATCGTCATATGCAGAACGTGTTTTACATTTGCACCATCGATAACAGTTGGATGTAGAGCAGCAATTTCCGTATCAATTGAAGTCATTTCTTCTTTAACATTCAAATCGTTCTCTTTAGCAAACTTAAAATAAATGGGTCGACAGTAAAACGTTGAAGACGCTTTGGGGTTTTCCCATATTATTTCATCAGTACCATCTCTCACCAGTTTTAACGGCACAAATGAACACATGAAGATGCTTGAATCATCGCCGTCAATTTTTTGTTGGTAGTTGCTTTGCCCAGATGCACCGTCAAACCCCCATTTACTGATAAGAGTCGAATTACTGCCAGTTAAATCAGTTTCCAGAGTTTTTAATAGTCTCTTGACCGTAATATCTAAAATAGACTGAAGTTTAAGTTTAACTTCAGTCTCAGTTATTACCATGTCTTCTTTTTCAACATAGCACTCCTTCTTCTCTTGCTTCAAAGCATCATACGATGGAAGTATATCACACCCCATGTCTCTCATTGTCTGCCTCAATGTAATATACTGCCATTTAGATAATTTCAGTGATGTTGAAATACCGAGTGCCTTATCGGTATGACAAGTTCGTTTCATTTCAGGCAGGCTCGCAGCATTGGCGCATCTTCAGGCTTTTTAATCAAATGCTTCACTAATTCTACAAAGTCCGTTTGGTTTTCATTTTCCGCTTTCCTAGCCAGGGTATAAGCAAGTGTCTCAAAATCGTTTTCGGCAATGAGATTTTCAGTTCTTCTTCTTTTTTGCAGTGGACTCAAATTGGCAAATTCTTTTCGAGGACTAAATGTAGCGGTTGATGTCGACACAGCCACACTATGAGGAACAGTACATTCCGTTGATAAACTAGGTCTTGTTACTGTTGAAATACTTGTTGAAGGATCTTCAAAACTCGTCATAATATTTGATTGTTCTTCAGTTATGTCTAGTGAAACAAACTCTGGCCATTTTATTTCTTGGTCCAACCAGTCAGCAAACTTCTTTATAAAATTCCCTTGTGTGTAATTAGCTGACTTCCATTTGCGTTTAAGATTACTCGTATATGTAGCACAAAACGTTTTAAGAGTTGTCTTTTGTTCTTCAGATAATGAAAATCTCACTGAATCGAGTACTTTTTGAAATAACATGTCGGCACTAAAAGATTTTTGCCTCATATATATATATACGTCGAGATTAGACACAAGCCCTTCCATTCTAAGCAACTTAAAATTTGAGCAAAGAGAACGTTACGGTACGAATCAATAATGATAAGTGAAATGAAATACAGGTGTACTCCGTATTTATTATAATCGAAGTCATTGTTGAATAATAATAATAACAACGTATTATTTATTCACCTACCCACAATAAAAGCAAATAATCAGTAATTATTATAGGCAAACAACGGCAGGTAATGACTGTGGGTAACCCTTTGAATTCCTCAAAACCTGCAACAATAGAGTTTGTATTGTTTATATGTAATGATGCTCTCGTTAATGGCGCGCGGCTTTTAAGCGATTGTCAAACAAAAGATTAAATTGTAGGCTGTAAACGACTTCATTGTAATTCTTTACAATATTGTATTCTTGTTTTCTTTTTCTTAAAACTATTTCTTTTATCTATTTATATTAATTCCATATCTTTTGAATAAGGACGCTTTTATTTAAAGTTAAGTTGTATGGTGTCGTTATCTATATATATATGTATAGTTTTATTAGATAATAATCTGCGCTGTATTAATAACTAAATGCTGGGCAAGAAACATAAACAAACTGTTTATTGAGACACATAACCCCGTAAAGCAAAATTACCCTAATAAGCATTTTGAAAAATTCGTATCTTTTGAACGGGGCCGTCCGGGGTGAAGGTCAAAGGTCACATGGCTTCGTAACAGACCCGGTAATAATCCCTATTAGTTTCAGCTTGACCGTAGAAGACCGAGACAAGTTATGAGCAAAACAAATTCCGTTTTCATACATTTGAAACTCTAAAGCCCGTGCTTTATGGTGTTAGATTAAAAGGAAATTCCCCAAACTATTTTATTATTCAATGTACTGATATGTCCAATAAAACCGCATACCTTAAATGGATAATATACATTTTTATTTTTTCAAAAATCCTATGAAAGGGGACCTCTTTTTTTCACCCACTGTGCGCCGTTTCGATCAATACTGGAATGGCGAAAATTGTGTTCATATGCACTGTTGTCAGGTTATTTTCGTTACGGAATTTCTTGATTCGGTCACCGCGCTCAAAGCCCGCGATAAAATCTATGCAATTTAGCTTAAAAATATAAAATGGAAAAACATAGAAGGAGTAGGCGTTCTAGGATTATTCATGCAGATAATGAAATTATTTACCTTTAGTTTATAGGGCAGTCTAGGCGATATAATCGCTCGGTGCTTTGTCAGAAACTGCAGAGTGATCGGCTTGTCGACCACTTGAGATACCACTGTAGTGTTCTGCCAGATCCTTGTGTCATCCTCCTTGATGACAAAAGAGAAATACGTTACAACTTTAAATAAAAAATATGAATATTCGACTGCTCTGGCAAAAGCGAAATAAAAAGCAAGTTCTAAAAAGTCATTGAAGTTGGGGGACCATTCTTCAGAACGCTTCAATTCAAGAAGTCCCCGTACTGCAGTGACTTAAGAACTTGTTTTTGAGTTTTTAGTGCCAAGCTGGTTAGTCTAATCTCTCTATCTCATCTACGGAGAAGGTCTGGGCTCCAGCTGTGGGGATATTAATAGACTGACGGTAAATTAACTACAGTGGTCAGCATCAAGGCACCCAGGGCTTGCCATAGACACGCTGCAGTGGCCAGGAGCATCGGCCTCAACGGAACCAACCCACGTAAAGTGGTGGTCGCTGACTTTTCGATCAAGCGGGTTGGTCCCATTGAGGCCGATTCTCCTTGCCACTGCAGCGTGTCTGTGGCAAGCCCTGGGCGCCTTGATGATGACCACTGTCCTTATGCCGCTGGGCTCATGACCGAGTGATGTCCCATCTATCAATAGAAAAGGTCTGTCCTCCAGCATTTATAAGCTGATGTTATTGATAATGAACTAACCTGGAAAGAAAAGTCTGCGACCACCACTTCAGGCGGGTAGGTCCCATTGAGGCCGATCCTCCTTGACGCTGCGGCATGTCTGTGGCAAGCCCTGGGCGCCTTGATCCTGACCACCGTCCTGATGCCGCTGGGCTCATGGCCCACTGATGTCCCACCGGCTCCTCGGATGCGAATCACTAGCATTCCTTCTACGGCTTCAGTCCAAGGGTATCTGTATTGGAATTTCGTAGGTTACTTTACCTAGATAGACTCATATGAAAAAATAAAGCTTATAAATATGAAGATTTTACAAGGAAAAAATCTATCCATTTCAGGTCCCGATGGATTCTTTATAAAATAAAAAAATATATAATAGAAAGTAGCCGTTACCCTCGAAATTCATTATCAAGATCGCAAGGTAGCTGTATACATATATTGTTACGTGTCTAGATGGGGTTCGAAATTATATGCCAGTTCACGCTTGGCAGATCTTTATTCACCACACAGTTCACACAATTAACACACAATGTTAATTACAAAACACTCACTAAACACTTTATTTCACTATACAATTCTCTAAACAATCGCACTTGAACACTTTTGTTGCACTTAGATCGCCTTTGGATTCGCTCCGAAATCGCTGTTGAAACTAAACTGTTTCTGCACGGTGCCAATCGCGCTTATATACGCCGATCGACGCATTCTAGAAAGTACCTGTTAAAATGAAAATTAGCAAGCTCCCGCAAGTAAAAAGTACTTATACCTACGCAGGTAACGCGCATAAATTAAACAAGTGCAGATGTCGTTGCACCTTCTCCCTTACGCCGCACTGCATAAGGCTCATTTTAGAAAGAGCCGCATTACTCGACCTCTATCGCGACCCGCGGTGCTCTGGCACATTCGATCTCTAGCAGATCTCTAGAGTTTGTGACAATATAATGAATTCTGCTTTTCACATGAGAATGCCGGAAACGTATTGTCAATGAGTGCGTCGTAGATATTACGGTTTATTTTGAGCTGACTCGTTAATTGCATGAGCGCGTTAGTTACATATTTATTTGTGTACACGTGTTAACACCATCTGATGGTGCAATCACATTTGGTCTTTAGCCCGTGGCGCGCGAAAGACATTACTCAAATTCGGGCACCCGAAGCAATATTTACACTGGAATACGGGCAGAAAGACGGTGTCAACGAAATCTACCCGAACGACTATGAGCGTACTTGACTCTGTTTATTGACACTTTATCGTTTACCCGAATTCCATTGGCACTCGTATTTGAGCTAACGACCAAGTGTACTCGCACCATTAGTAAGGTATTTGATAAGGTTTCCATCCATAAGCTTTGTCTAATTGCAAAAGGCACTCTCTGAGGTTGACGTTGTCTTTCGAGAATATGGGATTGAGCGTCTATACGCTATATAGAACGAAGTGTCATTTTATTATCATTAAGGAGCTTACCGAACACAGACAGTCCATACTAAGCGATCACTGGTCCTCAGCACTTTTTGTGCATGCCGTACGCTCAGTTGAAACGGTGGCAGCTCATAGTTGCCAACCATAAATGCTGTTGAACCCTGAAAAGTATAAAACCAATTTAAATTTAATCTAAAAATAAAAAAATCGTTTCGCATCGTATTGCATCACGTAGGCTCTGGCCAAAGGACCAGAGTCCACATGTACCGCTAACATGGAGAAGGAGGGGTCTTCCAGGCAGATTCTTTAAGAACGAAGCCGGGATAGTTAAGGTAGCCTGTGTCAGCAGGCGGAAGGATTTGTGATTCCGTTAGAAACAATAATGCTGGCTGTGCTGTCTCAAGATGGTGGTAGACAGCATCGAGGTTAGAGTGGAGTCCGCGTATTTGCAGAACTCGACCTCAAACAGCGCGGAAGGCGTGGGAGTGTACAAAAAACCTTGTTGTACGGGCTGCCATCATAGGAAAAAAATTGAAAGCCGTGAATTGAGTGGAGTTAATCGCGACAAAGTCAGGCAAATATGTGGAGGCACATTTTCTCGAGTAACTGCCTAAGGAAGAGATACGTCGACCCACCGGACGGAAGGGCCTCCGCACCCCCCCAGGAGTGTCCGCCGGGACCCCAGGCCCCAGTCACCAACCGCCACGACGGTCCACCCCGAGATTATGCGTTACATGATGGGGCAGCCTCGCCAACTGGTTAAGAACGTTCGGGCCCCTGCACTGTGCCACGGTTGGCCAGCGAGACAGCCGTTTCTACGGGTCTCCCTGGCCGGTGGGTCGATGCAGTCCTCCCGGTATCGGTTCGACGGATGCCTCCGTTGGACCGAATCTGTTGCGGCAATCCCCACTCGAGCTCTGGTAGTACGCTGGCTGTCCCCGAAACGCGCGTGAAGCACTTCACGGGTTTTTCACCAAGCGTACGGTGGCAACATACCAGGCGGGTGTTATGCACCCTACCACCAGAAGAGCGGATGGAAGCTCCGATATGCCTCAGTCGCTTTTTACGACACCCGCGGGAAGAGAAGGGGCGGTGAGTAGTATTCTTTCTCCGTCACCGCACGGAAAAATAAGAAATAGCAAATGAAAATGAAAAACATATATTCGGAACAGACGTGGATACATACAAATGGTTAAATTTATACACACATATATACATATATATATATCCACAGCTGGACCGAAAAGGATCCAGTTCAGTTCAGCATGAATCAGTTTGCACTGACGCTGGTTTTCAACTGGTTCCCTTTCTGATTTGTGGATGACAAATAAGCTCCGAGTAAAGCAAGCACCAAAACCGAACTAATCGAATTAAATCTTGGAGGTCCATTTCATTGTCTTGAAATTAATTAAATTTGTAATTACTTGCGTGCCATCTCCAAGTCTAGCATGCATGCTCCACCTGCCAGGCGGCGCTAGTTCGTCGAGCGAGTGCTGTACTTGAGCGAAGCCCATGCGCACGCGCACGTTGCGCCACTGCGCAGCACGAGTGCCGGCCCAAGCGCCTCGCGGTCCCTCCAGCCATATTTCTTCAATCTGTTCCAAATGAATAAAAAGGTGTTTGAATGACTACTAACCCATACTTTAAACAAAGAGACAATTAAAGAAACTCGACGCAAAACTTTAATGATGCGTTAGGTAACACAGAAATCATAAGATCTATAGGTACATTGATAGCTACATTAACATTGTAAATAAAGATTTTTTCTCAAAAAAAAATCATTGACTCCGTTCTGGTGTACATCTTGGCAAACTTCTTGAGCTACGACCATAGACCAGAAAGCCAGCGCAGTAGCATTTTCACAGTAGATGTTTATGTGATGAATACGATATGCATACGCATTTGTACTCCAGTCATTTTGAACATTTATGTTTGATATGTATTTCTATATAAAATATATACTTATATATGTATGTACTGTATATTTATTCTATCCGTAACCCTAGCATCCCATAACACAAGTATCACAATGCTTATTTTGGGGCTAGGTTAATTGGTGTGAGTGTTGGAAATATTTATTAATTTATTATCTCATAGCGGAAAGAAAGCGACTGTGTCCATTGTACGAATTGTGCGCCCGCGCCTGTGCAATGGTGTTACTGTGTCGACCGGTTCCGAGGGAGCACTCGCGCGCCTGTCTAACTGGCTCCGAATGCAGTACTTCAACCAGCAATTATGTTGATAGCTTTCCTAGAATAATGTTTGCAAAGTGCAACTGCGGTGAATTAAATATTGCAAACATTCACATCCATTAGGATGAAACTTAAAGCTTATGTACATCTAATATGAATTAGAACCGAATGAATCTTGCTATATTATACTCATTATTTTTTTTACTAAAGCCGCATTCGTGACTTTCTGTACTCCTGAAGGTTGACTGGCAGAGAATGCTTTTAGCGTTAAGTCTGCCTTTTGTCCATTTTGTAATTGTGGCAATAAAGTTTAAATAAATAAATAAAATTAAACTTACAACAATTTTAGACTGTAATTTATAAATTAAATACCTAACTCAGTCGCATAAACATGGAAAACTACAAAAGCTGATGAGACCAAGTGTAGATAGTATTTAATTTAATGATGCAATCAGTTATTTTGAAACAGTTTTCATTTGGCATTTCTTTATTGCTATATAACGAAAGCGTTAAGTCTTACAGATTTTCATAAGTAAATGATTAGTGACTACTAGGATTGCCACCTTTTTTGTCCAATTAAAGTACATTGGATATTAAAAGTAGAAAAAAAGTACATTGTGTCCAAAATAAAGTACTTTTTATTCCGCTTTATAAATAAGCTTAAAAATATATTTACGTTGCTTCTAGCAACTTCTAATAAATAATTTGTAGCTACTAAAAAAAAATCTGTAGTTCTTTTCCGCAACGGGTAAAAAGCCATACAGCCACGGCAATGTTGCAAGAATGAGCTAAGAGTGACATATTACACTCGTACATACTGTCTGTCCGTTTTACGAAACAATTCTTCCTATCAATCTCTTTTTGTATATTTTATGCAAAATTAATCCCCGTGTAATCAAACCACAACAAATAAAGTATTTTCGCGTACTTTATTGTTGACATTAAAGTATAGAGTACAATTATCCGAAATAATGTACAATATTTTGTAATAAAGTACGGGTGGCAACCCTATTGACAACCTATTAACTCTGCATTAGAAGTAACATTACTACATAGATTAAAATTAAGTAGCATCCTTTACCAGTCTAGGTGTAATGGCTCAACTATATTTAGTCGTTAGACCGGACACCCGAAGCAATATTTATACTGGCTGGAAGACAGTGTCGGGTAACCAAAATGAAAACTACCCGATACGGACGTACTCGACTCCGTTCATTTACAATAAATAATAATAAATAAATATTTCCAATACTCACACCAATTAGCCTAGCCCCAAAGTAAGCACTGTAAGGCTTGTGTTATGGGATACTAGGGTAACGGATAGAATACATATACAGTACATATATAATTATATTTTTATAGAAAGACATATTAAACATCCATGACTGGAGTACAAATGCTCGTATTCATCACACAAACATCTGCCCCCACCGGGATTCGAACCCGGGACCTCTCGAGTCGGCGACACCATGAAACCCGGCGTGCAAACCACTCGGCCACGGAGGTCGTCAAATTATTATTTATTATTCCTTTACCCGAATTCCATTGGCACCCGTATTCGGGCTAACGACCAAGTCTAATCGCGCTATAAATCTTGGTTGCCAAAAAAGCGAAGGTGACAAAAGCTGAGGAGCTCGATGGCGCAAGTGGTTAGCGCGTTCAGCTGCGATCGTTGAAATTAAGCAACTTTCGCAGTGGCCGGTCATTGGATGGATGGGTGACCAAAAATTTACTATCTCTAGCTCCTCCGTGCTTCGGAAGGCACGTTAAGCCGTTGGTCCCGGCTGCAACTGCATTCGTTAACACCCACCAATCCGCACTGGGCCCGCGTGGTGGGTCATGGCCCAATCTCCCTATTCCATCCATAGGGAAGGCCTGTGCCCCAGTAGTGGGGACATTAATAGGCTGATGATGATGATAAAAGCTGAGTGTAGAGAAGTTGCTTTACGATGGATATGCCATCGAAGCAGTGCGAAAACTGGCTGGAGCGCGGTAGAAATATCCTTGGAGGCAGTTTCTTATTAGCGCCTGTACTCTTACGAATAATTTCGATTTTAACTTCGTCACTCCTTCTTTAACTTACTTCAGTTATTCGACTACAGTACCCCTAGCACAAACCATTATCGAATCCGAATAGTTTGCAAACCGAAATGTCAATGTCAAATTTTGTATGGAAACTTGAACAGCATCGTCACTTTGGACGTAACGGGAACTAAAAATCAGTACACATTTGACAATGATATTTCGGACTCGCAAACGTTATGAATTCGATTTTGGTTCGTGGTAGGGGTACAGCTCTGTTGTGTCATTCAAAGACGAGTAATCTACTCTAGTAGTACATTCTTATATTTAACAAAATATATTTCATGTACAGAATTGACATCTCTACAGATTTATTATAAGTATATAGATTGCTATAAAACAGCCCTTGCTGAGTTTCTTGCCGGTTCTTCTCAGTACAAAGTCTCTCGCCGTAGTTTTGCAAGTGCTTGTAACAGCCTAGACTGAATAAATGACTTTTAATTATCATTTTCACTAATATTATAAAGATGAAAGATTAAATTATGTTTGTATTGAATAAGATCCGAAACTGCAGGATCGATTTGATAAAATCTTTCACATTTATTATCCTTAATTATCCCTGATGAACATAAGCTATATGAGTATTTAAAAATAAGTTAGGTTTCCGTATCAGAACTTGCCCAACGTGTGAAAAAAATACCAAAAATAACCTTTTGTCGCGAACGCTGCGGAGTCATTGACAACAGAGCAAAGTGATGTACTAAACTTTTATAGAGAACATAAATATCTATAAAAATGTGCGTAATATCATATGTCTAACTATTACAGTTTTGTCATAACTAGGGGTTCCTTGCGGTTTCACCCGCGTTCATCGTAAATAAAGCGACGATCAATTTTATTTATTTTTTATTTATTTATTTAATCTTTAATGCCTTACATTGCATATGGCGGACTTAATGCCAGCATGACATTCTCTACCAGTCAACCGGAAAGAACGTGCAGAGTCAATAAAACGACAGACAATCATGGGAAAGAACAAACATCATACAATAAAAAAACAAAATTAAATAGCGTTTAATACATACACATATACATACATACAAACATAAATATAAATACAAACACACACATATATACATAAATATATACATAATATACCTATAATATAGTGTCCGATTTTAGTATCCTGATTCAGCTTAAGCACTATGCAATAGATTCAAATAATGTTCCCACACCGAACTCTTAAACACCGTCCTGTTTGGACTGTCCTGTTTGGTTGTTGAATTTTCATGGAAATTCATTGCGGCCTTAGCTAAGGACATGTTACTGTGATTTTAATTTGTTTGATATCTATTCATGGCATCACAGTTGTGATGTTCTGCTCATATTTTGCCATTAATATTTAAAGTAGGTATACTCATATATACATATAATAAAGTACGTAGCACATTGTATCCATTACTTTCATGGTCAAAACACTGAAATTATTCGTTGTCAAATCTGATAAGAGGTCATTTAAACATAAAATAAATAAAAAACTGGTTTCCGTTGTGGCCACGGAGAAATTGCAGACAGCCATACAACATACAACACACAGATATGAGTTATTTGCATACTCGGTCGAGTTTATGTAGGTCAGTGTTACGGTCATCTCGCTATTTGCCCGACGATATTTAAATTAGCACTGTTAATGACGATCACGTATTTATTGAACAAAAAACAAACTTATGAGTTTTTATTATTTCGCTAAGAATATTAACAATGTTGTCTTGTCTGTGACCCAGAGCTGAGCTTTTTCTATTGGGGTTCATTTAATCATTGCTCGATGATTTATTTCCTTTCTTTCTATAAAATTCACACCAATCGATAAAATACTTTAAGCGTTATACTCTGACACGGTTAATTTAATATAAAACTACATTTTACTGAATTGGTAGGTACCACATAATAATCTGATAATTTAATAAAACATTTTTAAAGAGTTTTAAACTCTATTCTTGGCGTTTCGGACTCTTTACACACCATGTTCTATAGATAGTGATAAGGAGACTACGGTCAAACAATTATTTATTACTAGCTGTGCCCCGCGGTGTTACCTTGCGGCTTCTTAGGGAAAATAAATTGTGTATTAACAGTAAAAACAATGACTATTCACATTTTTAGAAGCAAATTAATTTAAACTTAAACATCGGAAAGGTCAATTTACAAAATTTGATGACTGACAGAACGGGAGAGTTGATTATGCTGTCTTATGTAATTGTTTTTTGTCTCGGGTCGTAGAGCGAGACCTAGAAATCATTTTACCCCAGCACATCCCGGTAAACAACATTGCGAGACTTATTGTTTTCCGTGTAATTAAAAAGATTTCTTGCTCTCGACACACGCGAGCAACCCACGTTCAGTGGTCCGTGGGAGAAGCAGGGGGTGCCCAGGTGAATACCGGCTACTTTTAGAGATTGTCCTTGACTTTTTTAGGAAATTGTAGGCGTTTGAACTGGAAGGATAAGTTTGTGGGTATTATAGGGATTCTAGGTATCAATACCGTCTCTCCTTTGGAGGGGACTGGAGGGGTCCAGTAAGAATGGTGGCCTGGACGATGTGCCGTCTCAGCTCCGTAATGCGTAACCTAGTGCCGTTGCACAGTCTGGGCGCGTCCAGGTTACGCATCAGTATGACAGGCAGACAGACAGCCCTGACAGGTCGAGGGAATTTAAGAACTCTACATGGTATAGGTATTAGCCCACAACGGCGAAGCCTTGAGGCATGCGTTTATCTCATCTGCCGCGGTACCTCGCTCTATAACCAGTAATGTCTGCCGGAAATCACCTGCCAGCAAGACGACCACTCCACCAATCAAGATTCGATTCGGTCCCATACGATCAATTTGCACCATTGCAATAGAGCACCGCGACTACTACTTTTACTGATGTTGCAAATGGGCGTTTCTTCACTTGAAGGTTCAGTGGGAGCTTGAATACTGAGTGTCCGGTTCTGCCACCACTCAGCCAGCACTTTGTCTTTGCACAACTGTGCCAGCAGCAAGTTTATTAAAAAAGTTTTTCCGGTACCCCCAAGAAAAAAAGACTTTCAGCGCTTCGTTTAAAAATTATGTCATCGTTGGCTAGTGTTAGTGCAATGTCTTCTGATAAAGCGCTTTTTATACTTGTCCCACAATTGCCGGGGATTGGAGAGTCCGCACGTGCTTATCATAATTAAAGATCTCTCTCAACGTAGTCGCTGACCGACACAACATTGCGTACTCCATCGTTGCGTCCCAGTAGCCGTCATCTTCAAGCAGTTCCATCACCTCACATGCTTCTTGGAAAGTGGCCCTTTCCTGCCCATCGACGATTTTGAGCGCTTGAAAACTGGTAGGACCCCGGATTTTAGTCAACAGCAACCGTACGTAATAGCACTCAAAATGTGTTATGTGTACGGTATAAATTCTACCGTGGGCATCTAAAGCTTTCACACCAGGCCAACCGTCGACGGGTGCGCCCTGCACGCGACGCTCGCTCCATACCTTGAATGATTTGACACCGTTTGTCAGTTTCCGCGTCGTCGTCTCCCATAAAATACACCTGTAAAAATTGTGGCTGTTCATTAGGTGGTGGCAACAGTGATCCCATTTTGTGATGTAGTTGGCCTTGCACTGTGAAAGTTGGGGAAAATCCAGGCATTGCAAGAATTTGTCCGCCCCGAATGACGTCAAAGCATGGCTTGAATTTTTTATGCGGTTTTAGAACCGTCGAGATTCATCAATTTCACCTGTTAATAATGTATTTAAGGGTTCCACAGGCTCTTCTAAAATAGGAATGGCTACTTTGCCCCCAGAGCAACACATTCCCGCTCTTTCCTCATTCCATTCTAATGCCCCACAATGGTGACACACATTTTCCATACGGCAAATTTTAATGAGCCTGTGGCTCATTAAATCCAATGTCGAGTCATATTCAAAATCACATTTTTCAAATAACCCCCAAGCATTTCTAGTAAATGTTTACCGGCGCTCTGCTTGATGCTGAGCGACTGCGAGTCGTCTACCATTTGTCTTATGTAAGACACAGACAGTAGTGTCTCAGAAGAACGCGAATTAGCCATAAGCTGGGCATGCTCTCGCCTTCGAGAAGTTGCTTCATAAGGTGTTTGAGTTGATCGCTGTGTGGCCACGCGCTGTGCGTTTTCTTGATTCCGAAAAGCTGCCTCATCAGGTGTCTCTGATGCACGCTGAGAAGCTATGCGGATAGGATTTTCCAGACGCCGAGCATCAGCTTGCGCAGAAGTTTCTCCAGTTTTGACTTCTGCCTGACGTGTTGCTTGGTCACGTCTGCGCTGTTCAGTATCATAAGTAGATTCTTGTTGTCTTGCAATTTTCATGGATGGAGCTCTTTAGGAGCTCTGTGAACGTTTTGGTTTACGTTTGCGAGTCATAATTAGATACACAAAAAAAATATAATAATATCTTTGTCCTAGAAATATTTATGAAATATTAATCTATCAAAATAGCTTTGACATGAATGTCAAAAAATATGTACCTATTTAAACAAAATTCATTTGCATCGATTTTTCCATGGAAATAAGATATTTTCCCACAGTAAAATGTAGCCTATGTGTTAATCCAGGGTATCAGCTAACTCCACACCAAATTTTATTAAAATCGTTTCAGCCGTTTAGACGTGAAGAAGTAACAAACATACACACTCACATACTCACAAACTTTCGCCTTTATAATATTAGTGTGATTTTGAGCGTCCACTATGCGTTTAGAATAGCATTTTAAAACAATTCTTGACTATTCCTGGGGTTCGAATCCAGTAGGGGCGAATTTTTGTCTATCACAACTCATAAGGCTCTCAACCGGAAATAGCACACCTCACATTTTCACAAAATGAGTGTACCGCGCAGCACAAATAATAGAATAACATTATAAAATTAAGGTGGTATCGATACAGGAAACGTAATTTTAGCGACTTGTTGTAGTACCTACAGAACTCTTCGTTTACTAGTCCGACTCTATTTTTTCCCTTTTCAGTTCAGCATTGTAGATAATCAAAAGTGTGCTATAGCTACTTATGCTATGCATGAAAACAAAATGTATCTCAACTCGACTCACTACTCCTCACTGAGTCGGTAGTCATTTGGGACCGGGACCACTGGTCCTGACGGGGACATGGAATTAATAAATTATTTTGAGGCGGCATTCGGGACCGAAGCTAGTGGTCCCGAATGATACCTGTGTTTAATGATTATTTTGAGTGGTAAGTTGGGACCAAAAATAAAGAAAGAATTCTTTGATCATACAGTTAACTTCAAAAGTTTTTATATTAGTATTCGGGGTGATGACAAATATAAATTAAACATCATGAAAATCAATCCAGCCACTCTAGAGTAATAAATGTACAACTAACCGAACTAAGTTCTAATTGGATTGTTGAGTGCGAGTGCCAAGTCTATTTATTTATTTAAAACATAACAACAACAAGACTTTTAATATTGATATGGTATAAGATGTTGTTAGGTGAGCTAATTTCGTAATAACTCAAGGCAGAAGGTTCCTTAAGTAGGGACTGAATAAATTAACAGACTTGGCTTAACATGGATCTCAAAACTTTTGACGGTAGAAGAAGTAGAAGACGGTAGAAGAACAGAGTTGCGAAACTTGTTTTTTTTACAAGTTATGTTTTTGATGGCATCTAATTTACGTGTTGCTGATAAAAACTGAAATTGTGAGCTATTGACAGGTAAAATGAGCAATGAGACCTAGAGCGTGATAGGGTTATTATTAAAAATTCGATTAAGTAGTCCTGTAAAGGTACCTACTTACGTGATGTTTAATGCATAGTATTTTATTGATGGTATGCCAGTTCAGGGATATCGAGTTGGCTGTATTTATACGCGGTGTCTGGTAAACAAGTCACTTTGTTACCTGAGGTCATGATCCCCTGAGTCGGGACGTTCAAACGTGAGAAACAAACCATAAATCGTCTTTAAGGAATTTTTGTTAGAAGTCAAATAATAATAATGGATTATTTATCTTATAAGTTACAATTGCTCTTATATACTAATGGAGTGTTCTATGTAGTACTGAAGTCTTTGTTTTTATAATTGTTCAAAAAAGGTAAATTTAAAAAATCTTAAATATTACTTTAAATAAAAACTGAAAAGAAAACAACAAGTCCACTAGTCTATAATTATGTTAAGTAAGGAACAAAGCTACTTTAACAGTAGGGACCAATTATTGAAAAAAAAATATCCAATCTTGAATATCTAATGGGTCCCGACTGTTAAAATAAAATTATTGAAAATTTTATCCATTCTTGAATGTTTAATGGGTCCCGACTGTTAAAGTAGCTTTGTTCCTTACTTTACAGAATTATAGACTACTGGACTTGTTTTTTTTATTTTCAGTTTTTATTTAAAGTATTATATCAGCAGTCGGGTTTTTTGATTTTCTACTTTATCATTTTTTTAATAATTAATCTGAGTGTGTTTGATTACAATCGCAATCACACCTGATATTAAGCAACGATGTGGTCTAAGCTGGAGCACGCAGACTAAAGTAATGTCTATTTACTCGTGCTTTGAAGATCCCTATATTATATTATGTATCAGGGGAATAATGACGCGGGAAGAGAATTTCATTTCCTAGCGGTTCGCATGATGAAGGATGCAAATCGCGAGTAACTCAGTTGGAGGAATGTCAACCACGTATGAATGTAGTCTTCTTGAATATTTGTAATAAGTACCAACTTATTTTAAATGTGAATTATGGAAAATGAGTGAGACAGGCAGATATGGGTTTTGTTTTGGCGCATAAGCCGTTGGTTCACAATTTTTTTTTCTAATTATACCGATTATTTTAAGTTCCTTTTAAATTTCTTTATATACGGGCTACAGTCAAGTTTTTCTATCATTGGAATTTTCAACTAAATTGAAATTTTGTTTTCCTGAAATAAATAACAAATTAAATTAAATGTTTTTTATATATGTCTCATGGTGACAGTTCGTGTAGCGTCGTGGTCGACCACAACCTGTAATTATGTTTATGTCATAACATGACATTGTTGTTATGTTAAAACATATCGGCATGCATTTAATGCCATGCGTACGCAAGGTCAGAAATGATGTTTGTTTATTTAAAACGGTTACGTGCAATTATCATAATTTATTCGCGACTTAATTCAAACATGTCGCTTAGAAAAAGAATGATTCGAATCGAAACCTGCAAACAGTCCACTTATAATTTCAACGGGTTTTCATGGTTTATTTAATCTATGTATTTTGATTTCAATGTTATCTCTGGGTAACTTTTAGTCTCCATTTCATTAAAATCGGTGAATTCTATTTAAAGTTATTACAATTTAAAGCCATGCAGAGGTGCAGTAATGTGATTCCATACAAAATTATACTTTAAATACGATTGTTATATGTTTGTGTAGCTTCAGCATAGCAGAGATGACTTTTTCGAGTTTCAATAATTATAGAAATGCTTTGAATTCTTGCTGTACCAGTACGCACGGCGTCGTCCGTTCATATGGATTTATTATAATAGCATGAAAAATATGAATAGTTTTGGTTTATTAGAAATTATCGTCGTTCGTTCGTAATTTTGTATGGTTTATTATAATATTAATAAACGTAGGAAAAGTTTTATTTTGATTTATAAAATAAAAATCATAATAATAAAAAAATCATAAATTCTTTTATACACACAAATCAAATAAATGTTTTAGTTTACTTTAAACTACTTCAAAGTATTATTAGAAGGTACTGTAACGTCCGTGATGTTACAACCTCCTTGTTTAGGTAAACTCTTTGCTTTTGCAATGCCTACGGTTGGCAGTTATATTAAAAAGTTAATGTCATGATTTTAAGATTTGAAATAAGGAATCGTCTGTCTTTTGATAGAAGGTTCCATTCAAGATTAGATCTTCAGGCGCCAAGAATTCCTCTCGTATTTAGATAAAATACTTTTATATTAGCCTGAATGATAAAACAAAATAAATAACTTATCTCTATCAGTATCTTTCAATTAACATCTACGCTCCCAGGTTCTATCCCTTCTGGGTAGAACTTTATATGGTGGAGGCGCCGGGTAGTTTCAAGTACCGCGAGTGAAAAATAATTTTAAATCAAGAAAGAAGTAGTTTTATGAAGATGGAGACCAGGACCACATTCGACGGAAAAGGTGATGTAACCGATTTCTTTCGTCAATTTAATATCATCGCCGCCATCAATAATTTCAACGAGGATACAAAAAGAGTTGTGTTGTCGGCATATTTAAGTGGACCTGCATTGTTATTCTATAAAAATATTAATGAGTCTTGTGAGAATTTTCAGATTCTAGAAAAGAAAATTTGTGAGGAATTTCCATCATCGATAAATGCGTTGGAAAATTTTTTCTCACGAAGACAAGGCTTGTCAGAAGAGCCATTGACCTTTTATTATATATTGGATGAGCTGGCCACAAAAGCGGGAGCTGTCATCGATGACAAATGCTTCATTAGACAGTTCTTGAAAAATGCGAATTTAAATACAAAAAATCTTTTCGCATTTCAGTTATATAGTGATAAAACACATTTAAAAAATATTTTACGTCAAGCACAGGATATTTTCGGAGACGAAAGTGCCGAAATTTGTTGGAATCTGCCGATCCAACCATCGTTTGTTACACCAATGACAAACTTCGAAGCGGCGAAAATTTCGCCTATAATAAGGCATGAAGAAGAACAAGAGAAGGAAATCAACTTCATTTCCTCCCAAAGTGTCCTTTCTCATCCCATTGTCCCTCCCGAACACATGATTCCCGGCACTTTTTGTTCCAGCAATATGAACAAAAAGAAAAAAACAAAGAAGAAGAAGCAAATGAAGAAATTTTTTTATGAAGAAGATTCAATGACGATGGCTGATGTTCACCAGTCACAGTCGTCACAAAACAACAATCAGCATACAAGTGAGTCCAAACCTTTAATTAATATAACGTGTCGTGATAAGGAGTTTGTAGGGCTCATTGATAGTGGTGCTGTAGTGTCTGTGGTGTCAAAAGACACAGTAAGTCGAATTCATCAACGAATTGATGAAAGCGATATGAAGTTGAAAGCTGTCGATGGTAAAGAATTGTCTGTTATAGGGAAAGTTAACCTTAAATTATTGATAGACAATGTGTTATTCATTCACGATTTTCTTGTGGTAGAGAATATTAGGCATAACCTCATCTTAGGACAGGATTTCTTACTTCCAAATAATGCGATAGTAGACTTTTATAATGAACAATTAATAATCAAACATAATAAGTGCAAGTTTAAAAGACAATATACACAAAAGAATAATGAAAGGAATAGTGATAATGCAGTGTATGATGAAAATTTATATTATGCCGAATAGGTTGATAGTATTATAATATTGTGTTACTAATGAGATTTTATTTCAGTTTATTGTTTATATGAATGTTTTAAAGCAATGGTGGTATGTAAATAAGGTTCAATACAATAGTCATTTTAGAATTTTATTTCAAAAGCATATTAAATATAACTTTGTCATTATATTAGAAATTTTTTTCAATATACATATTATAAGGAACTTTTACACATGTTGTTTATGAAAGATTAATAGTTAGTTTCATTAAAGTATTTTCATTTCTTTTAATTGTTAGCTTTAGTGTAATTTGTTGAGTAGGTGGATTATTGATATCGTAATAACCATAAGAATGATAGGTAACAGGTTCGATTCTCTGTTCAACTTGGAATTATTCAATTGACTTTGAATATGATCATTGGTAGGATTAATCCAACATTAGGATAGAATATATATAGTTAATAATGTATAATAGGATAATATAGGTCCATAAAGAAAATTCCCTTATTATAAAAAAGGAAACGGGTTCGATTCCCTGTAAGGTTAAAAAATAAATAAATGAATAATAATGTTAAATTTTGAAAATTTATCCAACTATGAAAAGATGGTATAAAGACTTAGTTTTCATTAATGTTTTAACATCATAAACTTAATGTTTTCATGAATATTAACTTACCCGACTGAAGAAAAATGGTGTAAAGAATTTTACTAATATTTTCTTGATTGTTTTATGTAGAATTAGAATTAGAATTAGAATTTATTTATTTGCATAAGAATAGGTGTACTACCACATGATGCGGACTTCCCGAGAGAGAGCAGGCTGGCGCTCATGCAGACGTCAGCGATACTGACGATGATCCACCCTGAAGATGATGGAGACACCCTCTACGAATTCGCGTCGTTTTCGTTTCAATTTGGTCGCGTCGCGTTCGTCGAAATCGTCACTTGTAGTAGTTTGACTTGGGGGTAGGGAACCTTTAGTATTCCATGGGAATTGGGTTTAATCTTGTTTGATGCTAGATGTCCTTACCCAAAATTTCTATTACGTTTGCGCATTATGGGTGTCTAATAAAGTACAAGACAATAAAGTGGTGGACCACGTCTGTATCTTTATTAAAGATGTACGAAAGTAAACATTAATTATAAATTCTTTTAGGTTTTGCTCAAATCCAGTTAATGTTTACGAATCTTAGGAAATAGTTTGAATTTCGTTTCGTACATCTACTTAGTATGGGAAGTAATGAAGTTTCAAAATATAAATTTTCTTGATATTTAATGGTTTAATAAATGGGATAGGGTAAAGTTTTGCTGATAGATGGGATAAAATAAAAATTGCTTGGGTAATTTAAGTTATAGCTAGGGTTAGCTTTGTTTTTTTGTTTTTGCCGACTGATGTCGATGTAAAGTAAAGTAAAGTTAAGGTTAGGAGGGAGATGTACGAGGGATTTTGTTAAGGTTTTGCTCCCGTAAAGTCTTTGCAATAAAACTTTGCAAACAGTTAGGGTTCCTTTCCCGTAAAGTTTTTTTTTTTTTTTTGCAAGTTTTGCAAACTTATTGTGAGGGCTAGTCTGTAGTAAAGGCCATCTCCCAGTTGTATTTATGTCCTTAAGCAGGTAGGGATTTTAGATAGGACCGTCGAACCCTCTCGATTTAGTAGGTAGGAAAAAAAAATTTTGTTCGGTCATCTGGTATGACAAAACAATTTTTTTTTTAGAGGTGCCGGAGGGATGTAACGTCCGTGATGTTACAACCTCCTTGTTTAGGTAAACTCTTTGCTTTTGCAATGCCTACGGTTGGCAGTTATATTAAAAAGTTAATGTCATGATTTTAAGATTTAAAATAAGGAATCGTCTGTCTTTTGATAGAAGGTTCCATTCAAGATTAGATCTTCAGGCGCCAAGAATTCCTCTCGTATTTAGATAAAATACTTTTATATTAGCCTGAATGATAAAACAAAATAAATAACTTATCTCTATCAGTATCTTTCAATTAACATCTTCGCTCCCAGGTTCTATCCCTTCTGGGTAGAACTCTATAGTACCTACTTTGTTTAGTTACTAGAGAGAGATGAGTCGTACTTCATAAATTACCTAAGTACTTACTTACTAAGTTTTAGAAGTACAAGTTTCAATAATGTATAATCCACAAGTATTTTTATTCTGTTATAAACAATAAGTATATTTACTAATAAAAGTTGAAGGACTACACTTTGTTTTCTCCCAGGCGGGAGAGCATTACCCTTACTACGAGTTTTACAATTACGAAAACTATGATAGTTTTCGTGAGCTCGCACTCGTACCAAGGGTACTGATTTTATTGTTTCCATTTCAATACAAATAAACAGTGTTTAAATTCTTCTTAAATTTTAAGTATATTTGGTTACATAGAAACATTATTTACAATTACGAAAATTATGATAGTTTTCGTGAGCTCAACACACATTGTTCACAGTTGTGAAAATCTCAGGCGTATATACCCAACAGCCACAGCCGACTGCAGGCTAATGTCAACCTGTACGGCTTCCGGGGACGATGCAGGAATATAAATGCTTATGGTTTATAAAAACAAACAAATCAAAACTATAAGTATTGCGACGTAGAAAGTGTTCAGCGTCGTCTATTTTATTTAAAATTATTAAAAAATCAATCGGTCGTACCAAAAAAAAACTTATTAGAATTCATTTTTTAATTCAGTGTTTTCCGGAATCTCGACAAAAATGTTAGTCCGACAATTTAATTGAATACTGACACGAATTCACTCAAACAATATGTAACTTCGTCAGTATGTTATAACTAAGTACATGGGATTTTACGCAGATGCAATTCTACAGACAATAAAACTCCTCTATCCTACTTACTCCTAAAATAAAACTCCGTGCTCAAAGACTCTTTGTGCGAAGTTCACAATTAATGAGAAATTACTGAAAACTGTATCTAACTTCCAAAACTACAGTTTAGTAATTGTTAGGGAAGACAAAAGGGTTTTCATTAACTCCAGACAATTGAAATTGGATAAACTGTCAGAATTTAAATCTTACCGTGCCATGTGCTGGATTGAGATCAGCCTTTGGGACCATAGTACTTTGACTCTTAAACAACACTCTCTCACTTGAAATTCATGAGTTCTGGACCAAAGCCGCCAGTTTGTGTCTATTGGATATACGGAATGCTTAACATCGGGTGAATGTAAGCCACATCTTAAGATTTTAGAAAAGGGCAATGCTTCGTATATTACCCGATGAAGTGGAGATATTGCCACAGATAGACTCAGTTCTATTAGTCGTTACTTTTTCTTCATGTTCAAAGACTCCTCAGAATGAGACGCGCGTATGATTCAGAATATTACGAAACTACTGAACACTATAGCTCAGGTTGAAGCCAGCTCTCTCTCAACTCAATTTAGATAAAATGACAGTATTGAAATCTTACAGAGCTATGTACTGGGGCCAGGTCAGCCTTCAGAGCCAGCACCCTTACTCAGATACTTCTTCGGGGCGGTACTTGGCTCGCTCCGTGTGGATCATCAGCAGTCTTCTTGTGACAAGATTGATATCTTACCGCGCCATGTGCTGGCGTCAGGTACTTCTTCGGGGTTGTACCTAGTTTGCTCCTTGTGGACCACCAGCAGTCTCCCTATGACAAGATTGAGATCTTACCGCACCATGTGCTGGAGTCAGGTCAGGCTTCAGAGCCAGCACCCTAGCTCGGAGTACTTTTCCGGGGCTCTACCTAGCTTGCTCCTTGTGGACCACCAGCAGTCTCCCTATGAAAGGATTGAGATCTTACCGCGCCATATGCTGGAGACAGTTCAGGTTTCAGAGCCGAAGTTCTTCTCCGGGGTGGTACCTAGCTAGTTCTATGTGGACCACCAGCAGTATCCCTATGATAAGATTGAGATCTTACCGCGCCATGTGCTGGAGTCAGGTCAGCCTTCAGAGCTAGCACCCTCGCTCGAAGTATTTCTCCGGGGTGGTACCTAGCTAGTTCTATGAGGACCACCAGCAGTATCCCTATGATAAGATTGAGATCTTACCGCACCATGTGCTGGAGTCAGGTCAGGCTTCAGAGCCAGCACCCTAGCTCGGAGTACTTTTCCGGGGCTCTACCTAGCTTGCTCCTTGTGGACCACCAGCAGTCTCCCTATGAAAGGATTGAGATCTTACCGCGCCATATGCTGGAGACAGTTCAGGTTTCAGAGCCGAAGTTTTTCTCCGGGGTGGTACCTAGCTAGCTCTATGTGGACCACCAGCAGTATCCCTATGATAAGATTGAGATCTTACCGCGCCATGTGCTGGAGTCAGGTCAGCCTTCAAAGCTAGCACCCTCGCTCGAAGTATTTCTCCAGGGTGGTACCTGGCTCGCTCCGTGTGGATAACCAGCAGTCTCCCGCTGGAAATCCTCACGGATAGATCGCGTTCCCATGAGCATTGGGCTTCTGGATACCTGATAAAAGCATTCACAATTATTGGTCGATTGATTACTAATTATGTTTCTTTTCCGCGTAATGCTTGTTATAGGTAAATGGATTTTGAGAGTGACTGGATTGACGTTGAAATATTAAAAAAATACCTAAAACATGACAGCAGCGCCACTTAGAAGTAATGGTTATAAGTTTACTACCCTCTCTTAAACAGTAAATAAATACAAAGAATATCAAACATGTGCTTAAGAAATAATTTGTTGAATTGATTTGTGATAAGCATAAGTAGTAACAATCTTATTTTGTTTAATTTCATAATGGTTAATTGCCCTTCTTCATTGCATGCACTTTCTCATTTTGATTTTGAGAGGATTTTTTTTATGTGTATGCTGTTGGTCGCAGATGGCCTTTACAGCATCACCAAGTTTGGGGACGGCAAGATCCTAAGGGGACCTCAAGCCGAGAATTGGCGAGTGCCTCTAGAGGTATTTCAGGCGGATAGCATCTCCCCACGGGGGGAGGCTCCTCTCCGTCTGGAGCCTCTAGACCACTCGAACCTGAGGGGGTTGGCTCAACTAGAGGGCGTCTCTGAGTCTCGGACCTCGGCTCTAGTTAGCCGTTGTCGTGGTTTAGAGAGGATTGTATATTGGTTATTATAATTTATAATACTATGTGTAAATGTAATCATCATGTCAAAAAAAAAATTCAAAATTCAATATCGTTTATTCAGTCTAGGCTGTTACAAGCACTTGTGAATGTCGAAAAGCTACGCCATCGGTTCGCAAAACTACGGCGGGAGACCTTGTACTGAGAAGAACCGGCAAGAAACTCAGCAAGGGCTGCTTTTTTCTCCCTGTTTTATTTCATACAGTGTCGTCCAATTGAAAGTTGACATCAAACTTGCAAACATGTGTTGAGGTCAACTTCCATCACATAATGTCAAATATGTAATAATAGACAATCAACGAATTTACTAACAAGTGCAAAGATAAGTCCCAAAATAGCAAGAAACAATTTTCAAAACAAAATGAACAAGTATATGAAAGGGAGTAAGTGCAAGGTTCTCTTCAAAACTCTTTCTAAGGCTGGGAGCCTTAGTTTTAATATAACTTTTGAAAAATTATCTACAGGTAAAATTACAACCAGGCCGTTTTATCATTCAAATATTGATTGACAGTATAAATACACTAGGTATTGATAAGGCGCAAACTAGTTTGGTGCTTCTGTGATACTGCAGGGAGGGATTACTATATGTCCGTCTTGCTTCAACTCGGTCATTACAAAATGTAACTGCACCACTCTGTCACGACTCTGTCATCGTCATCAATACAATGGCGACATAACGAGGTGAGCGATCCTCTGACGGACAATAGTAATTCTACCTGAACTTCATTGATAATTTGTAAATACACAATGTATGTAACTATGTACTTACAGGGTGAACACGGCGGCGGACAAACCTTGCATGGTTTTTCTTCGCCGTTATTAGTAATATTGTTTGTGAATGACATTGGGAAATAAATAATAATAAAAAAAAGGGTTAAGACCTATACAGCTCTATACAACTGTCGATATGTCGATAGAGTCTGTGCGATAAGAGAATGGGATTTAGATTGGAGGGCGCTGTAGTGCTTTTCTACCGTATTTGTAAAGTTTTACCCCTTTTAGACATGATTAAATACAAAAAACCGCAAGAAATCACAACAACAAACAAATCCATATCAATACAAAACTTTGACGTTTTACTGATTGCTGGGTTTGATTGCCAAATAAAAATCTTAATTTTAGTTCCGTTTTTCGCCACGCCCATTTTCTTTCCGCACAGACTATATGAAGAGTTACTTGTGATCATAGATAAAGTAAGTACTCACCATAAATTAACTGTTAATTTAGCTTTTGTGTTCGGTTTCTGCGGCACGGCTATGTCGATGCAACCTCCATCACCTAAAAACATAACAGAGCCTCAAATGGAATACTGATTTATTTTTAACTTAGTCTAAGTTCTGCAAACATTTAGATTTAAAGTCACAAGTACGGGTAGTTTTAAAGAAATATTAAAGTTATGATTTTATTTATTTTTTAAGCATTTAACTGCTAGATGTTTAAATCCAAAGAAAAGTTTACTAGAAAAAAAATCCACGCGGACCAGGCAGGAGATGGGACTCGAACCCGCATCCTTCTAGTAAACTTTTCTTTAGATTTAAACATCTAGCAGCTAAATGCTTAAAAAATAAAGAAAATCATAACTATAATTGCTATTTCTTCTTTCAAATGTTTAATACTTGAAAAAGTATTCATTTAACATTGTGGGTTACCTACAATGCGAAGAGATGGCGCTGCCTTGCAGCTTAAGGCTAGGAAAATTTCAACGCGGCTAATAGGGCCGTGGTAGCATAATGGTCAGTGCATTCGCCCAGATAGCGAAGGATGCGGGTTCGAGTCCCGTCCGCTGCCTGGTCCGCGTGGATTTTTTTTCTAGTAAACTTTTCTTTAAATATTAAAGTGTTTTTATGTTAAGGAATGGTAAATAAGCCGGTCTGATTGTACGCGGCCACCATATCCATAGACGCTCGTTTACAATACAAAAAATATCACTCGTACCGTTGCCTAGCCTTACCAAAACCCCTACCCCGTGTAGCCTTAGATTAAAACAAAAAGGGAAGATACGGTACGCTCATACTAGCATCAAATAAAATATGCTCCGACTCGACTTCATAAGCAACTGCAGACTGCAGATGCAGCGGGGACCAACGGCTTAACAGCCTTCCGAAGCACGGAGGAACTCGAGATAGAAGATTTTTGGTCACCCATCCAATGACCGAAAGTTAACTTCAACGATCGCAGGCGAACGCGCTAACGACCCGCGTCATCGACCTCCTCCTTCTCAGGTACCAACTCAAATACTGTTTATTTCCAAAGCATGGAAGCTTGTATTACCGCAACTTAATATTGTAAGTAGTACTTACATGACACTTATCTCGCAAGCAAATATCGCGATATACATGACACTAATCGCGGAAACAAATATCGTGATCAGGAGTTTTTTTTCTGTTATCTTCTTCTTCTCATAGTATTAAAAAATACTCCCTTTTGTATATAAGTTGCCGCCGCGTAAAAGTGTCAGAGGTCTCTGAATGTCGGCCTCATAACAAAACTCACAGTCGCGCAGCGTGCTATGGAGAGGGCTATGCTCGGTGCTTCCCTACGTGATAAGATCCGAAATACGGAGATCCGTAGAAGGACCGGTGTGTACGACATAGCCCGAAGAGTTAGCACGCTGAAGTGGCAATGGGCAGGTAACGTCGCTCGAGGATCTAACAACCGGTGGGTAAGAAAGGTCCACGAGTGGCGACCACGCACCGGTCGACGCAGCGTGGGGCGGCCCACATTAAGGTGGACAGACGGTGGACATCGTCAAATGTGCTGGGAGCCGCTGGATGCGGATAGCGCAGGACCGCGCATTGTGGCGTTCTATGGGGGAGCCCTATGTCCAGCAGTGGACGGGGAAAGGCTGATGGATGGATGGAAAAGTGACAGAATGTAAATTATTTGCAACTAATGCCGCAATTACATTTGGACGTTAGCTCGAATTCGGGTGCACCAAAGACATTTCTCGAATTCTGCCCCCCTAGCATGAGCACCTCGATATGATATATAACGCGTTTTTATCGCTCTCAATTGTCAAATCACTGTGGAGTTTGACAGTTAGACGCGATAGAAAACGTGATATAATGTAAATTGTGGTGCTCATGTTACGGCGACTGGCACCCGAATCAATATTTACACTTCAATACGGGCTGGACTGGAACACGTTGTCGGGTAAACAAAAGGAAATCTACCCGAATATGGGCGTACTCGACTCGTTTACACTTAGTCGTTTACTCGAAAGTCATTGGCACTCGTATTCGGGCTAATGACCAGAGGGCCCATTCGCCTAACGGAAATGCTTTGGAAAACGCTAACGCTTACGATTTCATTTTGTTATTTCGAGCCGCCTGAGGTTTTTAAATGCCTCGCGCTCTTTTTTTTCTTTTGCAATGGTAATAACAATATTAAAAAAATTGAGGTATTTGAAAACCTTCGGAGGTCAGAAATTACAAAAAAGAATCGAAAGCGTTAGCATTTTCCAAAGCATTTCCGTTAGGCGAATGGCCCCCAGGTGTAATCGTACCGCCATAATGCATGGAAAGCATACTTACACAAACCCCAAAGCTAAATTCTTTAGAGGTTATAACTTATACTACACGCACACTACAAGTGTAGGTATTTGTTTTTCGTTTGATCCCTTATTTAAATCCCTTGTTTCTCGGAAAATCTTAATGAAAGCTTGAAATCGTCTTGCCATAAACGTCATGAGTAAATATTTTAATCAAATGCAAACTTTATTTCGTCAGTACACTTTAGGTAGAGTCTGTGTGGAAAGAGAATGGGCGTGGCGAAAAACGGAACTAACATTAGATTTTTATTTAGCAATTTAACCCAACCATCTGTCAAACGTCAAAATTGTGTATTGTTTGTTACGGATTTGTTAATTGTTGTGATTTCTTGCGGTTTTTGTATTTAATCATGTCTAAAAAGGGTAAAACCTTAGCACTACAGCGCCCTCAAATCTAAATCCCATTCTCTTTCCGCACAGACTCTACATGAGTTTTTTTCTCATGTAATTGGAATGGAACTATTTAAAATAACAACTGACAAGCATTAAAAGAGGTTTAAATACTTTTTGTTTCCAAACCATTCGTCTATTTGTTTTTTAATTTATACTTTCGGTTTGGAGTGACTTCAAGAAAAAGGTTTTTTCGAAACGCATTCAAAAGAGGTTTAAAAGTTCATCCAGAAAGCGGGCGGGGCGCGGGTGCGATGGCGCTGTGTGACGTATTTCATAATAACTGATGTATTACAACTGTTTATATTGCGCCAACGTCGAGTTGGGATAGGGATGTAGCTTCGCTCTGCATCTTTTATCGCATTTATCACGGGGAGTGTTCTGAGGAATTGTTCGGATTAATTCCAGCTGCTGCATTTTGCCATCGTACATCGCTACAAAAATTTTATCACCATCATCTTGACGCGTGGCTATCCACAACCGTGCGTTTTTGTCGACAAAACTGTCGAATATATTGTCGCCAGCAGTGTTTCCGGACCAATACGACCCAAAAACCTTCAAAAAAAGAGCGTACTCCTTCCTTAAAGGCCGGCATCGCATTTGTGATACTCCTGGTGTTGCAAGTGTCCATGGGCGGCGGTGATCACTTACTATCAGGTGAACCGTCTGCTCGTATGCCCCCTATAACATAAAAAAAAGAGTTGCCGTACCATCCGCCCGCTATCTCCCTGTTCATTTAGAACAATGTGTTTGAATAGTATTCTTATATTTACACGATCTGTTGACTTCAATACATAAACCGCTGACGACGGAGATGATATCTGACCTGAAGGCAATTCCCTGGAGGCAGTGGTCGTCGTCAGGTCATCAGTGACCAGAGTAAGGAGCATCCTGGCTGTGCCGTCTGTATAAAACCTGGAGACGCAAGCTCGGTTGCTGCCACCAGCGGTCAGCACTCCAGGCGCGAGGAACAGGTGGTTCATATCGGTGCACGGACTTCTGAGAAAAAAAGTAGCATTTAAAAATAAGGTATTGGGCGGATTCGGTGATAAGGCTTTTTTCGATATTTGACATAATCAAAGGTAATGAGGCTCGAGAAACATGTCCAGCTTCAACCATCACAGCGTGCGGTTGCAGGGCTGCCGATCGTATTTTGTTTTCGGAATATCAGAAAAGTTTTGGGAAACTTTTTTGGCATTTTGTTTAATTTCAACTGTTTTTATGAGTGAAGATAAAGAAGTGCATGTAACTGCGTATAGTTTAGTTATTAAAAGACCTCTCGTGTTTTAATAGCCCTCCTTAAATGACAGTCGCATAATCTTCTATAAAACTATTATAAGCGGTTACCATTCATAGTTTGAGTTCATTCAAGAATTGCGAATCACCCACATGAACTTGTACTGTGAATCTAACTTAGGTACTTAGTAACTGGTAATAAAGAACACGGTCTACTTTCTAGTACTGAAATAGTTACTTCTAAATAGAAAAGCTGTTCTGTCAGTACATATTTTAATTAGCTAGAAACTTATCTATACTTCTATATATACTAATATTATAAAGCTGACTTTTAGTTTGTTTATCTCAGGAACTACTGATTCAAATTTAAAAATTCTTTTTGTGATCGATAGCCCATTTATCGAGGAAGGTTACAGGCTAAATAATATCATGATAAAACTAATTGCAACGGAGCATCAATGAAAAATGTTGCGAAATCGGGGAAAACACTTCTTTTCAGAGCTTTCGTTGCTATTAAAAAGTCTGTCTGTTTGAAGTTTGACTTACATAATCTTTTTCCTGAAATGAACGCGGGTGAAACCACACTGGCAGTATCAATTTCAAATTCTTTACAATGTTCTCTACAACATGTGTAAGAAACAGTCCTCAGACTGTAAGTAAAGTGAGTACAATAGGGACGATGACTAGTTTTTTTTTCTTCGTTTATCAGGTAGATTATCAAAAAGTATTGGACACGTATTTTTTCTTTTTTCACATAATATAAACATTGCAGAGATATATTGATTTGAAAAATTGCATGACGTCACGTTTGAGTACACTTATAAGTGAAAATTCACGCAAAAGTGACGTCACGAGCCCCTTCTCCCAAACTTTGACGCGCTATAACTTTGTCATTTTTTGGTTGATTGCCCTAAGAAAAAATATGTGTCCATTATTTTTTGATAATCTAACTGACGGACTAAATAGAATTTCGTTTACTGTACCCCGTCATTTAAGAGCCCTTTCACATTTTTTACAAAAATCGTAATTTTTGAGAGCCTCGATTACCCCCATAGAAAAGATTTTGACTATTTCCAATAAAAGTAAACAGTAGATTTATTCTTCTTATTGAAAGTTAATGCAGAATATTTGCAAATACTATTTTCTTTTTTTTGTACTGATCGTTCTACTGCAGCTAGTTTACGGAAAAAACGATAATATGCACAACTTCAAACGCCTCAATCTCTCAATAATATTCAATAAATTAGATCAAATTAATTACTACGACATCAAAAATATGTTTTTGTTGTAACATAATCTAATAGAATTTTAATTTTCCATCTCATTAATTATCAAAAAATAAACATTTAACCTGCGTGAGTTTTCCCAAAAAATAATGCAGGTTTACCTCGTATTTTGATATTGAATTAAATAGAATTACTATCAAAAACTTTCAAAAAACCTAATGTATCATCATTGAACTACTGAAATATGTATATATTTTTATAATTAGTTCATTAATAATCTATATATAAAAAAAAACTCAAAGGTGACTGACTGACATAGTGATCTATCAACGCACAGCCCAAACCACTGGACAGATCGGGCTGAAATTTGGCATGCAGGTAGATGTTATGACGTAGGCATCCGCTGAGAAAGGATTTTGATCAATTCTACCCCGAAGCGAAGCGAGGGCAGGCCACTAGTTATTCTCTACTAGACTACTACTCTACTAGACTAGACTCGAAACATCACCCGTAAATAGCAATATGTACTAGTGCAAATCTACCTACGCGCCGATCAGTACGGCAGCGGCGCAATTTTGTTAAAGGGCTCTTAACGTGCCTGTGCCACCCGATATCTAAAATTGACCCACAGCACAAGTTAGCGAGTACGTTTAAGCTCATTATTCACACTAATACTACTGAATTATCCATATTTTGTCCATGAGCAAAAAATTAAGGTCTGGCGGTCTTGGGATCTTACTCTATTAGTAATAGTGTAGATAAGACGGTACAGTTTTAAGACCGATTTTAAAAAAGCCGTCAGCCGTCGCCTCCTCATGACAGCAGCCGTCGACTCCAGTCGCGACGGCTGCGAGTCGCTCGTTTAATGAACATAAGCTCGACTAGTTAGGTGTGTTGCTTGTCTCTAAGCATGGCATGTAGTGTGTGATTTCAGCGCAAAAATATATAAATAGACAGGGTAGATGACCAGATGAGGTAGATGATGGTAGGGTAGGCGATGACACTTTATTTCGTTAAGTACTTATTTGCAGTACTGACTTGCAAGCTGTCACTATCTTTTCCGAACAACATCATAGCTTCTTCACCTCAATGATCTTCTTTGGCTAATAACGATTTTTCTCGGAAAAAATGGTGACACCAATTAATACGCGCGCTTTTACCTCTCGTTCATCAATCGATGCCTACCCGTGGACAACTTGTCGCAACTAGTGGGCAACAAGAAACAAATCGTTGCTGGTCGAATGCCGGGTACAATATTTTTTCAAATGTTATTATGCCTGATGGTATGCAGCGTATGGGCCGTCTGATGGTATGAGCGGCCACGATAGCCTATACACCAGGGGTGGCCAACCAGTCGATCGCGTGCGACCGGTCGATTGCGACTATTAGTTCAATCGATCGTGGCAAGTCATAAAATATATTTGAGTAGAACAGACTGCGTATCGTAATCACTAACTACTGTACGCATCTTCTTTAACCTCTCCCATAGTGATGATGTCTATGAATTGGCTACAAAATTTGCAGATACATTGCTTATGGACCACTTTTAATAATGACTCTGTGCAGTAATACAAGTAGTTACTAAGGCACTCGTTCGCTTTTATGTTTGCCCTCTTACTAAAATAAAAAACTACTTCATAATTGTGTACTGAACTGTGTTGTTTCATTTAAGATTTCAAGAAGTATGTAATTGGAAGATCGCACAGGGTTTCGACAGTAAACAGTAGATCTTGGGTCTAATTAAGTCGGCCATCCCGCTATACACGCTTGCAATACAAAAATGTTATTCAAGCCGTTTGCCAACTCTGACCTAATCCGCTACACCGTAGAGCCCTGAAACCTTATTCATCGAAAGAAACCCAATAAAAATGAATCTAACAAGACACAATTCAAAGAAAAGATTTTATGATGCCGCTCCATTCAACATTGAATGAACGAACTGTTGTTAGATTTTAATTAACAATTATTGCTAACCAAAGGGCTCATTTACATTCATTTCCTGCTGTGAAGAAAAAAGATGGACTAAGCTATAAAACTATAATCATTTCCTCTTAAGACAAGATGTCAACGAAGGAAGGTCTTAGTACTTATATTGTTTTATTTTGTAGATACTTTGCTCTGCGGTCGCAGAGGTAAAGCGACATTCGTAATAGCCGTTTTTAGGTGGGTGACAACAAATCTGTTTTTTTTTTAAATGCAGAAAATAATATACCAAATGTAAAAAAATCTTAATTCAAATTGAATGCACAATATAACTCTTTTCGGTCGTCAATACTTTTTTCCTTACTACTAACTAATTATGGACATATTTTGAGCTGTGGAGAAAATCTGGCGAAAAAAACTTCACAGCGTTAAATAACTATGTAGCAATATTTATATAACATGATATTGTTACGGTGCC
Source organism: Chilo suppressalis (assembly GCA_902850365.2). Taxonomy (NCBI): domain Eukaryota; kingdom Metazoa; phylum Arthropoda; class Insecta; order Lepidoptera; family Crambidae; genus Chilo; species Chilo suppressalis. Next base: position 4,361,076 of record OU963912.1, on the reverse strand, counting down.
AATAAAAATCATATCATATTCATCATAATTATAGAAAAAGTCTACCGAAACGTTTGGAACAGTTTAAACCAAGCATTTTGTCTGAAATATAATCAATCACCAGGCTTTCTTAATAAGAACTTTTTAAAATAGAGGCTTTAAATTTATTGACGCTCAATTTTTGGCACCATTGTAAACCGTACACCGTTTTATGAATTCTCTTCTTGCCGGCGCGGCGTCTGAACCAATTTCGGCTATCACGGTGGGTGATAGGCGGCTGGGACAGCATCAAAATCGGGCCTTCAGTCCCTCTTGCTATTTTAGATTTGATTCTTAAACGATTGGGACCATCAGCAATATGTCAAATTGTCCATCACTGAGGAACTGGGATGGATCCGCGTTTGTATGTTAACTTAGATATTAAAAGCCTTTGCTATATAGATTCCTGACTGGGTGTTTGTGGTGCGTAGCTTCGTTGTTTCTGAGTGGCCTCGTTTTTTAGCAGTAACAGTATTAGTTTAATATTAAGTTATATGGAGTGGTATACTATGAAATTTAAATTTATTTCTAGCTAGGTGCCACTCAACGTCACTTTAACTTAGATATGGTCTATGTTGTCGCTCGGAAACAATAGTGACAAATTGATAGCATTTATTTATACTGAGCTTGATCTATTTAACTTTTACTATTATCAGAAAACATAAGGGTGTTTTAACTATCTGCTTGCTTATTTCTCCTCAAGGAATGAGTGACAAACTTACCTTGTCACATTCTGGGGTGGAGTCAATTCTTCACCTTCAGAATATATCACGGGCAATGCGACGAACAAAAGAAATAGCCACACCATTTTGGTTCAGTTCTAGAAAAACTTAAGCAAACATAGCACACACTAGTTTATTTTGTTAAAACCTCACTTTTTGCACTCACTAAAAACTCATTGCTACAAAAAATGAAAACAATGGAACTGAGTGATTTGTTTTTTAATTAAGTCTGAGCAATTGAATGGTTCCCACTTGACGTCACCTTATTTTGTTTTATTGAATCTGGCCTTCTTTATTTCTGGCTTTTAAAATCGTACTTAGTAATTTGTAAGTGGAACTTTTTAATTAATAGCGGAAGAACCGGTGCTAGTGTGGGACGCGCGCGGACTAGATCGTCGCTGACCGTAGGATGCGTGCGCGCAAAGGTCGGTGCGAATTGCAGACGCGCCAAACATTTTTTTGCCCTTTTGTCATGTTTGATGAGTAACGGTGCACTGATCGACGACCGGTCGACCAAAGATCAACAACAACGGGTCCGACAGAAGTAGGTTATTGTATGTTCATCATGACGTAAAAATAAAAAAAAGGTTATGTGTTTAGAAGCAATGGAACGAAAATTGAATGTCAATAATAGTATTAATACAGGTATTTGGTGAGCCATTGAATATGATGGGCGTTTATTTGTGGAAGTGAAATCATTAAAGTTATAAAAAGAACTCCTCTTAGAAAGTAATATTACACAAAATGATTTTTATTAATAAGCACTCGTATAAAACTGATCAATGTACGAATGTATAAAGATACCAGTACAAATAGTAGAATATTACACATATACGAGTGTGATTTACAACGTGAGTCAATGTAGGGAGCCCTTAAATTATAATATTCATGCTTTACAATTTTAGAAACAAATACTCTAAACTGTCTGTGGCAATACTATTTATAGCACAAAGCTCGGAACATCATAATTCCTGTGCTGTTTTTGTTAATGTATTTCTTTAGTAAAATAAAATGTTTATTTCTTTTTAAATTGTTACACATTTTAGTTTACACATTATTTTAGCAGTTATGTAAGTATTAACAATAGGCATAAGGTTGGAGCGTTGATATCTGCACTAGTCATAAACTGTATTACAGATACCGGCGCCTTTTGACTTAATAACAACACAATTTCGTGTGATTAATTTTATTTATATCTATAATGAAAACGTTAATATAAAATTGTATTAAATATAATCTTTCTTTTTTCTTCCCCTTAATAAAATAATCTACAGGGTAAAGCTTTATCTACATATTGAACGATATATACACATCATAATAAATAAAGTACCGAAACCCATCATTGATTGTGTATCAAATTGACATTTATTATTAGTAAGCTTCATCAAAATATATTTCGATAAAAAAGCACCGACAAAAAAGGTTGCACTCCTCTGGCTGGGTTAATAGGTCGAGCGTCGACCGCGCCGATGTAAACAATAATTCGAACTCCACTCTTACCGATTAATGCAAAGTTATCATCTTTGCTACTGCAAGATAATTTATGTTAGCATCACGTAGCGCATATAGCAACATGGCTGATGGATTTGATCGAAATTAACCTATTAAGTTAAACATTTATTTGAAATTTATTTTTGTTACGAATACGAACTTATATCGAATTCGAATAGTTTACGAGTCCGAAATTTGCTTACTTGAAATTTCTTCTTGTTCATAAATAATTTTAAAAGTACAGTACCCGGACTAACACGAACGAATTCGAAAAATTTGCGAGCCTGAAATATAATTGTCAAATTTTGTATGAAAACTGGAACAGCAGAGCCATAACGGACGTAACGAGAACTAAAAATCTGTACACATTTGACAATGACAGTTCGCACTCGCAAACTATTTGAATTCGATAATGGTTCGTGCTAGGGGTATTGTTGTGCCCAATTGGTTCATCCAAGAGACATTTAGAAATTATCGACATACCAAGCAGATCATTAAAAAAAACATAATCAAGATAATCTTGTTATTTAGTTGTGTATGCTTCAATTCCTTTTATAATTTTGTTGCGAGCGTTTTTACCCCTTTATTCAAATTAAATATTAAAATATTATCTTTTCAATGTAAATGAAATACTTTATCTCAAGCTCTAATTTGATATTTCTAGAAACACTTTCTAGTACCTCTACTTTGTTACGACTTATTTCAATTTATATATGACGCGACGGGCAATGTGTACATATTTTAATTTTTAATCATCCTAATAAACTAAATAAAATTATATTTAAATCCACCATCTATTGTCCTTTCTAAAAAAACTTTTTCAGATCGAGAGAAATGCTCTCCATTTGAATGTGGATTTGATCCAAAATCCTCTGCACGAATCCCTTTTTCTATTATTTTTTTTAATAACTGTTATTTTTTTTAATTTTTGATGTTGAAATTGCACTAATTTTTCCAATTATTAAATTATTTAAAATAATTTTTTTTTTAGATGATCTATAATTTCTTTTTGGGCTACTTACCGTTTAGTAAGTAGCCCAAAAAAAATAGTAAAAACCTAATAGTAAAATATATTCCCTGTGATTAGGGCTGCCATCCGTCCGGGTTTTCCCGGATTTGTCCTAGTTTACGGGGCGTCCGGGGAGCGTCCGGGCGGGGTTTTATTTGTAGTCCGGATTTAAAAATTTACGGCAACGCATGAATGACCCTTGGTACTGCAAGTGTCCATGGGCAGCAGTGACCACTTATTATGAGGTAGACCGCTAGCTCTTTTGACATAAAAAAGTTGATTTGTGATATTTTTAACTGTTTTTTATTGGTCTGTCCGGGTTCTGGGCTCCAAAGTCCGGGGTTGTCACGCGTCTTATCCTGGTTGCCACATTTTAGAGATGGCAGCCCTACCTGTGATCAACAACCACCTGTTCAACAGGTCCTGTCAGAATACCAGCGTCGTCGTGACACGTTTAGTTGCATGTCACTGCAGCATTATGCTGAGGCAGGGTCCTGATTGACCAATATTAAACCTGTTAGGTCTATCAATGTTAGTGTTGCTTACATTCTATATATATGTTATTATTTCAGCTGTTTATAATTATATGTTTGTGTGGTTTTATTGGTCAACTAGTCGTCCGCCCTCGCTTCGCTTCCGTGTTGAGCTGTAGTGTAGACTAAAATGACTCTTCATACAATTATAAAAAAAACTGACCATGGTATATAAATTTGCCTTTTCTAAATTTCTATTGACATCGCGTCACTCAATTGTTTTACTCCAGGTTCCTTTCCGGAACCTCTCCACTAACATTTGAAATTTATGGTATGGTATTAAAGTTCAAATTGACTTTTATGTATGGGAGTATAGAAAAGTGTTGTTTTTGGACTTTTTCAGGCACTTTTTTAATTTACTCTGCGTAAGAACCATCCTCGTACTTCAAGGAATATGAGAATTATTGAAATCAGGGGGTCATTCGCCTAACGGAAATGCTTAGGAAAACGCTAACGCTTTTGATTTTATTTTGTTCTTTCTGACCGCCGAAGGTTTTCAAATACCTCACGCTCATTTTTTTTAATATTGTTATTACCAATGCAAGAGAAAAAAAAAGAGCGCGAGGCATTTGAAAACCTCAGGCGGGTAGAAATAACAAAATGAAATCGTAAGCGTTAGCGTTTTCCTAAGCATTTCCGTTAGGCGAATGGCCCCCTATTCAGCTGTTCTCGAGCTTTGCGCTTAGCAACACATTCAACGATTCATTTTTATATTATAGATAAAATGGTTCTCTCTCTCTCTCTTTTTCTCTCACATTAAAGCTTGCATGCTCTAAGCTCTTGACCTTCCAGTTGGATTCATCTGAGATACAGTGCTGGCCCTTTTTTACACCGTGCGGAAAATACGTGACACATTCCCTACCATCTAACGAAAGGGGGCAGGTTATGTAGGACTCTCCTACGATGATATATCCAACGGAACTTTGTTCAATGTGTCCCTAGTGGCATACCTACTAACAGCGGCGCGCGCGGCTAGGAGTGGGAACCGAAAAACCGTTTCCATGTCACCTGGCCACGAGATACCAAGCTAATCCTATGCTCACCTTACAGACGGACCAATGGTAACAGAAAGTAAAGAAAGTATCGACTGAAAGTTTTTGTTCTGTTAATGCACCAAAATGTAGGCGGTGAACTGGAAGCCTGTCAATATTATTTACGAACAACAACATAGGCCCAACTACATATTTTCAAATGTGACTTCTCTGTTGAAGCATTGTTACGGGAGTGATATTTACAACACCGATTGCGCCCATGATGTGTTTCGGAAATAAAAGTGACAAGTTGCTAGTTGTTAGTCAAAATATTAAAAGAAATTATTCTGTCTGTCGATAACAACATTGCTATAAACTTATCAATAGGAAGGCTCTCAGGGAGTTAATGAAACTCTATTTTCGCCCAACACGAATTTTCGGTAACGAAGTTCAAACGAAATTTAATTTCATCAATTTAAGGTTATACTTAATTTGAACTATGAACTATCAAATGGAAGCTTTCTTTGAGTAGGCTAAGAATCTACACCTCAATCTATATTCCGACAACGAATATTATTATAATTAAAAACGAACCAGAAACATAGTAAGAAAAGCGCGAAATTTAGATGGAAATTTAGTTTTTCATTGAATTAGAGTAGACCTCCTGAACATAATAAAACTTAAAAGAAAGCCCTAAAAGTTTGTGAGAGTTTCCCTTTCCAATGAAAAAGAATTATCAACATCGGATTACTCTGCAAAAAGTAATTCGAGGTCATACAAAAAAATAATATATACGCGTCGACTCGAGAACTTCTTTGTTTTTTACCTCGATTAAATAAATATCAATCTATTCAAGCGATTTTCAAGACCTCATTACGATTTTCTCAATAAAAACAATAAAACAATAAGAGGTAATTAAAACACATTTTCATCTCAATTGTAAGTCGAAACATTAGAACTAGAATATCGATTAAACTACTTGAGAAAAGTGATGCTTTGTAGCTTGAAAGTCGTCCGGAAAGCGAAAATTCTAAGTTTGAGTTCTACCTAGAATCTTATCAAGATAAAGTACATTGTTAAGGATTTTTTCTCACAAAATTTAACAAGTTTAAAAATTTTATAAAACAAATAAAATTATGTTCAATATCCTTAAAATTGCCATTGAGTCTGTAAAAAAAAAATAAGGGAATCATTGTGATTCTATTTATTAATAAGTGCGACATCTACGCATTGTTTATGGTATTACGAGAAAACTTGCACAATAATGTTGTTTTGGTTTTCCAGTTTGCTTTCAGGTTCTATGCTTTAACGAAAAGCTTCTTAGTTGAACGGTGAGATACTAGATGGCGTTAAAGTCTGTATTACCGATGAAGCTAAACATTATAATGACAACAGACACAACAGATTAAAGACGACAAAAATACTTCCCTACTTTTTCCCCTAATTACTTCAGTATCATTAAATTGTAATAACTTCAATATCATTTATTCAGTTTAGGCGGGTAACAAGCACTTACTCACGACTGTAAACTAGTATATAATGTACTCTATGACTGTAACTCAGTCATCGGTTCGCAAATCTACGACAGGAGACGTTGTGCTGAATTGAATCTGCAAGAATCTCAGAAAGAGCTGTTTTTCTCTCTCTGTATTGTTAATATAATTATATACAGAGACAGCAATGTTTCATCAAGTCCCCTTTTATTGAATGATCAAACGAACTTCCGTACCCTTAGCACGAACCAATATCGAATTCGAATAGTTTGCGAGTCCGAAATGTCATTGTCGAATATGTACCGATTTTTAGTTCTCGTTACGTCCGTTATAGCTCTGCTGTTCAAATTTTCATACAAAATTTGACAATGACATTTCGTACTCGCAAACTTTTCGAATTCGTTATTGGTTCGTGCTAAGGGTGCTGAAATTGTCCTGTTATCACCGAAGAGATTTAGGATCCCACCCACCCTTAGTGTCTCCGCATACGGGCCACAGACCACAACCACAAAACGCCGCCACCGGCATATTTCTTGTAGTTTTCATACATTTTATATGGACTCGCCACCCACGGTACGCCGGTGGCCGCCACACGCTACAAATCGTCGTTGCTCGCTTCTTGTTGCCCGCACCGGCCACATAATGCGCCGATACAAAACGCCGGCACACGTCCCTCGCGCGATTAACCCTCTCTCGCTTACCTTAGTCGGCCGCTGTCGCGAGCTTCGGCCACTTTAGTAGCCGCTTCTAGCTTCTCGTGGCGGCGTTTGTGGCTGTGGCGTGTGGCCGACACTAATATTTTTACCTATTATAATAGTTATCTAGGGTAATATCGTCAATGTTGTCTCTTATTCTCTAAAATGTAGATGTATATGTGGATCGAACCGACGAGCAGCGGCGGTGGGGCGTGGTGAAGAGAGGCAATACCTCCCACTTTTTTTACTATGCTCTAAACCGTGTGCGGACTGGCTTCTTTTTTTTAGTGTGTATGCTGTTGGTCGCAGATGACCTTTACAGCGTCACCCGGTTTGGAGACGGCGAGATCCTAAGGGGACCTCAAGCCGAGAATTGGCGAATGCCTCTAGAGGTCGGATGGCATCTCCTCCACGGGGGAACCTGAGGGGGTCGGCTCAACTAGAGGGCATCTCTGAGACTCGGACCTCGGCTCTAGTTAGTCATTGTCGAGGGGGTCGGACTGTCTGGTTGTACTGAGAGTAACTACATAGTAATCAAAAATAAATCTCGGAGGCGATAAAAGGACAATTATTTAATTTATTCACCTGCATTATCTATACTTATAATAAATCTGTAGAGAGGTCAATTCTGTACATGAAATATATTTTCAAAATAACTATCAGGGGGTGATAAGTGATCGATACTGATGCCAAAAATGCAATCAGTAAAATTTTTGTCTGTCTGTCTGTCTGTCTGTGTGTTTGTTCCTTATAGAAACAAAAACTACTCGACGGATTTTAACGAAACTTAGTACAATTATTCTTCATACTCCTGGGCAGGTTATAGTATACTTTTCATTACGCTACAATCAATAGGAGCAGAGTAGTGAAGGGAAATGTTGGGAAAACGGGAGAAGTTACTCCATTTTTTAAGCTTCCGTCGCGTGTGCAGCCTTAATGGTTAAAGTTACATAGAAATCATGTATGACGGAAATATTCTACATAAAATTTTCTAGAAAATATCCCGCAACAGCGTATGTCTATCTTTTATGGTTGACTCACAATAACACGTGTAACTCCTGATAGCTTAGCAGTTCGGAGCATTCTGATTATATTTGTTTACTCTTACGTTTATAATACTCTCACTCATCCATAATTTAAAAAAGTTAACATTATTACCTATTCAATAAAAAAAGAATCATAGAAATCGGTATAGAAACACCGAACTTAAACATGAAATAAGCCATCGCGCCGTCGCACGTGAATACTGAATCATGCTTTAAGGATTATTTTTGTGTAACGGCTGCCGCGCTCGACACGGGTCGTGGCGGCGCGGTAGGGTATAAAAAGGCGGGAGGTTCGAAAGCGAGCTTCCCCGCCCACCCGATCCTGAGAGACCTTCAGTCGCTCAGTCCCAAACCGATACGGATGCACATCAGGATGCATCCGTCCTCTAAGCGCACTATGCAGTAGTATTTACTAAGGCAGCGCTGCATCATCCCCTTCTCAGGGGTTGATCGCATCAGATGAAGCCTGTAAGGCCATAGGCACCCCCCACGGGTGTGTTTTAGTCAGTAAGAGTCTGACATAACTCTACAGCCGGCTGTAGGGTATCCATGAGGATTTCACACCCGCTCCCCCGCCTGGGAGGAAACAAAAAAAAGAGAAAGCGAGCTTCATTCAATATTTGGCTGTTGCTGCGTTCAGAGCGTTCGACCTTATTGACAGACAATAATTGATATTGAGAAACCGTGCTTATCTATACTTATAATAAATCTGTAGAGATGTCAATTCTGTACATGAAATATATTTTTAAAATAACTATCAGGGGGTGATTAGTGATCGATACTGATGCCAAAAATGCAATCAGTAAATTTTTTGTCTGTCTGTCTGTCTGTGTGTATGTTCTTTATAGAAACAAAAACTACTCGACGGATTTTAACGAAACTTGGTACAATTATTCTTCATACTCCTGGGCAGGTTGAAGTATACTTTTCATCACGCTACAATCAGTAGGAGCAGAGTAGTGAAGGGAAATGTTGGGAAAACGGGAGAAGTTACTCCATTTTATAAGCTTCCGTCGCGTGTGCAGCCTTAATGATTAAAGTTACATAGAAATCATGTATGACGGAAATATTCTACATAAAATTTTCTAGAAAATATCCCGCAACAGCATATGTCTATCTTTTATGGTTGACTCACAATAACACGTGTAACTCCCGATAGCTTAGCAGTTCGGAGCATTCTGATCATATTTGTTTACTCTTACGTTTATAATACTCGGTATAGAAACACCAAACTTATACATGAAATAAGCCATCGCGCCGTCGCACGTGAATACTGAATCATGCTATAAGGATTATTTTTGTGTAACGGTTGCCGCGCTCGACACGGGTCGCGGCAGCGGTAGGGTATCAAAGGTCCGAGAGCGAGCTGTCTAAATCTGTTTTCTGCGTCGCTCCCCCCCCTGGGGGACGATCGCTTCCGATGAAGCCTTAGAGGCCTTCCCGGCCAGAGGCAGCCCCTACGGGTGTTTTTTAGTCAGTACGAGTCTGACATAACCTTGCAGCCGGCTGTAGGGTATCCATGAGGATTTCTCATCGGCTCCCCCGCCTGGGAGACCGAAACCGTGCTTATCAGCGCGACTTTTAGTCTTTAAATAGTTTATTTGAATTTCTTTTGCTGTTATTTTGTAAAACAGGTATTAGTTGTTTTGGTAGTGTTTAAATATTCGTTCAAATTAAAAATTATTAAGCGTAGGTACTTTTATTAATTAAAGTAGTTATAAGTATTTATTTTTAAGTGAAGGAGGTATAGGTAGATAGTATTGCACAGGCGTTTCAGCTTTATTTTCATTTCGTTTTTGTTGCGAGTTGTATATATTTCTGGTTATAATTCTATAAGAATATTTTAGTTCAAATAGTCACTTAGATTTTATGTGTAAGGTAGCTAAAGTTAGGACCACGTATTAGTTGTTTTGGTAGTGTTTAAATATTCGTTCAAAGTGTAATTTAATCATATAGGATGAATGTACGATGGCCCATCGAAAAGGAGTAGATCAGAAGCGGTAGACAGAACTTTAAGAGATATAAGACAAAATGATCGACCCATGGGCGGTATCACAGTTTTATTTTGTGGTGATTTCCGACAAACCTTAACGGTAATACCACGGGGAACCCGAGCTGCTGAGGTTAGGACTTGCCTGAAAAGCTCTTATTTGTGGCGTGATATACAATCGGTGCATTCGACTTTAAACATGCGAGTGAGAACTGTAGATAACGCGGATGATCGTGAATTTTCTGATATATTATTAAAGAAAATACCTTCACCAAAGATACCTATCCACTGCTACACCAAGGAAAACTTATTCTGACGCCTGAGTTATGTTGTATAGTGCAATCCCAACAACATCTTACATCGTCAGTTTACGGTGACGTAACAAATATATTAAATAAGAACAATTCTTGGCTATGCGAAAGGTCCATTTTAACTCCTCGCAATGACCAGGCATCTGAGATTAATAATAAAATACTGTCGAATATCCAGGGGGAAAGCAAAGTTTATAGTTCAATAAATAGAATGGCCGATGAACAAAAAGCCACTAATTACCCGATAGAATTTTTAAATTCTTTAAATATGCCCGTACTTCCTTCTCATGAAATTTGTTTAAAAATTGGCATTCCGATTATTCTGCTCCGAAATTTAAGACCACCACAAATTTGCAATGGAACTCGGCTTAAAGTAACCCAGTTGCAACAAAATGTAATCGAGGCTCAAATTTTAATAGGTTGCGGTGCAGGAGAAACCATCTTTATTCCCAGAATTCCCATAATACCAAATAATTTTCCATTCCAATTTAAAAGAACGCAATTCCCAGTATCGGTGTGTTATGCAATGACAATAAATAAGGCTCAAGGGCAGACCTTTCGTGTTGTTGGAGTAGATCTCGGTGTCAGTTGTTTTTCACATGGTCAGTTATGTCGGTCTTTCCCGGGTTAGCAGTCCTAGAATTTTTTATGTTCACGTTCCGGACGGGTCAAATTTCAACGTAGTCTACCCGGAAGCTTTGCGCTGAAGTATTTTGATTCTATATGTACTTAAGACTCATGTGAAAGTGATCTAAACAATATTACCAATACATTAACATAATAACATACAAGAAGTTACACGCTGATGGTCTCGGGGCACAGTGATAATAATAATATTCTGCGGTTCCTTATTGCGATATTTTTAACAGTATTATATTTCCCTACTAAAATACGAAAGTTAATCTGTCTGTCACATCAAAACCACGGAACCCTGAGGAAGGACATATGCTACTTTTTTACGAAAAACGACGATAACGTGGACGAAGTCGCGGGCAAAAGCTAGTGATAAAATAAAATAATAGGATGGTACTTATCTAGTTGAGTGCATTATATAAGAACATTCTATTAGTAAATAGCTATTAATGCGGACGATGCAGGACTACCCCTGTCACTGCTGTTCCTATGGACTTCGCACATGGTTTCTTTTGTGTTATTCCCGAAAATCAACAGTCATGATTAATGGCAATGGCGTGTAATGAAGGGATATGCCGTCTCCAAGTTAGGTAAGGGCATAGCGGATTTCCCGCTCGAATTCGAGCACCTTTCTGGGGAGTAACCTCCACCTTAGCGAAGACCACAGTAAAATAACGCTACCTTTTGGTGGTTTTGTATTTCTGTCAGTGAGTAAGGTTCCAGGGCTCCACGAGGTTCCCCCCAGAGGCGTGTCGCCCGGTCCACTCGTTGGGCCGGGTCGACCCGGGGCCGCCCCAGTGAAGTGGTGCACACAGAGGTGCGCCGATCCTGAGACGCTCCCACAAGGCCGTAGGAGGGTACCGGTGGTTTTTGGGTAGGACCGGCGCTGTTCCGCGTCGAGAAGTTTCACACACGCCGCGCGCCTAGCGTAATGGAGTCCCACACACGTCGTTCGTTAATGGATTTTCCGTCGTCAAAAAAAAGGGGGTTCGGCCTAAGCAAGCGTCGATATATATCATCATCAGCCTATTAATGTCCCCACTGCTGGGGCACTGGCCTTCCCTATGGATGGAATAGGGAGATTGGGCCATGACCCACCACGCGGGCCCAGTGCGGATTGGTGGGTGCTAACGACTGCAAATGCAGCCGGGACCAACGGCTTAACGTGCCTTCCGAAGCACGGAGGAGCTCGAGATAGTAATTTTTGGTCACCCATCCAATGACCGACCACTGCGAAAGTTGCTTAAGTTCAACGATCGCAGCCGAACGCGCTAACCACTTGCACCATCGAGCTCCTCTCCATATATATACGTCTATTTAAATAGGCTATGGTCCTACTTACCATCAGGTGGGCTATACACTTATTTGCCATCATTTTAACATAAAAAAAGCGTGTGCGTCTGAGGACGGACGACGAAAGTGATAACTTAAACTAATCTAAGCGGCACTGCGGGTTAGCGTGAGAGGAAGGGAAGCCAGACAGACTGGCGCTGTAACGCGTTACGTAACGAAGCGGTTCACCCTCCCATAAGAAGTTATCACTTCAACTAGCAAACCAGTGAACCAAATGTTCACCAAAACCTGATTTCTCGAAAACCGGAAGTGCTACGTTACTAAAATCCGGTTTGTAGTCTTATCAGACTATTCTTAACTTATAACTTAAATATTCTCTTTATCTATCTCTTACGGTTTGGCCGCTGAAACAGCACCACAGACAGACGGACTTGTCTAATAGATAAGAGATAATTTTAAAAGTGAGGCCGGCGTAGCTCGAGCATTCAATGTAACATACTAACCTAGGTAAGTTTAATAATATCAAATTCCTATAGATGAGGTATTGACAGGAATCTCTAGTAAGGTTTCCGTTCGGGCTGCTGAGCGGCCCACTTGCGGTCGCCGGGCGGGAAAGGTGCGGTTCTCACTCCATTGTAAGTGACTACAGCTAGCACTTTAGATGGCTATTTTGTATTTACTACATATTTGTAAAATAGGAAAGTAGATGGGTAAAGTAAATGAAATTACATTTAGTCTACATTTTTTTTCAATAGAGCTACTATGAATAAATATACCTGAGAGAAAAAAAGAGTACTCCTTTCTTGAAGGCCGGCATCGCATTGGTGATACTCCTGGTGTTGCAGGTGTCTATGGGCGACGGTGATCCATAATGGTGTTCACATGCCCTCAGATGAGCCGTCAGCTCGTATGTCCTTATAGTAAAAAAAAAGTTTATACATTACATTAATGACATACTTAATAGACACTAAACGAAAGTGACAAAATAAGTATGGCTCAGGATTTTGTAATATATATATAAAACTCAAAGGTGACTGACTGACATAGTGATCTATCAACTCACAGCCCAAACCACTGGACGGATCGGGCTGAAATTTGGCATGCAGGTAGATGTTATGACGTAGGCATCCGCTAAGAAAGGATTTTGATCAATTCTACCCCCGAAGGGATAAAATAAGGAATGAAAGTTTGTATGAAACTTTGTCCATTTTAAACCGATCGGGCTGTGACTTTGCATGCAGGTATAAGAAGAATCATAGATGAATGTCATTGTGTCTAATACAAGCCTGAGAACAAAAACTGTAGTCTACATTACAGCTCTACACCGAAGCGAAGCGAGGGAGGGCTAGTCCATATTATAAGCCTTTGATTTTATTATCACTTTTGGAATACGGAATTCTAAAAAGATTTCCTTTAAAATTCATGAAGCAAATCCCAATTTTACTCAACCAAACATCCATCTTTTAGTATGCAAACTCAAATCGTAAACAACAATAAAATAACATTTTTATTCTCGCAAGGCGTAGGTACCTACGTAAAGATTAACAGAGCGCGAGTTTAACACTCGGCAATATTTTATATTTGACCAAATATACAATAAAGGGAAGTGAAAACGGGCAATAATAATTAATTTTTATTTAGCGCCGGCGCTTGGGTGGCCAGCTTTCGCTTGGAGTGTTGCCAGGTGGGGATTCGGACTGAATTTTTAATGGTGGCAATATTAAACAATTGAGTAAGCGCATTCTCGTCACACAGCACCATTCGCATGTATGCTTTGCGGTTTCATTTATATTCTGATGTATTTTTTTATATTATTTTCAGAGTTCTGTATCCAAAACCAACAAGAGGGGAAGTTGTTATTACTACACGTATGTTCGTTTGTCATCGGGCTGCATGCTAGGTATATTTCATGAACCATATAAATAATAATGCAGAATTACACAAAAGCATTCTAAACAGACATAGAACAAAATAAACTAAAACAAAAGCACTCTTAAAAAAATTACAAAACTTTTCATAAGTAATGGTGTTAATGAGCCGAAAAATGAAATATCTAGATAGGTGACCGCTTTTCAGAGCAGCGGTGCGCAAAAGTACCAATTTGGTGTGCACTCAGATTAGACAGAACAAAAGGCAGATGAACACACGGAACACGTAAAGCGTGACACCAAAGAAAATACTACGTTCAATGAATCCTTTACTGCGGCCATGGAAAGTGGCTACCGAGTTGATGTCGTGTATACTAACTACAGTAAGGCATTCGACCGAATCCAGCACGATATGCTCTTATTAAAGCTTCAGAGGAGCTCTATGGCACAAGTGGTTAGCGCGTTCGGCTGCGATCGTTGAAGTTAAGCAAATTTCGCAGTGGTCGGTCATTGGATGGGTGACCATAAATTTACTATCTCTAGCTCCTCCGCGCTTCGAAAGGCACGTTAAGCCGTTGGTCCCGGCTGCATCTGCAGTCGTTAGCACCCACCAATCCGCACTGGACCCGAGTGGTGGGTCATGGCCCAATCTGCCTATTCCATCCATAGGGAAGGCTGTGCCCCAGCAGTGGGGGCATTAATAGGCTGATGATGATGAAAGCTTCAGAGGATCGGCGTCAGGGCAATTCGCCGACATGGTTCTCCTCTTATATTGATAATCGCTCACAGGCAGTTGTGGTCAAAAACTACATCTCTGGGTGGCTAACCGTACCTAGTGGCATCCCACAAGGCTCTCTGCTCTCGCCTCTTCTATTTGCTGTTTTTGTGAATGATATGGAAGTATGCTTTTGCGGATGATATGAAAATACTAGCGCCCATCTCTTCATTTTCGGATACAGTTATGTTACAGAGGGATCTTGAGAGATTGGATGCATACTGCTCTGTTAACCGATTGGACCTTAATCCTTCAAAGTGAAGCATCGTAACATATAGTCGTAAAAAAACTTATTTGAGTATGACTACACTTTGCGGGGTTTGAAGTTAACAGAGCTTCACTAGTACGGGACCTTGGATTTACTCACGACCGTAAACTACTTTTTGATGCACACATTAGCGGTATAATGTCAAAGGCTTCTAAGGCTCTCGGATTCTTAATGGGATGTTCCAGGGATTTCACCGGAATTAAGGCGCTAAACATTTTATATTGTTCTCTCGTCCGCAGTTATTTGAAATTTGCGTCCCAAGATACGACATATGGACGCATATATATATGCGAGATATGGAACCCGAGATACGACACATACACGCAAATCGCGAATTGAGGCAGTCCAAAAGATGTTCATTAGATACCTGTGTGCGCTAGCACTAAATGCTACAATTCAATACGCTATCTCGATTTATGTACAAAACATTAGCAGATGATGTTTAAACTACGCGAAATTGCAGATCTATTATACCTTTCAAAAATTACTTCTGGATTTATGGTCTGTCCTGAGCTCGTATCCAAAATATGTCTTAGAACTTCCAGTACACCCATCAGGGACAACCTCCTCATATATTCGTCCCCGGCTTCATCAAACTTTCGGCAGAGCTCATTACTTTGGCGTGCGAGTAGTAATTTCAATAATCTTACAAAATGGGCAGACTTGAACATTGATCATTTCAACACTAGTGAGGCGACGGCAAAGCGATTGTAAGGCAACAAGTTTTTCTATAAATAGTTATTGGTGTGTGTGTTAGCGATATTTTTGTAGTCACATTTTTAATAAATGGAGCAGTTTTTTTTTGTATTATTTTTCT
The DNA here is from genome assembly GCA_902850365.2 of Chilo suppressalis. Lineage (NCBI taxonomy): Eukaryota > Metazoa > Arthropoda > Insecta > Lepidoptera > Crambidae > Chilo > Chilo suppressalis. The sequence goes on along the minus strand of OU963912.1, from coordinate 4,345,143 downwards.
ATCGGTGAAAACCTGTAATTGGCTTACTGTATCTTATTTTTGTGGTTTAATAGCTGTTGGTTTCCTACAGTAAATAAATAAATAAATATGCTACGGTGCCACGCACCATAGTTCTGTGCGTTCCATCTGCCTTTTGTTCTGTAATCTGAGTGAGTGCAGTTAAAAACACTATAATTCAATTAAACTACACGAAGACAGCGTCAAACAAATTCAAGTGAATAAAAGCCAATAAGCCTCGCGTTTCCGTCGCTATCGCGCTAATGAACCGAATCGTCGGAATAATAAAACAAAAACTACAAAATTGCTGCAGTTCCGAAGTCCCAGTGTCCGGACACGGCGTGTTTGCTCATAATGAATTTCAGCCGTCGCACTGGCTTTAATTTGATGCTACCTATTAAAGGAGATGCTTTACCGATGGCGGAAGCGGTAGCGGGATTTTTATATTGCCTTCAGAGGCAGACGAGCGGATGGGCCACCTGATGAGAAGTGGTCACCGTCGTCCATGGACATCAGTAATGCCAGTGACACAGTCATGCCGCTACCTTCTGATTTAGTCATGCCGCTACTTTCTGATGTATTTATTATATTATTTTCAGGGTTCTGTATCCAAAACCAACAAGAGGGGAAGTTATTATTACTACATCGCCGCTGTCCGTCTGTATGTTCGTTTGTCAACGGGTTGCAAGCAAGGTATATTTCATGAACCATTTAAAATAATGCAGAATTACACAAAAGCATTCTTAAAAGATATAGAACAAAATAAACTAAAAGAAAAGCATTCTAAAAAAATTGTTATTGCCTTCGGAGGCAGACGAGCGGACGGGCCACCTGATGAGAAGTGGTCGCCGTCGTCCATGGACATCAGTAATGCCAGTGACACAGTCATGCCGCTACCTTCTGATTTAGTCATGCCGCTACTTTCTGATATATTTATTATATTATTTTCAGGGTTCTGTATCCAAAACCAACAAGAGGGGAAGTTATTATTACTACATCGCCGCTGTCCGTCCGTATGTTCGTTTGTCATCGGGTTGCAAGCAAGGTATATTTCATGAACCATATATAATAATGCAGAATTACACAAAAGCATTCTAAAAAGACAGAACAAAATAAACTAAAACAAAATCATTCTAAAAAAATTTTTTATTGCCTTCGGAGGCAGACGAACGGACGGGCCACCTGATGAGAAGTGGTCACCGTCGTCCATGGACATCAGTAATGCCAGTGACACAGTTATACCGCTACCTTCTGATTTAGTCATGCCGCTACTTTCTGATGTCTTTTTTATATTATTTTCAGGGTTCTGTATCCAAAACCAACAAGAGGGGAAGTTATTATTACTACATCGCTGCTGTCCGTCCGTATCTTCGTTTGTCATCGGGTTGCAAGCAAGGTATATTTCATGAACCATATATAATAATGCAGAATTACACAAAAGCATTCTTAAAAGATATAGAACAAAATAAACTAAAACAAAAGCATTCTAAAAAAAAATGTTATTGCCTTCGGAGGCAGACGAGCGGACGCGCCACCTGATGAGAAGTGGTCACCGTCGTTCTTGGACATCAGTAATGCCAGTGACACAGTCATGCCGCTACCTTCTGATTTAGTCATGCCGCTACTTTCTGATGTATTTATTATATTATTTTCAGGGTTCTGTATCCAAAACCAACAAGAGGGGAAGTTATTATTACTATATCGCCGCTGTCCGTCCGTATGTTCGTTTGTCATCGGGGTGCAAGCAAGGTATATTTCATGAACCATATATAATAATGCAGAATTACACAAAAGCATTCTAAAAAGACATAGAACAAAATAAACTAAAACAAAAGCATTCTAAAAAAAAAATATTGCCTTCGGAGGCAGACGAGCGGAGGGGCAACCTGATGAGAAGTGGTCACCGTCGTCCATCAGTAATGCCAGTGTTACAGTCAAGCCGCTACCTTTCGTGAAACACTCCATTTAAGCTTCTCTTGAAGAGGACCGCGTGAAGCTACGTATTTATTAGGCAATATTTGTGTATTAACACTATTTCTAAATGTAGCATCATTAAGCGCATTCTACCGACTATACCATGGCGAGTGTTCTGAGGAGTTATTCTCCCATATTCCTCCATCACCTTTTCTTCAGAGGACCACTCGCGCTGGCCTACGTTGCCACCGACTTACCGCGGCCGATATTCCTACACGAACAAATAAATTTGGTCACTTTTTTCTTTGTTTGTCTATTCGTAAGTGGAATTCTTTGCCCGCGCACGTGTCCCTCCTTCCTACTATCTGGGGTTCTTTAAGAGAGGCGTGAAGAAGCATTTTTGCTGTCCGGCAAGGTAAGGATGGTTGATGTGGCAGTTTATAGCTGCTGAACCAGCTATCTTCGCGTTTGGACTTTATCACCACCATCACTCAGTTATAACAACTCGGCCACGGAGGTCGTCAACACAAACAACAACTTTGTTCGAATGGGATTGGTAATAAATTGGATGCACTGACCAATTATGCTACCATGGCCCTTTTTTTCAGTCCAGGGTCCCTCAGCCACCTTCCAGTCCATCATCAGGTCCTCGTCATCAGGAAAAATGATCAGAATAAGCTAAGACGAATCTAATGAGCCCAAACTCGACATGTTTACTAGTAGGCAGTCCAGGGTCCATCAGCCAACTTCCTGTCCATCGTCAGGTCCTCGTCATCAAGAAAAAATAACAGAATATGTTAAAACGAATCTAATGAGCCCAAACTCGATATATTTACTAGTAGGCAATCCAAGGTTCCATCAGCCACCTTTCAGTTCCATCATCAGACCAGCTCGGTGATACCATAATATTGTATTGTCATCTAATCCACAAATATTTGCTAAGTTTAAAGTAAATCTGATCGCTTAAAGTTGGGCAAAATCGAGTCCAAACGAGTCAGTTACATACAAACAAACAAACAAATATACAGGTGAAACTAATAAAAGCGTGTATGTTTGTTTTTTCGTATGTATGCAACTGACTCGTTTGGTAAATTTGATTAATAAAACTGAAATAAAACGATCGATTTTTCTTCTTTTACGTATGATCTACCGAACTGCTGAGGTAACGTGTAATTAATTCCATTACCTGTGTAACAGGCTCAACGAAGGGTAAATACCCACAGAGATTGGGTATTTCCGGCACTTTGCAAATCGACAATGTCAGTGAGTCGATACTATTTATGTCGATTATCGGTGCTAGTGATGGGCGATTAATCGATCAAGGAGCTCGATAGCGCAAGTGGTTAGCGCGTTCGGCCGCGATCGTTGCAGTAAAGCAACTTTCGCAGTGGTCGGTCATTGGATGGGTGACCAAAAATTTACTATCTCGTGCTCCTCTGTGCTTCTAAAGGTACGTTCAGCTGTTGCGGCTGCATCTGCAGTTGTTAGCACCCATCAATCCGCACTAGGCCCGTGTGGTGAGGCGTGGCCTAATCTTCTTTTTCCATCCATAGGGAAGGTCTGTGCCTCAGCAATGGGGACATTCATAGGCTAATGATGATGATGATAATTACCTTGAAAGGCCAAAGGACTATCTGTATAGATATTATACAGATAAAGTATTGAAAATAAGTTGATTCAAAGACATTTACTATGTAAGATATATTTTTAATAATTTAAGAAAATATATACATATTCTAGTTGTCCCAGTGAACTTCGTACCGCCATAAAAAAATAGGGGTTGGTGGTAGAAGGGTGAATATCTAAGGTTGTATGTATTTTTGTATGTTGTATCATAAAAAATAAAAACAAAAAAAAATGTCCTAAAAATATCATTTAGGGGGATGAAAAATAGATGTTGTCCGATTCTCATACCTACTGAATATGCATATAAAATTTCACGAAAATCGGTCGAGCCGTTTCGGATTAGTTCAATTATGTACAAAGTGACACGAGAATTTTATATATTAGATTATTTATCAATAGGTGAAAGACTTTGATGATTGTAGGTCAGAAAACTACCATTTAGTAATCGTCGTTTAAACTCAATAAATAAATTTCTAAATATATATGATTCAGTACCTATAACAAACCCAAAAGTTAGATCGATATTCCTTTGAACACCACAGTAATAATTTAAAATCAATTCCAATGTTTCCAATAGGAGATTCTTGAGTATGGATTTTCCGATTTTACCAGTGGCACTCCTTTGAAAGAATACAGTGAACCTTAGCAAAGGAAATTTTCCGCGTTCGGTTGCGGGGCGTCCCACGAAATCCGTCATTTGTCGGCTGAGCGCGGATGTGCCTGAACTGTTCTTGTATGCAATATGTGACTTTCAACTGTTTGGGCTTTCCCACGCGCTCATACGGTCGTAAGATGAAGTGTGCAAAACGCTGCGTTTATTTCAAGAAAGCATAAATTGTGTTAATTAAGACTATGAGATTGTACTATATGATACAGAAAGAGGTTAGAAGGGCCTTGTGGGCGGGGCAGGCGCGCCACAATTATGTGTGAGCAAATGCTCATAACTTGACCAAAACTTGGTTCTGATTGCATAGTCGCTCTCTGATGTGAACGCTGATTGGTTTTGATAGTTTTATGTCGCGTCGTTAGATTGGCTATTATCTATTAGGTGGAAGTGTAGTGGGGGCGAGTGGCGACATCTGTTCACCTACGATCAATTGTTGATCGAAGCGGTTCACGTAAAAACGGTATATGATCACCTTTCTAAACTCTTTCTGTGTACTGTGAGCTGTACTGTAAGTTTTATAATAAGACTATGTTATGACAATCCATAGGGATTGTAGGTTTTGGCTTAACTTAATGTTTGTTGAAGATGATAATTTGTGATAAGCTGCCAGCTGGTTAGTTTTTGGAACCCAGAAATTTACTGAATTTCTAACATATTATATTTACACAAGTTTTTCTTAGCAGCTGACGCTTTCTATCTATATATCCAATATTGTTTTACAAAAAAAAATAGTTAAGTTTTTTACTTAAACAATAATAAAATTTTAAGCGATCAAAATCTGTAATAGTACCTTAATTTTTTTCTGTTAAGAGAAAAAGATGATATTCGTCAATTAGCTGCCGCTTGGTTTAATAACTATTTATGCCGGTTTTATCGCATTTTCCATGATTTCAGCAAGCTTTCCGCTGACATCTGGTCGAATTCCTGTCAAACGACTCTTTAAGGGATGGAATTGTATGAGGCTTGTTGGCATTAACCTGATAATTCAAGTAGCCACAAAGAAAGAAGTCAGGGGTGGTTAAAACGGCAGTCGTCCTGTGTGTGCTATTGCATCGCCTTGTTCACGCTCCTGCAGAGTCACAATCATCATCAGCCAATTAATGTCCCCACTGCTGGGGCACAGGCCCTCCCTATGGATGGAATAGGGAGGTATTGCAAAGTATCGTGCTCCATTGTTTGTATTTTTGTATACTGTTCTGTCTAGTTCACAAATGTCAAATATGATTAATGTACTATTTGCAATAATTATAACATGTTCCTGTAGAGTAATTTTGCGCCAACTTGTATGAACAAATTCTACGGTTATGATTGCTTCCACAGCAAATGTTCTGCTTAGTTTTGTTGAATTGAATGTATTGTTAATAGTCGTTTTTTTTATTTCTGTGTCAGCGGCCACGCGCGTGAAACCCCCTCGTATATTTCCATCACGAATTCAAGCAGATTTGGTGCAGTGCGCAATAAATGTGGATTCCATTCGGCGTATCCCATTGTCTGATTCCGCAATTGACGGTGACTCGATGGCGGGAGACATGGTATGCAAGCTCTTTGGTTCGTGGAAGCTGCAGTGTTTCGTAATCCGACCTTAAACAAGTATCGCAATCACGTGATGTAAATATTAATGGTAAGGGAGACTTGCCGAGGTGGGAGAGTTGTGACCAATTAACAAATTGACTCGCATGTGACCAATGAACGAATTGACGTTTTGTTTGCGTTTTTAATAATAATAATATTCTTTATTGTATAACACCACAAAGGATATAACAGTAAGATTACACTGACAGAGAGACATTACACAATGGGCGGCCTGATTGCTTAATAGCAATCTCTTCCAGGCAACCCATGACGGAAAATTAAATAAGTATATAAGAACAAAAAAAAAAAGGAAGGGTGTGAGAGCAATATTATAAAATAAAATAAAAACGGTAATAATAATATAGATGCATATTTATATGAAAAAAAAATAAACAAATAAATAAAGGAAAGAGACACGTGTTTCAATACTTTTTTAATATTCTACCTTATAGACGAAGAAATCGAGTTAGTCATCATTCATATTAAGATAAAGTTTGCAATCAATACATGTCTTCACAACAAGGTTTTTTTTTACATATCTATTAGGCTATTTTTGTATAACAAACGAAATGTCACAGAAAGACTTTACCAACTTAATTACAGCTGTTGCGAAAGAGTACTTAAAGACACTCCCAAAAAAATTACATATTTTATCATAAAACAGAGGAGTTATAAATAGTAATAAAATAAAATTTGTTTTTCTAGTTTTTTATTTATTTAATCTGGGTAAACTTTAAGGCGGCGTCGTCCTAATTGGCAACGATCGTACGATGACACGATGCGTTCTCGTCGTGCGATGATTTTCAAACATACAGTTTTCTTCAGAGGTGTCATAATACAGCTCGTAAGCCGTCGCACGAGCACAGGCACATTATTTTCATCGCAAGATAATATCGTATCGCGCCATCGCACGATCGTTGCCATTAGGTTGCCTAATTGGCAACGCTAATTAACAATATCTAATAAGAAAAAAATGTTCTGATTAGATATTGTTAATTATGTGAGTAGTGAATATTTAATATCTTAAAATTAAGCCTAATAAGACTGAAACTTTGGGGCGTGTGCCGGAGACTTGGAGAGATGCTAACGTGCAACCGGTGCCCAAAATAGGGGATCGCTCAGACCCGGCAAACTATCGGCCAATAGCAGTCACCTCAGTTTTATGTAAAGTTCTCGAAAAGGTCCTTAATAACCATCAGACCCGCTACCTAGAGGATCACTCCCTGATTAATGATCGTCAATATGGTTTTAGACCGAAACGATCGACGGGTGACCTTCTAGCGTACTTGACTCATATCTGGGGTGAGGCTATCCACAAGCGTGGCGAGTCGTTGGCTATAAGCCTTGACATTGCCAAGGCGTTCGACAGGGTCTGGCACAAAAGCCTTCTCTCCAAGCTTCTGGCATACGGTCTGCCGGCCCAGTTCTGTTCTTGGGTAGCTGACTTCCTACATGAGCGCAGAATTCGTGTCCTTACTGATGGCAGTTGGCGGTTCATGTCAGTGAATACCGGCGTTCCCCAGGGCTCCGTCCTATCCCCCACTCTCTTTCTGCTGCACATCAATGACTTAACTCCTCTCAGGAATATTCATTGCTATGCAGACTATAGTACATTGCATGCGGGGTATCACGGACAAGCAGCGGCTGGGCAGGCGGTAACCAAGAAGAAACGGGAGAATCTTGTCATTGAACTCAATCAGGCTTTTGACCACATTTCCGAATGGGGTACCAGGAACTTGGTTGAGTTCAATGCCAAGAAGACTCAGGCTTGCGCTTTCACGGCAAAAAAGTCGCTATTCCTTCCCCTTCCCTCTTTTCAAGGCACAACACTGGCGCTATAGAGCAATATTACCATGCTCGGTATGGAAGTTCGCTCAGACCTGAATCCAAAGGACTACATCGAAACTGTGATCAAAACAGCTTTACGCAAACTCGGAGTCCTGAATAAGGTACGGCGTTTTTTCACGCCCGATCAACTGTGCTTGTTGTACAAAACGCAAGTGCGGTCCTGCGTGGAATATTGCTCGCACCTTTGGAATGGTTCCGCCAAGTACTTCCTCGATGCTTTGGATAGGTTACAGCGGCGAGCGATCCGCATCATTGGCGATGAGGAGGTGACTAAAAATCTCGAGCCTCTTCAATTACGTCGTGACGTGGCGTCACTAAGCGCGTTCTATCGTCCGTACCACGGCGAGTGTTCTGAGGAGTTATTCTCTCTTATTCCATCTTCCCCTTTCCTTCAGAGGACCACGCGCGTTGGCCTACGTTGTCACCGTCTAACTGTGGCTACAATTCCAACGTGTACAATGAAAATTGCTGACTCATTTCTTTGTCGCATTATCCGTAAATGGAATGCTCTGCCCGCTCACGTGTTCCCTTCCGCTTACAACCTGGGATCCTTTAAAAGAGGCGTGAAGAAGCAACATGCAGGCCGGCAGGGACTACTATATCAGCAATCTTCGCGTCTGGACTTCACCTTAACTTAACATCAGGTGGGGTGGAGTCATTTGTCAGAACTTTATATATTTAAAAAAAAAGAAACACCGGATGCCTTAGTTCAGGTATAGTGAGATATAGCAATTAAGATCTGAATTGAGACCTGTATGGTTATAGATTAAATGTAATAATTTGATTTGATTTGATATTCTGCCTATAATGTATCAATTCAAACTTATTCTTTATAGGCTGCTTCACATTTTCATATTCTCAGTGACACGCCTATACCTTTTTCTGACAAAAGTCATACGAAACACTGCACCATTTGTTGTCGTCCAAATGTGACAGGCAGGGCTGGGATGTATTACGTTATGGCCGATCTCGGGGAATCCGGGGGGATACGACGCGGCGGTCCCAAGATGGAACAATGGTAACAAAGTATCTCATCTACTAGGGAGTGGAAATTTCAAAAGGTTGATACATGCATACGCTTGCAACTGTGAAAATCTGTCTATCTGTAAGTTAAATAACACAGGTAACCGATTTTGATGAACTTTATTTTTGAAATAAGTTCGTCGTTGGAATGTTCAAATTTTAAAACAACTAGTGCAGTGTCTACAATTGTAATCACATAGGTTAAGAAACGTACAGTCTGTAATTGAAACGTTCAAACGGTACGGATTCTAAAATGTTCCATTCTAGATTATCCAATGGGTCCCGACTGTTAAAGTAGCTTTGTTCCGTACTTAACAGAATTATAGACTACAGGACTTATTTTTCTCTTTTCAGTTTTTTTCAAAGTAATTTTTAAGCAGTCGGGTTTTTTGATTTATTAAATTAACATTTTTTCTATCGTTTTTTTGGTCTTCTATAAACGTGGTCCTAATTCATAGTTTTTACTATTGCAAATATTAAATAAATCTCTGGAAGCAAGCGACCTGAAATGTTACAATAAAATTGGGTGTTTCATACATTATATCAGATATGAAATTTTGTGTTCGTGAAAAGCGTTATTTATACTTTACGATTGTTATCGTGCTTAAGAGAAGGAATACTTTTAAATGTCTTTATATTTGTACTGATGTTATGATGTCAACACAATAAATAAAAAATGTACATAAAATGAAATGCAATTATACTTTATTCAAATTGATATATTGAAAGATCTTTTGAATCGTCCATTTTTTTTCCTACAGCATCTTTTAGTCGATGAGTAGAATGAGCGCAAGAAATTAATTTAACAGAAGTATCAACATTTAAAATCATGTCGCTACCAATACAACATCAACTCACATTTTGATTGCTGTGTCAAACAGTATAAATACAAATAGTGTTTACTTATTTTAAATAAGAACAAAACTCGGAATATGCTCTGCGTATGGCAGAATACCAGTGCAGCAGGAATTTTATCTGCTGTGTATGCTGAGCCATATCCAGTGTTGGCATCATATAAAATACACATTTATTGTCCGTAGCTGTTTTTTGTTGTTGTTAATTTTACTTGTACTTTTTGTTTTACTTTATTTTATATGTATTTTTGCATTTTATGTGTATGTAATGTGCTGTCAACAACAAAAATATTTTTCTTTCTTTCGAATATGTAGGTATGATTTAGCTGCATTATAGAAGTTCAATGCTGTCGTGAGAAACAAAGTTTTTACAACACCATCCGATCCGATGGTAATCGTGTCGGACACAGTGTACGCCGTACGGTTAGTCGTGTATATCCTACGTTTGTTGATATAGTGTAGTGGGGTAGATACAATTCTTCCCATGCCACATAGAGCACTCCCACTAGAATGCGCATTATTCAATTTTTGTTTGAAATTAATATCGCCAAAGTTGGCGGCGTGCGGCCCTAAGGCGTAAACCGCGTTTCGATTGGAGTGGTCAGTGTGACGCGTCGGTCAGATGACCAAGGACCACGCACAAAATACATTGGATTTTGAATCCAGTGAAAACAAGCCGAAACCGTTCATAATAGAACGATAGTCCAATTAGTGCAAAAAATTTCAAAATTATTTATTAAAAGAAACTGCCATTTTTACATTCGAGCCGTTTCCAAAAAAAAAAGGCGAAGCGTAATATTTTTCTTACATAGGTACTCATAAAACATCTGCTTACAACCATTTCTTGCTCATGTAATCGTCATTATTCTTTGCATTATTCAATAATACTACATTTTTCAATCTACTTTTCTTAGCACTAATTGAAGTATCATTCTGAACTGTTTTGGTACCTTTTTCCTGGATTCAAAATTTATGTGCGTTGTCCTTTGGTGAAACGCTGTATCGCCATTGGTCGACGTCTGGTGGCACGTTACATCCTTATGCTGTTATACTTCTTAGGCTTGTCACTATCTTCTAATCAATCAATCGTTTATTTGCAAATATATAGGTGATACAAAGTTGATACAAAGACTTGTAGTTTTGTCCTACAAAGGGGGGCAGCGGAGGGTTGCTTGGACGGGTACGCCCAAGAAGCCCTCCGCAGTGGATGGGGGGCGGTATGGTCGGCACTAGGCCGCGTACTCAGCCCCCATGCGCGGGTCATTCTGCGCACGTCTGCGGGGTCCCCGCAATACCTCGGGAGACCCCTGCCGTGGAGCCCCGGCGAGGCCGGGAAGCTGCTGGATGCGGAGTCGTGGTAGAATCGCTAAACGGGGACCCCGCGGCTCCGCATTTAGCAGTGTAGAAGGTATTCGCAGGACTTTTTTAGCGGATGTTATGCCGTAAAGCGCCCTTAAGAGGTGCGGGGTCCTCGGTGGGCAGCCACTTGGGGGTCCGTAAGACTTGCGGGAGCCAGGTGTGAGGTCCGTTCGGCGGTGTGCCTCTTAAAGGCGCCGTCGTCTGTTAAAAGATTTTTTACCTGCGTTATAAAAATAAAGGTGATACAAAGTTGTTAAATTATAATATATTAGAAGCTTTTTCCATATATGCAAATTAAAAACAAATAGGTACATTCATTTACAACGATTTGTCCTCTAAAAATTCCTTAATACTATAATACGCTTTTTTAAGTAATGTATTGTTTAACTTAGAACAAAATATATTGGGGCTTTCAGCTTGTCTAATTTCAAGTGGGACAAGCGAATGCTCTTGTAGGCGGTCTCTAGCGGGCTTGAGGTGTTCTGTGCCTGCCATATCCCGGATGGCAGGGCGCGTGTATTACTCAAATTTTCCGCGCCGCCGCCGCGCCACCTGCAGTCGCCATATCTGTATTTCATTTTATGTGAGCCGTTTACAAATTGCGGTTGAGAACTATCACCGTCATACCGGGACAACTATTGCACATGGAAACTTTTTTGTTGTCATATAAAAAATATGATATCCTTGATTTGCCTCCTCATAAATTTAAAATACACATTAAGAATTGCTTACTTAAGAAAGGATATACTGTCAATCAATATTTGAATGATAAAACGGCTTGGTTGTAATTTTACCTGTAGATAGAAAGAGTTTTGAAGGGAACCTTGCACTTCTCCCTTTCATATACTTGTTCATTTTGTTTTTAAAATTATTTTGCTATTTTGGGACTTTTCTTTGCACTTATTGTTAGTAAATTCGTTGATTATCTATTGTTACATATTTGACATTATGTGATGGAAGTTGACCTCAACACGTGTTTGCAAGTTTGATGTCAACTTTCAATTGGACGACACTGTATGAAATAAAACAGGGAGAAAAAATCAGCCCTTGCTGAGTTTCTTGCCGGTTCTTCTCAGTACAAGGTCTCCCGCCGTAGATTTGCGAACCGATGGCGTAGCTTTTCGACATTCACAAGTGATTGTAACAGCCTAGACTGAATAAACGATGTTGAATTTTGATTTTTTTTTAAATTTTTATGAGGTATATTTGCAAATTGTTCATCATATCAATATTGCAGATCATGAATGAAGATACATTGTTCGATATTGAAGAGTTTCTAATTCTTCTGCACAGCAGAAGAAAACCGCTTCCAAATGAGATTCATAAAAGTACTGTTTTGTTCGTGGCGTGAGAGTAGGTTTAGTACGTAGGTAAGTAGTTAAATAAATCAATATTTCTAGCACTCACACCAATTAGCCAAGCCCCTAAGTAAGCCCTGTAGGCTTGTGTTATGGGATGACACAGTAATGGGACACACGGGTAACGAATAGAAAACATATACTGATACATATATATGAATATTTATATAGAAATACATATTAAACATCCATGACTGGAGTACAAATGCTCGTAATTCATCACATAAACATCTGCCCCCACCGGGATTCGAGCCCGGGACCTCTCGATTAGGCGACACCTTGAAACCCGGCATACAAACCACTCGGCCACGGAGGTCGTCGTCAGTCAGTTAGAGTTCCAGGGTCTTGGGAATGGGTCTAAATTGAAAAGGTACTGAGATGGTTGCCGTTGCAGAACCAATTATTCGCATTTGGCTTCTAATCTGATAAACATTCAAAATTAGACGAAGTGGCAGGTCTAGTAACCCGTGCTCGCTCCGTTTTGGTGGTGAGTATAGATTTTGTTTTCAGTCATCTCATACTGTAGGGCGATTCTATAAAATTAAATCTCAGTTCCCATTTTAGACATTAGTTTGATATGTATTACGTCAATACACGGCAAAAATCTCTATGTTTGTAAAAGCATATTAGATATTTGGCATTGCTCAGAAATCCGAACAAATGAGATTGTTACTGAGATTGCATCTTACAGAATACCTACGAGTATGCTGAGCTTATAACACAGACGTACATACCGACAGACAGATATGACACAGCGGCGGAGTTTGTTTTATTAGGTATATAATATGTCGTAGTATGATTCAATAGATCGAATTTTCGCGGAATTATTATGAGACATAATTTATTTATTTAATGTTCAAATAAGGACAACATGATCCAAAATATGTTAGTAGATTAATAAGTAGACAATGACGATAACATCGCTCAATGTTACTGAAAAAAGATAGGACTTTTGCGAAAACGCGCCGCTAACTCACACCAGATTTAGTAAACCTTCAAATAAAGATTATATTGTGCTATAATACTCTGCCCAGAATCGCATTATTGCGATAAGATTGGGCGCAGGAGGTATCGGTGGAGCGTGCCAGCGATCTCGAGTCTGATGCCACGGCGGCATATGTGGCCCGAAGTTGAAGCAACTGTGAAAAACAATGTGCGGTCATACTGCTACACCAAAAAAAACCGAGCGTGCTTATGACCATACGACTGAAGTGAAACTTTTTTAGCTCCATCTGTATATATTTATATATATGTACAATATATACATGTACGTAAATATACATATTTCATTTACTAGCTATAAGAGAAAGAAAATGTGCGCGCGCACTGCAAAAATCTACAGATATTACGATAGCTTTGACATTTTTTTGTTTGATATACTTAAAACTCATTGAAGACAAGTTAACAGGTTACGTTTCAGTTTGTTAGGATTTTTTTTATTTTAAAAATTTAGCAAATCAAAAAATCCGACTGCTAAAATATTACTTGAAATAAAAACTGAAAATAAAAAAACAAGTCCAGTAGGTAGTCTATAACTCTGTTAAGTACGGAACAAAGCTACTTTAACAGTCGGGACCCATTTAATATTCAAGTATATATCAAAATTTTCAATAATGGGTATAAATTTTCAATTCAAATTGATGTATAAATAAATCATCAAAATCGATCCACGCGTTTGGTCTCTAGTGTGCCACAAAGGAACAAACATACATATAAAGACTCTTAAACACTATACCCTGTCTGCTCATCGCGCTTCACGCTCTTGCATTGCGCAGTCGGGTAAAAAGGATGGTAAACAAGCGTATTGCCCACCTGTTATTAAGTGGCCACCATAGCTTATAGACGCTTGCGATACCTACCAAACCCTTAACCCAATACTCTACCCTGTGGAGCCCTGGAACTTTCCTCACCGACAAAAACACAAAATAGTGCTATTTTACTGTGATCTTCTGTAAGTTAAAGGTTGCTTCCCCAGACGGGCGCTCCAATTCGACCGGGAAGCCCGCTATGCCACACCTCATTTATTTACTATCGGATATGATCTTTTTGTTTGATATCGTAAGAAGCAATATTGATACCCCTGAACTTTTAGCTAACATTAAATTCTGTACCCCAAAGCGTCGTACTAGAATTACCCCGTTATTCGCTACTCCACCACATGTTACTTTGTATGGAGCAAATGCAATTCTGACTCGGTTACCTGTCTTATATAACAGACTTTTTAGTGGTATAGACATTTTCTCAAATACTAAAAGCGCTGTTAAAACCAATATAATTTCCAAATTAAAGTATCAACACTAATAGCCGCCTTGCAACGTTCTCACGCGACATGGCATTATTATATGCCTACATGTAACCTTAGTTTAGCCTGCACAACGACAGTTTTTGTACCTAATTTAATTCGTAGAAACCTGTTATTGGCCATTCTTATTACTAAGTTCAATTATGTAATATCTATTTGTATCGCTGTTGGTTTCTCAGAAATAAATAAATAAATAAATTTATTTGGTGTTTACCAAATATCCTATATAGGTATACATAATAAAGATACAAGCAAGATACATAATCTTGTCAGCTATATTCACTGCGTAAGGTATAAGAGATGAATTTAAGAAGGCGTGAGTAAATATGGATTACTTATATTAACACTAGCTGACCCAGCGAAATTCGTACCGCCATAAAAATAGGGGCAGGTGGTAGAAGAGAAAATTTAGGGTTGTATGTATTTTTTAATACCACATTATAAAAAAAATAAATATTTTCCAAAAAAATATTATGGGTGTGTAACGTTGTTGTCAATTTCCTGGGATAACATTCCTCCTCACCCATATGAGAACACTACGTCACAATACCCAATAGTTTGAATTTTGGCACGAAGGCGCATTGTAGGTTTCAGAACACTACGTTACAGGTGGACAACCATTATCACATAAGGATATGAAAAATAGATAGTAGCCGATTCTCAGACCCACGGATTATGCATATAAAATTTCATAAAAATCGGTCAGGCCATTTCGGAGGAGTATGGTAACTAACATTGTGACACGAGAATTTTATATATAAGATGTTTTCAACAACAACATTTATTTAATTTTTTCCGACAAATGATTCGCTACCATGCTGAAGTGTAATGTGTCGACGATATCTGTCCGTCGGTGGATGCTGCAGCGAAATATCCGATTATTTTCCACGGTATTGAATTGCTCGCAACCTGCAGATTGCAGCCAAACAGGGTTGTCAAAGCAGATAATATTTTACCTACCATAGCTCTCATGCTCATAGGCAAAGAGTTTGATGAAGCAAAGGTTTGCGGTCGTGAAAGTTAAGCAGCTTTCGCAATGGCCGGCTATTAGATGGGTGACCAAAAATTTACTATCCTGAATGCTTCGGAAGGCATGTAGACTTAGTACCGGCTGAATCTGCGGTCGTTATCATCCAAAAATTCTCACTAAGTTCGCGCGGTGGGTTTTGGTCTTATCTCATTATTCCAACCATAAGAAAGTTTCCAGATTTTGATTTCCAGATTTTGAAATAGGTTACTGTTTTATTTGTGATATTCAAATATATTTCAAAGACCAAAATAATGACCAATATTCTGGAAGCAGCAGAATGCGCCTTGCCCGTGCCGACTGTTGACCTATTCATTTATTTGGGCTATTCGATCACTTTAGGTTGTCAAAACCAAGCTACAGAGATGGACCGTTTTACAGCTCAAGCCTGGGCAGGCTTTTGGTGCGAACAGTCATATATATTGTTTTAAACTTTCATGGTCACTAACATTATATATATTAACGGGATTGTTACCATGTACCTTGTTTTTTATGAGTCTCTGATATTTCGGCACTGTTGCAAGCGCCATGATTACGGAGTAACGTTACAGTATGTTTACTCCGTGATCATGGCGCTTGCAACAGTGCCGAAATATCGGAGACTCATAAAAACAAGGTACATGGTAACAATCCCGTTAATATCTACAAAGAACAGCCATATGATCTGTGGTAGGCTGTCTATTAAAGAAGGCAAAAGTTTTCCAACAATGCGCCCTGCCTGTGTTCACAGACACTAAAAAGTTTTCTAAACATTTTGGAGTTGCTCAGAGAGCAGTAGAAAGAGCTATGATATTAATCTCTCTATGTGACCACGATAGTAATGAATGAATCAGAAATAAAACGGGTCTCGAGGACTAGATCTCCGTAATTAGCGAGCGTAGGTGGAGGTTGGCGGGACAAATGAGCTATGGCTTGGGTGGACACAGAAATGTGGTCCAGGAGTTTGTTGGAGTGCAGTCCCCCGTAATAACAGCAGACCATCACCTCAGAGATGTGTTGATGATATCAGAAAATATGTGGGTCAAAACTGGATGCTTAAATCACAATATCGAAGAACATGGAGGGAACTGGAGGAGGCCTACATCCAGAACTGGACAACAAATGGCTGATGATGATTTAAACTAGATAGGAGAAGCTGGCGTACAAAACGGTATAATAGGGATGATGACAAATTTTTTTTTCTTCGTTTATCAGGTAGATTATCAAAAAGTATTGAACACGTATTTTTTCTTTCTTCACATAATATAAACATTGCAGAGATATAATGATTTGTAAAGTCGCATGACGTTACGTTTGAGTACACTTTTAAGTAAAAATTCACTAAAAAGTGACGTCACGAGCCCCTACTCCCAAACTTTGACGCGCTATAACTGTAATTTTTTGGTTGATTACCCAAAGAAAAAATACGTGTCCATTATTTTTTTATCATCTAACTGACGGACTAAATAGAATTTCGTTTACTACCCCGTCATCACCTCTATTACGCATCTGAACAAACTAGTTGTTTAACAGTCCGGAGGTTTCGGGTTCGTTGAATTTGAATCTCAAATAATTTTCAATCAAAGCCACCTAAAACTGTGTTAAAATTATTTAATTTATAAATTAAAACCATGCCAAAAGCTCACTGTAGGTATGTCATTCAGTTTTATACAGCTCCTGTAAAATTTAATTTTATTACTTTTACTATAGAATGATTTTATAATAACAAACACGGTGTGAAAATTATGTTTCCCTACTATCTCTGTACATAATAATACTTATCTCGAATTCTGGAACACATTTCTGCTTCGGGACTGCGAAGATATTAATCACATTTCCCTCACGCGTGGTCACAGCACCTGTGATATTTTCAGGGTTGCCAGATTTAATATTATCATATTTTCCTATTGGCGCGAATATAACATAACATAACTCTTGAAAGATATTTTAGTAATACTTTAAGAATATTTTATCCTTGTATTGTATGATGTAGTTGGTAGTGTAGTTGTTGTAGGGATTTAAGACAGTGACTTTTTGTTATTAACATTTGATTATTAAGATTAACTTCTAATTTTTTCTCAAAATAAGTAAATATAATTTTGTTTAGTATCAAAACAGATTTTTCAAAGCCCTTATGTTGATATTTCTAGGAACGAATACGGTGAGACGTGAAATATGCTTTTTGATGGATCAAAGAAGGTTCAAAGTTGTATGTATTTTCTAATGTCGATTTGTTTGAGATCCAGTTCTTGAAAAAAAACTAAAGAAAGCGGCGTTGAAGTTTACATTATATTTGGATGTGGTGAAAGGTTGAAAACTACGAATTATCTGTCTAATTTGAGCTTATTGAACAGCAGCGCCACAGCAGACGTTACGAGAACTAAAAATCAGTACAAATTTGACAATGACATTGCGCACTCGCAAACTATTTGAATTCGTTATTGGTTCGTGCTAGGGGTACTGTGCGGATCTGTCAAAGTTCGTACTTGGGGTACAGAATACGTTTACTTACACTGCTGCCAGCAGAACGGACGGACAAACAAATGGACAAATAAACGATCAATATTCAGCTTCTGCACCCCAGACAGACTGACCCCGGTCAGTTTTATGGCCCACAAAAGTCGGTCGCCAGTTCTACCGATTTATTGCATGGTGAATATTCATATGGCGTTCCCTGTATTTCAATCGGTTCGTTATTGCTCTGCTGCGTATTATTCTGTTATAGGTTTCGCTTATTGGACATTTCGTTTCCTTGATTTTAAATTTTTTTTTTTTTAAGGTTTGTAATCAGAAATTTATCAATGCTTTATTAAGAGCTAGGTAAGTAGTGGGTTAGGTTAGGTTATTTGATTCAGGGCTTGTTTACCGGTTAATTTTCAAACCTAAATCAGTGTCAAGTACATTAGGAGCGTTTTATTTAGGTTTGGCTCTACCTAAACCTTAAAAAAACTGGTTTTCCTTAAAAGCGAAATCAAATAGGTTTTGAATCAATTTAGCGGTTTTAAAAGGGTTTCATTTCGCTCTTACTGACGGCTGAAATAAATAAACAACCACAAAATGAATAACTTGATTCACTAGCCGCTAGCAAACTTGTCAATAAATGCATCAATCTCTGAGCATTAACAAGTTGTGACTTGATTAGTTCAAACAAAACAAACTTCAAGCGATGCCGACGCGTCCACGTGTCGCTCTGGATTAAACCGGTTTATTAAGGTTTTAGGTACCGCTTTCATTTCGGACGCGCTCCGAACGAAACCTTTACTAAAAACCGGTATTAACCTTTATTTACCGGTATTTTTCAAACCGGTTTCAAGCCGTGATTTGATTTCACTTTTTGATTACTGCTGTCTCGAGACATTTGAAATTAAATATGTTTTTTTAGGTTTGTAATTGGAAATTTATCAGTGCTGTATTAAGAGCTAGGTAAGTTGTGGGTTAAGTTAGGTTTTTTGATTACACTTTCTGATAATATAGTACTTAAAGCTACTGCTGTCTCGAGACATTTGAAATTAAATGTTTTTTTTAGGTTTGTAATTGGAAATTTATCAGTGCTGTATTAAGAGCTAGGTAAGTAGTGGGTTAGGTTAGGTTATTTGATTACACTTTCCGATAATATAGTACTTAAGCTACTGCTGTCTTGAGACATTTGAAATTTTGAATGAAGTTACAAAACATTTCTATTATGGATTTCTTCTTTCTTAAAATGGTAACATGATGCAATATACATAGATTACATAGATACTAAATTTTCTTTCTTTTACACACCTGGGTATTTTCTTTATTTGATAGTTTCAAGTCGTATTTCTGTCATGTATCTTGGAAGTTTGGCCGCTTGGCAGTGTATCCTACTCAATTGGGACTTACAAATATTATGTATCGCAATTTTTTATCCGTATTAAGCAGCCCTAAGCTGCGGGGAACGTCCATGTTTATGTACACGGGGATGGACAGAATATCCACGCCATGATTCCTATCGGTGAAATTACGACCGCATGAAGTTGTCCGATGGTTGCGGCGGCGACAGATGACCTCCGAGACCCGGCGGTCAATCGGTTTGAAGTAAAACACGTAGATTCTAGTTTGACTCAAAGGATTTTTATATTTTGCATATCGGTTTGATAGATCAATGTAATGAGATAGTACGAAAATACGTGTATTTGGAAATTCTCAATTCGGATTGTTTGGAGCCACGTATTGATCGTGATCTCGACATGTTTGATCAATTTATTTTATCAATCACGAGTGAAGATAGTGCAGTACTTTCTGAAAGGGGTTGTCTATCGTTTTACCTGTTCAGTATTAATATTATTTGATGAGGAAAAAACAATAAGTTTCATCTGCAATATTGATGGTACAAGTCAATGTATTTATGAAGGAAACCTTACCCCTCGTATACACCAAGAAACAAGTCATATTCTAGTTTTACACTAGAATTGTAGAATACTCGTTGTAACATTCTTTCGTTTACACTGCATATCGACACCGTGTGAATGATCCATTCTAAACATGGGGAGGACGCACAAAATAGAAAGTCATCATCATCATCAGCCTATTAATGTCCCCACTGCTGGGACACAGGCCTTCCCTATGGTTGGAATAGGGAGATTGGGCCATGACCCACCACGCGGGCCCAGTGCGGATTGGTGGGTACTAACGACTGCAGATGCAGCCGGGACCAACGGCTTAACGTGCCTTCCGAAGCACGGACGGGCTCGAGATAGTAAATTTTTGGTCACCCATCCAATGACCAACCACTGCGAAAGTTGCTTAACTTCAACGATCGCAGCCGAACGCGCTAACCACTTGCGCCATCGAGCTCCTCAAGATGAGAAATAGAAAGTACATTAGAAATTTCATGTATGTACAGGTCGCGGCACGTAACTCTAGCGCTGAACAAAACGCGAAGGAGATAGCTACGCATGGGTACGACTGGAGAGCCAATCGGCGCAAAGCACGCCCACCCGCGCACCTCTTTTCCCTCTAAGACAGCTTAATTTTTAACTATGGCGCAATAACGGACAGCGCTAGAGTTTCGTGTCGGGACTTATATTTCACTTTGCTTGCCATAACTACGCTCGGCGGTACTGCTAGGTTTGAAAATATTGTCTTATTCATAAAAAGCTATCATGGTATCTAGTAGTTTGATTTATTGTCAAGAATAAAATAGAAAGAGCTGGAATTATAACTAGAATATGTTTAAATCTAAAGAAAATATAACTAGAAAAAATTCCACGCGGACCAGGCAGCAGACGGGACTCGAACCCGCAATTTATTTATTTTCTTTAGATTTAAACATCAAGCACAGTTACATGCTTTAAAATAATAGAAATTATAACTAGAATATGTTATTCAATTTGAATGTTATATCTAAATAAAAAAAATAGAAAATTTTACTAGAAAAAATCGACTCGAACCCGCACCGTAGCATACTCGTAATGGTCAGTGAATTCACCCGGATAGCGAAGTGTGCGGTTCGAATCCCGTCTGCTGCCTAGTTCGCGTGGATTTTTTTGTTGTAACATTTTCTTAAGATTTAAATATCTAGCAGTTACATGCTTAAAAAACAAATATAACTAAATAAAACATATTGAAAATTAACAAAAACGACAATTCCACCCTCGAATTTAAGCAGATTTAATATAATGTGCGATATAGGGTTGACAGGTACTGCCACAACAGCAAATGAGTAAGGACACGGACAGCGACAAAGCTTCATATATTTGCACGTGTGTAAGTGAGCACTAGTGGGCTTTCGCATAGGTGCCAGTGCTCACCCACACAGGCGCACTGCATGTAGCTTTGCCTCTGCACCTTTTTTACTCACGTGACAACAGCGTCCAATCACCGGTGTCTTGTTCTAACAAAGTCCCCCAACTTTTTCCATCACGTCGGCCGCTGGCCATCAATCAGGAAAGCTGCCAGTCTTCAATTCAATTTGATGGAAAAACTACCTACTTTATACAGGTTTACTATGATAATTCAGGTTTGGCCTACGCGTGTTTTCGACTACTCTTTTAGGCTGAGCTGAGTACTCTTTTAGGGTGAGGCTGAGTACAAAAGGCCGCACACAGACGTCAATCCAAAATGCTTCATTGAGTCACGCACGATTGCTGAGTTTCTTGCCGGTTCTTCTCAGTACAATGTCTCCCGACGTAGATTTACGAACCGATGGCGTAGCTTCTAGACATTTATATGTGCTTGTAACACCCTAAACTGAATAAATGATTTTGATTATGATTATTATTATTATTGCAATTTCTTCATGTGTCGATTAAGTAATAAAGTCAAAGTAAAATAATAAGTCTTTAATATTTAAGGAATTCAATTATTCATGGAAAAATATTAACACGGTATGAAATGGCAATACCACCACGTTCGAAAAACGAACAACACGCTGTTTACGCAAGTTGCGGGGGGCGAACCACAAATCACCGTGTGTTGCCAGCTTTGAAATCTCAAAATATGCCAATATTTCTATCGACGCGCCTATAAATAACGCCGATGTTGCCAGCTCTCCGTTGCCAGTTTTCCACAAACAATTTCCTCGCATTGATAGGTTATAAAGTGTAATTTTTTTCGAGAACGCTTTTCGAATCGTAAATTATGCGTCCCCTGGTTTGTGGAGGATTTTAAAATTGGTGACGGTGCGGAACAATTATTATTTATGCTTCGGGGAGCTTGAAATAATGCAAATATATGGAGTACACTGACTTTTTTGACACTTGTTTTTTTTGTTTAACCTCTGTGAATTATGCGAGGACGCAGTTCACAGTTTTGTGTGAATGCAGTCATGTAATTGATTGAAAGTAGTTATCGCTATGAACATCATAAGAAGTCTCAGGGTCACACAGCGAGCGATAGAGAGAGTTATGTTCAGTGTTTTTTGTCGTGATGTAATCAGAAATGAGGAAATCTGTAGAGATCTAGAATAACCGTCATAGCTCAACGGATTGCAAAGCTGAAGTGGCCACGGGCGGGGTTTTTTTTTTTTTTATATATAACTAGGTAGGCAAATGACTCTACTCCACCTGATGTTAAGTGGTGATAAAGTCCAAACGCGAATATAGCTGGTACAGCAGTTATAAACTGCTACACCGACCATCCTCACCTTGCCGGCCCGCAAAAATTCTTCTTCACGCCTCTCTTAAAGGACCCCAGATTATAGGAAGGAGGGAACACGTGCGCGGGTAAAGAATTCCGCTTACGAATAGTACGACAAAGAAATGAGTCGCCAAATTTCTTTGTTCGTGTAGGAATAGTGGCCACAGTAAGTCGGTGGCAACGTAAGCCAGCGCGCGTAGGTACATAGTTCGGCGGCCCAATGGATGTTAGGGTCCCAAGGTGATTCAATGGCGATCTCGCACCAGGAAGCACAGTGTCGGTAGACCTCCCACTAGGTGGCCCAACGATATCAAGCGAGTCGGGGGGACCCACTGGATGCGGAAAGCGCAGGACCGTTGCCTTTGGAAATCCCTTGAGGAGGCTTATGTCCAGCAGTAGATGTCCACCAGCTGATGATAATGATGATTTAACGCTTAAGAATTGTAAGCTTTAACCTGTGGCCGTTTGGTGAATTTATATTTAATACAATAGTTTTTTTTTAAATTGTTTCAAAATACCACATGCCTTTATGAAATATTATACGCAATAAATACATATTTGTTGAGACCAAATAAAAGTCGCAATAAGAAAATTGTGTCGCAAATACTAACGCCTAATTCTGACATACAATATGTTATAAAAGTTCTTGGACATAATTTAAACGTCAATGGAGCGTTTTCGATATAACGACTGGCGATGCAGTGACTGTTATTATGAGCGCCATCCGAAAATTTCAATTATTTACCTTTTACCGTTCATCAAATACAGCCTGATGACAAACATATGACATATCAGAGTTTCAGTAACAGAGTTTAGTACCCCTAGCACGAACCATTATCGAATTCGAATAGTTTGCGAGTGCTAAATGTCAATGTCAAATTTTGTATGGAAACTTGAACAGCAGCGCCAGAAAGTACGTAACGAGAACTAAAAATCAGTACACGTTTGACAACGACATTTCGGACTCGCAAACGATACGAATTATATAAAAAGATTATTTTTCACGTAAAAATTCTGCGCGCGATCATAAGAAAGGCTATTATTCCTTATACGTCTTGAAAGTCTATGGATGTTACGCACCATAAATAAACCATTAATTATCCTTTTATTATCGCATTGGACATGTGGATAAGCACTTTGTACGTAGTAAACAAAGATAATGAAGAACAAAGACGGCCAGACTTATAAGGGTAGGATCACACCGAGCCGCTTTATTTTAATAGAGCTACTGAAAACGTAATTTATTAACTTCTTTCACTACACGAAAAGTCACACATTGCATTACGTTGCCTGAGGCCATCATGACGACTTGTCTATAATATTTCCGTCCAGACTTCTTGTAGAATTGATGCAGTTCGGTCGAGCGCTCGAGTGAAAACTCAGATTTCTTGCATAAGAGGATGAGGAAGAAAAAGAAAATGCCGCACGTATGGGCGAATACTTGCGGCGATTCGCGGCGATTCGCGGCGGGTGCAAGTAGTGAATGTAGAGACGTTCCGCTGTGCCACGCTGCGTCTCGCTAAGAATTTGCTACGACGTAGGATTTTAGATGCGCATCGCGAAGTTGTGATCGCAGCGACGCTCGGCGCAATGCGAAATCACTGACCACTTCCAGTTTCGTCGCGTCGCGTTGCGTTACGGTGTAAACTGTGCCTTACGTTGAACAGAATCATAACAACATTGCCTAGAGCTAAACTATCAGATTAGGCCATTAACCTTAAAAAGATTTAGGTGTGAAAAACAATAACAGATCTCTCACATTTTTATTGAGTCTCAAAAACCTACGGCATCAGTTTGTGGTATGCTTATCAAATCTGCCTTAAAACTTTTGGGTAGTTGACGTATGACAAAATATGATTTTACGCCGCCAATACTTAAGATCGCAAAATAACAATCATGCTTTTCATGACCGAAAGCTGTTAAAAAGTATAAAAGAATATCTGAGGTCACCATTTTATAAATTGGTTCATTCGCATGAAAAACTAAAGGTAGATAAGGTTAGAATATTGTAATGAACATTAAATTATTTTACCAGTTATCATTGTTTTTCTCTTATTCATTTTTGTGAAAATAATATTTTCGTCAAAGTTGGTTGACATTACAATCGTCATCCTTGCCTATTTATATTAGGATTGAGAATAGTGAGGTACATGACTGTTAATAGGTACTATTCCCAGAAAGGGTTGTGTTTTACCTATAGATTGTTTTTCAAAGTTATTTAAAAATGTCTCCTCATGAGGTATTGAAGAGAACCTTGCACTTTGTGTCTTTTATATACTTGCTCATTCATTTATTTGAAAATTCTTTACTGGACATTTCGTGGCTATTGTATATTTATTGTTACCTATTTTATATTATGCGATGGAAGTAGACCTCAATACATGTTCATATGTTTGATGACAGCTTTCAATTTGACGACACTGTATGAAATAAGACAGGGAGAAAAAAGTAGCCCTTGCTGAGTTTCTTGCCGGTTCTTCTCAGTACAAGGTCTCCCGCCGTAGATTTGGTAACCGATGGCGTAGCTTTCAACTTTCACATGTGCTTGTGAAAGCCTAAACTAAATAAATTAATATTGAATTTGACTAAATAACAATAAAGGTTCACAGAAATATTACCAAAGAGAATGTTCCTGCGAATTTGTAATGATTAAATTTTGAACATTTCCAGTGAATAACCAACAATCCTTTTCATAAAGTCTATTCTAAAATTGTTACGGAAACAAGTCTATTTCACGGAAAGTTAAAATTTCATCAATTAAATTGAAACAATATCATTACCAACGAAATATATCAACAAATTAGTAGGTTATAAAATGTACAGTTTCGCTCCTCGTTAAACTAATGGTAGTTAAGACCGCACTGCTTTTAAATGAACTACATTTAACGGGGCATTTGTTACAAAGTGTACGTACTAAAGTAAGTATGTAATAACCTTTTATTAACTAGTCTAGTTAAATGATTAACTAAAAGCTCTTTATAATAGTTCGAACATCAATTTACATATGTGATTAGAGCTAGACAGAAACCGTTAGGTTTAACATTAATTAAGTGCAATTACGGTGCCCTAGTTGATGGGAAGGTTCTGCCATAACACTGGGGGTTGTATATTAATTAGAACTATAAATTTTAAATGTAAGTTAATTGTATCATAACCTTTAAGAGAGGTAAGGCAGAGCGGAGAACCCGTTGAATTGGAGTGTCTTTCTTGGGGCACCCACACGTGGTTTGCAAAGGATTAGATCCTGAGTCGTGATTTCAATGAAATGAAGAGACGGGTACACGATCATGCTGTACGCTGAACACGAATAACTGGCGATTAAGTATTCGTATTGCCATGGCACAGTTTCTATGGAAAAAGTCAGTTTGTTCTGACAGCGTGCAGTTAGTTGTATACAAAAGTTTGTTTTAATAAATATTTCCAACACTCAAACCAATTAGCCTAGCCCCAAAGTAAGCACTGTAAGGCTTGTGTTATGGGATACTAGGCTAACGGATAGAATACAAGTACTGTACATCATCAATCATCATCAACAGCCTATATTAGTCCACAGCTGGACATAGGCCTCTCCAAATGCATGCCACTCAGATCGATCTTGGGCTACTCGCATCCTGCTCCTGCCAGCCATCTTGCGCAAATCGTCACTCCATCGTGCCTGAGGACGTCCTATACTACGTTTACCTAGACGCGGTCTCCACTCTAGAACTCGTCTACCCCAACGGCTATCGGTTCTTCGGCAAATATGGCCAGCCCACTGCCACATCAACTTGCTAATCCGGTGGGCTATGTCGATAACTCTGGTTCTCTGTCGGATTACCTCATTTCTGATGCGATCCTTCAGAGAAACGCCGAGCATAGCCCTTTCCATAGCGCGCTGAGCAACTTTGAACCTGTGGACCAGCCGTACCGTCAGTGTCCACGTCTCGGCTCCGTATGTCAACACAGGTAGGACGCACTATATATATACATTTATATAGAAAATCATATTAAACATCCATGGAGACTGGAGTACAAATGCTCGTATTTATAACACTAACATATGCACATATACTACCGGGACCTCTCGAGTCGGCGACACCATGAAACCCGACGTATAAACCACTCGGCCACGGAGGTTGTCAAAGTCGCGGAAGTCGTCAGTCTTACAGTAATGGGGTCCCATTTTTACACTTTCGGCACGGAACACTAAAAAGATATCTCATCTGTTAATGAGACTATACTGTCCGTTATTAAACTTACTTCTTAAAAGTGTGTAAGTAATAAACAGATGTTCCTTTATTCGTTATTCATTAATAATAATAATAATAACTTTATTTTCAATGTACTGTCTTCTACATGCTACAGAAGTAACAGATTATAAAACTTAAGACTAAGATTGTGAGAGACTGCTGACCAAACTAAGCTGACGCCTGTGTCCCTGTGCACCAGCCTCTCCCCGCTATAAGAAAGTGTTACATAAGCTAAAAAAACGACGGGTTGCACTCCGGGAGTGCCGGCAGAAGTGAAAACTTGAATATTAACGTTGTGCATTTTTAATATTTTGGAATAGTTAGGGAATAATTTTGCACGAATTGCTTTAATTATCAGTATAAAAGTACTATCATGTATGTATGTGGTAGAATACAATATTTATTATATATCGTACACAAACATGACAATTTATATTACATTTTTATATCTCTGAAAAATCAACTTACATGAATCACGTTTAAGCGCACTTAGCGACATGTATTGTAAAAAAAATGCATTTTCATCGCAATAAAGCTGCCACGTGGACATCCTAGAAAGAGACTTATTATTTTATTACGATAAAATAAAATATTACTATGTTTCGTCCAATATATTGAAAGTCAAAAACCTTTCTATTTTTTGTGTGTGATGATGCGATCAGCCCACGTGTTTAATCTGACGCGAGTTTAACATTTTTCACTCATACAAAAAAAGTGTACAACGCCGCTAAAGAAACTTCGAAAAAGGAGAACAACGATAAATTCTAGTTTTACATTAATATGATTTTGCATGATAGCGTATATGGCAGTGCTGGTTGTGAGTGAATATGGGTGTGCATTTGTGAGTGTGGTGTTTGTGTGCGTCTGTGTGTGTGTGGAGAGAGCGTGTGTGACCTTGGTAGTAATATTTCAATACATCATATGTGAGGCAGTTCGTATACACAATTGGGTATTATTTCTCACCTAGTGAAAATCTCGTTGTAGAAACTGACAGATAAGTTCAAACAATCCGTCACACTTTATGAGATGACAAACTGGATTCGCTAATTAAATGCATTACGATACGTGTGAGATGGTGTCACGTTGTTAATAAAACGGTTCATTTTAACAAGTCCCTTGAGGGGCATTAAGTAGGAACTTCGTCGGTGGGGTGAGACGAGGCGAGAATTAAACCGTATCGCTGTTGTATTCTATATATTTATGTGTTTTTATGTGGAAAACTCAAAATGTGAAACCCTTGATTGTAAGACGCCACAATCACCTCACCATACAAGACATTAAACATGACAGTGAAAATGTACACAATAGGCGGCCTTATTGCTAAACAGCAATCTCTTTCAGGCAACCCATGACAGTGAAATAAATAAATAAGAGGAACAAGAAGGGGGGGGGGGGGGAGTGTAACAGGTAATTATCTCGGTGCTAGCTGTTTATACCTCGATACTCGATAATACTGCAAATGCTATGGCGATTGTATTTCGTTATTGTTATTTGTTAAATGGTTTAAGGTTATTTATTATATTGATGATGTATTTAGTATACGCGTTTATGTATGATTCTTTACTTAGAATTTGCAGTAGGTTAAATTGATTCTGTAGGTTGCAGGTGGAGATGTTATATTCGCGCGGTCGGTTAGTGTGTTCGGCTGCGATCGTTTTTTTTTGGTTAAGTTCTCCCTTTTCAGGGTGGGCAAGGGGAACAATGCCCATACAGCCTAATCTTAAGTTGAATTATTCTGTTTTTATTTTACATTGGAATGTCGGTGTGACGCATTCTAATGTTTCTTGAAGTGTTTGGCACGAAATGTATCGAGCTGGCTTTTTCGATAAGCTTCTGTGAGGTAGGTAGTCAATACTACAATAACATTCTCACGTCCACTTGACCGGAATAGCGTCTATTTTGAAGATTTTACTAATTCTTCAGTTACGCAGACAGTTGTAACACAAAATCACACCAATTTTATTTCACAATATCCACTATGAACGAATTTAAGAATAATTAAAATAAGAAGCCAACCAGACTCGATGAAATCCTGCCAAAAACTGACGGCTGCGATCGTCGAAGTTAAGCAACTTTCAGAATTATCTCTGATCTCATTCTCATATCTCATTATTCTACTCGACGACTCTGTGTATAATAATCCAGAGAGAAAAAAAGCAGCCATTGCTGAGTTTCTTGCCGGTCCTTCTCAGTACAAGGTCTCCCGCCGCAGCTTTGCGAACCCATGGCAATGGATAGCCTCTCGACTTTCACAAGTACTTGTAACAGCCTAGACTGAAAAAAAAATATTTTTGGTTTTGGATTTTGGGACGCTTGCAACACCAAAAATATCACTCGCACCTTTTCTTATCCTGACCCAATCCCCTACCCTGTGGAGCCCTAGACCCGGTCTAGTTCCCATTGGACCCTCAACATTCGACCCAAAAGCAAAAAGTGCCTATTGGACCTCGGTTTTGGTGTCCATTGGACCTTCTTAAAAAGTTTTATATTCAATGTGCCCATTGGGCCTCTTTTTGGTGCCTTCTTAAAAATTTTATATTCAATGTGCCCATTGGACCTCTTTTTTGGTGCCCATTGGACCTTCAAGATATATACTCTACCGCCAGTTGGACCTTATTGACAGTTTTGTTAAGCACAGTACAGTCATATAGAAAATTGCAGACAAAAATAAAATTAATACTCTCCGACAGAAATACAACATTAGCAAAAGGTAGCGTTATTATACTGTATTCTTCTGTAAGGTTGATGTTACATTCCCAGACGGGCTCTCTAATTCGAGTAGCAAAAAACCCGCTATTCCCTACCTGTCTTTATTACAACTACTACGATACTAGGGTATAACTTGCTCTTCGCCTAAGCCTATCCCTAGCCTAATGGCGCTATTACATTTGGTTGTTAACCCGAATACGAGTGCCAATGGAATCCGAGTAAACGACTAAGTTTAAAAAAAAACGAAGTCGAATATAGTGCCGAAATATCGGAGACTCATAAAAAAAAGGTACATGGTAACAATCCCGTTAATTGCTGTAATGTTAGTGACCATGAAAGTTAAAAACAATATAAAAAAATAATTCCACAAATTACTATAAAGTTCATATTAAATATAAAATTCACTAGGTTAGGTTATGTTAGTGTTCTGACCAAAACGCGAGAGCCGAGCGAGCGAAGCGAGCGGCCGTCTGTGAAGCGTCAGAGAAAAAAGTTTTGTTGGGGAAGAGTAGTAGGGATAGGGAGGTCATCCCCTACCCCTCCCTTCTCCTCCGAAATTGTGCGGATGTAATAAACGTTTAGCTTTAATAAATTATCACCTAAAATACAATTTTGTTGGTTAGGTTACCAATAGTACTTTTTTAAGAATCAATTACCTCGTTACAATTGTTTTTGATGATCATTTAAATATGTGTCCAAAAGCACTATTTGAAGTATTTTTTATACGATACAAAAAAAGAATCAGTTGGACGTATTAAGGAAAAATATATATTTTTTGCGGTCAGCACCCTTAATTCGAAAGACTTCCAAGAAATTTAAATAATTTCGTATTCCTATTGCTCATTGGGTCTCCGAATGAAAAAAGGCAATCACAAGTTTCCAGAATTTGGCTTTGAATTTAGTTGTTGTAGTTATTAATTAGTTGTGGTATTTACTTCCCCCCTTTCTATATAAAATGTATTAATATAAGCTATTAGTAGCTATAAATTACATACAATTAATTTATAGCTACTAATAGCTTATATTAAGTAAAAGAAGTCCGTACTATGATGATTGTCATGATGACATCTCATTTTGTTCTATTATTTTATTATAGGTACGATTACCTTAAATAGTGTAGATGCAAAGTTTAGTTGAATGAAGATTTCATTTTATTTTCAAAACAGTACGAAATGTATTAAAAGAATTTATAAAATGGCCTGTGCGGACCGGGATTCGAACCCGCTAAATTTGAAAATTAAATTACCCGTGACTTTAGTGTACCTACCGATCGGTAGAATTAAATAGACCTGCTTCTTGTTAGTAACATAACATCTAAAAAAAAGAAAATTATAAAATTTAAGTATTAATCTAAAATTTTGGTCAGAATAATGTACTTATTGCCTTTTCTGTATGTCATATTACAACTCACTGAAACTTTTTCAACTTAAAAATTAATTAGCTGTCTTATACTGATCAAAAATATTTTACACAAATATAATTGTGTACTAATATGAAACGGAAGTTATTTGGCAACCCATAATTCTTATAATTACTGTGCTGACTGATTTCAACTTCATTCTTTTTAACTAAAGAAAATATTACAAGAAAAAAATCCACGCGGACCAGGCAGCAGACAGGAGGACTCGAACCCGTACCATTCATAATGTAGGTAGCATAATGGTCAGTGCATTCGGATAGCGAAGGTAGCGAATAGAATTTGTTCTAGTATTATTTTTAAATTTAAACATCTTGCAGTTAAATGCTCAAAAAATATAAAATATTGTTTCTTTATTTTATTTAAGAAACAGGTTCTGCATTACTGAAACCTCTTTTTTATGTTCTATCGTTAAGTTAATGACTACATGATCTAAATGAGTCTTTCTCAAAGCTTGTGCTAATGCCCCTTGTGAACATTGTTAATACTGCTTAAAGATGTTAAAGGGCCCGCTACAAAATTGGGGAGATGTACCAGTTTATAGGTACCTCTTGATTATTTTTACTATTTAACAATAACAATTCTTTGTTACAGACAACAAGGATCCAATAACATTTTATTATAATAAATAAAATAAAATAGCCTTTACTGCCGTTTCTTTTTACAATAACTATGCCTACTTGCTAAAAACTAAATATACATTCTAATTTGTATTAAAGTGAACGGCAACTGGTTGCTTATGTTGAACAGCTTGTCTGTCGACAAAGGCCTCCTCTAAAGATTTCCACGTATTCCTGTCTTTTGCTAATCGGCTCCATGCTGGCCCAGCTGTTTTCCGCAAGTCGTCTTCCCATCTTTTGTTTTGTCTGCCTCTACTTCATTTTCCATCCCTTGGATACTATTCTGTTTATTTATTTACTTAATTAATTGCACATGTACAGTATATATAGGATCTTTTATATGCATGGTATTTTAGCATGGTACATGTCAGGGTGTTGCAAGTACAATATCTATATCAACACAACTACTAAACAGTTTCAACAAGTTAGTGAGCTTTCCATGACGGTTTCACTTATCATTCATAAATTCATTTACCGAATAGTATGCTTTCTTGATAAGATGTTGTTTGAGTTTCATTTTAAACGTATTTATGTTGCTTTCTCTTTTAATTTCCATCGGAATTTTATTCTATAATAGAATTGAACGGTATAGAGGACTTTTTTTAATCATTTCTAGTTTTGGCAATGGTAATACTAAATCAAATTTATATCGCGGATTTTTATTGAATGTTAAATATGTTGGTTGTTTGCGAGCAAACAATGCTATTTCCATTATATACAGGGAAGGAAGGGTTAACAATTTCTCTTTAATAAAATGTGGTTTACAACTTACTAGCTGTCTGATATTGTTACTAAGCTACTCCATTTTTCTATATTTTCTCTCGACATATGTCCCGTCCGAAATACGACAAGCTTGGATAAAAGAAAAAGAGAATTATCGTTATCGCTGCAAGACAATACACAAGTTAAGAAACAAACTTGGACGCCATCACAAAACATTTTATTAGATAATAGTAAATTATTTTAGAAAGATTTTTATCATATAGGACAATCAAACTTATCAGCGATTGCCATCAGAATACTGCTTTTTTTTAATAGATAGGTCCGACAAATGACTCTACCCCACCTGATGTTAAGTGACGGTGAAGTCTAGACGCAAAGACAGCTGATACAGCAGTTCTACCTGACACACCAGCCATGCTCACTCTGCCGGCCTGCATGTTGCCTCTTCACGCCTCTTGTAAAAGATCTCAGGTTTTAAGCGAATGCTCCGTACTCTGTTTAGTAAGGAAGCTGTTTTTTGGGCATGATTACTGCAAACCATCAGTACAAGCCTCGGCAAACATACCAGAGGCGCTACAAAAGGCAATATTAAATTTTTTGTCTGTATTGTCAGTCAGTTTTGTTTGTCAATATTATACGAGCTTAAGTCGAACCACGATAACTTTTCAGAGTCAGTAATCTGGTCCCACCAGAAAAACTTGATCTGGCAGCCCTTTTAAGATGTCATTCATAATATCATAAATGTCATGTCATGCAAGAAATCTTTCGTTTAAAGAACATTAAAAAAAAGAAAAGAAAATTTAGGCCCACCTGTAGCCTTGACTCTGGTGGTAAAGTCTCCATATGTTTTATTAAATCAATCGTTTAGACCACCGTAATATTCAAACAGGTACTTGATAATCCCCGCGACATTAACTCCCTTACTGAAGTGACAAGACTGCTTATTTACCGCCCTATAAACCTAACTAAAAAGTGTGAAATAAAAAAAAACGAACGTGCCTTACAGTAGTCGTGTATGATGTGTAACATTTGAAACCTCACCTTATATTAGTAAAAAAGAAATAAAGGAATAAGCCATTTAAACATTATGTTCTAAAATCAAATCAAACAGCGCGCTTCCCAAACTTCCTGTTACACATTTCCGTCCCACTTCACGTAATCACTCCCACAAATTGCACGAAAGCGAGAAGAAAGATGTTACACATCAAAAGATAAATTTAAAAATCCGACTGCTTAAATATTACTTCAATTAAGAACTGAAACGAAAAAAACAAGTCCAGTAGTCTATAATTCTGAAAAGTACCGAACAAAGCTACTTTAACAATCAGGACACATTATTGAAAAAAATTATCCATTCTTGAATATCTAATGGGTTATATATAAATAAGTTATTTTCGGGATTGTTTTTGTAAAAACAAGGTACATTACATAAACGGGGTACATGGTAACAATCCCGTAAATAACTTATTTTACTATTATATTATCGACCATGAAAGTTTAAAACAATTATTTCTAATGGGTTGTTTTATCTTTTCAGTATTTATTTAAAGTAATATTTAAGAGTCGGGTTTTTTTGATTTTTTAAATTTATCTTTTTACCCTCCGAGTACGGAACCCCAAACTTAATCATCGAAATCGGCCCATAAATGTGCGAACAACAATTTAAATCTATAATTATGGACGTCGTTTTTAAGTCGGTTAATAAAAAAACACTATAATCAGTAATGCCATTTGCAAAGTTTTAATTTTTCCTACTGTCAGTCCACTGCAGACTTATCGTGGTCCGACTGTACATGAAAACTAGAACTTTGACAAATTTTCTCAACAAGGGATTTAACACTTTGATATTTATAACTGAAACAACGTCTGTCTTTGTTGTTACAACAATTATTTCGTTCTTTTATAACCTTCTATTTCATTTATAGTAAGTAAGACGAGACTTTTATAATTTTGAGATTTAATTTTAGTTTGCGATAAAATAAGATGATTAAAGCTAAAATTGTAGCAGCCCAATAATTTAAATAAATAATAAGTCTAATTAAACATATTGGATACTCAGAAAAAAGTTTGTAAATCACTGATTTAAGGCACTTCGCGCACACACGACCAGATTGACTAAAGAAACCATTATAAACGTCACGCACTTGGCCGCACACCAGGCCAGCACGACTGCTAGTTGCGGCCAACTTACGTATAGTATGGTCTAAGTATGGTTTGCTGTGAGGCCGCGGCCAGGCTGTAACTTGCCATTGTCATTGTCAGTGTCATGCGGACAATAGGGATGATGACGGGGTACAGTAAACGAAATTCTATTTAGTCCGTCAGGTAGATTATCAAAAAATAATGGACACTTTTGAGTGAATTTACACTAATAAGTGTACTCAAACGTGACGTCACGAGCCCCTACTTTGTCATTTTTTGGTTGATTGCCCAAAGAAAAAATACGTGTCCATTATTTTTTGATAATCTACCGGATAAACGAAGAAAAAAAAATTAGTCATCATCCCTAGAAATTCAATCGTCAATTTTTTCTGCAATGAATTTTGATACAGAGTTAATTATTTAAGAGACGACCAGCCAGCCGCTTTATGACCAATGGTGGTCGTGGCCGCAAATTTGACCGCAGCCCAATCGTAGCTTCTGCGATCAAGTCTGCGGTCTAGTGCGCAAGGTGCGTTAAGCAGGGAAATGACGGGGCTTAAAATCGCATCGACCCCTAAATTAGGTGGCAAACGGGAATGAGGCGTCTAATCAGGCGCTGTGCGAGGTTTACTCCGGCAATTACCGTGTCATGTTCCATGTGGTAAACGGTATATACTGAGCGGAAAATTCGTGAGTTAAAAAATTGACGAGTCGGACTTGGGACCCGGGAGTTTCCTAAATACTTGAGGTATGGTAGCGGCAAACTCCTTGAGTAAAACCACGGACAAATAAACTTGCACAGTAGACGTTATTATCTCTTATCTATTAGACAAGTCCGTCCGTCTGTCTGTGGTGCTGTTTCAGCGGCCAAACCGTAAGAGATAGATAAAGAGAATATTTAAGTTATAAGTTAAGAATAGTCTGATAAGACTACAAACCGGATTTGAGTAACGTAGCACTTCCGGTTTTCGAGAAATCAGGCTTTGGTGAACATTTGGTTCACTGGTTTGCTAGTTATATGTAATATGGCAGTTAAAACATGAATTAGCGACTTTCGTGCGAATCTGGGTTGTTTTATGGTCTATCATATCTTGACATGTAACAAAAAAAATATTAGTAAAAATTGTTTTTTTTTTTCGTTTTTTTGGGGACCCAGAAACCTCACCTCCCCTGGACCTCTGAAATTTCAAAAATTGGATTTGATATCGTATTTGGATTGAGGAAAAAAACTTCTATGTTTAAGGAGCCCGCCGCCCACTTGGTCATTAGGTCACTGTAGTGCCTCCGGCATGTTTGCCGAGGCCCATACAGATGGTTTCGCGGCCATCATGCGTAAGCGCTGCGCCTCGCTACTTGGGCGGGTGCGCGGCAGCCCCAACACCGTCCTGAGGACGCTGGCAGAACGGTGGGACTCTCCGATGCTAGCTCGCTGGATACGATTGCATGCAGCCATATAGGCGGGGGCATCGTAGTGTGACATCAAACCACATGTGTTTATGTACTAACATTAGTTTTTAAGTAATAATAATAATAATTTATTTTTTAATCTGTTTGTTACTAAACCACTATGGATCCTTGTTATCCGAAAATAAATGATTATTATTATTCTCTCATTTATTTAATTTCACAAGTTAGGTTTTTTATAAAATAGATATAAAAGTAAAATACAAACACGTAAATACAAAAATAAATATAGTATAAAAAACCTAACCTAGAAGGCCACCAGCAGAGAAAGAAACCGCCTGACGATACGCGCCGTATTATTATTATTATTATTAGCCCGCATACGAGCGCCAATGGAATTCGGGTAAACGATTAAGTGTAAATGAACGTAGTCGAGTACGCCAGTTTTCGAGTGTATTTCTTTTTGTTTACCCGACACCCTCTTCCTGGCCGTATTCAAGTGTGAATATAGCTTCAGGTGCCCATATTCGAGTAACATGCAGGCCGGCAAGTTGAGGAAGGCTGGTGTGGCAGGTAGAACTGCTGTACCAGCTATCTTCACATCTGGACTTCACCGACACTTAACTTTAGGTGGGGCGGAGTCGTTTGACGACCTCCGTGGCCGAGTGGTTTGTACGCCAGGTTTCATGGTGTCGCCGACTCGAGAGGTCCCGGGTTCGAATCCCGGTGGGGGCAGATGTTTGTATGATGAATACGAGCATTTGTAATCCAGTCATGGATGTTTAATATATATTTCTATATGAATATACTTATATATGTACAGTGTATGTATTCTATCACTTACCCTAGCATCCCACAACACAAGCCTTACAGTGCTTACTTTGGGGCTAGGCTAATTGGTATGTGTTCGAAATATGTATTTATTTATAAAATAAAGTTAGACCTACGTCTATAAAAAACCGGCCAAGTGCGAGTCGGACTCGCGCACCGAGGGTTCCGTACAAACTCAATTTAATACCTCTATGTGTTCTTGAGAAAAGAGGTAATAACTTTAAAAATTTCAAAAATGATAAATATATTATATGATGTAACGATTTTCGCAATTTTTCCATTATCTGTACTATAAGACGTTACTTCGTACCAAATTTCAAGATTCTGAGTTCACGGGAAGTACCCTGTAGATTTTGATTCCCGTGCGAGTTGTATCTTTTGATTGCTTTGGCTTAGAAGTTTGATTTCTTCACAGCTCCAAGGGACAGTAGACCTGAGTATTAAGATATGAATTTCAGTTTGATACCTCCATGCGTACCTGAGAAAAACGGTCTTGACAGACGGACGGACGGACAACAAACTAATCCTATAAGGGTTCCGTTTTTTCCTTTTGAGGTACGGAACCCTGAAAAGAAAAAAAATATTGTGTGTGTCAGCTCCGACGCACGACTGGAGTTTACTTCTTAAGTTCGATAGTCTAACCAGACGCAAAAAGAGTTTATTTAACTTAAAAAAGATTGATACTGTATGAAAGGGTAAATTAACAAATTAATGAAAATAATATACATATGTTAATATATATTTCATTTCATATACATTTATTATAACTAATCGACGAAATATTTTACATTAAACTTTTTACAATAGTCAATTTCAGATGTGCATAAATAAAGGTACGCTACGATACTGTGCAACGGTGTAGCACTACGGCTGCTACAGCGTAGACAGTAAAAACGTAACGAGGTCATTCATCGATAGATTTCACTCCTCACATTTTTCTCATACCGGGCCCCTTATATATGCAAATCGATTCTTAAGGAGTAAACTCCAAAAATGTTTTTCGTGCACCCGAATGTAAATGCGGCATCACATAAGTTATAGTACGGAGCTGTGACAGCAGCTAATGTGAAAGTGTAGCGTGTCTAATCAGAGGCGTGCGGTCACATCGGTTACGGGAATCACTCCGCTTGATTAATGGAAGTTTCAGCTCTGAGGGAAACACGGTTGAGCTCGGTCGAGAGATTTTGCAACGGCGCGCCACAGAAGTCTAGCTTACTTCCAGTATAGTTGGGCCGTATCTACGTTAACTTATTTCTTTGATTTTAGTTTCAAGTTTTTAGTCCGTACATGAGAGGAGATAAGTTTTGTGAGAGTGAAAAAAATTGTGTGTGCTTTGACGCACGACTGGAGTTTACTCCTTAAGTTCGATAGTCTAACCAGACGCAAAAAGAGTTTATTTAACTTAAAAAAGATTGATACTGTATGAAAGGGTAAATTAACAAATTAATGAAAATAATATACATATATAAATATATATTTATTCATTTCATATACATTTATTATAACTAATCGACGAAATATTTTACATTAAACTTTTTACTATAGTCAATTTCAGATGTGCATAAATATATCATTAGGAATGTTGATAAATTATGTAATTATTATTATCAGACTATTATCATTTTTTTAAATATGAATTAAATCAACATTGTCTGCATTATTAATTACAGTGACAAGTGGTTTGTGGTTATTAATGTCAATCCGTCATCTTTGTTTGTCAAAGTTGCGCGACATAGGATGCGCACCAAAAACGTAACGAGGTCATTCATCGATAGATTTTACTCCTCACATTTTTCTCATACCGGGCCCCTTATATATGCAAATCGATTCTTAAGGAGTAAACTCCAATATTGAACAGATAGTCACGTATCCGATTTTGTCAAAAGTATATGAATTAAAATCTTTGTAGAAGACAAAGCTCGACGTTAGTAGAAGAAATATGTCTGTTACCTAATAACTTGAGCTCTATTGTTTTAAACTTTCATGTTACACTAACATTATAGCTGTTAACGGGATTGTTACCATGTACCTTGTTTTTTATGAGTCTCCGATATTTCGACATTGTTGCAGTAATTACTCAGGTGTAACTACACCGGAGTAACTACTCAGTTACTCCGTGATCATGGCGCTTGCAACAGTGCCGAAATATCGGAGACTCATAAAAAACAAGGTACATGGTAACAATCCCGTTAATAGCTATAACTTGAGCTCTCTGTATGTATATACTTATACTAGAATGTGAAAGTAACTCTGCATATGCATATTCATTGGCATATCTGTCTGTTACGTTTTCTGTTTCTCTGATCCTGTACACTAAAGTTGACTTTTTGTATACCTTTATCGTCAACGTCGTTCATTTTACCTTAAGTAAATAGTTTTTATTTCCGTAGAGTAGGACGCAAAATGGCAAAATACCCAATACATACATCCTTTCCTTTTACGATAGGGTATTTAACAGTATTAAAAATAAAGTGCCAATTGTTAGCATCTGTGCTTAGAATGAACATTGACAGGGTTTTTTACTATTTTTACAAAAAAAATATACATAATTTTACTAAAAACCCAAGAAAAAGATAATAGTTTTCTTATCTATTGTCACGTGACCCAAAACGCTTGGGATTGACGGAGCCTAAAATGACGTCACACGCAAGTAAACTTCCGGTTAAGGTGACATTACATTGTATCGTTCGAAGTTTTAATAACAGTCGTGTGATGTCACACACTAATAAGACGCCATATTGTCCATAGAAACGTTTTCGCGGCAACTTGAAAATGGAGTTTTTGAATTGGTTATTTTTACTGAAATAGACAATAGAATGATGAATATCCACTTTTTACGGACTGCATAAACATTAGTCAATAACGTGAGATCGTTTTCTAAAACTTGTCAAATACCCTATTATTTTTTTATTTTTTTTCCACAATATTACATATATTAACACTATGTACACATCTGCCAAACTGTGTAACAGTTTGTCGGCAGCAGCTCTCATTATAATCTTTTATATGTATAAAAACCTATCTAGTCAAAAAAAAAAAACAAAAACACATGCACACACACACAGACACACATAACTTACATACACCCGCGCGCACACAAAGGACACTTGTGTCACTATTTTTTTTTGAAACAATAACAAAAAAAAATATTCTTTTAAACTTTCTTATGAAGGCCATACACATTAGGTTTTGCATGATGGTTTTAACCGTGCATGTATAACCGACATGCATAACCGAGTTTCATATTGCACATACACATTAGGGTTTGCATGTACAGTTTTGCCATTACTCTCAGTTGAGCTACGTGACGGTGTGTGTAGAACGCCTAGTAAGTACTGTGAATGGAATATTTTTTTAATCACAACTTCTTTCGTAGCTGTGGGCACTAATTCCTTGACCTTAGTTATCAATCTCTGGTATTCTTTGCACTTTACGCCAAAGACAAGGTTCCGACTTATAACTTTCTATAAATTCTTCTAATGTTGCATTGCGCTTGCGACTAGCCATTTTCGAAACGACGCGATGGTGCTCGGACCTTCCGCCGTCGCAACAATTAAAAAGTGAGAACTGTGACAGGCAAGCTCGCCGGACGCCACACACGCTCGGTTATGCTCGCGCGAATGCATAACCGAGCGGCATAAAATATCAATTTTGATATTTGTTCGGTTGCATGTACGTGTATGTGACACGCTAGGGTTTGCATGTCGGTTATGCATGTAATGCATAACCATCATGCAAAACCTAGTGTGTATGGCCTCCATTAAACAGTTTACCTCTAGCAATTTTAAGTTTTTATTAACAAGATAGGTAAATATTTACATTGAAATAACAAAAGCTTAAAGACTACTTGACGACTAAAATTCACAATCCAAATTACCTTAAACTACTTAATGTCTAAAAACTCAAAAACCAGAAATAACTAACTATATAATTTACAAAATAAAAAATATATCACCCCCAGCGCCGCTGTCAGGAATGGTGCCCAATAGGCTGGCAGCATTTCCTCGTTTGATAGCAAGGCTAAGCCGCTGACCAAGGTAGCTGCCAGCCTTTTGATCACCGGTCGCCTCGGTGAGTCTCTTAGACAATTCCTTAAAGAAGGAACGAGCGCTTGGACCCCATGGTCCCATAGTTTACCTCTTAAACATTTACACAATAAATAATTTTTATTGTATACATACAACCACAAAATAGATTCTATTTTGTGGTACAAACCCTGAGGCGCAAGCCACTCATAAATGTCGTGTCGGGCGAGGACGAGGCGTGGACGTGGCGCGGAAATGACTCGGACATGATACAGAAATGACACGGCGCAGGTGCAAGCTTAGACCAATCTAAAGCCGATATTGATGTCTCAGCATCATCAGAAGACGAAGACGCTCTTGCCCTTGTATAATTAATTAATCCAAACACATAGCCAGGATTCCAGACTATAACAGCAATGCGAATATTGACGCACTATCCAGATCGTTTTTAAAAAATGTCTCTGTAATGTTTTCATTGTTATTATACAAATACTGAACCAGACTCCAGAAAAAGTGCACAAAGTGGAGAATGTCTGTTTGTCAGAAGAGAGACTTTTTTACTTATTACGCAAATTTTATTGATATGATTTTTAGTAGCTTTTTGTACTTATAGCTATTATCAATAACGACATTTGTGGTGTGAGTGGTAAATACGTTTCAAGGTGTCTTCTCTTTATCTTCTTGGAAGCCTCGGGTTCGAATCCAAATTATCTTTTAAAATTCTGTTACAATAATCGAAACGACTATGATCACAAAACGCAGTATTAAATTCGATGTCGTCACGAATATTTACATCACTAATAGACGTGTCGTCAGACGTCGAATTGTGGGCGACGAAAATGCGCGTCAAATCCACGTCCGAGCCACGACATACGGTGTGTCCTAAATTGCACTTTGTTTTCATGCATTTTGTACGAAATTTGAATGGAATGGGTAACCGCCTGTGCCATGTTCGCGTCCGACGCCGTTTATATGTGGTCTGCGCCTAGCGTTGCCAGGCGTCCGAATATACTTAGGCTTTTTGATTGCGTGTCCGGCCAAAATAAACGGGGTCCGGTTTGTCCGGCTTTTGTTAGGCCTTTTACATTTCACAAACGAGCAAGCGCCGAACGTGGCCGAGCGCAAGCAAGTTGAATTTTTTGTCGTACCAAATAATTACTGAGCCAATCAAATCCTCAATAATGTAGGCTGTCTGGCCATTTCACCCAAATGTCCGGTCAAATTGGCTGTTCTGTCCGGCTATAAGGTTTGTCGACCTGGCAAGTCTACCTGCGCCTGAGGCTCAAGCACAACTTTGACAACTGCGTCATCGTATCGTCAAAGTTTCTATGAAAGCTAAGCAGCGCCTCTACCGGGCGTAAGAACAAACTGGCTCCTTCCATACAAAATTTGACGATGGCGATTCAATTACGGAGCTGTCAATGTTCGCGTCTGGCTCACGCGCTGTTTGTATACGCTAAATTGCTGAACAATAGTTAGATTACAGAAAATCAAATGCCACAAAAGGAACGGAGGTGGAATAGGGGTTGTTTAAGATATTCTACTAATTATCATACGTAGACGAACTGTCGAGTATCCACCAGCTGTATACACTGTGAATTTTGAGTCACCTGAGAAACTTTACTAGGTAATTCAGATAACGATTTAGAAAAAGAAAGAAAATATTTTGTTTGAAAAATGTCTTCATATTTTATTAAGTCACTAATAGTTGCGCAATATTATGAAACCTTAACCATTTTAATTGCCATGAATAGATTCGTATAAAACTTCTTTTATGATTTACGTACTTGAAACGGATAATTATTCTTATAGTTATTTATAGTATAGTTATTTATTATATTGAAACATAAGCCCAACAATGGAAAAATGTAGAAGTAAACATAAATATAAAAGAAAATTAAAAAAATATATTTTGGATAATTTTGTTGTAGAGTACTTTGGTTAAGAGTAAGTATCCTATATGCGAACCAGCGCATAGAATACTTACTTTTAAAAAGATAATGGTTTATCTGTGTGCCAAATTTTGTATAGTATTTGTATATTGGTGGTGGTTATATATATTTGCATATAGAAAGAAAAAAAAATGTAAAGAGCGTAATATTCGCCAACAAACTGACTTTTCACTTTGGCGAAATAAGTTGTTTTTTGTATAACTGTATTTTTAGTGAAAATAAATAAATAAATAAATTCCATTTTGCGTAATTCCATAGATAACATTCTCATACGTCTTAACGACGTGACATCTCATATTTTATTCGGGTCATATTTGCAGAAATAATATTGAAATAGGTCATTTCCAGAGTTCTTTGATAGGTGCTACTTTTTACTAGCTTAGGGTAGGATTTTCCGGGACACTAGGACAGACGACAGTCTGGGAAATTAACCTTCACCTCACAGAAGATCACAGTAAAATAACTCGACCTAGCATTTGTTGGGCTCCTTGAGTAGGTAGGCATCGACGAAGTCTTAGAAATACCATAGCAAACTTATTTTCTAAGAAATACCGTTTATTTTCGTCATTTCACTAGATTTGTTTAGGGGAACGAAATAATAATTGTGTTGTCATTTTAACATCATTAATTTGACCAAGTCTCCGTTTTTATCCTGCCCCTGTGACATATATATATGTATATATAGAATAAAAGTTGGAGGGTAACTCGGCGAAGGCTAAAACGCTACGAGCGTCACACACGACAACACATATACAAATATAGTATCGTTCTAGCCTTCGCCGAGTTACCTTCCAACTTTCATGCTTGTCGAGAATAGCTGCACACGCATCCCACACACATATATTATACTAGCGGCCCGCCCTTGCTTCGCTTCGGTGTAGAGCTGAAGTGTAAACTACAGTCTTTGTTCTCAGGCTTGTATTATACACAATGACATTCATCTATGATTCTTCTTATACCTGCATGCAAAGTCTCAGCCGGATCGGTTTAAAATTCACAAAGTTTCATAGAAACTTTCATTCCCTATTTTATCCCCTTGGGGGAAGAATTGATCAAAATCCTTTCTTAGCGGATGCCTACGTCTTCACATCTACCTGCATGCCAAATTTCAGCCCGATCCGTCCAGTGGTTTGGGCTGTGCGTTGATAGATCACTATGTCAGTCAATCACCTTTGAGTTTAATATATATAGATAGTCGTTTGACGCTGGTGACGCATTTCCATTTCAACGTTTCCATAGGATTTTTTCCACCCGCCTGTGGCAATGTCAGCTGCTTACCACCAGCCGATCAAGAACATCTTTTTTCCATAAAAAAGTACTTCACCTGTAAGTTAACATAAACCACTTTACAGCAGGTGCGATAGAGTCATTTGCCTACCTCGCTATAAAAAAAAAAGTTTGTGAGTACCTACGAGTATATTGTATGTTTACCTTCCGCTTTCAGTTCAACATGATTTCTCAATTTACAATAGATTGATTGTGATGGCGGAAACCATGCGAGTGTATCTTGTGTCTTCAATTAATATTCAAGAAGTATCAAGTTGCCTTTACAATGTTATCTGATGCGGTGTTAATTAACGGGGGAACTCGATATATCGAAAACCGATGATTGGTGCAAAATTATGAGAGAAGCCTTGAGGAGATAAATGAAAAGTTAAAAGAAGAAAGTGGTTAGCGCCTTCGGTCTACCATCTTGAAAGTTAAGCAACTTTCGCAATACCCGTTCGTCGGATGGGTGACCAAAAAGGTATTACCTCGATCTCCGTCGCAGTTAAGAGGGCAAGTTAAGCTGCAGAGCCTGCATCAGCCTAATAATGTCCCCACTGCTGGGGCACAGGCCTTCCCTATGGATGGAATAGGGAGATTGGGCCATGACCCACCACGCGGGTCCAGTGCGGATTGGTTTGGTGCTAACGACTGCAGATGCAGCCG
The DNA here is from genome assembly GCA_902850365.2 of Chilo suppressalis. Classification (NCBI taxonomy): domain Eukaryota; kingdom Metazoa; phylum Arthropoda; class Insecta; order Lepidoptera; family Crambidae; genus Chilo; species Chilo suppressalis. Next base: position 4,300,532 of record OU963912.1, on the reverse strand, counting down.
GGACCAACGGCTTAACGTGCCTTCCGAAGCACGGAGGAACTCGAGCTAGAAGATTTTTGGTCACCCATCCAATGACCGACCACTGCGAAAGTTGCTTAAATTCAACGATCGCAGCCGAACGCGCTAACTACCTACGCCATCGAGCTCCTCTAGAGAACCCATGCACGTAGGTGCTATCTAACAAATTGAGTCCTTACCCACTTGCTCGATAATTCGCTTACAAATGTCAAAACAGACAAGTTTTACTTAGAATACCTAATTGCACTTAGGACCTTCTAATAACAAGGGAACTGTATTAGAATAGGCGCAAATGTACGGTTCCTTTATTTTTTTTCTGATCAGGAATTCAGATCCGGAATTCCGAGAGCCCAGCGTAGACGATTCGGTTTTTTAATTAGTAATACTGAGCGTACATGTACGGTTTCCTGTTGCGGTTAACTGATCAGGAATCCTGATTTGGGAATCTGGATGTCTTTACATACAAAATGTACAACGAGCCTCACGCTATTCGTATTTTTTCAGAACGGAGAAAACCTGACGTTCGATTAATCTTTGAAATTAGAACGTTATTTTCAATGCAATAGACCATTTTAAAATATGAAATCGGAATAGAAGTTTGAATTTCAAAGTCACTTTATAATCGTTAGTTTAATAGAAACTCTTTTGATTTCTTGACTTTAAGAAAAATGTTGGTGAACTCAATCTCTAAATAATGTAACGTCAACATTATTTCACAGTGAGACAGCAATTCTGTAATCTATACTATTACTAGCTGACCCAGCGAACTTCGTACCGCCATAAAAATAGGGGCAGGTAGTAGGAGAGAAAATTTAGGGTTGTATGTATTTTTTAATACCATAATATAAAAAAAAATGCAATACCCAATAGTTTGAATTTTGGCGGGAAGGCGCATTGTTGGTTTCAGAACATTACGTTACAGGTGGACAACCATTATCACATAAGGATATGAAAAATAGATAATAGCCGATTCTCAGACCCACGGAATATGCATAAAGATTGAAAGAAAGAAAGAAGAAAGGCCGTTTCGGAGGAGTATGGTAACTAACATTGTGACACGAGAATTTTATATATAAGATATAAAGAGAGAACTGACAGGCTGACTCATCAACGCACAACCGAAACGGCTGAAACTAGAATAATGAAATTTGGACAGTAGGTTGCTATTATTGCCTATACAAGTAATAAGATGGGATTTTTTTAATTCTGCCTCTTAAGCGTGAAATTTGCAAAAAACGTTTGTTCGTAAAATCTTATCCCTTGGACCTATAGACTGCAAATTTTGCATAAACATTATTTAATAGACGTACACTCTTAGATTAAAACAAAAAGGGTAGATACGGCACTAGCCTCACAAAAGTGATCCGCATCAATTGTGGCCCAAGGCCACAATCGCTTTAGTCACAACTTGACATGCAAATGACGTACATGTGAACGTCAAAAAGATATATTGTTAAAATTTTGTGATTATATGATAAAACAATGCCTAAGTGTTGTTTTAAAAAGTGCTCAATTTGCTCAAGAACTAAAAATAAAACCGACGGCATCACTTTTCATTCGTAAGTACTATAAAATATATTTTTTCATAAAAAAATCTGTTTGTTTTGAATCTTATTCGGTATTTGTTATTAAGAAAAAGACAACAACACTCGTAAACGTTTTTATGAGGGAGAAAAAGCATAAGCGCGAATATTTGCCATTGCAATGTCAGTCGAGAGTAAAAATTGGGTAGAGTTAACAAAAAAAATATTTCGTATTTTTTTTTTGGAATATTAATTTATGTAGGTAAAAAATATGCTGCATTTATTAAACTCATTACATTTTGGTTTCTTCGAAGAGGTTTATTTATTTTTTCAGACATTTTAGCTTTAATATACTCTGTACTTACAGAAATGGCGTTTTCATTCTTTGTAGGGTTTAAAATTGTTTTTGTAATCTTCTTCTTCTTCCAGTGCCTCTTCAATCCTGAAGGTTGGCCGTTAGCTTCCTGTATGTAGTTCTATCAGCAGCCAGCCGGAACAACTGTTCGACGGAGGCAATACCGGTCCACTCCCGGATATTCCGGAGCTTCTTTCGATTTAGAATGGTTCTATGTTTTGGAAACTAATACCAAAAGGATAGAGCGCGTGAAAGTTTGGGAGAGAAGGCTTGTAAAGTCACTTCTAAGTAAAAATTGTACCAAGACGTGACGTCATGGGAAATTTCATATCAACATATCTCTGTAATGTTTTGATTATGTGAATAAGAAATAAATACTTGTCCAATACTTTTATTAATCTACCTGGCCGACGAAGAAAAAAAGGTTTTGTCATCAACCCTATTGCCACACAGTAGGTAGGTACCTAGTAAGATTCTTACTTCTGTTATAAAGCCCAAGGCATAACTTATGTTTATTTTTATTTATCGATGATGATTATTGTTTTTGTTATTTAATTTTACCTTTATATTTTTTTATTATTTAAATGAATAATTTAAAGTATAGTTTAGATTAGATTTATAAATCAAGCAATTCATGCTTAGAAGAGAAATATAATATAATATTCTTTGAAGAAAAGCTGGATGAAGGAGCTCGATGGCGCAAGTGGTTAGCGCGTTCAGCTGCGATCGTTGAAGTTAAGCAACTTTCGCAGTGGTCCGTCATTGGATGGGTGACCAAAAATTTACTATCTCGAGCTCCTCCGTGCTTCGGAAGGCACGTTAAGCCGTTGGTCCCGGCTGCATCTGCAGTCGTAAACACCCACCAATCCGCACTGGGCCCGCGTGGTGGGTCATGGCCCAATCTCCCTATTCCATTCATAGGGACGGCCTGTGCCTCAGCAGTGGGGACATTAATAGGCTGATGATGATGATGATGAAATACTGTAGACGATGAAAATTTCCAAATCCAGCAGTACAAGGTATATTAAAAAATTGTTGACGGTATCGTATAAAAAACCTACTTTTAGTAGGTACGCTTGTTAACTGATTTTTTATCAGGTGATATAATAATGTGTGTCTGATTTTAACTTTTTTAATATTATTTTAGTTTTTTTTTTATTTATTGAACAATCAGTTTATGATTGGTATTGAAATATAATAAGTGTAAAGTTTCTAGTAAAAATTGTATCTCGATTAGATTCTTTTAAACATTGAATACAATAAAAATGACCACATCCAGCAGTATAAGACACCTTAAAAAAATGTTGACGTTATCATGTAAAAAACCTACTTTTAGTAGGTATACTTGTAAACAGTTTCATTCCCTCAGCTTTTCAAAGTAGATTGAAAATTGCTCAATGTGGATTTTTTTTATTGAATTTTAATAAAAAACTTCTATTTAATAAAAAATACTTTTATTATTTTCTCTGACGCTACTCTGTAGTGACGTCGAGTACTGGTCGCGTGATTGTTCGGTATTGCAGTGACGCGGATCTCGCCGTCCCGTTCGCGGTGCCGTTGAAACTTATATTGCTGTTTCGTTCATTCGATTGTATCTTTACAAACAGGTGGATGTGTGAGTGTTGCATATGTAGTAAAGTGGGATCAGTTTTTGTTTGATGCAAGTAAGAGCGTACCGTATCTACCCTTTTTGTTTTAATCTAAGCGTACACTAAGCCTGTTACATAAAATTTTTACAACTGCCCTCAAAAAATTACAATATTTCGTGTCAATGTTTGTATGGGAGATAATAAAAAAGTGCATAGGATTAATTAAAAATTTGCACGCCAGAGACAACACACAGATAGAGGAGGCCTCTATCTGAGTTTTCATTTTTCAAAATTACCCTCATAAAAAAACGACGGGTTGCACTCCGGGAGTGCCGGCAGAAGTGAAAACTTGAATATTATCGTTGTGGAATTGTTAGGGAATAATTTTGCACGAATTGCTTTAATTATCAGTATAAAAGTATCAAGTATGTGGTAGAATACAATATTTATTTATTGCGCTATCATACACAAACATGGCAATTTATATTACATTAAAAAAGATTATCTCTCAGAAAAATCAACTTACATGAATCACGTTTAAGCGCACTTAGCGACATCTACTGTAAAGAAATCGACTTACAGGAATCACATTTAAGCGCACCTAGCGACATCTATTGTAAAAAAATGCATTTTCTTCGCAATAAAGCTGCCACGTGGACGTCCTAGATAGAGACTTATTATAATACGATAAAATAAAATGTTAATCTGTTTCGTCCAATGTATTGAAAGTCAACAAACAACCTTTCCAAATTTATTGTGTGTCATGATGCGATCAGCCCTCGTGTTTAACCTGACGCGTTGTACATTTTTTACTCATACAAAAAAAAGTGTACAATGCCGCTAAAGAAGTTTTCACTTCAACAAAGATATAGCATGTTGAAGTTTTAAATAGTGCGTCAACGCACGCCTACACTTTTGGTCGTAGAGATATGGGTTTAAAAGACGTAGGCATCTTTTTGTATATTTTACCGTGAATTGGTAAAAGGGTAAGGATTTTTGAATATTCCACTTGTGAATTGGGTGATATAGGGGTTCAATGTTTGTATTGGAAAACGAGGTTGGCTAGCTAAACTTGGCTTAGATAAACTAAACTGTAACTAAAAAAACGAGTTCTTATTTTTTTTAAATTCGATCTCTACAATGAGAAATAGGGATAGCAAGGTATCTATAAAATATATTTTGCAAATTTGCTCTAATATGTTATTACAAGCTACGCCCCGTGGTTTTACCCGCGAAGTTCCCGTTCCCTTGGGAATTCCTGAATAAAAAGATATTCAACCTTTATGCCTAAAAGAAACTCTTTGCTAAACAGAAAATACAAGACCTATTTACTTAGAAACTTTTTGCTAAGCTGAAAAATCAGGATGGCCATGCCCCTGACCAAGTAGATTTCAGATATTCAACCGGTTTTCAGCAGATTTGCTCTAATTTGTTATTATGTTAATAATCTTAAAGCTTAAACTTCATAATTTGATATGTGAATGACAACTGGGCATAATGTTGGAGCACTCTTTAGCTTACCGAATATTGTCTGTATGTCGTGGCGGTAACTACGAGGCTTCCAAAAGGCAATGGAAAAGTATTACAAACTCAGTCCGGCTACTTTCAAAATCTGTATTAATTTATTCATGTTATTTTTCGGATGCTGATTCATTATGTTTCCATAGTATTAAATAAACCCGTGTGAAGCCAGGACGGGCCGCTAGCGTCAAATATGATTGTTCCTAAACTCAGATTATAGAACAAAAGGCAGATGGAGCGCACGGTACACGTTATGCGTGCTAACAAAGCAAAAACGAAGTCAAAAGTATATGCTTTTTCTGTCTTTGTGAACAGAGGAGCTCGATGATGCAGGTGGTTAGCACGTTCGGCTGCGATCGTTGAAGTTAAGCAACTTTCGCAGTGATCACTCATTGGATAGGTGACCAAAAATCTTCTATCTCGAGTTTCTCAAGTTAAGCCAACCAAGCAAGAGGCAAGTTAAGCCGTTGGCCCCGGCTGCATCTGCAGTCGTTAGCACCCGCTATCCGCACTGGACCCGCGTGGTGGGTCATGTCCCAATCTCCCTATTCCGTCCATAGGGAAGGCCTGTGACCCAGCAGTGGGGACATCAATAGGCTGATGATGATGATGAAATAGTTTTTACGAACAACAACGAATACAGTTTTGATAAAAACTTAATATTCACGGGACGTATTCACAGCACGATGCGTTGTGGTGTACTGACGCGAATTGATATTCGCTTTTGACTTCGTATTTGCTATGGTGCCACACATTGCGTGTTCCGTGCGCGCTTCATCTGCCTTTTGTTCTATAATCTGAGTTCCTGAATTACAAGTTTGGTTTCAGGGATACGCACATTTAAGTATAAATCTACCTTATTGTTGTGCAACAGTTGTAGGAAAATAAACTTTTGGTGGGTCAAGAATCAAAATGGCTGGTAGTACATATACCACTCCACCACGGAAGTACATGGCCACAAAATATGACAGCTGCACTGTCTCATTTTCATTTTATAAAGAGCATGTGAAGAATATACTGCTGTGAATATATACACATTATTCTGACGACGCTGCACAACGTCAATAAATAAATAAAACCAGTGCATCTAACCTGTTGAAACTTGTGCGTGAAAACCTAAGAAACATATATATTAACCAGTACGGGCTGGAAACTGCTAATAAAATCTACCGATTGGAAATTCTGAAGATTTGTCTTCAGACGCGCGGAAATTCAGCGATGTTTTTTCAAGTTCTTTCAGTCATTTGAGAGGTTCTAATTTTCTGAAAATCGTAAACAAATCCATGTATTCGATGACTTAAGATAAATTAAAAAATATATATTTTTAATAGTGGTCGGCTCAGAGTAGCGAATAAATAGAGCATGTTGATCCTTGACATTTATATTCCACTCATCAAAAACTTTCGTTTGACATACATTTTCTTGATGTATTTGATAAATTACAATAACACCTAAAATAAAAACCGGAAGTGACGTCATAATTTTGCATGCGGGCTATATGAAGCAACTTCAGGCGTGACGACCTCTAGACCTATGGCTTTATTGTTCATACCCCAAAAATGATTCACGTATCTGATCCATTGGATTTTTATACAGCCGGCTCTCCGATTATATTGCCTCCAGCAGTGGGGACGTTAATTGGAGGACGGGTAGGAGAGGACGGCGGCGGGCCCTGGCTGCGCCCGTCCAACCCTACCCGGGGGGTCCCTCGCTGACCGGCATGGCGTCAGCTGTGCCGGCAACCGACGGATCCCGTGAAGGCAGCCCCCCCCCCCCCCCCCCCTTGTAGTTCTGTCCTGCAAAGAGGGGGGCGGCGGACGGAGCTACACCGGCACGCCCAAGTAGCCCTCCGCAGCGAACGGGGGGCGGTACGGTGGGCACTAGGCCACGTACTCAGCCCCCATGCGCGGCCATACTGCGCACGTCTGCGGTACCCCGTGAGACCCCTGCCGTGGAGCGCCGGCTAGGCCGGGAGGCTGCTAGGTGCAAAGACGCGAAAGAATCCCTAAACGGGGATCCCGCGGCTTCGCGCTAAGCAGCTTAGACGGTATTCGCAGGGTTTTTTAGCGTATATTATTCCGTAAAGAGTTGCAGGGTCCTCGGTGGGCAGCCACTGGGGGTCCGTAAGACTTGCGGGAGCCAGGTGTGTGGTCCGTTCGGCGGTGTGCCTCTTAAAGGCGCCGTCGTCTGTAAAAAGATAGTTTACCTGCGTTAAAAAAATCATATAAAAAAAGGATATGGCAAAAAGCAAATTTGTATTATACTACTTTCTCGCAAGAAACAGGTCTCAAACAGAAAAACAAAATGAAAAATCCGAATCAAACAGATGCTTAGGTACTAAGTACAAGCAAGTTGGTATTTTTTTCTAATTAAAACTTAATATAAATGTAAATTCGAGCGTCTTGTTTAGGGTTCCTAATTTGTAATTACAAATTTCGCAGCGGCGATGACAAATTTTTAATTAAAAACAGTTTCACAATCCACTGTAGGTACTACCTACAAGTCTGTACACTTTAATTAGATATTTCGGAATATTTGCTATGTTACAGCTACGGTTAATTTCCTTCTTGTATTTTTTTCACGAATAAAAAAGTCGCGACATGAATATTATTTGTTATATTTTTCACACTTTTTAGCTAGGATTATAAGACGGTATATAGGTACCGCAGTTTTGTCACTTTAGTAAGGTCATGAATACCGCGGGGATTACTAAGCACTTTGCAGTAGTCCAAACGATTGATTTATCAAAACATATGGAGACTTTACCACCAGGGTCAAGGCTATAGATGGGTTTAAAATTTTCGCAAAAATGTGTGATGTTAAATCAAGTCGTTATCGCTATATATCTAATGCATGTTTTTAAAGTTATTTAGTACTTATAATTTTTATTTTTAAGCATAAACTGCTAACTAACTGAAATCTAAAAAATATATAACTAGAAAAAAAATCCGTGCGGACCAGGCAGCAGACGGGACTCGAACCCGCACCCTTCGCAATCCGGGCGAATGACCAATTATGCTACCGCGGCCCTCACGGACCGCGTCGAATTTTTATTAGCCATTCTTAAGCTGCAAGGCAGCGCCATCTCTTCGCATTGTAGGTAACCCACAAAGTCAAATGAATACCTTTGCAAGTATTAAACATTTGAAAGAAGAAATAGCTATTATAGTTATACCTAGTCTTTAATATAAAATAATTGAAACAAGTTTATTAATCATGTAACCATTTATATACCAAATGAACTTAACAAAACATAGATTCTTATGACGAAAAAGTTTATTCAAAATGACCTACGTGATTTTGAATTCACTTTTCGCTAGTTATGCACAGTCAGGTCATAAGTATTGTCACACAGTTAAAACTTTTCTTTTAGAATGCTGCTCTTTTAGAGATACGGATAAGTAGCGACTCGCACGGTTTCGTCCTGACTTAAAATGTTATACACTAATGGAAAAAAAGAGAAATAGGTGTCTATTGAAAATTAAACACAAAGAGACCATCTAGAATTCTAGTAAGTCTAGAATCTCATCTTGAGCTTTTTTTAACATTTTTTATATAGATAGGTCCGACAAATGACTCAGCCTCACCTGATGTTAAGTGACGGTGAAGATAGCTGATACAAAATCAAAAATCAAAATCACATACAGCAGTACTACCTACCACACCAGTCATCCTGACCCTGCCGGCCTGCATGTTGCTTCTTCACGCCTCTTTTAAAGGATCCCAGGTTGTAAGAAGGAGGGAGCACGTGAGCGGGCAGAGCATTCCATTTACGGATAATGCGACAAAGAAATGAGTCTCCAATTAATAACCTTATGGCGCGATTATACTTGGTCGCTAGCCCGAATAAGAGTACCAGTGGAATTCGAGTAAACGACCAAGTGCAAATGAACGGAGTCGAGTCGTTCTTATTCGGGTAGTTTTCCCTTTGTTTACTCGACACCGTCTTCCAACCCGATTCCAGTGTACATCATCATCCTCAGCCTATTAATGTCCCCACTGCTGGGGTACAGGCCTTCCCTATGGATGGAATAAGGAGATTGGGCCATGTCCCACCACGCTGGCCCAGTGAGGATTGGTGGGTGCTAATGACTGTAGATGCAGCCGTGACCAACTTAACATGCCTTCCGAAGCACGAAGGAAGTCTTGATAGAAGATTTTTGGTCACCCATCCAATAACCGACCACTGCGAAAGTGGCTTAATTTCAACGATCGCAGACGAACGCGCTAACCACTCGCGCCATCGAGCTCTTCAAGCTCCAGTCTACATATTTTTTTAGAATTCGAGTAATGTCTTTCGTGCACCCGAATACAGGTTAATGACCAAAGTAATTGCGGCATTAGACTAATTACTATTTCTTGCGATCGTTGCTTTTCTATACCGTTTCAGTAACCCTAGCACGAACCATTATCGAATTCGTATCGTTTGCGAGTACGAAATCTCATTGTTAAATGTGTACTAATTTGTAGTTCTCGTTACGTACTTTGTGACGCTGCTGTTCAAGTTTCCCTACAAAATTTGACAATGACATTTAGGACTCGCAGACGATAGGAATTCGATATTGGTTCGTGCTAAGGGTACAGCTGTTTTGTGTGAAGTTTCATTTCAATCGTTTTTGTAAACGAATGAAACAATTAAAAAGACGTACATATTAATATATTCAAGGTTCTATCTATATAAATTTACTAGCGGGCCGCCCTCGCTTCGCTTCGGTGTAGAGCTGAAGTGTAGACTACAGTTTTTGTTCTCAGGCTTGTATTATACACAATGACATTCATCTATGATTCTTCTTATACCTGCATGCAAAGTCTCAGCCCGATCGGTATAAAATTCACAAAGTTTCATACAAACTTTCATTCCCTATTTTATCCCCTTGGGGGTAGAATTGATCAAAATCCTATCTTAGCGGATGCCTACGTCATAACATCTACCTGCATGCCAAATTTCAGCCCGATCCGTCCAGTGGTTTGGGCTGTGCGTTGATAGATCACTATGTCAGTCAGTCACCTTTTAGAGTTTTATATATATAGATAAATAAACTGTTTGCTTACCTTTAAGCGGTCGAAATGAGTGAAACTAAAGGAAAAGGTGGCTGACCCTTTTCAGGACGGGGCATTCGCAGAGTTGTATTAGACATTCCTATTTAATGAATGAAAAGCTACCGTCGTCAACTATTTTAATTGGACATGGGGTGCAAACTATTAAAAGTAGTCTCTACTAAGGACTGCATATTTTGGCAGCCTGGGTCCGCGGACAACATCAGGGGACTCCTGAGCTTCTTAGAGGAACTGGGATGTCAAGACTTAAACTATATTGGACACGTAAAATAGTCACTAAGGCCCGTATTACAGAAGGATACCTAAGTGTTGATCTTTCCTTGAGTACAGTTAGAAAGGGACGTCGCTATGTGCTTTATATAGCGATATCCTTTTCTAACTATGCTCAAGACTAGATCAATCACTGAGAATCTTTCTGTAATACGGGCCTAAGTGTCGAGTCGCAGAAACGAAACGAAATCGAGAAGAAGAAGAAGAAGATGAAAAGATAGAACAATAAAATACCAAACTTTTTTGAACGGATTAAAAACTAACATCTGTCTATAAAATTTTCAACTGAACTTGAACGAGGAGAGTGCTTCTTAATTTCATACAATAAATCGAATGTTAACTACACATAAAGATAACGACAAAATGTTTTTAGGGGGACATTATTATTTATCAAATTTAGATCTTTGTTTATTCGAGAACACCAAACAAACTATTAGCCACGTATCTCATACCACGTTATCGACGGCGTGCGATACGTGGCATAGTTTGTTTGGTGATCTTGATGCACAATTCGCCGAGAAGTATACAAAGAATATAAAATTATTAAAAGACAATCAGAAACATTTCGCTTTATTATGGAAGAAGGTTAAGCTCAGGCTCCACAACAGAGGTTTTCTGTCGTGAAGTCTGAGCTTAAATACTACGATTTTTACAAAATTTACAAGTTAATTGCAAGTTCGAGCAAATATGTCTGAAATGTATCTAGCATTCGAAATTAAAATACCATTAATCGGCAGAAATATGTAAGAGATGTAAAGACTTATTCCGATTCCTTACAGTTCAATAACAACAAAGAGATAACTGTAGTAGAGTTTGTGCGGAAAGAGAATGGGCGTGGCGAAAAACGGAACTAACATTAAGATTTTTATTTGGAAATCAAATCCAGCAATCTGTAAAACGTGAAAGTTTTGTATTGATACGGATTTGTTTGTTGTTGTGATTTCTTGCGGTTTTTTGTATTTTTAATCATGTCTAAAAGGGGTAAATCCTTACAGATTTTTTTTTTCGACTGGCAACACTGAAGAGTGCACTTGTCAAATTTTAGTACTCGTATTTAAATTTTTATTTAATTATTTTAATTGTGTTTGTTCGTGTTAAAGTTACAATAAACAGTGATATAATATTGTGTTACTTATGTGAAATTGAAATCACGAAGTTTCAATACAAGGATTTTGAATAAACAACACATCAAGTTCTCATCAAACTGTCAACGGATAGTTGAAGAAATAACGGCTCTGATAAGCAATATTAGCACCAAATATTGTGGAATGGCTATTGCTTAAACCTGGGGAGTATTGTTTTCATTATTTCATAAATAGAAAACAGTACAAAAAATTCAATAAGTATTATAATATGTAATTCTAAGACAATCACATCCAAAGTTGAACAGTTTTGTTTTTGTTTTTATTCTATTTATTTCTATAAGCTATCACGAACATTTCATCAATTGTTTACCAAAATATATGATAATAAACAAATATTCAATATTTGATTTGGCAAAGATTGAATAATTAACTTAAATTTGACATCACTTACTTGTCACATTAAACTGGATACAAAGTTAAAATAAGTGTATTAAATTAAATCTGTTCTGCCTACCAACTTTGTTTGAGCTGTGAAAGCGTACATAGTTGCTTTTTAAAGTATTTAATATAATAAATACTATTAGTTAATATTGAGTGCATTAACTTTTCCCATAGTTATCTACCCTCTTCATAAAAAAAGGAATTTTGTTGTCCATATTATATTATATATAAAAAGAATTGCCTTTGTCTCTAAAATATATTAAAAGAAACTTATACAGTTTTAATTATTTCAGATATTCATACAAACACCAAAAATGATGACCCGCAAAGCTACAGCTCAAAACACTGACCTTAAATTAAGGCAAACCCTGGAAGAATTGAAGTTAACAAAGGAAACTTGCAGTCAGCTCCTTCGTGAACGTGATGAGAGTGAAACTGAAATCAAGAAAATCATTGACAAGAATACCCAGCTCAAAAATGAGCTTTCCCAACTACACTCTCAGCATGTAGAAGTTGTTTTACAACGGGATGAACTGAATAGTACTATCAGTACTTATGACCAACAGTTTGGCACTTTTGAGAGGGCCCTACAGCGTATTACAGACCTAGAAAAAGAGCTTTGTGCAGCAAACAAGCAAATAGCTCATTATACAGAAGCTCAGCAACTACAAGAAACTGCACACACACAAAGCCTCTTTGAAGAACTAATGGCATCTCCCGGAGGACCCTTAAACTTGAATTTAAATTTAGAGCCTGTAGCTAGTATGAAGGTTTCACATAATAGTGTAAGTGCGAAAAAATTAAAAAAATATATCCGAATCAGTAAATTCATAAAAAAAACTGAGAAACTTGTAAAAAAAAACAATTGTTTTTATAAAAATATATCCCTTAGAAAGGAAAAAATTAACCTCATGGACTCTCTTGACATATATAATACAAAATTACATGAAAGTAGGCAGATGTATGACCGAGATACAAAGAAATTACTATTAGAAATTCAAAATTTACATGAGTCGTTAGAATCAATTAAACATAAATATGCTAGTGCACAAAGTCAAATAACGGAGCACATAAAATCTGCAACAGAATTAGTTGAACTGTGCAATTTCAACGCAGAACGTTATGACTCGTTGATTAAAAGTCAATTGATTGGTTCTTCAAATCAATCATCATTGTCATTAGCTTTAGAAGAAAATGGTAATAATAGATAATAATCAAGTTTCCCAAATTTCTGGTCATTCATCAGTCTATTTACAAAAAATTGGCACAACATATAAAAATTCTCCTTTCAAGCCAGCGCTTTCTGAAAACTCAAAGTTGAATAAAAATAAAACAATTATATTCTCAGACAAGTTAGGTCAGGGGCTAGGACTATTAGTAAAAAATTACAGCGAGGAAAATATATATAAATATATGTACTCCTGGAAAATCATTTAATGACATTGTTAATAATTTGACCTACCATAATGTGGATAGTTATACGAACCTCTTGTTTTTGTGTGGTGACAGTTCCAAATTATCAATACGGGACATTACAAAAAGTATTGAGCACTTATTAAAAATACAATCTAAATCAAATTGTAAAATAATAATTAGCGCTTTCCCATATGCACATAACTTATCTAAGGAACAGAACAAGCGCATCTTTAATTTAAATTTAAGTATTTATAATTTAATTAATAGTCATAGTGACGTATGTTTATATTTTGATATAAATAAATATATTAGATATTTTAAGTTGACTACAGATACTATGTATCTCGCAAAGAGATTTAGGACCCAGATAGCTAATTTGTTAGCTTTTAATATACAAAATACGGTTATACATGGTATAACTAACCCTATTCAACAAAATAGTGTTAGTATTTCTAGTAAAAGAAATATTAACTCTATTAACAATTTAACCAGCCCAGTTTTAAACTGAGCTTAAAGACAACAGCCAAACCTAATAAAAGCATTATTAATATTATTCATTAAAATATACAAGGTTTGGCTGGCAAAGACCTAGAATTAGAATTGTATTCGAAAAGTGAGGACATACACATTATATGTTTAACGGAACACTGGCTCAAGCTTTGTGAAATGTCTTATCACAAACAATTTTCAGTTGTTGAGTGCTTATGTTCGAAAGACAGCCATACACGGCGGCTCATTGATTTTTGTCAACAAAAATATTAGATGTAAGGATAGAAAGGATATAGCTGGCCTTTCAATTGAACGTAGCATTGAGCTATCTTGTGTGGAACTAAATAAGATGATAATAGTATGCGTATACCGACCCCCTGTAGGTAACTTTAACATTTTTGAATCTGTAATGGAGGATGTACTGAAAAAGTTAGTCAAAAAATAAGTTTTTGGTTGTTTGCGGTGACTTTAATATTAATATTCTTGAACAAAATTCAATGTCAGTACGTATAATATCACTATTTAAATGTTTTAATTTGATCCATCAATTTTTTGAGCCGTCTAGGGTGACATCACATTCGGCAACTTGTTTGGATAATGTATTTACAGATAGTACTCCTGATAGTAAGTCTATTTTTAATAGTATTACATCTGACCATTATGGCTTAAAAATACAATATAAAATAGATGTAAAAAATGAAACGAAAGTAATTGAATTGAGACCAGTAACAGAAAACAGGTTAGAAAATTTTCAAAAAAACATTGATGATAGGATTTCTCATATCCCATGGACAAATGATGATCCTGATATTCTTTTTGGGGATCTTTTTAATCTAATAAGGAATGAATTCGATAAGGCTTTTCCCTTAAAAACTTCGAAACTTACTCAGAAGTTACAGTTCTGTGATTGGGCTACGACTGGTATCTATAAAAGTAGAAACAAACTTTATGAATTGTATCATCTGAGAAAATATAATCATTCACAAAGTTTTATTGATTACGTTAAATGTTATTCTAAAACCTTCAAAAAGGTATGTGCAACAGCCAAATCTAATTTTATTAAAAATAAAATATGTAAATCGAATAATAAAATCAAAACAACGTGGAATGTTATAAATCGTGAAACAGGCAAAGAAAGGCCACGTGACGATATTATTGAAATTAAGTCCAATAATATTCTAATAAAATCTAAGGAACATATCGCTAATATTTTTGATGATTATTTCGTTAATGTTCCTTTGGTGGCTACATCTAATTTGAGCTCTTCAACGGTGGCTGCCAAGACATTGCTCGAGAAATATGTACCTAAGTGTGATAACGTGTTTCAGTTTAGACATATTAGTTTTATTGATGTTATTAAGTGTTTTAAATCTCTTAAACAAAAAAATACAAGTGATTTATGGGGTATTTCTACTAAAGTTATTAAAAGTATAATACCCGTTATTGCCCCTTATCTAGTTGATATATTTAATAACTGTATTGATCAAGGCGTATTTCCGGATTTGATAAAATACAGTAAAGTTATACCTCTTTTTAAATCAGGAAATAGAAGTGAACCTGGAAATTATAGGCCTATATCAATATTACCGGTTCTAAGTAAAATATTTGAGAAAATTATTCTGGAACAATTAATGCCTCATTTCAACCTAAATAAACTTTTGCATAGGAAACAATTTGGTTTTACCAGAGGTAGATCTACTACTGACGCGGGTGTTGCACTTGTAAGGAGTATATTGGAGGCTTGGGAGAGGTCGCAGAATGTTCTTGGAGTGTTCTGTGACTTATCCAAAGCTTTTGATTGCGTTGATCATCACACGCTGTTATTGAAATTAAGTCATTATGGAGTCAAAGGTACTGCATATAAATTAATACAGTCGTATCTCAGTTCCAGAATTCAAACTGTAGAGGTAAATGGTGTTAGATCATCTGGATCTCATGTGGAAATGGGCGTTCCCCAGGGTTCAATTTTGGGTCCCTTTCTGTTTCTAGTATATATAAATGATTTGCCATTTTTTGTAGAAAATTTGTGTGAGATAGTATTATTTGCTGATGACACATCTTTATTATTTAACGTTGACAGGCGCAAGAACAACTATGACGATGTTAATAATGCTCTCTCGCAAGTTTTGCAATGGTTTAATGTTAATAATCTAAAGCTAAATGCTAATAAAACCAAGTGTATTAAATTTTCTTTACCTAATGTAAAAGTCGAACATATTGAAATTAAATTAAATAATAATAAATTAGATTTAGTAGACTCAACTAAATTCTTGGGTATAACTATAGACTCAAAACTGCAATGGAATCATCACATTACGCTTTTGGCTGGTAAACTTAGTTCAGCAGCTTATGCCATAAGAAAGATAAGACAACTTACTGATACAGAAACTGCCAGGACTGTATATTTTAGTTACTTTCATAGTATCTTATCATACGGCATTATACTCTGGGGAACAGCAGCTGATATTGAAAGTATATTCATTCTACAAAAAAGAGCTGTGAGATCTATTTATCAATTGAGTAGCCGAACATCTCTTAGAGAAAAATTTAAAGAAATCGGCATTTTGACTGTTGCTTCTCAATTCATTTACAATTGTATACTCCTCGTTAAAAATAATATCAATTTGTATACCAAAAACAGTAACGTGCATAATTTTAACACAAGGAATAGAAATAAGCTTGCATTGCCACTCTACAGGTTACAGAAGGTTTACCGATCTTTTATGGGTCAAGGTATACATTTTTATAATAAAATTCCTGATGCCATTCTTGAGTTACCCATAAATGAGTTCAGGTGTCACATTAAAAATTGTTTACTTAAGAAAGGCTATTATACTATTAAAGAATACTTGAATGACAAAACTGCATGGCTGTAACTGTAAATTTGTTTTGTGTTTGTTTGCAGTGTTGTACAGATAAATTACCTGAATTCTAAGTAACTATTTTGCTTGGTTTGAGTGGTTATGGGTAGTCATGCTCTCTTAAAAATCTCTTCGGCGGTGTCGTGTGAGGCGGGTCGTTGCGTTCCCTACAATAAGGTTGAGCGAAACGATGGCTGGTTCATGCGTCATGCTCGTGAACGGGTGCTGCCAGCGGAGATGAGTCTGCTCTATACTACTTTATTATTATTATAATGATAATTAATTATTTAAGTTAAATTTTATTTGTAATTGTATTTATACTGTATGGCACGGCAATCAGAAACAAGAAATTTAGGTGAACATTTATTATTTCTGAGATAAAGATTTAATGGTGGTGTGGATTCTGGCATGGTTCTCTAGACCTGAACTTTGGTTTTGCAGCGGTGTATCCTTATCATTCTCTATACAGAGTGAAGGGGGGGCACTGATGTTGGGTTTGGTTTTGGGTTTGGAGGGTAGTGGCAGAGTCGACACTAGTGTTTAGGTAACCACATGCATGTGTCCTACAGTTGTGTTTATAGTTTTTTA
This sequence comes from Chilo suppressalis, assembly GCA_902850365.2. Lineage (NCBI taxonomy): Eukaryota > Metazoa > Arthropoda > Insecta > Lepidoptera > Crambidae > Chilo > Chilo suppressalis. The sequence continues at coordinate 4,283,318 of OU963912.1, read as the reverse complement.
TAGTAATGTACACTGGTACTTAATTTTTTTTTTCCCTATTTTGCTATCTAGTATCCATATGTGGTTATGGGTAGTCATACTCTCTTAAAAATCTCTTCGGCGGTGTCGTGTGAGGCGGGTCGTTACGTTCCCTAAAAAATGGTTGAGCGAAGCGATGGCTGGTTCATGCGTCATGCTCGTGAACGGGTGCTGCCAGCGGAGATGAGTCTGCTCTTGCTACATTGGGTACTATTAATCGTTGTATTTAACTTTAATGGTACATTTGTTTTTATGCCTAAACAGTGGGACACGGCATTCCTAAACTTTTTTTCATTTTTAAATCTGTTTTTTATATTTTTTATTTTATAGTCATAATTGTTTTATCATTTACATTTGTAATGGAAAGTGACTTCATGGGTTATCTCATATTGAACTCATTTTTCAAATTGACGACTCTGTATATAATACAGGGAGAAAAAAACAGCCCTTGCTGAGTTTCTTGCCGGTTCTTCTCAGTACAAGGTCTCCCGCCGTAGATTTGCGAACCGATGGCGTAGCTTTTCGACATTCACAAGTGCTTGTAACAGCCTAGACTGAATAAATGATATTGAATTTTGAATTTTTTGAATTCAGATACGGTAGAAGAGCACTACAGTGCACCCTCCAATCTAAATCCCATTCTCTTTCCGACAGACTCTATATAAATCGGAGCATGTTGCTATTAATATCAAGAAAGATTCTTTTATACCGTTAAAGCGGCCTACTGACGTCCCTGCCGCAGGGACAATCTAGGGTGTACGGCGGTCGGGGCAATACACCCTAGAATGCCTTTGCGGCAGGGATGTCAGTAGCCCGCTTAACCGAGAAGAATTTACAATAATGCATACAAAAGGACTCAAAGTTGTCTCTATGTCATCTCAAAAATCGAATTTATGCTTTTAAAGATGATCAAGTCTGTTTCAGAATTTACCAAATTCAAGAAACTGTATTACAACCAGCTGTTCTTGCAAAAATAACTGGATTGTTTGTTTTTTCGTAGGACCGATCTAGAAAATATTCTCTATCAGCCAAATCACACATATGATAGTATTTTAAAACAAATTTATTTAATGCCCAAAAATTTAAAACATCCCTTCAAACAACAATATATTTTTTAATGATAATAGTAAACAGTACCTAATATATGAGTTTGTTAACATAAAGTACGGTCTACAAATTCCTCGATGGGAGAGTCTGACTTGCGCTTGTCCGGTTTTTAAACTTAGTGTATGTGACTGTCAGTGCAACGACATCGATGAAGCTGAGAATAAAATTTAAATGATCCTTTTCCTTTTTAAAGGATCACGTGTCTAACTGCTCTTCAAACAAGCATTCGTTGATTTGGGTATTCCTAATTAATTTTATCACCTTTCTTTTAAATCGCGTACAAAAGGAGATCTTACCTCGGAGATGGTCCGTGATGAAACGGATGCCCTATTCAATACGTCTGCTCGCATTTTCGTTCGCGATCCTGCCACTCAGCGAGTAATTTGCGGCCAAGGCGGGTAATTACGAATCGTATCGCTTTTGTTGCTTTTACACCGAACGATTCGATGAAGACACGATACATACATACATTGACGTTTTACTTGTGCTCTTGACAGATTTATTGATATGTTAAAATCCTCTTTCATACAAACGCCTTATTTGGAGTTGGCTTGGTAGAGTGTAAGATAAACATTCTCAATATTTCGATCGAATTTTACAATTTACACAAGAAAATTAACGGCTGTTGCTAGCGAATCCTATGATTGTGATTTTTAAGGCCCTTAGCATGAACCAATATCGAATTAGTATCGTTTGCGGGTACTAAATGTCATTGTCAAATGTGTACTGATTTTTAGTTCTCGTTACGTACGTTATGGCGCTGCTATTCAAGTTTTCATACAAAATTTGACAATGACATTTAAGGAGCTGGCGAACAAAACGGTATAATTACACAAAATTAAATTTTATAGGAGCTGTATAAAACTGAATGACATACCTCCAGTGAGCTCTTGGCATGGTTTATTTATAAATTAAGTAATTTTAACACTGTTTTAGGCAGTTTTGATTGAAAATTATTAGACTACAGATGCAGGCAGACTGCGCAAAAACGTTGCGGTTATACTAGCGAGTGCCTGCGACTTCATTTACGTAGTTCAATTCATTTCTCATACAAACTTCTATCTCCATTTCATCCCCTTAAAGGATGATTTTTGGAATAAAACTATCTTATACAGATATCATCTAAAATGTTTAATATTAGTATGGATAATTAGGATTGAACCTGTATGTACTCCCAAAATCACGCCTTCTTGATACCATTTTTGGCCTAAGTCGAGTCTGAGGTGAACATTTTCTGTCCGTTGGTCGATTCGATTTTACCTTCCAGTAGCAGTAGTCCGGTTAGCAGTCTCGAAGATTGAACTACTGAAACTTTTTAGTTGCGATAGGTTGATTGTACACCTCATCCGGTCTATTGAACCTCACCTTTTATCAGTAGTTTGGTGTTGGTGAGAATCTGTTGTTTGTAATTGCCCTAAACTAAAAAGTAAAAAGTTAGTAGTAAGTATGTAATTTAACTCAAATAAATAAAATCCATGATGGGTCTAGTGAAAATTTATTTCCTCTTTATGGTTTTTTTTAACGTTAATGTTCTGATTTTAGTGTTCGGGGATGAATTATTGTACAAAACTAACATGTTCTTTCAGGTCTGTTTGTTTTAGATTTGTTCTTATTTCCATAGCACAAGCTACTGACACCACATACATGACGACCTCCGTGGTCGAGTGGTTTGTATGCCGGGTTTCATGGTGTCGCCGACTCGATAGGTCCCAAGTTCAAATCCCGGTGGGGGCAGATGTTTTGTGTGATAATTACGAGCATTTGTACTCCAGTCAAGGATGTTTAATATGTATATCTATAAAAATATACTTATATATGTACAGTATTTATGTATTCTATCCGTTAACCTAGTATCCCATAGCACAAGCTTTATAGTGCTTACTTTGGGGCTAGGCTAATTGGTGTGAGTCTTGGAAATATTTATTTATTTATATTTACTAACTTCACAAAAGCAGCAACAATACGTGTTGCGCCATTTTTATTTATTTTATTACTTCTAGCTAGGGGATAGCGCAGCCTTCCGATATCGTATCGTAAGGTGTAAAGGTGCACTCTACCCGCATCCGGCCGACCAACGTGACCATTACACGGACGCTACAGACGTACAGAGTACAGACCAACACGCGGCAGTCCAAATAAATGGACAATGAGCTTTGAAAGCGATTAATAATGTCGCTGCCATTTTATCAGTATCATAAAGTAAAAAATTGGAGTATTTAGCTTAGCTCTGCGGGGCTGTTCTGTAAAATTTTCACGCGCGGATCCGTTGCGGTTCCGCGCGAATCAATATGGGAAAATTTTACATATTAGCCCCGCTGATATATCCAACTAATATTATAAATGTGAAATTTTATATGTTTGTTACTCAATCACGCAAAAATTACTAAACGTATTTAGATAACAATTTGGTAGGCATATAGTTTATGTCCAAGTCTCGGCTCCGTATGTCATCACAGGTAGGACGCACTGATTGAAGACTTTCGTTTTTAGGCACTGTGGGATCGACGATGTCAGGACTTGACGTAGCTTCCCAAACGCTGCCGAAGAACCGATAACCGTTGGGGTAGACGAGTTCTGGAGTGGAGACCGCGTCTAGGCAAACGTAGTGTAGGACGTCCTTAGGCACGCTGGCTGACGATTTGCGCAGGGTGGCTGGCAGGAGCTGGATGCGTGTAGCCCAAAATCGATCTGAGTGGCGTGCAATTGGAGAGGCCTTTGTCCAGCAGTGGACTAGGATAGACTGTTGATGATAGTTTATGACCTGGATTGAGACAAAGGATACTTTTTATTCCGAAACAATCTTAGATTCCTGAAAACTTAAGTAACTGCGGACAATGTCGCGGGCGGTCGCTAGTTTGTTTACAAATGAGAACGTTTGTAAGCTTGCGGCGCGGGTTGGTGGATGCTAACGACTGCAGATGCATCAGGAACCAACGGCTTAATGTGCTTTCAAAAGTACGGAGGATTTCGAGATGGTAAATTTTTGGTTACCCACATCAAGATCGGCTATTGCGACAATAGGGTGTTTGAAAAGTTTTAGAAAACGATCTCACGTTATTGACTAATGTTTATAGAGTCCATAAAAAGGATATTCATCATTATGATGTGTATTTCGGTAAAAAAACTAAATCAAAAACTCTATTTTCAAGTGCGCGAAAAACGTATCTCTGGACAATATGGCGTCTCACTGGGGTGTGACGTCACATGACTGTCATTAAAACGTCAAACCATTCAATCTAATGTTACTTTAACCGGAAGTTTACTTGCGTGTGACGTCATTTTAGGATCCACCAATCCCAACCATTTTGGGTCACGTGACAAAAGACAAGAAAACTATTTTCTTTATCGTGGGTTTTTAGTAATATTATGATTATTTTTTGCGTAAAAATAGTAAAAACTCCTTCCAATATTCATTCTAAATACAGATGCTAACAATTGGCACTTTATTTTTAATACTGTCAAGTACCCTATTGCTTAACTTCCACGATCATAGACCGAACGAGTATACCACTTGCGTCATAGAGCTCGTTGAGAGAGGGTTAACATGGCAGAGCTTAAATTGCCGGACTTTCACGCATTAGGGAAATTGGGTACAGGACTTTTTGTCGCATCATGTCCAATCGCAAACTTAATTCCACTCACACTTAACATCAAGTAGCGTAGAATAATTTCTCAAGTCTTGTTTGTGTCGCATGATAATATCATAAATAGATTTTTTTTTCGAGAACTAGGCATTTTGTGGAAATACGAATAATCATAAAATGGCGATGACATTGCTCAATCTTACTGTTAACTGATCTGACTGTCACAACACTAACCAAACTTAACATAGCGTGCAGCTCGGAACACATAAACCCAACAATATTTATAATAAACCAACGATTCTTTTTGCAATCTTACTGAGGCAACTCATGTTTTCACAAAAATTATATATACCAAAATCTACCACATACTACTTATGTTATGTATGAGAAATAACAAATCATAAACTCAGGTATCTAGTTTAAAAAAAAATCTTTACGAATAGCCTTATATGAGAAAAAGAAACCAACATTTTACGATCTCCAAACCATAATAAAACCATAGAACAGCCATTAAAAAAGTCATCTACTCCGTGACATTGTCAAGACGAATGGCACATTAGTAAAATTGAAACGGTTTCCAATGGTAAGACCGACGCCCGCACCCCAGGCTAATGTCCTGTACCTTATTTTAATTTATGATTGTTTCAATTATGTGGAAATGGTATTCAGACTGTTGTGTTCCTCATCGGTCTTTGTCAAATTACATAAGCATATTTAAATGTAAAGAAAATATAGCTAGAAAAAATTCCACGCGGACCAGGCAGCAGGCGGGACTCGAACCCGCACCCTTCGCAATCCGGGCGAATGCACTGACCAATTATGCTACCGCGGCTCTCACGGACCGCGTCGAAATTCCTCTAGCCATTCTTAAGCTGCAAGGCAGCGCCATCTCTTCGCGTTATAGGTAACCCACAATGTCAAATGAATACTTTTACAAGTATTAAACATTTGAAAGAAGAAATAGCAATTATAGTTATAATTTTTTTTAATTCCGCGTGGAATTTTTTCTAGCTATAAAAATAAAGAAAACTTTAGATTTAAACATCAAGCAGTTACTTACATGTTTTAAAAAAAATATAAATCATATTTAAATTCCTATTTGTCTGTATCATATTTTAATAATAACTGCAAAATATGACGACAGCAGTTGACTGCCGTGGAATTGATTTCTTTTACAATAAGAACAATTGGATAGGGTTCCCTCAGATTTTTTTATTACATCGTTAATATTAACTACAGTAGGTACATCTTTGCCCTGAAGAGCTGCGCACTTATCCACACACACACACACATACACACACACATAATTATATGTATATGTTTCCATATCTATATTTTTCCTTTTAGAACCCGTCCGAAAAAGTAACTAAAGTTTCATCTTGAAAGCTATCGTTTAGCTTTTTCATAAAGTACATGGAAACAACTTACAATTTGAATGGAATTTGGGAGAGGACTGTTGCTGCTTACATTCGGTAAATACGACCGTTTTGTTTGGAGACATGCTTCGTCTGGGCGTAAACAGTTACACATACATATATCTTCTTGCCGTGTCCCAGTATAAACAGTTGTAGTACAGTGATATATGTATTCGCCTTAAGCAGAGTAGTAATGTAATGGAGGAGCTCGATGGCGCCACTGTTTAGCGCGTTCGGCTGCGGTCGTTGAAGTTGAGCAACTTTCGCAGTGGTCGGTCATTGGATGGGTGACCAAAAATTTACTATCTCGAGCTCCTCCGTGCTTCGGAAGGCACGCTAAGCCGTTGCTCCCGGCTGCATCTGCAGTCGTTAGTACCCGTCAATGCGCACTGGGCCCGAGTGGTGGGTCATGGCCCAATCTCTCTATTCCATCCATAGGGAAAGCCTGTGTACCCCAGCAGCGGGGACATTAATTGGCTGATGATCAAATGATTTTGATGAAAGTGTTAAATTAATGTTGTTTAATACCCAGTGAGTGATCAGTGAAACGATTACGAATTATCTTCAAATAACGTTTGTTTGATGTTCTCTAAGTTTTTATGAATTTCAATAATTTCTAAGGAAAAAAACAGTGGGTACCATACGTTGTTCTAAACTTATTTACATTAATGTAAAGAACATTTGACTAGAAAAAAAATCCACGCGGACCAGGCAGCAGACGGGACTCGAACCCGCACCCTCCTCTATCCGGGCGGATGCACTGGCCAGGATTTTCTCTAGCATTTCAAAGGGGGAAAGCTGCATCATCTCTTCGTATTGTAAGTAACCTACAATGTAAAATGAATACCATTACAACCTTTCCAGTAAATGTACTTTAGATTTAAACATTTAGCAGTTGAATAATACTAGTTTTAACGGGTTAATGCACGAAACTTTATTTATTTATTGACGTTTCGCAGCCTTTTCAGGTCTGCATCGTCAGAATACTGATTTAAAAAAAAAACAGTATTCTGAACATGCAGACCCGAAAACTTTTTTTTGGGAATTCAACTGTTAAATTTGTTTCTTAATACTGTTTTTTTTTTATATCAGCATTCTGACGATGCAGACCTGAAAAGGCTGCGAAAAGTCAATAAATAAATAAAGTTTCGTGCATTAACCCGTTTAAACTAGTTGTATTTAATGAGTGATGTGCGTGAAAACCTAAGAAACAAATTTAGCAGTTGAATTCTCAAAAAAATATTTTGGACAATATCAATTTAAGACATGAAGAGCATAGGTGATCAGTTTTATTGGTATTGTTGTGTTTCTGTCGATATGTCAAGTACAAAGTTAGGGTAAAGGGTAGGCGAAATACGAGTGAGATTATCACAAACGTTCTTAGGGAATAATGTAGCCGCTTACCATCATCAGACCTTGGGCTTGTTTTCCAATCAAAATACAATCGCTAAGAATTATGTATGCGTGTGTGTACACAAACAGCTCAATAAGAGCATTCACTATCATTCATTAGAATATTTCACCTCATAACATGACAATAGGATATTCGTCCTGCTCGCAGGCAGAGTGTTAGAAAGGGACGCACAAGAATCAATCCGAAAGTTTCCGTCAAAATGTTCGGCAAGGAGGTCGAGGGATAGACCGATAAGCCACTTTACGAGTTCCGGGAACCCGGAATGGTGAGGAATGAAAAAAGTTCCGACCGGAGCCGGTGTAAACACAGAATAAAATGTAATTTCGCTTACCTATATTATTATGAAGCCCGTAGCCAGTGACTTCCTATTGAAAAAGGTCTTTGAACTTGGTAATGAACTTTGGCCATGATTTTTCCTTCTAGACAAGCACAACACGTGTACATTTAATTAGAGATTAGCTCAAATCTATTGAACGCTCCAACTTTTACAAACGACTTGGTACTGTTAAGTAATGAGTTTTGTCCTCCTGCTCATTTGCTTTTAGTAAGTTTTCATGTTTTTCAAGAAATTTATTATACTGTTACGGAATAATATTGAAGAGTCGTAAATGGTTAACTACCAAATATATAACTACAAGTTTTGAACAAGTAAGCTATGATTAAGTTACGATTTGCGTAAAAATAATCTATCTGGTCTGCAGTGCTATTCTGTAAAAAACACAAAATTGACACCAAAAAAATTTTTACAGAAAAGCACTCGAATGCATCCGATGTGAATTCCACTCAAGTACGATTTATGGATTCCGTGCTGTTGTACAATTATTAACATCAGGTAGGTTATCTAATTGAACTAAGGTCAATAAAAAAAAGTTTATTGTACGAAGCTTCCAGTTTAATTCAATTTATAATATTGCATTAATTTTATAGCGGCAATAGAACTATAACTAAATGACAGAGAAATCGGCAAAACAACGTTCCCATCCAGCGGGGGGCCCCATAAAGGAGTCCGACAATTGACGGTGAGAACGGCGCATGACCTTTAACAATACTTTGTTAAAGGTCATGACTTAAAGGCTTTTTTTAGTAGAGGTTATGTAAAAATATCAACTCTGTGCATACATTTTTTAGACGAGGCGAAACAAATTACCCCATCTCACTCACCAGCTGAAACACAACACCACCAAAATATAGTGTTATATTATTGTGGTATTTTGTAAGGTGGAGTTTGCATCCTCAGAGATCCCCAGATCCCTATAAAATCTACTGTTCCTCTTCCTACCTCTCTCAATACTTATTTGTTTCGGTTAATGATGTATAGCCTGCAGATAGACAGTCAGACGGACGTGCAGGAGAGCAGTTATTAAGGGCCTGTCGTCACCCTTCATATTACCCTAAAAAAGCCATAGAACTCCTCAAACGAATCGGCTCCAAGCGGAACCAACCTCGTTCCCGCGCCCATCTTAAAATTGGATTCGCTTCAACTTTATTTTTTCTCTTAGCGAGAAAATTTAGTATTGATAGTAGATTTCCGGATCGTTAGCCAGATTCGAGATGGTCTCTTAATAACCATTAGTAGGGTATAACTAGCATTAAAAGATGAGAACGGATTTAAATGTGAGGAATCGAGGCGATCAAACATAGCACAGGAATGTTTCAATCGAGAGATAAGGTCCCACATAAAGTATTATAGTAATATAAGTTATTTACGGGATTGTTACCATGTACCTTGTTTTTAGCGAGTTTCCGATATTTCGGCACTGTTGCAAGCACCATGATCACGGAGTAACTGAAGTAATTGCGGGTACGCTGTTATTGGCAGACATACCGGTCTACCCTCCGACGAAGTCTTTTATTGCGTTCGATACCCGTACTACTGTTCACATTCTCATTATTCACTCGAAACTGTTCTCGACACACAACACGACACTTTTTTGATTATTTCCTGTTTTACACATACGGACCACAGGATTCCAGTCACTCGACAATTTAAACCCTTCCTCACGATTGAAATTTTTATGTTTTGTTATTTCAATCGCTTCCCTGACCAATCTTGGTATGTAGTGGCGTTCTGTCGAGATAATCCGTGGGTTATGAAACTCAATCCAGTAGTTAGGACCAGAATCAATCAAATGTTCCGCGATGGCTGATTTCTGCGTATCGTAAAAACTAGGTACATGGTAACTTAGATTAAAACAAAAAGCGTAGATACGGTACGCTCATACTTACATCAAACAAAAACTGATCCCAGGGCAGCGCGAACGGGACGGCGAGATCCGCGTCACTGCATTACCGAACCGAGCGAAACAGCACGATAAGTTTCAACGGCAGCGCGAACGAGACGGCGAGATCGCGTCACTGCATTACCGACCAATCACGCGACCAGTACTCGACGTCACTACCCAATAGGATTCAAAACAAACAGCAATTTGTATGACAAAATATATTTTATAGTACTTACGAATGAAAAGTGATGCCGTGGGTTTTATTTTTAGTTCTTGAGCAATTTGAGCAGTTTTTAAAAACACACTTAGGCATTTTTTTATCATATAAACACAAAATATTAGCAATATTTCTTTTTGGCGTTCACATGTACGTCGTTTGCATGTCAAGTTGTGACTAAAGCGATTAGGGTCGTGGACCACAATTCATGCGGATCACTTTTGTGAGGCTAGTGCCGTATCTACCCTTTTTGTTTTAATCTAAGGATGGTAACAATCCCGTAAATAACTTATATTACTATAATGTTAGTGACCATGAAAGTTTAAAACAATATAATACAAAGTACTATTTGCTTACTTTTGCATAACACTTTATTAGACACTCTCATACAACGAGTTGCTAAAAAGACCTACCTTCAATAAGTAAAAGAAGCTACATCACAAGTCTCCTGGGTAGATGACTTGCGTAGCTCCTATGTTAACGGAGACATACCAACCATTATTGCGTTGTATGAGAGCTTTTACGTTGAAAGAAGCAATGTGCAGGTCAGCAAGGAGAAGCTGGTGTGGTAGATAACATTGCTACACTAGCTATTATCGAGTCTGGACTCCATCGTTTCTAAACATCTAATGGGCTGGAGTAATTTGTCGGGTCTATTTTAATAAATTAAGTAGAAGCGATTTAACAGGCGTTTGCTTAAACTTACGGTATCACAACTGAAGTGCGAAAATGTGTTTCACGTTGCTTTAAGTCACACGATATTACTGTGCTCAAGTGACGTTGTGTAGGTTGGTCATTCTCACAACAAGGTGTTCTTCGTATAATTTCCGTCACGATTTTAAATTTTCATTAATTTCCTTGTTGACAATTAAACTTAATAAACACGTTAAACTTTATAAATTTGTGCATTTAGCACTTAAATTAACTACTTGGCTTTGAATTTATGAAAAGATATACTTTTGGGCGTGACGGAAATTAGATTCACATTGGCGGACTTTAGAGAATTGCTCAATAAATTATGAATCTCTGTTGAATAAGAAAAACATTGAAATTATCGTCATATAAAATCATTTTTCAGGCGTAAAACTAACCAGTTGTGTGAAATAAAAAAAAATACCTTTTGAACTTTGATCGTAGCTGTACGCGCACTTGCGCCATTTTATCTGGTTACCCAGAGGTAGTTAAGAAGGAATTATATCAACTAAAGGAGATTTTTGCTTTTCAATGACTTAGCAAACGCCCCTTTAGCCAATTGGGCTATAGAAAGAAAGATTATGCTTTGGTGGCATATTGGAAGTGTTCCAAAATTCTATTAGCTGCGAACTGGCTATCCGAGCAAATAGGCCTTCGGCTTCATCTATAAAGATATTTATGTGGCACCTGTACGGTGATGGAGCTGGAATATTCGGGAATAAAAACGCGAAGGACTAGTAGGTGGCCGCGACTTTGTCTGCGTGGGAAAATTCGTTTCCTATACAAACTTCCGTCCATATTTTCACTCCCTTCAAGGATGATATCTGGGATAAAAATTCTTTATTATTATGCCCTTTCTCGGGACTCAAACTATCTCTATACCAAATTTAATCTTAATCGGTTCTGCGGTTGATGCGTGAAGAGGTAACAGACGGGCAGATAGATGGACAGACACTTTTTCGCTTTTATTATATTTGTATGAAAGTAAAGATTATTGTTCACATGATGTTTTATCAATATTCGTCTTTTATTATTAAGAGCTAAAATGTGAAAGACATTTTTTGCAAAAAATTGTAATTTTTGAGCGCTACGTTTACCCCCTTAGAAAAGATTTTGGCTATTTCCAATAGAAGTAAACAATAGATTTATCCTTCCTTTTGTATGTTAATGTAGAATATTTGCAAACACTATTTTCCTTTTTTTGTACTGATCGTTCTACTGCAACTAGTTTACGGAAAAAAACGATAATATGCACAACTTCAAACGCCTCTATCTCTCAATAATATTCAATAAATTAGATCAAATTCATTATGCTACGACATCAGAAATATGTTTTTCTTGTAACATAATGTATTAGAATTTTGATTTTCTATCTCTTTAATTATCAAAAAAAAACATCTAACCTCCGTGAGTTCCCAAAAAATAATGCAGGTTTACCTCGTATTTTGATATTGAATTAAATGGAATTACTATCAAAAACTTTCATAAAACTAATCAACAATTAATGAACTACTGAAGTATGTATATATTTTTACAATTAGTTCATTAATAATTATTTTATAAGACTCGAAACATCACCCGTAAAATGCAATATATACTAGTGCAAATTTACCTACGCGCCGATCAGTACGGCAGCGGCGCAAAGGGCTCTTAGACTTTGTTTGGTTTTGACAAGGTCTGTCTTATATAAAAAGCTGCTTTTTCAAACCCTGGATAAAAATAATGACACATTGAAATGTTAAATTTTCTTAGGACGCTCTGTTTACTTTGTGATATTTCGTTAAACAGTAAGCTTCAAACAATATCCACGTATAAAATCTAAGTAACAAACGATTTAATAGAAAACTAAAGTGAGTACCTATAGTTAATAATACTGTTTTCAATCAACGAGTAACTTTGTATTTTATCTAGCTAGAAATAAGATTCGAAGCGGTTTTTTTTACGTTATAGGTGGCATACGAGCAGACGGCTCACCTGATGGTAAGTGATCACCGTCGCCCATGGACACTTGCAACACTAGGAGTATCACAAATGCGATGCCGGCCTTTAAGGACGGAGTACGCTCTTTTTTTGAAGGTTTTTGGGTCGTATTGGTCCGGAAACACTGCTGGCGACAATATATTCCACAGTTGTGTCGTACGTGGTAAAAAATTTCGACAAAAACGCATGATTGTGGATAGCCACGCATCAAGATGATGGGGATGAAATTTTTGTCGCGATGTACGATGGCGAAATGCAGCAGCTGGAATTAATCCGAACAATTCCTCAGAACACTCTCCGTGATAAATGCGATAGAAGATGCAGAGCGATGCTACATCCCTACGCAAAGCCAAAGGATCAAGCTGATCGGAAAGGTCCTGGTCGTCGACGATTCGAGCCGCTCGGCGCTGGATGCGATCTAAAGGAAGAAGCTGGTACTGGGGTGCCCCCGCCCAAAGATGAGAGCAGTACTCCATGTGAGGCCGAACCTGTGCCTTATAAAGTTGCAGTCGGTGGGCCGGTGTGAGGTACATTCTCGATCTATTGAGCACACCAAGCTTCTTAGAGGCCAATTTGGCCTTGCCCTCTAAATGATCCCGAAACTGCACGTCGCTCGATATGTCAACGCCAAGAATTCCAATAGTAGCTGAGCCAGTTAGAGGAGTGTTCTCAAAGAGAGGAGATACGACAAATGGTATTTTTTTTGCGGTGAACGCGCATACTTAAATAATAAAAATGGTTGATAAAAATGTACCTTTGTGATAGCTCGTTGTGATGCTACCTGTACCGCTTCTTATACTAGGGTTATAAGTCTAGTTAGTAAGTAATTAGTCAACCAAACGCACGAGTGACTGCTTGTAATGACTTTAATGTATGCACCGAACTAAGTAATAAGTGGTAATGATCCGGGAAGCTTTGGCTGTTCATAAGTGAGTTTAATATCACTTTGCCTCGCTATAACAACTCGGTAAACTGAATAATATCCTAACCGAGTTTTGACTACTGTAGATCTCGTCGACGCAGTGGTTAACTTGGAAGGTTTGCAATCATGGTTCGTTTGAAAGGACGTTTCAAATTCAATTTATTCTTATTGCAAATGCAGGTTATTGTTGTGTATAAACATACAATTTTTTTTCTTAGTTTTTCACGTAGTTTTAATGGGTTAATGCATGATTTAACATAAGAAGGAGATAGAAAGCCTCTCTGAGTTTGTTTCGCCGGTTCTTCTCAGAAAGGTCTCCCAATTTTGGAACCGGTGGTAGTTTACGATGGTTAGGGTCAAATAAATAAATTCAAAATTACAAAAAAGAATTTTAAATAAAGTACCTTATTAACTAAATTAACTAATAAATTCATAAAGACAATAAAATTTTAAAAGTCTTCCAATGAAATAACCGAACGCTTAAAAAAGTCTTTCGAAGGTAGCTCGACAAAATTAAATAAAAAATCATAATTCTGACGATGCAGACCTGAAAACGCTGCGAAACGTCAATAAATAAATAAAGTTTCATACAAATTATGTTTACTTCATCCATATTCTGTCTTGCTGACATGCAACGTCATTACATTTAGTTAACTATTATTTATATTAATCCAAATATGTCAAGTACGATGACATGATGCGATCTCATCATGCGATGAAATAAATCGTACAATGACTGAACAGCGGTGATCACGCGAGGCCCATTGTGCGATAATATATATATATTTAGTTCAAGTAACAAAGACTGCATAATGCATTAATTAACTATTTATTATTATTGATTTATAAAATTAAAATTATTTCTGATAATGTCAACCAACAGGCGATAAGCAACCATTAAAAAAAAACGTAGCCGCGTCGGTCCCTGAGATAGCCCAATTGGCGACACGTCATCTAATCCGAAGACAATGAAGTGCGTATGCGATCCTGAAACCTACTTCATTCTTTAAGCAGTGTTGCCCCTTGCTGCGCTTGTCCTGTGCCCCACGGGTTGATGTGCTCGTGCAATGACGCGCGCCCAATCAGGTAACTTATAAAAGATCGGTGTATTTTATTACATGATCGTACGGTAAAATCCATCGTACTTTCCCTATTAAACAATGCCTGTGCTCGTGTGACGGATTATAAATATATATAATATACAGGGTGGCCGGGGAGTTGACGTTCAAAAGTAAAATTCCGCCCTCCCACAGAAATACACAATCTACATCTGCGCAAAGAAATATGTTTTAGGTGCCTTAAAGGTTTCACGGTTATTTTTCGCAGTGGTTTCAGCTTCGCGAATTTTTGCTCTCAGTTCTTCTTCACTCGAAGCTTCTCTGGCGTACGCAATTTCTTTAAAGTAGCCCCAGACAAAAAATCAATAGGGTTGAGGTAAGGCGAGCGTGGTGGGCAGGCAATTGGCCCTCGTCGTCCGATCCACCTGTTGGGTAGGTCTGGTCTAAATGGCGACACATACAAAAGTTTTTTAGAAGACAATTTTTTAGAAGAATATTACTGGAAGATGTAAATCTTGAATGTAGATGATGTATTTCTGTGGGAGGGCGGAATTTTGAAAATTTGCTTTAAATAAATGTATTTAGTTAATAATTAACTGCGTTTTACTCAAATCCATCATAACTGAGAGAAAGGCAAAGATTTAAATAAAAGAAAATAATTATTTTTTTTCCTTGAAAAATGCCTTAGTTTATTTTGAAGGTCAATTATAGAAAATAAACCCCATTAACCCTATCTTTATTTGACCTTGTTTTAAAGTTTAATGTTTTAGAAAGTTTCTAAAAGCACTTTGAACTCCAAATCCACCCATTTACATTTTTTTTTGATACTTTGAAAATTTGTGTGTACTGAGCTCAAATCGTAATTTTGAACTTTCGAACAAATTCTAAGTGAATTCTGCAATGCCTAGATAAACCATAAGTTTTAGGATGATAGGTTAAACTATGTTAGTCAGTTATTACAAAAAAAACTGAACCAGAAACGTCCAACAGAATGAGAAAAAAATCGAAAATCGATGTTAGGTGAAAATTACGAAAAAAACTTTAAAAAAATTATAACTCGAAAAGTACGCAAAATCGTGGAACATACATGGGGGTGATTTGGATACTCCTCATCATAAAGTATCTAAATTTTACTTTTGAACGTCAACTCCCCGGCCACCCTGTATATAATTGTAGACACACCATTCTTTCCCAGTGGACACTTTGGGCAAGTGCCCAGGGCTCCGCGATCGATAGGGGGCCCCCTCAGATCAAATACAAAGTCCCTAGTTCCTGTTAAATCACTGATATAGCCTATCATGTCCAGGGCCTCCAATAGTTCAAAGACGACACTGATTGTCGGACACTTTTGAAGAAATCTGTACGTTTTAAAATCATCGCACGGCCAGAACGCATCGTGTCATTGTACGATAGTTGCCAATTAAAACGACACCTCAATCTTGTACGGCTAATAATCTTCCTAAAAGTTGAATAAGCACAAATGTAACGCAAAGCTAAATTAATAATTCTAACCGCAAATTCTACGCAGTTCTAACAATATGTCAACATAATTTGCCAACTTTGAGTTTTAATTTTTATTATTTTTAAAGCATGTAACTGCTTGATGTTTAAATCTAAAGAAAATATAACTAGAAAAAATTCCACGCGGACCAGGCAGCAGACGGGACTCGAACCCGCACCCTTCGCAATCCGGGCGAATGCACTGACCAATTATGCTACCGCGGCCCTCACGGACCGCGTCGAAATTCTTTCTAGCTATTCTTAAGCTGCAAGGCAGCGCCATCTCTTCGCATTATAGGTAAACCCACAATGTCAAATGAATACTTTTACAAGTATTAAACATTTGAAAGAAGAAATAGCAATTATAGTTATAATTTTTATTATTTTTAAAGCATGTAACTGCTTGATGTTTAAATCTAAAGAAAATATAACTAGAAAAAATTCCACGCGGACCAGGCAGCAGACGGGACTCGAACCCGCACCCTTCGCAATCCGGGCGAATGCACTGACCAATTATGCTACCGCGGCCCTCACGGACCGCGTCGAAATTCTTTCTAGCTATTCTTAAGCTGCAAGGCAGCGCCATCTCTTCGCATTATAGGTAAACCCACAATGTCAAATGAATACTTTTACAAGTATTAAACATTTGAAAGAAGAAATAGCAATTATAGTTATAATTTTTATTATTTTTAAAGCATGTAACTGCTTGATGTTTAAATCTAAAGAAAATATAACTAGAAAAAATTCCACGCGGACCAGGCAGCAGACGGGACTCGAACCCGCACCCTTCGCAATCCGGGCGAATGCACTGACCAATTATGCTACCGCGGCCCTCACGGACCGCGTCGAAATTCTTTCTAGCTATTCTTAAGCTGCAAGGCAGCGCCATCTCTTCGCATTATAGGTAAACCCACAATGTCAAATGAATACTTTTACAAGTATTAAACATTTGAAAGAAGAAATAGCAATTATAGTTATAATTTTTATTATTTTTAAAGCATGTAACTGCTTGATGTTTAAATCTAAAGAAAATATAACTAGAAAAAATTCCACGCGGACCAGGCAGCAGACGGGACTCGAACCCGCACCCTTCGCAATCCGGGCGAATGCACTGACCAATTATGCTACCGCGGCCCTCACGGACCGCGTCGAAATTCTTTCTAGCTATTCTTAAGCTGCAAGGCAGCGCCATCTCTTCGCATTATAGGTAAACCCACAATGTCAAATGAATACTTTTACAAGTATTAAACATTTGAAAGAAGAAATAGCAATTATAGTTATAATTTTTATTATTTTTAAAGCATGTAACTGCTTGATGTTTAAATCTAAAGAAAATATAACTAGAAAAAATTCCACGCGGACCAGGCAGCAGACGGGACTCGAACCCGCACCCTTCGCAATCCGGGCGAATGCACTGACCAATTATGCTACCGCGGCCCTCACGGACCGCGTCGAAATTCTTTCTAGCTATTCTTAAGCTGCAAGGCAGCGCCATCTCTTCGCATTATAGGTAAACCCACAATGTCAAATGAATACTTTTACAAGTATTAAACATTTGAAAGAAGAAATAGCAATTATAGTTATAATTTTTATTATTTTTAAAGCATGTAACTGCTTGATGTTTAAATCTAAAGAAAATATAACTAGAAAAAATTCCTGAAAATGCGCTGCCTTGCAGCTTAAGAATAGCTAGAAAGAATTTCGACGCGGTCCGTGAGGGCCGCGGTAGCATAATTGGTCAGTGCATTCGCCCGGATTGCGAAGGGTGCGGGTTCGAGTCCCGTCTGCTGCCTGGTCCGCGTGGAATTTTTTCTAGTTATATTTTCTTTAGATTTAAACATCAAGCAGTTACATGCTCTAAAAATAATAAAAATTATAACTATAATTGCTATTTCTTCTTTCAAATGTTTAATACTTGTAAAAGTATTCATTTGACATTGTGGGTTTACCTATAATGCGAAGAGATGGCGCTGCCTTGCAGCTTAAGAATAGCTAGAAAGAATTTCGACGCGGTCCGTGAGGGCCGCGGTAGCATAATTGGTCAGTGCATTCGCCCGGATTGCGAAGGGTGCGGGTTCGAGTCCCGTCTGCTGCCTGGTCCGCGTGGAATTTTTTCTAGTTATATTTTCTTTAGATTTAAACATCAAGCAGTTACATGCTTTAAAAATAATAAAAATTATAACTATAATTGCTATTTCTTCTTTCAAATGTTTAATACTTGTAAAAGTATTCATTTGACATTGTGGGTTTACCTATAATGCGAAGAGATGGCGCTGCCTTGCAGCTTAAGAATAGCTAGAAAGAATTTCGACGCGGTCCGTGAGGGCCGCGGTAGCATAATTGGTCAGTGCATTCGCCCGGATTGCGAAGGGTGCGGGTTCGAGTCCCGTCTGCTGCCTGGTCCGCGTGGAATTTTTTCTAGTTATATTTTCTTTAGATTTAAACATCAAGCAGTTACATGCTTTAAAAATAATAAAAATTATAACTATAATTGCTATTTCTTCTTTCAAATGTTTAATACTTGTAAAAGTATTCATTTGACATTGTGGGTTTACCTATAATGCGAAGAGATGGCGCTGCCTTGCAGCTTAAGAATAGCTAGAAAGAATTTCGACGCGGTCCGTGAGGGCCGCGGTAGCATAATTGGTCAGTGCATTCGCCCGGATTGCGAAGGGTGCGGGTTCGAGTCCCGTCTGCTGCCTGGTCCGCGTGGAATTTTTTCTAGTTATATTTTCTTTAGATTTAAACATCAAGCAGTTACATGCTTTAAAAATAATAAAAATTATAACTATAATTGCTATTTCTTCTTTCAAATGTTTAATACTTGTAAAAGTATTCATTTGACATTGTGGGTTTACCTATAATGCGAAGAGATGGCGCTGCCTTGCAGCTTAAGAATAGCTAGAAAGAATTTCGACGCGGTCCGTGAGGGCCGCGGTAGCATAATTGGTCAGTGCATTCGCCCGGATTGCGAAGGGTGCGGGTTCGAGTCCCGTCTGCTGCCTGGTCCGCGTGGAATTTTTTCTAGTTATATTTTCTTTAGATTTAAACATCAAGCAGTTACATGCTTTAAAAATAATAAAAATTATAACTATAATTGCTATTTCTTCTTTCAAATGTTTAATACTTGTAAAAGTATTCATTTGACATTGTGGGTTTACCTATAATGCGAAGAGATGGCGCTGCCTTGCAGCTTAAGAATAGCTAGAAAGAATTTCGACGCGGTCCGTGAGGGCCGCGGTAGCATAATTGGTCAGTGCATTCGCCCGGATTGCGAAGGGTGCGGGTTCGAGTCCCGTCTGCTGCCTGGTCCGCGTGGAATTTTTTCTAGTTATATTTTCTTTAGATTTAAACATCAAGCAGTTACATGCTTTAAAAATAATAAAAATTATAACTATAATTGCTATTTCTTCTTTCAAATGTTTAATACTTGTAAAAGTATTCATTTGACATTGTGGGTTTACCTATAATGCGAAGAGATGGCGCTGCCTTGCAGCTTAAGAATAGCTAGAAAGAATTTCGACGCGGTCCGTGAGGGCCGCGGTAGCATAATTGGTCAGTGCATTCGCCCGGATTGCGAAGGGTGCGGGTTCGAGTCCCGTCTGCTGCCTGGTCCGCGTGGAATTTTTTCTAGTTATATTTTCTTTAGATTTAAACATCAAGCAGTTACATGCTTTAAAAATAATAAAAATTATAACTATAATTGCTATTTCTTCTTTCAAATGTTTAATACTTGTAAAAGTATTCATTTGACATTGTGGGTTTACCTATAATGCGAAGAGATGGCGCTGCCTTGCAGCTTAAGAATAGCTAGAAAGAATTTCGACGCGGTCCGTGAGGGCCGCGGTAGCATAATTGGTCAGTGCATTCGCCCGGATTGCGAAGGGTGCGGGTTCGAGTCCCGTCTGCTGCCTGGTCCGCGTGGAATTTTTTCTAGTTATATTTTCTTTAGATTTAAACTTTGAGTTTGTTAATTAGTTTGTTAACTGCGTTCGTTGGTTCGAGAGCATGGTTGTCGTCGCGATTCGATGTAGATTTGATTTCGATTTGAGAACGGCCCTTTGATGGTACCGCTATGGGTACCTAGTTATTGGTTAACTTGCTTGCTTAATGTGTGTTGGTATAACAAAATATGATTATAATATACTAGCGGCCGAACGCGACTTGGTCCTTTATGAATTCCCCAGGAACCTAACATTTTTTCAGGATAAAAATCATCCTTTGTGTCAATCCAGGTAATAAACTGTATGTGTCCCAAATTTAATTCAAAGTCGTTCAACTTTTTTCCGTTTTAATCCCCCGAAATTTCATTGTCAAATGTGTACTGATTTTGAGTTTTCGTTACGTACTTTGTGGCGCCGCTGTTCAAGTTTCCATAGAAAATTTGACATTAACTTTTCGCACTCGAAAACTATTTGAATCGATAATGGTTCGTGCTAAGGGCACAGAAGTACCTACATATTAAATGACTATAGTGCGGCCAACAAAAAAATAAGCGTTCCTGACATGATCTGTCAGGAACTCCTTAAGTTCAGTTCCTTAAGTTGATAGAATGAACTACACTTTCAACCGAATTAACTAGTTAGTATGCTAACGCGATCTGATCACAACTGCTTAGGTATTTTCCTGGGGATTTTGTGAAAACGCAGATAATTAGACGATGGCGATGACATTGCTCAATCCGCGCTACGCTGGCTGCTACCTCGCTCGCTCCGCTTCCTGAGGCGACTCGCATTCTCGCAAAAATCCTATCTTTTTTCAGTTAGGTTGAGAAATGTTATCGCCATTGTCTCAGATTACAGAACGAGAGAGTACACGCAATGAGTGCCACCAAAGCTATTTGCTTTGGTGGCACTCATTGAAAACGAAACCAAAAGTAAATGCATTTTTGTCTTTGTGAACAGTTTTTACGATGTATGAATAGGGTTGCAACGATATATCGGAATATCGATAATATCGAGACCAAAATATCGATACATATATATATCGATATTTAAAATTCACTGATATCGGTAATATCGATATCGGAAATTCCAAAATATCGATATTTCGTAGACTAAATTTCAACACAATAATATCAATTAATTTACCAGCTATGACAATCTAAATCGAATAATATCGAAATAACTATTACTTTAAAATCGCAAGAGCTTATAGATGTATTAAAAAAATCTTGAACCCCAAGAACTATACTAAACTGGTGTGGATTCTGGCAGGATTCTCTAAACCTAAAATTAAATATGACAAAAGTGTATCCTTGTCATTATCTATATAGAATGAAAAGGAGAGACTGATGTTAAATTTAGTTTTAAGTTTAGATAATCATGCCAGAATCGACACCAACATATATAGGTATAATTGTATACCTAATGGTAACTCATGCACTAAAATAAAATCCTTGCCCCTCTTTCTAGATAATTGTCAACTACTGATTAATTGAAATTTAATATCATAGTAATATAACACAAAATAAATTTAAGAATCTTATACAAATCGTAATTTTTTTAAGCTCGCCAAGTCAAGAAAGTAAGATAGGTATAGTAATTTTGGAAGCTTTGGGCTTACCCTATTCTGAAGCCATGGGCACGCCCCTGATGTATGGGAGACTAAGCAATTTGCGTATTTGATGTGCGCTAAAAAACCGACATAGCTTGAAAAAGCACGAATGTAGTAAACTTATAGAAGGCATTCGCAAATGTCGTCCCACATATGCGGGTTGGCGCATTCGTGCTAACGAATGTGAGTGATTTGATCAGGATAATAATTTTAATATTTTGGTTTCCTGTCGTGGCTGAAACACAAACCGTGCGAGCCAATAAAAAAAAATCCTGCTTGGCGCGATTTCATCAAGCGTGTTTAACGAAAAAGCTGGCTCAATGCATTTTGCGAGAAACTCGCCAACAAACATATGAATGTGTCACACTCACCCCGTATTCTAATGTCAATAAAAAATAAAAAGGAAAAAATATCGATATATCGATAATATCGCGTTAAGCTGGTCGATATATCGGATATCGATATTTTCCTGACTTCGATATAAATATCGATATAAATATCGATATAAATGTCGATATTACAAAAGACTTTGCATCCCTATGTATGAAAAAGGCGACGCAGTTTTGATAAAAACTTAATATTCACGGGACGTATTCACAACACGATGCGTTGTGGTGTACTAACGAGAATTTGGTGTACTAACGGAGGAGCTCGAAGGCGCAGGTGGTTAGCGCGTTCGGCTGCGATAGTTGAAGTTAAGCAACTTTCGCAGTGGTCGGTCATTGGATGGGTGACCAAAATCTTCTATCTCGAGTTCCTCCGTGCATCGGAAGGCACGTTAAGCCGTTGGTCCCGGTTGCATCTGCAGTTGTTAGCACCCGCCAATCCGCATTGGACCCGCGTGGTGGGTCATGGCCCAATCTCCCTATTCCATCCATAGGGAAGGCCGTTGCCCCAGCAGTGGGGACATTAATAGGCTGATGATGATAATGATGAACGAGAATTTATTGATAGTCGCTTTTGATTCCGTATTTGCTATGGTGCCACGCATTGCGTGTTCCATGCACTCCATCTGCCTATCTCTTATCTATTAGACAAGTCCGTCTGTCTGTGGTGCTCTTTCACCGGCCAAACCGTAAGAGATAGATAAAGAGAATATTTAAGTTATAAGTTAATAATAGTCTGATAAGACTACAAACCGGATTTGAGTAACGTAGCACTTCCGGTTTTCGAGAAATCAGGTTTTGGTGAACATTTGGTTCACTGGTTTGCTAGTTGTTCTGTAATTTGAAGTCATTGTCTAATTATTCATGTTCCTTTTCGCTTCCGCAAAATCCATAGAATTTTGATGAAAATTAGATTTATCAATCATCCTGCGACATATCTACAGCCAACGAAAACCCATCAAAGGCTTCAGTTTGTATCTACCCGATTCGAGACCAGTATTTGCTTACCTACGCTAAGTAATTACGTCACCGTGTAAATAATTACGATTCGAATGGGAATACCTCCGAACCGGTGTTAATATTAAGGTGTAGGTAAAGTTTGTTTGGAAGCCAATTACAGATATTGGAGGTTTGCTCCTGTGTACAAAATACAAACATAATACAAAATTAGTTTATTTCAGTAACTTAGCCTATTACAATGTATGAGTATAGTACATCCTTTTAAGCAGTAAAATTGCTTGTGTTAGGATGCACCGCTCTTCCATAGCTTGGTTACAATAGGCCAATTAACAATCCGCCATATATGTATTTATATTATTATATAGTTTAAATATTTTTTATTTTTCAAAATGATTTCAAAACAATAAAATAAACCAACAAAGATTACAGACTAATTTCTTGGGTACAAGCATATTAGGCTGAGAACGTGTGTTGTGAGTGTGCGTGTGTGTATAAGTGTGTGTGTATACATGTATAGTGTGTAGTACCTATGTGTGTAGAGAGGTTTTAACGAGTTACTATTGTATTTTATACCCCACGACATTTCGTATCGAGAGTTTACATTTTACATACCTATAACCCCACTAAATAAATAATTCAACTTCTGTATAACTTTTAGTTTTTAGCCATTCTGTTAATGTAGTTTTGCATCTTTTGTAAGTTAGAGGGTAAGTATTGAGTTCTTTATTCATTTTATTATATAATAAAGTAGATCTCCATGCTAATTGCCTTTGTGCAAATATTGATTTGACTTGAGTATGTGTTACAATATTGTGTTTCTTTATAGTTTTGCTAGAGCTTGTTTTGTATGAGATGGATTTGTGTATTCTTAGTACTGTGTTCAAGACATAGAGCTTTCTCACCGATAGAAGTCCAGTAAAATTGTAAAGTATTTCTGTTGAGAAATCACGGGGCTTGAAATATACTCATATTTATTGATACAATATTAGATTTTCAGATGTATGTAAGTGCTGTACTTACATTCGAACAAGTTCATCATAATAATCAGCCTATTAATATTTTTGAAGTTAAAATTCTTAAGGCACGCCTGACTTGTGGGGTAAACTGGCGAATGCGTTACGAGTTACGCGTTACGATTAGTGTCACCGGTAACTCATCGGTAAAACATGAACTATTTAGGCATGCTTGACTTGGGGGTAAACTGGCGAATGAAAATCTTCTTTCGGATTTTTTTTTTACCGTAGAAGTGAGATACAACAAACAAAATGATAAGTTGTACGCTCACAGTAGTGAAGAAGCGAGCAACCGTATTCCGCGTGTCCAACGAGGTCATTTTCCATCCTCGCTCATGGTATGGTTGGGAGTTTCTTATTGGGGCTTAACAGAGGTACATTTTTGTGAGAAAGGTGTAAAAACGAATGCAGTTGTGTATCAAAATACAGTAATCCTGACTAACCTAGTGGAACCTGTTTCTCATACCATGTTAAATAACAGGCACTGGATATCCCAACAAGATTCTGTGCCAGCTCATAGAGCGAAGAGCACACAAGAATGGCTGGCGGCGCGTGAAATCGACTTCATCCGGCATGAAGACTGGCCCTCCTCCAGTCCAGATTTGAGTCCGTTAGATTACAAGGTATGGCAACACTTGGAGGAAAAGTCGTGCTCAAAGTCACATCCCAATTTGGAGTCACTCGTCTTGAGTGACTCCAAATTCCTGTGAATCCTTGATAAAGGCAGCCGCCGATATTGACATGGACCTCATTCGTGCTGCGCTAAACGACTAAGCGCGCAGATTGAAGGCCTGTATTCAAAATCACGGAGGTCATTTTGAATAAACTTTAGTGTCATAATAATTTATGTTTTGTTAAGTTCATTTTAGTATATAAATGGTTACATAATGATTAAACTTGTTTCAATTATTTTATATTAAACATGTGACAGAATTTATGACCTGACTGGGTATATACATACAGATGGAGCTAAAGAAGTTTCTCTTCGATCGTGTGGTCATAAGCACACTCGCTTTTTTTGTAACTTTCTTGGTCACTATCATTATAGTAATCAATATCGGAAACTCGCTAAAAACAAGGTACGTGCACTAATGTCTCTTTGGCGACCTCCGTGGCCGAGTGGTATGTACACCGGGTTTCATGGTGTCGCCGGTGGGGGCAGATGTTTGTGTGATGAATGCGAGCATTTGTACTCCAGTCATGGATATTTAATACGTATTTCTATATAAATATACTTATATATGTACAGTATATCTATCGATCCGTTACCCTAGCATCCCATAACACAAGCCTTACAGTGCTTACTCTGGAACTAGGCTAATTGGTGTGAGTGTTAGAATTATTTATTTACTTATTTTATTATTATTTACTTACCATGCCCATATTTACTATCAGAATCTATAACGGGCCAAGGTTTTTGAATTTTAAAAGTTGATTCTCTCCCCCCCCCCCCTACAATTAATGTATGAAAACTAAATAATATAGCTCTGTAACGATGCTCAATGAACGATAGCACAGCCTCCAACCCAGCAGCAGAGTAAAATACGCCCTTTACTTGAGTTTGCTGCAAAGTAAATAGGTATTAGATAGAGAAATTATTTAATGTACACCCAGAAAAAAATACAAAAAAAGAAAACAATAACATAATGTGAGCAAAGGCTTTAAGCGATCTCTTTCAGACAACCTGTGAGGTAAAAGATAGTTAAACCAAGAGGAAGTAGTACTTACTATCAGCTTGAAGGTAGCCCTGCATAAGACCGAGGCCCTTTTGTTTCACGGGCCTCGCAGGGGAGCACCACCAGGTACCGAGATTATGGTCGCCGGTGTTAAAGTGCCACTGCTGCGACACCTAAAGTATTTAGGTTTGGTCATTGATGGAAGGTGGGGGTTTGACGAGCATTTCCGTCGCCTCGAACCCCGTCTCCTGGGTGCTGCCGATGCGCTTGGGCGTCTTCTCCCGAACGTCGGGGGCCCGAGTGCAACAGTCCGCCGTCTCTACGCGGGCATAGTGCGCAGTATGGCGCTATATGGCGCTCCGGTGTGGGCAGACGCTCTCAGCCCACGCGCCGTTGCGTCCCTTCATAGGGCACAACGCGCCATGGCTTTGAGAGCTATAAGAGCGTATAGAACGGTGTCCCACACCGCAGCATGCATAATTGCAGGCACTGCCCCGTGGGAAATTTCAGCCCACGTTCTGGCGGCTGCCTACCGCGTCAGAATAGACGCGCAGCATGATGACCGGCGCCTGGCGCCGAGGGAGAGGGCCTCTGCTTTGGAGGAGGCGCAAATCGAGGCGTTCCGCACGTGGTTCGAGGAGCTCGAAGAGCAAAGGGGTTCGGCCTCGGTCTCTGGCACGTTGTCCAGGACCTTGGAGGCCATGCACCCCTTTCTCACCACGTGGGCGGACCGGCGCCACGGGTCATTGTCGTGCCACTTGGTGCAGATCCTTAGCGGCCACGGTTCTTTCGGCCGCTACCTGCACCGTATCGGCAGGGAGCCGACCCCTCAGTGCCACCACTGTGACGCGGCTGAAGACACGGCACAGCACACATTCGAGGTGTGCCCGGGCTTCTCCCAGCGGCGGCAAGAATTTACCGCCATCATAGGCGAGGATCTCTCCCTCCAAAACGTGGTCTGCGTCATGTTGGAGGGGGAGGAGATGTGGGACGCGGTGAACTCCTTCTGTGTCGACGTTATGACGCAGAAGGAGGACGCGGAGAGGGCCCGGGAAGAAGACCCAGAGGCCGCTCCTTGCCGCCGCCGAAGGTTAGGGCGGAGGAGGCGGACGTACGCCCGCCTACTTCCTCCTGTCGGCAACCAGCGGGGTCCAGGCCCGGGAAGCCCGGGCCCTGCATTGCACCGGTTGCCGCCAGTCGCTGATCCCCTGGATGCCCCGGGGGATCACCGGCCCTCCCATTTTGGGGGGGTGAGTGGGGCTCGCCATAGGCGAGCAGACGCCGACGAGGTCGTGGATGTGTTCTCGCGAGTTCCCATGACCTTGTCCGGCAGCGACGCGTCCCTTCCCGACGTGTCCTCTTCGTCAGAAGACGATGAGGATGCGGCGGTGATGGACGTGCTCGCGCCAAGGCGTATATGAGGGGCATCGGTGGGTTTTAGTCGGTAGGCCGCGGAACGGCACCTTCTGGAGGGCATTCTGTCTGCCCCCAGAAGCCGCGGAGAGTCCGACATAACCCCGTGCATCCCAAAGCACGGGGTATGCGTAAAGCATTTCCCACCGTTAAAAAAAAAAAAAAAAAAAAAAAAAAAAAAAAAAAAAAAAAGTACTTACTATCAGCAGTCAGCAAGATAAAACAAAGAAATATATATTTATTACACTTGAACATGTAAAGATTATAAATGAATAAATAAAATATACCTCAAATATATACATATATACCTACTATATATACACATACATATAATGCATTGTTATATATTTATAGATACAGCAGACTAGCATTTAAGTAGGAGAAAATCATGTGGAACATTTAAAAAAATGACAATTGACTTTGCGTGACGGATCCCAGGAAGCTTGTTTCAAAGTTGTGCAGCTTTAATCGTAAAGCAGTAAACACCGCATCAGTTGGGACAAATTTAATAAAAATAGCTGCATTCTTCTCTGTAATGAAAGTATTAGCATCAGACCTCCAAAATAGTCTCGCGTAGTACGCGAACGAACTAGGTCGTAAGAGCGCTCCCACGGGTGAACTACTCGAACTAGTTCCCTCATTCCCCGTTCCATAGTTCATTAGTTCGCGTTCGTAACCGAATGAGCGAGTGGCATTAACCGAACGTATGCCGTTACGAAACTCATCATACACACACGGGTAAAATTTGGAGAGTTTTTCGAGGCCGGCTCTGTGTTTGACACACAGTTTATAATTAAATAAGTCTTCAAACAACAATAACTTCTACAGACGTACTTGAAAAAGGTGAAATATTAAGTAACATATTTTTATCACTACTTCTATTCGAACGGAGGTTTTTTGCTGTTTTAAAAGTACAAAATTATAAGTAAAAGTACAGCATTCGATAATCTTGTCACATTCGGCCAGAGCAGTATCAAAACGAACGTATGATCTGCCGTTCACTGATTCGAGGTGGGAGCTGACGAACTAGAAGAGCGAACTAGTTCTTTTAGGGTCGGCGAACTAAGCGGAGCGATCTTAGTTGAGAACTACTATGCCCAAGACTACTCCAAAGAGTTCTCATTCTAAGGCCGGGACTCCACCAAAGCAGAGATGTGTGCGGTGTGCTGTGTGCTGTGCGAGAAGAGATGTTTTTCAGCACGGGGGACTCAACCAAAGCGGAGATTTGTGCGGTGTGCTGTGGGCTATGCGAGAAGAGATGTTTTTCAGCTCGGGTGCGAAGCGTTGAGTGCTCAGCGGGGCTCTGCGGGATGCTGGCGGCCGAGAAGGGGAAGGGTGACAACGCTCACTACACGCCGCTCACATCTCTCGTCTCCACTGCGCGTCGTCCGTGCACAAATCACATCTCCGCTTCCATCAAGCCATACAAATATTACACATCTACACACAGCGATCTCCACTGAAGCTGAGCTGAGAGTTGTGTGAATAACACAATTCTATTGGTTGTATAAAAAACATCTCCTCTCCGCTAGTGTCGTCTCCGCTTTGGTGGAGTCCCGGTCTAAATCCGTCGTTTCAAAGGGGTCGCGCGCGGCTGTTTGCTCGGCTCGTCCAGGGGTGAATACACTTGTGAATGGCGCGCCGTCTCGCACACAAACACCGTTTGAGATGTGTTTGCCAACGCTAATGCGATGCCACGTTGAAGACTTTGTCTTAACTACGAGTAGAACCTATGGGACGACGTACAAAAACCTAATATCTGTTTACAATGAGAGCACTGTTTGGGTTTAAATTTACGTGGGTTTACGTGAGTTCTTTTCAGTTTGGAGAAAGAATGGAGAAAGAATATAGAGAGAGAACACAAACCGACTTGAAGTTTTTTATAGGAGGCGCTACAAAATTACCCCATCTCACAGGTGGAGTCCAGTCGCGAGGATAGATGATGCGGCAGGAGGGTACCACTCCAGTCATCCTCACCTTGCCGGCATTTATACATTACACAGATAATCTGGTGAGAACAGGATGGCTGGTACAGTTCCTACCTATAAACTAGTTATTTTCGGAATTGTACTTCTTCAATACTTTTAATACGGCACAGCAGAAGTCCGCACCCTCCACCTGAAGTTCAGTGAAAGTAAAGTTCAGTTGTGGAAATAGCTACCGTTTCAGTTATCATCATCTTCAGCCTATTAATGTCCCTACTGCTGGGGCACAAACTTTCGCTTTGGATGGAATGGGGAGATTGGGCCATGACCCACCACGCGGGTCTAGTGTGGATTAGTGAGCGCTAACGACTACATGCAGCCGGGACCAACGACTTAACGTGCCTTCCGAAGCACGGTGGAGCTCGAGTTAGTAAATTTTGGTCACCCATCTAAATACCGACCACTGCGAGTGCTGCTTAACTTCGACGATCGCAGCCGAACGTGCTAACCACTTGTGCCATCGAACTCCTCTGTCCTCCTCACCTTTCTTTCAGTTATCCTCACTTGACCCTAAACCCAATGCCTATCCCGTGGTACGGTTAAAAGTGTTATATATCTGTGGCTTCCGCAATAGGATAAGACCACCCGTAGGATAAGAGTGCGAAGACCCGGTCTACATACGACACGCTATACCAGGTACAGGTACGTACTTGGGCGTTTTTCCTCGCCCCCCACGACAACGGCTAACTAGAGCCGAGGTCCGAGTCTCAGAGACGCCCTCTAGTTGAGCCGACCCCCTCAGGTTCGAGTGGTCTAGAGGCTGCAGACGGAGAGGAGACTCCCCCCCGTGGGGAGACGCCATCTGCCTTGAATACCTCTAGAGGCACTCGCCAATTCTCGGCTTGAGGTCCCCTTAGGATCTCGCCGTCCCCAAACCCGGTGACGCTGTAAAGGTCATCTGCGAACCAACAGCATAGACACTCAAAAAAAATGGATATTACTATGAAAACCTTCACTATGTTGTCGTCTTCGGTAAGGTAAAAAGGTTTAAAATAAACTCTTTAATAATTTGGTTGTGCTTTTGAAAAAAACACGAAGAAGTCTTTAAGGCTTAGCCCTCCCGTTGTCCCGTAAGAAACGGACCGTAGTAGAGCGTAAATGTTTTACAGTCCCATAAAAGGGAGCTCTCACATAATAAACAAGTAGTATCCTTGTCTATTACGGGTCGGGGCATTATTACAGTCTATGTTTCGAGATCTGCAATCCCTCCCCTTTGTTAAAATGGAATCGTAACTCAAGCTGAATATGAATATTCCATGTCACCATGGGCGGTCCAAAATGTTATAGGGGGCATACGAGCAGACGGCTCACTTGATGGTAAGTGATCACCGTCGCCCATGGACACTAGCAACACCAGGAGTATCACAAATGCGATGCCGGCCTTTAAGGAAGGAGTACGCTCTTTTTTTGAAGGTTTTTGGGTCGTATTGGTCCGGAAACACTGCTGTTAACAAAAAAAAATATGTGGAGATGGTAACAAAAAACGTCTGCAACAATTTAAAAGGGCCTAGTACTTTTTTAGAGATGGGTGCGACAAATGACAACCCGTCCGATTGGCATTGTGGGTTACCTACAATGCGAAGAGATGGCGTTGCCTTGCAGCTTAAGAAAGGCTAGAAAGAATTCGACACAGTCATCAGGGCCGCGGTAGCATAATGGTCAGTTCATTGCCCGGATAGCGAAGGGTGTGGGTTCAAGTTCCGTCTGCTGCCTGGTCCGCCTGGTTTTTTTTCTAGTAATATTTTCTTGAGATTTAAACATCGAGCAGTGACATGCCAAAAAAAAAATTATAACCTACCTGATATTAAATACCAGAGGAGTCCAGACGCGAAAATAGCTCGTAAAGCAGTTCTATCTGCCACACCAGCCACCCTCATCCTGTCGGCCATTTTGCTTTTTCACACCTGCGCAAGTATTCCATTTGCGGATAGTGCGACAAAGAAAAGAGTGACAATTTTCTTTGTTCATGAACTAGGACTCAATTATGACTCATCGTCATTATCATCATCAGCCTATTAATATCCCCACTGCTGGGGCACAAACCTTCGCTTTCGGTTGGAATAGGGAGTTTGGACCATGACCCACCACGCGGGCCCAGTGTGGATTGGTGGGTGCTAACGACTGCAGATGCAGGCGGAACCACCGGCTTAACGTGCCTTCCGAAGCACGGAAGAATAAACAACTCAAGATACTAAATTTTTGGTCACCCATCCAATGACCGACCACTGCGAAAGTTGCTTAACTTCAAGGATCGCAGCCGAACGCGCTCACCACTTGCTCCATCGAGCTCCTCACTCCTCCTCTTTCTTTTGATTATGACACACCATTGTCATAATCAAGAGATTTTTAATCAACAACGCCCTGCATACAAAACGTTTATGGTTAAATTAAACAATTGCCGCTCGCTACTGCGGAGATATGCGCGATAAAAACCTACTATGACTACACTTAGGTTATAAGCAATTCTTTGAACAACCACACTTTTGTTATCTCATCCTATTACAGAGAATGGGATGGATAATTACAGTGGTGGATAATTGTCGCGTTCGCGTTTTGCTGATGAAGAGTGTGCCACGAAAATTACTCAGGGTTTTACACGGGTTGTAGTGATGCGCGGTTGACGCAAAATAAATCTGAAATCGAGTCGTTTATTTGGACGAATGATCACTTGCCATTACAGCAAACTAGCAAACCAGTGAACCAAATGTTCACCAAAACCTGATTTAAAAAAAAATGTATTTAATTAATTGAGAACTTCGAAGATTTTGTGTGGTTTCGTTTGAAATTCGTGATTTCTCGAAAACCGGAAGTGCTACGTTACTCAAATCCGGTTTGTAGTCTTATCAGAGTATTCTTAACTTATAACTTAAACATTCTCTTTATCTATCTCTTACGGTTTGGCCGCTGAAACAGCACCACAGACGGACGGACGGACGGACTTGTCTAATAGATAAGAGATGACATATCACGCCAAAAATATGAAAGTTTGTCCGACTGATTATGGATAAACTGTTTTTTGTTTGGCGTAGCGCACACCGGAAGAGGCGCGGCGAAGATGTTACGCGCGTCGATTCCGAACGCGGCTAAAAGCGATAGTGAGATGTTAAGAGAGATATTTGAGAAATAGGTATTTGAAAAAACTATTGCTATTGCGCATTGGCAAATACCGTGCGATAGGGATAGCAGATAACGATGAATATTGCGTAAAAAAATTGCAAAATTCGAGGAGGAGGACGAGATTCTTTACCCAGAGAATAATAAGTAGTTATACCAGGCCTCTATGTTTTTTTTATATATATGCTTATTAAATCCCCCCACACTACACGTCTATAGTGGAAAAAAAAATGCAGTTTTGAGGTATTCTAGTTTATTAGAAACACAAGTTATCAAAAAAGGAAGACACAGGAGCATAGAATGAGTAAAATTATAATTTATGTATGAAAATCATTTCTGTAGTGATAAAAATCAAAGAGGAACCAGTCATGAACATTTGTATGGATAAAACATAGGCCTTTCCTTTATCATAAATTTAAAAACTTCATGGTAAACATGAAACAAAACACAAGCGGCGCACAGCGCTGCGAAGAATCTACGCGCGAGCCAGCGCGCGACTACTCCACTCCGTAGTTCTAGGTTGTAGGCCGTGTTCAAAGTCACCGCGCGCCGCTTCGTGGCCCTTCGAGCAACAAGGCGGGGCGCGGCGACTTTTAGCGCAGCCTAGAGTTACGGATCCGAGTAGTCGAACGCTGATTCGCGCGCGGCTGCTTTGCAGCGCATGTGCGTTTCTCAGTATTTTCGCCGCGCCTCCCCCGGTGTCCGCTGCGCCTTATGCTTCGTGTGAACAGATGGTATTGTCCACAACAACAAACTACACAATTTTTTGTCTCTTTTGCTTGTTCAGGGTGGCTTCAGTTCCGCTATTCCAGCTTCTCTGTATTTCGTATACTCGCTTAGCACTGCGCGGCGCGCGGCGACTTTTAGCGCAGCCTAGAGTTACGGAGCCGAGTAGTCGAACGCTGATTTGCGCGCGGCCGCTTTGCAGCGCTTTTGCGTTTCTCAGTATTTTCGCCGCGCCTCTCCCGGTGTCCGCTGCGCCTTATGCTTCGTGTCAACGGAGGGTATTCTCCACAACAACAAACTATACAATTTTTTATCTCTTTCGCTTGTTCAGGGTGGCTTCAGTCCTGCTATTCAAGCTCCTCTGTATTTCGTATACTTGCTTAGTACTCGTTTGACATTTAAAATAATTTCGCTTTAAGGTTAAGGATTAAGTATCGATTGTTTGTTATTCGTAGGTACTTTCGGTAAAGTTAGAACGTTCGCGATTACCTAATCATTCGATTAAGTATATTCGCACATCTCTAATAGGTTTTACAATCGCGGCGTGCCGTGGGACCTTTATGTATGTCGGCCATCTTTGTACTTCGCGTCCTCATACGCATGTAATATGCTTGTTTGTTGGTGTTTATATTAAATTTTGGCATCGAGTCTATCATACGCATTTGTGTCTCAAGAGCTACATTTTTGTTTTAATATGAGATATAACATTGAACTTAAGCAACTTTCGCAGTGGTCGGTCTTTGGATGGGTGACCAAAAATTTCTATCTCGAGTTCCTCAGTGCTTCGGAAGGCACGTTAAGCCGTTGGTCCCGGCTGCATCTGCAGTCGTTAGCACCCACCAATCCGCCCTGGGCCCGCGTGGTGGGTCATGGCCCAATCTCCCTATTCCATCCATAGGGAAGGCATGTGCCCCAGCAGTGGGGACATTAATAGGCTGATGATGATGATGATGATGAGATATATAATAGTGTATAGGTAAGATTTTTATAAAGTATTCTAATACATTTTACTGTTTGTCAGAATCGCGGAGTTGGTTTAGTACATAGTTACATATATAGTAGATCACAGGCCAAACTTTCTTTACACTCTTTTATGAGCTTAACATTAAATAATTCTTTTTTACATAACGAAGGAACGACTACTTTTTTGTAATAATAATGGGTAATTTATTTCTCTTATAAATGATAAGAACAGTTCAACTTTTACATTGGTTTAAGTACGCATCTACAACTTATGTGGCCGAATACTTTTGAACAACAGAAAATAAGCACAATATTACTATACTGACAAAAATTTCATTAAAACCATTTTGTAACCGGGCATGGTGATCGTTGTTTAGCTTCTACAAATATATGTAGATCGAACTAACCACTACGCAATCGATGGCAATCTTCAACGAAAGACGTATTTTTAAACATCAAACCATTTATGATTTGAACCCTCGTTGGTAACCAGTCGACATTATTGCTTTTGAAGTCAAACTTCTATTCGGACGGGGTGTGACGATGTGTGTGTGTGTGGGATGCGTGCGCAACTCTTTCTGACGAGCATGAATCTCGACGAAGGCTGAAACGCTACGAGCGTGACGAGCGTCACACGCGACAATATATATATACGTATATATGAGTGATGCGCGCGCTGCTTCACTCCCCCATGCCTTATGCACCACCTAATGTTAGGTTTTTTAAGAAAAGGAATTTCACTTGAGACGTGTGGTCCGTGCACACATTTTTTTATCTATATTGTGTACCCCTGGGCCACTGGCCCACCGGCCCTACTTTAAATTCGGTGTTCAACTGTCTGATAATCACATTAAAATCACTCGACACCCTTCGGGTCGATTGCCCGGACAGACATTCAGGGCATATGATGGCGCAGGTGACGGTGGTTTTAACACATTACCCTCAGGATGTATAAATAAATAAATATTTTTAACACTGATAAAAATTAGCCTAGGAGTAATTACTCTTGAAGTAAGCACTGTAGGCTTGTGTTATGGGGTACTAGGGTAACGGATAGAATTTTATAGATATATTTATACAGAAATACATATTAATCAATCAAGGTACTGTACTCTAATGGCCAACGATTTTACGAGCTTGGGGGTGGGGGACCCCCCCTTTCAGCCAAAACTTGACTTTAAGGGAAAAATGGTACTGGCCTTTTTTGTTTATTACTAAATTTCCTAACTTTTTTGTCTTGTACCTCTTACCGTTTTTTAATTATTATTAATAATAATAATAAACACTTTATTGCTCACATACAAAAGGACATAGGTACAAAGAATACATTTAACAATAATATGGGCAAAGGCGGTCTTATCGCTGCAAGCGATCTCTTCCAGACAACCTTCGCGGTATAGGTAAGCTAAACGGAAAAGAAGATGTAGTAAGCCAGCAGAGTCGATAAGAAATGTAAATATGTAATTAATATAATATACGTACATATAAGTAATTGTCTATCATACACTTACATATACATATACACATACATACCAAATATAAATATATATAATTGAACATAAATATATACCTACATACTAACAACATATGTAATGTTAAAGTAGACTAAGTTCGCAGCAGAAGGAGAGTATGTAGTCTACTTTTAAACATCCATGACTGGAGTACAAGTGCTCGTTTTCATCACATAAACATCTGTCCCCTTCGGGATGCGAACCCGGTACTTATCGAGTAAGAGTAGGAGTAGGAGTTTTGTAGGGTGGCTACGTCTATACCTGCCCTCCTGGCACATACGTCCGGGGACCTGTGTGTCATGTGTCAAGTGAAAGGTACAGGAGTATTATCTGGATTTTACTGAGTTGGAGCCTGGCCATTTCACCGGGCTTTGGGGCTGGATGAAATGAAGAAGAAGAAAAATGAAGATGCGTGGGCAGAAGTCTTTAGATACTCTAATCGCGCTTTTTCAGGGAGACGTTAGCCTTTTCTAAATTAAATATAGGGTGAAAAACGTTTTTTAAAAAATACGAATTTACTGCGCAAGCAAAGATAGCGCGATAAATAGGACGAAGTGGCGAGCGACAGCTAGTCTAATATAAAATCCACTGGGCTGGGTTAGTGTTATGACCATAAAGCGCGAGTCGAGCGAGATAAGCAAACGTGCCAGCGTAAATGACCAGAAAAATAGTTCGTTAACATATAACTTTTTAACGTATAAATCTCACGAAACTTTATTTATTTATTGACGTTTCGTAGCCTTTACAGGCTACGTCGTCAGAATAAAACTTTTATTCAATTTGTCGAGCTACCTTCGAAAGACTTTTATTGAGCGTTTGGTTATTTCATTGTTCGATTTTTAAGTTTTATTGTCTATGTATGAATTTATTATTTAATTTACTTAATAAAGTATTTTATTTCAAATTCTTTTTTGTAATTTTGAGTTTATTTATTTGACCCTAACTACCGTAAACTACCACCGGTTCCAAAATTGGGAGACCTTTTTGAGAAGAACCGGCGAAACAAACTCAAGAGAGGCTTTCTATCTCCTTCTTATGTTAAATTATAATAAATTATAATTATATCTTATGCTACGAAACGTCAATAAATAAATAAAGTTTCGTGCATTAACCCGAAAAAACTAGTTTTATTTAATGAGTGATGTGCGTGAAAACCTAAGAAACAAAAATGTATAAATCTCAATTTATTAGTATTGAACGAACTCAGAGAGCAGTACTAAAGATAATGTTTAAAAAAGATAAATGTTATAGCACTTCCAAGTTATATGGCAATTCAGATATCCTAACAGTAAGACAACTTTATATAATAAAAAGTATTCTTAAAATTCATAAAGCTAATTCAATAGACCCTGCAGTCATTTCAAAAAGAAATCCACACTCTCTCATAAAACAAGATTCCATAAGAACAGCATTTGCTCAGCAGCAGTTTCATAACTTATCTATTACAATATACAATAACGTTAACAGAAAAAAACACATTTATACAACTACTGTTAATCAGTGTAAGAATATTCTTACGGACTGGTTAAAGGGACTGGATTACGAACAGACGGAACAAATATTACATCGTTATAGTACATATGGATATGATTTTATTTATTTTTTAAGTATTTAGCTGCTAGATGTTTAAATCTAAAGAAAAGTTTACTAGAAAAATAGGGCCGTGGTAGCATAATGGTCAGTGCATTCGCCCGGATAGCGAAGGATGCGGGTTCGAGTCCCGTCCGCTGCATGGTCCGCGTGGATTTTTTTCTAGTAAACTTTTCTTTAGATTTAAACATCTAGCAGCTAAATGCTTAAAAAATAAATAAAATCATAACTATAATTGCTATTTCTTCTTTCAAATGTTTAATACTTGAAAAAGTATTCATTTGACATTGTGGGTTACCTACAATGCGAAGAGATGGCGCTGCCTTGCAGCTTAAGGCTAGGAAAATTTCGACGCGGCTAATAGGGCCGTGGTAGCATAATGGTCAGTGCATTCGCCCGGATAGCGAAGGATGCGGGTTCGAGTCCCGTCCGCTGCCTGGTCCACGTGGATTTTTTTCTAGTAAACTTTTCTTTAGATTTATACATATGGATAGCTAATAGAAAATATATAAAATAACCTCTTGAATAATAATAACCCTATCATATACATTTTTACTGCCTTATTCAGTATTCACATTCCAGCACATACACGCATATGCACCATACACACAAACGCATCACACATTCCCACACGCACGCAATCATACACAGACACCCTAACACACGTACACATTCACACACTTACACCACATACACACACACACACGTACACACGTACACACCAAACACACAGGTGTAATTAGTATTATTTAAATTAAAGTTATTGCTGTATTATTATTTATAAAGACCGGCATGAAGGAGCGATCTTCTTCTAATACGATTACTTAACTTAAAAGAAGAAGACCCACACTATGTAAACTTTGATGTAGAAGAATAATAAAGATTTTTGTATTTTTGTATAACTTTTTAACAACAAATTGAGAAGTCTCTACTCACTGGCCCAATAAAGTTCATTTTGACCTTATCGTTTTAATTTTCTTGTAATATAAAACTCTTCTAGCGGAAACTATTATATCAATGTTATTGTGAATTACTCAGTACCAAATGGCGGTCCGTCATCTTGCTACCGTTATGCCATTATCGAGTTGAATTGTTCTGGTAATGGAAAGCCTAAAGTTACTTGAAATATAAGTCAGGTCAATTTACAAAATGAAGTAGAAACACAAATTAAATAAGGTGACGCCAAAAAATAAAAGCTTCAAGCGATAAAAGTGTTGTAATACGATCTACTTCCATATTCAAATGTATCTATTTATTTTTATTAGTTTTAGAATAAAAAAAACAAAAGAATAACAACTGTGAGAAATTAAGATGATTGTGTTCCATTTTCAACTGAAGTCGTTTTGTGTTTCATGTACCGGAATGATTGCGTAGCTGTAGCAACTTGGCACATGGCTTGGTAATAATAAGTTGGCACGCAATATCTATTACTCTGACAATGGAATAAAATAAAAATGAAAATTTATGCGTGCTTTAAAAGATAAAAGACAGTCGCCGGTCACTGTCGTTCAGTCCGCGGCCATTATTAATTCATCATCGGCCTATTAATGTCCTCACTGCTGGGGCCGGCCTTCCCTATGGATGGAATAGGGATATTGGGCCCTGACCCACCACGCAGGCCCAGTGCGGATTGGTGGGTGCTAAAGACTGGAGATGCAGCCGGGACTAACGTGCCTTTCGAAGCACGGAGGAACTCGAGATAGAAGATTTTTGGTCACCCATCCAATGACCGACCACTGCGAAAGGTACTTAGCTTCAACGATCGCGGCCGAACACGCTTACCGTCTGCGCCATCGAGATCCTCATTATTAATTATTTTTTGAATATATTCATTGTTACTTTAAGCTTCGTTTAAAGTTGGTATATTATATTTATTCTGATCAGGTTTGTATAATGATACTAGATTTTATGTTCTCATAAAAAAAAATATTATGTGTTTTTTTCCCATTAAGTAAATCAAAGGTGAAAGGTTGAGCCCCAGCAGTGGGTGACAGTCTGGCACCCACTTGTGGGGTAGACAAAGTTATATGGCGGGGGAGATAATATTCACCACGCAGGTTCATTGCCCATTAGTACTTATTTTGCAGCACATTAAGATTCTTTCCACTCTTTTAACTCTTTCATTCCCAGTGTCACTTGCAGGTGACGGAAGTTTGTTTATTTTACCGCTACAGTAGTAACCCGAATGAGTGACACTGTTCATTATTTTTAGCTGGCAGCACTAACCGAACGTCATCTCTCAAGGAGTTTTTGGCGGGGTTTCATCGAGTGCGGTTGGCGTCTTATTTCAATAGGGTATTTGACAGTATTAAAAATAAAGTGCGAATTGTTAGCATCTGTGTTTAGAATGAATAATGGCAGAGCTTTTTGCTATTTTTACAAAAAAAAATATTCATAATTTTACTAAAAACAGTAAAAACCCACGAAAACGATAATAGTTTTCTTATCTATTGTCACGTGACCCAAAACGCCTGGGATTGGCGGAGCCTAAAATGACGTTACACAGAAGTAAACTTCCAGTTAAAGTGACATTACATTGTATCTTTTGATGTTTTAATAACAGTCGTGTGACGTCACACACTAGTAAGAAGCCATATTGTCCAGAGAAACGTTTTCGCGGCAACTTGAAAATGGAGTTTTTGATTTGGTTATTTTTATTAAAATACACAACAGAATGATGAATATCCACTTTTAACGGACTCCATAAACATTAGTCAATAACGTGAGATCGTTTTCTAAAACTTGTCAAATACCCTATTATTTTAAATTCCCTCATAGTGGATATTGTGAAATAAAATTGGTTTGATTTTGTGTTACAACCATCTGCGCAACTGAAAAATTAGTGGAGTCTTTAAAATATACGATATTCCGGTCAAGTGGACGTGATAACTTTATTGTAGTGTTGACTACCTCACAGAAGCTTATCGAAAAAACCAACTCGATACATTTCGTGCCATACACTCCAAGAAACATGGTAATGCGTCACACCGACAATCTAATGTAAATAAAAAAAGAAGATTAAGATTTGTATTTATGTATACGACTGAAGGACTTGTATCCATGGTCATGAATAATAAAAAAAAACATTTTTTTATGCGAAATTAGACCTGTCCTAGTCTGCGTAATTTTTTGAGATATTATATGAAATAAATATGCCTAGACTCAAGTATTGTTATTTTTTCTTATTTCATATAATAAACGAATATGTAAGTAGTATTAAAAATGTATTTTACAATAAAAATAGCTTTTAGCATTTTTGGTATACCTGTGGATATGTGGTGTGTCACCTGTGGATGACACTGGGCATAATCATGACCATACATTGTTTGAATTCATACAAAGTAATCACAAGACTATTGCCTACATATTATCGGCTTATCTCTGTATGAATGTTGTACGAGGTCGAGGATGACCCAGGAAGTATTATTTTATTTCCTCCTGAAGATGGTGCAGTGACTGACGTCGACTGATTATCTATACAAAATTAGACACATAAGGCATGCAAATACAGGGGTCTATGCTCCGAATTTGATTTTGTCCCATTCGGTGTCGAGACCCTTAGTCCGTGGGGTCCTAGCGTTATAAAGTTTTTTTAAAGAAATAGCAAAAAGATTAGTCTACATCACAGGAGACCGAAGAGCTGGCAGCTACCTCGGACAAAGAATTAGTCTAGCTATCCAAAGGGGGAACACTGCCAGTATCTTCGGAACCTTGCCTAAAGGGACTCCTTTTAATAATGAATCTTAGTTATTATATTTTATTTTTTAAGGTTTTTAGTTTTAGGTTCGTTGATATAGTATATTTTTTGTTTCTCTTTTAAGCTAGTATTAGATTATATATAGTGTATTTGTTAATTATATTATTGTTAAGTTACATAAATAAATTAGAAATTAGACACTATATTATAATATCGAGCAAAAAACGCTATGACGACTATGTCCAGCAACGGCGGACATTTTTGAAGTGAAACTACTTTAGGCCGCTTGACTTGGGGAGTAAACTGGCGAATGTGTTACGGTTTCGCGTTACGATTAGTGCCATCGGTGACTCATCGGTAAACAATGAACAATACCCGTCACAAAATACATGAATCTAGTGCTAACTTACATGTTTAATTGATGTTAACTATTGAAATATGTTTTTCAACTAATTGAATGGTGTAATTTAGCAATAATCGATAACTACTCTTAATTACACGCCATTGAAATCCGCCGTATGTTATATTTTTCTATCAACAAATCTTCAGGTTATATTTATGACTAGTGGCCCGCCCTCGCTTCGCTTTGGTGTAGAGCTGAAGTGTAGACTACAGTTTTTGTTTTCAGGCTTGTATTATACACAATGACATTCATCTATGATTCTTCTTATACCTGCATGTAAAGTCTCAGCCCGATCGGTTTAAAATTGACAAAGTTTCATACCCTATTCTATCCCCTTGGGGTAGAATTGATCAAAATCCTTTCTTAGCGGATGCCTACGTCATAACATCTAACTGCATGCCAAATTTCAGCCCGATCCGTCCAGTGGTTTGGGTCGGCGTTGATAGGTCACTATGTCAGTCAGTCAGTCACCTTTGAGTTTTATATATATAGATTTTCAGATCATTGGAGCTAAAGAAGTTTCACTTCAGTCGTGTGGCCATAAGCACACTCGCTTTAGATTTTTAGATTAAAAATCCCTCTTTTGCGCAGGCTATAAAAGATATTTTTTCAGTGTCGCGGTATTACATCGAAGTGTTTAGAACAGAATCCTTTCAAAGCAACTTATGTTTACAGCAACTCACTAATTGGCAAAACAAGTGTAAGTACATTTAGGGATAACTATATCGGCCCCTGCTCAGAAGTTGATCGCCTCCGATGTTGTTTAATATAAAGGCTGTCAAGGCCAGAGACAGCTCAACTAGGTGAGTTGAGGTTTAATAAAAGTTTGACATAACCTTGCAGCCGGTTGTAGGTTATACATCGTGAATTTGGATTTACCTGAGATACTTAAAAAATGAGTAAATAAAAATAGTGAGAACAGTTATAAACAGTAAACATACTTCTACCCCATATACAAAAAAAAAATGTTTTAAAATGTTTATAAATTATCCTGAAACGGCACAAAGAAGACCTTCGATTTCTGTCCAATTTAGTATCTTGTTACAAAATATATTATTATATCTTAAAAAATAAATTATTAAAAAAAAACTCACTCGTCAAAATCTCAATAAATTCAATAGAAATTGATGAAAATCTGATTTAAAATATTTTGTAACAGGGAATACGATGAGCTACGGCCTTGTAGCCCTGTATATGTAGGACTACATATAAGGTAGCAATTGTAGCTATGGAGCTACAATTGCTACCACTGAGATTGTTACAACATTGTATTTTCATAAATAATGTGCTTTAAGAGCGGACCCGAGCTGTGAGACATTTCAGAAATAAGTATTTGAAAAAACTATTGTTGTCACGCATTGGTAAATACTGTGCGATAGGAAAACAGTAGTTAACGCTGAAAATTGCGTATAAAGATTGCAAATTTGATTGATTGAATTGGCTCCGAAGCTACTGAACTGATGTGAAAATTTTTTACACATTTAGAATCCTACATTATTCCCGATCAACAAAGGCTTAGAGTATATTCAAAAAAGTTAGGGTTCCGTATGAAATATTTGATAATGTTACCCAGGGTGTGCAAAAAGAACTCGTGCAAATTTACGTCGATTTAAAAAACGGAAAATTGTATTAAAATGTTTTTTTTACGTTAGCTATTTTTTAACCAAATTACTAGCTTATTTCTTATTTATTTATGTACACCAATATTTTTTTAACAGATATAAATGAACGAAAAAAAATTAGATTATTCTAAACAGTAAGTACTTTGCATCCAATTAGCATATTGAAATAAAATATTTTGACTTTGAACGAATTTTAACCTATCTTGCGACCACGAAACCTCAGACTTTTTTTATGCAAGGCGCAAAATATTATCCCACCCCACCTGATATTATTAATTAAGTGTAAGCGGTGGAATTCATTCACGAAGATTGCTGATGCGGCAGAATTTGTGCCGCTCCAGCCATCCTCACCTTGCCGGCCTGAACCCAATCGTCTACCCCGCGGAGCTCTGTAACCCTATTCACCAGCAGAAACACAACATCACCAAAAGGTAATGTTATTTTACTTCTCTAAGGGTTGAGAGGTTGATATCCCAGACAAGCGCTCCATTTAGAGCGGAAAGTCCGCTATGCCCTACCCCTCTTTACTGAGCCTAATATAATCTATATATATATAAAACTCAAAGGTGATTGTCTGACATAGTGATCTATCAACGCACAGCCCAAACCACTGGACGGATCGGGCTTTTGGCATGCAGGTAGATGTTATGACGTAGGCATCCGCAAAGAAAGGATTTTGATCAATTCTACCCAAGGGGATAAAATAGGGAATGAAAGTTTGTATGAAACTTTGTCAATTTTAAACCGATCGGGCTGAGACTTTGCATGTAGGTATAAGAAGAGTCAAAGAAGAATGTCATTGTGTATAATACAAGCTTGAGAACAAAAACTGTAGAGTACACTTCAGCTCTACACCGAAGCTAAGCGAGGGCGGGCCGCTAATCTCTTAATAACGTCAAAACTAACACGCTTTTTATACCCATCCAAAAATATTTCGTTAAACAATCTATCGCTCCTATTACTAAAGCTATCGCTCGTTTTCGAATCTG
This sequence comes from Chilo suppressalis, assembly GCA_902850365.2. Classification (NCBI taxonomy): domain Eukaryota; kingdom Metazoa; phylum Arthropoda; class Insecta; order Lepidoptera; family Crambidae; genus Chilo; species Chilo suppressalis. Next base: position 4,239,584 of record OU963912.1, on the reverse strand, counting down.
TGACCGTGAGCGATGGCATTCGCAGGTAACGGTGCTTAAAGCCTCCGTCAAAGTCAATCCACTTTCCAATTTAACAATCCATGTTTGATCGCCGGAACGGCGCTGAGGATTAGAGCAATGCGGGATCCAATTTTTACTTTTCAATACGCGGTAATAGCAATCTTCTATTTCCTAAAGTAAATGGCATGTTTTTAACAGCGATTGACGCCTTTTGGTTTTTTTGACGTTTTTGATTGAACTGGTATTAAGGCGTTGAGCAAACGACGGGGCGGGGCGGGCATTTTGTCCGCGAAGCAATAAAGACCGCGTCTGCCCGTCGATGTCTGCGGCTGCCCGCGCCGCGTACACAAAGCACACGACGGGCAGAGGCGGTCAGTTTAGGATGTTCGTTCTAGTGAATAGTCCATCACTAATAAGCGCGTGGCGCGGACTGAGCTGACCGCCCCGCGCCGCCGTCTGCGTTACTGCATATAAACTGGTTTGTATGATCCACGGCGGGCAGCCGCGGACGTGCCGCGCCGCCACTCGGTATTATTGCCCTCTGTGTGCGTTTGAAGTATAGGATTCACTTTGTGCTATTATTCGCGGCGAAATTGACCGGCCCGTCCCGCCCCGTCGTCTGCTAAACGCCTAAATGTCATACAATGGTACAGAACCGTTCATTTGCGTGTCCTACTTGCCCTTAACCTAAAGTCACTAGAATAAAAAAACTTGAATGCTGTAAATAATATTTTCATACGATGATACTTGTTTAATTAATGTAAATTACATAAAAAGATATACCTAAATATCTTTTTATATATAAGAGTATAAAAGGATTAAAGCTTTCTTTCTTAGGTTTTCACCCACATCACTCATTAAATAAAGCTACTTTTTCACGGGTTAATGCACGAAACTTTATTTATTTATTGACGTTTTATTTAGGATTAAAGCTTGTTAATCGAATTTTGAAAAAAGGAATGCCGATTTACATATTTTCCTCAAGGAAAAATGTGAATTTTTTATATGAAATATTCCGAGTATTTTTTTCAACGAAGCTCTGCTATTTGAAAAAAGGTGGATACTGAAAACTTATTTACTTAAGAAACTTAAATATCTCTGTAGCTCGAGGAAACTAGGAAAGTGCGGAATGGTAACACCGATAAAACGGGCTTTTCTTGCCAGCGGAAAAAAATAATTAAACTCCAACACAAAGTTGCATCTAAGTAATTAAAACTAAATGCGATTTCGTTAATAAAGTCGTGCGGCAACTGCCTACGCCGCGCCAATTTGCGTGTGCAACGATCGGGAATTCCCCGATAGTCTTTAGGGTTCTACAAGGTTTGCAATTAAAAGCCTTTAATTTCAAAATTTCCAAAAATATGTACCGTGATTGATTTAAAGTCTATAAAAATTAGGGACTACTTCTTTAGCCGTATCATGAACTTCGTGCTACAAAAATCTCGAAAAACTCGGTCATTACGTAAAATATTTTTAAGCAACAAAGAGTATATAAAAATAGTGAAAAGTGTCATAGAGTCTGTGCAGAAAGAGAGTGGGTGTGGCGAAAAAAGGAACAAATAAAAATCTTAATGTTAGATTTTTATTTGGCAATCAAACCCAGCAATCTGTAAAACGTCAAAGTTTTGTATTGATACGGATTTGTTTGTTGTTGTGATTTCTTGCGGTTTTTTGTATTTAATCATGTCTAAAAGTGGTAAAACCAGCGCCCTCCAATCTAAATCCCATTCTCTTTCCGCATAGACTCTACGATACTTTTCTATTTAATAGTAAGCGGTCAACAAACTTTTTTGTTTCTATATTATAGAAGCATACAAACTGACGGCACTGCTGATGGTAAGTGATCACTGTCTCCAAAAAAGTACGTTTTTTTAAAGGTTCGTGTCGTGTTGGTCCCTAAACACTATTGGCGACCATGTGTTCCACAGTTTAGTTGTACGTGGTAAAAAAAAAATCGAGAAAATAGCACGATTTTAAATAGAAAGAAAGAAAAAAATGTTTTTATTGTTGACAGCACATAACATACACATAAAATGCAAAAATACATTAATCATATAGTAAAACGAAACGAACAAGTAAAATCAAGAAACAATAAAAAACAGCTACAGAATGTGTATTTTATGTGATGCCAACACTGGATATGGCTCAGCATACACTACAGGTAAAATACCTGCTGCACTGGTATTCTGCCATACCCATGGCAGTGACATCACAGAAAACATTATTAATATATATATATATATATTAATATTTAATTAATATATATAAATTAAATACCTCCTAAATACAAATAGAAAAGAAATCACACTATAGGTCAGAACGGTCAGAATACATCACAATATCACAATATCTGTGGCAGAAAATTCTTTATGATTACAGAAGTAATCTGTGGTTGCTTACGACAGCTTGTTCAATGGACTTTGACCTTTAAAAAAAAGAGAAGTGACACGTATACACGTTTTTTTTTTCTTCTTTGTTGTTATGTTATTTGTTTTCAAATCTGTTTTGTTTTCAATGTATGTATGCTGTGCAACCAATAAATGTTGTCTTTCTTTCTTTCTTTCTTATACTTTATGAAAAAATATTAAATAGCTTATATAATTACAGATGTTGCAGAAAATTCGTTTTGCCATATCAACCCATCTTACGTCGAAGTACAGGAGGTTGTTCTCCTGTATGAGAATATTATTAGGTACTTCGACATAAACGCGATTGAGAGCATTAATATTGAAACTTGGTGCACTGTTCCATGCAGCCGATATGTCTTGGTATTATTATATTATAATACCAAGTCGTATTACTAGTTTAGTACTTGTGTACGTACTAAATGTAGTAACTTCGTGTTCGCCAGTGAGTTACGGAAGCGCTTGTGGGGATGCTTTTTGCGGTGACTTGTTGAGAACGGATTGTTTTGGCGGTTATAACATTCAAATCGGACCGCTAACTTAGTTGTGAAATTAGTACAACATTAGTAAGTACCTACTGTCAAAATGTTTTCGTACTGTTTCGTTGTTTCGGGATAATAGGGAAGTTTAAGTGTTCCAATTGATAGCTTATTCGTTGCTTTTTTGGTATTTCTAAAAAATTGATTTATTTATAAATCAACACCATTAGGCACTTCTCCCACCGTCGACGATGAACGAGAAGCGAGTAGAGCAATAAACTAGAAACTAGTTGGCGGTAGCGAGTGTGTAGTTTCGATAGTTTTACCCCTACAGCGAGTCCAAGAGTATAACGAGCGATTACTCGCGCCGCTCGATCGCGGAGACAATCCTGAGGAAAAATGCAAAAGCACGCGTTTTGAGACAAGCGAGCATAGTTTGTCTGAGCGAGTATTGTCTTTGATAGCTCTTGCCGCTCAGCGACAAAAAAGGGGGAGAGTTCTCGTTGGGCAGTATGAAGTCAGCGATCAACTAATCATCTTTTTTGCTTACACGGTATATCAATCATCAATGTATATCTATTATTCGTTTCTTGACCGAGAAAATACCTCAGTGCCTGAAGACCAAGGTCTTTAAATAGTGCGTGTTGCCAGTGATGACATACGTAACTGAGACGTGGTCGTGGAGCATGGGCCTCATAAGAAGTCCCAGCTGCATCTACAGTCATAAGCACTCATCAGCTACAGAATGTGTATTTTAGCGTATTCTGACGAAAACAAGTTTATTTTTATCGGTGCTGAAATATATATATATACGGAACCATTTAGAAATCTTCGAAATTACGCTTTACAGAGTTAGCTGTGGTGGGCCAATTAAGGTTTTTTACCATTCCCAAAGGTAATACTCTCTGTGTACGAACGTTTTACTTGATTCTGTATATATCTAGGTATATACTCTGTCAGAAAACGTGGGTTTCAATATTTCATACCAAGTTTCATTCGACTGATAAGCTGAATTCATGAATCGGAAATATAACGAATGAAAAATAATTAGCGTAAAGTTCACTGCACATGAACGAATTCAATAAAAAAAAATTCGGCAAGATTCTTTCATATTTAGAGAGGTAGGGCAAAGCTCACCCAATGTTGGAGTAGAGGCGACTCCCACCTATCCGACAACACGCACAGGATGCTGTTGGGGCTGGCGCGCCCCCGACTCAGTAGCGAGGCACATCGATTTCGGATAATGGCATGGAATCCACCAGTCTTTGCCTCAGCGAACATGCCAGAAGCACTACTGCGATTTATAGAGGTAGGGCAAAGCCCACCCAATGTTATAGTAGAGGCGTCTCCCACCTATCCGACAACACGCACAGGATGCTGTTGGGGCTGGCGCGCCCCCGACTCAGTAGCGAGGCACATCGCTTTCGGATAATGGCATGGAATCCATCAGTCTTTGCCTCAGCGAACATGCCAGAAGCACTACTGCGACTTATAGAGGTAGGGCAAAGCCCACCCAATGTTATAGTAGAGGCGACTCCCACCTATCCGACAACACGCACAGGATGCTGTTGGGGCTGGCGCGCCCCCGACTCAGTAGCAAGGCACATCGCTTTCGGATGATGGCATGGAATCCATCAGTCTTTGCCTCAGCGAACATGCCAGAAGCACTACTGCACTGGGCCCACGTGGTGGGTCATGGCCCAATTTCCCTATTCCATCCATGGGGAAGGCCTGTGCCTCAGCAGTGGGGACATTAATAAGCTGATGATGATGATGCAGGAGCTGAAATTTTTGTTAATTTAAAAAAATGTTAATTGTGATTTAAAGTGTAATTGACATGGTTAACAGTTAATTAGTCTTTGTTCTGGATGTTTCCCGTAGACTGCGGTTGCCGCACTGGGCCCGCGTGGTGGGTCATGGCCCAATCTTTCTATTCCATCCATGGGGAAGGCCTGTGCCTCAGCAGTGGGGACATTAATAAGCTGATGATGATGATGAATTAGCTGAAATTATTGTTAATTTAAAAAAAATGTTAATTGTGGTTTAAAGTGTAATTGACATGGTTAACAGTTAATAAGTCTTTGTTCTGGATGTTTCCTGTAGACTGCGGCTGCCGCACTGGGCCCGCGTGGTGGGTCATGGCCCAATCTCCCTATTCCATCCATGGGGAAGGCCTGTGCCTCAGCAGTGGGGACATTAATAAGCTGATGATGATGATGAAGGAGCTGAAATTTTTGTTAATTTAAAAAAATGTTAATTGTGATTTAAAATGTAATTGACATGGTTAACAGTTAATTAGTCTTTGTTCTGGACGTTTCCCGTAGACTGCGGTTTGTGGTTTCTACTATATTAATGAAACAACAATTATGTTTATTTTAAAGTAAGTAGGTGTTATAGTGCTCGGTCTTTAGAAACTACAGAATTAATTCAATTTTCAGACGCTTATTATAACGTATATAGTACCAAAGCCACTCGACACATCGTCGAGCAGGTGTGCGAGAGAGATACGGAGGAAGAAGGAACCTATCCCATTTTTGGCTGGATTTTATTCAAAGGATTTCATTTTAGAAATATAGAATAGAATAAGAAATTTATTTGCTCTCTAATCACGTTGCTACTGGTTTAGAGTCTGTGCGGAAAGAGAATGGGATTTAGATTGGAGGGCGCTGTAGTGCTTTTCTACCGTATTTATAAAGTTTTACCCCTTTTAGACATGATTAAAAACAAAAAACCGCAAGAAATCACAACAACAAACAAATCCGTATCAATACAAAACTTTGAAGTTTTACAGATAGCTGGGTTTGATTGCCAAATAAAAACCTTAATGTTAGTTTCGTTTTTCACCACGCCCATTCTTTTTCCGCACAGACTCTAACTATATTTTATTGATTTCGTTGAATAATATGTTTAATAAGTTATTAAGTATTTATAATTTATGTGGCTTTTATTTATATTTATATATTATATGATTATATTTATATGACGCAGCAATCAAAATGCAGGTCAACAATTAATGTATATTTAATCATTATGCAATGAAAGGAAACTTTATGAATCATCTGTCAAGTCATTTTTCAACTTGACGACTCTGTAAATAATAAAACAAGGAGAATAAAAACCCTTGCTGAGTTTCTTGCCGGTTCTTCTCAGTACAAGGTCTCCCGCCGTAAATTTATGAACCGATGGCGTAGCTTTTGACATTCATGAGTGCTTGTAACAGCCTAAACTGAATAAATGATTTTGATTATGATTATTATGTCGTCGTCGTCGATGTTGTGGGATCAAAGAGGTTTGATTTGAGTAAAAAGCCGCCAGTCTAGCTTTCCTGTAGCATCTATCATCGCGCAGCTCGACAATTCGTTATGATAGAGCTAATAGTAGGAGAGCTACTGAACCTTCCGAGTAACGGTCTGTCTGTAAGGCTAGAAATTCTCATGGTGACGAGTCATAGCTTACTTAGTACGGTAAGCATCGCCTGGCACTCCACAGCCTTCAAATATACGACTTGATGACGTGCAGGGCTGAGGAGTGGCAGGCGATGCTTACCGTACTAAGCATGCTATGACTCATCACCATAAGAATTTCTAGCCTTACACACAGACCGTTACTCAGAGGGTTCAGTAGCTCTTGGTCTATAGCAAATTCGTTGATTGTCTATTGTTACATATTTGACATTATCTGATGGAAGTTGACCTCAACACATGTTTGCAAGTTTGATGTCAACTTTCAATTGGACGACACTGTATGAAATAAAACAAGGAGAAAAAATCAGCCCTTGCTGAGTTTCTTGCCGGTTTTTCTCAGTACAAGGTCTCCCACCGTAGATTTGCGAACCGATGGCGTAGCTTTTCGACATTCACAAGAGCTTGTAACAGCCTAGACTGATAAACGATATTATTTTTTTTTTTTTGAATTTTATAATTGTAATTTCGAACGCTAATTTTAACGCATTTTGTAGTACCAAGCTGCGTCATGCAAACGTGGGAGAAGCATAACTGTATCTACTCTGTTATTGCTTATGAACTAGCCGATAACTAACGCTGTGGTAGTTCACATAACTGTCTGGTTAATCTTGACGTTTCGGCAAGAAACTTCAGAATTCAATTACCCAGCGAGTAAGTACATTAATCAACTATTCCTGATGCTGTTCTAGTAATTTTCACCTGTAGTGTTCATCCATTGCTGTTCGATAATTAGACGCTGAACGATTAAAAATGCCATTATAAAACCAAAAACAAAGACAAACAAATCCTAACTAATCCAAGCTTATTCTTAGTTTATTAATAAGGGGATATTCGATAGCTAAGTATCTTCTTATGTTGATTTCCCAATAAAAATCGGATGTTCAGGTTTTAAAATATTATTTAAAGTAAAATACAGATCTTATGAAATTACGTACGTTGTCTTTTGAATTCGAATCGCAATAGGGAGAGTGAATCTATATAAAACTAATGAGTGAATGTAGTAACGAATGGGTATGGAATGAATGTTTGAACGGACAATGATTTTTGCAACAGATAAAATAATACAGACAATTAAAACTCATTTCCTTTATTAAATTATAACACTCAAGTTCACACAAAAACAATCATCACTTATTAAACACACACATATGCTCAAGCTCAAACATACATGCATACATACATACACGTATTCATGCATAGGCAAACTTATATCTAAGTTTTAAATAGAATAAAAAAAAATATATTGTTGAAGTTTGTGAAATTTACATAAAAAATGGATGTGTAATGGAGGAGCGGAGTCGCCTGGCACAAGCATTAATTTGCTTAAAAGGGGACTCCTGCCACTAAATATTGTAAACCAAATCATTTATTAATAAATTATTATTATTATTATGATGATGGGCCGATTGTAGATTCTCTCGTCGAAGGATAGATGGCGTTAACAGGGGGTATAAGTACGAGCAGTTTACTCCACTTCACTTCATATGTGAAGTGACGGTGGAGTCTTGACATCAAAATTTTACCAGTAGCGGTTACACCGCGGTCTTACCTGCCACTCCAGCCATCCCCTCTTGTTTGCAGGTTACTTCTTCGCATTTGTATTAGGGATCCAAGGTTGTAAGCAGGAGGGAACACGTAAGAGTGCAAAGAGTGAGTCACTAAAGTTTAGAATTTAATTGTGTTATTTAGTGTTATAGACGCTTGCAACACACTAGGAAGTATTCGCCATTGTCACACTTCAATGCTTTCTAGTACAGCTCTAATGACTGGATGGAAAATATGATTTGGGTCCAATTTTCGCTCCCTAAAATAACCGCTGTGACATAACTGCAGTAAATTTATCTATTTCCAATAAATTCTTTTTTAAATAACTTGTTACATTTAACAGAAGCATCACATTAAATCTTATTATGGTTGGCTTGCTATACCGTCCTGTAATCTCATATATTGCATGCGTTCACCGAACGGGGTACAGTGCAGGCGCATAATTTAATTTTATCAGCGTCCAACGCGGTGACGTTAGCGGAAGTGGTCGGCCGGCGAGTTCCACCGCACCTTGGTTGTACGGGCCTGCGAGTAGGTCGATTTTAGTGAGGGTGTTTACGGGATTGTATTCGGTACAGAAACGACGCGATTTCAGGGCTCATAGATAGTAACGATAGGTAATCTTTTCATCATTATCAGTACCTTATTGACCCCAACAGAGGGTCAATAAGATGCCTTCAGCATGTCTTCCCTATGGATAGAATACGGAGATTGGGGTATACCATGACCTAGCTGTGGAGCTCGATGGCACAGGTGGATAGTGCATTCAGCCTGAAATCGTTTAGGTTAAGCAACTTTCACAATGGTCAGTCATTTCATTGGTGACCAAAACCTTGTTATCTTGAGCTTCAGAAGGTACGTCAATCCATTCATACCGGCTGCATCTGCAGTCGTTAGCAGGCACCAAGCCGCACTGGCCTCGCGTGATGGCCCAATCTCCCTATTCCCTGATTCATTGCACATTAATAGGCTGGTGATGATGATGATGACCCAGCGTGGGCCCAGGATGGATGTTTGGTTACGTCTACCGACTGCAGCTGAAATCAAGGAAGAGCGCGAGGTAATATATATTTTTGGCCACCCATCAACTGACCAGCCATTGCAATAATTGTTTAAGATCCATGATCGCGCTAACCACTTGTTCGATGGTGAGCTCCACGGCAATATTTTACAGATATACTTGTAAAAGTGTTCATCTGACATTGTGGGTTACCTGTAATGCGAAGAAATGGCGCTGCCTTGCAGCTTAAGAATGGCTAGAAGAATTTCGACGCGGCCATCAGGGCCGCGGTAGCATAATTGGTCAGTACATTCGCCCGGATTGCGGAGGGTGCTGGTTCGAGTCCCGGCTGCCTGGTCTGCATGGATTTTTTTCTAGTTTTTTTCTAGTTATACTTTCTTTAGATTTAAACATCAAGCAGTTACATGCTTAAAAAATTAAAATTATAACTAAGCTAAATTAGTTCAGCTTAACTCACATAGCTGAAGCAGTTTGTCATACTTGTGTGCAGACTACAAACTATGCTATGTGAGAAAACTAAAATATGCGAAGCTAAATTAGTTGTGGATGCTCACAGAACACAGAAGCAGGTTAGAAGGATGATCATAGACTGTTTGTACGGAAACCGATGTCGCCGGCTGGCTCCCATTACACTTCTGCCTGATGGGTAACATATAATCAAACGAAGCGACACCAAACCATTTAACCAACCAGAGCTCACACCCGAGAGCAACGAAGCAATCAGAACCAAGTTTTGGTCAAGTTATGAGCATCGTTTTTTTCTAACCGTTTTTTTTTGTTCTGTGTGACTGATACTCAGCTGCACAAGCAATGATAAACCGCTGCCTGGCCCGCGTGGATTTTTTTTCTAGTAAAACTTTTCTTTAGAACTATAACCTAGTCTAACTAGTCATTATGTAATGAAAGGTGACTTCATGAATCATCTCTGAAGTCATTTTCAACTTGACGACTGTGTAAATAATAAAACAGGGAGAAAAAAAACAGCCCTTGCTGAGTTTCTTGACGATTCTTCTCAGTACAAGGTCTCCCGCCGTAGATATACGAACAGATGGCATAGCATCTAGACATTCATGAGTGCTTGTAATAGCCAAAAGTGAATAAATAATTTTGACTAGCGGCCCGCCCTCGCTTCGCTTCGGTGTAGAGCTGAAGTGTAGACTACAGTTTTTGTTCTCAGGCTTGTATTATACACAATGACATTCATCTATGATTCTTCTTATACCTGCATGCAAAGTCTCACCCCGATCGGTTTAAAATTGTCAAAGTTTCATACAAACTTTCATTCCCTATTTAATCCCCTTGGGGGAATTGATCAAAATCCTTTCTTAGCGGATGCCTACGTCACAACATCTATACTACCTGCATGCCAAAATTCAGCCCGATTTGTCCAGTGGTTTGGACTGTGCGTTGATAGATCACTATGCCAGTCAGTCACCCTTGAGTTTTATATACATACTAGCTGACCCAGCGAACTTCGTACCGCCATAAAAAAATTAATTAAAAAAACATTGTCCAGCGGACAAAATTGTGAATCCAAACCATTCTCAGATCCCCTTGAACACACACAAAAAATTTCATCAAAATCGGTCCAGTCGTTTAAGAGAAGTTCAGTGACATACACACTCACAGAAGAATTATATATATAAAGATATAGATTATGGTTATGAGTCGCTTTAATTCCGAATTACTTTCTGTGTGTTCCTAATAACAGTCTTATCTTTGCAACAGCGATTGTTGAGTCAGATAGTCAGCGTCGAAGGCACCAGGGGGCTAAGGCACTATGATACTATCGGGCACTATATTCCGGTCCTTGCGGCTAACACGCAGTAGAGATAAATCACACTTAGGAATCCATTGCCTCGTCTGCATGCGAAACTACAGATGAGGCAGTAACAAATACAGCTTACGTAAGTGAACGCAGCGATTCTCTTTAGTTTATGTCGTTTCTTGTATCGGTTCCGTTGTTGCTTTCATGAGCGTTTCGCCTCGCTTGATCCCGAATCAATGGAGAATTTATTGGGAATCCTTTGAGGCGTTCTAAGAACAAGTAATTGTTATGTTGTTGCGATTTGGATGGATATAAGGCAGGAGTGATTTGCTTGTTCATTTCAACCAAGATACTTTATAGGAAGGTTATTTTGTATCATCATCATCATCATCATCAGCCTATTAATGTCCCCACTGCTGGGGCACAGGCCTTCCCTATGGATGGAATAGGGAGTTTGGGCCATGACCAATCACGCGGACCAAGTGCGGATTGGCAGGTGCTAACGACTGCAGATGCAGCCGGGACCAACGGCTTAACGTGCCTTTCGAAGCACGGAGAAGCTCGGGATAGTAAATTTCGGTCACCCATCCAATGACCGACCACTGCGAAAATTGCTTGACTTTAGCGATCGATCGCAGCCGAACGCGCTAACCACTTGCGCCATCGAGCTTCTCATTTATTTTGTATATTTAGGCAAAATTTTTAGTTGAACATTCAAGGGATAAACTGACTATCCATCGCTTACCACATTTTTAAGTAAATGATTAAGACGTGTTTTCCTTCACGTTAACTTTAGCATGGAGAGCCTTAAAAATAAAAAATGGGTGCGTGTACTTATGTAGGCGCGTGAGAAGTTATCCTTCTTTATCGTTTAAAATTAGTTTTTAATTACATGCAAATAATTAATTAGAATAAATTAATAAAAAGTCTGGAAAAGTCTCTAATTTGAAAAAATAAATAAATAATCAAAATATTCAATTAAAATCGCTACTGAATATAATTTATAAGAACATATGTGATTTGCACTTGTATGAAACTCAAACACGTATTCCGAATATACAAACTAGAAACATGTGGATAAATATTATAAATATGAATACCTATAACTGTTACTTTATTACAAAAAATAAAGATGTGGTTTTTGGTTCTACTATACCAATGGTCAAGAGATGGCGCTGTAGTCTCCTGAATCGCGCTTTGGTTCCGTTGTTCCAGATTAATAAATACTTTTGATAGGCCTTCACAATGCAGTCGTTAGCACCCACTAAATAGAGATTCTATTTCTACTTTGTTGGTAGATTTTCTTAAAGTGCGGTAAACACAAGAGTAACGCATGAAGTTAGTCGCTTTAGCGTTATGCTGTTAAAATTTTGTGTTACAGTGATGCGCGCGCATCTTAAAATTTCACTCTCATCATTTTTTCATAACGCGCCTAAAGAAGTATAACTTCAAAAATAAAAATAAGTACTTTATGCCAGGACAGCTGACCTACTGGAAGGTCCGGGCGTGTTCTCATCTTTGGGTTGGTTCTGCCAAAGATTATTTTATTATTTACTAGTGGCCCGCCCTCGCTTCGCTTCGGTGTAGAGTTGAAGTGTAGACTATAGTTATTGTTCTCAGGCCTGTATTATACACAATGGCATTCTTCTTATGCCTACCGCCGCCGCGACTCATGTCGAGCGCGGCAACCGTTACACAAAAATAATCCTTATAGCATGATTCAGTATTCACGTGCGACGGCGCCATGACTTATTTCATGTATAAGTTTGGTGTTTCTATACCGATTTCTATGATTCTTTTTTTATTGAATAGGTAATAATGTTAACTTTTTTAAATTAGGGATGAGTGAGAGTATTATACACGTAAGAGTAAACAAATATAATCAGAATGCTCCGAACTGCTAAGCTATCAGGAGTTACACGTATTATTGTGGGTCAACCATAAAAGCTTTATAAGCTTTTGCGGGATATTTTTTAATCAATTTTATGTAGAATATTTCCGTCATACATGATTTAACCATTAAGGCTGCACACGCAACGGAAGCTTAAAAAAATGGAGTAACTTCTCCCGTTTTCCCAACATTTCCCTTCACTACTCTGCTCCTATTGACTGTAGTGTGATGAAAAGTATACTATAACCTGCCCAGGAGTATGAAGAATAATTGTACCAAGTTTCGTTAAAATCCGTCGAGTAGTTTTTGTTTCTATAAGGAACATACACACAGACAGACAGACAGACAGACAGACAAAAAATTTACTGATTGCATTTTTAGCATCAGTATCGATCACTAATCACCCCCTCATAGTTATTTTGAAAATATATTTCATGTACAGAATTGACCTCTCTACAGATTTATTATAAGTATAGATTTTATGTTATACGAGCAGACGGCTCACCTGATGGTAAGTGATCATCGTCGCCCATGGACACTTGCAACACCAGGAGTATCACAAATGCGATGGCGGCCTTTAAGGAAGGAGTACGCTCTTTTTTTTTAAGGTTTTGAAGATAAGCTGAGCGCCCTATATTTAATAAGGCACCAAGAAAAAAGGCTGATAAGTGACAACAAGCTGCTCCACAATAGACTTCTAAGTCTGTAACTCCGACAAAAAGTAGCTTTGTCTGTCTGTGTTGTCCGTATTACTATTATAATACTACTAGCTGTCCCAGCCAACTGCGTACCGCCATTAAAAAATAGGGGTTAGTGGTAGAAGGGTGAAAATTTAGGGTTGTATGCATTTTTGTATGATGTATCATAAAAAAATAAAAACAAAAAATTTTTATCCAAAAATATTTTTTTTTTGGGTGGGACCACCCTTCACATTTTGGGGGATGAAAAATAGATGTTGTTCAATTCTCAGACCTACTGAATATGCATATAAAATTTCACTAAAATCAATCGAGCTGTTTCGGAGTAGTTCAATTACGCACACCTTGACACGAGAATTTTATATATTAGATTTGATTTTGTCCTAATAGCATCCTCGAACAGGCCCTGCCTGAATACCAGCGCTATTATGGCGTGGAATATATTTTCCCACCATATCTGAGCTGAGGCAGGGTCCACATTGATGGATTAATTCTCACTTCTATTATGTCGTTTAAGACTCTGCTGTTTTATTTTATTGTTCTTGTTTTGTAATTTTTATCATCTTCTATCTATACTTATAATAAATCTGTAGAGATGTCAATTCTGTACATGAAATATATTTTTAAAATAACTATCAGGGGGTGATTAGTGATCGATACTGATGCCAAAAATGCAATCAGTAAAATTTTTGTCTGTCTGTCTGTCTGTCTGTCTGTGTGTATGTTCCTTATAGAAACAAAAACTACTCGACGGATGTTAACGAAACTTGGTACAATTATTCTTCATACTCCTGGGCAGTTTATAGTATACTTTTCATCACGCTACAATCAACAGCAGCAGAGTAGTGAAGGGAAATGTTGGGAAAACGGGAGAAGTTACTCCATTTCTTAAGCTTCCGTCGCGTGTGCAGCCTTAATGGTTAAAGTTACATAGAAATCATGTATGACGGAAATATTCTACATAAAATTGTATAAAAAATATCCCGCAACAACATATGTCTATCTTTTATGGTTGACTCACAATTACACGTGTAATTATATAAATAAAGTCATTGTTTATAGCACAAGCCTGAGAACAAAAACTATAGTTTACACTACAGCTCTACACCGAAGCGAAGCGAGGGCGGGCCACTAGTTAATAATATTGTTCTAAAGATACCATAACTAGAAAAACTAGAAAAATAAACATTTAAACAACAGGCAGTTTTATGCTTAAAAAAATTAAAAATTACAATTAATATTGTTTTTAAAATGTGTGTAGTGGTAGATTTCTCTTTTTTATTTTAAAAGGCTATAGTTTGGCTTTGTTATTCAATTACTACCATGATCTTGTATCCCCGTCTCTATTCCATCAGACTACAGATGGGGCAGGGATTATGATATTCCACTGACCCGTACCAGAGATTTGCTTATAGCTTTCGTGAAACGACCTCCCTGCGTTTGTTTTTTATGGTCATTAAAACAGACATAAATGCTAGTTTCACAAGTCTTTTGTAAACGATTTACGTCTCATCCCCACATCTGTGTTAGCAAATAGCCGTCAAACCCCTTGTGTTCCCGCGCTTTACAAAAACTGTTATATATTTCGAGTTCTTCTGAACCCTATTGTCTTCATTTATGTCTTAAGTCAATCTTAAATGGTATCTGCATCTATTTATATTTATCTATTCTATGTGTATATCTAAATATTGTACCGGGTATGTGTAGCAGAAATCCGCCACTTCCACAGATAGGGGTTTTTTGACGTGAGCAGCAATCCGCCGTTTACACAAATTAGGAGATACGTACTTTTATTTAAATGTACATGGTAGTAATTCGACTAACGACTATACTGTTAGTGACCATGAAAGTTTAAATATTGGAGTTTACTCCTTAAGAATCGATTTGCATATATAAGGGGCCCGGTATGAGAAAAATGTGAGGAGTGAAATCTATCGATGAATGACCTCGTTACGTTTTTACTGTCTACGCCGTAGCAGCCGTAGTGCTACACCGTAGCACAGTATCGTAGCGTACCTTTTTTATGCACATCTGAAATTGACTATTGTAAAAAGTTTAATGTAAAATAAATGTATATGAAATGAATAAATATAATAATTTGTTAATTTACCCTTTCATACAGTATCAATCTTTTTTAAGTTAAATAAACTGTATTTGCGTCTGGTTAGACTATCGAACTTAAGAAGTAAACTCCAATCGTGCGTCGGAGCTGACACACACATTTTATTTTTATTTTCAGATCTGTTTTATAGTAATACACGAAATATAATCCAATAAAAGTCCGAGAGACAATTACATAAAAACAACTATTCATTGCGAAATGGTCACGACCGTTTTCGCAATGAATGGTTATTGTTAGTTTAAATAAGTTAGTTACATGGGTAACTTTAAGCCCATTTAAAACCATTCTTCCACTGTGATCAATGTTAAACCTCAGCGTTTCAAAATAGTTACAAAAGCCTTTCGCTAAATTCGACTTTAACTTCATGGAACTAAAGGTCGGTCGCAAAGTTTTTTGCTCGGCCTCCTAATACTTTATTCCAGCGATTCGATTATGGGATCGGGTCTAGTGAAGCTGTTGACCGTTATGTAAACGTTACTTTTTCTCAATTTAGTGTCGGCAAATAATGTATCTTTATTGTTTTTATATTGTTAAACGTACACGTATATTCATACGTGGAACATGGAGGGATGATGACTATTTTTTTTTCTTCGTTTATCAGGTAGATTATCAAAAAGTATTGGACGCGTATTTTTTCTTTTTTTACATAATATAAACATTGCAGAGATATATTGATTTGAAAAGTCGCATGACGTCACGTTTGAGTACAGTTTTAAGTGAAAATTCACTAAAAAGTGAGTTCACGAGCCCCTACTCCCAAACTTTGACGCGCTATAACTTTGTCATTTTTTGGTTGATTGCCCAAAGAAAAAATACGTGTCCATTATTTTTTGATCATCTAACTGACGGACTAAATAGAATTTCGTTTACTGTACCCCGTCATCACCCCTACTGCTATTCTGAGAGGAAATGAAATGAAACATTTATTGGCCATCTTATCAAAAGCGAAACTTATAAATACAACAATAAAAAAAAACAATGGCGAATCAGAACACTGCCTCAGCTTATGCTAACACAACGAGAAAGTACTTTTTCACAGACTGGGGCGTGGTCGCTACAACCAGCTCAAATTACCATGCGAAGTGCATCCCACAAAATATAAATAAAATAGTGTATTAATAATATATATCTAGTAACACACACGTATATGTGTACAATCAACATACTAACATAACTTTAATACAAAAACATATAATGAAATTTAGTGTGCTCTCTCGTATCCAAGTGAAGTGCCGGCTCGGCAATAACCGCCAAACCGGCAAATGTTCCAAATGAGGTTTTTTTACGTTTACGTAGATAAACAAGCAGGTAGTCTACCTGATGCTTAGTGGTCACTGCTACCCATGGCCACTTGCATCACTAAGGGTAACACTCAATCGTTACTGACTCGGAAGGAATAGGTTATGCAGATAAACGAGCAGGTAATCCACCTGATGGTTAGTGGTCACTGCTGCCCATGGCCACTTGCATCAATAAGGGTACCACTCATTCGTTACTGGCTCTGAAGGAATAGGTTATGCAGATAAACGAGCAGGTAGTCCACCTGATGGTTAGTGGTCACTGCTGCCCATGGCCACTTGCATCACTAAGGGTACCACTCATTCGTTGCTGGCTCTGAAGGAAATGGTTTACCGGCCTTTTGAAGACATCAATCACATCATAGCTAAAAGTGAAAACTGCCGAGGGAAGTTCGTTAAATAGATTTTTCTGTTAAGTAAGGAAAAGGAATGTGGTTTCTGTGTTGCATCAAAGGGCAGAGTTAGCTTTGACAAATGTTAAAGGTGATGTTCTGGAAATTAACAATAATAATTATTCTTTCGATTAATCTTATCATGTAAGAAAGTGTCGCTGAGGTGTATTCATTTTTATTTTATCTATAGATAGATTTGAATAGATTCGAATCCCGTTTGAAACCTGGACCAAATGGATTTTTTACTGGAATTTTAACAACACATTTCCATTTTCTCCTCGAAAAGTTCTCAAACCTCCTGCGATTTGAAGCAAAACATTCAGCGATGTTTCGGGGGCCCCCTGTGTCAATTTTGCAGCGCTCCTAGCGAGCCGTTCGCCCCATTGTGTACCAACAATTCCGGGACAAATTCAATCTACAACAAACTGAAAAATAAATACTAAGCCCCCAGACAATAATCTGAACCGTTTCCTTTCCCATTGTCGTGGCTTCATTGCAAACGAGCGGACCAGCCAGCATGGCCTTTTGTTATGGTCCATCCAATATTTTCTCGCGTTTTGTTCAATTCGTCCATTATGCGGGCGAATATTAAATGAGCCGGAGTGTGTTTGGAAATTAAAAAGGAATCGTCCCAATACCTTGGGGACGATTTGCGTGATTTGTTCTTTTGGCACGTTCAACTGTTCATTGCTTCTTAGCGATTTCGTATTACCTGTAACATTTATTTGAGCAACAAACTAACCCACCCCACCTGATGTTAAGAGCCCTTTCACATTTTTTGCAAAAAATCGTAAGTTCGTTTTTGAGCGCCTTGTTTACCCCCTTAGAAAGGATTTTGATTATTTCCAACAGTAGCAAACAGTAGATTTATTTTTCTTATTGTAAGCTAATTTAGAATATTCGCATATTCTATTTTACTTTTTTTGTACTGATCGTTCTACTGCAGCTAGTTTACTGCAAAAACGATAATATGCATAACTTCAAACGCCTCAATCTCTCAATAATGTTCAATAAATTAGATCAAATTAATTACTACGACATCAGAAATATGTTTTTCTTGTAACGTAATGTATTAGAATTTTGATTTTCCACCTCATTAATTACCAAAAAAACATCTAACCTCCGTGAGTTTTCCCAAAAAATAATGCAGGTTTACCTCGTATTTTGATATTGAATTAAATAGAATTACTATCAAAAACTTTCATTAAATTAATCTACCATCATTGAACTACTGAAATATGCATTTATTTTTATAATTAGTTCATTAATAATTATTTTGTAAGACTCGAAACATCACCCGTAAAATGCAATATGAACTAGTGCAAATCTACCTACGCACCGATCAGTACGGCAGCGGCGCAACTTTGTAAAAGGGCTCTTAAGTGTAAATGGTGGCCAGTCGCGAAGATAGATGATACGGCATAAGGTGTGTTGCCCCATCCATCCTTACCTTGCCAGCCTGATCCCAATCCCCTATCCCGTGGAGCCCTGAAGCCTTACTCATCAGCAGAAACACAACACCACCTAGAGGTTTTATATTTTACTGGGGTTTTCGGCAAGGGTTGCTTCCCTTGACGGGTGCTCCAATTCGAGAGAATAAACCGTTGTGCCCGAATACCTCTCTTTGGATGCATTTCTATTATTAGTCTGTGTACGGTTCACTCGTACATTGTCATACTTGTGTTTGCATAATAATATTTATTATCTAGGTCTTAATCACGAATTCATAGTGTTAACTAGTAGGGATGTCGAAAGTTGAAAAAAATATCGATATATCGATACATCGATATTTTAAAAAATATCAATATCGGCTTCGATATATCGCGAAAAAAACATCGATATATCGATATATCGGACCAATTTTCCCAAAAATATCGCTCACGAAATATGACACGCGGAATACCTAATAATGGAACGAAAATTAACTCCCTAAAAATAGACCCTATTTTCGAATGATGACATAGACAATACTAAATACAGCACAGATCATAGATATGTTGAATATCATTATTCTGAGATCCAGTTACGATTTTTCCAGATACGAATTTAGTTAGATCGTGATATGCCGCTAATAATTAAAAAAATATCGTTTTTGATACGAATTTCGATATTGGTTATTTTGTATCGATGTATCGATATATCGAAACAAAATATATCGGCAAAAAATATCGATATATCGAAACATCGATATATTTTCAACAAGCCTATTAACTAGGCAACCGCGATCGGCTGACGTCGCTCAAAAGATGAGTCATTATTTACGTACGTAAACAAACAGTGAGTATTTATGGTGTGATGAGCTCGATGGCGCAAATGTTAAGCGCGTTCGTCTGCGATCGCTGAAGTTAAGCAACTACAAATAGTGCAATCCATTTGTTTGAAGGATAATTAGCGTAATCTGAAAACAATTTACACATTTAGGAAACTACTGAAAACACATTTACTACATATGCAAAGCTTTTCATAGATTCTACGACTCAATTTATAGTTTTTCACTTTACGTAAACAGGCTTGCGTGGATTGATTCTGGGTTGTTGGCCAACACTTAAAACAAGTGTAAATTAATTATTATTCTCAGATGTGGCCAAAACGGTCACATCTTTGGGGAACACGCCATCCACTCTCAATTCAATTCGTTTATTACATATCCACAATGTACAAAAAGATACTCTGTTGTTCACTAAGCATGTTCAGATAGTTTTTTATAACACCCTTTTATATGTTAGTATTTTTTATTAGTAAGTATAGATTTGTATTGTTTTTTTGTAATCTTAATATATATAAATCTCGTGTCACAATGTTTGTCCTCAATGGACTCCTAAACCACTGAACCGATTATAATAAAATTCGCACACCATGTGCAGTTCGATCCAACTTGAGAGATAGGATAGTTTAAATCTCAAATTATAGTCGCAATTTTAATTTATTGCAAATTATTACTTTTGGGCGGTACGAAGTTCGCCGAGTCAGCTAGTTGTTTCATATATATCTCTTATCTATTAGACAAGTAAGTCCGTCTGTGGTGCTGTTTCAGCGGCCAAACCGTAAGAGATAGATAAAGAGAATGTTTAAGTTATAAGTTAAGAATAGTCTGATAAGACTACAAACCGGATTTGAGTAACGTAGCACTTCCGGTTTTCGAGAAATCACGAATTTCAAACGAAACCACACAAAATCTCCGAAGTTCTCAATTAATTAAATACATTTTTTTTTAAATCAGGTTTTGGTGAACATTTGGTTCACTGGTTTGCTAGTATATATATATATATATATAGTAGTATTTGCTAGTATATATATATATATATATATATATATATATAGTTATAAGCCTCGTCAACCTTAGGCCCTGCCAGAATATCAGCGCCGCAGCGGCTCTGGCGTCGCTGTGGCACTATGCTGAGGCAGGGACCTAGTTGGCCTTTTTTTTCTGTTATTGTATTTGTTTTGTATAATATTTTTTTTAGGCTAATAAAATTATTTCTTTCTTTCTTTGATAAAAAAATAATGTGCTTATTATCATATTACTAGCAAACCAGTGAACCAAATGTTCACCAAAACCTGATTTCTCGAAAACCGGAAGTGCTACGTTACTCAAATCCGGTTTGTAGTCTTATCAGACTATTCTTAACTTATAACTTAAATATTCTCTTTATCTATCTCTTACGGTTTGGCCGCTGAAACAGCACCACAGACAGACGGACTTGTCTAATAGATAAGAGATTATCATAGTTAATTAGTGTATACCGATAACACTCCAATATTGGCGGAAGTTGGCACACATTTACTATAAACGGTTAGGAGGAATAGTGGGGCGTGTCTTCGTGGATTGCAATATCTGTATCGCAGTGGTCGGTCATTGATTTGGTGACCAAAAATTTACTATCTTCTCCGTGCCTCGGAAGGCACGTTAAGCCGTTGGTTCCGGCTGCGTCTGCAGTCGTTAGTGTTGGAAAACTCAGAAATTAATAAAAGGTAAAATAGAATGAAACGACCATCTTGGGCGAAAACAATCGAATAGAGTAGTTTCATTTTTCTTATATATAAATGTGTCTAATTTGTCTATGTTAACAACAGTTAGCACCCACCAATTCGCACTGGGCCCGCGCGGTGGGTCATGGCCCAATCAAATTAATAGGCTAATGATGATGATTATTTATGGTATTTTTTATCCTTTGGTACTCCACCGTAAAACTACTCAACTGAACTATCAACATCTTACCTGTATAGCGTATCACGCGTATCACGCTATACATAATGGTCCTTCGAGCCGGATGAACCAGCGACCTATGGATTCTACAAAGCTCCCTGTAAACTACACGGAGCGACAAAGAATTTGGAAGAAGAAAACTTGTCATTTCATGTGTGTTTAATTATATTGTTATACGATTACAACCCTTATTTCGTTGTGCCAAAGTTATATCACAATTTGTTATTGTCCAACATAAGAAAACCTTTCAAATATTTTTCAGGCTACGGCAAAATACACGGTTGCGTATGATGTGTGCTACGGTAGTGTTCTTTCACTTTATCTCCATTCACTTCATGTCCATAGGAAAAAATTCTATGTCCTACCTCTCGTAAGTATACGAGTAATTCTATTGGAAAGGTAATTACCAGTACTTTAACTGGTAATACTATTCGGCAAGACTAGGGAACAGGGGGAAAAAAACCTAGACATTCGAAATAGTTTTGCTGGTTTTGTAAAGCAAAATTTGTTTAAACAAATCAATCAAACTACATATACAGGAATTTATTCAGGAGAAAATGTACAGAAGATACAGCGTGAGCTAGGGCAGGCTTCACTGTTATAGGCCAAATTTCATTTAGCACAAGCCCCCGGGCTAAATTCACCGAACTTCGGCTCCACTATGCATTCATTATTCGGGAGTGAGTAATCCCACAGCTTTCATGACACCGATATTGAACTCATAAATTTCACTGTTCAACCGAACTATCGCCGAATTTGTAAGCGGAGGCCTTTTCAAACCGAAATTTTGTGAGCCACTTTGGAACTTGAATATTGTAAACGATGATATTATATTATGTACCTACTATGTTGTTAAACGTGTTGCCTTCATTGTTTATGTTAGATAGCATACTCGGCTTTTTCGTCTGCTTTCAAAAGGTATGCTACGAATAAAATTGGTGGTTTGTGATACCATAATGCAAGTGAAGCTTTTAAAATCGTTAATAAAAAAGGGTAAATTATAAAATATCAAAACACCCAAGTGCTTAAAAATTGCTTTATACTTTAAAGATTTATTATACTGGTCGACTCGTAAAGAGCAGCTATGGCGTTTTAAATTTTTTGGTAATAAAGAATAAATCATTTAATATTTTTCTTTATCCAAAAATTCTTTTAAGCAAGTTACAAATACGTTATTTTTTTTTTAAATTAAAGGACAACCACTTATTGAAGATTTGAACAATGCCATCTCTAGAGTTGTACACTGGTTTAATGCTATTCATTTATTTTTTAATGAAGATTCTAAATTATTTAAAAAAAAATAGTCCAAGGGCGTTTCCTGCCACGCGCAGTGTAGGATTCTGTAGTGGCCCTTTTTGTTTATAAATGCAAGGTTTTACACATTATAAATAAACAATAACTTAATAGTCACTTGTAATGTGTTCTTTTAAGAAATTTCTATTAGCTAAGAAATGTTCTAATACATAAGTTAAACACTCTTAAACTAACTGATCTATCTTAACCGTTATAGTTTTGCTTAGACGTTCATAAAAACAACTATTTTTAAAGCCAATACTTTAGCTTCTAGGGTGGGGTGGCGGGCTACTCGAACAAGAATTAGCACTTTAAAGTTTAAAATTTTGCAAACGGATCCTTTTATCAAAAAATAATATATCGTCTTAGCATGCTGGGGTAGAAGATTAAAAATTGTAAAGGCTACGAAACGCCAATAAATAAATAAATAAAGTTTCGTGCATTAACCCGTAAAAACTAGTTTTATTTAATGAAAAATTAATTTATCCCCACGTTACATGTAGGCGAAAAACTTTAAAATAAGAATATTATTAAAAAAATATGACACGACGAAACTATAACAGTTCTTTGTTATGACTACGGAATCCTAAAAAAAATTACAGATAGTGCAATCCACTAAGATGAGGTCCACCAATTTTAGGTTGAAGGATAATAAATGATAAAATATAATTATCATATTATTATTTATTATTATCATACATAATTAGTGTGTACGGATAACAATCAAATATTGGCGGAAGCTGGCACACATCACTACATAGTATAAAGCAAAGTCGCATCCCGCTGTCTGTCCCTATGTCCCTATGTATGCTTAGATCTTCAAAAGTACGCAGCGGATTTTGATGCGGTTTTTTCAATATGATATAATATATTTGATGGAATGATTCAAGAATAAGGTTTATATGTATAATATATGCTTATTATAGTAGAGAAACACTGATAATTTTAGAAGGTTTCAATGTAAGCTCGTAAATAAACACATTTTTTGCGCTTACATTGAACTGAACCCTACGAGATAGATCAAAATAATGTATTACAGTATTGTGCAACTTAAAAAAGGTCTACAAAAAAGTCCCAGATGGTATATGTCTATCTCTTAGGGATAACCCACAATAACCATTTTTTATTCTATACTTTTTACGAGAAATAATAGATTATTTACGAAGTGATTTTCAGCAATATAATATTCATCCTTAACCAATTAAGTACCTTAAATACATTGTGTATTTAATACAGATCAATTTGGCCCTTTAAATCATGTAATTTAAATGAATATTTTATTATTATATTACAGATTTTAAAATGCAGGGACATAGCGGTTCCGTCGCTATCGGGCAGGGGCCTGGCGGCGCGAGCCTATTATATTTAGGTATAAAAAGAATGTCATTGTGTATAATATAAGCCTGATAACAAAAACTGTAGTCTAAACTTCAGCTCTACACCGAAGCGAAGCAAGGGCGGGCCACTAGTTTACTATAAACGGTTAGGAGGAATTGTGGGGCGCGCCTTCGTGGAAATGCAATATCTGTACCTTATAAAAGTAAAGCAGATATATACCAGTATAAATATCAAGGATAAGAATGTGGACATAATAATCATAATCAAAATCATTTATTCAGTTTAGGCTGTTACAAGCACTCATGAATGTCTAGAAGCTACGCCATCGGTTCGTAAATCTACGGCGGGAGACCTTGTACTGAGAAGAACCGGCAAGAAACTCAGCAAGGGCTGTTTTTTTCTCCATGTTTTATTATTTACAGAGTCGTCAAATTGAAAAATGACTTCAGAGGTGATTCATGAAGTCACTTTTCATTACATAATTATTAAATATACATTAATTGTTTACCTGCATTTTGATTGCTGTGTCATACAGTATAAATACAAATAGTGTTATTTATATTCAGTGTGACTAAACATTAACTTCAATATTAAGGAAGTTAGGGCAGACTCATCTCCGCTGGCAGCACCCGTTCCCGGACATTGTGGATACTACAGTATTCTTAGGTAATATACGAGCTGCGGGCAGTCTTCACAGGGTACCGCAACCCCACCCGCACTCCTGACCCGCAATGCTGGGACTACGGTCCTAGCAATGCGGGTCGGGTTACACGGTGCAGGGATATTGTCTGGTTTTTAGTGGCCCTGTTCAGGGCGTAGGTAGGGCCCTGTACACTTCATCTGGCCTCAGGGCTAGCTGAAGTGGACAGGGAGGAGTCCCACATACCTTCTTCTCGCTCCCCCAGTGGTTGAAGGATGCGGAAGGCATTTTCCAGACAAAAAAAAGGTAATATACGAGCTTGGAAGCTTCATTGGGGCCCACATATTATATTGTCGAAGAGACTTAGCTCTGCAGCCCATGACGTAATGAAGATACGCCAACTAACTAACGTAGATACTGCTCAATTATAATATTTCAATAACCTTCATACTATGATGTCGTAAGGTATTAAATGCAGGTAAATAATTAATGTAGGTATATTTCACATTATATAATGAAAGGTGACTTCATGAATCGTACTTGAAGTCATTTGTCAAGTTGATAACTCTCTAACTACATAATAAAACGGGAAGAACAAACAGCCCTAGCTGAGTTTCTTGCCGGTTCTTCTCTGTACACGGGCTCCCGCCGTAGATTTGCGAACCGATGGCGTAGCCTCAAGTCTAGACATTCATGAGTTCTTGTAACAGCCTAAACTGTATAAATGATTATGATTATTATTTTACTGTGTGGAAAAGCTGCCAACATTTAAACAATTTTTGTTTAAATGTTGGCAGCCGGCTATTCGAACATTTAATAAACTTAAGACTAGAGACTCTATTAGAAAAAACTTAAAAAAAATCTTAATATTGACTGTTGCGTCTTAGTATATACTAGCAAACCAGTGAACCAAATGTTCACCAAAACCTGATTTCTCGATAACCGGAAGTGCTACGTTACTCAAATCCGGTTTGAAGTCTTATCAGACTATTCTTAACTTATAACTTAAATATTCTCTTTATCTATCTCTTACGGTTTGGCCGCTGAAACAGCACCACAGACAGACAGACGGACCGACTTGTCTAATAAATAAGAGATATGAAAATCTAATGTTTGTTCAAAAACATATTCAATTTTTTCTTGGAAATAGTGAAAGCATTCGCTTAATACTAGAAATTGTAATAAATAAGCTTTACCAATTACCAGGCTCCACAAAATCAATAATTCATTTAAAGGTCTTTGTGTACCCTGCTACAATAAAGTCCCTAGCAATATCCATCAATTGAGCGTCAATAAGTTTAAAGCTACTATTCAAAAAGTACTATTTTCAATCAAGCCTATTATAAGATGTATCTTTATATTTCAGACAAAAATGATTGGGTTGAAAGTGTTCCAAAGGTTTCTACGGGCTATTTTTATAATTATAACAAAGATGTCATGATTTTGTTTTGATACTGTAAGAATATTCTGTAAATATTGTCACATAAATTGATTTAACGCTCTGTCCTATTTTTCGCCTGTTTTCTCCTCAGCAAAAAATTACCCTAAGTGTCGCCGCACACGGGCCACCGACCACAACCACAAAACGCCGCCACCGGCATATTTCTTGTAGTTTTCATACATATTATATGGACTCGCCACATACGATAAGCCGGTGGCCGCCACACGCTACAAATCGTCGTTGCTCGCTTCTTGTGGCCCGCACCGGCCACTTAATGCGCCGATACAAAACGCCGCACGCCACACGTCACTCGCGCGATTCCTCACCCCTATCTCCCTTACCTTAGTCGGCCGCTGTCGCGCGTTTCAGCCACTTTAGTAGCCACTTCAAGCTTCTCGTGGCAGTGTTTATGGCTGTGGCGTGTGGCCCGTGTGCAGCGACACTAACTAGTGATAGGGGGAAAAAATTCACGATTCAAAAGAGTTCTATTAAGCATCCTATTTGTATAAAGAACTTTTTGATTTTATGATTTTCTTTCTTAAGACGAAATATTTCAATTTCTGGTTTTTTTCTATTAACATGGTGAAATAATCAAAGTAAATATTAAAATATCCTCGAAAAATTATAAACTTTAACGTCTTATCGATACGAACGATCTTACCGTTACATAAATACAATTGTCAACCTAAAGGTTAGGTTTTATAGAGCTCCGTTGTCCTGACAAGGAACCCTTATTGTTTCGTCGTGTCCGTCTGTCAGTTCGTCCCCTGTTTTGCTTGAAGACTGTTGGCGTATTTCAATCACGCCGGAAAAGTAGTACAATAAAATTAAGAAAAATATTTTTTCTTGTGGTAGCTGCCCTTCCCCTACATGTAAAATGAGGATGTTTTTTTCATCGTCTACCTTATCATTTAGGGTATCGTTGAATAGGTCCTTCAAAATAACTTACGAGTTGGTAAGACTAATTTTAGATTTAAGGATCCGTTTGAGATATATTACACTTTAAAGTGCAAATTTTTGTTCGAGTAGGGCGAATTTAAAAGCTAAACTATTGGCTTGAAAAATCAGGAAAAAATCATAATAATAGCTAATAGCCTTTCATGAACTTTTAAGGAAAATGATAACGGTTAAGATGGATTAGTGAGTTTAAGAGTGATAGTCGCTCAATTTAAGTGTTAAAAAATATCTTACCTAATAGAAAATCTTTCGAAGAAAACATTAAAAAAGTGATTTAGATAGAGTAATTGCTTGTTTATAACGCGTAAAACCTTACTTTAAAACTATTGGGTTGTACCAACGGCTTCTGAATCGTGGTGTCGTCTGATTTTTATGAGAAAATAGTGGCCCGCCCTCGCTTCGCTTCGGGGTAGAATTGATCAAAATCCTTTCTTATCGGATGCCTACGTCATAACATCTACCTGCATGCCAAATTTCAGCCCGATCCGTCTAGTGGTTTGGGCTGTGCGTTGATAGATCACTATGCACAGTCAGTCACCTTTGAGCTTTATATATATAGATATAGGAGCACTTGGAACATTTTCATTTTTTTTGATATTGAAATTTGGTGGTAACAACGGGCAAATACGGAACCCTACACTGCGCGTGGCACAACACCCACTTGGCCAGTTTTTTTTTTATAGTTAGTTTGTTTCGCTTTAATTTAATTTTGTTTTTTATTAAACTGTTCCACTAACCCAAGTATTTTTATTTGTGGTGAGCAGCCAGACCGGCAGCCTACCCCCAAACGTCTGCATCGGCTATAAGTATGCCGTAGCAGAAGGCGGGTGGGATAGAAAGAAACAGATGCAATATATGGGTTTCCTTATCTCCCCCGAGAAAAAGGGAGGGGATTAGATGAAAAGGAAGATAGAGGAAGGGAGATAGGAGAGAAATGAAGAATGAAAATAGTTTGTGTATCGGAGACTGACAGCGCGAGTCGTCGCAGTGGCCACAAGTTAAGGCCATATGTGACACCTCGCCCCGCTGGCCCCCGTCATGTTGTTAGGGCCGCTAGGCAGCTGGGAATAGGTAGGGTTTTTGAAGTTATACTTCTTTAGCCGCGTTATGAAAAAAATATGAGAGTGAAATTTTAAGATGCGCGCATCACTGTAACACAAAAGTAACATAATGAAGTTAGCCGCGGGCGC
Organism: Chilo suppressalis; assembly: GCA_902850365.2. NCBI lineage: Eukaryota > Metazoa > Arthropoda > Insecta > Lepidoptera > Crambidae > Chilo > Chilo suppressalis. The sequence goes on along the minus strand of OU963912.1, from coordinate 4,211,435 downwards.
GTTATGAAAAAATGATGAGAGTGAAATTTTAAGATGCGCGCGCAACACTGTAACAGAAAAGTAACACCATGAAGTCGGCCGCTAAACCGCACATTACTCGTAAGTCTCTAAAAAAAGCTTCCAACAAAATAGTAATAGGATCTCTTCGTCGCACAATGTTGGGACGCTAGTCGCATCTGATCACTGTTTTCATATCTATAATATTTATCCACATGTTTCTAGTTTCTATATTCTTAACACGTGTTATAATGTTATACAAATGCGAAATTTATATGTGCTAATAAATTTTATTCAGTAGTGATTTAAATTGAATATTTTGATTATTTATTAAATTTTTCAAATTAAAACTGAACTTTATTGACTGCGTTGACTATCCTTTTCCAATCCTTTTATTATCTTATTGTAATTAATCATCTGCATGCAATTAAAAACTATTTTTTAATAATTCCAAAAAGAAGTAAAACTTCTCACGCGCGTACTTAAGTACACGCACCCATATTTTTTTTATAGATAGGTCCGACAAATGACTCCACCCCACCTGATGTTTAGTGAAGGTGATGTTCAGACGCGAAGATAGCTGATACAGTAGTACTTCCTGCCACACCAGCCATCCTCACCCTGCCGGCCTGCATGTTGCTTCTTCACGCCTCTTTTAAAGGATCCCAGGTTATAAGAGGGAGGGAACACGTGAGCGGGCAGAGCATTCCATTTACGGATAGTGCGACAAAGAAATGAGTCACCAAATTTCTTTGTACGCGTTGGAATTGTGGTCACAGTAAGACGGTGACAACGTAGTCCAACGCGCGTGGTCGTCTGAAGGAAAGGGGAAGATGGGATAAGAGAGGATATTATCTAAAGGTTAGGTTACCAATTGTATTTAAGGTGATCATTTATTATTTTTCATCATCATCAGCCTATTAATGTCCCCACTGCTGGGCAACAGGCCTTCCCTGTGTTTGGCATAGGGAGATTGGGCTATGACCTACAACGTGGGCCCAGTGCGGATTGGTGGGTGCTAACGACTGCAGATGCAGCCGGGACCAACGCCTAAACATGCCTTCCGAAGCACGGAGGAGCTCGAGATGATAAATTTTTGGTCACCCATCCAATGGCCGACCACTGCGCGCGCTAAGCACTTGCGCTATCGAGCTCCTCTTCTGGTTTAGGTTATCAATTCTTTTTTTTGATGATCATTTTTAAATATTTGCCAATAATAAGTACTTGTAGTAATTGTTCTTTTACAAGGTAAGCGAGGAACAATATGTAGCTAATTTTATATATGTGCCAAAATTCATCAAAATCAGTTCAGCAGCTCACACTTATGTGTGAAGGTTTAACAGATAAACTGACGGAATGGCTTTCGGATTTATTAAATTAGTTATAGAACGTTGAACTTTTAAAATTGCAATAACTTTTTAAGTACTAGTTTTTATTTTATGTCTCTAAAATTTTATAGTTTAGTAAAATATTAAATTAAAAAAATGTGATACTTAGTTCAGCAGGCCAGTGTAATTCAAAGATGAAAATTTTAAAAAGTTATTTTTGCTACCAGGCGATATCTTTAATAAAATGTAACTACACGTGACACAATGAAACATTAAATAAATTGACGTTTCTGAGTTCAGCTTTCCGAAGCTAAAGAAAATTAAAAAAAAAATGCAAAATTGACAAATCAACAACCGTAAATAGGAAAGTTAAAAAAAATTTCATCAACCTATGACTTTGTTAGGAACCCTTTTATTTCTATATTCACCAAATTGGTTGGTAATTTTCAACTTCTCTTTAGTCTTATGAATTATGAACTACCGAGTATAGGTTCTGTTTTAATCAGAGTATTGTAATAGGAGTTATGATAGTTCTCAACATGTTATCGAAAACTATAATCGCATAGTTTTGACATTTAAGGGCAGCACCATAATTTACTATAATATGCATTCCTCTCAGCTCTCCAATAAATAAGTAATAAATATTCCCAACACTTACACCAATTAGCTAAGCCCACTATAAGGCTTGTGTTATGGGATATTACGGTAACGGATAAAATACATATATACTTTACATATATAAGTATATTTATTTAAAAATACATATTAAACATCCATGACTGGAGTACAAATGCTCGTAATCATCACTCAAACATCTGATTCGAACCGGGGACCTCTAGAGTCGGCGACACCATGAAACCCGGCGTACAATACAAACCACTCGACCACGGAGGTCTTCTAATTTTAATATTGATTTTCCAACATCCCCAAAAATTTAAAACAATGTGGATTCCAAAATGCTAAATAACAAAAACAATGAAGCAGCTCAAAATCGTGTTATCCTCTTAGTCCGAGCATAATTAAAAAAAGTAAAAAAAAAGAAAAACCGCCCAAATGCGAGTCAAACTCACGAAGGGTTCCGTACAATAAATCGCATAAGGAAAAATCATATGTTTGTTTTCGTCACAATTTACAAAGTACATTATGAATAGGCGTTTTCAGTATTAGTTGTTTAAATACAGCATATGGGACATCATATACCAAAATATCATATTCCTAAGTAGTTTCAATTTTGAGATAGACCCCGTAGCAAAAATGGTTTTAAACCGACGACTTTGACGGCCACATTTCTTTGTTATTGAAAATTGAAAATAACAAAAATTTAATTAATATCCTACTCAACGACCTCTAAACAATTATATCACGTGCTGGGGTTAAAATGAAAAGAAAATATTTTCGTCTCATTTTCATGAAAACAAAAAATAATATTTTTTAATAAATATTCGGCTTTAAAATATCAAAATTTCATTTCTGTCACTCATTCCGTTTACAATCTAAAGACCCGTGACATCAATCCATTTTTACACTTTGTGGTGCTTTGGGAACGAATCCCTAAAAAGAACAATATAGTGAACATATTTTTGAAAAGAGATCCGTTTCCTACAGAGCCTGGCACGGGGAGTAACAAATTATAACATACCTGCGGCTTTTAAAAATGGAACGGCGCAAAGCAAGTCAAATATACGTTGTACTAACGACGCGCGCCAGCTGCCGCCGCTGCCGCGGAAAGCCCGCCGAAATGTTTCTCATTGTGGAATTATTCAAATTTCAATTTAATAATTGTGGCTGTGGCAAAAACTTGGCGAGTGTAATTAATCTTTGGCGTGTTCGCGATGACAGCCAATCCGAGCCCTTTCGCAGCGAATTGTTTTGAGCCCCTTCATTATTTTTATGGCGTGTTATGAATGCGGGAAATGTACTGTTCCGCTAAATAAATGTACTTTCGCAGGGAAATGAGCCGACTCCGTATAAGTGGCATTATCTTTGGCGAGTTTTTTTGTGTTTACTGACAGGCTTTTGTGAGTTTTGATGGATATTTTGGACTTTTAAACCAGGCGTAGGAAAATACTCTATTACAGCTGATGTTTAGTGTGAATAGCATCGACCATCCTTACCTTGATTATCCTTATCTCATTCTCTGACTTCATGGAAATCTGGCAATGTTGCTGACACACAGAACAATAGGTTTCTTGAAGTGTAACTTCTTTACGGACTTGGTGTAAATGGAAAAATCCAAATGGAATAGAAAATGGAAAGACCAAATCCACAGTTTTGTCGTACATTGTTAAAAATTTCGACAAAATCACAACGTTGTGAATGGCCACGCGTCAAGATGACGGGGATGAAATATTTGGCGCCTTGTACGTCTTCATTGTCGTTACACTCTTGGCAGAGTGGTCGTGGTCGTTACTACAGCGTCATCGGCAGATTCAGTGGCGGCGACCCGCTGTACAAAGCGATGCCATACCTCCCTCACGGCAGCTTTCCTTGTGCACACGTGTAGAGGATCATTGGTTATGGCTTTAATTTGGTCAGTCCATCTTGTTGGCGATCTACCGCGTGCCCGGGTGCTTTCAACTCTACCCTGAACGACGAGACGCTCGATGGAGGCTTCATCACGGCGAGACACGTGCTCGAAGAAAGCAAGGATGCGAGCCTGGACAACAGAAGACAGCCGCTGCTTGATGCCGAGTTCTTGGAGAATTGAAATGTTGGTTAAAAATTCGCTCCATGATATTCTAAGCATTCTTCCCCAGCACCACATTTCGAGAGCATCTACCCTCCGTCTTTCACTTTCGCGTAATGTCCAGGCTTCTGAGGCATGCAAAAATATGGGGGACACAAGTGTTCTCACGAGCCGGGTCTTTATGGCTTTCGTTATGTTATGGTTCTTCCATAACTTTTTTAGTCTCTCCATGGCAGATCTAGTTATAGCCATACGATGTTTGATCTCATCGATGCATCCGTCATTATTAGTAATTAACGCGCCCAGATATACGTACGATTGGACATACGATAGCAAAATGGGCAAGCAGCTAGGATTGATCCGAAAAAATCATCTGGACACTCTCCGTGATAAAAGCAGTATTGATAATAATCCCCGTGATAATAGAGGATGCAGAGCGAAGCTATATCTTAACGCAAAGCCAATATTAAAAGGAAGATAACTATGAAATCATAAGCTTACCTCTTGATATAAACAAAATATTAAATTTTAGTCATGACCGTCTGTCCGTCCCCGGTTTTTCTTGAAGAATATTAGCACTAGAGAGCTGTAATTTTGTGGAGTTATGTATATCGATCACACCGATAAATAGTACAATAAAATTTTGAAAAATTTTTTAGGGTCCCTACACCCACCCTACACTAGGCTACATGTAACCAGGTATGATTTTTTTCATCATCTACCCCGTTTTATGGGATATCCTTGAATAGGTGTTTCTAAGACTATCTTTAGATTTAGGGATCCGTTCTTTTTTTTTATATGATTAGGTAGGCAAATGACTCTACCCCACCTGATGTTAAGTGGTGATAAAGTCCAATGATTCGCGAAAAATGATTCGCGAAATATTGAACTTTAAAAGCTAAACTATTAGCTTGAAAAACCTGACTGGAAAAAATGATGATAATGGTGCTTTTAATGAACTTTTAAGGAAAACTATTACGGTTAAGATAGATTCGTTAGTTTAAGAGTAATACTCGTTAAACATTGGTTAAAGAAAATATCTTACCTTTTAAAACTTCCTTAGAAGAAAACATTAACAGTGGCGTAGATGAAGGTATTGTTGCATAAAACCTTGCATTGCAACAAAATAAAAATAAAAACCACAATAAAATATCATTAGTTCAACAACGTTAACGCGAGTACCAACGGCAAAGGCTTCTGAGTCACGCTAACATTACGTTTTTATAAAAAATATATATAAGCACTTGGAAAGATCGACGTTTATACCGCATCATAAGGGGATGATGAAGTTATTGTAGCGAGAAGATGCTTTTAGTCAGTAAGAGACTGACATAACCTTGCAGCCGGCTGTAGGGTATTCATGACGATTTTATACCCGCTTCCACGCCTGGGAGGAAACAAAAAAATCCGCGTATTAAAAAAATACTAGCAAACCAATGAACCAAATGTTCACCAAAACCTGATTTCTCGAAAACCGGAAGTGCTACGTTACTGAAATCCGGTTTGTAGTGTTATCAGACTATTCTTAACTTATAACTTAAATATTCTCTTTATCTATCTCTTACGGTTTGGCCGCTGAAACAGCACCACAGACAGACAGACGGACGGACTTGTCTAATAAATAAGAGATATTATATCCAATTCATTTTGAGTTTGAGACGTAGTTTGACTTTGATTTAGGTATTTTAGTTGAGATATATAGATTGATATTAATTGGTTTTTCTAATTTCCGATATAGAAAATTTTGGTAACTACAGGCAACTACGGAACCCTACACTGCGCGTGGCACGACACGCACTTTTCCTGTCTTTTATCCTTTATAATATTGCATTCCTGAGCGGTTCTCAAAAAAACAAAGTTATCGTGGACTATCACGTCGCGGATGGCCGTTAGTTTGAAATAAAAATCTCTTAAAGTCCCTCACGCTTGTTCCATCTGTAAGCCTTTCAATTTTCCGGCAACTTTCGTAGGACCGGTGGACTTGCTTGATACCTTGGATCCTATCGATTTGTTATTGGTTCATTCCCATCCTAGGTGCACCGAGATCAATTGATTTTGTATTATATAACTAGCTCGATAGCGCGGGTGATTAGCGCTTTCGGCTGCGATCGTTGAGGTGAAGCAACTTTCTCAGTGGTCGGTCATTAGATGGGTGACCCTAAAATCTTCTAACTCGAGCTCCTCCGTGCTTCGGAAGGCACGTTAAGCCGTTGGTCCCGGATGCATCTGCAGACGTTACCACCTGCCAATCCGCACTGGACCCGCGTGGTTGGTCATAGCCCCATCTCCCAATTCCATCCATAGGGAAGACCTGTGCCCCAGCAATGGGGACATTAATAGGCTGCTGATGATGATGATATAACTAGCGGCCGAACGCGACTTCGTCCGAGATAAAAAGTATCCTGTCTTAATTCAGGTAAAACTTTAAGCGTAAATATAATCCAAATCAGTATTCTTCGCCGGATAGAATAACAAACATACAAAATTCTCAAACACGCAAATTTTCACAAAAATCGAAAATTCAATTCAAAATTCAATATCGTTTATTCAGTCTAGGCTGTAACCAGCACTTGTGAATGTCGAAAAGCTACGCCATCCGTACGCAAATCTATGGCGGGAGACCTTGTACTGAGAGGAACCAGCTGAGTTTCTAGCAAGGTCTGTTTTTTTGTTATATTTACACACATGTATTATATTAGTAGGATTAAGACTTTGACGTCAGTATACGCCTTCTTTTCTAGAGCTCCCGAGTTAAGTAGCCTTTATATCTTGGTAAAGACACTTGACACAGAGGAGCTCGATGGCGCAACTGGTTAGCGCGTTCGGCTGCGATCGTTGAAGTTAAGCAACTTTCGCAGCGGTCGGTCATTGGATGGGTGACCAAAAATTTACTATCTCGAGCTCCTCCGTGCTTCGGAAGGCACGTTAAGCCGTTGGTCCCGGTTGCATCTGCAGTCGTTAGCACCCACCAATCCGCACTGGCCCGCGTGGTGGGTCACGGCCCAATCTCCCTATTCCATCCATAGGGAAGCCTATTAGTGTCCCCCCAGCAGTGGGGACATTAATAGGCTGATGATGATGATGATGAAAGACACTTATATAGCTATTTATGAACTGCATCCCTCATTTAGCATTCATACTACAAGCTTTGCTCAGTTTCGGGACTAAATTAAATTATAAGTCTAAGCGAATCAAAACTGAAGTTATTAGATTATGAATTCTATCAATGTACAGCTTTCAGCAAGAAATTTCAAAATGGCCGACCATTATTAATTTACGCCCCAAATGTTGGTGTTTGGAATCACAAACACTTCAACATTTAATTTTGAGGAGTACGAACATGTAACAGACAGATAAGTCCAACTGATTATGGTTTATCATGTAAGTGCTATCGTACAAGCGTGCAAATAGCTCGAATGTTTTCGCAGGTATAAGAGTGTTTTTATAGCATTTATATCGACAGTAGAAAGACAAATTCGCTTATACGCCACTTTGGTCTTAAATGAGTTATAAATTATAATTTTTATTTTTTAAGCATGTGACTGCTTGATATTTTACACGCCTTTAAAGGGTTATTAACATTATTTTAAAGAAAAGTTTACTAGAAAAAAATCTACGCGGACCAGGCAGCAGACGGGACTCGATCCGGGCGACGAGTGCAGGTTCGAGTCCTGTCTGCTGCCTGGTCCGCTTGGATTTTTTTTCTAGTTATATTTTCTTTAGAGTTATATATTATTTGAATCATATTCTTTTTCTGCGTCTATCTGTTTATAGTTCATAAAGATTTGATTACATTATTGACGCTTAAGCAACTCAATTTTTGAAGATTTTTATTGTTCACAACGATGAAGCGATATTAATTTTGGTGTTTTTTGAACCAATGACACTTACGCTGTACTACCTGGCAGAATAAAATAAATATTGTGATGTTTGCTTAAAAAAATATGGCGGGCCGGGTGATTTTCGCTTAAGCGACATTTAATTCGTAAAATAAAGGTACTATGTAACTTTTGAATAGGAGGATATTAAGAAAATATTATTTTATGAATATGTTTTTATTTTTATGGCGCTTATTCCCATTTACAATGAGTTATATTTTAATTTTGAGAAAAAAAACTTTGATCCTCTTTTCTGTAAAGTTACTTAAGTGGCGTTTATGTGATTTTGCTTTTCGCTGTCGATATATAACTCTTATACGACCTAATTTTGGTATAAAACTATTATTATCACTTTTTCCTTATCCTTCTTTTTGACGACCTCCGTGGCCGAGTGGTTTGTACGCCGGGTTTCATGCTGTCGCCGGCTCGAGAGGTCCCGGGTTCGAAACCCGGTGGGGGCAGATGTTTGTGTGATGAATACGAGCATTTGTACTCCAGTCATGGATGTTCTATATGTACTTCTATATAAATATAATTATGTATTCTATCCGTTACCCAAACATCCCATAACACAAGCCTTTCAGTGCTTACTTTGGGGCTAGGCCAATTGGTGTGAGTGTTGGTAATATTTATTTATTTATCATCATCATTACAGCCTTTTAATGTCCTCGCTGCTGGGGCCTTCGCTATGAATGGAATAGGGAGATTGGGCCGTGCCCTACCACGCGGGCCCCGTGTGGGTAGGCAGGTGAAAATTACTATAGATGCAGCTAGGATATGCCTTCCGAAGCACGGAGGAGCTCGAGATAAGATAAAGTTTTTGGTCACCCATCCAACGATCGACCACTGTGAAAGTTGTTTAACCTTCACGATCTATGGCCGAACGTACTAACCACCTGTGCTATGAGCTCATTATAGCAGAATTTGCAGCATGCACCTAGGACCAATGGCTTGACGTGTCTTCCAAAGCACTATTATGATCACAAATCCCATGATCAGCCATTGCGAACGTTGCTTAACTTTCACGATCGCAGACCCAACGCGCTTCATCGAGATTGTCTATAGTAACACTTTATGTGGGTGCGAAATTGGAACCGAAAAGATAATTTAGATTAACGGCTTGTCGGCCGGCTCAGATTACGGAAGCGCTTTGGTGAAACATCTATTGGATAAACGGTTCAGCCATTAACTGACTCATTGCAAAAGATGTCATTTCAAACGATATCGTCTGTCAACGCAATAGAAGCACGTTTAATTCAAAAGCTTGAGTTTGAGTTACGCATGACGAATAAACGAAAAAGTTGTGGTTTTTAGTTGAAAAAACAAATAATCATTTTTTTAAGATTTTATTTATTTTTTAAGCATTTAACTGCTAGATGTTTAAATCTAAAGAAAAGTTTACTAGAAAAATTTCCACGCGGACCAGGCGCTGCCTTGCAGCTTAAGGCTAGGAAAATTTCGACGCGGCTAATAGGGCCGTGGTAGCATAATGGTCAGTGCATTCGCCCGGATATCGAAGGATGCGGGTTCGAGTCCCGTCCGCTGCCTGGTCCGCGTGGATTTTTTTCTAGTAAACTTTTCTTTAGATTTAATCATTTTTTTGTATACATATTTGATTATAAAACCAAAAACCCCGCAGCGTCTATTTGTATTCAAAAAGTTCTCGAGTTTTCTTTGCAGGTGTTTAAACATCAGTTGGATTATCGAAGGTCTATCTCTACATGGTGTAACGACGAAGGACAGGCTGTTCCTCGTAGTAACACTGGTGTAAAGATTGGTGTTAACCACGAAGAACGAGTGAATTTTTGAAAGATTTTTACATTGAAAGAAAGAAAGAAAATACATTTATTTTGACACAAACAACGAGACAGCAATACAAGATTTTGAGAACAAAAAAATACAAGAAAAAGCAAAATTATCGTAAACAAACAACGCAAAAAAGAAACACACACTAATAATAACTGTTACAATAGTGATTTATTCTGTTACTATCTCGCGGCTGCGCCAAAACAGGTTGTCAATTCAGCATGTTGTCAGGTTTGTGGGACCTGACGCTGATTTTCAATTGACACCTATGGTTCTCTTGACAACTGATTATCGGGAAAAAAATAAATATAAGAATAAAAAAAAAAACAGAAACACATATTCGTAAAATTATTTAGAAACATAAATAATTAATACAATTTATCATTTATGTCACATTCAATATTATCATACATAAATTATCATACATTGATGATTATTAATATGGGTCTACCTTTTATCCCAAAAATTTTATATCTTTATATCGAGAGTGGAAAATCAAAATCGCTTAAACGCCACTATAGTAACTTTGTTCATTAAAAAAAAATCTAAATATCTGCCTATTAAAAAGTTTCATTGTGCCTTTATTTTACGAATTAGATGTCGCTTAAGGGAAAAGCACGCTAGCGGCGCGCCTTACACTTTTTTTGTCAAGCAAACATCAAATAATACGTCTAATAGTAAGTCGCAAGCGTCATTGGTTAAAAAAAACACCAAAATTTATGTCGCTTCAGCATTGTGTGTGCGTAAAACTAATCAAAAAATTTAGTTGCTTAAGCGCCAAAAAAGTACTCAAATCTTCACAAAACATAAACAGATCGACGCAGAAAAAAATTATGATTAAAATGATACATAATCTAATTTTCGACAAAAGTGGCGTTTAAGCGATTTTTGATTATTATTATGCATATCAGCAGATGGCATCAACTTCAATTCGCAGAAAATCATTGGGCATTCACTCATTCTTAATGACTCCTATTACACGATTAATATTATCAATACAAAGGCTTGTATGTTTGTTATTCATATTTGATCATGCAAAACACTACTGAACTGATTTGGATAAAATTTGGCACGCATGTCCATAATTAAACTTTACTCCATGTAAAACTGGTTCATATCTATCATTATGTCGTGAAGGAATTCGTAATCCTTCCGTCTGGCGAACACGGATTAGTCACACATACTCAGAGCAATGCTATTCATAGCAAAGTGCACTTGTACCTGTTTGTAGAAGGTATAAGGAGGGGATGTGAAGGGGTGCTTGCAACGCTTCAAATCAGCACTTGACTAGGGGAAGGTGACGAGAAATCAATGGGTAAGAAGCACATGTGAAGGAGTCGAAGTTGTGTATCTATCCGTCATAATCCCTGTGCATGTGATAAAGATACAATATTTTAGATTATATTTAAATTTTAATGTAAAAAATTCGCCTCTCGAAAAATTACAGTTTTAAAAATGTCACGTTGACATCGCAAAGAGGCGATATTTATTCATTACACCGGCAGCACATGATTTGAGCTGTGTAGGATGTTTGAATTTTCCAATATAATTATTCTCCCTTATTACTTTATTTTGACTTACTGTGGCCACCATTTCTACACGAAGAAAGAAAGGATATTGCTCAGCTTCCATACATGTTTGGCCTAAAGACCAATAATCATGAAAAATTGTTTCCTAGATTCAAAATTATAAATAAATTACTGTAGAAACGAATATTATTGACGGACAACCCTGAGAACTTCTATAAACCATATACTTTGAACGATTTTGAGGTTATGTTTGCAAATAGGTACATAGGTATTAAAATAATAAAAACCAAATAAGTTATATATAGTAAACTAGGGAAATCAAGCCAAGTACCGAAATTATGTATTAGATTCAGGTATATAGAGCATGTAGATTAACAGATAGTTGCCTGATTTTAAAGTAAATGCACAAGAGTACCTTTTAAACACAGTGTAATAAAAAAACAAATATCGTACTTTACAAAATAGATTTGCTTTGATGTTATTTAAATAGTCTTTGGCTGAATGTCACTGCACCCATAGCCATTAAAAATGATTCGGATGTTTTTCAAACCGGTAAAATCAAAAGTCCTTTTAAAAATGAACATATTACACAAAGGTGTACGTTAAAATCTAATGACTGTAAAATAAAGAATAAATTACTCCAAGAATTACCGTGTATGTCAATATTTTTGTGCATTTGGGCCAATTTGAGCAATCTCCTTTGGTGACTCATTTCTTTGTCACTCAATTTAATCTGATTTTACAAAGTCTTTCATCTCGACACTTGTGTGATCTTAGGTACTTACTCATCAATCTCTCTGATTGCTGATTTCTTTGTCACTCAATTTCTCAGGTCATTCAGAATATACTCTGTAAATTGATAGTAGAGTATATTCTGTATATGTACTTATTCATCAACTTCTCTAATTGCAGATATCTGATTGCTGATTTCTTTGGTTGATGAATAAGTACCTAAGATCACACAAGTTTCGAGATCAAAGACTTTGTCAAATCAGAAAAAATGGCCACCATCTTATTGCAAGGTCTGATAATATTCCTAAACATCCTCAACCTTAACCACTATACCATCGGCCACAAGTCAATATCATTGTGCGCTACCAAATTGCACATAAGCATTGCCTATATCAATTAAAGGTAACATCCAACGTCGTGTTTACAAGTATCTGCGCTGATGACGTCACCGTGTTTACCCGTATCAAGATAATCCTGATTGGGGCTAATCCATACCAATTAGCATGTTACATGATGTCCAAACAACAAACATATTTTTATATAGGCAACGATGTCGATTCCGGCATGATTCTCTAGATTTGACAACAGTTTATCCTTGTCATTCTCAATACAGCATGAAAAGGAGAGATTTATGTTAACGCCATAATCGACACCATTAGGTACTTAAGTTATAACGCTAAAACTCTGTCCTCCTTATTAATAAACGAGGAATAAGCTTGAACTACTTACGCCGTGTTTGGTTCATATCACTCAAATAGGGTATTTGACCAGTTTTAGAAAACGATCTCACGTTATTGACTAATGTTTATGGAGTCCGTAAAAAGTGGATATTCATCATTCTGTTGTGTATTTCAGTAAAAATAACCAAATCAAAAACTCTCATTTTCAAGTTGCCGCGAAAACGTTTCTCAGGACAATATGGCGTCTTACTAGTATGTGACGTCACACGACAGTTATTAAAACGTCAAACGACAACGTTTATCTTTCTCGTGGGTTATTAGTAAAATAATGATATTTTTTTGTAAAAATAGTAAAAAGCCCGGACAATATTCATTCTAAACAGAGATACTAAAATAAAGTGCCAATTTTTATTTTTAATACTGTCAAATACCCCATTCCATTTGACATTCAATGAAAAGAGACAAAACGTGGAGTAATTATTTCAAGCTTATTCTACGTTTTCAATAAGGGGGTTAAGGTAATGGTGCTGTCTTTCCACTCAACGAGGAAACGATTCATCATTATCCGCCTATTAATGTCCCCACTGGACCAACGACTTAACGTACGGCCGTATACAGAAAGAAAGCCGAAAGCCGATCGGCGCCTATCGGCGCTTATCGGCGCTTATCGGCGCCGATCCTTACTACATAAAGGAAGCCGATTAAAGCAGATCAAGCAAAATGTCTCATCGGACGATGATTTGGTTTTGTTAGAAAATGTGTATTTAAAAATGCGAAAAGAAGCTATACATCCTATAAATAGAGAAAGAAAACGTTTCGGAGAATACCTTCATTTATTTGTAAAAAAATTGAAATTTGATGATCAAAGATTTTGTACTTATACAAGAATGACTCAAGAAACATTTTATTACATTTTGGATTTAGTGAAGAACCGTTTGATGAAAAATTGGTGCAATTGGCAAAAACAACCAATCCTTCCAGAAGAAAGACTTGTTGTCACCATTCGATAAGTACGAAACAAATAATTTTAGCGCTTAGTTAATAAAAGATAAAGTTATAAGATTTATAAAAAGATTATAACTTAGACTGATTTAATCTAAGGATAATAATTCAAATACAAATTATTTTATACAAATTATTATTCGGACAACATAGATCATAATGACCAGCTGACCAGCGTGTGTCGGCGCTTAACGGCGCTTAACGGCGCTTATCGGCGCTTATCGGCGCTTATCGGCGCTGATCGGCGCTGATCGACGCTTAGCCGCGCTGGTCCATAGAAAAAGGATCAGCGCCGTAAGCGCTGATCGGCGCCGATCGGCTTTCGGCTTTCTTTCTGTATACGGCCGTACGTTAAGTCGTTGGTCCAGTGGGGACATTAATAGGCGGATAATGATGAATCGTTACCTCGTTGAGTGGAAAGACAGCACCATTACCTTAACCCCCTTATTGATAAACGTAGAATAAGCTTGAAATAATTACTCCAAGTTTTGTCTCTTTTCATTGAATGTCAAATGGAATAGGGTATTTGACAGTATTAAAAATAAAAATGGCACTTTATTTTAGCATCTGTGTTTAGAATGAATATTGTTCGGGGTTTTACTATTTTTACAAAAAAAAATCATTATTTTACTAATAACCCACGAGAAAGATAAAAGTTTTCTTATCTATTGTCACGTGACCCAAAACGTTTGGGATTGGCGGAGCCGGCTTTCTTTCTGTATGCGGCCTACCTTCCGAAGCACATAGGAGCTCGAGATAGTAAATTTTTGGTCACCCATCCAATGACCGACCACTGCGAAAGTTGCTTAACTTCAACGATCGCAGCCGAACGCGCTAACCACTTGCGCCAGCGAGCTCCTCTTTTTTGTTTTTGCATGAATAACAAACACAAAAAATTTCACATTGACAATATTAATAGGATTTTCTCGATACAAAAACGGGCAAAAGAAACCTATAGATATAGTGTGAACAAGAAAGACACATAAATTAATACTTGTCGATCGCTGATTTTTGTACACTGCTGCACAGATTAGACTACTTTGTGTGAGTTATTAGAATCACTCGTCGCACTAGAACACTCGTTTATAGCCGAGCGAGAAAACTATCGGAACTACAGATTTGCTTCCCGCTGCCCCTAAACTTGTATCAAGTTATTTTTTTGTTTTTTTAATCTTAAGTAAATATTACTAGGAAATAAAAATGTTCAATAATTGCAAAGATTGACTTTGTGCGTTAACTTCAATGCGAAGGGATGGCGCTGCCTTGCAGTCTAAGAAGTACTAGAGAAAATTCGACACGGCCATCAGATTAGAATTAGATTTTGAGAATCCCTCGGGAACTTAATTGTTTTTTCGGGGTAAAAAGTATTTTATGCCTCAATGCAGATAATTTTATCCGTCGTTTTGCGTCATTGAGCAACAGACATACAAACTTTAATTTAAAATATAAGAAAAAAATCAGGAATTAGCCTGACATCGTCTGCTTCTGCCCGCTTGGACTATGTAGATACATGGAAACAACCAGAAATTGTTTAATGAGATCCTGGTTTGCAACAATAGTGTATTGCATCACTTTTATATGGAAATTCATCCCTTAACCTCAATGACCACAAAAGCTTCATACAAACTTCCTTTTATCTTCCTCTTTGATTGATCATGGATTTCCTGAAAGGAAACAGTAAACTTTTATTTATATATCAAGTATTGAACGAGTTCTTTATATACTTGTATCTCCTTCTTTAACATTTTAGAGGATCAACTATTTGTTCGTGCTGTCTTACGTCATTAATATTGTAGCGTCAGCGTGTACTTTGTATCTAGAAAACGCCGAGCACGGAATTTACAACTGACGCACATAAATACTAGTTAGAAAAATTAGTATACAAGATGTAAATATTAATAAATTACGCTCTTAGTTATCAAGCGACACACTGGCTGTTTCATTCCTCATCTCCCGGCACTAGGAGCTACAATATAATCTTTGGCCCTTAGCTGTAGCTAGATCGATGTGACCATAGAATACAGAAAAAGATTAGAACGGTGATCATATGCCGTAGCGGGAACCGA
The DNA here is from genome assembly GCA_902850365.2 of Chilo suppressalis. Classification (NCBI taxonomy): domain Eukaryota; kingdom Metazoa; phylum Arthropoda; class Insecta; order Lepidoptera; family Crambidae; genus Chilo; species Chilo suppressalis. Next base: position 4,195,731 of record OU963912.1, on the reverse strand, counting down.
TGTCGCCGGCTGGTCCTTACTACACTTCCACCTAATAGATAATAGCCAATCAAACGACGCGACATCAAACAACCGAACCAATCAGCGCTAACAGCATAGAGCAACGACGCAATCAGAACCAAGTTTGGTCAAGTTATGAGCATTTGCTCACATATAAGTGCGGCGCGCCTGCCCCTCCCACAAGGCCATTCCAACCTTTTTCCGTGTTCTGTGGATATGAAAATAAACCAGACAGTTTTTTCTTTAATTTTGAAAATAAATATATTTATCTTACTCTACCTTCTGTTGTTAACTATTACAAATAATGCTTATTTATTGAATTACTGTTTATTCTGTCAGACTTGAATATATTTTTCTTCAATGAGTACATATTTGGTATAAAAAGTACCTATTTGTTTACGATCCGCGAACTTTTGAATAGCGCCCATACATTTTTTATGGTTTTCGTGAATATCCCCCAAGATTCCCTTGTGATTTCCAAGGCCGCGCCCTACGTGAGCGACGCGATGCTACGAGTTACCAACGTTTTATTTTATAGATCATAAGCTTCAGCGAGAATAATCCAGTTCTAGTGTACCCTTTATACTTCTTATAAGTTTTTTTACTTTAGGCAATGTACCTAACATTGCACTTAAGACCTTCTTATAACAAAGAAACTGTGCTAATATGGATTAGAGATATTTGAAATTTAAGATAAGATAAGATAAGATAATAATACTTTATTGCACAACAGTAACATAAATAACACGAATAAAATACAAATACAAGGCAAAATATTTGAAATTTAGGCCTTTATTTTCAATAAAATAGATCATATTTTGGATAAATTTGGAATAGTAGTTGAATTTCGAAATAACACATTTTTTGACATTATAAACAACGTTGGTTAACTAATAGGTAAAATAATAATAATCTATTTTTTTCTTTAGTCCAATGGGCCAATTCCCAAATAATTTAATGTCAAAATTATATCACAGGAAGGCGGCAAAACCTTTCACGTCAAGTATGATTGTTCAGAAAATTACAAGTTTGTTTCCAGGGATACGTACAATCAAACAAAAATGTACCTTATTGTTTTGAAATGATTGTAACACAATGAGCTTATGGTGTGTCAGGAATCAGATCGGCTGATTGTACATTACGCATGGCCCGACATGCACTTGGTGTTTTTATTTTGAAGGTTTCTGTTGTACTGACTACAAAACATAAGTAAGCAAATCTTGGAATCAAAATTACAAGCAGAAAGAACCATAAGCTAACATATTGGAGTATTTTAAATTTTATTTGAAACATTTAACTGCTACATAAATAAATCTAAAGACATTTTTTTTAATAGAAACAATACCACTTGCTCTATTCATCAGACAGGAAACATTTTGGAAATAGCAATCCACATGCAGAGGTAGTTGGCGATATAGAGTTTTGTGTGCCTGGGGGAAAATATATCTCATATCGCACGGCACTTGCCATTGCTCAGGTAAGACAAGGGGTAAAGTTGTTTGTTCAAAAGTCTCTTTTATGGTTGTACGGCATTGTTTTGAGGCATGGCTCGTAGTTTCCTACGCTTGTGGCGGTATATTATGAAGAATCCATTGCGATACTTTCGCTATGTAGAAAAACAAAGCAGAGTCAACGTCCGCGGCCTCGCTCGCTTCAACTTCTTAGATCGATCAGAATTATGTTTATTCGAATAAACTAGTGCTGGATGAAGCTAAGTGTCGCTGTACACGGGCCACCGACCACAACCACAAAACGCCGCCACCAGCATATTTCTTTTAGTTTTCATACATTTTATATGGACTCGCCACACACGGTACGCCGGTGGCCGCCACACGCTACAAATCGTCGTTGCTCGCTTGTTGTGACCGGCCACTTATTGCGCCGATACAAAACGCCGCCACACGTCACTCGCGCTATTCCCCACCCCTCTCTCCCTTACCTTAGCCGGCCGCTGTCGCGCACTTCAGCCACTTTAGTAGCCGCTTCTAGCTTCTCGTGGCGGTGTTTGTGGCTGTGGCGTGTGGCCCGTGTGCGGCGACTCTAAGGTAGAATATTTTGAGAAACAACTGAAATGAAAATAAATACCTAATTTAAATTGACTAATTGAAAGTTCTTTGGAATCGTCCAATATTTTTTTCCTACCACCCATTCAGGGCATCTTTTAGCTGATGAGAAGAATGGACGCAAGAAACTCATCAGCAATTAACAGAAGTAGCAACAATTTAAAAAAAAAGCATGTTGCTACCAATACGTCTACTGACATTTTGATTGCTGTGGCATACAGTATATAAATATGAATATTATTGAATTTATGACAAATATTATACGAGTATATAAAATGCTCGTGTCACGGTGTGCGTAATTGAACTACTTCAAAATGGCTCGACCGATTTTCGTGACATTCTATATGCATATTCAGTAGGTCTGAGAATCAGACAACATAAAACTTAATACCAAATAATACTCGGAATGTTAAGGTATTGCGTTTACAAAGACAGTTCCAATAGGTGTGCCTGCTGAAAGCCTTTTGATCACCAGTCACCTTGGTGAGTTTCTTAAACAATTCCTTAATAAAAAGGGAACGAGCGCTTGGACTCCATGTTCCCATAGTCTCAACACCAAACGGCACAAATATGTAGTCCCGCCTGCAGCTAGGAAGGTAGCACCTGTATGCCACGGACCTAGCTTATCCACGCAAGTAACGTCCCATACAAGAGGATGACCCTGCTTCCAAGGAATGAGCGTCATTCCGTCAGGTCTCTTGCCATCGTCTCGGAAGATGTTGCTTGGTTCTAGGACCACTGGCATATTGACAGCGACAAGAGTCCTGCGGATGACGTCATTAATGCAGGCGTAGCGGGAGACTCGACCAGCGCTCATTTGGCATGAGGTCTCTCATCAGTCGGCGTCCCAACTCACGGACGAGACTCAACGACAGCGATGGGAATGATTGGTCTTGACGCTAAGTCTAAGATATATGGCCACAGATAGAGTGCTCCTGCCAAGCAAAGTCCCGAAATTGGCTGAAGCAGGAGCTTGCAGCCAGTAACCAGTATTAAAATTTAATTTCCACTTCATCCTAGCATAGTGTTGCTTGCTTCCACTAAACTATGAAAAGCAAACAACTTGCAGCTTTGCAGTGAACACTACAAGAGTAAGTCACTTCACGCACTAATCGGCCACGACTTCGGCCAGTAGCCACAACGACCAGATTAACTAAAAAAAACTAGTGTGCTTATGACCACACTACTGAAGTGAAACTTCTTTAGCCCCGTCTGTATGTATTTAAATATATTTTATGTGTGTACAGTATATACATGTATGTACATATACATATTTCATTTACTAGCTATAAGAGAAAGAGAGAAAGAAAATGTGCGCGCGCACTGCTCTCTCTTGCTTATATCCCCCACTCAACTCCCGTTCGTCTCGCCCGATCACGCTTTTCGCAACGCGTTCGCCAGCTTAGTGTCGCCACACACATGCCACCTACCAACCGACAACCACAAAAAGCCGCCAACGGCATATTTCTTGTAGTTTTCATACACTTTATATGGACTCGCCACACACGGTACGCCGGTGGCCGCCACATGCTACAAATCGTCGTTGTTCGCTTCTTGTGGCCCGCACCGGCCACTTAATGCGCCGATACAAAACGCCGCCACACGTCACTCGCGCTATTCCCCACCCCTCTCTCCCTTACCTTAGCCGGCCGCTGTCGCGCACTTCAGCCACTTTAGTAGCCGCTTCTAGCTTCTCGTGGCGGCGTTTGTGGCTGTGGCGTGTGGCCCGTGTGCGGCGACACTTACTCCCCAAGTCAAGCTTGCGTAAAGAAGTTTCACTTCAAAAACATACGAACATCACTCACTTGGCCGCACACCAGTCCGGCACGACTGGTCACTGCGGCCAACTTACATAATAGTTTGCTATGAGCGCTCAAGCACTAGATTTGCGACCGCGACTGCAGCTTGGCTGCGACCAGGCATATTCAGTGTCATGCGAGCAGTTTGTGAGTAAACACGTTTCGTATCGTTTCGCCACTCAATACGATGACGTTTTTTTCTGCAATCAGTTTTGATAAGAAGCACGGCGGTTTTCGAGATACTTAATTTTTGGCCACCCATCCATTGACTGATTACTACAAAAATTGCTTCATCATCATCATCATCAGCCTATTAATGTCCCCACTGCTGGGGCACAGGCCTTCCCTATGGATGGATAATGGAGATTGGGCCATGACCCACCACGCGGGCCCAGTGCGGGTTGGTGGGGGCTAACGACTGCAGATGCAGCCGAGACCAACGGCTTAACGTGCCTTCCGAAGCACGGAGGAGCTCGAGATAGTAAATTTTTGGTCACCCATCCAATGACCGACCACTGCGAAAGTTGCTCAACTTCAACGACCGCAGCCGAACATGCTTACCACTGGCGCCATCGAGCTCCTCTAACAAAAATTGCTTAACTTCAATGATCTCAGCCAAACATGCTTACTATCGAGTTCCTTTCTAAAAAAAATATTTTTATTATTATTTCTTCTCACTTGAACTTAAAATCAAAATTTGTAACACGGATTATTTTATATACTGTACTGTCGTGTATTTCACTGTGCGTCGGTTGACAGCAACACGAACGATATTTACATAATATTTGCATCCCTTTCACGAGTTTTATTTCGCTGCAGTATCAAAACCGTTCATAGCGATGTTTGTTCAAATGTTTCGTTGCAGTTAACGTATTTCCTTATTCCGTAGACTAAACGCTTTGGGATATTTATTTCTTATCTGTACTATAAAACATGTTTTCATACAAAAATTTAATAAACAAGAATTTCTTCGAAGCATTAAAGAGAGGTAAGGCATAGCGGGCTTTCCGTTCGAATAGGAGAGGCCGTCTGTGGTCCACCTTACAGAAGTTCACAGTAAAATAACACTACCTTTTGGTGGAATTGTGTCTCTGTCCGTAAGGTTCCAGGACTCCAAAGTTTTCATGCAAAAATTCAATAAACAGGAATTTCATCGAAACATTTAAGAGAGGTAAGGCATAGCGGGCTTTCCGCTCGAATTGGAGAGGCCGTCTGTGGCCCAACTTACAGAAGTTCACAGTAAAATAACACTACCTTTTGGTGGAATTGTGTCCCTGTCAGTAAGGTTCCAGGACTCCAAAGTTTTCATGCAAAAATTCAATAAACAGGAATTTCATCGAAGCATTTAAGAGAGCCTTACCTCTCTTAAATGCATAGCGGGCTTTCCGCTCGAATAGGAGAGGCCGTCTGTGGTCCACCTTACAGAAGTTCACAGTAAAATAACATTACCTTTTGGTGGAGTTGTCTCTGTCAGTGAGTAAGTTTCTAGGACACCATGGGGTAAGCGTTAAGGTCATGGTAAGCAACAGCGCGGGTGATATTTTTGGTATCACAAAGGCCTATGTTTTTGTTTCCTTTATTTAGTTTACAAATAGGCATACGATCATTATAACATATGCAATACATCTTATCTCTTATCTATTAGACAAGTCCGTCCGTCTGTCTGTGGTGCTGTTTCAGCGGCCAAACCGTAAGAGATAGAGAAAGAGAGAGAGAGATTTAAGTTATAAGTTAAGAATAGTCTGATAAGACTACAAACCGGATTTGAGAAACGTAGCACTTCCGGTTTTCGAGAAATCAGGTTTTGGTGAACATTTGGTTCACTGGTTTGCTAGTAAGTATATAAAATTCTTGCTACCGATTTTTATGAAATTTTATATGCATATTCCGTGAGTCTGAGAATCGGCTACCATCTATTTTTCATATCCTTTAGTGATAATGGTTGTCCACCTGTAACATAGTGTTCTGAAACCTACAATGCGCCTTCGCGCCAAAATTCAAGCTATTGGGTATTGTAACGTAGTGTTCTCATATGGGTTAGGAGGAATGTTATCCCAGGAATTTGATAGAACACGGCGTTACACACCTCTAAAATTTCTTTTGGACCATTTTTTTTAAATGTTATATTATAAAAGACATACAACCTTCTTAGAGTGAACACGTCATGCAAATCAAAGAATCTTTGTACTCAATCTACACTAGGTTCAAATTGAAACGTCTGAGACTTTTCTAATGAAGTAGCAAAAAAAAACTATACTATATTAGGAAATTTTTACAAGAAAAAAAATCTACGCGGACCAGGCAGCAGACGGGACTCGAACGCGCACCCTTCACTATCCGGGCGAATGCAGTGATCATTATGCTACCTCGGCCCGGACGGCCGTGTCGAATTTTCTCTAACCTTTTCTTAAACTGCAAGGAAGCGCCATCTCTTCGCATTATAGGTAACTCACAATGTCAAATGTACCATATTTATTTTATATTATTGAATTTGGAGTAAGAAAATCGTATACCATATTATTGAATTTAGAGTAAAAAAATCGCTTTACAACACTGACTAATGCATTAAATATATCGAGATCGTGACAAATATCATTATACGAAGAAAATAAGCGGTACAAGTATTGACGGTATTTGTGTGACATGGAGGCAAAATAAATGTTTTGCGATTGATTAGGCGGCTGCCAGATCGTGGCACTCTGTGTAGCAACTGTTCAAGCATATTTGGGTTGTCCAGCTTGCCGTGCAATAACTTGTGAATAAAGACAATATCAGCCACCTTACGCCTTGCAGCCCGTAAGAAAACTACCAAAAGGAGATTGCTCAAATTGGCCCAAATGCACAAAAAATATTGACATACACGGTAATTCTTGGCGTAATTTATAATTTAATTTACAGTCATTAGATTTCAACGGACACCTTTGTATAATATATTTACTTTAAAAAGGACTTTTAATTTTACCGGTTTGGAAAACATGCGAATCATTTTTAATGGCTATGGGTGTAGGAACATTCAGCCAAAGACTGATCGAAGTTGTTTATATAACATCAAAACAAATCTATTTTGTAAAGATCGATAAAATAATTCATTTTTTATTACACTGTTTTTTTTTATGCATAATAGGCAATGCGTTTGACCACAATCTCACCTGATGGAAAGTAATGATGAGGCCTAGGATGGTACACGCCTGCCTAGAAGATGCCTGTTCACTCTGGCCTTGAAGATGTCCAGATTTTATTGGTCCGGGAAAACAGACCTCGGTAAGGAGTTCCACTCCCTAGCCGTTCACATAATGAAGGCCGAAGCAAATCGCTTCGTGCGAATGGGAGGAACTTCGACAACATAAGGGTGGAAGCCCTCGCCGCGCCTGGTCGTCCGGTGGTGGAAAGGGGAAGGGGGGATCAAATTATGTAATACCTCCGCACACTCTCCGAAATGTAACCGATAAAACACGGAGAAGCAAGCTACACGTCTTCGGTGGTCAAGGCTCTGGAGATTAGCCCAGTCTATGAGTCTCTTCGCACGGTGTTCCACCGAGTCCAGTGCATCCAGCTGATACCGAGCAGATCCGTCCCAAAGGTGACAACAGTACTCCAAGCAGGAGCGAACTTGGGCTCGGTAAAGGTTAAGGAGCTGCTCAGATGTAAAATATCGCCTGACCTTAGAAAGTATTTCAAGTTTTCTGGCAGCGGTTTTAGCAATGGACTCGATGTAGCGGCCGAAATTGAGGCTGGATGAGATGTCCATACCCAAGAGCTCGAGATGGTCTTTAACCGGCACGGAGACATTTCGGAACGGTGGTATTAATATCCACAACTATATTATCATTTTCACTACATTCAAATGTGCTTAAACAATTATATTATTATAGATGGTAGGCGACATCATGAAGTCTATTGCCATACATTTTTCCCCAAACACCTCTATAAACACATGTTAGACTTAAAGGTATCTATCTATGGGCCTACGTTGCCTGGCTACAAATTAATAAATAAATAAACGTGTAATACACTAAAAATCTAAAATATGGTTATATTAAAAACATAAAAAAATAATGAAGCTACTGAATATATGGCTATATAACCTAAATCTCTTAGCTTTCTTTGGTAAACGAGAGTTTAAAAATTCTCTCTAATCTGTGGCTCATTCACAATCATCACACAGTTTCTGTCACAGAGTACCTTATTATAACCGAAAATGCATAGATGACACCTGATTTTAAAAGTTAACTTTAAAAACAGGCATTTATCTGTTAATCTACATGCTCTATATACCTGAATCTAATCCATATTTTCGGTACTTGGCTTGATTTCCCCAGTTTACTATATAACTTATTTGTTTTTTATTATTTTAATATGTTCAGTGTATATGGTTTATAGAAGTTCTCAGGGGTGTCCGTCAATAATAATCGTTTCTACAGTAATCTCTTATCTAATAGACAAGTCCGTCCGTCCGTGGTGCTGTTTCAGCGGCCAAACCGTAAGAGATAGATAGAGAATGTTTAAGTTATAAGTTAAGAATAGTCTGATAAGACTACAAACCGGATTTGAGTAACGTAGCACTTCCGGTTTTCGAGAAATCACGTGATTTCTATTTCAAACGAAACCACACAAAATCTCCGAAGTTCTCAATTAATTAAATACATTTTTTTTTTTTTGGTGAACATTTGGTTCTCTGGTTTGCTAGTTTATATATAATTTCGAATCTAGGAAACAATTTTTCATGATTATTGGTCTTTAAGCTAAACATGTATGGAAGCTGAGCAATCACCTTTGCAAACAGATGATTGTTTGCTACACTTTTAACATAAAAAAAAATAGCCACTATCACTATATTCATCAAAATCATAATCAGGCTATTATTGTCCCCACTGCTGGGGAACAAACCTTCCCTATGGATGGAATAGAGCGGGCCACCACGCGGGCCCAGTGCGCATTGGCGGGTGCTAACGACTGCAGATGCAGCCGGGACCAACGGCTTAACGTGCCTTACGAAGCACGGAGGAACTCGAGATAGAAAATTTTTGGTCACCCATCCAATGACCGACCACTGCGAAAGTTGCTTAACTTCAACGATCGCAGCCGAACGCGCTAAGCATTTGCGTCATCGAGCTCCTCACTATATTAATAGCTAATTATTTTATTTCTCCGAAGGGAAGATTACATTTTTAAATGTCATAGTAAACAGATATTTTGTGTCTATTTGCTGTATTTATTTGTTTTTTATTGTAGAATAGTGTATTATGTGTAAATAAAAACGGCCGAGTGCGAACAGGATTTTATTATTTGGGACCTCGTTTCGACACGTAGCAATGCATAAAACATACATTATATGAAGTCATATATATCTGAAATGACAGACTGTATTTTTATGAATAAAATCAAATGGCGTAACATTTTGCCTGTAGATTTTTTTTACAGGTAGGTCCGACAAATGACTCCACCCCACCTGATGTTAAGTGAAGGTGAAGGCCAGACGCAAAGATAGCTGATACAGCAGTTCTACCTGCCACACCAACCACCCTAACCCAGCCGGCCTGCATATTGATTCTTCACGCCTATTTTAAAGGATCCCAGGTTGTAAGAGGGAGAGAACACGTGAGCGGGCAGAGCGTTCCATTTACGGATAGTGTGACAAAGAAATGAGTCAAGAAAAAAATAAGATTTTTTCTGTGATGTACTTAAGAAAGGTATCTGATGAATGAGGATATAATTTAAAAATCGAATAAAATAAATATAGGGCAATATAGCAAGATCGTAGCGGTCATTGGTCTGTACTTCATTCGGTGACAAATATGAAATCCGTCATTTTATATCCAACTGGCTAGGTTAGGTGAGGTTAGGCTAAGATATATAAAAAGGTAAAATTCCGATGCCCCAGGCAAACCATAGATTGTCTAGATGTTGTAAAGGATACTTGAATAATGAGATACACGCGACAAAATAATAATAGAAAACGAGCGAGCCTTAGTGTCGCCGCACACGGGCCACCGACCACAAGCACAAAACGCCGCTACCGGCATATTTCTTGTAGTTTTCATACATTTTATATGGACTCGCCACACACGGTACGCCGGTGGCCGCCACACGCTACAAATTCTCGTTGCTCGCTTCTTGTGGCCCGCACCGACCACTTAATGCGCCGATACAAAACGCCGTCACCCGTCACTCGCGCGATTCCTCACCCCTCTCACCCTTACCTTAGTCGGCCGCTGTCGCGCGATTCAGCCACTTTAGTAGCCGCTTCTAGCTTCTCGTGGCGGCGTTTCTAGCTGTGGCGTGTGGCTGATGTGCGGCGACACTCAGCGTTTTACTTACTTATTAAGTGGCCGGTGCGGGCCACAGGAAGCGAGCAACGACGATATGTAGCGTGTGGCGGCCACCGGCGTGCCGTGTGTGGCGAGTCCATATAAAATGTATGAAAACTACAAGAAATATGCCGTTGGCGGCGTTGTGGTTGTGGTCGGTGGCCCGTGTGCGGCGACACTTATAGTAGTCGCGTATGATGTGTAACATTTGAAACCTCACCTTATATAAGTAAAAAAAGAAATAAAACCTACAACAAAAGGAAAAAGCCATATGAATATTATGTTCTAAAATCAATCCAAATAGTGCGCGCTTTCGCGACTTCCTGTTACACACTTCCGTCCCATTTCACGAAATCACTCCCATAAATTGAAGGAAAACGAAAGAAAAGATGTTACACATAGATAATAAAGTTATTTATTTTCACTCCAAAATTACAAGTGTGCCCTCGAAATAATCAGTGGATGCACTAATTGGTTTTCTAATGTTAAGAGGTAATCATTGACAGCTGTAATAGTAAAAACTATGGCACAGCTGCCAGCGCCCCCATCCAAAGACAATTTTATATAATTTTGGGTCTCAATAGAGAACTATAAACTAAAAACTATATAAACCAAAACCATAAAAGATATTATATTATATATAGTAACAATGAAGTCTAATACAAAACAATACTGTTTGAATGTTTATAAATGAGAAAGGTTCGTTTTCCATTCCGGGAGAGATATCGACTAAACAATATTGATCAAGGCACACAAACACCAATTCTTAAAAAAAAAGACGGGTTCTCCGGGGGTGCCAGCAGAAGTGAAAACTTGAATATTAACGTTGTGAATTTTTGATATTTTGGAATAGTTAGGGAATAATTTTGCACGAATTGCTTTAATTATCAGTATAAAAGTACTATCATGTATGTGGTGGAATACAATATTTATTTATTGCATTATCGTACACATACAAGACAATTTATATTACATTAAAAAGTTTATCTCTCAGAAAAATCAACTTACATGAATCACGTTTAAGCGCTCTTAGCGACATCTATTGTAAATAAATTAACTTACATGAATCGCATTTAAGCGCACTTAGCGATATCTATTGTAAAAAAAATGCATTTTCTTCGCAATAAAGCTGCCACGTGGACGTCCTAGGTAGAGACTTATTATAATAATACGATAAAATAAAATATTACTATGTTTCGTCGAATATATTGAAAGTCAACAAGCCTTCTAATTTTATTGTGTGTCATGATGCGATCAGCCCACGTTTTTAACCTAACGCGAGTTTAACATTTTTTAACCACACAAAAAAGTGTACAACGCCGCTAAAGAAGTTTTCACTTGAAAAAAACAAATGGAATAAAAAACTTTCCTGGCTTTAAGTTTCCATACATAGACTGATAAATAATGTAAGTATTATTATTTAAGAAATAAATATAAAGATCCATGACTTAGGTACAAATGCTCGCATTCCTGACACAAACATTTGCCCCATCGGGATTTGAATCCGGGACCTCTGACTAGGTTATACCTTGAAAACTGGCATATATATCACTCGAGCCACGGATATCGTCATTCGAATTTAATCAATAGAATTCTGACTAAATAAGATAAATGTCATTAAAAAAAGGTCATATTTTGATGATGATCAATATTGTTTAGTCAATAACAAATATATTAATATATATTAAACATCAACGACTGAAGTACAAATGCTCGTATTAATCACACAAACATCTGCCTCAACCGGGATTCGAACCGGGACCTCTTGAGTAGGCAGACACCTTGAAACCAGGTGTAGAAACCATTCAGCAACGGAGATCGTCAAGATTTCCGGATCATATGAGTTTTCGGTAACATAATATACTTTATTTCTATTTCGAACTCAAACGGGCCATTCCTGTCACGTCGTGTAATGGAGTGTTGTGTTCGATGGCCGGCAAATCAACGATAGCCGATTTAAGCGGTCCACTTAAGCGGTCGGTTTGGTCCGTTTAATGACTCAATTGTAATGAACAACATTTTCTGCTGTCCGCACAATATCCGGTTGGGCAGTGAAAAGATTGAATATTAGGTTTCCCTTTACTGGATGTGAAAAATTTTAAAGAAAATAAAAAATTTACTCTTGGACCCGAGACTAAAAATGGTTTTATATTTACGAGAGTTCTGACGCGAAATTAATTACTTCGAGATAAAAAAATTATCTTTTTAAAACATACACTCCCGGACTTTTGAATCGAGCCACCTTACATTCCCGGGCCTAAAAGTTTTCAGTTATATATATAAATATATATGTTAAAATAAACTATAAAAACGTTAATAGTTTGCGAGTGCGAAATGTCATTGTCAAATTTTATATGGAAACTGGAACAGCAGCGCCACAAAGTACGTGACGAGAACTAAAATTAACATTTCGGACTCGCAAACTATTCGAATTCGATATTGGTTCCTGCTAAGGGTACTGATTTGTTCTTAAATTAACATAAAACCTAACCTAAACCTTAGCTGTCCTTCCAACGCGAATGGTTGAAAAAGGATAATTTAATCTTCTTGCTAAAAAATCTCTTACATTTCTTGATTTATTCAGTCGCGTAGACCTCATTAGTGGCGAGGATATAAGCTAAAGCATTTTCCATGACAGCTAAGGACTCGGAGTCTCCCAACTAACAAAGTAAGTTAAAATTTCAAAGAAGATCTACGTAGATCACTAATAGAAAGTTCTCTTTGCCTGGATTAAGCTGCTAACTAACTTTTCGTTTTTTTTAAATTGAATTAAGCAATTTGTTCTTGAACTATTTTATACGGCTTTAATACTGATGTAAATTTAATTTTGCAATGTCACAAATTGCTCATATTATTTACTTTGGCGTCAGGTTAATTAAACAGGTAGATCCTAGCCCGTCGTCTGTGTAAGTGGATGATTTCTGCCGGGGGTTGAGAATATCTATATATATAAAACTCAAAGGTGACTGACTGACATAGTGATCTATTAACGCACAGTCCAAACCACTGGACGGATCGGGCTGAAATTTGGCATGCAGGTAGATGTTATGACGTAGGCATCCGCTAAGAAAGGATTTTGATCAATTCTACCCCGTAGCGAAGCGAGGGCGGGCCACTAGTTATTTTAATATTTTTATTTTTCCTATTTTGCGTTTTATCATATTTGGTATTGGTTTTTAATTTACACATCTTATGTATAAATAAGTTTGTAGACAAATTATTCAGGATTGATTTAAGACATAAATGAAGCCTGGAATGAATGAATGAAGTAGAATTCGAATAATAAGAGAAAAATCGTCTGGAAAACTTATTGATTTTCCGGCCGTGAAAAACAAAGTAGATATCTGACAGTGCAAAAATATTAAGAATATTTGGAGAAAGCTTTGCTAGAAAAAAAAACACGCGGACCAGGCAGCAGACGGGACTCGAAACGGCACCCTCCGTTATCCAAGTGGATGTACTGACCATTATGCTACCGCGGCCCTTATTGTCAGTGTCGAATTTTCTGTAGCATTTCTTAAGCTGCAAGGCAGCGCCATCTCTTCGAATTGTATGTAGCCCACAATGTCAAATGTAAAACGATCAATCAATCAATCATTATTTATTTGTGGTACAAAGGTAATATAAATGGTAATTATGCTAAAGTGTATAGTCCAACTATGTCCAGCCATCAGGCATACAAACATAAAATTAACAACGGGACTTTAAAGTTCAACAATAAAGGGGTAGAATTATAGCTATTAACGGGATTGTTACCATGTACCTTGTTTTTTATGAGTCTCCGATATTTCGGCACTGTTACAAGCGCCATGATCACGGAGTAACTGAAGTAATTGCGGGTAGATGTTATTGGCAGACATATCGGTCTACCCTCTGACGTCGTCTTTTACTACGCTCGATACCCCTACCATTGTTCACATTCTCACTATTCACTTGCACGGGAACACCCGCAACTACTTCAGTTACTCCGTGATTATGGTGCTTGCAACAGTGCCGAAATATCGGAGACTCATAAAAAACAAGGTACATGGTAACAATCCCTTTAATAGCTATAATGTTAGTGACCATGAAAGTTTAAAACAATATAAAGGGGTAGAAGTTAAAGAATTCTAGAAGTTTCCCTTTGAATACGGAATCGCAAAAACGAATATTTTATTCAATGTTACATACACTCATTATTTTGAGAAATCGCATAATCCATTTAAAAGCAGCTATGCTTCCATAAATCCCGCCGCAGTAATCTGTTGATGCACCTCATCAGGGGCTAATCGCACTGTTGTTCGGATTACGGACCTTATGCAATTCATAATAACGATCTACAGGGAACAGTTAGAATTATTATGACGGCGGAGAAAATATATGAGGTCTCAGGCTTTGTGTAAGCAGTAGTGACTTTGCATGAATTTATAGTGATCATAGTCCATATCTGTTGGTAGTAAACGGGACAAATAAGAATTGCAGCACGTTGGTACGTGGTTTATATATGAAGACCTTGCTTATAAAACTCATGGACTTTATCGTACTTAACGTATGCTTCTATAATCTATTCTATATAACTTCAATTCACCGTTTATAGTTTGTCGTTATTATTAAATAATAGGAACTACCGAAGCGATTATAGATATATACGCTCACTAGGTTATAGAGTATATATCTTGAATCACTCTACTGATTCAGATTATAAGCTCGAATCCACAAATCGTAAATCCCTGTGCTCAAATCAAGGCGTGTTTCTGGCGAAGTAACTTCAACCTTATAGATGACTGCAAACAGATAACAGTATAAGGTATGATATATTATAATGTTTTCTAACTGCAGTAAGTAAGGTTGTAAGTTCTGTCCAATCTTCCTTTTTTTTTTCGATGACGGAGAGAAACTAGGCATTATATCCACGACAAGCGACGCAGGTAATTGCGTGGTGCATTCGGCAAGCGGCGAGCAGCCCGAGGGCCGCTAGTCAGTGCGGGTATACTTTGACGTGCACTCACGTAAGCGTGGCATACGTCAAACCACCTCGCCTCCGACCAGCAGCCCGGTCCACACCCGCTTTAGCCGATCCTGCCCCTCTAGCATGACCACCGAAACGGGATATGATAAAGCGATATATCGACATTAACTGTCAGACTACTGTCAAACTCCATAGTAGTCTGACACTTAATGTCGATATATCGCTTTATCATATCCCGTTTCGGTGGACATGCTAGAGGGGCAGGGCATCTCCGTTCACAGCGTCACCTGACTAGTCTCACGGACCGCAGCGCGAGCGGCTAGTCAGCCGATCAACTCCCGTACCTACCAGGTAAAACAACTCCCCGATCTACCCCTCGCCCTCTAAGCGTAACTGCGGGATCCAGTTATGAGTCGCCGCTTCTGCCCAATCTTTCTGACCAGATCCAAGACCTCGGTAGCAGAATTAAAGACAGCAAGGTGATCGTGGAGCGAGAGCTGAAGATTATTCTGCCGCGTCATCTATCTTCGCAACTGGATTCAATTCACACTTTAAGAGAAGAGAACAGAGGGATTCAGCTTTTTAAGGTGGAATTCTCGAAATTCTGGAATCCAATCAGAATTATGTTTATTCGAATAAATTAGTGCTGAGTTAAGCTAAGGTACAACATTTTGAGAAACAGCTATTGAATTTATGACAAATATTATCTTACTTATAAAATTCTCGCGTCACAATGTTAATTACCATACTCCTCCGAAACGCCCTGACCGATTTTTATGAAATTTTATATGCATATTCCGTGGGTCTAAGAATCGGCTACTATCTATTTTTCATATCCTTAAGTGATAATGGTTGTCCACCTGTAACGTAGTGTTCTGAAACCTACAATGCGCCTTCGCGCCAAAATTCAAACTATTGGGTATTGTATCGTAGTGTTCTCATATGGGTTAGAAGGAATGTTATCCTAGAAAATTAATAAAACACTACGTTGCACACCCCTAAAATTTTTTTCGACATTTTTTTTTATAATGTGGTATTACAAAATACATACCCTACCCTAAATTTTCTCTTCTACCACCTGCGCCTATTTTTATGGCGGTACGAAGTTCGCTGGGTCAGCTAGTCATTATATAATATAGTCAAGAGAGGTAGGGCAAAGCGGATTCTCCGCTCGAATTTGATTATATTACAATAGATGGGAAGCAACTCTATATTACAGAAGACTACAGTAAAATAACACTACCTTTTAGTGGTGTTGTAATGCTGCTGATGAGTAGGGTTCCAGGGCTTCACAAGGTAGCGGCTTGGGTTCAGGTCGGCAAGGTAAGGATGGCTGCAGCGGCACACATCATCTATCTCCGCAGCTGTATATCGTTCTCACTTAATTTATGAACCCTCTCATTCCTTAATTTGCCAATCGCCTCACCCGACAGTTTCAGTATTTTCAAAGTTAGTGTTCGTGCCAACCACAGATTTCAATCCACGTTCATCTTAGCACTTCATTAACTAAAATCGGAATAAGAACCACACCACTAATACTGTCCCCTTGTAATTTATCAATCACTATCTGTGCACCCTTTTTTATATAGCCAGGTAGGCAAATGACTACCCCACCTGATGGTGATAAAGCCCAAACGGGAAGATAGCTGGTACAGCAGTTATAAACTGCCACACCAACAATCCTTACTTTGCCGGCCTGCAAAAATGCTTTCATGCCTCTCCTAAAAGACAGTTTTCCTGTATTTTAGTAGTTGAAGTATTTTTGTTTCAGTATTCGTGCCTACCACGGATTGCAATCCAACTTAATCCTTTCGCTTCATTAATTCAAATCGGAATAACTACCACTCCTGGAATTTTCAGTACAGCTTACTGGCCACTCGAATGGAGTGCAGCGGCGAATAGCATTGCAGATTAATAGAGTAGTTAGCGAACACACGTAACCTCTTACCTCGGCGTTTGCGTTAACCGCAAACACTAAATTCCCGTCTGAACTGTCTGAATATTAAACGTCCCGTCCCGTCCGCCTGATTAAACCCCCGTGCCTCGCAATAAATACGTGTTGACGCCAAATGTCTCACATATCTCGCTTGACTAGTTGTATTGTATTACTGCATTGTGGGTAAGATTGTTCGCTTGAATTGGACCGCATGCATGATGAAGTAAGGCGGCTGCTGCTTAAGAAGATTCTTAATAAAAACCAGGTATTGCCAGTGTTACATCAGCTAGGGATAGACCATGAAAGCGCAACATGTGAAAGTACTGGAGCTCTATTTTTGAATCACTCGTCTGAATAGTAGATAATCATAGTATCGTTGAATGCGACATAGGTCACCTTCGACTTTCAAGTCGCATAATACTGTTTTTCTGTATTTTTGAATCATTCGTCACCGGTGTTACCTGTTTAATACGAAATGTAAAATTTTACTCGTTTCACGCAGAAAAAATAAAAACCGGTAATTACCGCAATGAAAAAAAAATCTCATTGTCGTTTCATATAAAGCATGACAATAATAGATCATCGTCGTCTAATAGCACAAAAAATTTGACAATTATTCTATCATTCACCTCCACCATTCGCCATGCAGCGAGTGGTCTCACCCATTCGTTGCGTTGCACTCGAGCGATTCAAAAATACGGAATTAATTATGTCGAATGAAATTTAGTAGAAATCGACCGTTCGACGCAAGACGAGTGATTCAAAAATAGAGCTCCTGGTTCGCTGGTCTGACTAAGAAGAGAAAGGTTGAAGACTTACGCTGCTCTCCTTGATTTGCCTTCTTCTCGGTTATTGGATGTGTCCAAGTGCCGATAAAGATCACTTAATTTCGTTCAAGATTTTTCATTCATCTTGCTGTTGTACACTTAGCACTGCACTTATCACTTTTAACTGGAGTAATGTCCAGATTTATTTTAGTTGTACGTGTTGTGATGTTATGCGAACACCATCAAGATGTCACTGACCGCGTCACAATAAATATACTTTATGTCACTGATTACCGCTTGTATCTTCACCAAGTAGTTAGGAGCAGCGGCGACAAAAAGAGGAGGAATAGGATTTTTCAAAAAATTGTGTAAAAAAGTTCATCAAACAAATTAGTCTTTAATTATAATTAATATTGCTCCCAAACAGTTTCACTTTCCCATTTTATTTTATTCTATAAATGGCATAAACATGCATCTGGTATACTTATATATATATACTAGCCGTGCCCCGCGGTTTCACCCGCGTTTACAATCATCAACAAATATATTTCGAAAAAGATTATTACAGGATTTTATGTTGATAAAAAACTCTATGGCCCATAACTCATTAATAGGTACCAACTCTTAACATCTTACACACGTGATAACTTTTAAACGGAATATCCGATTGAGATGAAACAAAAAGTATTTTACTTCTACATAAATACTCTTGATAACATAATGCTTAATTTCGATAAAGATTAATATTACGATACATATTTAACGTAGTTTTTTTTTCTTCAGACGATTTAATAATTATTTTGAACACAAAATCGGTTATTGTGATTAAACCGTGATAGCTAGATATATGTTCTCCGGGACTTTTTTGTAAGTCTTAATGGGATCTACAAACCCATCGGGCTATAGTTTTTTTTTTTCAAAATTAGGGATCCGTAATAGAATTGCTATTTTTTAACACAAGGTGTAAAATCGAAAACCTATTTTTGCGTGCGCTGCAAAAATAGGTTTTCGATTTTCTATTACGGATCCCTAATTTTGAAAAAAACAACTATAGCCTATAGCCTTCCTCGATAAATGGACTACCCAACACTGAAAGAATCATTCAAATCGGACCAGTAGTTCCAGAGATTAGCGCGTTCAAACAAACAAACATATTAATATAGATGGAGCTTGTTAGATAGTGCGCGCTAGTTATAGTCCCTTTTACTACTAGTATCTTTAAATAACGGTGGCCATTTAAAGAGCGATTCAAACTTAATAACCACGATTCTCATTCTCCTTTCCAAGCAAACCGCTAGGGAATGGAACTCCCTTCATACATCTGTATCCCCCAATTCATATTATATAGAGACCTTCATGGCAAGAGTTCATAGGTATTATTTGAGTTTGCGTGCTCCTGCTTAGACCACATTGTTGCTCAATATCAAGTGCGATTTTGGTCAAACGCACTAAAATCCTTTATAAACAAATAATAATAAAAGTGGCAGTGAGCAATGAAGAGAGCTATGCTCTAAGACCCAGAAATCAGGTTATTCGCAGGAGAGAACCAAAGTAATTGATATCGCTCGAAGGATTGCTCTGCTGAAGTAGCAATGGGTGAGGCATGTAACCAGGAGAACTGATGGCCATTGGGGCGAAAAGGTATTTGAATGAAGACCACGCGACGGGTAACGCTCAGTAGGCAGGCCACCCACGAGGTGGACCGTGGATCTTGCGCAGGTCGTGGGATACCGCTGGATGCGAGTAGCGCAGGATCGATCAATGAGGAGAGACGAGGCCTGTGCTCAGCAGAGGGCGTGGTACGACTGAGATGATGAGCAGCTGTGGAGATAGAACAAATTGCACTGCAGTAACCGAAATGTAGGTACGCGCGAGATTGCAGTGACCTGACCTGCGCATAGTTGAACATGCTGCTAACGTCACAAACGCAATTAAAATTGAATAACACTAAATACCATAAGCCACAATTTTCAGCGTTCATGTCAAGATATGGAACAACAATTGATCTAAAGAAAAGTTTTCAGGCAGGACATCTGTCCGGGCGGATGTGTACGAACCGATAAGAATTTCCGAACCGAATTTCTTCTGGTATTTCTTAAGCTGCAAGGCAGTGCCATTAACATTGATTGTGGTTTACCTACAATGCCTCCACATTGTAGGTTAACCACAATCTCAAATGAAAAACTAAAGAGTAATACCATTTGAAAGAAAAAAAAGCATATGTAGTTAATTAGATTTTTTTGATCTGACTGGATAGTGGAGGACGCATTTTCGAGTCCTGTCTTAAACATTGACCAGTTATTTTTTTTTCAAACATCAATTAACCTTTAAATTAAATTAAAGTAGAAGTTGTCACTTGGTCACTGCCATAGAAAAAAAACATAATTTAGATATACATAATTGACGTCACTACGAATAATCATAGAGTCTGTGCGGAAAGAGAATGGGCGTGGCGAAAAACGGAACTTACATTAAGATTTTTATTTGGCAATCAAACCCAGCAATCTGTAAAACGACAAAGTTTTGAATTGATACGGATTTGTTTGTTGTTGTGATTTCTTGCGGTTTTTTTGTATTTAATCCTGTCTAAAAGGGGTAAAACCTTACAAATACGGTAGAAAAGCACTACAGCGCCCTCCAATCTAAATCCCATTCTCTTTCCGCACAGACTCTATCACACTACGTTAAATCTTGATTAATTAGACCCAGAGGGATAAATTCATCCAACTACTGGGAAACTACTTAAAAAAACTTTTAGGTATTTTCCCGCCCGACTTGTTCTTTACGGGCGTGTTGAATTTTGCATTAATAAGGTTTCCACAATTTATAAACTATGCAGGATTATTTTGAATCAAAATGGTGGAGTGTTTTCATTATGAGTTAACCGAAGAATAGTGTTTACTGTGCCACTTGGGTGTTTACAATTCACATGTTTTTTTTGAAATATTCCCACAGAAAAGTGTGTAGCATTGACATCGATATTTGAAAGGAAAATTTGAAGGACCTACATTTATATTGTTTTAAACTTTCATGGTCACTAACATTATAGATATTTACGGGATTGTTACCGTGTACATTGTTTTTATGAGTCTCCGATATTTCGGCACTGTTGCAAGCGCCATGATCACGGAGTAATTGATCATGGCGGATGCAACAGTGCCGAAATATCGGAGACTCATAAAAAACAATGTACATGGTAGGACCTACATTTTTTTAAAATATTACGTTTTTCTACACAATACAAAGATAAACCTTTAATTAAGGCAACACTTGAAATAATTATTTAAGTCATAACTGAATAGGCATGATGACTGGGTAAAGTAAACGAAATTCTATTTAGTCCGTCAGTTAGATGATCAAAAAATAATGAACACGTATTTTTTCTTTGGGCAATCAACCAAAAAATGAAAAAGATAAAGCGCGTCAAAGTTTGGGAGTAGGGACTCGTGACGTCACTTATAAGTGAAAATTGTACCAAAACGTGACGTCATGCGACTTTTCAAATCAATATGTCTCTGCAATGTTTGTATTATGTGAAAAAAGAAAAAAAACGTGTCCAATACTTTTTGATAATCTACCTGATAAACGAAGAAAAAAAAATTAGTCATCATCCCTATTGAATAAATAGATTGTCTTGTTGGTTGTCCTGATACATTTAAAAAAAAAAGGCTGTAAGGCTTTAAATGTAGCGCAAACGCATCAATTCGTTCATTGGTTGCAAGACTGTATTGGTGTGATTTGCATCTCGTATGAGACTCATGAACAAATTAACGTTTTAGTTGTTAATATCGTCAGACTCGTGTCCAAAACCCACAGCAAGAAGTCGTCCAAAATATCAAATTCGGAAGTCTTAGGCAAGCACTACTCTACAGTCGCAGGCAAAGATTTCGAAAGACCAAATGCAGTCCAAGTCACATAAAAAAAAATCTCAGAAAAAACAATACGCCGATTTAAATCTTTGCAATACGCATGCACTTATGCACAAGCGACGAACGAATAACAAAAATTCGATGACAAGCATGACAATGACAGTTATAGGTTTTTGCGTTAGAATTGGCGCCATACTCTTTTTGTATTGTGGAGATTATTTACTATGGATTCAGTATAATAATAAAAAATAATGTTTCCCGATATTTTTGATAGATAATTAAATACAGTTTAAGCGTAAAGCTAAGCAAAACATACGAACAACATATTTAAAGTTGATTCCATCACTAAAATCACCTAAAATAAATGGCTCAAAAGCCGCAATAAAAAAATAGTCAGTTGTGTTTCCCTTTATTAAGTGTTTAATTCCAGACTTAGACAACCCTCCTCAATTGTTTAATAAATCTTTTGAGATTATTTTATTAACATTTGTTTTAATGACATCTATAGACGCTAAAGATTTACTTCAACAAATATTTCGCCAAAGATGGTTCATCTCTACCACTTGAGCAAGTCTCCCGATTTTCCACTAAATATTAAGCATTGTGTGAGACGGTTGGTCTTATTCGAACAGCCACGACGATCTTCAATTCCGTAAGCCGAAAAATGTCTTAAGTTTTATATACGCTAACACACCCTACAGCCCCGAGTCGAGCAGGTATCAGTCGGGTGCTGCCATGTAATTTGCTTAAGTGTACCAAAATTGTGATTATATCTTAATACCTTGGGTTCAGCACCTGCCTTCGATAAGATTATCGTGAAAACACAGGCTCCTTGTGGGGAAGACTCGTTTAGGGATTCCCTGTAGTTTGGTTTCATTTTCAAGTTAATTCGGTTGCGATGAGGATGTGAATAAGGAAATTTAACTTTTATGTATTAACGAACAAATTTATTTATTTATTTATATCAAATACTTATATCTATCATTACAGGTATTTACCCAAGGCAATAGATACATCCATTTAAGAAATACATTATAAATATAACACCTAAACACACATAATATAACACATTGGAAAAATAAATAATTAATTGAAACTGATGATCCACTCAGCTTGTTTTGAAAAAATTGATTCCTATACCCTAACTCTTGCAGAATATTTCATTAAAAATGTTCAAGAAGACAAGTATTCTTTTTTACCCGGCTGCGCAATGCAAGAGCGCGAAGCGCGACGCGCAGACAGGGTTATGTGTTTAACAGTCTATTTTAAAGAATGAATTTGCTAACGATTTCAGATACAGCGGGGGCACAAATTCGACGTGCCTTCCGAAGCACGGAGGAGGTCGAGATAAGAAGTTTTGGTCACCCATCCAATGACCGACCACTGCGAAAGTCGCTTAACTTCCACGATCGCAGACTGAATGCGCTAATCACCTGCACCATCGGACTCCTCAACTAGAACTAGGTACCTCTCTAATTTTATCACTATATTGTTCTGGCTCACTTCCAATCGTCGCGGGCACAACACAGAGATTGAGATTTCATATGAGCACATGCAGTAGATAAAATTTTAATCTGACTTTGTAGTGCATCTCAACTCCCAAGTTCTAATCTTAGATTTAATTTAACCACTATGTGTTTTGCAGTTGCACCGAGTTACACAAGAGTTTTGCTGTTAGTTCGCTAAGAACAGCCAGTAATTGCGACAGAGCCGGGTTGCAGATTAAATGTTATTTAGAGTGTAATGTGGTTATATAATAGGGATGATGACTAATTTTTTTTCTTCGTTTATCAGGTAGATTATCAAATAGTATTGGACACGTATTTTTTCCTTTTTTCACATAATATAAACATTGCAGAGATATATTGGTTTGAAAACTCGCATGACGTCACGTTTTGGTACAATTTTCACTTAAAAGTGACGTCACGAGCCCCTACAGCCAAACTTTGACGCGCTATAACTTTGTCATTTTTTGGTTGATTGCCCAAAGAAAAAATACGTGTCCATCATTTTTTGATCATCTAACTGACGGACTAAAAAGAATTTCGTTTACTGTACCCCATCATCACCCCTATTCTATTCACAAAGTGAGTGTTACTCATTCATTTTGTTTTAACTAAATTATATTTTATATTTATTTTTTAACCATTAAACTATTTGAACTTTTTAATCTCAAGAAAATTAAAAAAAAACATGCGGCCCAGGTCCGTTTGCTAGGTTCACACGGATATTTTTTCCATGTGTCTTTTTTCCGTAGGTCATCACTGGCAACACACCCCAAAGAACCACCAAAACGTTTCTGCATAGAATTACTCAAAGACAGAACTCTCAACCCTTTGCTCAGATCTGCCTCCATGAGCGAGTTGAGTGGGTAATCACCCGTCGTACTCGCACACTCGCTCATAGTCCAGCGATAAAACTATCTGAACTGCACAATCACTTCTCGCCGATCGTCAACTCGTTTCTAGTTTCAAGCTTAACTCGCTTCTAGTTCAGAGTCGGCGGTGGGACAAATGCCTTAATGGGCACATGCCGTAAATTATCTGTTATCTGTTAGACAAGTCCGTCCGTCCGTCTGTCTGTGGTACTGTTTCAGCGGCCAAACCGTAAGAGATAGATAAAGAGAATATTTAAGTTATAAGTTAAGAATAGTCTGTTAAGACTACAAACCGGATTTGAGTAACGTAGCATTTCCGGTTTTCGAGAAATCACGAATTTCAAACGAAACCACACAAAATCTCCGAAGTTCTCAATTAATTAAATACATTTTTTTTCTTTTTTAAATCAGGTTTTGGTGAACATTTGGTTCACTGGTTTGCTAGTTTTTATCTAAAACCAAAACCATGCATGCAACATGCAAATGATTTTTAACGTCATTACCACAAACAAACAATTTTAAAATAATCTTCTATACTTATAATAAATCTGTAGAGAGGTCAATTCTGTACATGAAATATATTTTCAAAATAACTATCAGGGGGTGATTAGTGATCGATACTGATGCCAAAAATGCAATCAGTAAAATTTTTGTCTGTCTGTCTGTCTGTCTGTCTGTCTGTGTGTATGTTCCTTATAGAAACAAAAACTACTCGACGGATTTTAACGAAACTTGGTACAATTATTCTTCATACTCCTGGGCAGGTTATAGTATACTTTTTATCACGCTACAATCAATAGGAGCAGAGTAGTGAAGGGAAATGTTGGGAAAACGGGAGAAGTTACTCCATTTTTTAAGCTTCCGTCGCGTGTGCCGCCTTAATGGTTAAAGTTACATAGAAACCATGTATGACGGAAATATTCTATATAAAATTGTCTAAAAAATATCCCGCAACAGCATATGTCTATCTTTTATGGTTGACTCACAATAACACGTGTAACTCCTCATAGCTTAGCAGCAGCTTAGCAGTTCGGAGCATTCTGATTATATTTGTTTACTCTTACGTTTATAATACTCTCACTCATCCCTAATTTAAAAAAGTTAACATTATTACCTATTCAATAAAAAAAGAATCATAGAAATCGGTATAGAAACACCAAACTTATACATGAAATAAGCCATTGCGCCGTCGCACGTGAATACTGAATCATGCTATAAGGATTATTTTTGTGTTACGGTTGCCGCGCTTGACACGGGTCGCGGCGGCGGAAGGGTATAAAAAGGCGGGAGGTCCGAAAGCGAGCTTCCCCGCCCCCCCGATCCTGAGAGACCTACAGTCGCTCTGTCCTAAACCGATACGGATGCACATCAGAGTGCATCCGTCCTCTAAGCGCACTATGCAGTAGTATTTACTAAGGCAGCGCTGCATCATCCCCTTCTCAGGGGTTGATCGCATCAGATGAAGCCTGTATGGCCTCTAAGGCCATAGGCATCCCCCACGGGTGTGTTTTAGTCAGTAACAGTCTGACATAACCCTACAGCCGGCTGTAGGGTATCCATGAGGATTTCACACCCGCTCGCCCGACTGAGAGGAAACAAAAAAAAAGAAAGCGAATTTCATTCAATATTTGGCTGTTGATGCGTTCAGAGCGTTCGACCTTATTGACAGACAATAATTGATATTAAGAAACCGTGCTTATCTTAGAATAAAAACCAAACATTTGTAAACAAAATTAGCAAATAAATCATGTAAAACGTGTAGAAAATGAGTACTGGAAAACGGAAATATGAGAATTTTAGTTTGATTATAAATACAGGTAATAAAGTCAAAGGTGACTGACTGACATAGTGATCTATCAACGCACAGTCCAAACCACTGGACGGATCGGGCTGAAATTTGACATGCAGGTAGATGTTATGACGTAGGCATCCGCTAAGAAAGGATTTTGATCAATTCTAGCCCCAAGGGGATAAAATAGGGAATGAAAGTTTGTATGAAACTTTGTCAATTTTAAACCGATCGGGCTGAGACTTTGCATGCAGGTATAAGAAGAATCATAGATGAATGTCAT
Organism: Chilo suppressalis; assembly: GCA_902850365.2. Lineage (NCBI taxonomy): Eukaryota > Metazoa > Arthropoda > Insecta > Lepidoptera > Crambidae > Chilo > Chilo suppressalis. The sequence goes on along the minus strand of OU963912.1, from coordinate 4,169,592 downwards.
TGTGTATAATACAAGCCTGAGAACAAAAACTGTAGTCTACACTTCAGCTCTACACCGAAGCGAAGCGAGGGCGGACCGCTAGTATTGAAATAAAGCCTTAAAATGTTATTTCAAAACCCCCCGAAAATACAATCAGCCTAAGAGCAATGCTTCAAATTCTCTTGTCTCGTTTTAAAAGCGAATTAATCTCAATGCATTAGTAGATTACCCCCACTGGATGCACGTTTGAATTTCATAAGCCCCGTGCGAGTTGAGAGCTTAAATTCGCAGACTACCAATGGCCAAAAGGTCTGGACACCTAAAAATAATAATATTAAAACTAAACAAACTGCAAGCGTGCATTATATAAACTAAAGCTTGTATCTGAGAGAGAACAGAGAGTCTTGATATTTATGATTTTATTTATTTTTTAAGCATTTAACTGCTAGATGTTTAAATCTAAAGAAAAGTTGACTAGAAAAAAATCCACGCGGACCAGGCAGCGGACGGGACTCGAACCCGCATCCTTCGCTATACCACGGCCCTATTAGCCGCGTCGAAATTTTCCTAGCCTTAAGCTGCAAGGCAGTGGGTTACCTACAATGCGAAGAGATGGCGCTGCCTTGCAGCTTAAGGCTAGGAAAATTTCGACGCGGCTAATAGGGCCGTGGTAGCATAATGGTCAGTGCATTCGCCCGGATAGCGAAGGATGCGGGTTCGAGTCCCGTCCGCTGCTTGGTCCACGTGGATTTTTTTCTAGTAAACTTTTCTTTAGATTTAAGTCTTGATATTATGTTTAAGTGATATATTACTGATAACAAACTGATAATTACGAAACTAAAATGATATGATTGTGAGAACGCGTGGTACAAATAATGACCGATGACGAACTGATTCATAATTAACCTAAATAAATGCATGTGGCGTAAAATGCCGACGGGCAAAATGTACGCACTTGCTCGTACACTGTTTAAAAGTGTTTTATTATGTCATTGCTTGGGTTTGAACTATTCCAAACATTGCAACAGGTTTTCTATCACACTAATATTATAAAAGCGAAAGTTTATGAGGTTGTGATGTTCGTTACTTCTTCACGTCTAAACGGCTGGAGCGATTTTAATTAAATTTGGTATGGAGTTAGCTGACACCCTGGATTAACATATAGGCTACGTTTTACTGTGGGAAAATATCCCTAATAATACGCGGGGAACACCGCGGGGCACAGCTAGTATTAAATAAATCATGATTGTATTGACGTTGTAACAACATAATGGTTTGTAAATGTTGTTACATTATACTTTTAATGTCGTGGAGTTTTTTTGGCTCGTTTTTCTCCGCAGTTATTAAATATGTCCAATAACGAGTGGTAGGGAAAAAAAATTGACTATGCAAAAGAGTTGTACTATACATCCAATTTGAATAAAGATATATTGATTTCTGATTTCTGATCTGATGAGTCAATGTAGTAAGAAACTCAGTCCAAAGCCCACTGTTCTTAAAAATACCCATTTATGTAATACGTAAAACACAGGTATATTCGTTAATTAGTACTTGTGTAAAGAACTCACCTTAATTAGGGACTAAATAGGTACTCGGCTTCAGAGCCCACAAAGTTTATCCGGAATTTGTGTTCAGCACACCACCCTCCCGAATCACTCGACATTTAGGCCCGGTTTATATTGTAAACCTATTCAAGGACTTAGAGTTACGAGTTTTAATAAGCTACTGAAATTTTGTTTGACCCTTCTGGTGTGGTTTTCATTAGCTGTTTATAAATTAAATTGAATTAGTAATGATGACGAGGTAAATTGAACAAAAGTGTTGTTAGTCCATTAGCTAGATTATCAAAAAATAAGGGATACCTGTTTTTTTCTTTTGTCAATTACCCAAAAAATTACACAGATAAAGCGCGTCAACGTTTTGGAGTGGGTGCTCTTGACTTCAATGTTAAGTAAAAATTGTTAGTTGCAATACGTGCGTCATGCGTCACTTCAAATTAATATATCTATTTAATAGGGTATTTGACAAGTTTTAGAAAACGATCTCACTTAATTGACTAATGTTTATGGAGTCCGTCCGGAGTGGATATTCATTATTCTGTTGTGTATTTCAGTAAAAATAACCAAATCAAAAACTGCATTCTCAAGTTGCCACGAAAACGTTTCTCTGGACAATATGGCGTCTTACTAGTGTGTGACGTCACACGACTGTTATTAAAACGTCAAACGATATAATGTAATGTCACTTTAACCGGAAGTTTACTTGCGTGTGACGTTATTTTAAGCTCCGCCAATCCCAAGCTTTTTGGTCACGTGACAATAGATAAGAAAACTTTTATCTTTATCGTGAGTTTTTAGTAATATTATGAATATTTTTTTTTGTAAAAATAGTAAAACGCCTTCCAATATTCATTCTAAACACAGATGCTAACAATTGTCACTTTATTTTTAATACTGTCAAATACCCTATTTTTTGATTATGTGGAAAAAGAAAAAATACAAGTCCAACACTTTTTGATATTGTACCTGATAGACGAAGAAAAATGTCATAATTCATCCCTATTGGGCGATTTTCCACTCGCCGGCCCGGCATTGGTGCGGCGACGCAAAAATGTATGTAAACGGATGGTTCATTTTGTCACTTTTCTAAGCGATGAGGAGGTGACTAAACACCTCGAGACTCTTCAATTATCCCGTGACGTGCGTCATTAAGCGCGTTCTATCGTCTGCACCACGGCGAGTTTTCTGAGGACTTATTGTACCTTATTCCACCTTCCCCTTTCCTTCAGACCACGCGCGCTGGCCTACGTTATCACCGACTAACTGTGGCTACCCGCTCTCGTGTTCCCTCCCTCTTACAAACTGGGATCCTTTAAAAGAGGCTTGAAGAAGCAACATGGAGGCCGGCAGGGTATGTATCCGTAAGGGTTCCCATGGCCTCACACAGTGCCGCTGCCTCGTCGACGGGGGTACCGCCCGATGGTGGATCCCGTCCCCGGGGAGGCCTCGGCCTATCGGTGAGATGAGGGGCATCGTCAGGTTTTTAGTAGGTAGGGCCCCCTTCCTCTCGAGCAGCCGCCGAGCCAGAGCGAGAACGAGGGGAGGAGTCCCACATAACCTCGCCGTACTCCCAAGGCGGTGGGGAATGCGTAACGCATTTTCCTGACGTTAAAAAAAAAGGTAGAACTGCTGTACCAGCTATCTTCGAGTCTGGACTTTACCGTCACTTAATATCAGGTGGGGTGGAGTCTATTTGTCGGACCTATGTATAAAAAAAAAACTTACCGGTGCCGGCAATTTGTCGGACCTATCGATATAAAAAAAAATAACTTACCGGTGTCCGCACCAGCCCATCGTAGATCCCCACCGGCCGCCGGAATAGCAAGCTTCCCACTCTATGCCGGCCGGCAAAACTGCATGCGTATTATAGTAATATACGTTAAAAGTGGCCCGCCCTCGCTTCGCTTCGGTGTCGAGCTGAAGTGTAAACTACAGTTTTTGTTCTCAGGCTTGTATTATTTACAATGACATTCATCTATGATTCTTCTTATAACTGCATGCAAAGTCTCAGCCCGATCGGTTTAAAATTGACAAAGTTTCATACAAACTTTCATTCCCTATTTTATCCCCTTGGGGGTAGAATTGATCAAAATCCTTTCTTAGCGGATGCCCACGTCATAACATCTACCTGAATGCCAAATTTCAGCCCGATCCGTCCAGTGGTTTGGGCAGTGCGTTGATAGATCACTATGTCAGTCAGTCACCTTTGAGTTTTATATATATAGATTTACGGGAATGTTATCATGTATGTTTGTGACCATGAAAGTTTTAAACAGTATATTGCATGCGTATTGTATATCGACAGTGGGAAAGCAAAATTGCTTAAACGCCACTTTAGTAACTTTACAGAAACGAGGGTCAAAGATTTTTTGCTTTAACAAAAAAATCATAAATTATTGTAAATGAGAAGTAGCGCCATAAAAATATATTCATAAAATAATATTTCTATGTATCCTCCTATTAAAAAGTTACATAGTGCCCTTACGAATTAGATATGGCTTAAGCGAATATCACTCGGCCCGCCATACATTTTTTGTTAAGCAAACATCAAATCATACGCCAAAAAGAAGGGCGTAAGCGGCATTGGTTCAAAAAAACACCAAAATTTATGTTGTGAACAATAAAAATCTTCAAAAAATTGAGTTGCTTAAGCGCCAAAAAAGAACTCAAATCTCTACGAAACAAAAACAGATCGACGCACTAAATATCTGATTAAAATCACACTAACATTATTAAGGCTGTAGTTTGTGAGTGTGTATGTTTGTTACTTCTTTACGTCTAAACGGATTGACGGATTTGGATGAATTTTGACACACATATAGTTTATTACCTGGATTAAGACATAGTATACTTTTTATCCCGAAAAAAAATTTGGTTCTGGAAGGATTTTCAAAAAACTTAAGTTAACGTGGACGAAGTCGCGGGCGGCTACTAGTGTTATATATAACTTATTTTTGATGAAAGTGGAGTATAAGCGATTTTGCCTTTCCACTGTCGATTATGTATTGTTTTAGTAGCCGTGTGCGTGTGAGTGCGCGGAGCGGGTACGAGGAAGTAAATTATTATTTGTGTAAAACTAGTTTTAACGGGTTAATGCACGAAACTTTATTTATTTATTGACGTTTCGTCGTATAGTCAGTAAACAAATAAAGTTTCGTGCATTAAACCGTTAAAACTAGTTTTATTTAACGAGTGATGTGTGTGAAAACCTAAGAAACAAATATATTATTTGTGTGTTGTAAATACTTTTAAGAACAAAATACATTTATCCTATATTTTTTAATAGACTTTATTTTTGTAAGGGGTGTAAGGGGTTCTTAATATACCTGCAAGAACCCAAGCCAACCTCACCTTCACGTGGTGCACCCTGTTGACCAACAGACGAGGCTCTGGCAAACCGACCGATGGCGGTATAACCATCCAACGACGTAGGGGAGGAAAATCTCATTGGTGACGGGCAGCAGCGTCATCAGTGAAATAACCTACGTTCTGCGATCGCCAACCCGCCTGCCCAGCGTGGCGATTATGGGCAATACCTTGAATGCACACAAACAAAAAGCCACGGCCCCCAGTTCCCGGTAGCCCCGTTATTCCTGGTCACGGTGGCGACCACGGTAACGGCGGGGCGGGGGGTGCGAAGAATCTCCGGGCTACGGGAGGCCACCACAATAGACTGACCCTGGCGACGTACAACGGACGCACGCTACGGCTTGACTCGCATCTGGCGCAACTCGAGGTGGAACTTGGGAAGATTAGGTGGCACATTTTAGGGTTAAGTGAAGTCCGAAGAGAGGGGGAGGACACCATAACGCTCGAATCTGGCCACCTAATGTACTTCCGCGGGGGAGACCAACAGTCCCAAGGTGGCGTTGGGTTTTTGGTGAATAAGTCCCTTGCCGATAACGTTGTGGAAATATCCAGCGTGTCGAACAGGGTAGTGTACCTTATTATAAAGCTCACCGAGAGGTATAGCCTCAAGGTGGTGCAAGTGTACGCACCGACCTCGACACACTCGGACGACGAAGTGGAGGATATGTTCGATGATATATCGAGGGCCCTCCACTCCACTACTAAGACCCACTACAACGTTGTTATGGGGGACTTCAACGCTAAAGTGGGAGTACAGAATTGCAGCGAATCGGTAGTAGGATCCCATGGATTTGGAAGCAGAAATCATAGGGGGCAAATGCTCGTCAACTTCCTCGAACGGGAGGGGCTCTTCTTGATGAACTCTTTCTTCAAGAAACAACCCCAAAGGAAGTGGACGTGGCAAAGCCCCGACACTATGACTAAAAATGAGATCGATTTCATCATGACGGACAAGAGGTACATATTCAGAGACGTCTCAGTGATCAACAGGTTCAATACCGGTAGTGATCACCGACTCGTCCGGGGCTCTTTGAATATCAACTTTAAGGCCGAGCGCGTCCGTTTGATGAAATCCAGGCTCCAACCTACTCTGCTCCAATCTATAACAGGGTCTGAAACGTTCCAGTCAAACCTGGAGAACCGATTTGCTGCCGTGGAAACCACAACAGACGTAAACCAAAACCTCGAAAATGTGGTTCGGATCCTCAGGGAAGAGGGTACGAGATTATGTGCAACGCAGCGTAAGGGCAGGAAGTCAAAGCTTTCGGAAGAGACTTTAGGGCTAATGAAGGAACGACGTGAAAATCCACCCGTCACTTCGTCGGCAAAGCGGACTCTAAACCAAGAGATCAGTAAGCACGTACGACGCGACCTCCGGTGCTCCAATACTCTCTCGATCGAGAGAGCGATCGAGCAGAATCGAGGATCCAAAGTGTTCGTACAATCTCTTGGAAGAAGCCATCTGACGAAGTTGACCACAGCAAGTGGGGAAGTTGTTGCTTCAAAGCCGGCAGTCCTTTCGGAAGTGGAAGACTTCTACAGCCAGTTGTACGCATCACATGCATCTCGACCCGATCCCGGAAATGAGGATTCTAGAGCCACATTAACACGCCACTTCACCGAAGACCTGCCAGAAGTCAGTATTGGCGAAATCGAAATTGCTCTTGGACAGCTTAAAAATGGAAAAGCCCCTGGAGAGGATGGTGTTTCAACAGAACTCTTAAAGGCTGGAGGTAAACCCGTACTGAGGGAGCTCCAAAAGCTTTTCAACACTGTCCTGTTCGAAGGGAGAACTCCGGAGGCGTGGAGTAGGAGTGTGGTTGTCTTGTTCTTTAAAAAGGGGGACAAGACCCAACTTAAGAACTATCGACCCATATCCCTTCTAAGCCACGTCTATAAGCTGTTCTCAAGAGTGATCGCGAACCGTCTTGCGCGAAGACTTGATGACTTCCAACCACCGGAACAGGCTGGGTTTCGGAGCGGATACGGCACCATAGACCATATACACACAGTGCGGCAGATTATACAGAAGACTGAAGAGTACAATCAGCCCCTGTGCCTAGCATTTGTGGACTATGAGAAGGCCTTTGACTCGATTGAAATCTGGTCTGTTCTGGAGTCCCTGCAGCGTTGCCAAGTCGACTGGCGATACATCCAAGTGATTAGATGTCTGTACGAAGCCGCCACCATGTCTGTCCAAGTACAGAATCAGCAAACAAGTCCCATACCGTTGCATCGTGGAGTGAGACAAGGGGACGTTATTTCCCCGAAATTGTTCACTAATGCAATGGAGGATATGTTCAAGACGCTGAACTGGAAAGGACGTGGCATCAACATAAATGGCGAACGCATCTCTCACTTGCGATTTGCAGACGACATCGTCATCATGGCAGAAACCCTGCAGGACCTACAACAGATGCTGAATGACCTGGCTGACTCTTCTATACGCATCGGCCTACGGATGAACTTGGATAAAACCAAGGTCATGTTCAATGAACATGTTCTACCGGAACCGATTGCAATACACGGTGCCGTTCTCGAAGTTGTTCAAAAATATGTGTACCTCGGGCAGACATTGCAGTTAGGTAGAAACAACTTTGAGGACGAGGTGAATAGAAGAATTCAGCTAGGTTGGGCAGCGTTTGGGAAGTTACGTCAAGTCCTGACATCGTCGATCCCACAGTGTCTGAAGACGAAAGTCTTCAATCAGTGCGTCCTACCTGTGATGACATACGGAGCCGAGACGTGGACACTGACGGTACGGCTGGTCCACAGGTTCAAAGTCGCTCAACGCGCTATGGAAAGGGCTATGCTCGGCGTTTCTCTGAAGGATCGCATCAGAAATGAGGTAATCCGGCAGAGAACCAGAGTTATCGACATAGCCCACCGGATTAGCAAGTTGAAGTGGCAGTGGGCTGGCCATATTTGTCGAAGAACCGATAACCGTTGGGGTAGACGAGTTCTGGAGTGGAGACCGCGTCTAGGCAAACGTAGTGTAGGACGTCCTCAGGCGCGATGGAGTGACGATTTGCGCAAGGTGGCTGGCAGGAGCTGGATGCGAGTAGCCCAAGATCGATCTAAGTGGCGTGCATTTGGAGAGGCCTATGTCCAGCAGTGGACTAAGATAGGCTGTTGATGATGATGATTTTTGTAAATTGTGTTCGGCTAATACAATATTTCATGCAGTATTAATCTAAACAAATCCATAAACAATCGCATAAGCATTAACCAAAAGCAAAAAATCTCCGAACAGAAAAAAATGAAAATCATTCTATTTCACCGCTTTGGAGAGGTGAAGAATTATGTTTAACGGCAATCGCTTATAAAAAAACGCAACTCACGGTGTAAATGTTGCGTGCCAGATTTATATGTTGTGTAAAAAAAAACAGGGGCACTCGCTTTATTTCGGGATTCGAAATTTAAGTGTTGAAAATTGTTGCCGCAACCCTCCCACTGGGAATTTGTTGAGGTTTTCGCGACGTCATGCGCGCCGATCGACAATTAATTTCACACAAGTACACATTAATTGCCACGTATTAACCGATGTGCTTGTAAGATCGAATTATTAATTATGAATAAAAATACCTATAAAGAAAATTTTACTAAAAAATTTCCGCGCAGACCAGGCAGCAGACGGGACTTGAACCCTTCGCCATCCGGGCGGCTATGTCGAATTATCTCTAGTATTTCTTAGGCTTAATTAGGCCAAGGTAATTTGGATTGAAAAGGACATGGCTGAGAAATTATTTCGCACTAGCCCGTAACATTATAATATTTTTTATGAACTATGAAGTGTTTATTATTCTCATACAACTTTCGTGAAAATGACTTTCTCATACAAAAGGAAAATGTTCCATTTTACAACAATAAATGTTCACAAAAAGTATTTGTTTAAGTATATCGAAATAAATAATATAAATTCCAAATTCTTAAAAACTATGACATATTTGGCCCTAATTTTTATTAGAACAAATCACTGAAGGCCTAAAATAATAGATTTTATTTTTCTGATCAGACTTGAAACAAGGCTGTATGATAATTATTTCTTTGATTTTTGCAAATGACCAAAATAATACTTCACAGGTTTCCTGTCAAGCCGACGACAACAAATTATAAGTGTTTATTTTTGCATTAAAAATACGTATTTGCGAAGTGTTCATCAGAGAAATGGGAGGAAAGATTCTTAGAAAATGCGAAATAGATGGCTCCGTAAATATTTGGCAACATCTTTTATCAAATGTAGCAAGGTTATGGTTACGTAGTAGAAATTTACAAGTTCCTGAGCCTTTTTTCATAGAAATTATAAATATTAAGCTATTCATCATTAAATATTACTAAGTAAAATATTTATACATTGCTAGGGCAGTCGCTCATACAAAAATTTACCATGTCCTTTTATTCAATTTTTGTTGTTTAAATCTTAATATTTACCTATTTAATAAACGATGAAAGTATAATAAACATAAACTGCTTTGGATACTTACGATATATGCTCCAACACAGCCTGCAATGAAAAATCATGTCATAATTTTTTCAGATAAAATCTCGTACATGATTGTACGAGATGAAATGAAAAAAAAACGACGGCAGAAGTGAAAACTTGAATACCTATTAACGTTGTGCATTTTTGATATTTTGGAATGATTAGGGAATAATTTTGCACGAATTTCTTTAATTATCAGTATAAAAGTACTATCATTTATGTGGTAGAATACAATAAAATATTTATTGCGCTATCGTTCACAAACGTGACAAATTATATTACATTAAAAAGTTTATCTCTCAGAATTTCTCATCTAAGCGCACCTAGCGACATCTATTGTAAAAAAATGCATTTTCTTCGCAATTAAGCTGCCACCTGGACGTCCTAGATACAGACATATTATTATCATACCATAAAATAAAATATTACTACGATTCGTCCAATATATTTTATTTTTATTACAATTTTATTGTTTTCATCTTACGAATTTTCGATTGTCCGGATGCGAACAGGTCAAGTGTCATGACGCGAGTTGGATAGTTTTTACCCATTACAAAAAAAAGTATACAACGCCGCTATAGAAGTTTTCACTTCAATATCAACTTACATGAAAAACATAAGCGCACCTAGCGACATCTATTGTAAAAAAATGCATTTTCTTCGCAATAAAGCTGCCACCTGGACGTCCTAGATAGAGACTTATTATTATAATACGAATAGATAAAATATTACTGTTTCGTCCAATATATTGAAAGTCAACAACCTTTCCAATTTTATTGTTTTCGTCTTACGATCAGGACACGTGGCCTGTGATGCGATCAGCCCACGTGTAATAACGCGAGTTTAACATTTTTCACTTATACAAAAAAAGTGTACAACGCCGCTAAAGAAGTTTTCACTTCAAAAAAAAATAACACTTTTATTTGAAAACATTTTTTGAATTTCACTGGCGGGAGACGTTATGCCGGGCTACTGCAAATATGCGTCAATTTCTCTAACCGCTAAAGATACATGCCGCTTGTAATGTCATTTTGCCTCGACTGACTTTGATTACCGGTTGTTAAGTGATAAGTAACCATTACTTAAAAGAAAAATAAAACAAAGTCAAAAACTACAATGCAATAAGTCCAATACTACGACCTCCATTGTGGAGTGGTTTGTACGTGTCGGGTCTCATGGTATCACCGACTCGAGAGGTATCCCGGAATCCCGGTGGGGGCAGATGTTTATGTGATGAAATTGTACTCCAGTCATGGACGTTTTAATAAGTAATTCTATATAAATATACTCAATTACATACAGTATATGTATTCTTCCCGTTACTCTAGTATCCCATAACACAAGCCTTACAGTGCTTAATTTGGGACAAGGCTAATTCGTGTGAGTGAAGGAAATATTTATTTTATTTATTTATTTACTACGTTGAAGAGACATGAGTCATAATATTTTCTTCCCTTTTATTATGACAGTTGGCTGCTCGAACATGCGATGAATTGTACAGTATAAATAGCGCGCTTACATTTGCGCGAAGAGCTCGATGGCGCAAGTGGTTAGCGCGTTCGGCTGCGATCGTTGAACTTATGCAACTTTCGCAGTGGTCGGTCATTGGATGAGTGACCATACTATCTCGAACTCCTCCGTGCTTCAGAAGGCACGTTAAGCCGTTGGTCCCGGCTGCATCTGCAGTCGTTAGCACCCACCAATCCGCACTGGGCCCGCGCGGTGGGTCATGGTCCAATCTCCCTATTCCATCCATAGGGAAGGCCTGTGCCCCAGCAGTGGGGACATTAATAGGCTGATGACGATGATGATTACATTTAGCGCGATGACGACCTCCGTGGCCGAGTAGTTTGAACGCCGGGTTTCATGGTGTCGCCGACTCGAGTGGTCCCATGTACAAATCCCGGTGGAGGCAGATATTTGTGTGATGAATACGAGCATTTGTACTCCAGTCATGGGTGTTTAGTATGTATTTCTATAAAAATATACTTATATATGTACAGTATAATTATGTAGTCTATCCGTTACCCTAGTATCCCATAACACAAGCCTTATTATAGTGCTTACTTTGGGGCTAGACTAATTGGTGTGAGTGTTGGAAATATTTATTTATTTATTTCAAGACAGACTAGATATAGCACGCTTGAAATTGTGTGGTCTAATTGTCCCTTTATACACAAAAGACACATCCCTTTTAAGAAGCTTTTAAAATTAGATGAGACAGTCTCTTAAGGTTCTAATGATGACGTGACAGCAAATGGTGTAGTAGTTACAAAACTTTTAATTTTTACTTTTTTTACCACAGAATGTCCGTTAGAATGACAATTTAAAACTAATAAAGTAAAAAAAAAAATAGTGAAGGACATTCGTTTGTGCATGCTGGGGCAGATTTCGTCGATGCCTTTTAACTATTAGTCCTTTACCATTTCTGTCCGACAATCGCCTTAGTGACAGGCAGATTGTCGGACAGAAAAACGGTGCCTATCTTTTGATTTTTTTTTTATTGTGGATCACATAAAAATACTTTCCGTTCTACAATTGAAGTGCACGTTGGCACACACCATACGCCTAAAGTCGGCTAGTTAGCAGTTCCCACAATTCATCGCGTTCTAGTTAAAAGTTTTAACGAATGCATAGCGGATTGCCTTCGGGAGTACGCAGAGCACACCATATTTTGGTAATATTATCCTCTGTGTTGAGAATTTAAAAAAATCTTTTTAATATATAGACATGTATATCTATGATTCAATAGTACACTTTTATCATCATCATCATCATCATCATCAGCCTATTAATGTCCCCACTGCTGGGGCACAGGCCTTCCCTATGGATGGAATAGGGAGATTGGGCCATGACCCACCACGCGGGCCCAGTGCGGATTGGTGGGTGCTAACGACTGCAAATGTAGCCGGGACCAACGGCTTAACGTGCCTTCCGAAACACGGAGGAGCTCGAGATAGTAAATTTTTGGTCACCCATCCAATGATCGACCACTGCGAAAGTTGCTTAACTTCAAGGATCGCAGCCGAACGCGCTAGCCACCTGCGCCATCGAGCTCCTCACTTTTATCAACTAGTACCTAATCTGTGACTATAATTCATTCCGTTCATTGCCTTTTCGATCGACTTAGTTTAGGTTTTGGTTTTGGAGGTCATAGTACGAAATTAAAGCAGAACCTATTCAGTTCTGATTGAGAACTGAATCGGTATTTTTTTCCATCGTAGTTAGCATACAGAACCGATTTCGTTAGAAACTTTTTTTTTTTAAATTTATATTGTTTAATTTTTACAGCAGTGTTGTCTCTAAATTATGTTTGTTCTCCTTGTTTTGTTTCATACATTGTCGTCCATTGAAAGATCCAAATTTATCCAGCGATTTTTTGCGATGGAATAATTTTATCATTTTAGCAGGGGGAATCCATCATTTTATCGCAATTTCTTTATGGGTCACATAAAAATACTTACCTTTTTTTTCTAGTAAATTTTTCTTTAGATTTAAACATCTAGCAGTTAAATGCTTAAAAATAAATAAAAACATAACTATAATTTTCATTATCCATAAAACTAATTGCAGAATTTTTTTTTTCAATATTTAACAAACCCTAGAATTAGGTTACATTGGATTTTCGTTTCCTCGAATATTTATTATCTACAAACAGTTCATCGTTATATCTTTTCATGTTTTATACATTTTATTGTAATAATTTTACATCGAAGTTTTCTTACCAATATTTTTGTTTCATCGTAAGTTTCAGTTTGCAAAATAATGGAAACATCAATTTTTACTTCATAAAATCAATGTACATCGAAAATACGATTTCATGATGTCTTTAGTAAAAAAAAAGGTATTTAAAAACTGAGTCCAGTTTACCTCAAATCCCTTCCAGAGCCCAAGTGGTGATACTTCACACTAGGTTAGGTTAGTGTTGTGACCATAACGCGCGAGCCAAGCGAGCGAAGCGAGCGTGCCGCGGCAACGGCCGGCGAAGCGCCAATTTTTTTTTAAAAGAGACCTTTTCAACTAAAATAATTCATCATTCGATGAAACGTTACTGCAATAAAAAGTTGCAAAGTGAAAAAGGGTTTTAATACATATTGCAACATGTTTTTACGAATAGTTTTATCGAGAACTTAATACTTTTACGAAATGTAAGAAACGTTTTTCGATGATATAAAAAAGCGATGATAAAAAATCGATGAATTTAAAAAAAAATATGTATTAAAAATCGTGGAAAAGTTTTCGGTAAAATGAAAATCGATTTAAAAAAAAACTGTATTCTGATAGGCAGGATTAGTAATTGTACTATGTAGATACCTAGTTTTATTTAAACACTGCAGTCTCCCCAAAATCTACTTGGAAATAAACTAAATTATTTTAGCCAACTGCGCAACTTTTAACAAGTAATTACGAAAGCGCTATAAGTCACGTCCGCTGTAGTAGTGTTTGGGCAAACAACAAGTACGTCTTCTGCAATACTTCTAAAGCTGGTTCATTATTCAGGGGGATAGATTGGCTGTACATAATCTACATGAGAGCATTAGGTGCGTGCCACACTAGTGTTTGCTTTGCTACGCGGCAATGTATCATGGCATCCAGAGGAATAATTTATTTCTGTGAAGGCATCGCTCAGTCTCAATTCGTTATGAGTGCATCCCTCGTTATTCTATGTTAAAAGGATGGCACAAAAGCGTATGGTCCGCCGATGGTAAGCGGCCACCATGGCCAATTTCATTAATTTATTCAATCAAATCAATTACATTTTTGATATACAATGGCTGTATCTAAAAACCCTTAAACATGGGTTTATCTGTCTACAGCGATTCGCTCTAACAAATATTTTTTAAGTTTATGTTTACAATTATCTTTCATGTACAATTCTTGAATACTGGGGGGCATTTCATTTAGAAATTTAGGAATAACATATTTTAGTGTTCTCGAACCATATACATTGTTGGTTTTCGGTAGTAGATATTTTTTATAATTAAGGTTACGCAAGTATTCTGGACGATGGTGAGTCTGTAGATTATGAGCACTGTTATATTCTGTTAAAACACAAAATTTGACTTTATCATATACACTCAACACTTTACAATAGACGCTTGCGGCACTAAAAATACCATTAGCGTCGTTCCTTACCTTCCTTATCGACAGAAACACACCACCAGCAACAGATGATGTTATTTTACAGGAAGTCACTTCCCCAGGCAGGCGGCGCTGATCTTGATTCATCATATCATCAGCCTATTAATGTCGCCACTGCTAAGGCACATGCCTTCCCTATGGATGGAATAGGGAGATTGAGCCATGACATAACGACGACTGCAGATGCAGCCGGGACCAACGGCTTAAAGTGCCTTCCGAAGCGCGGAGGACTTTGAGATAGGAATTTTTGGTCACCCATCCGATGACCGACCACTGCGAAAGTTGCTTAAGTTCAACGATCGCAGCCGAATGCGCTAACCACTTGCGTCATCGAGCTCCTCTGAGCTAATCTTGATTATTAGAGCGAATTTAGAAGTTCCTCGACAAAACCCTTAGTCCGGGGAACAATTGCCTAACGGGATTGCTATGGCTATCGGTATCGCTTGCGATTTCATTTTGTAATTTCTGACCCCCGGAGGTTTTGAAATACCTTACGCTCATTTTCTTTAATTGAATCAAAAAAAAACGAGCCCGAGCATTTGAAAACCTAAAACCTTCTGCGGTCAGTAATATCAAAATAAAATCGTAAGTAATAGCGATAGCCATAGCAATCCCTTTAGGCGATTGGCCCCCAGCTCAGCTAAGCATAGGTCAATATAAAAAACTAGCAAACCAGTGAACCAAATGTTCACCAAAACCTGATTTAAAAAAAAATGTATTTAATTAATTGAGAACTTCGGAGATTTTGTGTGGTTTCGTTTGAAATTCGTGATTTCTCGAAAACCGGAAGTGCTACGTTACTCAAATCCGGTTTGTAGTCTTATCAGACTATTCTTAACTTATAACTTAAATATTCTCTTTATTTATCTCTTACGGTTTGGCCGCTGAAACAGCACCACAGATAGACGGACGGACGGACTTGTCTAATAGATAAGAGATGTGGTGTGTGGCTTTTTCACCTGAGTTTCCTTTGTGGCACACTTGCTTCCAACTGATGTTTTATAAACTTTGCCATTGGTTCCTGTGGTCATTTTATGGTGGCATTAGACTTTGGACAATGGAAAGCACTTTTTAAAAAGAGATCTTGTCCTATTTATTATATTATAGCCGCGTTTATTGTTCCTTATTCTACAACGACTTTTAGAATTCTTATACTCTCGGTAAGGCTTCAACACCCAGTTTGATTTCTGCGATGTCTAGGAAACATTAAGTTTCAATCTGCATAGCATAATTTCGGTATGAGTAATCCATTCGATTGGAGCAAAAATTAAGCGTTACCCTTCTCGTGCGAGCGGGCGGGGAGAGAGCTTAGTACTTTTAGCAAGAACCAATATTAAATTCAGAGTTCAAAATTTTAGTATGGAAATTCGAACACACGATAAGCCACAGCGGACGTAACGAGAGTTAAAAATATTCCGTACAATTCATTTTTTTTTTAAGAAATCAGAAATCAATATATCTTTATTCAAATTGGATGTATAGTACAACTCTTTTGAATCGTCCAAAAATTTTTTCCCTACCACTCGTAATGGACATATTTTTTAGCTGCGGAGAAAAACGAGCGAAAAAATCTCCACGACATTAAAAGTCTAATGTAACAACATTTACAAATCATTATGTTGTTACAACGTCAATACAATTATGATTTATTTAATATAGAAAACCTGTTGGAATGGTTGGAATGAGTTCAAAACCAAGCATTTTTGTCTGTAATATAATCAGACTCTTTGTAATAACCTTTTTTAATAAGTATTTTTCTTATAATATTTTTAAATTTATTTATGGTTAACTGTTGGATATTGCTTGGGTCTTTATTGTATAAGCGAACACGAAGATCTGACCAGATTGAATGAATTATTAATTTTGTGAAGCCTAGTAGCAAGTAAAGTTAGTTTATTTTTGTTTCTTGTATTAATTGTGTGAACATCACTGTTTTTAAGAAACAAATTATATTTTTTTCTTACAAGTAATAAATTTTCGTATATGTATTGTGATGCGACCGTCATTATTCCAAATTCTTTAAATTTATCTCTTAATGAATTTTTAACCTTAAGATTATAAATTGATCGAATAGTTCTCTTCTGCAGCACAAAAATAGTTAGAATGTCGACGGATAAAATTCTGTACGACATTACACTATGGAAATAACTAAAGTACACTAATCTGGCCGTATCTACATCCGTTAACTGGCGTATCTTCATTACGGCATATGCTGCAGAGCTAAGTCTATTTGACAATTTGTCAATTATGTGGGCCCCATCGAAGCTTAGAATCTACTAATCTTATTCGAATTCGATATAGGTTTGTGCTAAGGGTTTAGCAAACTACAATCTTTTTAATGCCTTATAATACCTTCGCCTCGCTAAGCTGGTATTGCTCGCAGTGTAGCCCAAGCATTATGGAAGACGATGAACTGCGCTGATTGTGTAACACAGACAGAGTGACGACTCGGTTATGTCTGTTCTGTCTATACCGTCTGTACAAAAGAGGTACAATAGGTTTGACTTCAAGAATTCGCTAACCTCTTCTTCCAACCGATTTCGTCTGCGCGGAATTGTTACGGTTTAAGACTTTACACATATAATCACACTAATATTATAAAGGTGAAAGTTTGTGAGTGTGTATGTTTGTTACTTCTTCACGTCTTAACGGCTGGAGCTCTTTTAGTAAAATTTGGTATGGAGATAGCTGACACCCTGGATTATCACATAGGCTACGTTTTACTGCGGGAAAACATCTTTATAAACCGCAGGTAACACCGCGGGGTACAGCTAGTTATATATATATCTGTATGTATAACTGGCTGTGTATATTGGTATATGTGGAAACAATTTGCGATAAAAAGACAGACTATTGAAGACCTATGTATCTTACAAACATACTGAAATTAATATCCCACCAAAAACATTCTGTAAAAAACTAGCTAAGTCTGGATGGAGCTGCTTGTTTATCTCTAAAAAGTAATGAAATCTAGACAAAGTCGTGTCAAGTCTAAGGTTCCTTACTGCGATTTCTTTATTATTATAGTTAATGTTGTGTGACTTGGCCGTTGAAGGGTACAAAACCAGATGCTAGATGACACCATTGCACCAGGACCGCAATCTACGCCACAGCGCACGGAACCCTACCTACCCACATATCTCCGGGGAAAAAAATTGAAAGTTTTTTCTGTCCGAGAGATTGCCTGGCACCATTCTGTGTCAGCAGAGACTGCCGCGCACCCAGCTGCAGGCCTGAGCGCGCCGCAAGGCGCTGCTCGGCCAGGTTCGCGCCGGCGTAGCCCCTACAATACGCAACATGGACTACTTCGGAGTACCGAGGATCCACATCCCCGAAGAAGCCTCCTTGGCCCAGACCAAGGCCCTCTTTGTGGCCGACATGATCAACACGAAGTCTACCCGCGCTCAATATGAGTTTGACGGGGTGATGTCGTGTCGACTCATCGATTCCGGCCTACTCTCACCAAGAATGGCACTATGGCTCTGGAGTTTCGTTCGCCTACTGGAAAACGACCCGAGCTCCACCATCAACCACGGCCCAGACGATGCGGGAACCATCCAGGCATGTGGAACACTGCGCTACCAGACTCTCACGCTCCCGCCAGCCAAGCGGTACTACATCAAGCCCATCCAGACGAAGCCACAACAAACGAAGGAGAGACGTCCCCGCCCGGAAGGTCCGCGCGGCTTGCGCCCCCACCGATCCCTTAGCGTGGGCGACACCCCTTCACCGGAGCCTCTAGTCGTCCAGACAGTGGACCCGGACCCGACACCGAAGCAAGAAGCCACCCCCGCAGCCCAAGTTGAACCGACTGTTTTACCGACACAGTCGGTAACTTATGCCCAGACGGCAAAAAGTTTAACAACTACCCACCTCGCCGCAGAAAATTCCCCCACCACCGCCGCACCTCCCACCACCGCACAGAAAGCGCAACCACCCTCCGGCGGCGCTCCCACAACACAGCGGGAACGCAAATGCCCGCCCATTGTGGTTGAGAAGCTACCGGACTGGCCCACGCATATGCGCGCACTTCAAGATGCACTCGGTCGCCCTCCGAGCGTGCGCCCGTTTGGCACGGGCGTACGCTTCCTGCCAACAGACGACCACGAGAGCCAAACAATCACCGCCTACCTGACCAACCTCAAGGGAGCGAGCTGGTATTCACACGCTCGCCCTGAAGACCGCAGCCTCAAGATCGCAGTCAGGGGACTGCCTCTCAACACCACGCCGCACGACGTCATCGTGGCCTTTGGCGACAAAGGCTACGTAGTGGAATACTGCAAACAGATTCCGGCGCGAGCAGGCCGTGCCGGAAGTCTGTTTTTCGCCGCACTGAAGTCGACTCGCAACATCACAGCGACCATATACACAGTGGATGAGCTCCTGTGTATACCCAACATCCGGATCGAGGCCTAGAGAGGGACGAAAACCCCCGCGCAGTGTCACCGCTGCCAGGGGTTCCGCCACTCCAGCCTGGGCTGTCACCGTCCGCCCGCCAGCGTGCGATGCGGTGACCCACACGCCGCCGCCGACTGCCTACGCCCGCTCTCATCACCGGCAACGTGCGTGAATTGCGGGGGCGCTCACCCCGCAAATCACAGCGCGTGCCCTGCACTGCAACGAGAGGCGCGTAACCGACGCGCCACGACCGTGGCCCGAACAGGCCGCCCACTCACCGCACCAACACCAGCACCACGACTGCAGCCCGCCGAGGTGAGCGAGCACGCGCCGGCCACACTGATGGCCCCCGCGAACGCTCCTCCCTCGCGCATCACCTCGAAGCGCCGCAGGAAGAGGAAACGCCGCGAGAGTAAGCCGTCCGACTCGGCCGACTCGCCCTCCGCCACCCCAACCAAAGACGAGCAAAACCGAAACACGCCGCCAGCACCACAAGAAGACGCAATGCAGAAGTTGCTCCAGTTCGCCGACCTGTTCGCGGATTTTATCAAAAAATTCAGGCAGATCGGCACTCCGAAGACCAAAACCACCCCCGCACAAGATCCTACCCCCTCGCGCTAAGTCCGTCGCCCGCTCGCTGGTCGCTCACTGGGCCTCCCTCACGGGTCTCACCCGGTGGGCTTGACCGCACCGAGGGCGACGCGTGAAGACGCGGAGTGGGGGTAGACCCACATAGACCGCCCCGTACGTATACGGGGCGCGAACCCGCGACATCTGAGGTGGGCACACAGCCCAGAGCAGATTCCCCGCACGTCGCGGCGCCTCCGGCGCCGGCGACGCGCGAGATGAAGACGACCATTGCACCAATCTGTCGCTAGAACCGCTACCCATTGACAATGGAAAATTGCCACTTGGAAAACGTTGATTTCTGGGATTTCACTTCTTTTTGTAGAAACGTGGGCTTATTGGTATATTTTTTTATTGGACACATTTTTTTAGGAATAGTTTTTTTATTATTACAAATCTTTCTTTTCTCTGCAAGTTGAGTCAGTTCTACCGTACACCAAGAAAGATATATAATGGAAGAGACAAGACCCGTCTCTTGGGCATAACATCTACTTGGAACCTTGGTAGCCACTAAGTTCATCGTCGTCTTTTAATATTATCGACATTTTTTACGATATTATCTTGCGAAATCAAACACAAAAAACACTCAACGACCTTCAGTATATGGACAATAAATCAGAAATACCCATAATATTAAGACTAAAACAATTATAACCTATATCTGTAAGACATTTTTTGTCTTAATAAAAAAAACCCAAAGAATATTACTCAATCTATACAAACTATAAACAAAACGTTAACCCTTAATTAGACAAGTGTCAATATAATTAATTATCAATATTTTGTAGGTTACAAAATAAATAATGTCTAGCGGGCCTAGGATCTTGGACTATTACTCCGTGATCATATGAAGAACAGTGGCAAAATGTCGGGGACTCGCAATCAAAGACAAGGTCCATGACACTTATTACATAAATTATATCATAAAATGTTAGTGACCATGAAAATATAAAACAATAATACTCAGTATTGACCTACATTTAACCAAAGCCAAATATGACTTTAGTCTGTTTTTACATGATTCATGTTCCGAATCATAGAGGTTAGAGAGAAAGAGAACGATCGCTACGTGCTAAAACATTAGTTCATTTTTCAGCCATCAGCCACCAGCCGCGCAGCCGTTGGTACGTAGTATCTGTGAAGTTAGCTGTTTATGAGTACAAGTAGATGAAGGTAGTTGAAAAATGTACAAATTTCAAATTTGCTCACAACAGCCCGCTTTTATTGAGACAACTTAGCGATTGTAGCGCCTCACTTATTTTGTCCATATTTCTGGGAAACTATTTTCTACAGCGATCGTAATCCTTCCCACTAACCTCCATTTTCCGAATCATCATGAAGTGTGAATATAATGGTCCGGTCTCACCACAGTACACAGAACTCACACACGTGTACGGTACTACTTGACAGTTTTACTCGAAAGCGAGTGGGTGTGGACCCGCAAAACTTTAAACTCAAAGGTTCGTTCGTAGCACGCGAAGCGTTGATTTTCAATTGGCTTTGAATAAAAAAAAATTGTGTGTGTCAGCTCCGACGCACGACTGGAGTTAACTCCTTAAGTTCGATAGTCTAACCAGACGCAAAAAGAGTTTATTTAACTTAAAAAAGATTGATACTGTATGAAAGGGTAAATTAACAAATTAGTGAAAATAATATACATATATAAATATATATATATTTTTGTAATATGTCGACCGAGGAATCACTAACCCTGATAATTACAGTTTTTACTAGTTTCTGGGTTAGGGGTCCATTTCTTCAGACTTTTATATAAATACCCGTAGACTTTATTCGCTTAATACTTTAAATGTAAAATGTTGAGGGTTATGAATAAATGATTATTATTATTAATATATTTATTCATTTCATATACATTTATTATAACTAATCGACGAAATATTTTACATTAAACTTTTTACAATAGTCAATTTCAGATGTGCATAAATATATCATTAGGAATGTTGATAAATTATTTAATTATTATTATCAGACTATTATCATTTTTTTAAATATTAATTAAATCAACATTTTTGTTTCTTAGGTTTTCACGCACATCGCTCATTAAATAAAACTAGTTTTTAAAACTTTCGAAAGTTTTGTGCATTAACCCGTATAAACTAGTTTTATTTAAATCAACATTGTCTGCATTATTAATTACAGTGACAAGTGGTTTATGGTTATTAATGTCAATCCGTCATCTTTGTTTGTCAAAGTTGCGCGACATAGGATGCGCACCAAAAACGTAACGAGGTCATTCATCGATAGATTTTACTCCTCACATTTTTCTCATACCGGGCCCCTTATAAATGCAAATCGATTCTTAAGGAGTAAACTCCAATATCGAATAATACCGTACACCTATGTGAGTACGGACCATTACATTCACACTTCACGACGATTCAGTGTACGGACCATTAGATTTGTTCGAAATCCTTGATACTCCACCACGCGAACAAAGAAACATTATGTTACGTACTTAAAATATGTCTAAAAAATTACTCTTGTCACGATTGAACTGTGCCGTGTTCGTTCCGCGAGACCTTCCATTTCCTTCCAATTTGGCGAGAAACGCTTTCGAGGGCCGTATAAAAACAAGATTTAGGTCACACTCAAGCTCCAACTAACCATGCTATCACTGCTTTTAACTCGCGAAAGGTCGGAGTTGTGCGAGACTGACGGGGTCACAGGAGAAATGCTGGGTTCCGTACAGTTAAAAATTCAAACGCATTTATTCAGTTTAGGCGACATCTAGCAGTTAAATACTTGAAATAAAAAATGTAACTTACTATTTCTTCTTTCAAATGTTTAATACTTGTAAAGGTATTCATTTGACATTGTGAGTTACCTACAATGCGAAGAGATGGCGCTGCCTTGCAGCTTTAGAAAACTGGATTGAAAAATCTCTTCGGCGGTGTCGTGTGAGGCGGGTCGTTGCGTTTCCTAAAAAATGGTTGAGCGAAGCGATGGCTGGTTCATGCGTCATGCTCGTGAACGGGTGCTGCCAGCGGAGAAGAGTATGCTGTATTCTTAATCGTTGTACTTAACATTAATCGTTAATTTTATTAAATGCCTAAACAGTAGGACATGGCATACCTAAACTTTGTTAAATCAGTTATTTTTATTATTATTTATGGTCATAATTTTTATATAATTTGCATTTTTAATGGAAAGTGACTTCATGAGTTACCTCATATTGAAGTCAGTTTTCAATTTCACGACTCTGTATATAATACAGGGAGAAAAAAACAGCCCTTGCTGAGTCTCTTGCCGGTTCTTCTCAGTACAAGGTCACCCGCCGTAGATTTGCGAACCGATGGCGTAGCTTTTCATTATTCACAAGTGCTTGTAACAGCCTAGACTGAATAAACGATATTGATTTATTTAGACTTTTTGATTTTTTGGAAAAAATTGGACTAGGCCTTCAGAGGCGCGGTAGCTTAATGGTTAGTGCATCCGTTCGGATAGCTGAGGGTGCGGGTTCGAGCCCCGTCTACGGCCTGGTTCGCGTGAATTTTTTTCTTTACATTAACCCAGTTTTTTATATGCTTTATAATCAAACAGTGGAACCCAAACGGCATCGCCGCAGCGAGCTCTCGACGCGACTGTACTAAAAGCCGGCGGTGTCAAGTGAGCTCGACTGTACTCGGCCGGAGCCGTTGGCGACTGTTTACACCGCTCCATAATGGGCTTAGCGTTTAGTGGTGTACAACCTATTTCAAAACCTCTAGCAACCCTTTACTCATATCGGATATGCTTAAATCGAAGTTGATAACCAATATAATGTTGATAGTGATGCTTTTAGGATGTCTAGTGACGATCTTCAAAACATAAAATCTATTGATCTACACCCATGCTTTAAAACCTCTATTAAAGATTCTGAAATAGTAAGCTTATTGACAATAGTAAAACATCCAATGCCATAATTAAAAAAAAACATTATAACGCCCAAACGGGTATTGTTGTACTTTTTTTTCTAAATGGCTTCGCACGGTTTGTGCATTACGCCAATGTGAAGTGTTAAAATGTTTACAAATACTATAGCACTCGTGGTCAAAGTAATAAATCAGGTCAAAGTAAGTGGCAATCAAGTCAATTCACACTTTATACACTTTTACTGAAACATAGGGAAAGGGTTCCCTATGTTTCAGTAAAAGTGTGGGGATTTACTGGCACCTCCCCGTGGACTTCTTGAGGGAACGTCGAAAGACACTTTCCGCTATTTTGTTTCACTTGCCAACACTTGTGCATGTTTCCGAACACATAGTGGTTAATAATCCACCATTATTAGACACTAACATCCGCCACAACACAATTTTTAACAAGAAAAACAAAACTGCTAAAGTGACGCTTCCCGATCCTGCCAAAAAATCCAAAAAGCCCGTTTTTTTACTTAATTTCATAATAACACTCCTTCGCTTTTTGAAACCCTTCCGCGCAAATAGCTTACTCATCAAACAGCCACAATTCTAACTGCTCGATGCGTGGTATTATAAATTAAAAAAAAAGTACATTTTCATACACGCGCATTGCTCAACCACATCGCCGAAGGGCTCATTACACCATACCGTCTTTATAATATCGATTCACAAAATACGAACCATGTTTTCTTTCTTAGCTTATTATTTAAAGCATTTTTTTTTATTTAGGAAAGCAATAAATTTTACAGAGTTTGATAACAATACAATTGGAATAAAATAAATAATTCTACAATCCACACCGTTATCCTTAAATTTTAAAAATACATCTCAGAAAATAAAAAAACATAAGTACCTTACACTAAAAGTTCATCAAAAACAACGATGAAACCACAAATTCTCGAGATAAGTAGGTAGCCACCAAATAAAATTATAATTGCATGATATTTATAACTAGAAATATTGTTCTGACAATCAGACAAATTCTTTTTCATGACAATAGGCACAGTCATTCCGTCGCGCGCCGCGCAATTATAATTTTATTTGGTGGCTACTTACATATCTCGAGAATTTGTGGTTTCATTGTTGTTTTTGATGAACTTTTAGTGTACTTATTTTTTTTATATTCTGAGATGTATTTTTAATAATTTAAGGATAACGGTGTGGATTGCACAATTATTTATTTTATTCCAATTGTATTGTTATCAAACTCTGTAAAATTTATTGTTTTACTAAATAAAAAAAAAATCTTTAAATAATTAGCTAAGAAAGAAAACATGGTTCGTATTTTGTGAATCGATACTATAAAGACGGTATGGTGTAATGAGCCTTTAGCGTTAACATATTTTCTACAACACCTCGTCAACCACCCACTAACCACCTTGTAATATGACTGTTGGTAAATACTTTTATATCTCTAGAAAATTTGATGGGTGGCGTATTTTATTTTCGGTTTATTCTCAGTCCTGTAGGAATTGAAGATAATAAAAGCGGATAGCAATATAAAATATTATAGACAGATGGCTGAAGGTATTGATAGAAAGTGAATTATTTATTCAGAATTGACTTTTCGCTAGCTTTGAATCATCCAATAATGTTTAATAGACATCTTTATCTAGTAAAGAAAAACCAAGAGGATTAATCCCATCAATATTAACAGAAATAGCTACACTAACATTTCAAGGTAACTTCATGGATTATCTCATATTGAAGTCATTTTTCCACTTGACGACTCTGTAAATAAATAATGTAGGGAGAAAAATTGCCTTGCTGAGTTTCTTGCGGGTTCTTCTCAGTACAAGGCCTCTCACCGTAGATTTGCGACTAAATGGCGTAGCTTCCCGACTTTCACAAGTGCTTGTAACAGCCTAAACTGAATAAATGATATTGAGGGCGGTCCTAAATACAAGTTGAATAAAGTACCTATTAAAAATAACTACTTGAGCGTTCGGCGCGCGCAAAGTGTGCACTATGTATATAGCCTTATGGATCTTGCATCAAAGGCCCATCTTGATAGGAGTAATGCGGAAGTGACAGGCATGTGGGTGGCTTGACGGCGCACACAATCAGATTTCTCCTAAACGGATTTCGTACAAAACAGCTTGTAGATACTAAATCTGTACGAAATGAAATCCTCATAGAAATGATAAGTTGAAAGATATAAAGACAAAAAAGACTTTGTTTCGGAACTTTTCATTTATTTTCAGATAAAGCTTGGTATTTTTTTAATTATATCACTTTTGTAGGGGTTAGTGGAGTAGCTGACGATTTACCTTACAGAAGACCAGTGTGGAATAAATTACCTTTTGGTGATTTTAGTTTCGTTCTGTTAGGATTCTTTGTGAGTTTGAGTTCAGGCCAGCAGAATAGAATACACATGCTTATTAGTAAATAACGTTCAAAAACAAATCATCTTAACATAAAAAAATAAATAAATAAGGTTTTATAGATAAAAGACCAATAAAAACACTTAGGTGTAGTTGTAGCGAAACAATACATGGATGGGGACAAAACTGGCACTTACTGGTGTGAACTGGCTATCGGTGGCTGTAACATGTCTGATGCGACCATCAACTCAACATGTCACTGGCTATCTAATAAAACGTGTCTCTAGTTCTGAGCAATACTGCTCATTCAGGCGACAAGCTACTATTATAATCATTATTTCCGGAAAAGAAGACAATGTGACACTAAGCGAGTTCTATCGCCTGTACCACGGCGAGTGTTCTGAGGAGTTATTCTCTCTTATTCCTCCTTCCCCTTTCCTTCAGAGGACCACGCGCGCTGGCCTTCTTTTCACTGATTAAATTTGGCCACAATTCCAATGCGTACAAAGAAATTTGGTGACTCATTTCTTTGTCGCACTATCCTGAAATGGAATGCTCTGCCCGCTTACGTGTTCCCTCCCTCTTACAACCTGGGATCCTTTAAAAGAGGCGTGAAGAAGCAACATGCAGGCTGGCAGGGTGAGGATGGCTGGTGTGGCAGGTAAAACTGCTGTGCCAGATATCTTCACATCTGGACTTCACCGTCACTTAACATCAGGTGAGTTGGAGTCATTTGTCGGACCTAACTATAAAAAAAAAAGTTTTGCCTATAAAAGGACATTTAAAGACGACCACAAGCGTCTTTGCTCATTATGTATATAAGTCCGTAGGAAAGGCACCTCTTTTTAACTAGTCACGTGATTGTGCATGCATACTGTAGATATTATGGAAAAAATATTTTTTGCAGGCGGGAACTAAGAATATATTTGTATAAAAATATTTATGGATGCCCGTTTAACATATATTTCGTCCTTCAATTTATTGTACTTTTTAAGGCAGCCCGATCATATAATCACCGGATCCATGTACAGGCACTGCACGTGCAGCAACATAATATTTTTGGTTATCCGTTTGACAGATTCTTTGTCTTTGACTTAAGTAATTGCTATTTCGTAATGGAGGTATAAACATTTACAAAAATTTATAAATATTATCTGTTGGCTATCCGATACAGCAGTGTGTCACAATATTAAGCTCGGCTTGGATCCCGCAGTATACTTTTACGAGCGCCGGCCGGAATGTTATTAAGACCCCGCATCGGTTGAGTCCATGCCGAATAATGCCCCAGGTCATTATGTGCCACAATAATGCACGCGCGATTACAACCCTTATGTCCAATTCGATAAGAGCATGAATCGAAGTGCCGAACCAAACTCGATAAAATAACGCCCGAAACAGAGTTCATTCCATCCTATTATTTGATAAAAAAAAATCCTATGCTTTTCCTGCGTTGTCGATGGGATTTCGTGTCGATGCCCTTGGTTAGACGTCGATGGGATTAGAACTGTCGAGACCAATTATGTTTTATTATTTTTCTGGAAGAACGGGTATTGTAACCTTTTTGGAGCAAGTATCTGGGGCAAGCAACCTCCGTCTTGGTTTCTCAGCTCTAGTGTCGATTTATTTGGAAATATATTATATAGAAAACACACCCCGTGTAGTAAGACTTCCATGATTTAGAGAAATAGCTACCATAGTGATTGGGTGATTGGTTCCTTTTTTTCGAATTGGTATAAAATTAAATAATTATTTTTATTTTCCGAAAATGTATTGTGGTCTTAGTGTTCCGTAGTCCTGACAAGGAACTCTTATAGTTTCGTGATGTCCGTCCGTCTGTCCGTTCCCGATTTTGCTTGGAGACTGTTGGCACTAGGGAGCTGTAATTTTGTGGAGGTGTTTATTTCAATTACGCCAAAAAATGGTAGATTTTTTTTTTTTTTTACCTTAATGATATTTCGGACTCTCAAACTATTCGAATTCGATATTGGTTCATTCTAAGGGTACAGAACTTAAAAATCCTTCAAGAAATCAAGAATTTAGGTTCAGAAAGTTGACATCTGCTATTTACACTTGTAGTATTTAGTATGAATTCAAGGGATGCTAAGATTACGAAATGCTGTCGTTCCAACCTGGGCGGCGCACTTTGGGAACTCGCCTAAGCAAGCCATTTATAAATGCTTTTTTCATAACTATGATTCGAGGCAGGTATTACATCAAATTATAGCTAAAGAGTTACTTTATTATAATCAATATGATAAAAGTCTACTATAACTTCATTTAAAAATCTATATCATAATGTGTACTATTTTCGTTTCTTAAACTTTCAGTTGGAGTTTTGACATTTACCGAAGCTTGCCGAAGTTCTGTTTTTTTATGTTATTTCTTAGATAATATAATATAATTTGACGGCAACAATTTTGTTTTGCAGTATCTGTGCGTAACATTGCCATATCTCTTAGAATATCAGCGTGTGAGAACATATATTTTTAATTATGTTTAATAAGACTTTTTTGATTTTGGGTTTCTCAGCACGGACATTTAAATAAAGGCTCTTGGCCCATATGTTATATTTTTTTTATCTTATGCAATACTAATATCATTTATTTCATAAAACATTTAGTTCCTATATACATAAGAATCACATATATTTTTTTCGGTACAAAATAGTGCATTTAAGTATGAAATATTACAGTTCTTCGTTAGTTTATGTCGTAACTAATTGTTTTTAAATATCTCGCCGCAATGACTCAGTTCTTGTATACCAGACGCGACCTAAGTCTCTTATTGATTGAAAGTGATAAAAGTTATGGTGTTTCCATCTCTAAACCTCTAGTTTCCACCTCGTTTGATAGAAAGGCTGATCCGTAGACCAAGGTAGCTGCCAGCCTTTTGATCACCTGTCATCTCTGTGAGTTTCTTAGATTATTCCTTAAAAAGGAAAAAAAAATAATAAGGCTAACTTTTTTCTTTATTAAAAAGGAACCGGCGCTTGGACTTTACACAAGTTACCATAGTCTCAACACCAAACGGCACAAATATGTTTGTTCGGCACAATTGTTATGTTCTTATAGAATTGCACTCAGGGCCGTCTTTAACCTATTGGGGGCCCTGGGCATATTAGGATAATGGGGCCCCTATGACTATGATGTGGATTATGACTTGAAATGGAGCAAGTCATACTGATGACTGTACTACTGATGATAATATTTCTTTAAAATGTTTATGTGCTTAGTATACCGTAATATTATGGTTAGTTAGTACTTATCTAATCTGATATTTATCTAAGCATGCTGAAGTCGGAAAGCCTAATTTTTGGACGAGAGTAGAATAGCTTCGCTTATGTAAAAGCTAGTAAGTTGGTATTGTAGTCATTTAGGATCGATTTCATCGAATTAAATAAGTTTTTTGATAATAAATATTGGTTATCGTTTGATGATCTAACAGGAACTAGGGACTTTGTATTTGATTTGAGGGGGGCCCCTATCGATCGCGGGGCCCTGGGCACTTGCCCAAAGTGCCCACTGGGAAAGAGGGGTCTGATTACACTACATTCCCTACCTTTTATTTCGTTAGGTATTTTATTGTTGTAAAAGCCAATAAATGTTTCTTTCTTTAATTTAACTAGTCATCCAGAAAAGCCCGGGCATACCAAGTAAAAAGTATCCAGAACCTAGCTCCAATGCGGGCGGGTACACTCTCGTGTTCCCATAGTATTCTGTGCACGCTATTCCCAAAGCGGTGAGCAGATTAATTTTGTCCCATTTCAAAGCAATCACGTGTGTTATAATACGGGAACTCGGGTCAATACAGAAAATTGTGTAATAGAGATTGGTGCCAACAATGGTACCATATTTTTTACCTGATTTTTGATTTTGATGCTTTTCAGTCGATTAAATGAGATGCCAAGCAAAGGGTTGCTGAATAAACAGTTTACGTAAGAAATCAGAAATCAATAAATCTTTATTCAAATTGGATGAATTTTTGAATCGTCCAAATTTTTTTCCCCTACCACTCGTTATGGACATATTTTTTAGCTGCGGAGAAAAACGAGCGAAAAACACTCCACAACATTAAAAGTCTAATGTAACAACATTTACAAATCATTACGTTGTTACAACGTCAATAGAATTATGATTTATTTAATATAAGAAAACCTGTTGGAATGATTGCAACAGTTCAAACCCAAGCATTTTTGTCTGTAATATAAGTAGACACTTTGTAATAAGCTTTTTTAATAAGTGGTTTTTTTATATTAAAGGTCACATTTTCAC
Organism: Chilo suppressalis; assembly: GCA_902850365.2. Taxonomy (NCBI): domain Eukaryota; kingdom Metazoa; phylum Arthropoda; class Insecta; order Lepidoptera; family Crambidae; genus Chilo; species Chilo suppressalis. Next base: position 4,139,523 of record OU963912.1, on the reverse strand, counting down.
AGACCGGGTGACCTATATTTCCAAAAAGGCAACTTAGCGTGTCAGATAATAATGGTATGCCGGTGCCGGCGGAGACGGCGCGGCCCGAACCGGCGCTCGCGGAGAACGCCCCGAACGGGGAGCGCCCGCGCCGGCGTTAACTGTTGGATATTGCTTGGGACTTTATTGTATAAGCGAACACAAAGATCTTTAAATGAATTATTAATTTTGTGAAGCCTAATAGCAGGTAAGGTTAGTTTATTCTTGTTTCTTGTATTAAGTGTGTGAACATAACTGTTTTTAAAAGAAACAAATTAATATTTTTTCTTACAAGTAATACATTTTCGTAATGTATTGTGATGCGACCGTCATTATTCCAAATGCTTTAAATTTATCTCTTAACGATTCTTTAACTTTAAGATTCAAAATTGATCGAATAGCTCTCTTCAATATTGGGCTATTAAGAACCTTATAATCATCTTGCATATATAATTATGGTGGTGGAGACCTGGGGTTAGAATAGAACCTAACACATGGGCCCAGTGCGTATTGACGTTTGCTAATTATTTCAAATGCAGCGAAGAGTTGTTTAACTTGCCTTCCGATACGCAGATAATACTCGAAATTGTGTTGTGTTTGTTTACCTTTGCGATTTTCGGTTCTTGTGAACTTGTAACCGTTCTTGTTGGGGAGTAAGGGGAGAACGGAGTTTAACATCTTTTCCGACCCAATAGTCATCCTCACCTGCCCGCGCCAGTGGTTCTTATCAGAATAGCTAGCGGCGGCGACCTAGGGGTCGTCGCGGTGCTCCCTGCTAGACAACAGACGAGGCAATGGCGACCGAGCAAAGGCGGTATACCCTTACACCCAGTAGGACAACCATCTGGATGAGGTTTCAGCAACCTGAGGAATAAATACTCCCCGAAAGGTCTGGTGCAGAAGGCAACGGGAAACCACTGCACTATTTTCCCAAGAAATCTAACATGAAATGAGCGCACAGAGAAATGATTTGGCATGCAATCCGGACACCACCCGACGCCACGACGAGTCCAGGTCTCGTGGTGTGAAGTATGCTACTGGCCACGCTGTGGTGGCTCGCCAGGCTCAGAGTGGACAAAATGCTACTGGTGACGGCACATCGCCATTAACGAACCACCGATCACTGAGGAAGATGTTTGCACTTACTACGTGGAATGTCCGGGGCATGATTACTGTTGTCAAAAGGGAATGTATTGACAAGGAACAGCTGGCCTACAAACTAGATATTCTGAGCCTCAGCGAAACTCACATGAGAGGGACAGGGTTCTATAAAACGAGTCGAGGGCATACCGTATACTTTTCTGATCCTAATAGCGAGAGTAGCAAAGGCGTGGCTATATCTGTTACACCCGAGATAGATAAATGTGTTTTGGGGTATAATCCTGTTAGCGATCGTATAATTACCCTAAAACTCAACACTAGGCCATGTCGTATAAACATTATACAGGCATACGCGCCTACGAGCAGTGGTTCTACTGAAGAGGAAATCGTAGCATTTTGCAACCAGCTAGATGATACATATAACTCGCTACCCAAGAGAGAAGTGAATATCTTAATTGGAGATCTTAATACTAAAGTTGGATGTACAGCGCACGATAACCATCTGAGGGATGTTGTGGGACGTTTTGGGCTAGGCGAACGGAATGAGAGAGGAGACCGATGGCTACAATTTTGTGTATCTAACTCATTATCCATAATGAACACCTGGTTCCAACACCATCCTCGACGACTGTATACATGGAAATCGCCAGGAGATCGTAACAGAAACCAAATCGACTACATTGCGGTCCCGAAAAGATGGAAGTCATGCGTAATAAACACAAAGACCTACCCAGGTGCTGACTGTGGCACTGATCATTCGTTGCTGGTTGCAAAAATAATCATAAAGCTGAAAAGGTGTTATGGTCTTGTCGAACATTATAAAGCTCTCTCGAAAGAAATACAGCGGCGATCTAGGCAAGATAAACACCAGTATTTTAATAACATCTGCTCTGAAATTGAGGATCATGCCCAGAAGCTGCACATTCGAGATCTTTTTATGAAAATAAAGTCCATAACGCGGGACTTCAACGCAAAAACGTGGGCTGTAGAAGACAAAAACGGAGGATTGCTCACAGAAATTGATAAGGTAGTAGATAGGTGGAAAGGTTATTGCGAAGAATTGTACGCAGACAAGACACCGGAAACAATAAACCTGCGAAACAGCATGACTGATGTTCCTAAGGAACCAGATATACTGAAATCTGAAATCGAATTTGCGCTGAAGAAGCTCAAAAATAACAAATCGGCCGGAAGTGACTATATTATTGCCGAAAATCTGAAGCTCATTGGAGATGACGGTATATGCATTCTACAAAACGTATGCAATCAAATATGGAGAAACGGCGAATGGATCAGTGACTGGCAGGAATCCATTTTAATATCTCTGCACAAGAAAGGTTCAACCAAGTCCTGTGCCAACTACAGGACCGTAGCGCTCATATCCCATGCAAGCAAGATCCTACTGTACGTAATAAATGAACGCCTGAAAGCATTCTTGCAGTGGCAGATTCCAGTAGAGCAAGCGGGATTTGTTAAGGGACGGGGTACAAGAGAACAGATCGTGAATGTTAGGCAAATAATAGAGAAATGCCGCGAGTTTAATATTCCGGTACTTACGTGCTTCGTTGACTACTCAAAAGCGTTTGACTGTGTCAGGTGGGAATGCCTATGGAACATTTGAACAGAAATGGGAGTACCAAAGCACCTCGTTATTCTCATCGCAAACCTGTATCGGGATGGAAGCACAGTAGTTAAGGTGAACAATGTTCTGTCAAAACCCTTTAAGCCGCAGAAAGGTGTTAGCCGATTCTCTTCAACATCTATGGGGAATATATTATGAGACGAGCTTTGGATGGTTGGGAAGGTGGAGTGTCCATTGGTGGCAGAAAAATTAGTAACCTGCGATATGCAGATGACACCGCACTGTTCGCAACGTCCGAGCAAGAAATGGCTGAACTCATTTCTAGAGTGGAAAGAGAGAGTGAATTGGTTGGCCTCACCATTAACAAAGCGAAGACCAAGGTGTTGGTTGTAGACAGACCTGGTACACTAATTCGCTCCAATGAACTCCGAGACCTGGAATTTGTTGACCATTTCGTGTACCTGGGCTCTCTTCTCAGCAGCGTGGATGACAGCGAGGGAGAGATATCTAGAAGAATCCAAATGTCCAAAACAGCGATGACTAAACTCACTAGGACATGGAAAGACATAAACATATCCCGCAAAACCAAAGTGAGGCTGGTGCGCGCGTTGGTCTTCTCAATCTTCTTTTATGGCGCTGAATCCTGGACGATAAGATAGAGCGAAAGGGCAAGGATCGACGCTTTTGAGATGTGGTGTTGGAGGCGGATGCTAATTATTCCATGAACTGCACGGCAGACCAACGTGTCCATACTTGATGAGCTCGGCATCACCACAAGGTTGTCCACTATCTGTTAGCAGCGCATACTTAAGTATTTAGGATACATCGCTCGCAGAAACCCTGACAGCCTAGAGAAGCTGATGGTGGTTGGCCAGGTTGACGGGAGAAGATCACGCGGTCGGTCGCCTACCCGCTGGTCAGACCTAGTAAAGTCGCTCACTGGCCTATCAATAACCAAGGCTATAAAGACTGCCGAGGACAGGAATGCGTGGAGAGGCATAGTACATCAGGTGGTCAACATTTCGAGTTAGACACGACCTTCAGCAATGAAGATAGCGACTGAGAAGAAGAACCGTTGATTTAAAGTGCGTATCACTATGTTAAAAAACTTATTTATGATTCATTGTTTGAAATTTGAATTTGTTCTGTCGTAATGAATTGTGGCGGCGACATCTACATGCCCCACATATAAAGGTTGTGACGGAAGAATCTTACAAAATTTCACCTAGCCACATCTGCTATCCCTTCCGAGAAGCCAAAACAAACATGACAAATCCTTTGCGATTTTCAAGGGATATTATGTACCCAAAGGGAGAGGATAATAGGATAATCCTCGGGATTTTATCTGTACCTTCACTGAACCTACGCTTCTAGATTTATATCACACAAAGGATATCTGACCCTTTACAATATGTTAAAGATATATTGTTAGGTGGACTAACATATTGTAAGATTAAGTTATCAGTTCTATTATTTAACCTGACATCCTCGGTTACAACGATGCGGCATTAGATAATATAATTTTACCATATTTATCGTCAGCTATCCCCAAGCCTGAGGCTTTCACTATAGATGCACATGGAGCAGTCCTTTCCCCTTTCCATGAATTTATAAATGACCACGCGAGTCTTGTGTAGATAAATGGATGCTAACCGCATTACGTGCATCCAGAAGCATGAAGCAGCTCGTGATAATAATTTTTTGTTCACGAATCCTGTGACCAGCCACTGTGAAAGTATGATTCTAAACTTTTTATATTTAAAAAATAAATGAAAACATAATGAATTTCGATGAGGTTGCGTCGTTGTACCCGAGACAAAAAGCGAAGCGAGCACGAATTTCAAAGAAAGTACAAAAATAGACACAGAACGCTACGAAACAATTTAGAGTTGTACGAAACAACTGACGGCTGTGGATTTCCGTACCATCCGCAAAAATAAAACTCATAGAAAAACAATGCGCAAGACTATCAAGCACGCATGCAAAATGCGTTATAATACCGTAAAGTCAATATCAACCACTCGTCGGAGAGCTCAACGCTGAGCTGAGACACATTAGAGAATAGCACAGCAGTACAGGTGGGTATCAAGGACGTTGACAGTTGACCAATGGGCGGCGGCCGCAAGCGATTAGCCGTTATTTCGGCGACAGCCATCTTGCGCTGCTATCGCTCAAACTGGCGACGGCAATAATTCATACAGCCTAACTCGCCGTTATTAATGTTGTGCGAGAAACATTAATAGCAATTTGAAATTAACTGTTATTCAGCAGCAAGTGGGCAGATTTAATTTTCATTATAATTGCCAGATATTTACCGTTGGCAATTAATGGTAATTGTAATTTGTTTGCGGTGTAGGTATTTGTGATTGAACTCTGATAACTTTGTTATGAGTGCTGGTTATTACCTCATAATAAAAGCGTTCGTTTCATTAACATTAATAGGTTTCATATCTTAATTGTAACCACGGAACTATAGAACCTTATTACTAAGCGGCTGCTGTATGTCCGTCTGTCTGTATTATCGAATTGTATGTAATGAACCAAAGTAGGTAGCTAATTGTAATTTTTACATAGTATTACAAACTACGGATACTCTGTTTTTTTTAATGTGTATGCTGTTGGTCGCAGCGGCACCGGGTTTGGGGACAGCGAGATCCTAAGGGGACCTCATGCCGAGATTTGGCGAGTGCCTCTAAAGGTATTCCAGGCGGATGGCCTCTAGACCACTCGAACCTGAGAGGGTCGGCTCAACTAGAGGACGTCTCTGAGACTCCGACCTCGGCTCTAGTTAGTTAGCCTTTGTCGTGAGGGGCGGGGAAAAATGCCCAAGTACGTGCCTGTACCTGGTATAGCGTATCGTGTGTAGACCGGGTCTTCGCACTCTTATCCTACGGGTGCGGTGCTTACCTAATGCTAAGCTAGTGTGCAAGTATGATAGCGGTGTAGTGTTGGTGTTTGTGGCCTGTGTGGGAGGAGTCGGACGCGCGTTGACGTGCATGAAACTATTCGTCTGACACATTACTTCACTCACTCGCTCTGTAGCTGGAAAGAAACTGACATAAAATCATTATAAATTTGAATTGAAATAGCGCAGGCGATGCCGTAAGTAAGAGATAAAATGAAACCCTTTAAAACCCGCTAAATTTATTCAAAACCTATTTGATTTCGCTTTTTAGGAAAACCGGTTTTTTAAGGTTTTCTACCTTGTAGAGCCCAACCTAAATAAAACGCTCCTAATGTACTTAATACTGATTTAGGTTTGAAAATTAACCAAGCCCTGAATTTTACCATTGCATGCCCGTTGTGGGCAGACTGTTGTGACTTTGTTTATTATTGCAATTCCAACTGCAAAATTGTACCCAGTTTTAAGCAATCAAGTTATTATTATTAAAGCTTGTGTGGTAAGCATCAAACAAGGGGCACTGAAAGGCAACTTCAGACTGAATCAGAATTAGGGCCTGTGCTATACACTCAATACATTTTTTTTATAGATAGGTCTAACAAATGACTCCACCCCAACTGATGTTAAGTGACTGTGAAGGCCAGACGTGAAGGTAGCTGGTACAACAGTTCTACCTGCCACACCAGCCATCCTCACCTTGCCTGGCCTTTTTTTTATTACGCAGGTAAAACATCTTTTTACAGACGACGGCGCCTTTAAGAGCCACACCGCCGAACGGACCTCACACCTGGCTCCCGCAAGTTCTACGAACCCCCCAGTGGCTGCCTACCTGGGACCCCGCAACTCTTACGGGCGCTTTACGGTATAATATCCGCTAAAAAGTCCTGCGAATACCTTCACCACTGCCTGATACGGAGCCGCGGGATCCCCTTGGTGGGACTTCTCCGCGTCCCCGCACCTAGCAGCTTCCCGGCCTCGCCGGGGTTCCACGGCAGGGTTCTCCCGAGGTATTACGGGGATCCCGGGTACGCGGCCTAGTGCCCACCGTACCGCCCCCCTCACCTTGCCTGGCCTGCATGTTGCTTCTTCACGCCTCTTTTAAAGGATCTCAGGTTGTAAAAACGAGGGAACACGTGAGCGGGCAGCATTATGGGTGGATGGAGTAATGGATCATGATATTTATACTCAGGGCCGTCTTTAACCTAATGAACGCCCTGGGCATATTAGGATAATGCGGGGTCCCTATGACTGTGATGTAAATTATGACTTGAAATGGAGCGAGTCATACTGATGAGTGTACTACTGATGAATTTTCTTTAAAATGTGTATATGCTTAGTATACCATAATTTATCCAAGCATGCTGAAGTCGTAAAGCCTAATTTTTGGACGAGAGTAGCTTCGCTTATGTAAAAGCTAGTAAGTTGGTATTGTAGTCAGTAATTTAGGTTCGATTTCATCGAATTATATAAGTTTTTTGGTAATAAATATTGTTTATCATTTGGTGATCTAACAGGAACTAGGGACTTTGTATTTGATCTGAGGGGGGCCTTTATCGATCGCGGGGCCCTGCGCACTTGGAAAGAGGGGTCTGTTTATACTTTAAAAGCGCTTTCCACCCTCAGTCCACCACGGAAGTCAGAGATACCACAATCTTATCTGAACGCAAAGCGCTTTTCAATGACCACAAATATAAAAATTTGAATAAAATATAATATATAAAAGCTGGCGCGTCCGCTGGCTGTTTCGCTTTCATGAATTATTAAAATATTATACGATATTTCTGCCATTACTTGCGTTCAGTCGCTTGTGGTGAATGCTTTTAGCTCGAGATGTGCTGAGAGCTTCGCGCGTACTAGAAACATTATGTACGAGTCCTGTGTACCCGAGTAAGTATATTCACAAGCCGTTTTGAATAGAAAATGTGTGGTGTTCTAATTTTATTTGATTTTTATAGCATTTAACCTAAAAGTTACCCGTGGTACTGTTGTTCGTGATGATTACATTACAGTCTGATACCTAGCTGTACCCTTAGCACGAACCGATATCGAATTCGAATAGTTCAATTCAATCTGTACCCTTAGCACGAACCATTATCGAATTCGAATAGTTTGCGAGTGCAAAATGTCATTGTCAAATTTTGTATGGAAACTTGAACAGCAGCGCCATAACTAGTGTTGCCAGGTCCAAATTGGTTTAAATCGGTACAAGAGGTCAAAAAAGTCGGGATTTAGTCATTAGCTTGCAGATCAGGACAGTAAACAAAAACTAAGGGTTTTCAAGTCTGGGTTTAATTTATTGCCTTTTAAACTACTAGCGCCAGTATAGTATTATATTAATGGCCTACATTTCATTTCTTGATTAGTCGGGAAATTTAGCGTCCCGATCAGGTATAAATCGGGTCGCGTCCCCAGACCCCTGAAAATCAGGACGTTCCGCGCAAATCAGGACACCTGGCAACACTAGCCATAACGGACGTAACGAGAACTAAAAATCAGTACATATTTGACAATGACATTTCGTACTCGCAAACGTTACGAATTTGATATCGGTTTGTGTAGATGGAGTTTAGTATGGCAATTTGAAAAGCGCCATGTACCTGTCCATTTCGTAAGTTCCAAGGTTAACGAGAAATTTTTGACATAAATTTTAGAGAAAGCTAAAGAAGGATATATCAATCGAGAGGACAACTTCGGTTGGCAATATTTCACTCTTGATTAAAGGCCATATTTTAAGCCCAACCAATTCCAGAGACGCCGTTGACGTGAGACTATCGATAAAATGTTGTTACTTAGAAATATTTTGTCTTTCATGATTTACTAACTTCATCAAGGGATATTATTTTTTAAGCATTTAACAGCTAGATCTAGAAGATTCACTGACCAATTATTAGGTAAGCGCTGCCTTGCAGCCTAAGAAATACTAGAAGAAATTAGACACGATCTTTAAGGTTGTGGTAGCATAGTTGGTGGAGCAGCTGCCTGGATGAGGAGGGTGTGGGTTCTAGTCCCTTCTGCTTCCTGAACCGCGTGAAATTTTTTCTAGTATAATTTTCTTCATTAGTGGATATCAGCTCAATTAATAGGTATCCATAAAATCTGTTTAATCTGAGCAATCAGACATCTCGCGCACTATACAGCCATGACCACGGCTTGTAGCTGCAACGACCAGATTAACTAAATAAACTTTTTCTTTTTTTATAGATAGGTCCCGACAAATTACTCCACTCCAATGGCGTGAAGAAGCAACACGCTGGCCGGCAAGGTGAGGATGGCTGGTGTGGCAGGTAGAACTGCTGTACCAGCTATCTTCACGTCTGGACTTCACCTTCACTAAACATCAGGTGGGGTGGAGTCATTTGTCGGACCTATCCATAAAAAAAAAACTTAGATGTCATATTAAATTATAAGCAGTTTTTTAAAATGCAGTAAATAAAGCTGAACGCTTTACTTACTGCATTTTATCATCCAAATTGATAAAACCTTTCGCTTGCTTGTGGTTATACATATTATAATTTATGATGTACACGAAACGAACTTCGTTTAATAGGAAAAGGGCAAAGCTTTTTTTATTATGAAGTTTTTATTTATTAAAGTGTATAAGGACGCGTACTCACGTCAGTGGCGTCTCTGGGGGCGGCCATTGTGTCTCAACGTCGGGTGGAATGATAAAATTTGTCTTGCGTGCAGCACGCTAGTGGTCACAAGGGAGAATACAATAGGCCGCAAGAAACTTGCAGTGTTTGTCTGTCTCAAAAAGAAGTCCCTAGTACAATAGAATCTAGGCGTGGATGAATATTGGAATATATTCTTGGTATTTCAACTTAATGTATAGTACTTACTTAAAGTTGCTGCTTGAACTCTTTCTACAATGGAATCTTTGTAAAAATTCTTGGTATTTTATGGGAGATAAGTATATAACTCTGTACTAAGAGTGGGTTCGAGAAGCCCATGGGACTTACCCGGAAATCGGGCTGAAACTCTTCACGCTTGGCCCAGTGAGTATTGATCGATTGTAATGGCTAAATTATCGATTTATTTAATTTGCTAGTGAAATAGTCCTTCTTAAGTTAAGAGTGCTCCATGTTTCATCATCAGCCTATTAATGTCCCCACTGCTGGGGCACAGGCCTTCCCTATGGATGGAATAGGGAGATTGGGCCATGACCCACCACGCGGGCCCAGTGCGGATTGGTGGGTGCTAACGACTGCAGATGCAGCCGGGACCAACGGCTTAACGTGCCTTCCGAAGCACGGAGGAACTCGAGATAGTGAATTTTTGGTCACCCATCCAATAACCGACCACTGCGAAAGTTGCTTAACTTCAACGATCGCAGTCGAACGCGCTAACCACTTGCGCCATCGAGCTCCATGTTTGGCATTGTCATTACTTTCCATATACCACACGCAAGCCTGTTCGAGTATAAAATGTTGTTGGTATCTGTAAATTTCTGTTTTTTTTTTGGCACTTTTGAGGACTTCTAATTTCTTTGAAACACAAGTTATCGAAAAAAGGAAAACATAGGAGCATAAAATGAGTAAAATTATATTTAATGTATGAAAATCAATTCTTTAGTGATATAAACCAAAAAGGAATCAGTCGAGACGTTTTTATGGAAAAACATTGCCCGCCACCTCTCTTAACGCCCTCATATATCTGCGCGTAAGCATGCAACGTGCATATTGTGGCAAAGCAAATGTTGTGTGCCTAGTGCCTTGTGCCTCCGGTGTGCGGCCTCACTAAATTGTTCTCTCTCTCTTATATTAGTACTCTAAGTCTTACCCATGTTACAACGATATTAAATACCCTAGAATTAACTAAACTTAATTAAATACACCACGTTCGCTCAAAATGTGTCCCATTCAAGAAGTGCTTGAACATGCCTCAAGCACTTCTTGGTTCACAGTCACGCGCGGACCGTTGAAAAGCCAAAAAATGTGAAAAAATACTTATAGTATGTAAAGTTTCGTTTCTTCGACAGGTATCTAATCAAAGTTCGTTAATTTAACGCATTTGAAGCATTTTTTTTTAATACTTACTATAAACTGATTTAATAGAAAATATTTATAATATTCAATCGCATGGTCGGTAATATAGCCGTCTTTTTTCCTCGCGGTCCTTACAGAATTGCGCGTGGAGTCAAAGAAATAACGTATATATTCTTCCGCATATAGCAATAAGTTTATTGTTTAGACTACGCAATCATCTTACGGAGCTCCGTGGATCGTCCAATGTACCTTTTGGACAAGTTTTAGACATGATTTGTTCGTGTTGGTGTATATAGGGTATTTTATTATCGTTGCATGTTAAGCGTAATTGTACGCACTCCAAGTATGTTACTGCCTCTTACAAGTACCTATTAAGAGTCTTTCGCACAATATTCCCCAAGTAAATGTTTGAAAGTGGGAAATTGAATTATTTCTAAGTGTACCACTACAGAAGCTTTGAGTAGGGCATGATAGGGGACGGCCGGTCTGGATACCGGTTTCAGTAGATATTGAAAATAATTATTATAATGCGAGCACTTTGTATGATTATTGTAGTCGAGTTTGTATTGTATATGTTATTTAGTTTTACACACGGTTGACGTGCCTTTGTAAAATGTATTAACGTAACATTTTCTAAAGAAACAATTAGTGAGTTCAAAGACGGGCCATCAAATAATTTTGACTTCGTGATATTATCAATTCCGAAGTCTTTATTTACTACAAAAAAATACATTATGCAATGTTTAAATTTTAAAGTTAGATCGCTCGTCATATTTTATGATAACTACTTCACACGTATTTTTTTCATAATGAAATTTGGGATCAGTTATGTGCCCAAAATATTGTGTTGCTTGCTAACAATGACATATGAGCCATTGATTCGCCATCTCTACCTTAATAACGAAAACTAAGTCTATTTGATAGAACAATGTAGCTTTTTGTATTATTCCGTCGGTTTGGTTTATTTTTTTATACGAAAATAATGCACTGTTCGGTTCATCTTATTTCTTTAAATGTTGTAATTAAAATCCGTTCTATATCTAGGCTTTGTTACAAAAACACTATTAAGTTGCCGAGTTCCAAAGTTAGAAATAACCTATTATGAAGGAGAACAAACGGCGCTTGATAATTTAATAACAACCCGTATAAGCTGGTCATAAAGGGTGCGTGGTTGTAAGATTATGATATATTTGACTTTCTGCAATGGCACAAAGTCTTAGCAGAACATAGAAAGTAGTCGTGTATGACCACGGAAAATCAAAAGTGTTTTAAATTCAATCATAAAATTTCATAATATAAGATGTTATTTTAAAGCGTTCTAAAGTAACGTTTATATTTTAACACCCCTTATAAGCTCATAAAGGGTGCGTGGTTGTAATATTATGATATATTTGACTTTTTTTAATGGCACAGAGTCTTAGTAGAACACAGAAAGTAGTCATGCATGACCACGGAAAATCAAAAGTATTTTAAATACAATCATAAAATTTCATGATATAAAATGCTATTTTAAAGCGTTCTAAAATAAAGTTTATATTTTATTGTGAATATAATATTCGTTAATTTTTGAGTGTGTATGGTCGCACATGACATTTACAGCGTCACCGGGTTTGGGGACGGCGAGATCCTAAGGGGACCTCAAGCCGAGAATTGGCGAGTGCCTCTAGAGGTATTCCAGGCGGATGACATCACCCCACATGGAGTCTCCTCTCCGTCTGGAGTCTCTAGACCACTTAAACCTTAGGGGGTCAGCTCAACTAGAGGGCGTCTCTGAGACTCAGACCTCGGCTCTAGTTAGCCGTTGTCGTGGGGGGTATAATATTCGTAGTGAGCTTATGGCTGCACACAGACAGAGGTTGTCATTTCTTGTGTCTCTATTATTATGACCAGCCACATATAAAAAGAAGGCATTTCGCTACTATGACTTTATGCAATTTACTCATAATGCAAAGTAGAGAATATGAGATGTCGATTATTTACTACATAGGTTTTTGCATTGAACTGAATAAACAATTCGGAATTTGTATTCCACCTAACATTGATAAAATCTCAGATTTCAGTTCCACAACAACGCAATTTAAATATGAATTCTACCGAACGTTGGTGTACACTATACATGTTCAAAATCTCATTCGGTTTCCCCCCTCGGAAATCTATAGATAGACGATCGATAGGGGTTTCCGTTTATTCGCATGTTTATACCACGATCTGCGTGGATTTCACTTTATATGTGACAAAGTAACTGTTGTCGGATAAGAAGGTTCGCAAGTCGATTTCCTACGGAGAATGCGAAAGAAGATTTAAGTCGGCGACCTCGGGTTGGACGCTGGTCCAAGATGTACGATTTTGCGGTTGAGGTAGGAGGGTTATTTTGCATTTACGCAGTATAAAAATCAGGCGTTGAAACTAAGCTACTTTCGCCGTGGTATGTCATTGGATGGATGATCTAAAATTTAGTTGCTCCTCCTTGCTTCGAAAAGCATGTTAAGCAGTTGGTCCCGGCTGCATCGGTGATCGTTAATACCCACCTATCCTTATTGGGCCAGCGTGTTGGCTCATGGCCCAATCTCCCTATTCCATCCATAGGGAAGGGCTGTGCGGGCGGGAAGATCCACAATGTCCAGGCATCAGATAGCACATCGGGGCGGACGCAATAACCAATTATGTTACCGGGACCTTGAATTTCTTGATGATGCTTAAAATGCTTAGATTAAAACAAAAAGGGGAGATACGGTACGCTCGTACTAGCCTCAAATAAAATATGCTCCGACTCAACTACATAAGCAACTCTCACGCGCGTACACTTCTGGAAATAAACATTCAATCGAGCGAGTGAGACAGAACTATACGCTTCAACGCAGCGCGAGCGAAATGGCGATGGCTTGGCGACTGCGTTTTCTTTTCTCTGTCTAGAGATGGCTGAGCTGTATTGTTGTTCTTTTCTTTATAACAAATAGCGAAAAGTAAATAATTTTCATGACAATCCGTGATATTCAAGAAAAATAAATGTTTGATCTTGAACTACTTATTTGTGTTCTTTAAGAAAGCATCGAAGGCATTATTTACCTTTATAATACAGAATATACACAATATTGTTATATTGAATGCGCATGCAGCGTGCTTGTATCTCCAATTGTGACTAAAGCGAATTGTGGTCATACACCACAATTTAAGCGGATCACTTTTGAGCCGCGATAGCCATATCTTCCCTTTTTAGTTTAATGTAAGTTAAAATGGGTAAAATAATTAACTGCACAGACTAAGTTCGAATGCGTACAATTATATCATCTCCATATCTGGACAAGACTAACAAGGGGATACTTTCAATATCGATTATAGATATAAGTGAACTTCGTCATGTTGTCTATAATACGGCATGAAAACTTAATTCTGATTCTGACAGCCCTCTGTGGAGAGTCTGTCTGCAGAATAAAGCAACAAGAATTCACGTTCTGCGGTAGTGTATAGGCGTTGTAAGACAAGGGACTTCTCTACAGTGAAATCCACGGACACTAGTAGAAGCCTGCAGCAACATCCGGGGACTGCTGAGTTTTCTGGAGGAGCTAGGATGGCTGATGCCATTCCTCACACGAAATAGGCACATGATGTCGAGTTACGGAAACAGTCCGCCCTGCTACTACATCGAAAAAATTGTTCTGGCGGCTGCTGACATTTAAGCGGGTCAAACGCTTCTTTGCCACCCATGGAAAAAACTAGTATTTAATATTTTTTTAGCATTTACCTGTTAGATGGTTAAATCTAAAGAAAATTGTACTATAAATAAATCGACGTGGACCAGGCAGCAGACGGGACTCGCCTCCGCTATCCGGGCGGATGCACTGACCATTATGCTACCGCGCGGCCCTGATGGCCGTGTCGAATATTTCAGCTTTACATTTTCGTCTGCTGCGTGGTCCACGTGGAGTTCTTTCTAGTAAAAATTCCTTAGATTTAAACAGTATTTTAACTTGACAACGACACTTGGACGTCGTTAAATGAAAAAACCCAACCCACAAAATTAGTTTAGTATACCAAAGTACTCCTTAAGGTCAATACTGAAGCAACACTATGCAACCACAGAAAATCTATTAAAATTAAAATAAGAAACAGTCATGGATAATATAAGACAAACACACACACAAATACACACACCCACACATACCCCCACACACATCTACACAATGACACATACATAAACACCCCACCAATATAATTTCACTGATACTTGTACGCTCACACATAATCAAAATTTAATAAATTGTTTTGTTTCGTTTAGTTGATTACTCACCTCAACAGCTGTAGTCGAACCTATTCGCTTGCACTTAATTTAAAATATATTTTTGCAATATTTCGACCGAGGAATCACTAACCCTGATAATTACAGTTTTTACTAGTTTCTGGGTTAGGGGTCCATTTCTTCAGATTTTTATATAAATACCCGTAGACTTTTATTAGCTTAATACTTTAAATGTAAAATGTTGGGTTATGAATAAATGATTATTATTTCCTTTATTTCATTAAAATACATACAAAATTATATTTCTAAATATTAAATTTTTACAATGTATAACATTTAAAAATACAAAAAAGCAGTTCCCCATCGGCAGCAAGATCAGGGTCCCTGCTACCGGTGGTTAAGATCCAGAGACAGGAACCTCACTATACGGGCTGTGTCCAGAAGTACTGCCTTCTGCATCTGACTCTTGACCCAACCACCTAACGCGAGCCTCTTAAGGTGTTTATCGAGGCTCTTGGCTATCAAACCATGGGCAGAATTATTATTATTAATACTATTAAAACACGACAAAGATCCAAGTTAAATACATGTGCTTATGATTTTGTATTCATATGTTACCAACCCACTTATATGACGGGTTATTATTTTTGTCGCACTTATACATAGTCTGAAATTAAAAAATCATATCTAAAAACTAGGTTTGGGTGGGTTGGATCCTTTTCATTTGACAACGTCCAATTGAAAGTTATTAAAATACTAGCAGCCCGCCCTCGCTTCGTTTCGGTGTAGAGCTGAAGTGTAGACTACAGTGTTCGTTCTCAGGCTTGTATTATACACAATGATATTCATCTATGATTCTTCTTATATCTGCATGCAAAGTCTCAGCCCGATCGGTTTAAAATTGATAAATTTTCGTACAAACTTTCATTCCCAATTTTATCCTTTTGGAGGTAGAATTGATCAAAATCCTTTCTTAGCGGATGCCTACGTCATAACATCTACCTGCATGCTAAATTTCAGTCCGATCCGTCCAGTGGTTTGGGCTGTGCGTTGATAGATCAGTATGTCAGTCAGTCACCTTTGAGTTTTATATAGATAGATAAAATGTCTCCCACTATAAATTTTTCTTCCCGCTAATCGCCTATGACTTAATTAACCCGTTGAAGAGCGTTCAGAAACCTCCGGAAATGCGCCGGGAATTTCCATTTAGCGGCAGATGTGCGGACACGGGGGACGATTGGCACCCCGTCATACTTTACTCGGGCATGCATTTAAACGGGGCTCATTTTATAAGAATGTACGTATTAAGGCGATATTTTCAACTGTACTACCTATTTAAAATAATGTAAAGCTGAAGAGTTCGTTTGTTTGTTTGGTTGAACGCGATAGTCTCACAAACTACCTACAAATACTGGTTTATATTGAATAAAAAAAAACATTTTGTTGTTGGATGTTGAAAAAGATAAGGCTAACATATTTTAGAATGTTGTCCTTGACAGACAGGCGAGAATTACTGGATATTATATTTCTTTCTAAATTGGTAAAAAACACCACTGACTCTTCGCAGCTACTAGCACTCTTCAAATTCCTAGCACCATCTAAAATACCGCGCAAACCAATTACACCACTTTGTCCACCCTTGAGAAGAACGGTACTTGGTTCCAACTCCCCCATTGCGAGATTATCCTATACTCTAAACAAATATAGTGACATTGTCGACATACATCATGACTCTGTGATCACATATTTCCTCCGAATTCATATAAAAATATTTTGAAACATATTTAAAGAAACACACACACACATACACACTTAATTTTAATTAAATGATATCTGCTTAAGCTTAATGTAATGCATGCTGAGTTCGCCTATATGTTGTTACACATTATATCACTGAATGTAAAATTTTATTAAATTAGATGTATTGATACGTGGTAACTGTTGGTGATCCAATAAAGAGAAAAAAATAAAAAAAGGCATACTTGATTTTGATATAAAGTAACAGTTAAAGTTACGCAAAGACAGAATTGTTCACATTAAAAAGTTCTAAGAAAACTTTAACTATTGATACATCGCTGTAATTGTTTTCGTTCATTTTTAAGCATGTCGCATTATATTTTTCATTATTCTTAAAAATTCTGATCTTGTCACCCACCATCGGTGGTTCAGTGGTAGAAATCTCGCCTGCAACGCGATTGGCCTAGGTTCGATTCCCAACCGAGAAATAACTTTTTGAAGTGAAACTTCTTTACGCACGCTTGACTTGGGGGGTAAACTGGCGAATGTTACGATTTTTACGTTACGATAAGTGTCATAGGTGACTCATAGGTAAACAATGAACAACATCCCATTTGCCTTCCAATATAATAAAAAATGCCATAAGTGTTTTAGAGAGATCAAAGCTGGGTATGGTAATCTTACCCACTATGAAAGAACATGAAATGTTGAGATTGAAGTACGACAAAAAATATTGCACCAAGGTTTTTAGATAAATGTTAAAGTCTCATTCCATCTCTTTTCAATTCAAATAGTTGAGACAAATGAATGAAAGGATGTGCTAAACTGGATCAAGCTTAAATTCGAATTAAAAATGTTAGTGCAAATGGACCTAAAAGCAATTAGGTTAAAAATTTGGGCAGGCATTTAACGAATGCTTGCTTTAAACCTCATTTTTTAATCAGAATCTGAGTACCCATTTAGTTATTTTTTTTAACTCTGACAACAAATTCCTTAAAGGCTGGCATCGCATTTGTGATACTCCTGGTGTTGCAAGTGTCCATGGGTGACGGTGATCACTTAACATCAGGTGAGCCGTCTGCTCGTATGCCCCCTATAACATAAAAAAAACAGACGTTTTTCGTTTTTGAAGTGAACGGCGTTGTACACTTTTTTTGTATGGGTAAAAAATGTTAAACATGCGTCAGGTTAAACACGTGGGCTGATCGCATCATGACACACAATAAAATTGGAAAGGTTGTTGACTTTCAATATATTGGACGAAGCATAGTTATATTTTATTTTATCGTATTATAATAATAAGTCTCTATCTAGGACGTCCACGTGGCAGCTTTATTGCCAAGAAAATGCATTTTTTACAATAGATGTCGCTAGGTGCGCTTAAATGTGATTCATTTTAGTTGATGTCTTTGCAATAGATGTCTTTAAGTGAGCTTAAACGTGATTCACGTAAGTTGATTTTTCTGAGAGATAAACTTTTTTAATGTAAAATCATTGTCATGTTTTAGTACGATAGCGCAATAAATAAATATTGTACTCTAGCACATACATGATAGTACTTTTATACTGATAATTAAAGCAATTCGTGCAAAATTATTCCCTAACCATACCAAAATGTCAAAAATGCACAACGTTAATATTCAAGTTTTCACTTCTGCCGGCACTCCCGGAGTGCAACCCGTCGTTTTTTTTTTCTCATAGTTTGATGTTTGCTCTTCTATGATTGTCAGCCGCTTTATTGACACTGCAGGTTCTTTCCGGTTGACTGGTAGAATGCGATGCTAGCATTAAGTCCGCCATATGCAATGTAAAGGCATTAAAGTATAAACAAATAAAATAAACAAATAAACTGAACAATTTACGCTGAGCCGATAAAATTATTTTTGCAGATAATTAAGCGGTGTTAAGCAGAATGCGATCAGCGGACATTTTTTAAGCTAGAAAAAATGATTTCTGTGGTCAACCGCAGAACTCACTTTGACATTGATATGTTAACGCTATGCTTCCTGCTTAACAACCAATTCTGCTTAAAACTCAATTATTCCCTTAAAAATAATAAAATAAACATTTTAGTTCTTAGAAAATGCTGAAATATTTTTTTTTCTAGAAAGCAATTTTAAGTTAGGCATTCTAGGGCTGGCTCCCCACGGTTAAAGACTCAGGGTTGCCAAAGCGATTTGTCTTCATTTGTTCTAGGGGATCGCGCTGTATGGCGCGAAATAATTGACTCCGGCAACACCATTGTATCGGATTTAATTTGTTATCTGGCAAAGTATCGCACGACGGGGAATTAGGTCGGGTTAATGGACCCGCGGAGAAGGTTTGCAAAATCCTTGGCAACCTCTATGATGTTTTCTAAGAACTTTCTGTAACTGTACCTTGAAGTAAGATTCCTAAGTACTACGTTTTTGGAAGTAATTGCGTACCACTTTACAAGTAAGGAAATGATAATTAATTTTCTTATTAATTTTGCAAAGTTATTAGAGAGCATTATAGGGTGTAAAAAAACCTATGACAAAGACTAAAACTACGCATTCTGTACACCCAAACAAGTAATATTACAAAATATTAGACGTGGGAAACATTTTTATTTTTAAGTTAATAAAATACATTTTTTTTCCAGTACAGTTCATACAGTGTATGAAATAAAACAGGGAGAAAAATTTGCGAACCGATGGCGTAGCTTTTCGACATTCACAAGTGCTTGTAACAGTCTAGACTGAATAAACGATATTGAATTTTGAATTTTGGTACAAATAACTACATATCTACTTTAAGTATAATCTTTATGCCACTCGACTATATACACTGAAGATTATTGAGAATGTATAGGTTAAAATGTCCTTGTAAACAGTCTGTTATTTGTAAATAATAATACGTATATTGGATTCTATACATTATTATTTAGACGACCTCCGTGGCCGAGTAGTTTATACGGCGAGTTTCATGGTGTCGCCAGATGTTTGTGTGATGAACACGAGCATTTGTACTCCAGTCATGGATGTTTAATATGTATTTTTATATAAATATACTTATATATGTACAGTATATATTATGTATATTCTATCCGTTACCCTAGTATCTCATAGCACAAGCTTACTTTGGGGCTAGGCTAATTGGTGTTAGTGTTGAAAATATTTATTTATTTCTTGAACTTTGGTTCAAGGCAAGGAAATACCAAGCTCTTTCCATTATTATGAAGAGGGTATTGAACATAGATATTGTACTTACATAGTGACTTTGTTGCACAAAGTCTATAACAAAGCTCCAAATGTATCCAATTCAAATATCGATACACCGAATATACCAAAACTCTTGTTAGCAACAGTTCCAATTGCGAACAATATACCAATAAAGTACGGTCGATCTGACCACCACTCAATCTACAACATTTAGCTAAGAGAACACAGTCTGCCAAGTTGTTTTCGTGGAAGTTTCTATCTTGTGTAATACTAATAATATAGCTCCGGGCGTTTCGCCCAGTTATTGTTCATTAAACTTGGCGTATTGTTTGTCGACTATTGGACAAACTTTGTCATAATTGCATGCATACAAATAGTTTGACGAAGTATCTCTATCGTGAAGTATCTCTATTTAGGTTATAACTTTTTCATTTATTCATAGTTAATTATTTTCAATATAACAGTCGTTTATAAATAAAAATAAAGCTTTGTCTGTGTATTGAACTTTTTAAGGTTCTGTAGCCCCGACAAGGAACCATTGTCAGGAGGAGGAGTCATTGAAATGAAATGAAATGTCATTTATCGGTTCGCAAAACTACGGCGGGAGACCTTGTACTGAGAAGAATCGGCAAGAAACTCAGCAAGGGCTGTTTTTTTCTCCCTGTATTGTTATATACAGAGTCGTCAAGTTGAAAAAAACTACGGCGGGAGACCTTGTACTGAGAAGAACCGGCAAGAAACTCATCAAGGGCTGTTTTTTTCTCCCTGTATTGTTATATACAGAGTCGTCAAGTTGAAAATGACTTCAGAGATACGTCTGATACATTCGATACTGTTAGCAATAGAGAGCTGTCATTTTATGGAGATATGTATATCAATCACGCCGACAAAATGGTAGAATAAAATTTTGAAAAAGAAATTTTTAAGGTAGGTAGCTCATCTACATGTATCCTCATCATCATCATCATCAACAGTGTATCCTAGTCTACTGCTGGACATAGGCCTCTCCAATTGCACGCCACTCAGATCAATCTTGGGCTACTCGCATCCAGCTCCTGCCAGCCACCTTGCGCAAATCGTCACTCCACCGTGCCTGAGGACGTCCTACACTACGTTTGCCTAGACGCAGTCTCCACTCCAGAACTCGTCTACCCCAACGGTTATCGGTTCTTCGGCAAATATGGCCAGCCCACTGCCACTTCAACTTGTTAATCCAGTGGGCTATGTCAATAACTCTGGTTCTCTGTCGGAATACCTCATTTCTGATGCGATTCGATCAGAGAAACGCCGAGCATAGCCCTTTCCATAGCGCGTTGAGCGACTTTGAATGTGTGGACTAGCCATACCGTCAGTGTCCATGTAACCTGGGGATGATTTTTTTTCATCGTCTACCTCATCTTGTGGGGTATCGTTGTACGGGTCCTTTAAAATTACTTTTTTGATTTTGGGGACCCGTTTACGAAATATTGAAGTTTAAAATGCTAAATCTTGAACGAGTAGAGCCCCCCCCCCCTCTAAAAGCTAAACTATTGGCCTGAAAAATCTGGAAAAAATCATGATAATAGTTCTTTTCATGAGATTCTAAGGAAAATTATAACGGTTTAAATATATTTGATAGTTTGTGAGTAATAGTCGTTCTTTGGTTAAAGAAAATTTCTTATGACTTTGAATTAGGTATTTAAGTTGAGATACATACTTTGATATTTTTTTTATTCCGATACAGAGAATAAATACACCTGCTCGAATATATTGTGGTAACGATAGGCAAAGAATTTTTTTTTTTTTATTTTGAATTACGTATTTTAGTCGAGATACATACTTTGATATTTTTTTTATTCCGATACAGAGAATAAATACATCTGCTCGAATATATTGTGGTAACGACAGCCAAAAACATTTTTTTTTTAATTTGAATTAGGTATTTCAGTGGAGATAGATAGTTTGATATTTTATTTTTTATTTCCGATACAGAGAATCAAGACACCTGCTCGAATATATTGTAGTAACGACAGGCAACTGCGGTACCCAATAATGTACGTAGCACAACACGCACTTGGCCAGTTTGTTTTAAAAATAAACAGAATAATTATAATTTTTATTATTTTTAAAGCATGCAACTGCTTGATGTTTAAATCTAAAGAAAATATAACTAGAAAAAAAACCACGCTGACCAGGCAGCAGACGGGACTCGAACCCGCACCCTTCGCAATCCGGGCGAATGCACTGACCAATTATGCTTCCGCGGCCCTAACGGACCGCGTCGAATTTCTTCTAGCCATTCTTAAGCTGCAAGGCAGCACCATCTCTTCGCATTATAGGTAACCCACAATATCAAATGAATACTTTTACAAGTATTAAACATTTGAAAGAAGAAATAGCAATTATAGTTATAATTTTTATTATTTTTAAAGCTTGTAACTGCTTGATGTTTAAATCTAAAGAAATTATAACTAAACAGAATAAGTCTGCATTGTGACTAATTGGTCAAACTGAACTTCAATAACGGGACGTATTTCGCAAAGTTTGTCTTAATTTTTACCCGACTGCCAAAGAGGGAGGGTAATGTTTAGGGAGTGTATGTAAGTATGTATGTATGTCTGTTCCTTTGTGACCTCCTGTAGCCTAAACGGCTTGATGGATTTTGATGTATGAGGTATCGTTAGATTTGTCTTGATTACGGGAGTGTCATAGGATACATTTTATCCTAAAAGTCCCACGGGATAAAGACATAATAATATTTTTTCTAAATTTCCCTTTAAAAAAATATGTATGCGGTATCATTAGATTCATTTTTAGACTGTCTTAAGGTACTTAATAATTCCCGCGATATTAATTCCCTTACTGAAGTAACAAGACTACGGTATATACCGTCTTAAAATACTAACTAACTAAAAAGTGTGAAATAAAAAAGGTAAATTTAAAAAATCAAAAAACCCGACTGCTTAATTATACTTCAAATAAAAACTGAAAAGAAAAAAACAAGTCCAGTAGTCTATAATTCTGTTAATAAGGAACAAAGCTACTTTAACAGTCGGGACCCACTGTTGAAAAATATTATGTATTCTTGAATATCTAATGGGTCCCGACTGTTAAAGTAGCTTTGTTCCTTATTAACAGAATTATAGACTACTGGACTTGTTTTTTTCTTTTCAGTTTTTATTTGAAGTATAATTAAGCAGTCGGGTTTTTTGATTTTTTAAATTTACCTTTTTTATCAACTTTACAGTTGACATATATTGTATCAAGATCAAGACAGGGACATATCTATGAACAGTTTTGGAATATGCCTATATTTACTACTCATGTGGTTTTGGTGCTAAATGCTTTTAAACAATACTGCGGTATCATATATTCCTCTCCCGTTTTTCTTTATTTCTCTAAAGATGCAAGCTAGCATAGATAAGTAAGTAGACATATATGAAATTGCTGTTTTTGTTAGAGCAAATTTACAATTATATGTTACTTTTAATAGTAGAAGATTCGAAACCAGACTTTGTTTACCATCTAACAAGACATGGTTTATGAATAAAAGTGTACTTTGTATGGCACCTCAGGTATATAATAAAATTCCACTTGAAATTAGAAAAGCTGAAAGCTCCTATATATTTTGTTCGAAATTAAAGAATGTATTACTTAAAAAGGCGTATTATAGTATTAAGGAATTTTTAGAGGACAAATCTTTGTAAATGGATGTAGCTATTTGTTTATTTTAATTTGCATGCCTTGTGGTGAAATATGGAATAAGCTTCTAGCGTATTATAATTTAACACCTTTGTATCACCTGTATTTGCAAATAAATAATTGATTGATTGTTAGCTTTATAAAAAAACACAAAATAATAATAACAACGAAATCTAACAAGACAGATATAGAATACTAGCTGACCCAGCGAACTTCGTACCGCCATAAAAAATAGGGGTTGGTGGTAGAAAGTTGAAAATTTACGGATGTATGTATTTTTGTATGATGTATCATAAAAAAATTGAAAAAGAAAATTTAGGGGTGGATTACCCTTAACATTTAGGGGGATGAAAAATAGATGTTGTCCGATTCTCAGACCTACCCAATATGCACACAAAATTGCATGAGAATCGGGAAAGCCGTTTCGGAGGAGTTTAACCACAAACACCGCGACACGAGAATTTTATATATAAGATGTACATTATGTTTTCGGTTAAGCTATGGTTTACAATTCCCGTTTAAAAATAATATGGTTCATAATAAAAAATACTGGTTCAACCAATCAGAATTAGAGCACACAAAATCACTAATAGAGGGTCACTCGAAAAAACGGACTATTGAGTTAATAGAACTTAGCAGGCCGAACATCGGTGCTATCGTAAAAGCCTTAACTGGACACTGCAAACTCAACAGCCACCAATTTCATATGAAATTGAGTGACACTGATGTTTGCAGATACTGCAATCAGGAGCATGAAACACCAAAACACCCTTTATGTCAATGTGGGTCTCTCATCCACAAAAAACCCCGTAAACGTAGTATTCATTTGGGACGACATATAATATACCCAGAGGAAATCAAATCTCTAAAAGCTAGAAACATTTTGAGCTTCTTGGCGGCTGTCAGGCTAAAAGAGTTACTTTATAAATTTTATTATTTTTAAAGCATGTAACTGCTTGATGTTTAAATCTAAAGAAAATATAACTAGAAAAAATCCACGCGGTCCAGGCAGCAGAGGGGACTCGAACCCGCATCCTTCGCAATCCGGGCGAATGCACTGACCAATTATGCTACCGCGGCCCTCACGGACCGCGTCGAAATTCGTCTAGCCATTCTTAAGGGTTACCTATAATGCGAAGAGATGGCGCTGCCTTGCAGCTTAAGAATGGCTAGAAGAATTTCGACGCGGTCCGTGAGGGCCGCGGTAGCATAGTTGGTCAGTGCATTCGCCCGGATTGCGAAGGATGCGGGTTCGAGTCCCGTCTGCTGCCTGGACCGCGTGGAATTTTTTCTAGTTATATTTTCTTTAGAGTTACTTTAACTTGGTGGCGAGTTACAGTTGATCTTATAGGTTGCAGTGAATACAGTCCCATTAGGACTGCGTAGCCCCAAATTTCAAAAACAATAATTAAATAATAAGGTGTACCGTTATAGCGAATGAAGTTGCAGTTTTAAGCAACCCCGAAGAATTTGAAATAGGTCAGTCTTATGTTAGTACACCTTAATTTAACTTGTCTGTGGCAAGTAACCAAAATATTAAGAGCCCTTTCACATTTTTTGTAAAAAATCAAAAAAATTGAGCGCCTCATTTACCCCCTTAGAAAAGATTTTGACTCTTTTCAATAGAAGTAAACAGTAGATTTATTCTTCCTATTGTAAGTTAATGTAGAATATTTGCAAATACTTTTTTCCTTTTCTTGTACTGATCGTTCTACCGCAGCTAGTTTACGGAAAAATCGATAATATGCACAACTTCAAACGCCTCAATCTCTAAATAATGTTCAATAAATTAGATCAAAATAATTACTACGACATTAGAAATATGTTTTTGTTGTAACATAATGTATTAGAATTTTGATTTTCCATCTTATTAATTATCAAAAAAAAACATCTAACCTACGTGAGTTTCCCCAAAAAATAATGCAGGTTTACCTCGTATTTTGATATTGAATTAAATAGAATTACTATCAAAAACTTTTCATAAAACTAATCTACCATCATTGAACTACTGAAATATGTATATATTTTTGAAGTGAAACTTCTTTATCGGCGTTGGAAAAAAAATTACCGTCACATTTTTCGGTTACGCGTCACATTTTTCCGTTACGCGCCATCTTTTTTTATATTAATAGTTGATAGCTGAATGATCACACTGTCGCCGGCGAGAACTCTCTCTACTCGTTTGTAGCTGAGTGACAATAGTTATTAAAGATAAGACTCGCTCAGCCAAACTCGCATAGCGATACTCGCTCAGCGATACTCGCTCAGCGATACTCGCTCAGCGATACTCGCTCAGCGATACTCGCTCAGCGATACTCGCTCAGCGATACTCGCTCAGCGATACTCGCTCAGCGATACTCGCTCAGCGATACTCGCTCTGCGATACTCACTCAGCGGTACTAGCTCAGCGATACTCGCTCAGCGATACTCGCTCAGCGATACTCGCTCAGCGATACTCGCTTAGCGATACTCGCTCAGCGATACTCGCTCAGCGATACTCGCTCAGCGATACTCGCTCAGCGATACTCGCTCAGCGATACTCACTCAGCGATACTCGCTCAGCGATACTCGCTCAGCGATACTCGCCCAGCGATACTCGCTCAGAGATTCTCGCTCAGCGATTCTCGCTCAGCGATACTCGCTCAGCGATACTAGCTCAGCGATACTCGCTCAGCTATACTCGCTCGGTTAAGCTGGCTTGGCTGTCAAAAGCCGTGCGCGTGCATTTTAACTCAGGACTGCCAATTCGTTTCTAGTTTCTACTCGCTTATCGTTCATCGTCGGAGGTGGAACATGTGCCTTAGATTACTGAGCCGTGTAATCATAACAGTTTCATAGGCAGTAATTTGTATTCATGTCTATGATAATAAAATCCTTTTGTTTAAACTTTATCTAATTTAACTTTATTTAACCAATTTCTGGAAAGTTGCATGTAGATCATTTTTCGAAAAATAAGGCCATAAAGAAGTTTCACTTCTTACGTGTGTACACTAGTACACGCACACATTTTTTTTTATAATTAGTTCATTATTACAGTACATAACCAATCAAAACTAGTGTAACAATGGGCGGCCTTATCGCTTAGAGCGATCTCTTCCAGACAACCTTTGGATGGAGAGGACTAGAAGGAAGTGGGAGAGACGGCGATAAGATATTATATTAAGATAAGATATTAATTATTTTATAAGACTCAAAACATCAACCGTAAAATGCAATATATACTAGTGCAAATCTACCTACGCGCCGATCAGTACGGCAGCGGCGCAATTTTGTAATACGGCTCTTAAGGAAGGAGCACATGCATCAGAAGAGATAGTTACTCTGTTTTTTAGAGAAGAAGGGCAAAGCGAATTTCCCACTCAAATTGCAGCGTTCGTCTGGGGAAGTAAACTCCACCTAGAAGATCACTGTAAAATAACACTACCATTGGATGGTGTTGTATTTCTGTCAGTGAGTGAGGTTCCAGGGCTCCAGGGAGTATGGTATTGAGTCAGAGTAATAGTAGAGTGATATTTTGATATCGCAAGCGTCTAGAAGCTATGGTGACCGCTTACCATCAGGCGGAATACCATACCGTTATAGCGAATGAAGTTGCAGTTTTAAGCAACCCCGACGAATTGGAAATAGGTCAAAGCCTTATGTTAGTACACCTTAATTTAACTTGTCTGTTGGCAAGTAACCAAAATGTTAAGGAAGGAGCTCATGCATCATAAGACGTAGTTACTGTGTTTTTTAGAGAAGTAGGGCAAAGGGAATTCCCCACTCAAATTGCAGCGCTCGTCTGGGGAAGTAAACTCCACCCAAAAGATCACAGTAAAATAACACTACCATTGGATGGTGTTGTGTTTCTGTCGCTGAGTAAGGTTCCAGGGCTCCAGGGAGAGGGAGGAGAGGGGGGCGGTACGGTGGGCACTAGCCCCCACGAGTGGGCCATCCTGCGCACGTCTGCGGGGTCCCCGCAATACCTTGGGAGACCCCTGCCGTGGAGCCCCGGCTAGGCCGGGAGGCTGCTGGGTGTGGAGATGCGGAAGCATCCCTAAACGGGCATCCCGCGGTTTCGCACTAAGCAGCTTAGAGGGTATTCGCAGGGTTTCTTAGCGGATATTATGCCGTAAAGCGCCCGTAAGAGTTACGAGGTCCTCAGTGGGCAGCCACTGTGGGGGCTCGTAAGGTTTGCGGGAGCCAGGTGTGAGGTCCGTTCGGCGGTGTGCCTCTTAAATTCGCTGTCGTCTGTAAACAGAGTTTTTGCCTGCGTCACCAAAAAAAAGTGTATTGGGTCAGAGTAGTAGTAGAGTGATATTTTGGTATCGCAAGCGTCTATAGATTATGGTGACCGCTTACCATCGCGGACTTTACGCTTCTTTGCCACCCTTTTAACATAAAAACGTGTACCGCCTCAGCTTTTCTCTTCTAGCTGGCCTAAGTCACATTTACTACCCGGAGGAGCCCTGGAAGGTTTCTTTGTAGGTTACCCAGAATGCGAAGAGATGGCGCTGTCTTGCAGCTTAAGAATGGCCAGAGGAATTTCGACAGGGCCATCAGGGCCGCGGTAGCATATATGGTCAGTGCATTCGTCCGGATAGCGAAGGTGCGGGTCGAGTCCCGTCTGCTGCCTGGTCAGCGTGGATTTTTTTCTAGTTATATTTTCTTTACATTTAAACATCAAGCAGTTACATGCTTAAAAAATAAAAATTATAGGTTTCTTTATGCTGGAGGTTCTTCCCCAGTTGCGAGTCCAATCCAATCAAAAATCTGCAATGGTTTTTCTCTATTCAATTCAATTCAATTTATTTGCATTAAATAGGGTACAAATAAAGGTGTTACATTTCATCTAAGTTGTAGCTTAACCTATTCAGTCATATAAAGATAACATGCAAATTTTTCTATTCAATTATAATTACCTATATAAATGTCAATAATTCTTATTATAATATTATAATTATTCGATGTCGTCAATTTATCATGTCCATAATTATGTGAATGTCATAATTAGAATGGTCTTGTAAAGAATATCAAAATTAAGCAATTAATTATTTATTTATTATCAATCCATTAAGCATGTCTTTAACCCATGCATCAAATTCTACCATAATTCATGAACTCAACCATACTGTAAAACGTGTTTTCATTTAAATACTTACGAAGTTTTGACTTGAACTTATTAAAGGTTTGGCTTTTAATTTCTTCTGGAATTTGATTATAAATGTTAATTGCCATCGCTGGTGCATTTGTTTGGAATCGCTTTGTTTTCGGAACTATGTCCATTTTTATTTTATTAGGATACCTCAGACTTCGATCTGTTGCATCTTTTGCGACTGTATACAAATGGTAGTGCTGCTTTACAAAAGTTGCTACTTCGAGAATGTACAAAGAAGTCAAAGTTAAAATATTTAGGTCCTTAAAATATGTTCTACAAGAAACATCCGCAAAACACCTATAAAAACAATTGTATGTAACAGACGCCGCTGAACTGTTTCGCCTTGCGAAGGAATAAGAAGTTCTTCGAATTGAGGGCTAACATTCAATAGATGGAAAATCACTACAATAAATAAATAATAAATACATAAATAAATATTTCCAACACTCACACCAATTAGCCTAGCCCCAAAGTAAGCACTGTAGGCTTGTGTTATGGGATACTAGGTTAACGGATAGAATATATATACTATGCATAAATAAGAATATTCATATAGAAATACATATTAAACATCCATGACTGGAGTACAAATGCTCGTATTCATCACACAAACATCTGCCCCCGCCGGGATTCGAACCCGGGACCTCTCGAGGTGGCGACACCATGAAACCCGGCGTAAAAACCACTCAGCCACGGAGGTCGTCTAATGATGATAATAAAGATAATGATTTATTTGTTAGGAACGTGCTATGTATATATACATGGCCTTAAGTGGCACCACATGTCTCGCCGATTAAACAGCATGCAAACAAAAACAGAAATTCTCCAATTACGGTCTCGCTACACTTAATAAATTCCATGTCAAGTTAGATAAATTAAATGTCAAATACATACATTCAATGTCGATAACATTTATGAACAAGATCACAGATACACACAATAATCTACAAGTATTTATCCACTTAAAATTCAATCAATTAGATACCTTGTAATATTAGCGAACAGTTAATAATGGCACTTGTCCAAGCCCCCTGGTATTCCTAAGAGTACTGCGTTATGCAAATCGAGAAGAGCAGGAGAAATTTTAAAAAATTCAGATACCTAATAACTATAATTTTTATTATTTTTAAGCATGTAACTGCTTGATGTTTAAATCTAAAGAAAATATAACTAGAAAAAATTCCACGCGGACCAGGCAGCAGACGGGACTCGAACCCGCACCCTTCGCAATCCGGGCGAATGCACTGACCAATTATGCTACCGCGGCCCTCACGGACCGCGTCGAAATTCTTTCTAGCTATTCTTAAGCTGCAAGGCAGCGCCATCTCTTCGCATTATAGGTAAACCCAATAACTTCTTCAGATCTGGAGTTTGAGGAGTAACACGAGACTTTCCCGATTTTCCGAGATTATTGCGGATTTCAAGGGTCTCCGTGAAATCCAATAAATGCTATAGAGTGAACGGTGATAGGTATTTGTTTTAATACAAGGATCGAATTTCAAATATTTTCATACGTTTTTAATATTGTTCTGCAATTCATATAGTCATCTTTATATATATAATTCTTCTGTGAGTGTGTATGTCACTGAACTTCTCTTAAACGACTGGACCGATTTTGATGAAATTTTTTGTGTGTGTTCAAGGGGATCTGAGAATGGTTTAGATTCACAATTTTGTCCGCTGGACAACCCCTATTTTTTTAGGGCGGTACGAAGTTCGCTGGGTCAGCGAGTTATTTAGTATATTCTGAATATTAGTACCAAAATGTATTATGATAAATCGGTGACATCGGATGGTTCGAGGTAAAAAACATGGTATTTTCATAGGACTGTGGAAAAGATAATAAATAAATTAGGACAATTTGCACCAATTCATTGCAGTCGTACTCAGAGAAACCAATTAAATGTAATGCTTCATTAAGCCACATGTTGTTTCATTCTTTTGTCGTGACAATAATAGTGGAAGCATTAAATAAAATAAAACGTAAAAAATAGTGAAAGTTTCAGAGTGTTTTCTGTAACATTCACCTTGGTGAAATAGCGTAGTTTTTGGGCTATGATTTTGTAAGTGATTACGTTTCCATCCCAAGGTTTCACGGGATTAGGTATGGTATCAGAGTATGTAACGTAGTACCACAATCGCATCCCACGACAACGGCTAACTAGAGCTGAGGTCCGAGTCCCAGAGACGCCTCTCTAGCTGAGCCGACCCCCTCAGGTTCGAGTGGTCTAGAGGCTCCAGACGGAGAGGAGACTAACCCCGAGGGTAGATGCCATCTGCCTGGAATAGCTCTAGAGGCACTTGCCCATTCTCAGCTTGAGGTTCCTTTAGGATCTCGCCAACCCTAAACCCGATGATGCTGTTAACTCTTTCAGTCTTGGTGGTTAGTGTTACTAACCACTTCTTTTCGATTACGTTAATTATAATCCACGCCATCTAGCGATAAACGGTTGAATTATAATGAAAGTTTGGACTGTGTTTCAAAAAAAATGGCAGATACTCGGTAAATTGAATGAATGACAGTTCATACCAGTTGAATTGAATATAGCGCTAAAGTACTTTTTCGTTCGTTCTCGAGTGTCTGATATGAAAATCTATAAAACGGGTAAGTAACATTTTTTCTGTAATGTTTTTTATTGAACGTATTCTCATATACCTATTTTATATGTGTTTGCATGCAAGTACTTTTACTATTGTGTTTTCAATGAGTATTTACAAAGGGACGAAATTCTATTTAGTCCGTCAGTTAGATGATCAAAAAATAATGGACACTTATTTTTCTTTGGGCAATCAACCAAAAAATGACAAAGTTATAGCGCGTCAAAGTTTGGGAATAGGGGCTCTTGACGTCACTTTTGAGTGAATTTTCACTTATAAGTGTACTCAAACGTGACGTCATGCGACTTTTCAAATCAATATATCTCTGCAATGTTTATATTATGTAAAAAAAGAAAAAATACGTGTCCAATACTTTTTGATAATCTACCAGATAATCGAATAATCGAAGAAAAAATTAGTCATCATCCTTATTTGGTGGTTAGCTTACAAACCACCATGACGGTGGCTGGTTAGCTTATGGATGTAACTTCATTTGTTTTTTTCACATTCTTTACAGTATGTCGTGCCGAACGCACCGCTTAGGAGAGAAAGAGATTGAAAAGTACTTATTTGTAGCCATCCCTTCAGGTAACGAGAGCATTTGTAGCTATGAAGATGACGAAGAAGAGGCAGAAAATCAGCCAAATCCGATGGTGTTAGCTCATGACGACATTTATGATTCTGATGATGACCCCCCTTTGTCTAGCTGGTTACAACGGAATCATGATTCTACAGAGTCTAATAATGTAAGTTCAAACATGCCGGTTATGATTGCTCCAAAATGGAAGAAGAATTATAGAATGGGTATGCCTGGTGAATGTTCTGAAAGAGTGGGCTTGTCAGATCAAATTCTAAGCATGGAGAATGTGACGCCTCTTTTACTATTTCGCCTTTTTTGGACAGAGCATTTGCAAGACCTTTTATGTTTCTAAATTAAATCGAACTATCAAAATATTTTTCCTTAAAACGTCTTCCCTTTTCTTAAAACTTCATATTCATTAAATCAAAGTATCAAACCTTAAGAGAATTCACGATAGTTCTTCTACGCTTTCAATATGGAAAAAATACTTTTCTTATCTACATTTTATGCCGTAAATAATCCAACTTGTATGTGGACATTACTCTAATAATGTAAGGAAAATTAAACTCTTACACATTGTTAATGTTTTTTAGTTACATACGCGTTGAAATTACTCACAATTGTGTTGCGGCATTAATATTATATTTATAAACAAGGCACTTAGTGCTTAAAATGAAAATATACTTAATCGGTGATATATTTTTTATTTTCTAAAATATATAAGTTACTTATTTAAGCAAAAATTTAAAATCGCCTAATACTTACCATTCAAGTAATTTAAAATTTTTAGACACTAAATAGTTTTTATTAATTGCTATCTAAATGTTTCAATTTAATTAAAAAAAAAAACTGATTTCTAATTTAACTTGTAAGACAATAATAACTTAATATTTCACTATTATAATTATCCTCATAATTAAGAGAAGAAGTGTAATATGAATTTCACAATGGAGTTGGAATTGAATGGATTACAGAGATATTGTGGTTCCGTTGGTTTATAAGATTATAGAGCCGTGTAGGGTAGCATATTGGCTTCCGGTAAGCAAGGTGACATAGCTGGAGTAGCACAATTCTCTGCCGCATCAGCTGTCTTCGCGACTGGATTTTCCAGTGGAACACCAATTGTTGATTAGTTAAATGTACCGCATTTCAAAATGCAAGCAGTTCTTTTGATTCTTCTTCCCTCGCTTTTACGTTGTGAAATATGTATATCGGTACTAGCTAGTTGATTGCAAATCGTACTTAAAATTATCGTCGGCTGGATACCCTCAGTAACTGATCCCACATCACCTGGTATGAATTATGCCATGTAATGTGGGGTCGTTAGCTGAGTCTCAATGAATACCACTACCAAAGCGTTAGTAACCAAAACCGAACCGAACCGACTGAAATCTAAGTGCAACGCTAGTCCAGATAAAAACTAATTTATTAATTATTTATTATAATTAAAGAATCCACTCCAAAGCGCAAATAAAAGTTTATTAAAATTGGTCCAGCCGTCAGATAATAATTATTTGTTTATTATGCTGTAAATAAAAACTTACGTAGCACAACACAAAAGAAGTTAGTCTTAAACTTACTTGGTAAAATTCGATTGCTGGACAAAGACAAAAAAATTGCCAACAAAATTCTATGTCGTGTATTTTCACCTGGAAAGTATAAATTGTTTATAATTGGTTGAATATTCATTATACCGCAAAGTTTTGCAGTAATCAGCACTTCTGTGAAATAATGTTGGTGTACTCAATATTTTTACTCCTATCAATAGTTGCAGTCACATCCACGTTTAACAGTTATGATAGACTCATACCATATACCAAGATTGCCTATACTACGTCCGGACTACCTTGCATTGGTGGGTGTTCACCTGACACACATGAATGTATTGCCAAATGGCCGCCAAAGGTAATGCCATGTACGATTCGTAATCAACTAGCACCCATATATTTCACAACGCAAACGCGAGGGCATCAAAAGTACTGTATTTCGAACTGTGGGGCATTTAACAAGATCAACAATTGGTGTTTCACGACATTGGATGGCGAATGGGACTATTGCAGCTCGCATGTAAGAGGAAACCAGTCGGATAGCAGTTTAGCAAACGTGATTACTGCGTACACAAAGAAGGGAAAGTTGTGCACCTCGGCGTGTGTCCAAGATAATGACAAAGGGAAATATTATTGGTGCTATTACAATAGCATAAACTGGGATTACTGTGCCCCATCTGCCTTATCTAAGCTCCCCATTCTTCCAGCAGACTACGACGTTGGTCCAGTCATGAGCAAAAAATGTGATTCATTCTCGAAACTATTAACCAACGAGCGGGCGGGTTGGGATATTCATACTAAAGCTAGAGCTGGATTTGTTGCAGAAATAGCAAATGCACTAGATGATGTTTCTAAATGGGATCCGAATGTAGTAAAGGTTAATCAAGAAGCAGCTGGCGTGAAAAGTTACACTTTGGTTAACGTCACTCTAGATAATGGAAAAAGTGCATACATTCCTGTCATAGTCAAAGCTAATGTGGGAAATAATACAATCTATAACAAATTTAATGCAAGATTCGGCTTAATCGCTGAAAACTATGGAGGTATAACATTAAGTCAGAAATTTAAAGAGCCAGACTTCCGCGTCCCGATTTCTCAAAATCTTAACGATATGTTATCAAATTTGGAACAAGCGATTGTAGATTGGTACTCTAATGCGAGAGGATCTGTGGATTTGGTATTGGTAATATTCTATCCTGGCGATAGCACAGAAGTCCCCCTTGCACTCGGAATAAATATTGCCGTAAAATACAAGGATGGTTCTCTATTTTTTCAGTGCGACGACTCCATATATTTTAACAAAATGTTATTAAGGGTTTATTATTAAAGATTATTACATACAATACTTTAATAAAAGGTGCTAATACAAAAGCGGAGGCTGGAGTTTCATTCAATAATAATAGTGACTCAAAAAGCTTGAAGGTCTTAAATAATTATTTTATCAAATCCATTCAAAACAGAACACTAGAATTATGATACTTTTAATTAGGGAAAGGCATGAGCAACATGGATATGGCTAGGAGGGGAGTACCCAAATGCAGTTCCCCCTCTGTCGAATTGGACATATTCATGTAGTTCACGTAAAATATACAGTCGGGTGTTTTATTATGTCATTTTTTTATGTTTCAGTGTTGTAATTAATGTTTTGTTTTATAGTTGTGTGTAGTTAGGTACAAAATAGGTTAATCAAAGCTTATGTACAGGACTCTAATGTTGCAGAATGAAATAATTCAAATCAAGCGTTCATATGCTAATGTTACAAGGAATCAAGCGGTATTTGCCTCCTAAGTGTAAATAATAAAAACAAACACGACGACCACATAAAAAAACTGAACTAACAGAAAAGATTCTGGGATTTATCTCGTTTTTACCTGTAAAAACCCTGTATTAATGCTACTTCATTTGTATATATTTGATATGGTCTCATTAAGACCTTTCAAGACCTTAGAAGATTTTTTTTTTCAATCGATTTGAGTAATTGAAATAGCAGCAATGTCAAAATGTCAATTATTCAGTCATTTTGACATTGCTGTAATTTTAATTTTAAGAGCTTAGGTATCCTTTATTACCCGGGATGGTAAATGGATTCCAGATCTAAATTGGTTTAGACGCTTAGAAGTTATGGTGGAATAAAGAATTGTACAAACATACATAAACCTTGAATTCATTACAATCTTTTTTTGGGGAGTCGTGTAAAAATAAAACAATAGGTATAAAACATTGGTATTCATATTAGAACAATGACGTTTATGACAGAGAACTATCAAACTAAAAAAGAATCACTATCTTTATATATATAATTCTTCTGTGAGTGTGTATGTCACTGAACTTCTCTTAAACGACTGGACCGATTTTGATGAAATTTTTTGTGTGTGTTCAAGGGGATCTGAGAATGGTTTAGATTCACAATTTTGTCCGCTGGACAACCCCTATTTTTTTAGGGCGGTGCGAAGTTCGCTGGGTCAGCTAGTATAGTATAAAGCAAAGTCGCTTCCCGCTGTCTGTCCCTATGTATGCTTAGATCTTTAAAACTACACAACGGATTTTGATACGGTTTTTTTTAATAGATAGAGTGATACAAGAGGAAGGTTTATATGTATAATACATGCATAATATACAAGAGAAACACTGATAATTTTGGAGGCTTTTAATGTAAGGTCGTAAATATCATCACTACATAGTATAAAGCAAGGGCGCTTCCCGCTGTCTGTTCCTATGAAATGAAATGAAATGAAATGAAATGAAATGAAATGAAATGAAATGAAATGAAATGAAATGAAATGAAATGAAATGAAATGAAATGAAATGAAATGAAATGAAATGAAATGAAATGAAATGAAATGAAATGAAATGAAATGAAATGAAATGAAATGAAATGAAATGAAATGAAATGAAATGAAATGAAATGAAATGAAATGAAATGAAATGAAATGAAATGAAATGAAATGAAATGAAATGAAATGAAATGAAATGAAATGAAATGAAATGAAATGAAATGAAATGAAATGAAATGAAATGAAATGAAATGAAATGAAATGAAATGAAATGAAATGAAATGAAATGAAATGAAATGAAATGAAATGAAATGAAATGAAATGAAATGAAATGAAATGAAATGAAATGAAATGAAATGAAATGAAATGAAATGAAATGAAATGAAATGAAATGAAATGAAATGAAATGAAATGAAATGAAATGAAATGAAATGAAATGAAATGAAATGAAATGAAATGAAATGAAATGAAATGAAATGAAATGAAATGAAATGAAATGAAATGAAATGAAATGAAATGAAATGAAATGAAATGAAATGAAATGAAATGAAATGAAATGAAATGAAATGAAATGAAATGAAATGAAATGAAATGAAATGAAATGAAATGAAATGAAATGAAATGAAATGAAATGAAATGAATGAAATGAAATGAAATGAAATGAAATGAAATGAAATGAAATGAAATGAAATGAAATGAAATGAAATGAAATGAAATGAAATGAAATGAAATGAAATGAAATGAAATGAAATGAAATGAAATGAAATGAAATGAAATGAAATGAAATGAAATGAAATGAAATGAAATGAAATGAAATGAAATGAAATGAAATGAAATGAAATGAAATGAAATGAAATGAAATGAAATGAAATGAAATGAAATGAAATGAAATGAAATGAAATGAAATGAAATGAAATGAAATGAAATGAAATGAAATGAAATGAAATGAAATGAAATGAAATGAAATGAAATGAAATGAAATGAAATGAAATGAAATGAAATGAAATGAAATGAAATGAAATGAAATGAAATGAAATGAAATGAAATGAAATGAAATGAAATGAAATGAAATGAAATGAAATGAAATGAAATGAAATGAAATGAAATGAAATGAAATGAAATGAAATGAAATGAAATGAAATGAAATGAAATGAAATGAAATGAAATGAAATGAAATGAAATGAAATGAAATGAAATGAAATGAAATGAAATGAAATGAAATGAAATGAAATGAAATGAAATGAAATGAAATGAAATGAAATGAAATGAAATGAAATGAAATGAAATGAAATGAAATGAAATGAAATGAAATGAAATGAAATGAAATGAAATGAAATGAAATGAAATGAAATGAAATGAAATGAAATGAAATGAAATGAAATGAAATGAAATGAAATGAAATGAAATGAAATGAAATGAAATGAAATGAAATGAAATGAAATGAAATGAAATGAAATGAAATGAAATGAAATGAAATGAAATGAAATGAAATGAAATGAAATGAAATGAAATGAAATGAAATGAAATGAAATGAAATGAAATGAAATGAAATGAAATGAAATGAAATGAAATGAAATGAAATGAAATGAAATGAAATGAAATGAAATGAAATGAAATGAAATGAAATGAAATGAAATGAAATGAAATGAAATGAAATGAAATGAAATGAAATGAAATGAAATGAAATGAAATGAAATGAAATGAAATGAAATGAAATGAAATGAAATGAAATGAAATGAAATGAAATGAAATGAAATGAAATGAAATGAAATGAAATGAAATGAAATGAAATGAAATGAAATGAAATGAAATGAAATGAAATGAAATGAAATGAAATGAAATGAAATGAAATGAAATGAAATGAAATGAAATGAAATGAAATGAAATGAAATGAAATGAAATGAAATGAAATGAAATGAAATGAAATGAAATGAAATGAAATGAAATGAAATGAAATGAAATGAAATGAAATGAAATGAAATGAAATGAAATGAAATGAAATGAAATGAAATGAAATGAAATGAAATGAAATGAAATGAAATGAAATGAAATGAAATGAAATGAAATGAAATGAAATGAAATGAAATGAAATGAAATGAAATGAAATGAAATGAAATGAAATGAAATGAAATGAAATGAAATGAAATGAAATGAAATGAAATGAAATGAAATGAAATGAAATGAAATGAAATGAAATGAAATGAAATGAAATGAAATGAAATGAAATGAAATGAAATGAAATGAAATGAAATGAAATGAAATGAAATGAAATGAAATGAAATGAAATGAAATGAAATGAAATGAAATGAAATGAAATGAAATGAAATGAAATGAAATGAAATGAAATGAAATGAAATGAAATGAAATGAAATGAAATGAAATGAAATGAAATGAAATGAAATGAAATGAAATGAAATGAAATGAAATGAAATGAAATGAAATGAAATGAAATGAAATGAAATGAAATGAAATGAAATGAAATGAAATGAAATGAAATGAAATGAAATGAAATGAAATGAAATGAAATGAAATGAAATGAAATGAAATGAAATGAAATGAAATGAAATGAAATGAAATGAAATGAAATGAAATGAAATGAAATGAAATGAAATGAAATGAAATGAAATGAAATGAAATGAAATGAAATGAAATGAAATGAAATGAAATGAAATGAAATGAAATGAAATGAAATGAAATGAAATGAAATGAAATGAAATGAAATGAAATGAAATGAAATGAAATGAAATGAAATGAAATGAAATGAAATGAAATGAAATGAAATGAAATGAAATGAAATGAAATGAAATGAAATGAAATGAAATGAAATGAAATGAAATGAAATGAAATGAAATGTCATTTATTCAGTCTAGGCTGTTACAAGCACTTGTGAAGGTCAAAAAGCTACGCCATCGGTTCGCAAAACTACGGCGGGAGACCTTGTACTGAGAAGAACCGGCAAGAAACTCAGCAAGGGCTGTTTTTTTCTCCCTGTATTGTTATATACAGTGTCGTCAATGTCCCTATGTATGCTTAGATCTTTAAAACTACGCAACGGATCTTGATACGGGTTTTTTTAATAGATAGAGTGATAAAAGAGGTAGGTTTATATGTATAATACATGCATAATATACTAGAGAAACACTGATAATTTTAGAGGTTTTTAATGTAAGGTCGAAAATATCATTACTACATAGTATACGGCAAAGGCGCTTTCCGCTGTCTGCCCCTATGTATGCTTAGATCTTTAAAACTACGCAATGGATTTTGATACGGTTTTTTAATTATATGTATAATACATGCATAATTTAGTAGAGAAACACTGACACTACACCTATTACAACACTACACAAAAAAAAGGTAAATTTAAAAAATCAAAAAACCCGACTGCTTAATTATACTTCAAATAAAAACTGAAAAGAAAAAAACAAGTCCAGTAGTCTATAATTCTGTTAATGAGGAACAAAGCTACTTTAACAGTCGGGACCCATTAGATATTCAAGAATACATAATATTATTCAATAATGGGAATATCTATCTAATATGATAAAGAGGCAAGATTTGTATGTTTGTAACAAATAATCTGTAAAACTATTGAACCGGTTTTAAATATTAATTCATCATAAGGTAGCTACATTATTTATTATTACATTTTTCTTTATTTAAATACATTTTGTCACAGTGACATAGGCTATATTTTATCCCGATAAAATAAATTTCGCCCGTACAATGCCGGGGTGGATCACTAGTAAGTTTAATATAATATTATAGATGCGAAAGTGAGTTTGTTTGTTGCGCTTCCGTGCCCTAATAGCTAAACCGATTATAATGAATTCCCCTATAGAAGTAGATGGGAACTTGGTTCTTAGCTACATCATCGCAATACTTATAGGCGTAGGGTGATTTACCTATAAAACTCTATATTATTTACTTTGAATTTTGCAGAATTATCGTTTATAATTATAAAACCAATACTATCGCGAGCTGTTTTATAAATACAGGGATTCCAATAAGTATGTACCTACTACCGAAAAATGGGTTATGTTATTTGTCATTATATTCAGTTACCCTTTATTTGTAACATTAAGTAATATCATTAAAAAAAAACAGTATAATTCTCAGTTTTTCATTAAAATTCAATAATCATAAATACCTATTATGATAATTTATTTTTCATCATTTAATAGGAAGGAACTGTATCACAGTTTTATTGTAAGTACTTCGTATAGGATCAGATACTGCGAGTAGCCTTTTTTTTCTTTTTCGCCTAGGTTTTATCTACGTTTATAAACACCTAAATTAAATTTCTTCTCTTAGTATTCCCGCAGTCTACTCCTACATAGTACACCGCGCTATCACTTTGTCATCGTTGTAACTTTTTAAATATTTGTCGAAATGACATAGTGTAAAAGGCAAAGTTTATCGTCTTAAAATATCAAAAGCGTTAAAAGTATTTGTTTTTTATAAAAAATAATTTGTTAATACAAAATGTGCATTTCGGAAATAGATATCAAATAATATTTTAGTTTTGATTCACTATTTTAGCGGTAATGGCTTACACATTAAAAACAGATATATGGTGTCACGGACTTTTTTGTAGAACTATTTAAGAGATACATTTTCACTCTACATTACATTCATGTAACTTTTTTTTTTGCAGTGCAGGCCAAAATGGCTCGCAGATGGGAGATTTTTTCCGTCTTATTTGACAATTATTGTTATATTTTGGTCAATTCACTCAATAACTACATAAATTATATTTATGTAATTATCATATATGAGCTATATTACTGTTAAGTTTCATTAAAATCCATTCAGTATTTTTTAGGTGAAAGAGTAACAAAGATCCATACAAACGTAAGATTGAAATTAAAAGCGAAAGTGGTTAATATACAAGTTTAAAGCGTTGTATATCCTAAAAAATCATATAAAATGAAAAATAGTGTCAGGAACCTAAACATGATTTTCGATTATCTAGACAATGATACCCTACTCGACATATTTTGTCAACTTTTTTTTACTTCGTCACAATATGGCGCCTAATTTTGCCCATATTGAATTTTGATTAATATCATATCTTTAGTAGCACTTCCATGATTGAGACGAATCGATTGATGTATGAATCATCAAAATCGGTCCACGCGTTTAGTCTCCAGTGTGCCACAAAGGAACAAACATACATATATAGACTGTTAAACACTATACCCTGTCTGCGCTTCGCGCTTCGCGGTCTTGCATTGCGCAGTCGGGTAAAAAGTCCACGGGGTTTAGATCTGGGGATCTCGCTGGCCATCTAATATGTGCAACCGGCGTAATAATCGTATTTGGAACGGACAGAATCCCTTACGAATCCGCGAGACTAATGATCAAGTGCGTTTTTCTCTTAACCGTTGGTGTAGGATTGCATCATCCCTCGCATGAATTTGTCGTTCTATGTCTTGCTCCGAATAAGGACGAAGTAATTTTTCTTTGCTAAAAGTTAACTTTTACTAGGATATACCAGCAAATTTATTTATGCAGGTAGGTAACTAGATATAGTTATTGATATAGCTTGGTGTCTGATAAGACATTCGCTTAATTTAAAATGATAATTAAAAATTAATTTAACGACACTGAGAAAAGCCTCAATTATACAGGGCGTCCCACGGCTACCTCACACGGAGGAAAAGTATATTAAATATTGAAGATAGGATATTTTACTGAAAGGAGACAACGTTTTATTTTTAATAGTAACTATAACTGCATTCACAGATTTTTTTAAAATCGCCTGCTATAACTGGGAATCAAACACAACATATTTTATATCGAAAGGTTAATCATAAGGATTATTTTTTGCTAAATAACATAGCATTTTAAATGAAAGGAATGTCTAATTACGTGATAAAAATAATAAAGTGATACACAAACTGTAGTACGTATGTATTTCTTTTTGAACTCACAGTTACAATGCGATTGGCTCAAATTTGTAAAAATAATAATTTAAAAATGGAACACATAAATTTTCAAGCTTCTGTTCTTTTGTTTTTTGTAAGTTTCATTTTTGTTTTTTTGAAATTTTTTGTTATTTACTTACCGTGGGGTATCAAAATAAAATGCTATGTTATTGAGCAAAAAATAATCCTTTGATTAACCCTTTCTATGGTTATCATAGAATATGTTGTATTTTTTTTCGAAATTTCACGATTTTGATTCCCAGTTGTAGCAGGCGATTTAAAAATAAATCTGTGAATGCAGTTCTAGTTATTATTAAAAATAAAATGATGTCTTCTTTCAGTAAAATATCCTAACTTCAATATTTAATATACTTTCCCTCCGTGTGAGGTAGCCGTGGGGCGCCCTGTGTAATAAAGAATAGGCTGATGATGATGATGATTTTTATCGAGAATCGCATCTCAACCTCTTAGAGTCCGATTACTGGTGTTTAATGTGTAAGTAATAAAAAATAACGACTTGTGAAATCTTGACAAATGAATAACTTTTTTTTCTTAGTCTTTCAGGCATATTATCAAAAAGTATTTACATTGTATTTTTTCTTTATTTAAATAATCAAAACATTACAGAGATATATTATTTTAAAATGTCGCGTGATGTCACGTCTTAGTACAAAAAAGTACTACGTAAATGCATGAGAAATGATTCACGGTTATCGATAACTTACTAATTGGTAACAAAACACATATAAGAGCAGGACAGCGCTCTACGTACATACAGCGTTGTTTCAGTTTTCTTTATTAAAACTAGGTACCTATCAATTAGGCGATAACATTTGAATACAAACGAAAACATACGTATTGCAATTTCTTGTTTAGTTTGTTAAGGTGATTTTTTCCTACATGAGTAAGAAACAAGAGTCTGCCTTGAAACTAAAAAAAAATAATCTAAATTCAGTATGGACAACAAATTTGCAAAATTTTACCACTAGGGGCGCTGTAATCGCTTGACCCAAAACTTATTAACTCAAAACCTATTAGCTTAAACTAGCAAACCAGTGAACCAAATGTTCACCAAAACCTGATTAAAAAAAAAATGTATTTAATTAATTGAGAACTTCGGAGACTTTGTGTGGTTTCGTTTGAAATTCGTGATTTCTCGAAAACCGGAAATGCTACGTTACTCAAATCCGGTTTGTAGTCTTATCAGACTATTCTTAACTTATAACTTAAACATTCTTGTTACGAACCTGAATACAACCTCAACCACAACCTCCTTTTTTGACTTTATGGTAGATTTTTTGATACATACGTTGTCATAGTGATATTTG
The DNA here is from genome assembly GCA_902850365.2 of Chilo suppressalis. Classification (NCBI taxonomy): domain Eukaryota; kingdom Metazoa; phylum Arthropoda; class Insecta; order Lepidoptera; family Crambidae; genus Chilo; species Chilo suppressalis. Next base: position 4,096,204 of record OU963912.1, on the reverse strand, counting down.
ATTTATTATAATTTTAAAACCTATGTTAAACAAAATACAAGAAAATTCTGAAAATTATACGTCTTAAGAGGAACGTGGCCTCGGGGAGTGGTCGAAGCCACGTATCCGGGTCGCGACAGATTAGTCAGGGTGGTAGATATTCGCACTGCAGGTGGGATCTTGAAGCGACAAAATGTTGTCCCACTTTGAAAAAAAAGGGGAGCATGTTACGAACCTGAATACAACCTCAACCACAACCTCCTTTTTTGACTTTATGGTAGATTTTTGATACATTCGTTGTCATAGTGATATTTGATTTATTATAATTTTAAAACCTATGTTAAACAAAATACAAGAAAATACTGAAAATTATACGTCTTTTATTCAGTATATTCAACAATTCTCTTTATCTATCTCTTACGGTTTGGCCGCTGAAACAGCACCACAGACAGACGGACGGACGGACGGACTTGTCTAATAGATAAGAGATTAATTTTTAAGCTTTTTGTTAAACAAATTACAAATGACGCGTTGTGCAGTTCCGTTTAGTGGTTGTTTGTCAGAACGAAAGGCACAAGTTTCCAAAAGGCCGGAAAGTAAGAAGATTGTTGAAACTAGCATTAAAAAAGCGTTTGTGCTTATGACCTGACTGAAGTGAAACTTCTTTAGCTCCAATAATCTGAAAATCATAAAGTTAACCTGAATATTGGGTTAACGGAAGAATGGACCTGGGTCTGTTATCATCCACCAATACGCACTGAATTCGCTATCACCCACCAATCCGCGCTGAGTCCGTTATCACCCACCAATCCGCGCTGGGTCCGTTATCATCCACCAACCCGCACTGGGTTTGTTATCATCCATCAATTCGCGCTGGGTCCGTTATCACCAATCCGCACTGGGTCCATTGTCACCCACCAATCCACGCTGGGTCCGTTATCACCCTCCAATCTGAACTGGGTTCATTAGCACCCACCAATTAGCGATGGGTTCTTTATCATCCACCAATCCGCACTGGGACCGTTATCACTCACCAATCCGCGCTGGGTCCGTTATCACACACCAATCCGCGCTGGGTCCGTTATCACCCTCCAATCCTCACTGGATCAATTATCACCCTCAAATCTGCGCTGGGTCCGTTATCACCCACCAATCCGCGTTTGGTCCTTTATCACCTACCAATCCGCGTTGGAACCGTTGTCACCCTCCAATCCGCACTGGATCCATTATCACTCTCCAATCCGCGCTGGGTCCGTTATTACCTACCAATCCACGCTGGGTCCGTTATCATCTACCAATCCGCACTGGGTCCGTTATCAGCCACAAATCCGCACTAGGTCTGTGATCACCCACCAATCCGCGCTGGGTCCATTAGCACCCAACAATCCGCTCTGGGTCCGTTATCATCCACCAATCAGCACAGGGTCCGTTATCACTCACCAATCCGCTTTGGGTCTGTTATCACCCACCAAGCATTATTCATGTATTTTTTGTGACGCGTATTGTTCATTGTTTACCGACGAGTCACCGGTGCGCGCATAACGCAAAAATCGTCACACACTCGCCAGTTTACCCCCCAAGTCAAGCGTGCTTAAATGAAATGAAATGAAAAACATTTATTCGGAACAGACATGGATACATACCAATGGTTAAATTTATAAACACACCCATATACAAATATATAAATAAATATAAAATATATATATATATATATATATATATATATATATATACCGGACCGAAAAGGATCCAGATAAATAAAAAAGTTTCACTTCAAAAAGGAAAAAATTCAAGGCTAATAACAAATCGCGGTTATGTCACAATCATTTTAATAAAGATTTCGATTATGGGTGATAGTTCTAGTAAACAAAATGTTAATCTTAAACTTACCCATTTAAGCCAGACGTAACCTTACTCTATGAGATGACTGACTGATGCAAAAATAAGATTTTCAACACTTATTTAATATTTTTAACAACAAAAAACGCGTTTAAAATTAGACAGCTGCAATATTCGGCTGTCGTTTGGGTCAAGCGTTTGCAGCGCCATCTATGTTGAGATTTGCGTATACTTCTCCATTAAAACCAAGAAATTTTTATTTATTCTCTAAATAATAATCAAAATTTATAAAAAGGTTTGATTATTATTATTTTTTCATGCTGTCATTATCTTTGCGATTAGGATAGAGTATGACAACTTCACTGAAGTATTAAATTAAATTGCCGTTTCTGCCACTGTAAGAGTTTGCCAATTCTTTTGAATTCAAGATAGGTACTTAATGGGTGCAATTAGATTTCGTGTGTTTCAAACGGTTTTTATTTAAAAGAATAAAATAAAATCTCCAATTCAGTCTTCATCGGTTTAAAGTTGAAGTTACGTTATAAAATTAGAAAAAAATATGTTGATACAAGTTGTAATTTGCATTTTGTGTGTAGTACAGGTTATACCAGGCCAAGTAAACATATTGCCATACACCATGGTGGCCCATACTACGAACGGAGCACCGTGTATTGGTGGATGTTCGCCAGTTACTCATCAATGTGTCGACAGTTGGCCACCTCTAACCTCACCATGCATTATTTACAATATACCAGCACCCAGATTCCGAACAAATTCTAAATCACAATATTGTCTATCAAATTGTGGAAAGTACGGATGGAATATTGCTTGGTGCTACGTAGATTCTCTCGGCTCATGGTCTTATTGCGATGAAACGGGAGAAACAATCAATTTGCCACCACCTACAACCACGACAGCCAAACCCACAACTACAACAACGAAACCCACCCCTACGACAACCATACCCATCGCAACTGTGAAAGAACCCGCTACAAAAGTACCTGTACTACCTCGCAGTTACACCACCAGTGCACAATCACAAAAAGGGAGCTGTGATTCATTTTTCAGAAAATTATCAGAGGACTATACAGAATGGAATCAACACACGACAGCTTATGATGGGTTCATAGAAGAAAAGGCAGACGCGATTGTAAGATATGCTGAAACTAGTTCAGATATTCAAGTTAAGCGTATTGATGAACAAGATATAGCAGTGAAAAGCTACACGTTGGTAGATTTACCAGTTTTGCCTAACGGAAGAAATGTATCGATTCCAGTGGTATTGCGAGCTCGCATCACAAATAACACACTCAAAAATTTTGATACCGCAGAAAGATTTGGCGGTGTTTCCGAAAATGTTGGCGAATTATATGAGGCGTTCTACAACCGTTTAAAAGTGCAAGAAACCGGTGCAATCAGATGATAAGAGGTGCTAAACGTCGTTATATTCATCAAAATGTTATTGATTCCTCTCCTGCCGAAATGTGGAAATTCCTTAATTCACTTGGTATTGGAAAAACACGAAGTCATTTCACATCTCCTTTTTCTTTAAATGATATCAACCGCCATTTCTCATGTGTTAACAAACTTGCCGACACTGTAAAATTTCTAACCATTTCTAAACTTACTTCCACGGCTACTCCTTCAAAAAACATTTTCACATTTAGCCCACTGACTGAAGATGAAATTCGAAAAGTAGCGCTGTCTATCAAGTCTAAGGCTATAGGATTTGATAACATTAATAGAAATATGTTTATCTTATTATTGGATCCTCTACTGCCTATATTGACTTTCATCTTAAATAAATCCCTATCTACTGGTTCATTTCCCAATGTTTGGCGTAAAGCTTTCTCCATTTTTCTTCCCAAAATTTCTAATCCCTGTTCTCTCGATCACTTTAGATCTATCTCTATTTTACCTTACCTTTCTAAGGTTCTCGAAGCTGCGGTTCATAAACAACTTTCCTCCTTTGTATATCGCAACCAACTTCTCACACCCTTCCAGTCAGGTTTCCGCCCCGGGCACAGTACTACTTCAGCGCTTATGAAGATTGTTGAGGACATACGCGATGGCATGGAGGAATCGCGACTGACTGTATTAGTTCTACTCGATTTTTCAAACGCTTTCAATGCAGTTGATCATGATATCCTTCTTGCTCTTCTTGCTCAGCTTGGGTGCTCCTCCAATGCGCTGAAGTGGTTCGATTCCTACCTTCGCGGGCGACAACAAGCCGTAAAAATCGACCAATCAATCTCTGACTGGTTCGACTTATCCCTCGGAGTACCTCAGGGAGGCGTGATCTCACCTCTCTTCTTTTCCTTATTTATTAACTCCCTTACCTCCATTCTTACAGCCTCTTATCATCTGTATGCAGACGACCTGCAATTGTATGCACAGGAAACCCTACCTAACCTGGGGAGAGCAGTCTGTCTGATCAATCAAAACCTAGCTAGGGTACTTGAGTGGTCTAATAGCTTCGGGATTAGCGTAAACCCAGTCAAATGTCAGGCTATCATTATTGGCGGTTCACGACAGACTTCCCAGCTGCATTTAAACACAGTACCAGCAGTTACATTCAATGGTTTAGTGATACCTTATTCTGCGAGGGTAAAAGATCTTGGGCTAGTACTTGATAACACTCTGAGCTGGGATGGCCAAATTGAAAATATAGGCCGCAAGGTGAATGGTACACTAGGTTCACTTTACCGCCTGAAGAATTTTCTCCCACCGTGTACTAAGATCGCACTCATTCAATCCCTTGTTCATCCCCTACTTGATTATGCCGATGTTTGTTTTACTGACATAAATCAAATATTTATAACTAAATTGGATCGACTCCTCAACAACACTATTCGCTTCGTTTTCGGTTTGCGAAAATACGACCACATTTCTGAATTCCGCAGTAAACTTAAGTGGATGCCTATTCGGGAGCGTAGACACTTAAGGATAATTTGCACTCTTTACAACATACTTTATGATCCACTTACTCCTGGATATCTAAAATCTCGTTTTCAGTTCCTGGGGTCTTCTCATCAATTAAATCTTCGTTCTAATAATAATGTGATTCTTAGTGTACCTATTCACCATACCGGCTTTGTCTCCAGTTCATTTACTCTTACTGCCATTCGGCTCTGGAATGCACTTCCTTTACACGTGCGAAACGCTCCAAACAAGACTGCGTTTAAGACTTTGGCGCGGGAACATTTCTTTAATCTCTTGGAAAGCGTTTAAGTTCAATCAGATTACTATAATCGGACACTGTTTAAATATGTATATGTTTTATGTATGAATTTTTGTTTATGTGTAATATATTATTAGATATATAGGATATGTATTTAAGTATGTGTATATATAATTATGTTTATGTTTTAATTTTGTTTTTCGCTTTGCCGTTATATTCGCTCTGCACTTTCTTTCCGGTTGACTGGTAGAGAATGCCATATTGGCATTAAGTCCGCCATTTGCATATAAGGCAATAAAGATTAAATAAATAAAAAATAAATAAAATAAACCGTCGTTTGATCGGTACTGATATCGGTGGAACCAATGATTCTTACAACTATGTTCCACAATCTGGTGCCCTCAGAAACGCGTTGAACAATATAGAACAAGTGGTAAGGCGCTGGTGCACTGATGGCAAAGAAACCGTAGATATGGTTATAGTATTATTTTACCCTGAAATACCAACCAGAATACCTCACGCAATCGGTCTAGATCTAACATTTAATAACAGAGATGATAGTGTGTTTGTACGTTGCAGAGACTCATTATACTTTAACTTGCTTTAGGTTAAGGAATTTAAATTTATTATTAGTGTCATTGCCGAAGTTCTTGTTGATACAATGTCTGACTGTAGAATGATAACGCAGTAGAATAATATAGCAAAGTAATTTACAACAATGAGAAGTTAAATGAAAAACTTTTGTTATTTTCAAAAAACAGAAGGCTAATTCAACTTCCCATCATCATCCTAGTTCCCACTTGGATTCCGCGGATTGCATGTTCTTCTGTGATAAGCATAATTTCTAACATTATTTATTTTCGAGGTTGAAGATTAAATAATTGTTGGGTGTTGTCTGACTTATTAAAAACATCAAGACCTACAAAAAGTAGTTTAAATAAATTTTTGTCCTCGGTAAAAGGAATCAAATTTGAATTTTGATTATAATAAATTAATATAATGATTAAGATTGCTTAATATATGAATATATACTGGAACGTAAACTGATGAATAATGTAACTAGTTTAAATATATACATGTATAAAATTTAAATGCTAATTTCCATAACCTCACCCTACCCCCGGCGCCGTCATCACGGATGGTGCCCAATAGGCTTATTAGCAATATATAGGTTGATTAGCAAGGCTGATCCGTTGACCAAGATAGCTGCCAGCTTTTTGATCACCAGTAACTTCGGTGAGTCTTTTTGATATTTCCGCTTCTAAAGAAACGAGCGCTCGGACCCCATGGGCCCATGGTCTCAACACCAAACGGCACAAATATATAGTTCTCATTGAGAACTGAATATATGCGCCGTTTGGGGCACTCAGCAGAGGCCGCCGCCGCACCCGTAGAAAGGGAGGTGCTCCCTGTGTGGCACGGAGCAAATGTATCCGCGCAAGTTGCGTCCCACACAAGAGGGCGACCTTGCTTCCAAGGAATGAACGTCAAGACGAATAATAACACTTACCAAACAAAAAGGCATACGAAATAAACATGAACACTTAAAAAATAATCACATCACATAACAAACTATTTCATAATGTCATTTTTATATTGATTCGGCACGTCACCCTCGGAGGTCACCAGTCACCACACGAATAGGCTGCCGGAACAACTTCGAGCCTCCTATTGGCTGAGTAATGGTGGGCACCTAGTAACAGAAGAGGCTCTATGAGGCGTCCTTGGAAACAGCCAACATCAACACACCATCAACAATGACAGAAAATTTTCAGTCTTATTTTATGTTTATAAAAGCCAGACCCATAACATCATATATCTTGCCCGCATGCAAGGACACGCAGAAAAGTCTGGACTACAAATGTACGGGGTACTTTTGTAAATAACTTTAAATTATGATGAGACGAGGCCTATACTAATCAGTATTTTTTTACATAATTGTAATATAAAGACACGGTAAACGCACTTAAGACATAAACCCCCTTATTAATAAACGAAGAATAAGCTTGAATTAGTTACAGTACTCTTGATATTACACTTAAAAGAAAAATTAAAGGTTTGAAAATCATACGAGAGTAGCAGAAAGTCGAGAAAGCATGTGAAAGTAACCCACCGGCAACAAAGTGTCCGCGGTTCACCCAGATGAACCAAGCAGCTGGACCACGAAATAAGACTGGAATTAGTTAAAGTGGTATACTATGGTCTGTTGTTATGGATTTAACCATGTTCTCCTTCATTATTTTCAAGAAATGATTCATTTTCTTTTTATTTTCCCTTAAATTTCTTATTTAATTGGACATTCCATCCCTCGCATGAATTTGTCGTTCTACGTCTTCCTCCGAATAAGGACGAGGTAATTTTTATTTGCTAAAAGTTTTCTTTTACCAAGATATACCAGCAAATATATTTATGCAGATAACAAGAAAATTATTGATATAGTTTGATGTCTGATAAGACATCAGGTTAATTTAAAATGATAATTATTTATGTTGAAAATTATATGAACGACTCTGAGAAAAGTCTTAATTATGTACGAAACTTCGGTGTCCAAAAACTAGATTATATAATAAAAAAAAATATATACGAAGTCTATACTTCTTTGAAATGGCTTTGAATACTCCCTGAAAATGTTTCGTTAAGAAAATTTAAATTTTCAAAGGAATTACTTATGAAAGTTATGATTAATCTCCTTAGGTTGAGAATTAGTAAGTCGTTAGAAAAAATAAGCAGATTTTCTTTCATAAGGCCATACGTTCACTTTAACATTAGTTACTGTTCTCTATTACAATTTTGACTTTTTAGGTATATGTGACAACATGGTAACAAATATAGACTTAGTATTTAAAAACTCCCAGTACTAAGAAAAGAAAGAAAAAAATCATTGACTGTGTTTTTTTTTGTAACTACTACGTTTTGTAATTGGAGAAAAATTAGTTGTGATATTGACGGTAACAGTATCAATTTTATAATTTATGTAATACTTGTTATCGATAGGACCTCGATGATGCAACTGTGTAGCGCGTTCGACTGCGATCGTTGAAATTAAGCAACTTTCGCAATGGTCGGTCATTGGATGGGTGACCAAAAATTTACAATTTAAGCTCTTTCGCAATTCAGAAGGTTCGTTTGGTGAATGCTGTTGGCTGCAGATGCAGCCGGTACTAACGGCATAACGTGCTTTCTGAAGTACGGAGGAGGAGGAGGAGTTTCGAGATAATGAAAATTATTTGTTAGGTTTCTGCAGGATTTTCGACAAACGAATTACAATGGTGTACAAAATTAGATTTTCCTAAGAGGCACTACTCCCCACCACCAACTTAAGCGAGGAACTAGAAACGTTTTGGCGCGCAGCAGAAAGCGAGTGTGTAGTTCCGATAGTTTCATCGCTGGGCTATAAGAAAGTGTGACGCGGTGAAGTCCCTCAACGGGAATCTCGTCGCACTTAACAGCGTATAGAGGGTATTTGCAGATTTTGAAGTGAAACTTCTTTATCGGCGTTGGAAAAAAATTTACCGTCACATTTTTCGGTTACGCGTCACATTTTTCCGTTACGCGCCATCTTTTTTTATATTAATAGTTGATAGCTGAATGATCACACTGTCGCCGGCGAGAACTCTCTCTACTTGTTTGTAGCTGAGTGACAATATAGACCGGGAGATGATGACACAAAATACTTGGTCATTTGTACCAGTATGGCGGTTCTTCAGGGGTCTAATTACGTAAAGGCAAAAAGGAAAATGATGGTCATAGCGCTCGCACCGGCGGCCCAATCGCGTGGGCGTTAATCGAACGCGTCGGATAAATAACGAGTGTCGAACGATTTGTTCCACAAAAATGCTTATATTTTCAGATAGTCGAAAAAAAGAAGTAGGCGGTAGCGTAATGCCATACTTCTCGGGTGTGACTTACAGCCCGCCATACCAACGCGAATACATTAATTTAAATAAAACAATTCAACCATTTGTACCAGGCTAATTTTTGCACAGCTAATCATCGTGGAGTAGCCATTCACGTAAATCACCTTGCCATACTTTTCCGACAGTTGCCAATGGCCGCCATACCGCTGCAAAGGAGTAATTTTTTTTTTTTCGCCAAACGATTTGTACCAGTATTGCATTTGAATTTTTGGAAAGTATTTGGCAAAATGTGACCGTTATTATTTTTCCCATACTTCTAGTAGGGGCCATACTTGAAATACTTATTTATTTGACACGTTTTAAAAATACGACTGCAAAATACGTAAAATCATTTTTTACATCATGACATCATTGTATTCTCGTCATTTGGATGCAATTGTACGTAAAAAAAATTATTACAGATTGTAAACATGGGGCGGATGACTGTCGGACTTGAGCTAAAAGGTGAAAAAGAAGAAAAAATTTGACGAATTGTACCAGTATGGCATTTGGATTTTTGGAAATTATACGATACAATGTGACCATTATTATATTTGCCATACTTGTAGTAGAGGGAAAAAGTGGCGCCATACTGGTACAAATCGTTCGACACTCGTTATTTATCCGACGCGTTCGATTAACGCCCACGCGATTGGGCCGCCGGTGCGAGCGCTATGACCATCATTTTCCTTTTTGCCTTTACGTAATTAGACCCCTGAAGAACCGCCATACTGGTACAAATGACCAAGTATTTTGTGTCATCATCTCCCGGTCTAATAGTTATTAAAGATAAGACTCGCTCAGCCAAACTCGCATAGCGATACTCGCTCAGCTATACTCGCTCAGCGATACTCGCTCAGCGATACTCGCTCAGCGGTACTCGCTCAGCGATACTCGCTCAGCGATACTCGCTCAGCTATACTCGCTCGGTTAAGCTGGCTTGGCTGTCAAAAGCCGTGCGCGTGCATTTTAACTCAGGACTGCCAATTCGTTTCTAGTTTCTACTCGCTTATCGTTCATCGTCAGAGGTGGAACATGTGCCTTAGATTACTGAGCCGTGTAATCATAACAGTTTCATAGGCAGTAATTTGTATTCATGTCTATGATAATAAAATCCTTTTGTTTAAACTTTATCTAATTTAACTTTATTTTACCAATTTCTGGAAAGTTGCATGTAGATAATTTTTCGAAAAATAAGGCCATAAAGAAGTTTCACTTCTTACGTGTGTACACTAGTACACGCACACATTTTTTTTAGGGGATAGTATGCCGTTAGCGCTTACGTCTGTAAATAAAGGTTAAGCCTGCGTTATTCAAAAAAGAATATAAGCGAATGTGCGACAGTCAGTCAGTCGCGGACACACTCCTGAGCAAAAAGAACGCGCATTCATTGAGCAAATATCACGGAGCGAATATTATCTTTGATAGCTCTTGTTGCTCAGCGACGTATTAGTGGAGTTCTCGCTGGCATTTTTAACAGTCAGCGATCAACTATAATATAAGCATCTGTTTCGTTTACACGGAATGTATATCTGTTGTAACTACGATATTTGAGAGAGCAAATAGCCAGTTAGTCGCTTTCCCGTCAGTGGTATGTTTAATTTTGATTGTTATTTGAGTTTTTAGATCATAACACTCAAATGCCATATGACATTCGATGATCAGATACACAACATGGAGTAAATAATCCAAGCTTATTCTTCATTTAATAATAATGGGGATAAAGTTTAGAGAAAATTATAAACAGGTTTTTATGCTTGATTCGGAGCTCTCGTCTGGAAAATAACCAACAATCACCCAACCAATTCAACTTAGAAATAGATATCTTTATTGTCATGCTGAGTACAATGGTATTACAAGTAATGTCTTAGTTCTAAACAGCTGCCCGTTTCGGACGTATAATCTTCTTACAAAACACTAAAGTAAAAACACATAGTTCACAAGCAAGTTTCTCATTCCTTCTCTCGAATAGTGTCTTAAACAGCTTTCAAAAATATACCACGCGTGAACCCTCGCCGTCCATTCATGGTGTACTCCACAGATTACGCAAAGAGTTTAGAAGGGTGATAATAGATCGTTCGTACTGGAACCGATGTCGCCGGCTCGCCACCTCTACACTTGCACTTAATAGATGATAGCCAATCAAACGAAGCGACATCAAACAATTGAACCAATCAACGCTCACACCCAAGAGCAAGGACGCAATCTGAACCAAGTTTTGGTCAAGTTAAGAGCATTAGCTCACACATAACTGTAGCGCGCTTGCTCTTCGTAATTCTCTGTCCTGTGCTATACTCACGCAAATAAAGTGATTGAATTACCCATATTCTTTAAACTCAATACTGTATTGACACACAATATCATTAACGTCTTTAAGTGCGATAAATAAAGTTGTAAAAGTTCTGCATTATTTAATTTTAAATGTTCTTTAATTTTGCTTAGGCTTCAATGCTTTTTGATTCTACGAACCGCAAACAACTTAACGACAGATTCTAATGTATGAGAAACAAACCTCGAAAACAAGCACAAAGTCGGATTACAAAAGGACACCTTTTATAAGGATTAAGAATTAAAAGTTTTATGTCCGTTTGCCCCAACCTACACTCATGTGTCTTATCAAAAAAATACTAAAGCTTAAGCGACACCTAAAGCAAATTTCGGTTCGCACCAACATAAAACTCGTAAGAAGTTCTTGGAATAATAAGGAATAAACAGAATATTAATCTTTCAGTAAGCAAAGGTTTGGAACCTCAAACTTTGCTTGACAGGCTTGATGGCGCAGGTAGTTAGCGCATTCGGCCTGCGAACGTGAAAGCAACTTTCGTAATGGTCGGTCAGTGGATAGGTAACCAAAAATCTTCTATCTCGAGTTCCTCTTTACTTCGGAAGGCACGTCAAGCCGTTGGTCCCGGCTGCATCTGCAGTCGTTAGCACCCGCCAATACGCACTGGGCCCACGTGGTAGGTCATAGCCCAATCTCCCTCAAATCATAGGGAAGGCCTGTGCCTCAGCAGTGGGGACATTAATAGGCTGATGATGATGATGATTTTTATCGAGAATCTTATCTCAACCTCCTAGAGTCCGACTACTAGTGTAATATATAATATAATCTTGACAAATAATTAACTTTTTTTTTCTTCGTCTTTCAGGTATATTATGAAAAAGTATTGACAATGTATTTTTCTTTATTTAAATAATCAAAACATCACTTAGATATATTATTTTAAAATGTCGCGTGACGTCACGTCTTAGTACAAAAAAGTACTACGTAAATGCATGAAAAATGATTCACAGTTATCGATAACTTACTAATTGGTAACAAAACACATATAAGAGCAGGACAGCGCTCTACGTACATACAGCGTCGTTTCAGTTTTGTTTATTAAAACTAGGTACCTATAAATTAGTAGATAACATTTGAATACTAACGAAAACATACGTATTTAAATTTCTTGTTTAATTTGTAAACGTGATTTTTTTCCTGCGTGAATAACAAACAAGAAACTGCCGCGAAACTAAAAAAATAATCTAAATTCAGTATACTTGATATATTAAAATTACAAACAACATTTTTTTATTTATTCTCTTACCGCCGCATGCAAAGACGTCAAATCTGGCATTATCTTTGCGATTAGAATAGAGTACGACAACTTTATTGAAGCATTAAATTAAATTGTCGTTTCGGTCACTGTAATAATTTGTTAATTCTTTTGAATTCAAGACAGGTACTTAATGGGTGCAATTAGATTTCGTGTATTTCAAACAGTTTTTATATATAAGAAGTAAATAAAATCTCCAATTCAGTCTTCATCGGTTTAAAGTTGAAGTAACGTTATTAAATTAGAACAAAATATGTTGATCCAAGTTGTAGTTTGCATCTTGTGTGTAGTGCAAGTTATATCAGGCCAAGTAGAAATATTGCCATACACCATGGTGGCCTATACTACGAACGGAGCACCGTGTATTGGTGGATGTTCGCCAGTTACTCATCAATGTGTCGACAGTTGGCCACCTAAAACCTCACCATGCGTTATTTACAATATGCCAGCGCCCAGATTCCGAACAACGTCTACATCACAATATTGTCTATCAAATTGTGGAAGGTTCGCATGGGGTACTGCTTGGTGCTACGTGGATTCTATGGGTACATGGAATAGTTGCGATGAAGGGGAAGCATCAATCAATTTGCTACCACCTACAACCACGACAGCCAAACCCACAACTACAACAACGAAACCCACCTCTACGACAACCATACCCATAGCAACTGTGAAAGAACCCGCTACAAAAGTACCTATACTACCTCGCAGTTACACCACCAGTGCACAATCACAAAAAGGGAGCTGTGATTCATTTTTTAGAAAATTATCAGAGGACTATACAGAATGGAATCAACACACGACAGCTTATGATGGGTTCATAGAAGAAAAGGCAGACGCGATTGAAAGATATGCTGAAACTAGTTCAGATATTCAAGTTAAGCGTATTGATGAACAAGATATAGCAGTGAAAAGTTACACGTTGGTAAATCTAGTTTTGCCTAACGGAAGAAATGTATCGATTCCAGTGGTATTGCGAGCTCGCATCACAAATAACACACTCAAAAATTTTGATACCGCAGAAAGATTTGGCGATGTTTCCGAAAATGTTGGCGAATTATATGAAGCGTTCTACAACCGTCGTTTGATCGGTACTGATATCGGTGGAACCAATGATTCTTACAACTATGTTCCACAATCTGGTGCCCTCAGAAACGTGTTGACCAATATAGAGCAAGTGGTAAGGTGCTGGTGCATTGATGGCAAAGAATCCGTAGATATGGTTATAGTAGTATTTTACCCTGAAATACCGACTAGAATGCCTCACGCAATCGGTCTAGATCTAACCTTTAATAACAGAGATGATAGTGTGTTTGTACGGTGCAGAGACTCATTATACTTTAACTTGCTTTAGGTCTAGGATCCAAACCTACATCGACCTTCACCGAGCTGATAATAAAATAATAATGAATTTAGTATATTAGAAAATATATTAAAAATGAGTGACCTAAAAATACCCTAGTATGACTATTTTTAATTATTTAATAAAAAATATTTTAAATTAAATTTTGCAGCAATCAACATAATAAGAAAATGTTGTCCTTAAAACAGTATAAAACCTATAAAATGTGCAGCCCTTGATCACATACCTGGGTGAACTACTGGGTTGCCAGGTATATACCTGTTTACATATGTAAACAGGTATGTCGATGCCAGTTACGTTGCCTGCCAGCAGTCAGGAAAACATTTTCTTATTATCTTGATGAAGCAACATAATTAAAAAAATTAAATAAAAAAGTAGTTAAAAATAGTCTGTCCAGGATTTATAGACAACCCATTTTTGTAATATACTAGTCATGATAAAATATGTTTCATTCTGTTATCAGCTCGGTAAAGGTCGATGTAGGTGCGGATCTTCTACTATTAAGGAATTGAAAATTTATTGTTTGTGACATTGCCGAATTTCTTGTTGATAAAATGTCTGACTGTAGAATGATAACGCAGTAAAATATATATTTTTTTAAATATGCAAAGTAATTTACGACAATTAAAACTTAAATAAAAAACTTTTGTTATTTTCAAAAAAACAGAAGGCTAATTCAACTTTCTATCATCATCCAGTTCCTACTTGGATCCCGCGGATTGCATTTTTTGTGTGATAAGCATCATTCCTAACATTATTAATTTTCGAGATTGAAGACCAAATAATTATTGGGTGTTGTCTGACTTCATAAAAACAGCCTTGCAAAAAGTAGTTTCAAATAAAATTTTGTCCTCAGTAAAAGGAATCAAATTTTAATTTTGATTATAGCAATTAATCAAATGTTAATTAATACACGTGGCGTACCAAATTGAAATTAATATGTAATCTCACTTAAGACATACACCTCCTTATTAATAAACGAAGAATAAGATTGAACTAGTTACTGTATGTTTTGTTTCTGTTAGCTAGTGGACCTGACGGCATCCCAGCAGTAGTACTGAAAAAATGTGCAGCGGAGTTGTTTCCCGTGCTCACGCGCATGTACCAATGCTCGTATTCTTTGAGGCGTGTGCCGGAGACTTGGAGGGATGCCAACGTGCAACCGATGCCCAAAAAAGGGGATCGCTCAAACCCAACAAACTACTGGCCAATAGCAGTCACCTCAGTATTATGTAAAGTCCTAGAAAATGTCCTTAATAACCATCTGACCCGTTACCTTGAGGATCACTCCCAGATTAATGATTGTCAATATGATTTTAGACCGAAACGATCGACGGGTGATCTTCTAGCGTACTTGACTCATATCTGGGGTGAGGCTATCGACAAGCGGGGCGAGTCGTTGGCTATCAGCCTTGACATTGCCAAGGCATTCGACAGGGTCTGACACAAAAGCCTTCTCTCCAAGCTTCCGGCATACGGTCTGCCGTTCCAGTTCTGTTCTTGGGTAGTTGACTTCCCGCATGAGAGTAGAATTCGTGTCGTAACGGATAGTAGCAGTTCGCGGTTCATGTCAGTGCATGCCGGCGTTGCTCAGGGCCCCGTCCTATCCCCCACTCTCTTTCTGCTGCATATCAATGACTTGATTCCGCTTGGGAATATTGATTGCTATGCAGACGATATAAGAGTGCATGCAGGGTATCTCGGACAAACAGCGGCTTGACAGGCGGTAAACAAGGAGAAACGGGAGAATCTTGTCAATGAACTTAATGAGGCTTTGGACCCCATTACCAGGGATCTTGTTGAGCTCAATAGTAAGAAAAGAGGACCTTTCCTTCAAAGTACCATGCGCGCTGGGCTACATTGTCACCGTCTAACTGTGACCACGATTCCAACGCGTATAAAGAAATTTGGTGACTCATTTTTTTGTCGGACTATCCGTAAATGGAATGCTCTGCCCGCTCACGTGCTCCCTCCCTTTTACAACCTGGGATCCTTTAAAATAAGCATGAAGAAGCAACATGCAAGCCGGCAGGGTGAGGATGGCTGGTGTGGCAGTTAGAACTGCTGTATCAGTTATCTTCGCGTCTGGACTTCATCGTCATTTAACATCAGTTGGGGTGGAATCATTTGTCGGACCTACCTATAAAAAAATTCAAATGAGTAATACTCATATGAGGCCTTAGGCCCTGCCAGAATCATCAGCGCTCCAGCAGCCATGGTTTTGCTGCAGTATCAAGCTGAGGCAGGGACCTAGTTAGCCAAAAAAATTTTTTTTTATTGTTTTTATTTAGGTTAACAATACTGTTAATATTAGTTAGTTATGGTCAATAAAATTTATTTATTTCTTTCTATGAACAAAACACGGCGTTTAAGTCTATCTTATTCCTCGTTTATTGATAACGAGGGAAGGATGCAAAGTTGAAGATAACTCATAGTGGCTGAAGGACGATAGATTAAAGACCGTCGTTTATTGAAATATAAACAAAGCTCTTATTAGTAGATACGTATGTTCGCATGTTGTTTAACTTTGTTAAATTGGTGACTGTCTTTTGACTTAAATTATATTATTTATGTGGAACAAAACTGAGATAAAATACTGACCTGACTGATAAACTGGTAATGAAAGAAACAATAAACACTTGGATGCAATCAACATTGAAAGATACATACGCGTTGAAATAACTCACAATTGACCCACGGCATAAACGACCCTAATAATAAAAATATTTGATTTTTATATTATTTTGAGAGTAATTGACTTTCTAATCGAATTAAAGCATACCTCTGGAGTAAGGTCATTTAAAGGAAAAAGTTTTAAGTTCTGAACAGTGTCATTTTAACTGCTGGGCTTGAGGACAACGCAAGTCAACATATTGCAGCCAACTGCCATTCATACTAACGGTAACATTCTACTTTCATGATGTGCAATCTAAATACATTTGTCCTTAAAATATTTTTAATACATTTTTTGTACTTATACGGGAATTTTTTTCTAATAGTGTGAAGTCTATATACGAGATTGTAATTGATTGCTAATAAATTATAATACGTATCACCAAGAGGAACTCGATGCCGCGGGTGGTTAGCGCGTTCAGCTGCGATCGTTGAAGTTAAGCAACTTTCGCAGTGGTCTGTCATTGGATGGGTGACCAAAGATCTTCTACCTCGAGTTCCTCCGTGCTTAGGAAGGCACGCTAAGCCGTTGGTCCCAGCTGCATCTGCAGTCGTTAGCACCCGCCAATCCGCACAGGGCCCGCGTGGTGGGTCATGGCCCAATCTCCCTATTCCATCCATAGGGAAGGCTTGTGCCGCAGCAGTGGGGACATTAATAGGCTGATGATGCGGTTACATAATAAGAGGACTTGATTAAAAAATAAACCAAATATATTATTATAACCAAAATTATATAAACATCTAGCAGTTAAATGCTTAAAATTAAAATATATCATTTTAGTAATATATAATTAATTAATATATAATAATTATCTACATCATTTATTATATATATAAATAAATAATATAAATTTTTAATAATATATGTATGTATATATATTTATAAATAACTATATATAAATATATATATGTATATATATTTAAGGATTTAACTGCTAGATGTTTAAATCTAAAGAAAATTTTGCTAGAAAAAAATTCACGTACCAGGCAGCAGACGGGACTCGAACTCTCACCCTCCACTATCCGGACGGACGCACTGACCATTATGCTATTGCGGCCCTAATTTTCTGTGTCTACTTTTCTCCAGTATTTCTTAGGCTTCATGTTTTCTATTTTATTATTTTTTCTATGTTGTTGTTCAACATGTTCACTTAATTTGAACATAATTGTAGATTTATAAATCTAAATAATCGTTCGAAGCCGCAATAAACGCATTTGAAATTGTTTAGTGACTATATTTTCCATCCACACCCGGCTCTTTCCATATTATCGCTTTGCTCGAGTTTAATGTTATTGTACGGTTAAGCAATCCAGCGACTATTGCATTCATAAGTTTTTTTTTCGTGTTAATCTACATTGTTATGGAACAAAATAAAAAACAAATTTAATGTTTTCGATGGGAGTCCATTGCCTTTGAATATACAATAGAAGTTATTATGATCATAAAATTTGTCAGTCAATTTAAATAAGAATCAATGTTCACATCAGAAAGTAGTTCTGTTTGTTTGTCAGCCATATTTTAAGTTTATGAAAAAAAAATCACTAAAATGATTTCGATGAATTTTGGTATGGTGATAATAGACTAATTTTTGTCTAAAAATAATTACATTCGTAAATGTAATGAAGATTTTACTCTTGGGTGTTTATCAGGATGTCTTGATGCCTAGACACGCAGTCATGTCTAGATTAAATGGCCCAATGGTGCAGCAATTTCATTATGAAGACGTCGGGAATGAGATGAATTCTAGTAAACGCCGACTGTATTTGTTACATGATATATGATTATAGATAAGGATATAAACAAAATATTTTGTATCCATTTTTTTTCAATCATGAAATCAGAGACTTTTATTTTTTCTGGCAGTGCAGCTACAGCACTGAGCCGAAAGGTCTACTCATCTGTCAAATCGTGTATGTCGCCATAGTCTATGGATCACATTCATACAAAGAACCTCACTTTTTCTGTAAAAGGTTTTTCAAGTTTGTGAGTTATCACACTGTATTCGATGGCATTTGTACAGAGAGCTGTCAGCTTTTTTCTTACAGCCCTCTGTGCAAAGCCTGCCTGGAGGCAGAAAGCGAGCGCCAACGTTCTGATGGAGTGCTGTAGAGTTGCAAGACAAATGACTTAGCACATGACAAATCCTGCGGCAACATTCATGAACTACTGGAGTTCCTGCGAGAGCTGCGAGTTGCAGGACTTTTGATATTTCCTCATCCTAAATTTCACAGAGTATCAACTTTCGGTGAACAATCAGCCGTAATATAAAGACTAGCACAGATACTTATGATACTGTACGTGATACAGTTTTTTTGGAGTGGGTTACCTAATTAAGTAAAACATAATCGGAATAAAATTAACCGTTATCATTTTTATAGTAGGCATTATTGGTGACGGTTTGTAATGTACAAAAATTGTCTTTCAACATGCCAAGCTCATTATAATTTTTATTAAATTCACAGTGATAGCATCGAATTCGGCGTCAATACTCAGAACTCGGAAAAAGAAAAGGAGACAGTACCTTATCGGGACAATAAAAACACAATTCCACAGCAGGCCCCGAGTTGAATGCAAATCACCAATCCTACGATACTGTGATGTTTCCATTGGAGAGCGAGAAAGTGTAGCTGTCTCTTTCCCCTTCATATTGAAATATATCTCCATCTCGCTTTTGCGCTGTAGCAATTTCATTAGCTCCAAAATATCACTTTCATAAGCTACCAAGCAACTGTAGTAGGTCGGAATTAAATATACAATTACAATTATTTTTTGTTTTAAAGGAATAAATAAGCAGACGAGCGTATTTTGACGACCTCCGTGGCCGAGTGGTTTGTACGCCGGGTTTCATAAAAATGCAAAAAAACTTTTTTGTTATATTGTATATTTTTTGTGTATTGGGCTTTTAGGCCCGGGAATGTAAGGTGGCTCGATTCAAGAGTCCGGGTGTGTATTTATTTATTTATTTTACGAAAATTAGGAAATTCTTTCTTTTTAATAAGTGTTACGCTTACTTTTTTCTCTCACTAAACCTTGGTTGGCTGGAAGAGATCTCTCTTAGACATAAGCCCTCCTTTGCTCACATATTTATGTTTTGTATCTTACATTTTTTTTGTGCAATAAAGAGTATAATAAAAAATACAGTTATGCCCATTAATATTTTACAACCAATCATGGCCAAACAATAAAGTGAAATTACGACGAGTTTAGTTACAGAAAAAATAAACTTTTTATGAAATACTTGCACATAACTGAATAAAATCACTGCTTTATCTGATCATGGTAGTAAATGTATACCTTTTTTTACTATCAAAATACTTTGTTATTTCAAAGAGCAGTGTGTTACGTATTCAAACTATGGAATTTACGAACACCGCGCATACCCGTGGGCTTTCTCCAAAAACACAAACAAGTTTTGGGCTAAAATTTGTCGTTTAAATGATTAAATTTTGATTTAAAAAAAAAGTACTAAAATTAAAACAGTGGAACGATGTATTTTGGACCATTTTTATTTTTTTATTACTTTGAAGTAGGCTCACAGCCATAGCTATAAGTCGGCATTCTATCGAGTTATGTGCAATCTATTTTGGACCTTTAACCCAGTCATTAAGGTTGAAAAGCTTATTTTTTTTTGTCTGAATAGCTGCTGTGTTTAAATCGGATAGAAGGATAAATCGGGAGTGATGGGACTTTCCTTTCATAGATATATGATCCAGACAGTAATAGGTAATCTGTGTTGATGCTAATGGACGAGATGGATGGCACTAATCTCTCTTATTTCTTATTTATTTTTCGGCTTGCGTATAAGAGTGATATTTACACTGGTTTCCAAGGCTTGTCGCCTACAAGGAGGCCTTGAGTTCGAATCCTGTCCCCGTATCATGTGCACCACAATTTACATTATATCGCGTCTGTGCTGTCAAACTCCATAGTAATTTGACAATAGGGTTGATGACGGGGTCCAGTGAACATGAAGAAAAATTATTTCTTTCTTTCTTTAAACGAAATTCTATATATATTATAGCTATTAACGGGATTGTTACCATGTACCTTGTTTTTTATGAGTCTCCGATATTTCGGCACTGTTGCAAGCGCCATAATCACGGAGTAACTGAAGTAATTGCGGGTAGATGTTATTGGCAGACATATCGGTCTACCCTCAGTTACTCCGTGATCATGGCGCTTGCAACAGTGCCGAAATATCGGAGACTCATAACCCTTCCCACGGCCAAGTGCATACGCCGCTCACCCCCGCATACGGCCACGAAAACAAGGTACATGGTGACAATTCCGTTAATAGCTATAATGTTAGTGACCATGAAAGTTTAAAACAAATTCTATTTAGTCCGTCAGTTAGATGTACGAAAAATAATGGACACGTATTTTTTCTTTGGACAATCAACCAAAAAATGACAAAGTTATAGCGCGTTAAAGTTTGGGAGTAGGGGCTCGTGACGTCACTTTTAAGTGAAAATTGTACCAAAACGTGGCGTCATGCGACTTTTCAAATCAATAAATCTCTGCAATGTTTATATTATACTTTTTGATAATCTAACTGATAAACGAAGAAAAAAATTTAGTCGACATCCCTATTGAGCGTGATAAAAACGCTTTATACGGTGCTCATGCTGGGGGGGTTAGGGAGGTTAAAATGTTTGTATGATGAATAGTAGAATATGTAACTGAGACAAGGTTGCTTATGTTTATTTTTACAGAAATATGTATCATTACGTTGTATTTCTATTCGTTCACAAATTATTTATATATATATATATTCGGTTCACGTAAATAAAGATACAGGAGCAACTTAATTAAAGATACATGTACAAGCTGATTTTTTTTTCAGTTGGCCCGTAGTAGGAAAGATTATAAGAAAAGCAGTCAGAGTGTACACCTAAATAGACATGCAAATACTATTAAATATGTAAACTGTGTAATATATGATTTATAAACAAGTACATATATATTAAATACATACAAACCTTCTGTCAAAATCGTTTTATAGTGAACAGTGCGCTCGAGATTTTAAATAAGTTTCACCCTTATTTCAAGTTATTTCAACTTAGTTGTTTATTTTTTCGGTGGATAATTGTATTGAGCATTCCTAGTAGTGTTATTCCACACAACTGCTTCGGATCAACAGAAAAAACTGGACTTGTTTGTAAGATACACAGAGTGGTAATATAAGAGTACCCACATTTTTCTATGATATTTACATACCAACGTCGAGTCTATCTGTCAATATCAATAGCTGTCAAAGTCAAAATATCTATGACAAATCACAGATGACACTTTAGTACCAACTTAACATAAAAATATTTGCGTTTCGTTCACAACTTTGCAGTCTGTTTCATTATACGCAGTTTGTGTTTGGATACATACCGGATTGTATTGGACAGGAACCTAGAAGAAAAATACAAAAAAGAAATATGAAGTGCAGCGCTTGCAACAAAACCTCAACCTCCAAGGATTATATGAAATGACGCTTATGTGTGGGAAATAATCACTACCAATGCCTTAATATAGAAAAAGAGACATTCCTTGCATTTAAAAGTGAATTTAAATCGAACTGGGTATGTCCCATCTGCAGTAACGTCACAAAGCGTTCTACCCGCATAAATGACAATACACCTATTCGAAAAAATGACGCAATGCTACATGTTAACGATACGCTGAATATTTCCTGTGATTTTTCTGACAACAGTGCAATGACGTTGCCACTGCCATCTCCTGCAAAGTTCCCACTACCCTCATCTGAAAAGTCTCCTAGTTCAATCACTGAAAATAATGATAATGTTACAATGGAAAAAATTCGAATGCTCCTTGATGAAAAACTTCATGAATCATTCTCAATCTTTATGGAAACTCTTCGCATGTCCTTAAGAAGTGATATTAAGGAGATAGTGCAGAGCGAAATGGACGCTGTTATCAAGACGGTCAAGGATGACTTCACTGTCACCACTAACTTCATATGTGCGGAGCAGTCTTCATTGCGCTCAGATATAACCAATAGCAACAAGTCTATAAAAAGTTTAGAGACTGAAAACGCTCAACTTAAATAAGAAATAAACAATCTCAACAACCGTCTGGCTACAATTGAAAAATTGTCACGCAGTTGTAATATTGAACTACAGGCTATTTCCGTGCACAAAAGCGAAAATGTTCTGACAGTACTCAATAAAATTCTTGAAACCATCGAGGTTCCTTTGGAGGATGGCCACGTTCACTCATGCCGTAGAGTTGCAAAACAAAACAAAACCTCGGACCGGCCCCGTAACATTGTGGTTACGTTCTCAACACCTCGTGTTAGAGACTTAGTGTTGTCGGCATCACACAGATATAATAAAGCCCACCCCGACCATGGGCTGATGTCTTCAGTCCTCGGAGTCACTGGCGATCCATGCAGAATCTACGTGACAGAGCATTTGTCACCAGAACAGAAAACTTTACACTCTGCAGCTAGAAGAGTAGCCAAGGAGTTAAAATATAAATATGTGTGGATTAAATTCGGTCAAGAGTACATGCGCAAGGATGATTCAAGCGGTGCTGTACTCATAAAATATTTGGATTCCATAAATAAGTTACGCTAAACAATAGACAGGATTATCTTATGATATACAAGGTTTTGGTATTATGTTCATTTTAGAAACTCAAAATGTATAGTATATTAGTATATAAGCTAAGTGACATTTATTTGAACATATTAGTCAATAACTTTGACATAATTTGTGTAACTGAAACCAATTTTGATAGCTCTGTCTTTGATGGCGAGGCAATTGACGATCGGTACAATGTTTATAGAAGGGACCGGGAAAGTTCAGGCTCAGCTAAGAGAAGTGGAGGTGGCATTCTTGTAGCCGTTAAAAACAATATAAACGTTGTTCGCAAAACTTCCTGGGAGAGCGTGTCGGAGGACATTTGGCTTACTTTTCTACCTTTAAAATCTGTTGAACCGTCCTTCCATATATGTTTATGCTACATGCCCCCGGACATGCCCTTGACGGATATTAAGGCTTTTCATCACAACTTCCAGCATGTCATGCTTTAGTTACCACTTGAGGATGTTTTTCTTATTTTGGGGGATTTTAATACCGCAAATATAACTTGGGAAGTACAAAATGATAATAAATTTGCATTACCGTCTAATCCGCAAGACCACAAAGCGGCTTTACTCCTTGAAACGATTAATATTTGTAACCTTACTCAGTTTAACTGCATTCCCAATACACACAATCGCTTCCTGGATCTAGTTCTTTCTAACTCGCCTATTTCTTCTATTAATGTTGCTGAAGCTACACTTTTATGCCTAGTAGACTCTCATCAAATTGCATACAATATAGGCATTAACGATATTAGTTTGCGTAAGTCGCTTAAGTCGAAGTACAATAAGCGCTACAACTTTAATAAGTGCAATTATTCTAAAGTTAGATCTCCACTCTCAGGGGTAGAATGGGATGAAATATTTCAATCAGATGATGTCGATAAATGTGTTGATTCCTTTTATGCCAAACTCAATGAAATCATCGCTAAAAACGCCGCTCTGATTAGTAAAAAAAATTGTAACTATCCCGTTTGGTTCAATGGGGCTCTCATCCGGTGTATTAAGGAGAAAAACAAGTACCATAGGCGTTTCAAAAAGTTTTCCAATCCCCGCGACTATGATACATTCTCCTTGCTTCGTTCTAGGTGCAAGTCTTTGATGGCTGATTGTTATAAAAGATTCTTGTCTACAATCGAAGATTCCCTGCAGTCTGATCCTAGGGCATTTTGGCGTTACGTGAATGATAGAAAAGGTAGAGTAGCGATTC
Source organism: Chilo suppressalis (assembly GCA_902850365.2). Taxonomy (NCBI): domain Eukaryota; kingdom Metazoa; phylum Arthropoda; class Insecta; order Lepidoptera; family Crambidae; genus Chilo; species Chilo suppressalis. Next base: position 4,071,868 of record OU963912.1, on the reverse strand, counting down.
CACAGACTGAGCTTCAATGACAAAACTTGTTCAGATGGCCAAGGCGTATGCGACCTTTTCGCAGATTACTTTGGCTCGGTTTATGAGCGACCTTCCTTGTCTCCACCGTGTGAACCTTTGAATTTGCCAGATTATCTCTATATATTAGATCCTTTTATAATAAGAACCCAAGATACATTAAATAAAATTAAACAGCCAGATGGAGGTAAAGGGGCAGGTCCTGATGGAATACCCCCCAAATTTATTAAAGAATGCTCCAAGGAATTATCGAACCCGTTGACGATATTATTCAATAAGTCTATAAAATCTGGCACATTTCCTACTGGATGGAAGACAGCACATATCATTCCTATTTTCAAATCTGGTGACAGAACAGCTTACGCAAACTATCACCCAAGCAGCATTCTTTCATGCATAGCAAAATTGTTTGAGTCTTTAGTTTACGATAAAATCTATAATCATTTAAGTAACCAAATTTGAACCAAACAACACGGTTTTGTAAGAAAAAGATCTACTCTTAGTAACTTATTAGAATTCAAAAATCATCTATGTCGCTCATTTGCCTCAAGGGGTCAAGTAGATGCTATATATATTTAGATTTTAGTAAAGCTTTTGACAAGGTTGATCATACCATATTATTTTCCAAACTTTCTTCCTACGGAATTCATGGAAATCTGCTGTGATGGTTAATATCATACTTAGAAAATAGAAGTCAGCTAGTCACTGTAAGGGGTTTTGCTTCCCGTTCCATACCTATCTTCTCGGGCGCCCCACAGGGTTCACATCTAGGGCCATTATTGTTCGTTGTCTTTATCAATGATTTGATAGACCGTATTTCATGTCCTGCGCTCTTATATGCGGACGACCTAAAAATCTTCGTAGATGTGGGAAGGGAAGATCGGTGGCGAGTGCTTCAAAATGACCTCCAAATAATATCAGACTGGTGTTCAGCTAATAACATGAAGTTAAATGTCGAAAAATGTTGTGTGAAATGAAAGATTTTACCATTCATATCACATAAATGGTAAATTGTTAAACAGAAGTGATACAGTGAAAGATCTAGGTGTTTTGTTCGATTCTCAGTTAACATTTCGCCCTCATTACGAATACATCACTAAAAAAAGTCACAAGATTTTGGGCTTCATAATTTCAAAACCAAAGATTTCAAAAATCCGAAAAGCATACTCTCGTTATTTTTTAGGCTTGTTAGAAGTGTTTTGGAATACTGCTGTCCGGTCTGGTCTCCTTACTATACCATACATGTCAGTAATATTGAAAGGATTCAAAAACGATGCTTACAATTCCTCACTCGCAAATTCAATTTTGGTAGACTCTCCACATTTGAAATGATACCTTTGTATGCCCGTCGTGAAAGGTATGACTTATTATTGCTTCATAGATTGTTGCATTCAGCTATAGATGCACCAAATTTACTTGAATTGCTTAACATTAATATCAGATATAAATGCCGTTTTCCTAATACCTTTTCAATTCAAGTATACAAGAATAATACATCCTTTTATAACCCAGTGGTAAGAATTTGTCAGACATATAATGAATATGCCCGTGGCAACAGGGGCATGGACATATTTAATGGAAGGTTTTCACAGTACAAACGAGTTGTGACCAATATTATTAAAGCCAGGTCCTCAGATAGCAATTAAAACTACATTATTAAGTAAAACTATATGTTTTAAGTTAAGATTAAGCTTTGCCTTCAATTATATAAATTACATATTATGTACTGTTCAATTTTAATCATGTTGTGTACACGTAAAAAGGAGTACTGTCTAGATTACTTCAACTATATTTTTTTGTTAAACATGTATTGACTGTATTCTGTTAGTGTACCTATAATAAATAAATAAATAAATACACATACGAATGTATTATTAATGACAATACATACATATAATATGGACGACGAGAGAAACAATGAAGAAAACAAGAGCAGAATTAAGGGCAAGAAGATAAATACTTTTCCTTCAGATGTTTTTTTAAACACTGAGACAGAACTAGAATCTCTAATAAATATTTCCAAATGTTTGTATGGTAAATGAAATAGTTGAAATTTTTGTATGATGAATGGGGGAATATGCACCTGAGACGTGGTTGCTCTTGTACTTGGTTCTGATATACAAATAAGTAGTATAAACAGATTTAATCCTTTAGTAAAGATAGGTAATTTCGTCATAGAGCAGGTAACTGAAGCGTGGAACCTCGGAATCCTTAAGGACAACAGGCTTCGCTTTTACAATCATATCTTGGCAACAGCGAAAAATTGTTATTACAGGCTTAAAGTTTTGTATCAGGTTATTTTTTTTTGGATGCTGTCTTAAGAACTATGCTTTGTGAAAGTTTAATACTATCAAATACTTTTTTTGAACTAGGCGAATGCATGCTTGGTTACACTAAAAAAATATCGAACGCATTAAAATTCATGTGCACGCTATTGTTTTACCATTCCGCGTAGGGCACATATTGCACCTTTTCTCAATGGAAGCAATCTCATAAATATGCGTCTAGGCCAGTGTTTCCTAACCTTTCCAATACTGCTACCTCTTTAACCTATTAGGGAAACAGATTTTACCCCGACTTTAAAATGTTATCATTATCCAAAAAAATCCAATTTGGCCGCTACATCTTCGTCTCTAATAATGTCATCATCAGGAGAGAATCTCGCCCCGCTTCCCACACTCAGCACCCCGTGGGCTCACTAGGAGCGCATGCTCTATTTAGTAGTATTATTTAGATTTGACCAAATAATTAGGTTCTTTTTTACCCCCGGAGGGGTAATTACCCCCAGGTTCGGAACCCAGGGTCTAGGCGATCACTTCAATATGGTCGTCTTCTATTTGGTATAATAAGAAGCACAAAACCTTCATATCTGTACGTTAAATTTAAATTTCCAAGCGTATTATAATTGCTTCTCTTTTAAGTTGCCCGAGACATAACACAGCTGCATTTCATGGGAGTTTTCGCTACTCCTCTACGAGGTGCTGGAACAATATCCCTCCACCCTTTAAAGATTGTGCCATGATACGTACTTTTAAATATAAATATATAAGGATTAATTACTTAAAAAGGACACTTACTAAAAACTGTATGTGTTCATTCCTATGGAGGAGCCCGATAGCGCAAGTGGTTAGCGCGTTCGGCTGCGGTCATTGAAGTTAAGCAAATTTCGCAGTGGTCCGTCATTGGATGGGTGACCAAAAATTTACTATCTCGAGCTCCTCCGTGCTTCGGAAGGCACGTTAAGCCGTTGGTCCCGACTGCATCTGCAGTCGTTAGCACCCACCAATCCGCACTTGGTTCACGTGGTGGGTCATGGCCCAATCTCCCTATTCCATCCATAGGGATGGCCTGTGCCCCAGCAGTACGGATATTAATAGGCTGATGATGATGATATTCATATTTATTGTTTGATATGTATTTATCATTCGTGTGTAATATATAAGGTATTTGTGTATTATATACAGAGTCGTCAATTTGAAAAATGACTTCAATATGAGATAACTCATATTGAAGTCATTTTTCACAAAATATAAAAAACAAATTAAAAAAAAAGTTTAGAAATGCCGCGTCCTACCGTTTAGGCATAAAAACAAATGTACGGTTAAAGTTAAATACAACGATTAATAGTACCCAATGTAGCAAGAGCAGACTCATCTCCGCTGGCAGCACCCGTTCACGAGCATGACGCATGAACCAGCCATCGCTTCGCTCAACCATTTTTTAGGGAACGTAACGACCCGCCTCACACGACACCGCCGAAGAGATTTTTAAGAGAGCATGACTACTCATAACCACGTATGGATACTAGATTGCAGAATAGGAAAAAGAAAATAAGTACCAGTGTACATTACTTTAAAAAACTATAAACACAACTGTATAGATTATTACTGCCCATTATATTATCCACAGTTGTACTGTACACTTATAAATAAATTTTATTTCTGCGCGTAGCGGTAACTTCACTTAATATTAGTAGGTATCTGCGGAAGACCGGCGTCGAAGCGTCGTTAGATGCTCCGACATTATGCTGAGAAGATACCTTTTCACCACTTTTCACTTTTCATACCTTTGCACCATGTGTATACTTGTGCATCAAACCACATTATGTATGTTGTCAATGTACTGAATAAATATTTTATCTTTCTTTCTTTCAAATAAACTCAGCGCTTTCAGGCCGCAGGCAGCAGTGGGGACATTAATTGGCCAATGATGATGATTAGTATGAATTAGCGGTATTGTTTTGTTATTAGCTTTACGTAGAAATAAATACTTAGAGCGAAGCGTTTTGCAGGTTTTTAATTTTTGTTGACCTGTTTTTTCCTTTCGCCGGCGTGATTACTGTTTTAATTATTAAACAGGCGCAATCCCGAGGGAACCGGGTTATTTCCTGATACAGCCGGGGCTGTGTTCCTCTTTTATTAATGAGTTTTTTCATTGGGATCGTGACCTATAGTGATACTATCTTACTGATCACTATCGGATCATATGAGTAGAGTTAAAGTAGTGATTGACTTTTGTTTATTTTTATTTTTGTTACTTGAAAGCAAAGGATGCTAAGTCCATACATCCTTTCAAGTAATAAAAAAATAATTAACATGTCTTCTTTGTGTCACTAAACAGGCCCTGCCAGAATAACAGAGTCCGAGTCCTGGTTAGCCCTGTGTTTTTTGAATTTGTATCTGTAAATTTGTAATATCTGTAATATGAGGGTTAATAAAATATATTCTATTCTATTCTTCTATTCTAAGAATAAATATATAAATAATATATCTAACACTCATACCAATTTTAGCCTCAATATAATGGGATACTAGGGTAACGAATACAATACATATAATGATACTTTTAAACATATTCATATATATATAATTAATAAAATAAATGTAGGCATGTGATATTAGTATTTCAATTAAAATGAATGCAGAAATAACATTTTGGATACATATTATGTTACGTGTATGGTATAATTTGTTAGTCATATTTGTATAAGAAGGAATAAGTTTCGACATCAAAATAGGGTACACTAACATTTCACGCGTACGCATTGATACGGTAATCGATGAATAAAAATATAACAGCAACTTTTCTAAACACTCAACAGTGGCCATAGACATAAAAACGTATCTAGAACAAACAAGGCCATAACCTGAGCATTGAACGTAACATCGAATATGATAAACTTCTAACTTAATAAATATTTTCCGCATATAAATCGGTGAAAATATTAGCAAAAACAGTTTCTTAACTAAACATGGATCTGTAGCTCTGAATATCTTTAAGAAATATACGATAGGACAAATATTCACGCAAAAAACGCACATAAATCGACATATGACAATAACAAACAACAGTAAGAGTGAACTTCTTTTTACACTATTTTCATAAAATCTTCTTCCTTTAGTATCACCAAAGCCGGGGAGACTTCGTTTTTCCTCGTAAAAATCTTTCCGTTTTTTACCCATACATATTGGTACAACTTAAGTTTAGCAATTTCTTTGGTCTTCTTTAGAAGCTGTTAATGAAAAATGTCAATTGCTCGTTAACATAAATATTTTTGCCTTCTCCAACAAATTGTAACATAGTCGTGTTCAGCTTAGCTTTCCTTGCCTGGGATAAGATATTATCCCTAATGAGAAGGGTCTTAAATTTAGCAACTATAACTCGTGGACGTCCTTGTATCTTCATTCTTGGTGTAATTCTATGCACGTGTACAATATCCTCCATAGATAGATCAATACCAGCAATTTTGGCTAATTCCACAATTACGTTCATCAAATTCTCACCCTTTAATTCTGGTATTCCTAAAATCTCCAAATTCATTAATCTTTCCCGCTGCTCTGATGCATTAATGTCTGCTCTTAGTGTATTATTTTCGCATTTTATGACCTTCAACTCACTTTCTAGTGAGTCAATTTTCCTTATATAGCCGGTAAAGCAGTCTATCTTCTGCATAGTCTCATCCTGCTGATCAGAAATAAATTGCATAGACGTCTGCAGCACGGATACCTCACCCTCCAAAGTTTTCTGCTTGTCTCCCATATCTTTTAAAGTTACCTTAAATGTGTGGAAATCATGAATAATTGATCTAATTTCAGTTTTCATCTCGTTAGTGGACCTTATTCAACCTATTTATGTTCCTCACTAAACCACCGCTTAAATTATTTCATTTTAAATTCCTTATTGACGAAATCATTATTACAAGCTCAACCCATTTCCAAAAAAGGGTGGATTCTAACAACTCCATATACATGCATGAAACCACGTCTTAAGGTGAATTCAGAACTTTCAGGGATTACTTCAAAAGACCCGTAGATACAGTTCCATCTGCAGTGTCATTCTGTAAAATTTTCGGATTTATATATATCCGAATCGGAGTATCCCTGAAGGACCACCTCAGAAATTATGTTATCCGACAGAGAACCAAAGTCACCGACATAGCCCACCGAATTAGCAAACTGAAGTGGCAGTGGGCTGGTCACATTAGCCGCAGAACTGATGACCGTTGGAGCCGGAAAGTTCTTGAGTGGAGACCACGACTCGGTAACGTAGGATGGCCTGAGACAAGGTGGAATGATGCTATTCGTAGGCTGGCTGGAGTGGGCTGGATGAGAGTAGCACAAAATCGGGAGCAGTGGCTTGCATTAGGGGAGGCCTATGTCCAGCAGTGGACGAACATGGGTTGATGATGATATCGGAACCGCGTATCGTGAAAATTTTACAGTAAAGTTCTGCAGTACATAAAAAATAAAAAAGATTTATCCCTTCTCCAACTATATCAATCTAATAGTAATTTTCAATAACAATAAGATCATTGAAGTCACCAGCTTCAACATCAGTCCATATAAATACAATAGCCAACTAAAGTCGATGCCATCAAACATTTTAACGGATCTATAAAGATAGTACCTAGGCCATTCAATTAGCAACTTACATCCTCCAACACTAAAGTCTAGAGTGCTACGCACCGTTCCACAAGCCAACTTAATAATTAGCGCGCATTCATTCCTAACTCTTGGTCCGACAACGAATCTCTTAATGTAATTATTCATGAAATCCCGTAATCGTGAGTCAGCCAGAAAGTGTTGATAAGCTCCAGGGAAATGAAATGGTAATGATGCAAATGGGCTGAGCCAACTTCCAACAAAAGAGGTTGAGTTTTGTCCGACAGTTTCTATGTAGTATGACGCCAGTTCTAAATAAAAAAAAAGTCTAAGATCGATCTGAGTGGCGTGCAATTGGAGAGGCCTATGTCCAGCAGTGAACTGCGAAAGGCTGTTGATGATGATGATGATATATTAACATAGTTATTGGCCATGTGAAGATCCGGCATAACAGGCCCTGCCAGAATACCGGCGCTGCTGTGACACGTTTTGTAGCGTGTTGCGGCAGCATTATGCTGAGGCAGGGTCCTGATTGACTACAAATCCTGTCTACTCCATTAAGTATATTTTCAATTTTTTTTGTATGTTGTTTTATGAATTTATTAATGTGGCCAATAAAACTGATTCTCTCTCTCTCTCTCTCTCATAATTACATAGTTTAAAAAACATGAAAATTGGACAAAATTAATCTGATATTTCTTTAGAACAGGTACTTGCATATACGTACGGTGTGTAAGTTTTTGTTTTAAAAAATGCTACATCGATCGCGGTATGGTTTGGTATAACGGCCTTGATATATACGTACAAAGAGGAACATTAACATACTGCATTATCCCCCTAACAGGGGACAATCGCTTCAGATGAAGCTTGTAAGGCCCTTCAGGCCATAAGCATAAACTACGGGTGTGTTTTAGTCAGTAAGAGTCTGACATAACCTTGCAGCCGGCTGTAAGGTATCCATGAGGATTTCACACCCACTCCCCCGCCTGGGAGGAATCAAAAAAAAAACATTAAAATAAGTATATAGTGTGCTTATTCTCTTTCTCTCTAATTGTTTATATCTATCCGTCCTTTAAAATTTAACATCGTGACGCGGCCTTGAAAAGTTGCCCTCATTGCGCGCAAAGAATTTTCACTTCAATAAATATTTCCAACACTCACACCAATTAGCCTTGACCCAAAGTAAGCACTGTAGGCTTGTGTTATGGGATAGGGTAACGGATAGAATGCATGTATGGTATATATTTAAATCATCATCATCAGCCTATTAATGTCTCCACTGCTGGGACACAGGCCTTCCCTATGGATGGAATAGGGAGATTGGGCCATGACTCACCACGCGGGCCCAGTGTGGATTGGTGGGTGCTAACGACTGAAGATGCAGCCGTGACCAACGGCCTAACGTGCCTTCCGAAGCACGGAGACGCTCGAGATAGTAATTGTTGGTCACCCATCCAAAGACCGACCACGGCGAAAGTTGCTTAATTTCAACGATCGCAGCCGAACGCGCTAACCACTTGCGCCATCGAGCTCCTCCAATATTTAAATAGAAATACATTTTAAACATCCATTCGTCATATGGCTGAATGCTAATGAATGTCAGATATATTTTTGACGACCTCCGTGGCGCGAGTGGTATGTACGCCGGGTTTTAAACCAATCAAATCAACGTGGAGGTCTTTTGGGGAGGCTTGCGGTGAAATCAATATATTTTTATTCAAATTGGATGTATAGTACAACTCTTTTGAATTGTCCAAAAATTTTTTTTCTCTACCACTCGATATGGACATATTTTTTAGCTGGGGAGAAAAATGAGCGAAAAAAACTCCACAACATTAAAAGTCTAATGTAACAACATTTACAAATCATTATGTTGTTACAACGTCAATACAATTATGATTTATTTATATGTAAAACCTGTTAGAATGATTGGAACAGTTCAAACCCAAGCATTTTTGTCTGTAATATAATCAGACACTTTGTAATAAGCTTTTTTTAATAAGTGCTTTTTTATACTTTCTTTAAATTTATTTATGGTTAATGGATATTGCTTGGGACTTTATTGTTTAAGCGAACACAAAGACCTTTCAATGAATTAATAATTTTTTGAAGCCTAGTAGCAGGTAAAGTTAGTTTATTTTTGTTTCTTGTATTAAGTGTGTGAATATCACTGTTTTTAAGAAACTAATTAATATTTTTTCTTACAAGTTATACATTTTCGTAAATGTATTGTGATGCGACCGTCATTAATCCAAATTCTTTAAACTTATCTCTTCTCTGAATGCTGATGAATGTCAGATATCCTTTTGACAACCTCCATGGCGCGAGTCGTATGTATGTAACCTACTCAGGGGTCACTAATTCAAAACCTGTTGGGGCAAATGTTTGTATGATAAGTACCAACACTTGTACCTAAGTCATGGATGTTTATACTCGATTACAAAAATGATTTATTTAATCTAGGCTGTTAAAAGTACATGTGAAGCTCGAGAAGCTATGCCTTTTGTATTTCAAGATAAAATTTATTTTTAAAAGTATCATTATATGTATTGTATTCGTTACCCTAGTATCCCATTATATTGAGGCTAAAATTGGTATGAGTGTTAGATATATTATTTATATATTTATTCTTAGAATAGAAGAATAGAATAGAATATATTTTATTAACCCTCATATTACAGATATTACAAATTTACAGATACAAATTCAAAAAACACAGGGCTAACCAGGACTCGGACTTTGTTATTCTGGCAGGGCCTGTTTAGTGACACAAAGAAGACATGTTAATTATTTTTTTATTACTTGAAAGCAAAGGATGCTAAGTCCATACATCCTTTCAAGTAATAAAAAAATAATTAACATGTCTTCTTTGTGTCACTAAACAGGCCCTGCCAGAATAACAGAGTCCGAGTCCTGGTTAGCCCTGTGTTTTTTGAATTTGTATCTGTAAATTTGTAATATCTGTAATATGAGGGTTAATAAAATATATTCTATTCTATTCTTCTATTCTAAGAATAAATATATAAATAATATATCTAACACTCATACCAATTTTAGCCTCAATATAATGGGATACTAGGGTAACGAATACAATACATATAATGATACTTTTAAAAATAAATTTTATCTTGAAATACAAAAGGCATAGCTTCTCGAGCTTCACATGTACTTTTAACAGCCTAGATTAAATAAATCATTTTTGTAATCGAGTATAAACATCCATGACTTAGGTACAAGTGTTGGTACTTATCATACAAACATTTGCCCCAACAGGTTTTGAATTAGTGACCCCTGAGTAGGTTACATACATACGACTCGCGCCATGGAGGTTGTCAAAAGGATATCTGACATTCATCAGCATTCAGAGAAGAGATAAGTTTAAAGAATTTGGATTAATGACGGTCGCATCACAATACATTTACGAAAATGTATAACTTGTAAGAAAAAATATTAATTAGTTTCTTAAAAACAGTGATATTCACACACTTAATACAAGAAACAAAAATAAACTAACTTTACCTGCTACTAGGCTTCAAAAAATTATTAATTCATTGAAAGGTCTTTGTGTTCGCTTAAACAATAAAGTCCCAAGCAATATCCATTAACCATAAATAAATTTAAAGAAAGTATAAAAAAGCACTTATTAAAAAAAGCTTATTACAAAGTGTCTGATTATATTACAGACAAAAATGCTTGGGTTTGAACTGTTCCAATCATTCTAACAGGTTTTACATATAAATAAATCATAATTGTATTGACGTTGTAACAACATAATGATTTGTAAATGTTGTTACATTAGACTTTTAATGTTGTGGAGTTTTTTTCGCTCATTTTTCTCCCCAGCTAAAAAATATGTCCATATCGAGTGGTAGAGAAAAAAAATTTTTGGACAATTCAAAAGAGTTGTACTATACATCCAATTTGAATAAAAATATATTGATTTCACCGCAAGCCTCCCCAAAAGACCTCCACGTTGATTTGATTGGTTTAAAACCCGGCGTACATACCACTCGCGCCACGGAGGTCGTCAAAAATATATCTGACATTCATTAGCATTCAGCCATATGACGAATGGATGTTTAAAATGTATTTCTATTTAAATATTGGAGGAGCTCGATGGCGCAAGTGGTTAGCGCGTTCGGCTGCGATCGTTGAAATTAAGCAACTTTCGCCGTGGTCGGTCTTTGGATGGGTGACCAACAATTACTATCTCGAGCGTCTCCGTGCTTCGGAAGGCACGTTAGGCCGTTGGTCACGGCTGCATCTTCAGTCGTTAGCACCCACCAATCCACACTGGGCCCGCGTGGTGAGTCATGGCCCAATCTCCCTATTCCATCCATAGGGAAGGCCTGTGTCCCAGCAGTGGAGACATTAATAGGCTGATGATGATGATTTAAATATATACCATACATGCATTCTATCCGTTACCCTATCCCATAACACAAGCCTACAGTGCTTACTTTGGGTCAAGGCTAATTGGTGTGAGTGTTGGAAATATTTATTGAAGTGAAAATTCTTTGCGCGCAATGAGGGCAACTTTTCAAGGCCGCGTCACGATGTTAAATTTTAAAGGACGGATAGATATAAACAATTAGAGAGAAAGAGAATAAGCACACTATATACTTATTTTAATGTTTTTTTTTTGATTCCTCCCAGGCGGGGGAGTGGGTGTGAAATCCTCATGGATACCTTACAGCCGGCTGCAAGGTTATGTCAGACTCTTACTGACTAAAACACACCCGTAGTTTATGCTTATGGCCTGAAGGGCCTTACAAGCTTCATCTGAAGCGATTGTCCCCTGTTAGGGGGATAATGCAGTATGTTAATGTTCCTCTTTGTACGTATATATCAAGGCCGTTATACCAAACCATACCGCGATCGATGTAGCATTTTTTAAAACAAAAACTTACACACCGTACGTATATGCAAGTACCTGTTCTAAAGAAATATCAGATTAATTTTGTCCAATTTTCATGTTTTTTAAACTATGTAATTATGAGAGAGAGAGAGAGAGAGAATCAGTTTTATTGGCCACATTAATAAATTCATAAAACAACATACAAAAAAAATTGAAAATATACTTAATGGAGTAGACAGGATTTGTAGTCAATCAGGACCCTGCCTCAGCATAATGCTGCCGCAACACGCTACAAAACGTGTCACAGCAGCGCCGGTATTCTGGCAGGGCCTGTTATGCCGGATCTTCACATGGCCAATAACTATGTTAATATATCATCATCATCATCAACAGCCTTTCGCAGTTCACTGCTGGACATAGGCCTCTCCAATTGCACGCCACTCAGATCGATCTTAGACTTTTTTTTTATTTAGAACTGGCGTCATACTACATAGAAACTGTCGGACAAAACTCAACCTCTTTTGTTGGAAGTTGGCTCAGCCCATTTGCATCATTACCATTTCATTTCCCTGGAGCTTATCAACACTTTCTGGCTGACTCACGATTACGGGATTTCATGAATAATTACATTAAGAGATTCGTTGTCGGACCAAGAGTTAGGAATGAATGCGCGCTAATTATTAAGTTGGCTTGTGGAACGGTGCGTAGCACTCTAGACTTTAGTGTTGGAGGATGTAAGTTGCTAATTGAATGGCCTAGGTACTATCTTTATAGATCCGTTAAAATGTTTGATGGCATCGACTTTAGTTGGCTATTGTATTTATATGGACTGATGTTGAAGCTGGTGACTTCAATGATCTTATTGTTATTGAAAATTACTATTAGATTGATATAGTTGGAGAAGGGATAAATCTTTTTTATTTTTTATGTACTGCAGAACTTTACTGTAAAATTTTCACGATACGCGGTTCCGATATCATCATCAACCCATGTTCGTCCACTGCTGGACATAGGCCTCCCCTAATGCAAGCCACTGCTCCCGATTTTGTGCTACTCTCATCCAGCCCACTCCAGCCAGCCTACGAATAGCATCATTCCACCTTGTCTCAGGCCATCCTACGTTACCGAGTCGTGGTCTCCACTCAAGAACTTTCCGGCTCCAACGGTCATCAGTTCTGCGGCTAATGTGACCAGCCCACTGCCACTTCAGTTTGCTAATTCGGTGGGCTATGTCGGTGACTTTGGTTCTCTGTCGGATAACATAATTTCTGAGGTGGTCCTTCAGGGATACTCCGATTCGGATATATATAAATCCGAAAATTTTACAGAATGACACTGCAGATGGAACTGTATCTACGGGTCTTTTAAAGTAATCCCTGAAAGTTCTGAATTCACCTTAAGACGTGGTTTCATGCATGTATATGGAGTTGTTAGAATCCACCCTTTTTTGGAAATGGGTTGAGCTTGTAATAATGATTTCGTCAATAAGGAATTTAAAATGAAATAATTTAAGCGGTGGTTTAGTGAGGAACATAAATAGGTTGAATAAGGTCCACTAACGAGATGAAAACTGAAATTAGATCAATTATTCATGATTTCCACACATTTAAGGTAACTTTAAAAGATATGGGAGACAAGCAGAAAACTTTGGAGGGTGAGGTATCCGTGCTGCAGACGTCTATGCAATTTATTTCTGATCAGCAGGATGAGACTATGCAGAAGATAGACTGCTTTACCGGCTATATAAGGAAAATTGACTCACTAGAAAGTGAGTTGAAGGTCATAAAATGCGAAAATAATACACTAAGAGCAGACATTAATGCATCAGAGCAGCGGGAAAGATTAATGAATTTGGAGATTTTAGGAATACCAGAATTAAAGGGTGAGAATTTGATGAACGTAATTGTGGAATTAGCCAAAATTGCTGGTATTGATCTATCTATGGAGGATATTGTACACGTGCATAGAATTACACCAAGAATGAAGATACAAGGACGTCCACGAGTTATAGTTGCTAAATTTAAGACCCTTCTCATTAGGGATAATATCTTATCCCAGGCAAGGAAAGCTAAGCTGAACACGACTATGTTACAATTTGTTGGAGAAGGCAAAAATATTTATGTTAACGAGCAATTGACATTTTTCATTAACAGCTTCTAAAGAAGACCAAAGAAATTGCTAAACTTAAGTTGTACCAATATGTATGGGTAAAAAACGGAAAGATTTTTACGAGGAAAAACGAAGTCTCCCCGGCTTTGGTGATACTAAAGGAAGAAGATTTTATGAAAATAGTGTAAAAAGAAGTTCACTCTTACTGTTGTTTGTTGTTGTCATATGTCGATTTATGTGCGTTTTTTGCGTGAATATTTGTCCTATCGTATATTTCTTAAAGATATTCAGAGCTACAGATCCATGTTTAGTTAAGAAACTGTTTTTGCTAATATTTTCACCGATTTATATGCGGAAAATATTTATTAAGTTAGAAGTTTATCATATTCGATGTTACGTTCAATGCTCAGGTTATGGCCTTGTTTGTTCTAGATACGTTTTTATGTCTATGGCCACTGTTGAGTGTTTAGAAAAGTTGCTGTTATATTTTTATTCATCGATTACCGTATCAATGCGTACGCGTGAAATGTTAGTGTACCCTATTTTGATGTCGAAACTTATTCCTTCTTATACAAATATGACTAACAAATTATACCATACACGTAACATAATATGTATCCAAAATGTTATTTCTGCATTCATTTTAATTGAAATACTAATATCACATGCCTACATTTATTTTATTAATTATATATATATGAATATGTTTATATTTTTAAAATACGTTCTGGTGCACAATGGTAGTTCATCACTTATGTGTTATTCTGCCTATATAAATAACGTTTTGCTAAATACCTTGAACGTTAATTTTGTGTCTATTATCCAAATGTTAAATCGGTCGCGTGCTGTTATTGGTAACTTGCATCTTTGCGTAATGTTAATGTCTCGGGTTATAGCAGTGCTTGTCTTATCGTATTTTTATTGCAGCCGTGGGGATTCTGATAGAATAAATTACATTCTACCTTCGCTCGAAGGTAAGTATAGTGCTGATCGTACTATTGTTTTAAACATTTGGTTTTTGATACGCTATAGGCGAATGTCTTTTTTATATTGTTTTATTAATATGTATAATTTAAATTATAGGGACATTCGCGACGGCATAGCTAAACTATGCAATTATTAACCACTTTAAGAATGGCTTTACAAACTTTAAATATTTTTTATCAGAATGCCCGTGGGCTCAGAACAAAGTGTAATATACTTAAACAAGCCATATTACGTAACGACTTTGACATTATTATAATTACCGAAACATGGTTGTGTGATGGCATTTTTGATGCTGAATTATGTGATGGTAGATACCAAGTCTTCCGTAAGGATCGCGATTTAGTGGCTACTAGAAAAAAGACGGGTGGGGGGGTACTAATTTTGGCCCGACATGAACTGAGCGCTGGTCGGAGTGAGATAGATATACAAGTGTGTACCGAGATGCTCACAATTAGTTTGCCCATAGGTAGGGTTAATTCTGGCCGGCATCGCTTGCATATTAGTGTGGTATACATCCCTCCTGACCCACTTCGTTTACAAGTGGATACAAAAGCAGTTGCGGATGCTATTACCTCTGATGTGTCTGCTTCATGCGATGACCAGTTTTTGTTAGTTGGTGATTTTAACCTGCCATGTATCTCATGGAATAACAACTCCCCGAATTATGTTAGTTTAGGTTGTAGCAATGTAAAGGATGCCGCGATAAATTTAGTCGAAAGCTTAAGTTTACTAGGGTTTACTCAATATAATATGTTTAAAAATTACTATGGTAACACCCTAGACCTGATTTTCTCAACCTTACCTGTTATAGTAAATACTTGTACAGACATCCTGGTGCCAAATGACCGATCTCACCCTGCGTTACAGCTGGAACTTCTAGATATAAATATCCCCCAACTAACTGAAAATTTTGCACCCAAACGTAATTTCGGAAAAGCTAATTACGCAGCCATTAACAGGTTTTTTAATGAGTATGACTGGAACACTGTACTGCCGCGCGACGACCCGGACACAGCCGCAAATAAGTTACACGAAATTTTGAATGATTGTATAGATAGGCACGTGCCATCTTACAATGTTAACTGTGGGAAGGTTACCTATCCTATATGGTATAGCAAGCAATTGATTCGTATAAACAAAGAAAAAATGAAAGCACATTCTAGGTGGAAAAAACATAAAAGTCCTTTGGACTACGATGAATTTTCTCTTCTACGCAAAAGACAGCTGAAAATACAGCATGAGTGTTTTAATTCATACATACATAAGACTGAGCAGGCCATAAAATCAACACCGAAAGCATTTTGGCGGTATGTAAAATCTATGCGTGGAGGGTCCAATTATCCGAACAAAGTAACCTATGGGCAGAACTATTTTAGTGGTGGTAAAGCAATATGCGATGCATTTAATACTTTTTTTCGTAGCGTTTTTGCGGAACCGTCATTAGGAGGTACTGTGTTACAACCGGATGATGTTAGTTCTGATACATTGGCTGATGTATGCATTACATCAACCGAAATTGAAGCTGCTGTTAAAAGACTGGATGTTGCAAAGAGTCCTGGTAGTGACGGAATACCTCCGATTTTTTGGATGAACTGTATTGAGTCATTACTACAACCAATTTCTATCATATTTGAAAGTTCTCTCCGTTGTGGTGTATTTCCATCAATTTGGAAAAGGGGTCATATTTTACCATTACATAAAAATGGTTCTAAAACTAAAGTTGAAAATTATCGTGGCATTACAATACTTTCCACTATAGGTAAACTCTTTGAAAAACTAGTATATGATGCTATTTATCCATTGATTGTTAAAGGCATTCCTGACAGTCAACATGGCTTTATAAAGAACCGCTCAACAATTACAAACTTAACATGTTTTACCGGCTACGTATTAAAAAATATGGATCATGGCGGTCAGGTTGATGTGATCTACACAGATTTTGAAAAAGCTTTCGATCGTGTGGATCACGTCATCCTGCTCAGCAAGCTACACGCTCTTGGTATTAGAGGAAATTTACTCAGATGGATAGAATCATATTTAAAAAATCGATCCCAGGCAGTTGTTGTAGGTGGTTACAGATCGGACTTCATCACTGTACCCAGCGGTGTGCCCCAAGGCTCTCATTTAGGCCCCTTGTTTTATAATGTATATATATACGATATACCAAAATATATAAAATTTTCTAAGCACTTAATGTACGCAGATGACATGAAAATATTCTGTTCAATTAGGGGCTATAATGACTGCATTGAAGTCCAAAAAGATTTAGATAATTTAACTAACTTTTATAAACTCAATAAAATAAACATTAATATAAAAAAATGTCAGTGCGTGCATTTTACACGCAAGTTAAAACCTATTATATATCCATATTCATTTGATGGTTTGTTAATTAATAAATCGTCTGAAATTCGTGATTTAGGTGTGCAACTAGACGAAAAAATGTTGTTTTCTAATCACATTGGCTCTGTAACTAATAAGGCATTTAAAAACTTAGGCTTTGTCTTACGCTCATGCAAACCATTTAATAACTTATTCACTTTCAAGTCAGTTTATTTTGCTTATGTCCGTAGTGTACTTGAATATGCTAGTGCAGTATGGTCGCCTCAATATATTATTTATATAAATCGTCTAGAAAAAATCCAAAAAAAGTTCATTAAACATCTGAACTATCGCTTCCGTAAGCCTTTTGACTCGTATCAAGATGCGTGTCAAAATTATAATATTCTTAATCTCAAGGACCGTCGCAATCTGCTAGATATGAGTCTCCTGTATGACATTGTTAACGGACAGATAGACTGTATTGATCTTGTTGAGAGTATTAAGTATCGTACGCCTAAACGTCGTACACGACACACACCTTTACTTTACGTTCCTCCATCTTCCACAAACTATGCTAGAAACAGCCCATTGGCACGACTTCCTATGACTTATAACATCCACTTTAGTGAATATGATATTTTTTCACTATCTAAGACAACTTTTAAGAGGGCAATAACTTCCGAATTGATGCCTATCTGATGCACTGTGATACCTAGTGACTAAATTTTAGTTCCGTTTCTGGTTCTGTTTGTGCCCACGCCTGGTTGGGGGACCCGTTGGTTGGCGGGTGTCGGCTGGTGAGAGATCAATTATAATTATATTGTAAATGTGTGTTTGGTTTCTCATCGCCCGGCCCTGGTCGCTTGATGGGTTCTTGCAATCTGTCGTTGTTATTACTATGGATTAATGATGGAAACCTTGCTGCTGTTTTGCTTACTAAAGGACTTGGCGATGCTGATGTTTTTGTGCAGTTGTTGTTTTGTTTAATATCACACTTATTATTGATTATAAAAGAAAACCTGTAATTGGTCTTACCGTAATTTATATTAGTTATAGAAGTACTATTTGTAACACTGTTGGTTTTCTCTTAATAAATAAAAAAAAAAAAAAAAAAATAAGGAAAAAATAATGAGTAGGATGAGAATCCTAAAAAAGGGTGGATTCTAACAACTCCTTAAACATGCATGAAAATAGAAGTAATAAAAAAGCATTAAAGAAACGCGCTAATTCATAGCATAATTAAATGAGCATTGAATATACTACACTCCTTCTTCTATACACGGCTAGCATACTTGCATACTATCTTAGCACTAGGCAGACTCGGCACCCGTAGGATAAGAGTGCGAAGACCCGGTCTACACACGACACGCTATACCAGGTACAGGTACGTACCTGGGTGTTTTTCCCCCCACGACAACGGCTAATTAGAGCCGAGATCCGAGTCTCAGAGACGACGAACTAGAGGGATAGTTGAGCCGAACCCCTCAGGTTCGAGTGGTTTGGAGGCTCCAGACGGAGAGAAGACTCCCCTCGTGGGGAAATCCAAATGCCATCCACCTGGAATACCTCTAGAGGCACTCGCCAATTCTCGGCTTGAGGTCCCCTTAGGATCTCGCCTTCCCAAAACCCAGTGACGCTGTAAAGGTCATCAGCGACCAACAGCACACATACAAAGAAAACCTTCTTTAAGTCAGGAGCGTGTAATTTGTTGAAGATGCTCCCTTTGGGCGCTAGTTAATGCAAGTTCGAATCCTGCCTTAAACCTGTGTACACTAACCATTGTTCGTGAGAGTACCGAGTTTGAATTTCGTTTGCACTGACTGTTACGTCAACAAGGAGGCGCCACGTACTGGTGGTCGCAAGTACTGTGGTTTCCGTTATGCAATTTTCGATCTTCTGCATCCTCGATTCGCATCCGTGGTCGAAGAAATCTGCTGATCAACATTTGACAAGGGTACCACGACTAGCTACAGTGAAAAGCCCGCGGGTGGACACCACTTTCCTCAAGTTCTCACGCCTTTCGTCACCTGGTGCCGCCGTCTTCCAAGAAGCCGTCTACTCAGCTAAAAGGTATGTACGTGGTACTTTGTTAAGTGTTTGACAGAGTCATTGCAAAGTAACCGTTTTCTCGGTCATTAGCGCGACAAATTCGGGATTACTTCCCAGTAGTCTACCCTGGATGTGTAGGACATTCAACCACCTACCCTCGGTCTCGCACAACCTGGACCAATAGGATTTTTTTCTAGTAAAATTTTCTTAAAACTTAAACATCTAGCATTAAGTGCTGTATAAAATATAATTAATAACCTTATAAATCTTCAATTGTACAGAACTTTATCCAAAAAGCACGATTCGACGACGCAAGCGTGAATTCCCTAGAGTGTTATACTGGGCAAATTCCCCCCGAGTGTTATCCGGGGTAAATTCCCCGTGAACAATCGCGGCGGAACTGCGGCCCGTTCGCGGGTTGCCAGCCCTAAGATTATTATGTTTTATTGCCGCACAATTATGGCGCTTCTCCCGGTGAGACAGTTTGAGTTGTGAGGTAAAGCTCATTAAGGTAAATTATTTTACTATCAAATTCAGGGCTTAGTGTAAGAAACGTCGAATTCGGCAAACGATCGGCGTCTAAATAAGTAATACCATAAGAATACCATTATTAATTTCATAATCGAGGAGCTCGATGGCGCAAGTGGTTAGCGCGTTCGGCTGCGATTGTTGAAGCTAAGCAACTTTCGTAGTGGTTGGTCATTGGATGGGTGACCAAAAATTTACTATCTCGAGTTCCTTCGTGCTTCGGAAGGCACGTTAAGCCGTTGGTCCCGGCTGCATCTACAGTCGTTAGCACCCACCTATCCGCGCTGGGCCCGCGTGGTGGGTCATGGCCCAAACTGCCTATTCCATCCATAGGGAAGGCCTGTGCCCTAGCAGTGGGGATATTATAAGGCTGATGATGATGATGATGGATTTCATAATGGCTGTTGGGAGTTAGAAGGAGAAATGCAGTCTGAAATCTCCTGTCAATAAAAGTATAGTATTTAATGTTAGGTACTTGTCTCACCGCCAGCGATGATTGAGATTGACCGATGACGACCTCCTTGGTCGAATGGTATGTACGCCGGGTTTCACGGGGACGCATACTCGAGAGGGGTTCGAATTCCGATGGGGGAAGATGTTTGTGTGATGAATACGAGCATTTGCACTCCAGTCATGGATGTTTTATGTGTATCTTTATATATATAATTCTTCTGTGAGTGTGTATGTCACTGAACTTCTCTTAAACGACTGGACCGATTTTGATGAAATTTTTTGTGTGTGTTCAAGGGGATCTGAGAATGGTTTAGATTCACAAAGACGTGTAGACAGGACAACGTCTGTCGGGTCCGCTAGTTTCTATATAAATATACTTATATATGACCAGTATATTATTACTCTAGTATCCTATAAGACAAGCTTTATGGGCTAGGCTAATTGGTGTGAGTGTTGGAAATATTATTATTAATGAGACGCGAGTAAAGCTAGAAAGTATATACGAGTTAGCGATCAGCGGGGAAGCGAGTTTATAGTTTCGTTTGTTTTTTATCGCTGGGTTATAAACGAGTGTGCGAGTACGACAGGCGTTTACTCGCGCCACTCGCTAGCGGTGATAGTACTGAGCGTAAATGCACGCGATTGCGTTTTGACGACCTAGCCTGCCTCGCTGAGCGAGTATTATCTTCGAAAGCTCTTGTCGCTCAGCGACGAACTAGTGGAACGAGTTCTTGCCTGGACTATTAATATATGCATCTCTTTTGTTTGGAATGTATATCTATAGTACGTTTCTTAAGCAAAAGTAGCCAATGGTGAATAGCCTCGCCAGGTGCGGGACAACTACTTTACTCTTTAAAATATTAACTCAAAACTCTTCGGTTTAAAAGAAAGGTAACAATGAAATGAGCGCTCAAAAGAGTCGTTTACCATCGCGAAGCGATACAGAGAAAATTTAAGACAACAAAATCCACCACCACTTCAATCCTGTTGGCGCTAAGAGCAAGAACACGGGGTTTCTCCTTGCAGTTTTATTGCATGTTGCGTTGAACGCTCACAATCGTCGTCTGGTTTGGATGGGCGAGATCGAATCACGCCATCTTTAGGTATATTCCCAACAAGCACTCTTGGCTAAGGGAAACTGGAACGTTTTGAGATATTGACACCAATGACCAATGATCGTATTTTTTTCTGTGATTAATAATAATAACCATTTATTTTAGACTAGTGGCCCGCCCTCGTTTCGCTTCGGGGTAGAATTGATCAAAATCCTTTCTTAGCGGATGCCTACGTCATAACATCTACCTGCATGCCAAAGCAGATTGCTCAAATTGGCCCAAATGCACAAAAAATATTGACATACACGGTAATTCTTGGCGTAATTTATAATTTAATTTACAGTCATTAGATTTCAACGGACACCTTTGTATAATATATTTACTTTAAAAAGGACTTTTAATTTTACCGGTTTGGAAAACATACGAATCATTTTTAATGGCTATGGGTGTAGTAACATTCAGCCAAAGACTGATCGAAGTTGTTTATCTATACTTATAATAAATCTGTAGAGAGGTCAATTCTGTACATGAAATATATTTTCAAAATAACTATCAGGGGGTGATAAGTGATCGATACTGATGCCAAAAATGCAATCAGTAAAATTTTTGTCTGTCTGTCTGTCTGTCTGTGTGTTTGTTCCTTATAGAAACAAAAACTACTCGACGGATTTTAACGAAACTTGGTACAATTATTCTTCATACTCCTGGGCAGGTTATAGTATACTTTTCATTACGCTACAATCAATAGGAGCAGAGTAGTGAAGGGAAATGTTGGGAAAACGGGAGAAGTTACTCCATTTTTTAAGCTTCCGTCGCGTGTGCAGCCTTAATGGTTAAAGTTACATAGAAATCATGTATGACGGAAATATTCTACATAAAATTTTCTAGAAAATATCCCGCAACAGCGTATGTCTATCTTTTATGGTTGACTCACAATAACACGTGTAACTCCTGATAGCTTAGCAGTTCGGAGCATTCTGATTATATTTGTTTACTCTTACGTTTATAATACTCTCACTCATCCATAATATAAAAAAGTTAACATTATTACCTATTCAATAAAAAAAAAATGGTTGCCTGTAAAGTCGGTTTTACGGGCGAAGATTTTACGTGACAACGTCTTTTTCTCGGTAGAATATTTATTGATATGAATATAATTAAATTGCACAATAGGAACAAGGAATTGAATGAAAATAAGAATTGCACAAATTTTAACTATAGAAATATATTTTGTTTACTAAAACATTGTACATGTAAACTTAAACTTAACACGAGAGACTCATCGTAACGTTACCGAGCGTTACACTTTTTCATAAGTGACTCCCAGCCGCAACCTAATTTAAGACGTTGTCACGTCAAAAAAGAATCATAGAAATCGGTATAGAAACACCGAACTTAAACATGAAATAAGCCATCGCGCCGTCGCACGTGAATACTGAATCATGCTTTAAGGATTATTTTTGTGTAACGGCTGCCGCGCTCGACACGGGTCGTGGCGGCGCGGTAGGGTATAAAAAGGCGGGAGGTTCGAAAGCGAGCTTCCCCGCCCACCTGATCCTGAGAGACCTTCAGTCGCTCAGTCCCAAACCGATACAATCAGTAAATTTTTTGTCTGTCTGTCTGTCTGTCTGTGTGTATGTTCTTTATAGAAACAAAAACTACTCGACGGATTTTAACGAAACTTGGTACAATTATTCTTCATACTCCTGGGCAGGTTGAAGTATACTTTTCATCACGCTACAATCAGTAGGAGCAGAGTAGTTAAGGGAAATGTTGGGAAAACGGGAGAAGTTACTCCATTTTATAAGCTTCCGTCGCGTGTGCAGCCTTAATGATTAAAGTTACATAGAAATCATGTATGACGGAAATATTCTACATAAAATTGTCTAAAAAGTATCCCGCAACAGCATATGTCTATCTTTTATGGTTGACTCACAATAACACGTGTAACTCCCGATAGCTTAGCAGTTCGGAGCATTCTGATCATATTTGTTTACTCTTACGTTTATAATACTCGGTATAGAAACACCAAACTTATACATGAAATAAGCCATCGCGCCGTCGCACGTGAATACTGAATCATGCTATAAGGATTATTTTTGTGTAACGGTTGCCGCGCTCGACACGGGTCGCGGCAGCGGTAGGGTATCAAAGGTCCGAGAGCGAGCTGTCTAAATCTGTTTTCTGCGTCGCTCCCCCCCCCCTGGGGGACGATCGCTTCCGATGAAGCCTTAGAGGCCTTCCCGGCCAGAGGCAGCCCCTACGGGTGTTTTTTAGTCAGTACGAGTCTGACATAACCTTGCAGCCGGCTGTAGGGTATCCATGAGGATTTCTCATCGGCTCCCCCGCCTGGGAGACCGAAACCGTGCTTATCAGCGCGACTTTTAGTCTTTAAATAGTTTATTTGAATTTCTTTTGTTGTTATTTTGTAAAACAGGTATTAGTTGTTTTGGTAGTGTTTAAATATTCGTTCAAATTAAAAATTATTAAGCGTAGGTACTTTTATTAATTAAAGTAGTTATAAGTATTTATTTTTAAGTGAAGGAGGTATAGGTAGATAGTATTGCACAGGCGTTTCAGCTTTATTTTCATTTCTTTTTTGTTGTGAGTTGTATATATTTCTGGTTATAATTCTATAAGAATATTTTAGTTCAAATAGTCACTTAGATTTTATGTGTAAGGTAGCTAAAGTTAGGACCACGTATTAGTTGTTTTGGTAGTGTTTAAATATTCGTTCAAAGTGTAATTTAATCATATAGGATGAATGTACGATGGCCCATCGAAAAGGAGTAGATCAGAAGCGGTAGACAGAACTTTAAGAGATATAAGACAAAATGATCGACCCATGGGCGGTATCACAGTTTTATTTTGTGGTGATTTCCGACAAACCTTAACGGTAATACCACGGGGAACCCGAGCTGCTGAGGTTAGGACTTGCCTGAAAAGCTCTTATTTGTGGCGTGATATACAATCGGTGCATTCGACTATAAACATGCGAGTGAGAACTGTAGATAACGCGGATGATCGTGAATTTTCTGATATATTATTAAAGAAAATACCTTCACCAAAGATACCTATCCACTGCTACACCAAGGAAAACTTATTCTGACGCCTGAGTTATGTTGTATAGTGCAATCCCAACAACATCTTACATCGTCAGTTTACGGTGACGTAACAAATATATTAAATAAGAACAATTCTTGGCTATGCGAAAGGTCCATTTTAACTCCTCGCAATGACCAGGCATCTGAGATTAATAATAAAATACTGTCGAATATCCAGGGGGAAAGCAAAGTTTATAGTTCAATAAATAGAATGGCCGATGAACAAGAAGCCACTAATTACCCGATAGAATTTTTAAATTCTTTAAATATGCCCGTACTTCCTTCTCATGAAATTTGTTTAAAAATTGGCATTCCGATTATTCTGCTCCGAAATTTAAGACCATCACAAATTTGCAATGGAACTCGGCTTAAAGTAACCCAGTTGCAACAAAATGTAATCGAGGCTCAAATTTTAATAGGTTGCGGTGCAGGAGAAACCATCTTTATTCCCAGAATTCCCATAATACCAAATAATTTTCCATTCCAATTTAAAAGAACGCAATTCCCAGTATCGGTGTGTTATGCAATGACAATAAATAAGGCTCAAGGGCAGACCTTTCGTGTTGTTGGAGTAGATCTCGGTGTCAGTTGTTTTTCACATGGTCAGTTATGTCGGTCTTTCCCGGGTTAGCAGTCCTAGAATTTTTTATGTTCACGTTCCGGACGGGTCAAATTTCAACGTAGTCTACCCGGAAGCTTTGCGCTGAAGTATTTTCATTCTATATGTACTTAAGACTCATGTGAAAGTGATCTAAACAATATTACCAATACATTAACATAATAACATACAAGGAGTTACACGCTGATGGTCTCGGGGCACAGTGATAATAATAATATTCTGCGGTTCCTTATTGCGATATTTTTAACAGTATTATATTTCCCTACTAAAATACGAAAGTTAATCTGTCTGTCACATCAAAACCACGGAACCCTGAGGAAGGACATATGCTACTTTTTTACGAAAAACGACGATAACGTGGACGAAGTCGCGGGCAAAAGCTAGTATTAAATAAGAACAATTCTTGGCTATGCGAAAGGTCCATTTTAACTCCTCGCAATGACCAGGCATCTGAGATTAATAATAAAATACTGTCGAATATCCAGGGGGAAAGCAAAGTTTATAGTTCAATAAATAGAATGGCCGATGAACAAGAAGCCACTAATTACCCGATAGAATTTTTAAATTCTTTAAATATGCCCGTACTTCCTTCTCATGAAATTTGTTTAAAAATTGGCATTCCGATTATTCTGCTCCGAAATTTAAGACCACCACAAATTTGCAATGGAACTCGGCTTAAAGTAACCCAGTTGCAACAAAATGTAATCGAGGCTCAAATTTTAATAGGTTGCGGTGCAGGAGAAACCATCTTTATTCCCAGAATTCCCATAATACCAAATAATTTTCCATTCCAATTTAAAAGAACGCAATTCCCAGTATCGGTGTGTTATGCAATGACAATAAATAAGGCTCAAGGGCAGACCTTTCGTGTTGTTGGAGTAGATCTCGGTGTCAGTTGTTTTTCACATGGTCAGTTATGTCGGTCTTTCCCGGGTTAGCAGTCCTAGAATTATTTATGTTCACGTTCCGGACGGGTCAAATTTCAACGTAGTCTACCCGGAAGCTTTGCGCTGAAGTATTTTCATTCTATATGTACTTAAGACTCATGTGAAAGTGATCTAAACAATATTACCAATACATTAACATAATAACATACAAGGAGTTACACGCTGATGGTCTCGGGGCACAGTGATAATAATAATATTCTGCGGTTCCTTATTGCGATATTTTTAACAGTATTATATTTCCCTACTAAAATACGAAAGTTAATCTGTCTGTCACATCAAAACCACGGAACCCTGAGGAAGGACATATGCTACTTTTTTACGAAAAACGACGATAACGTGGACGAAGTCGCGGGCAAAAGCTAGTAAATTAATAAATAAATAAAATTATAAGGTGTGATATACTAAAATCTAAAATATAGTTATCTTAAAAACATAACAAAAATAATGAAGCTACTGAATATATGGCTATATAACCTAAATCTCTTAGCTTTCTTTGGTTAACGAGAGTTTAAAAATTCTCTCTAATCTGTGGCTCATTCTCAATCATCACACAGTTTCTGTCACAGAGTACCTTATTATAACCGGAAAGACACCTGCTTTAAAAGTTACTCTTATGCATTAACTTTAAAAACAGGCAACTATCTGTTAATCTACATGCTCTATATACCTGAATCTAATCCATAATTTCGGTACTTGGCTTGATTTCCCTAGTTTACTATATAACTTATTTGTTTTTTATTATTTTAATACGTTCAGTGTATATGGTTTATAGAAGTTCTCAGGGGTGTCCGTCAATAATATTCGTTTTTACAGTAATTTATATATAATTTCGAATCTGGGAAACAATTTTTCATGATTATTGGTCTTTAGGCCAAACATGTATGGAAGCTGAGCAATCTCCTTTCAGCCCGATCCGTCCAGTGGTTTGGGCTGTGCGTTGATAGATCACTATGTCAGTCAGTCACCTTTGAGTTTTATATATATAGATTAACATCCATACAATTATTAGTAACACTGTCGGGCTTATCCTATGTAAGTGGTATTAGTATATTAATAAATCTTTCTTAAATTACCAAATTATCCGCCAAATTGATTATATTATATATTAATGAAAATAAGAGTAGGACACGTCAGAGCGTCTATACCTCATGGTTACTATATTTAAATTTATCGTGATTTTTAAATCTATATTGAAATCATTCATTCATCATTGGTTTTAATGGTCAATGGTACCACTACCTTAATTGCTAGAAGCTTTTTTAATAAATTTCTTTCAAGCAATATCAAACGAAGGACTATGCATATAATATTATTCCTATTATCTAAAGGTAAATAAGCTTAGCCAATAATGTGATGTGCTTTATTAAAATAACTCATTGCACTCCAAATACGGGGTGTAAAGGACATATTCTAGTATAAGGATTCCAGAAGAGAATCTTGGGAGTTTTCCCATTTTCTATCTCACAAACCTCGAATCGAGACAAAAGGTAAACGAATTGTCTAATTTGAAATTATATATTATCATTTTTAATATGACTGCCAGCCGTAGGCACTTGACAAGCAAAGAAGCTGTAAAGCCGCGAGCGTTATAGTGCAGTCATTGAAGCGAAAAATACGGTCTTACCTCCGAATTTTTTTACTGTGAACCGATTTGCATGAAATTTTGGAATTAGGCTCATCTTACCCTTAACTTCAAAAGTGAAAATGATCTGAACTCCTCCTATTATTTTTAAGGGGTGTAAACAACCCCTTAATGGAAAAATTGAAATTTTATCGCTAAAAAACATGTCTAATAGTAAGTGATGAAATTGTAAAGTATTTTCTAACATAATTACCTCATATTAAAATCATTTTCAACCCATATATATATATATTACATATTAAAAAATAATTTAATTTGGAGTAATAAATTGCCATTTATTGAATAAAATATTTACTAATTATATAAAATTGTACTATTATTATTAAAATATAATAGCACACACTGCAAGACCATCAGATACTATTAGTTCTTTTTGTTTGCATAATTTAACATAAGAAGGAGATAGAAAGCCTCTCTTGAGTTTGTTTCGCCGGTTCTTCTCAGGAAGGTCTCCCAATTTTGGAACCGGTGGTAGTTTACGGTAGTTAGGGTCAAATAAATAAACTCAAAATTACAAACAAGAATTTTAAATAAAATACTTTATTAAGTAAATTTAATAATAAATTCATACATAGACAATAAAATTTTAAAAATCTTCCAATGAAATAACCGAACGCACAATATAATTCTTTCGAAGGTAGCTCGACAATTTTAAATAAAATCATTATTCTGACGATGCAGACCTGAAAAGGCTGCGAAACGTCAATAAATAAATAAAGTTTCGTGCATTAACCCGTAAAAACTAGTTTTATAAAATATAATATTATAATTTTTATTATTTTTAAAGCATGTAACTGCTTGATGTTTAAATCTAAAGAAAATATAACTAGAAAAAATTCCACGCGGACCAGGCAGCAGACGGGACTCGAACCCGCACCCTTAAAAAAAAATTATAACTATAATTGCTATTTCTTCTTTCAAATGTTTAATACTTGTAAAAGTATTCATTTGACATTGTGGGTTTACCTATAATGCGAAGAGATGGCGCTGCCTTGCAGCTTAAGAATAGCTAGAAAGAATTTCGACGCGGTCCGTGAGGGCCGCGGTAGCATAATTGGTCAGTGCATTCGCCCGGATTGCGAAGGGTGCGGGTTCGAGTCCCGTCTGCTGCCTGGTCCGCGTGGAATTTTTTCTAGTTATATTTTCTTTAGATTTAAATATAATATTATTATTCATGACTCAATGTCGGAGTCGCTGTCACATTCAATATCTTCTGGCTGAATTGGAGGGCTATTTTGGCAGTTATCTCCACTGCACGTTCCACAGGTACTATTACAAAACAGACCAACTTTTCTGCATCCGCAAGACGCTCCACATCCTTTTTTGCAGTTCTTGTGGTGCGGGTGGATCTACAGACTTAAGTGGATTTAATAGACCGTCATTCATGACCCACCCCCAATCCGTTGGATGAATGATGATGATGATGATGATGAAATGTGTTAGATATACATATTATAAGAACGTTGGTATGTATTCATGCCTACGTTTCCAAAATATATGAGCCATATTATGTATATATATACACATTACAATAAGTGTGGGCCTCTATTATACTGCGTACTTTCATATTGCTCCAAATATTCACCGCTCCGAAATTTTCAGTTACTAAGTAGAAAAAAATATGATAAGTTTTTGGACCATAACTCCTTCTATTTTCATGCTATCACAATTTATGTAAAACCATTGTAAAGGTAATTAAAAGAGCTACAACATCCTTCATTGCAATATATATTAAAAAACCTTTTTCTAAAACGGTGAAGGGTTAAAGGGCTTAAGAGAGGCTGTGATTGCGCTGCCACGCGCTCTTTAAACAATCATATCTTCGTCAATTTTATTTTGACAGAAAAAACAAAAAAACCATATTATTTGTCAGAAAAATACCTAAATTTTTAAATCGCACACTTTTATACGTATCTGTCGTCATTTTTGAGATATTATGAAAAAAAAGTGGGTTTTTTAAAAATTTGAAATTTTGGTTTTTCTTTTAATCGTGACTTTTTTGAAAAATATATGTCCTGAAGCAGCCAAACTGATACTATCTATCAAACTCTTCATAATAAAGTTAATTCTAGGCGGAATACGATTAATTTTAATTTTGGTGGAAATGGCACTTATGAAACCCATTGATTTAAAAGAAAACAACTTTAGATGCTCCCCTTATTTGCAATACAGCTGACTTATTTTACGTGCAAAAGACTTTTAATAGTGCTCATTTTAAAGCTTATTTCAAGCACTACAAAACCCTGTTGTATTAGAATGCATAAAATGCTAGATGGCATTGACCACATCGATTAAATTTCAGACAAAATAAAAATCGGCTTTGATCTTTAATATCTAGCTTAATATTGCACTTAGAATACTTTATAAAAAACCAAATTGTTCATTGTTTTATTTATTTATTTATTTATTTATTTATTTATTTTTAGGGAAATAACAGCATTAATTTTTACATAAAAAATATAACATTAGTTTAAACAATTGCCTAGGTAATTTCCACTATTAATTATCTCACATAGTGTCTAATAAACACGAGAGAAAAAAGAAACAATTTTTGGTATCATAATGAACATCTGCTACAATTTTGTTTTTTATAAAATTTTGGATAAAACTTATATTTTTGGAGATATTTGCAAAAAACCGATGAAAAACGGGAAAAAATTTCAAACTTTCAATTGCCAATAACTTGAAAAGTATTGGATTTTATGAAAAACTTTATAGATAATTTTTGCTTAAAATTAGACTTTCTATCGATACCCGAGGTTATTTTGAAAAA
This sequence comes from Chilo suppressalis, assembly GCA_902850365.2. Lineage (NCBI taxonomy): Eukaryota > Metazoa > Arthropoda > Insecta > Lepidoptera > Crambidae > Chilo > Chilo suppressalis. The sequence continues at coordinate 4,041,523 of OU963912.1, read as the reverse complement.
AAAATCACCCCCGAGAAGGGGTAGCAACCACCCACAGGGTGGTTGCGGAGTTCAAATCATTTTCACTTTTGAAGTTAAGGGTAAGATGAACCTAATTCCAAAATTGTATGCAATTCGGTTCACAGTAAAAAAATTCGGAGCAATAATGCTTCAATGACTGCACTATGATACTACATACCTAAATATAATATTAAAATTTAATATTATGAGCATTTGACATAATTTGTTCTGTATTAAATACACTTGGAACACGTCGATCAAGTGTTCTCAAAAACTAAAGATAGCGCGGACGAAGTCGCGGTCGGAATCTAGTTCTTTATAATTGTTGTTACATAATTATACTATATAACATCAGGGTCACAGGTTCGATCAAGCGACCATATATATATTAAAGTGCAAAGAAAGGTGGCTTGTGGTATTAACCTCAATCTAGAAATGCGCTCCTTCGAAGAAAGTTGATTCGCAAATATGCGCGGTATTGGCTGGGAGGCTTTCCGTCTTTCCATCTAGTGCGATTGGCATTTTAAATTGGACGTTTCACTTTAGACAGTGTAAATAGTTGGAATGCCGTATAAAATAGTTGACAAACAGGTTTTGGGGAAATGTTCTTTATATTTTATTAGGTTTTTCTCTGACTCAGTTCCTTTATGGTCTGACTCAGCTTGACTCAGCTACTTTATGAAAGCAATCAGTCCTAAAACCAGTTCAGAACTTCCATTACCTGTAGAGTTTCACAACAGAACACTGATATTAAGTAAAGGAAGAGTACTGCTACATTTACAAATCCAATTAAAAAATTTCTAGAAAAAAAATCCAGGTGGTCCAGGCATCGGACGAGATTCAAACATCTGATGCCTGGACCGTTTGGGCCCTTTTTACCCGGCTGCGCAATGCAAGAGCGCGAAGCGTAACGCGCAGACAGGGTTATGTGTTTAACAGTCTATATATGTATGTTTGTTCCTTTGTGGCACACTAGAGACCAAACGCCTGGACCGATTTTGATGATTCATACATCAATCGATTCGTCTCAATCATAGGAGTGCTACTAAAGATATGATAGTAATCAAAATTCAGTATGGGCAAAATTAGGCGCCATATTGTGACGAAGTAAAAAAAATAAGTTGACAAAATATGTCGAGTGGGGTATCACTGTCTAGATAATCAAAAATCATATTTAGGTTCCTAACACCATTTTTCATTTTATATGATTGTTTAGGATCTACAACGCTTTAAAGTTGTATATTAACCACTTACGCTTTTAATTTCAATCTTACGTTTGTATGGATTATTGTTGCTCTTTCACCAAAAAAATACTTAATGGATTTTAATGAAACTTAACAGTAATATAGCTCATATATGATAATTACATATATATAATAATTTATGTAGTTATTGAGTGAATTGGCCAATATATAACAATAAGTGTCACATAAGACGGAAAAAAATCTCCCATTTACGAGTCATTTTGGCCTGCACTGCAAAAACAATCAAATTTACATGAATGTAATGTAGAGTGAAAATGTATCTCTTAAATAGTTCTAAAAAAAAGTCCGTGACACCATATATCTATTTTTAATGTTTAAGTCATTACCGCTAAAATAGTGAATCAAAACTAAAATATTATTTGATATCTATTTCCAAAAATGCACATTTTGTATTAACAAATTATGTTTTATCAAAACAAATACTTTTATCGCTTTTGATATTTAAAGAAGATAAACTTTGCTTTTTACAGTATGTCATTTCGATAAATATTTAAAAAGTTACAACGATGACAAAGTGATAGTGTACTATGTAAAAGAAAAAAAATGGGGTATTCGCAGTATCTGATCCTATACGAAGTACTAACAATAAAACTGTGATACAGTTCCTTCTTATTGAATGATGAAAAATATACACTTTTGGACACATCTATTGGCCCACCTTGTATTTTCAGTTTCGTTTGGTCCTAGCTAAAATTTTATATTAGGTCGAGCAAAAAGTTTTTATGCAGTTTTGAACCTGGCACATTCACAATTTCATTCAATAGTCTTTTTTTGAATTTCGAACACAGAATTTAAAGAAACAAAAGACAATTTGGAGCCTGTTTGTTGATATCAAGCAATCGAATACTAAGAAAACTTGGTTTTATTGGTTTACTTAGATTTAATTCTTGAAAAAGTGATTGATATCTTTGGTTTTGCAACAAACATTACTTATTCTTAACATTAAGTTGAGGTTCTATCAATAATCTATGGATAGTTCACCTGAAGTCGCCGCCCAAGCTGGGGCACTTGTTCAGGCCGGACACAGCCAAAGAAACGTGAGTGCTCAACTTAATTTAAGTCGATCTGTGGTCTGAAATGTTTATCGGAGGTACCTAGAGACTGGCGGCTTTGTTCGTCACCAAGGAAGGCCACGATCTCGGGTCACAACTGAAAGGCAGGATCGATTCATCGTGACGACCAGCTTGAGAAATCGTCACCTTACCTCCATTGAGATACAAAAACAAATTCGCGACTTCCACGGAGTATCTGTGAGCGCTCGAACTGTTCGGAGAAGGTTAAAAGAACGCGATATGGTACCACACAAGCCAGCTAATGGGCCCAAACTAACGCGAGCCCACCGAACAGCGCGCCTTCATTTCGCCCGCAGTCATTTAAATTGGACACAGCAAGATTGGAGCCGTGTACTCTATTCTGATGTGTCTAAAATTGTGTTACATGGCAATGATGGAAGGAAGAAGGTCTACCGACGTAAGGGAGAGCGTTTCGCACAATGCTGCTTTGAAGAGAGGGTTGCTTATGGCGGTGGCTCATGGACTGTCTGGGGCGGTATATCCGCGAGCGGCAAAACTCAACTTGAGGTTGTTACAGGACCACGGCTGCCAACATTAAATGCTGAAAGGTACATTCGTGAGTGCTTAGAACCTCACGTGATACCATACGCGGACTATGTGGGCCCAAATTTCCTTTTTATGCATGATAATGCAAGAGCCCATGCGGCCGGCATCGTCAGGGAATATCTTCGGGATGTGAACATCACAGTTATGGACTGGCCAGCCAGAAGCCCAGACATGAACCCCATTGAGCACATGTGGGACGACCTAAAAAGACGTGTTAGGGCTCGTCAGCCAGTTGCCCAGACGATGCAGGAGTTGAAAACTGCCATAGAAGAGGAATGGGAGATGATCCCTCAAAATTTCATAGAACGGTTGATAAACTCTATGCCTAATCGTATGAGAGCTGTGGTAGATGCCCATGGAGACAACACGCGTTATTAAATAAAACTTTTATTTGATAAAACATGTTTTTTATTCAAAAATCAATTGCCTTTAACAAGGCGCATATCCGACTTGTTAGGCGTAGCTCCATGTCGTATGGTATTCTGAATTCAAATTTAAAACAATACGATCGAAAAAGATGGTAAAATGTATCAGGTTTAAAACTGCATCAACAGTTTTTGTTCAATCTAGCAATCATATTTCGGTAGGGGCCATCGAAACCTAAACTCTAAGGTGGGCCAATAGATGTGTCCAGAAGTGTATTATCATAATAAGTATTTATGATTATTGAATTTTAATGAAAAGCTCAGAATTTTACTGTTTTTCATTTTTTTAACGATATTACTTAATGTTACAAAAAAGGTTTACTTAATATAATGACAAATAACCCATTTTTCGCTAGTAAGTACATACTTATTGGAATCCCTGTATTTATTAATCAGCTCGCGATAATACTGGTTTTGTAATTATTCTGTAAAATTCAAAGTAAATAATGTAGATTTTTATAGGTAAATCACCCCTTTCATCACCCTACGCCTATAAGTATTGCGATGTTGTAGCTAAGAACCAAGTTCCCATCTACTTCTATATGGGAATTCATTATATTCGATTTAGCTATTAGGGCACGGAAGCGCAACAAACAAACTCACTTTCGCATCTATAATATTATATTATACTTACTAGTGATCCACCCGGGCATTGTACGGGCGAAATTTATTTATCGGGATAAAATATAGCCTATGTCACTCGGACAAAATGTATTTAAATAAAGAAAAATGTTATAATAAATAATGTAGCTACCTTCTGATGAATTAATATTTGAAACCGGTTCAGTAGTTTGACAGATTATTTGTTAGAAACATACAAATCTTGCCTCTTTATAATATTAGTATAGATAGTTAGGATAAGATAAGTATTTAAATGATGAAAAAGATTTAAAAATAAAGTAAGTAATAGGTTTATTTGATTTTATTTGTAAAAGTTACTTAGCATTTGTGCTTAACAGTGATACGTTATTCGGTATTTTTATAACAAAAAAAAAATTTGATAATAAATGCCATGATAGCACTACTCAGTCTGATCAGATCAACTGTTATTATTGCCTAAAAAGCTTCAAAGGAAGTATATAGGGGGGTTTATTTTACTTTTCATTCTTTAAAGCATTTAATTTAATTTCTATATTTACAAAGAAAATTTTACAAATAAAATCCACGTGGCCCTGTCAGCATAGACGGGACTCGAACCCGCCCCCTCCGCTATCCTGGCAGATGCACCGACCAATTATGCTACCGTGATCTTAATGACTGTTTAGAATTTGTATTTCTTATGCTGCAAGGCAGCGCCATCTCTTCGCATTGTAGGTAGAGTTGCCGGATGGATGGGATTGTCCCGGGATTTTAGTAATCCCTTATCTATTAGACAAGTCCGTCCGTCCGTGGTGCTGTTTCAGCGGCCAAACCGTAAGAGATAGATATAGACAATGTTTAAGTTATAAGTTAAGAATAGTCTGATAAGACTACAAACCGGATGTGAGTAACGTAGCACTTCCGGTTTTCGAGAAATCACGTGATTTCTATTTCAAACGAAACCACACAAAATCTCGGAAGTTCTCAATTAATTAATTTTTTTTTTTCGTGAACCGTTGGTTCACTGGTTTGCTAGTCTCTTATCTATTAGACAAGTCCGTCTGTCTGTGGTGCTGTTTCAGCGGCCAAACCGTAAGAGATAGATAAAGAGAATATTTAAGTTATAAGTTAAGAATAGTCTGATAAGACTACAAACCGGATTTGAGTAACGTAGCACTTCCGGTTTTGGAGAAATCAGGTGAACATTTGGTTCACTGGTTTGCTAGTTAGAATTTACTCGTATTGTCCCGGATTCCAATAATGTGCTAGTTTCGCTAAAAATAAACTAATAACGAATGACACCTGCTCGATGTTTTAATTTTGGGGGGGTGATGGGAGTACTCTTCATTCGAGATTTACACTATCAATAAAAAAGGGTCGAACACAAAGTCTTTGACCTGTTAAATGTGAACGCTTTAAAAGAAAACTATAAAGATATATATAAATTGATAATAAATGAGATTGCTATGGTGCTCTACCTAACGTTATGAAAATTTTATTATGCGCCTTTAGTTTAATCAAATATTATAAACTTTGCTCTGGTGATTGCATAATTATTTAATTTAGTGATCTAAGGCAGTTGCCACCATTGTCCAAAACAACAGACGTGAGTTACTGCTTTCTTCAACCTGTGACATAAACGTCATTGATTGGTATTGTATATAGGGTGATTAAAAACATTTGAAATTAACTTCTGGCATCTACATATTGGGTTTCTGTGAATTATGTAGGTATATCAAATTATGAGACTAGGGACTGACACTGAATTTGTGTATATCACAATCTTAGACGTCCGGCATTGACATGACAATGCAGCCACTGCCAATTAAAAAATAGTCGACGAATAAAAGTAAATGAATTTTATATTTACTGCTAAACTATTAAAAAAAGCTTAAACAAAAGATAACTTTTTGAGTAAGTACTAGTTTACTATAAAATTTACATACATTAGAGATATTTATGTAACAACTTGATTTAACTTCACACATTTTTGCGAAAATTGAGGCCCATCTGTAGCCTTGACCCCGCGGGTAAAGTCTTTATATGTCTTAATAAATCAATCTTTTAGACCGACGCAAGGTACTTAATAATTCCCGCGATATTAATTCCCTTACTGAAGTAACAAGACTACGGTATATACCATCTTAAAATACTAACTAACTAAAAAGTGGGAAATAAAAAAGGTAAATTTAAAAATCAAAAAACCCGACTGCTTAATTATAGGTACTTCAAATAAAAACTGAAAAGAAAAAAACAAGTCCATTAGTCTATAATTCTGTTAATAAGGAACAAAGCTACTTTAGCAGTCGGGACCCACTGTTGAAAAATATTATGTATTCTTAAATATCTAATGGGTCCCGACTGTTAAAGTAGCTTTGTTCCTTATTAACAGAATTATAGACTACTGGACTTGTTTTTTTCTTTTCAGTTTTTATTTGAAGTATAATTAAGCAGTCGGGTTTTGTGATTTTTAAATTTACCTTTTATTTCTCCAGTATTGTACCGCGTAGAATTATAACTTTTCAAAAACTTCTAAGGCAAGAGTCATTATGCGAGGATATCAGGTGCAACCCTTCTATCTACCTTGTCACGGTCTATATCAATAAGACTATTATAATGTATTGCTGATGGGTAAAATGAAAGATTACCTTAGAAAAAATCTAGCAAGTAAATGCTCAAGTAAAAACATAATAAAACTCAATCACATTTTTCAATCAAGACCGTTTACAATGAGTGACTTTGCACACTTTGAGAGCGTGAATAGGTTATTTAAAAAGCCCTAAGGCACTTTGATATTAACATTCAAAAGAGAATCAGCGCGTGACTCTCTTAAATTATCTCGAAGAGACAATATTATAAAGCTCTAAAAATCAAAGTTGATTGACCGTCCACGGAATGTCGTAGAATCTGTAGTGTTTTTTTCTTTTTTTTTTGAGTGTGTATGCTGTTGTTCGCAGATGACCTTTACAGCGTCACCGGGTTTGGGGACGGCGAGATCTTTTTTTTTGTTGACGGTGGAAAATGCATTTATTTACGCACCATACCGCGCGCTTGCCAGGCGCGCGACGTGTGTGGGACTCCCCGGCGCGGAACAACGCCGATCCTACCCACTAAAAACCACCGGTACCCTCCTCGGCCCTTATGAGGGCGCTCTGGGATCGGCGCATCTACGTGCGCCACTACACCAGAGCGACGGAGTACGGCGAGATCCTAAGAGGACTTCAAGCCGAGAATTGGCGAGTGCCTCTAGAGGTATTCCAGGCGGATGGCATCTCCCAACTAGGGGAGTCTCCTCTCCGTCTGGAGCCTCTAGACCACTCTAACCTGAGAGTGTCGGCTCAAATAGAGGGCGTCTCTGAGACTCAGACCTCAGCTCTAGTTAGCCGATGTCGTGGGAGGCGGGGAAAAACGCCCAGGTACGTATTTGTACCTGGTACAGGTACAATTATACATTGTCAATATTTGGATTATATGTACATTTTAAGCATTTAACTGCTAGATGTTGAAATCTATAGACAATTTTACTAGAAAAAACCCTTCGTAGTCCCGTCTGCTGCCTGGTTCGCGTGTATTTTTTTCTTGTAAAATTTTCTTTAGATTTAAATATTTTAAGAGTTATTTGGAGGAGAACGATGGCACAAGTGGTTAACGCATTTGGCTGCGATCGCTGAAGTAAAGCAACTTCTGCAATGGTCGGTCATTGGATGGGTGACCAAAAATTTATTACTTCGAGCCCCTCCGTATTTCGAAAGCCACGTTTAGCCATTGGTCCCAGCTGCATCTGCAGTTTTTAACACCCACCTATCCGTACTGGGCCCGCGTGGTTGTGCAATGGTCAATACATATTCATTGTAGACTTTAATTAAAGGCTTAAGTAGAAATATGAATTTTACCTTAATATTATAAGTGTGAAAGTTTGGATGTCTGTGTGTTTGAGTGTTTGTTACTCAATCACACAAAAATACTAAACGGATTTTGGCACGGATATATTTAGTTTATGACCTACATAGAGACATAGGATACTCTTTATCCCGGAAAAAAAAATAGGTTCTTGGGGGATTCTCAAAAAACTAAAGTTAACGCGGACGAAGTCGAAGGCGGGCGCTAGTATCCAGAATACAGAAAGAGGTTACAAGGACCTTGTGGGCGGGGCAGGCGCGCCACAGTTATTTGTGAGCAAATGCTCATAACTTGACCAAAACTTGGTTCTGATTGCGTCGTTGCTCTCGGGTGTGAGCTCTGATTGGCTCAATTGTTTGATGTCGCGACGTTTGATTGGCTATTATCTATTAGGTGGAAGTGTAGTAAAGGCGAGCCGGTGCCATCGGTCCCCCTAAAAACGTTCTGTGATCACCCTTCTACCCTCTTTCTGTGTCCTGTGGCTAGTACTTATATATTTATAATTTGACATTGACATAATTACATTGGTATTATTGTAATTGTTTGTATTTATACTGTATGACACAGCAATCAAAATGTGAGTGGACGTTGTATTGGCAGCGACATGATTTTTTTGTTGTAAATATTGCTACTTCTGTTAAATACTGGTGAGATTCTTGTGCCCAATCTTCTCATCAGCTAAAAGATATCCTAAATGGGTGGTAGGAATAAAATAAAATAAAATATTGGACGATTCAAAAGAGATTCTTTTGAATCGTCCAATATTTTATTTTATTGAGTTTATTTGAATAAAGTTTAATTTGAGGAGCTAGCGAACAAAACGGTGTAATAACTTCATATCAAATTTTGCATGAGCACTAAAAAACTGAATTACATTCCTACAGTGAGCTTTTTGCGTGATTTTGAATTAAGTAATTTTTCAATACTATTTTAGGCGGTAGTAACGCCAAAACATATTCTAATCTCTTAATTCCATACCGTGTCATTCTCTTTTGGAATTAACCGCATCCCAATCTATCCTTCTCCTTCAAACACTGTGCCTTATGCTTATGAGGGAAGAAGACGGAATATATTCGCCGGCAACGACGGATGGCCGGAAGGAAATGGCAGTCTGTCATCAGTCTGTAACCGCATCAAAAAAAAAGGAATCTGTCACCGCGAAATAACGAAATAGTCGAATTTGTCATCGCGCCGCAAGCTAAGCTATATATTATTTGCATTGAATTTAGGTAAAGAAGTGTGTGAAGATTAATAAACAATCTTAATTAAATAAACAGATTTCCTCGAAAATAGGAGATTTGTGTGTGATAGCCAAGTGACAGCTATCAACAACGACTTTCTTGACCGCCATCTTTAACCGCTGGCATCAGGAAGAGACTGCTGCAGGAGAAGCAGACGTATGAGCCAGTGCCACCGTCGAGGCCCTCCGTAAGTAAGCACAGTGTTTTGCCCTCATCCTATCCCATAGACCAAACCCGCTTAATATTTCAACCCAACACCTACAGTCCACTCTCCGGGGTTTCGACCCCACCAGATATCATTTACCGTATTCGGCTTCACCATTTTTGGTCCTTCGAGCCGGATTTCCCGCTCATTTTCCGCTCCGCTCCTAAGAAATATTTCGTACCAACACCTACAGTCCACTGTCTGGGGTTTCAACCCCACCAGATATCATTTTACCGCATTCGGCTTCACCATTTTTGGTCCTTCGAGCCGGATTTCCCGCTCATTTTCCGCTCCGTTCCTAAGAAATATTTCGTACCAACACCTACAGTCCACTCTCCGGGGTTTCGACCGCACCAGATATCATTTTACCTCATTCGGCTTCACCATTTTTGGTCCTTCGAGCCGGGTTTACCGCTCATTTTTCGCTCTGCTCCTAAGAAATATTTCGAACCAACACCTACAGTCCACTCTCCAGGGTTTCGACCCCACCAGATATCGTTCTACCGCATTCGGCTTCAACAAGCGGGTTTGATTGACATGAGTTGAAATTCGAATTCAGCTGGCCCAGAACCTCCGTGCTGAAAAATAAAGGATTATATAGTCAAAACCATATGCGTACATATCGTTTTGTTCGCCAGCTCCTGATATCATTTAATTTCACATTTTCATAAATGATATAATGACAAAATATTAAACAAATAACATCTCCGTCTGGATCAAAATATAATTTTATTATCTTTCTTTGTCTGAAACTATTCAGCCAAGATGGTGCCACAGCAGACGCGCTTGAAATTAATCTTTGCTGTTCTCTGGCATTCTAATTGCTGTCCATTTTTAACACCGGTTATAGAGTCTATAAAAAATGACCACAAATTAAAATTTACAGAGTGGTTTCATTCCGAGACTGAATAAATTATTCCTTTGTCTAAATTTTAGTCACTTTTTTTAATTCCCTTTCCATAGAAACAGATAGGTACCTGCCACACTAAAATTAGATTCGTCAAAACAAATTCTGTTCTCATTTTGTCGAACTGTTTAATTTTGCTTAAAGCTGAAGACAATTCATGTATTTCTAAAACACTTGTATTTTGAAACAAATTAGGAATTTTGTTACAAAGATAGTAAAATTCAATCAGTAGAGAAACGCATTTCACAATTTTAAGTAATTTATGGGAAAATAGCGAGTATCATAGAGGAGCTCTGGCGCGGGTGGTTAACGCGTTCGGCTGCGATCGTTGAAGTTAAGCAAGTTTCGCAATGGTCGGTCATTGGATGGGTGACCAAAACTCTTCTATCTCGAGTTCCTTCGTGCTTCGAAAGGCACGGTAAACCGTTGGTCCCGGATGCATCTGTAGTCTTCAGCACCCACCAATCCGCACTGGGCCTGCGTGGTGGGTCGTGGCCCAATCTCTCTATTCCATTGATAAGGAAGGCCTGTGGAAATTAATAGGCTGATGATGATCATGAATGATGGAAAAATAGAGGCCACCCGCGATTTCGTCCGCATTAATTTTAGTTTTTTTAAGAGTCCCACAGGAACTTGTCATTTACTACCTAAAGCAAATAGAAATTTTCAAATCGGACCAGTAGTTCCTGAGATTAGTGCGTTCAAACAAACGAACTTTTCAGCTTTATAATATTAGTATAGAAGATTTTTATATCACTTACCATTCATTAAACATATCAAAAGTGATTTCCATACTACCAAATTATGATACAACCTCTATGCAAACCCGTAGCACACCACAGCTTGCGGCTCCGATTCCTCCCACACAGGCAACAAACACCAACACTACACAGCTAGAAAACTCACACACAGCTAGCATTACGTTGACGCCGCACCCGTAGGATAAGAGTGAGAACACGCGGTCTACTAAAGCTCCGGGTCCTTAATATAAAGCTGAGGTCCGAGTCTCAGAGACGCCCTCTAGTTGAGCTGGTTCGAGTAGTCTAGAGGCTCCAGACGGAGACTCCCCTGGTGGGATGATGCTATCCGCCTGGAACACCTCTAGAGGCACTCGCCAATTCTCGGCTTCAGGTCCCCTTAGGATCGCGCCGTCCCCAAGCCCGGTGACGCGGTAAAGGTCATCTGCGACCAACAAACACACTCAAAAAATTAATAAATAGATACACCTATTTATTAATTTTCCTGATTGATCCTAAATTGCGACAGTGGCGTAAACTCTGGAATGAGCGTACTATGCTGGTTACCCCGAGAAATGGGATAAAACCGCAAATGCATTCACACAATCAAGTTAACATCCCGCTAAAGGCTCGTTCTGTCTGAAATATTAAGCGAACAATTCCGACCGCGTCTCGTTTGTATGGTACCCATGGATATGTGTGTTCGACAAATCTCGCGGAGAGAGCGCCTTGGCACCGCCCCAGGGCTTGACTCAAATAAATATCCTACCGCGAGGGGTGACCAAATATTCTCGCGTGTCCGTTCCAATCTATACTAATATTATAAAGAGGAAAGATTTGTATGTATGTATATGTTTCTAACGAATTGTCTCAAAAAGTACTGAACCGATTTTAAAAATTCTTTCACCATTTCAGTGCTGCATTATCAGTGATTAATATAGGCTATAGTGTATTTTCAAAATAGGGTTACGTATGAAATCTTCGATAATGTAACCCAACGTGTGTAAAAATATATCGCGTACGCTGCGGAAGTCATTGACAATAGAGCAAAGTGATGTACTAAAGTTTTATAGACGATACCAATATCTACAAAAAAGTCCAGGATAACATATGTCTAACTATTACAGTTATGTCACAACTAGAGGTCCCCTGCGGTTTTACCTGCGGTCACCCGCGTTAATTTGAAGAAAAAGGTTTATAGTGAGTCAAACTTAAAATGTTTACATAGGCTGTCGTGGACAATTTTACAGAACTTTTAAAGAGGAAGATTTCCGTCACACATGATTTTTGTGCAACTTTCACCGTTTACCCGGCGCACGCAACGGAATCTCACAAATGGAATATTTTTACCGGTTTTTGCAACATTTTTCATCGATGCTCCGCTGCTACTGGTCGTAGCCTGGTAATATCTATAGCCTTCCTCGATAAATGCACCAATTTTGTCCAATACAAAAATAATTTTTCGAAGCGGAACAGCCGAGCAATTTTGAAATCGGTTCAACGGGTCCTAAAATACGCAACGATTTTTTTACTTCGAATGGAAGGTTTACAATTATTATGAAGAAAGTCATTGTGTATAATACAAGCCTTTGAACAAAAACTTTAGTCTACACTACAGCTCTACACCGAAGCGAAGCGAGGGCGGGCCACTAGTTACGTAATATAATATGAACACCTTCCATAGTAGGTCAGTGATTAGTTTCCGAGATTTAGGAGAGGAAGAGCATAGAGGATTTCTCGCCCGTTTGGGACAGTAATCTCCACCTTACAAAAGACCACAATAAAATAAAGACCACCTTTTGGTAGGTTGTTTCTGTTGGCGAGTGAGGTTACAGGGCTCCATGGGGTAGAGAATGGTGTCAGGTTAAGCAATGGCACGAGTGATATTTTTGGTATTGCAAGCGTCTACACGTTTACCATCAGGCGGACTATTCGTTTGTTTGCCACCATTTTCGCATGAAAAAAAAAGCTATGAAGAAAATATATACTCGCATACTCTAACTGAAATATATTTTCGTCTTGATTACCACAAACCAAACAAAAAACTTAAGCTAGAAGATAACAATTGTCGGAAGTCAAGATTACTAATCGTCGGCCTAACTTGTTAGGAGCCCTTTTAGAGCCCTTTTACAAAATTGCGCCGCTGCCGTACTGATCGGCGCGTAGGTAGATTTGCACTAGTATGTATTGCCTTTTACGGGTGATGTTTCGAGTGCTTCATAATAATGATTAATGAACTAATTATAAAAATATATACATATTGCTGCTACTGACGGCACGGCTGATCCACAGGTTCAAAGTCGCTCAACGCGCTATGGAAAGGGCTATGCTCGGCGTTTCTCTGAAAGATCGCATCAGAAATGAGGTAATCCGACAGAGAACCAGAGTTATCGACATAGCCCACCGGATTAGCAAGTTGAAGTGGCAGTGGGCTGGCCATATTTGCCGAAGAACCGATAACCGTTGGGGTAGACGAGTTCTGGAGTGGAGACCGCGTCTAGGCAAACGTAGTGTAGGACGTCCTCAGGCACGATGGAGTGACGATTTGCGCAAGGTGGCTGGCAGGAGCTGGATGCGAGTAGCCCAAGATCGATCTAAGTGGCGTGCATTTGGAGAGGCCTATGTCCAGCAGTGGACTATGATAGGCTGTTGATGATGATGATGATGATACATATTGCAGTAGTTCAATGATGGTAGATTAGTTTTATGAAAGGTTTTGATAGCAAATCTATTTAATTCAATATCAAAATACGAGGTAAACCTGCATTATTTTTTGAGAAAACTCACGGAGGTTAGATGTTTTTTTTGATAATTAATGAGATGGAAAATCAAAATTCTAATACATTATGTTACAACAAAAACATATTTCTGAGGTAGTAATAAATTTGATCTAATTTATTGAACATTATTGTGAGATTTAGGCGTTTGAAGTTGTGTATAATTATCGTTTTTTCCGTAAACTAGCTGCAGTAGAACGATCAGTACAAAAAAATAAAAATAGTATTTGCAAATATTCTACTATCATGTATGTGGTAGAATACAATATTTATTTATTGCGCTATCGTACACAAACATGACAATTTATATTACATTAAAAAAGTTTATCTCTCAGAAAAATCAACTTACATGAATCACATTTAAGCGCACCTAAAGACATCTATCGTAAAAAAATGCATTTTCTTCGCAATAAAGCTGCCACGTGGACGTCCTAGATAGACTTATTATTATAATACGGTAAAATAAAATATTACTATGTTTCGTCCAATATATTGAAAGTCAACAACCTTTCCAATTTTATTGTGTGTCTTGATGCGATCAGCCCATTTGTTTAACCTGACGCGAGTTTAACATTTTTTACCCATACAAAAAAAAGTGTGCAACGCCGCGTAAAGAAGTTTTCACTTCAAAAATCGGGTCTGAAATCTGAACCGAATGAAATTGTTTTAAAGTAAATTATTCCTTAGATTTGTAATTGTATTTAATGATAATGACTGAACACCCTCATCCTTCCTTTTGTATAATGTTCCATTTAATCCGACATACACGATAATACCCATTCCCACGCATCTTCACGATTCTAAACTTACAGTGTCTCTACACCTGTGAAGATTTGTTTGCACGCTTGTTTCTTGGATCCCGTCGCTCCTCAGGTGAAATATATCTAGTGTGAGATATTACTTTAGCTTAAATGCATGTGAATTTAATACCATCCCCCATTTTCTTCAAGTAGTGTTAAAACAGTTTGAAATATTCATATAAATGAGAATAAACTTTGTTCAAGTTGACTTTAATGGTGTACCAACATTGTAATAACATTGTTACGTGTCGGGATGGGGTTAGAAATTATATGCCAGTTCACGCTTGACAGTTCTTTATTCACCACACAGTTCACACAATTACCGCACAATGTTAATTACAAAACACTCACTAAACACTGTATTTCACTATACAAGGCTTTAAACAATCGCACTTGAACGGTTTTAATGCATTTTGATCGCCTTTGGATTCGCTCCGAAATCGCTGTTGAAGCTCAACTGTCCATGCGTGGCGCCAATCGCGCTTATACACGCCGATCGAAGCGTTCTAGAAAGTACCTGTTAAATTGAGAATTAGCTAGCACCCGCGAGTACGAAATACCTACGCAGGTAACGCGCATAACTTGTAAACAAGTGCAGATGTCGTTGCACTTTCTCCCTTAGGCCGTATACAGAAAGAAAGCCGAAAGCCGATCCTTCCTACATAAAGGAAGCCGATTAAAGCAGATCAAGCAAAATGTCGGACTCATCGGACGATGATCTGGTTATGTTAGAAAATGTATATTTAAAAATGCGAGAAAAAGCTATACATCCTATAAATAGAGAAAGGAAACGTTTCGGAGAATACCATCATTTATTTGTAAAAAAAAATCAAATTTGATGAACAAAGATTTTATACATATACAAGAATGATTCAAGAAACATTTTATTACATTTTGGATTTAGTGAAAAGCCGTTTGATGAAAAATTGGTGCAATTGGCATAAACAACCAATCCTTCCAGAAGAAAGACTTGTTGTCACCATTCGGTAAGTACGAAACAAATAATGTTAGCGCTTAGTTAATAAAAGATAAAGTTATTAGATTTATAAAAAGATTATAACTTAGATTGATTTAATCTAAGGATAATAATTCAAATACAAATTATTTATTATTCGGACCAGCGCGTGTCGGCGCTTATCGGCGCCGATCGGCTTTCGGCTTTCTTTCTGTATACGGCCTTACGCCGCACTACATAAGGCTCATTTTAGAATGAGCCGCATTACTCGACCTCTATCGCGAACCGTGGTGCTCTGGCACATTCAATCTCAAGCACTTTCGCGGTTCCGTTTCGAGAGCGTTTGTGACAATATTATAAATGAGAAAGTTTGTATGATTGGTACTTAAGAGTGGAGGCTGGCAATGTTTTTTCCATGCAAACGTTCTCGACTGATTCCTCCTTGATATTTATCACTAAAAAAATGATTTTCATGCATAAAATATAATTTTCTCATTCTACGCTCCTGTCTTCCTTTTTAGATAACTTATGTTTTAAAGAAACTAGAGATCCTCAAAAATGCCAAAAATAAACATTTTTTTATCACCACTAAAGACGCTTAGTGTGGAGATTCAAAAAGCATTTACAAAAAAAGAAAACATACAAGCCTTGTATATCTACTTTTTATTTTATGGGTAAAATTTCTTTTACATATATCTAATTTTCGAGGAGCTACTGTTGTCCCTATAGCGCGGTATTAAGCAATGCGCGTTAAGAATAGTTCTTTTGAATATCTATTTCTCAAATGTTTCTAGCTCGCGTACCTTGTATATGGTTAAACAATACAATACACAACTCTTTATTGAAAACACCAGAGTACAGTTCATAAATGGGGTAAATACATTACGTTTAACATAGTGATTCAATGGGCGGTCTTATCGTTAAAAGCGATTTCTTCCAGACAACCTTTGAATGGAGAGGCTTGAAAGAAACTGGAGTCAGTGGTGTTAAAAAAACCAAGGGATATAAATATGTATATAACTATATATATTAAATATATATACATACTATACATACATAATATATACGCATAACTTAACTTTAAAATATATAAATATGATATAAATATATGACACGTACATATATAGACTACACATAATATAAGTTATATTGTGGCATACATATAGTTGATTACCTGGATTAAGACATAAGATTCTTTTTGTCCCTAAAAAAATTAGGTTCCCGAGGAATTCTCTAAAAACTAAAGGTAACACGGATGAAACCACGGGTGGCCTCTAGTACTTAGATAAAAGTATATCTTTAACGGCTTAAACCAATACAATTATAATCATTTACATTCTTTATTGTAAAGAAAATTTTGTGCACGGACCACACATCTGAATTTAAACTTCTTTTCTTATATAACCTAACATTAGACGGTGCATTAGGCATAGGGGAATGGAGCAGCGCACGCATCAGTCATATATACATGTACAGGGTGTAAAAAAACCTTTAACGAAGTCGAAGGCCACGTATTTTCCAGGTCATGACGCTCATTTTTTTCTTCTGCACAATACATGGGAAAATAATGAAGGTCAAAGTCACAATTTTTTTTTCAAGATTTTTACATTAGTATTTTTTAAACGCCATTTGGAAACTTTTTTATCGAACTTACACACACGCACACACTTACACACAGGCACATTCTTTGCTTAGCGCAACAGTAGCGCGCCGCGCTATACATTCCGTTCTGAAAAAATATATATTTATTTTAACTTAAAAAATACATTTTTCCCACGTATAATATTTTGTAATATTACTTATCTGGGTGTACAGAATGCGTAGTTTGAGTCTTTGTCATGGATTTTTTACACCCTGTATACACATATTGTCGGGTATGACGCTCGTGTCGCTCGTAGCATTTTAGCCTTCGCCGAGACTCTCCAACTTTCATGCTCGTCAGGAACACACACATATATATATATATATATATAATAATCATATAATCGTATGACACTCGTGACGCATTTCCATTTCATATTTAAGATTAAAAATTGAGTCAATTTGTGTATCTGATATATCTACTGATGAGAACATGAGTTTTAATATGTGTGATTAATGAATTCGTAAATTGTATATTTTGAATTGAATTACAATAAAAGTTTGTAAATTTGAAATTAAAACAGAACTGTCATATTTTTATTTTTTAAGCATTTAACTGCTGGATGTTTAAACCTAAAGAAAATTTTACTAGAAAAAATTTCATGCGGTCCAAGTAGCTGACGGGATTCGAACCAGCCCCTCCGCCATCCGAGCGGATACACTGACCTTTCTGACCTTGTGGAATATTCACTAGTATTTCTTAGCCTTGCGACCTAAGAAATACCAGAAAAAATTCGACAGGACACTTAAGGCCGCTGTAGCATAATGGTCAGAGTAGAATTTTCTTCATATTTAAACATCTAGCAGTTAAATGCTTAAAAAATAAAAAAATAACTGTAATTGCTATTTCTTCTTTCAAACGTTTAACACCTCTAAAGTTATTCATTTGACATTGTGGGTTACCTACAATGCAAAGTGATGGCGCTGCCTTGCAGCCTAAGGCCAGAGAAAATTCGACACGGCCGTAAGGGCCGCGGCAGCATAATGGTCAGTGCATTCACCCGGTTAGCGGAGGGTGTGGGTTCGAATCCGGTCTGCTACCTGGTCCGCGTGGGATTTTTTCTAGTAAAATTTTCTTTAAAATAGAACTAATTATAAGTGACATGCATGCATGAAAATTCAAAAAAGTCGACTTTTTTTGTTCTCTGCACATTAATTAAAACATTTCTCTTAATCGCAAAACGGTATATTGGTTATTTACCCCAAGTTTTCTTTAGAATATTGAAGAGAACTATACGAAGCAAATGCGGCCTTTGCAGTATTCTGACCTTTTTTCTGGACACAATGAGAATAAATCATCGCGCTGGTGTTAATAAATAATTTCCGTACGAGTGGATTTGAGCAGTATGTTCTATGTTGTATGTTGCAAACAGTGCTGTTGGAAAAACGTTTCTATTTTATGATGTTGGTAATTCAGTTGTTGGGAACGTGGAATATGTTTCGCTTATATTCGCTAAAAGCTCCGCGCGGTATGAAATAACCTAGTTGGTTCGAGAATAGAGAGAGAAGAGAAAAGCTGAAAACTTTTTGGGAATTTGGAATTTTATCAGCATTTTTCTATGTTAAAGTTAAATCCTCCCATGTCTCACTTAACTCTTATAGGATCACCTTGTTGTCCGTCCGTCCGTCAGTCTGTAAGTAGTCCTTATCTAAAGAACGCGTAAAGGTACTTATCGAATTGAAATTGAAACCATATACTCAAATTTACGGTCCGTTTAAGCTGCGAAAAAAATCAAACTTCTATTTAAGTTAACGTAAAAAAAGATACGGACGTTTATCTGTGTCTGTCGAGACCCTTTATCTTTCGAACGCGTGGAGGTATCTATTTGAAATTTTAACCACATACTCAGGTCTACAGAACCTTGAAGCTGTTAAAAAATTAAACTTAGTTAACATAAAAAAGAGATGCCGTTTATGTTGCGTACCTACGAATTGGACTGCGAGGCGGAAGTGGTCAGGCGTGGGTAGATGGCAAAGACTGCTGTGAAGCGATTGGAGAGGATCTGGAAGAACAAAGGAATTATTAAATCCATTAAAGTGCGGCTGATGAGTGCCCTGGTCTTCTCGATTTTCTTGTACGCTCCAGAGACCTGGACTTTGAAAGCACCACAAGTCCTATCCAGGATAGATGCATTTGAAATGTGGCGTTGGCGCAGAATGCAACGTATACCTTGGACCGCACGAAGACCTAATGCATCTATCTAGAAAGAACTGGATATACAATCTGCAAGCAGCGCCTCCTAAAATACTTTAGTAACGTGGCGAGGAGAAGCCCAGATAATTTTGAAAAGCTTCTGGTCGTAGGAAACGTGGAAGGCAAAGAGAGTGGGGGCAGATCTCCATCCCGGTGGTTGAAGATAGTTGAGGAAACCACGAATGGCAATTTGCAGGTGTCCACACGCTTTGCAGAACACGGCCTGATGATTGTTGGTGAAATGTGCTGTTCTGAAAGGTCACGACCCTCAGCCATGACGAGAAGACGAAGAAGTAGAAGATCTACAAATTTGTATAAATTGGCTTTTGTTCGGTTTTTCTATTAACCCTTAATAACTTACAAGAGGTCAAATCGTCAAATCAGTTTTGGGGAAAAAAAATTAAGCACTGGCTGCAACCCTAATTTCCCCACGCTTCGAAAGAGAGGTGAGCTGTTAAATTTATGTAGTTTCTGGTGTTTTATCATTTCAACTTGTATTATTATCTGGCCAGTGTATAAATTTATGCTATTTGTGGTGGCGACATCTACATGCCTCACATATAATGAACATCCTCCTCCTCCTCCTCCTCCTCCTTAAGAGATGGCGCTACCGGCGCTGCGTTCACAACGTATGGAAGCCTACATCGCGTAAGAGAAATTCAGAGAGAAACACTCCATATATACGATGCCTGACCAACATCAGTCGGGCCGCGGCCCCCGAGCTACCATCATCCAGCTCGGAGGAAGATCTTCCCCTTTGGTCTTCCTACACTGGTGACCCTCGATTGAGCACAGCAGCAGAAAGAAGCAACCTTCTACCATCGCAGCGCAGCCATGAATTATCATACCCCTTCCTCATCAGGTCAAGCGTCAGCAGCCACACAGCAAGCCAGCATAAGCCTCAAGGTTCCATCGCAGCTCTCAACGACGCTTCCTGGACCTTCGGCAGCACTCGACGGCATCATCCCGACCTGGTCTTCGCAGCCTACGACCGGTACCTCACTTGTCGGCCGCAAGCGCACCGGCGTGGCAGCCCTGCACACCAGCAGCTCGGACCCACTGTCACACTCCACCTGTCTCGACTCACCGTAGACTGGAGCAACTCTGCAGCACTGGTGACGCGCCTTCACCCCACCCGGCTCGACCCACCGCAGACTGGCGCATCCTGCAGCACACTGGCACTTGCAACCTCTCACGCACTGAACGCTGAAAAAAAAACACTGCCTATCGACCTCCGGTCTCGGAGGGGAGTGATGTGGCGGCGACATCTACCTGCCTCACAGATAATGAACATAGAGGAAATAGTCACTCGCCTCCTTAAGAGATGGCGCTACCGGCGCTGCGTTCACAACGTATGGAAGCCTACATCGCGCAAGAGAAATTCGGAGCCAAACACTCCATATATACGATGCCCGACCAACATCAGTCGGGCCGCGGCCCCCGAGCTACCATCATTTTTACAGCAAAAAGTTTTACAGCTTTATATAAGAAAATTACCAAAATACATGTACATATTACCAAGAGTTTTGTATCTTTTTTACAAAATTTGTTATGGGTAGAAGAGAAAAGTAAATTTAGCAGTGGTAGGCAGAAGCACCTGACAAAGAATAAGTTCTAAGGTCAGATTCCCAATCGGAGTTAGATGGGATACCACAAAAATAATTAAAAAAAAAAGTATCTACGATCCCTGCTTAAGGAAAAATTGATAATTTTTCATAATTATTTTAATTTAGGTTGTTTCTGTTTACAATATAATAAAAACAAATAAACCACTTTAATATAAAAAAAGATTTATCAACTGATACATTTATTATATTTTAAAAATGTTTGGTACAATTTGGGGTCACCTCTGGGGTTACCATGCGAGTAGTTGTGTAATGTTCATGCGAGTATTTAAGGGTTAACGACGAATAAAAGCTATTTTTAAAGACTGCGTTTCTTATTTCATCATTTATTTAACACCGACACAACGCTGTGAAGTTCATTCAGTGTTATTGGACAAATCATTTGCCTCCTCACGTCTGTAATAAAATGAACTTTTATTATTCACATTTTATATAACGGCCGAGTTTCGAGTGAACAAAATAATAACGAGCGTAGATTGTTCGTAACGCTTCTGTTTACTGTCGAAGTTATAACGATCATTCGTTGGCTTGTAATAAAAGTTTTTGGATTGTACGAGATTACGCCGAGATGTGAAGAAAACTTTAGGCTCGTGCGATTATAATATATATAAAACGCGTGCGGGTGTCGTTCGCGTTTTCTCCACGTCGAATGTCAGCGGAGATTTGGAGTGAAATCATAACTTACTTTATAGGAGAATCGATTTATCACAAAAATATTTCGGGTTTAGATTTATTTCCATTGAATTAGACTGTCAGTTATTGAAATATATACTTATATATTTTAATAAATCCTAATACTTATAGGCACTTATATACTTATTTACTGTAGTGTAGATACGCGTCGTGTCAGCTGTGCGCGGTCGTTGCTCCCGCGGCGTCGGGCTCGCCTGGTCGCATCCACAATTTTTCGTTTATTTTAGTAGTGCTTATTTATTTGTTATATTTCACTTACTATGAATACGTGTTTAAAAATAATTATTACTCAAAAGGAGGAAAGGACATAAAAATGCACAAAAAAAAATAATAAACGAAAAAATAATTTTAAAAAATCCGAAGAAAAACAGGCATACTCTATACACGTAACCCAACAATCTCACGAAGTTTCATTAAAACATTCAATTTCACCTCATATAAGTGCTTATAATTATTTATTAATTTATTCTTTATTACCATAAAAACATAGATATAGGATGCAGATAGCGCAGGACCGCGCATTGTGGCGTTATATGGAGGAGGCCTATGTCCAGCAGTGGACGGAGAAAGGCTGATGGATGGATGGATACCTTAAAAACAGTAAATGGCGGACTTCATGCCAAAGGCATTCTCTACCAGTCCACCAGTAAAGGTGTAGGAAATAAAATGTTATGGCGATAGAATATGAGCTATTAAGTGAGGATCAATATAAAAAAATAAAAACTAATTATCTGTTAATCAATTTAAATACAAATATAAATAGCATGTTTTATATTAAAACGTTGTAAACATAAAATTGTTATATTATAAATGTTACATTGTCGTGCCCTACTGGGTCCATAAAGTTCCATCGAATAATTGTAACACCATTGTGTACTTATGGAGAGCAATAAAGATGATTGGTTGATTGAAATACAAAACACTGGATAGAAAACTAAATGGATGAATATGAAACAAACTCGAGTCTCTACAATTACGCCGCGATGTGGCATCATTAAGCGCATTCTACCGAGTATACCACGACGAGTGTTCGGAGGCGTTATTCTCGCTTATCCCTCCATCAATTTTTCTTCAGAGGACCACGCGCGCTGGCCTACGTTACCAACGACTTACTGTGCCACTATTCCTACACGAACAAAGAAATTTGGTGGCTCATTTCCTTGTCGTACTATTCGTAAGTGGAATTCTTTGCCCGCGTTTCCTCCTTCCTACAATCTGGGGTACTTTAAGAGAGGCGTGAAGAAGCATTTTTGCAGGCCGGCAAGGTAAGGATGGTTGGTGTGGCAATTTATAACTGCTAAACCAACAATTAGGAGGAGTAAAGTCACTTTCTTGTCTGGCTTAAAAAATACATAATTTAGTATCATCATCAGGTATTATTTCTTTTGATTTTATATTAAGGGCCAGTTTTACAAACTATAAGTAAAGTTCTGAATAAGCTACTCCGAATATGATATAACTGTTGCAGTAAACAGGTAAATTACGTTACACAGTCCCTTAGTCGGGTTATATGCAACTTCGGCGCCCTCTTCACCGGGTCGGCTTCGATTCCTTTTCATATCTGTATCGAATCTGTACAGATTTTTGAAGTTGTACTTCTTTTCGGACGGGGTTTAAATGGAAAAATGCTATGGAAAGATGAAACGGAAATGCGTCACGTGCGTCACATGACTATATATAAATATATCGGAAGCAATTTGTCTGATTCCGCATTTTACAAACGGTGTCGTCCGTTTAAAAACGCTCGCTGTTTTAAAATATGCCGAAAGCAAAATATAAATTGTCTAGTCACTTTATAGTGCGCCACAACATTTGATAGCCAATCCAATCGTCGTTCACAAAATGCTGCGGCAAATTGAAGAATTTACTTCTTTTTCGCATTGATCTAAAGTTTTATGACACATAAAAAATATTGAAAACAGTACAAAATCTACGGTTAAAAGGATTGTTCACAAAAAAATGTATTGTTTTAAAGACATTTATTATAGTGAATTAAGATTTTTTTACGATTCACAAATAGAAGCCGTATTAAAGCCGTGTACAAATAACATACCCCATATAATATACTCCATACCCCTATGCCTTGTGCACCGCCTAATGTTAGGCCTGACAAACCCTAAGGGCCTGTTTCACTGAGTAAAGTTCTAACTAAGCTAATCTGCTCACTAAAGAATTACAAAGAGATGTTGATTTTTTTTAGAAAAACTTTTAAAAGGTACCTACATTGCCCTATCAACGTCAAAGTCCCCTATTTGTTTACTGAGTAGATAAGTTCTAAGCAGCTTATACAAATGAAAACTTTACTCAGCGATTGTGAAACAGGCACTAAGTCTAATTTTAATTGTATGTTGGTTATTTTTAATCTATTCTAGAATTCTGAAATAACGTATGGACTTACAAAGAAATAATAACGTTGATCGCGTCAGCTGTTAGATTCTCACGCAGACAGAAAAAGTCTATTAGACAAGGCATTCATAAATTATTGTGGGGGATCTTCCGGCAACCTTCACTGTAGCACCTGAACAACTAAGGACCAGATCCATGCTAAATTGGAGCTAATGCGTGTAGTAATAAGGGGCATATTTAAAAAGAGGTATCGAAGTTATCCTTCTTTATTTAAAGTATCAGAATTACATATTTCCTTTAGACGACCTCCGTGGCCGAGTAGTTTATACGCCGAGTTTCATGGTGTTGCCGACTCGAGAGGTCCCGGGTTCGAATCCCGGTGGGGGCAGATGTTTGTGTGATGAATACGAGCATTTGTACTCGTCATGGATGTTTAATATGTATTTCTATATAAATATACTTATATATGTACAATATATGTATTCTATCTTATACCCTAGTATCCCATAACACAAGCCTTATAGTGATTACTTTGGGGCTAGGCTAATTGGTGTGAGTGTTGGAAATATTTATTATTATTATTTCCATGTTTGCCATTAGTATCATGGTATTTTTGCTTCTTTGGTGCTCTACTAGACCGAACTGTTAATATGTTATGTAAGTAAAGGCACTGCAGATATGGGACATATCTTCCCCCTCATAGAAGATTACAATGAAATTACATTGTTCTTAAATTGTAGGGTCGCAATACCTGGAGTGTGGATCTTGATGGCGCAAGTGGTTAGCGCGTTCGGCTACGATCGTTGAAATTAAGCAACTTTCGCAGTGGTCGGTCATTGGATGGGTGACCAAAAATTACTATCTCGAGCTCCTCCGTGCTTCGGAAGGCACGTTAAGCCGTTGGTCCCGGCTGCATCTGCAGTCGTTAGCACCCACCAATCCGCACTGGGCCCGCGTGGCATGGCCCAATCTCCCTATTCCATCCATAGGGAAGGCCTGTGCCCCAGCAGTGGGGACATTAATAGGATGATGATGATGATGATGAATACCTGGGAACCGGTCAGACTTTCTCTGCCACACGATGGAACCGGTACCAATCAATCAAAATCATTTATTCTGTTAAGGTTGTAAGAAGCACTCGTGAATATCTAGAAGCTACGCCATTTGTTCGCAAATCCACTGCGGGAGACCTTGCACTGAGAAGAAGCGATAACTCAACAAGGGCAGTTATTTTCTCCCTGTATTATTATTTACAGAGTCGTAAAGTTGAAAAATGACTACATGAATAATTCATGAAGTCACCTTTAATTACATGGTGTGAAATATACATAAATTGTTCACCTGCATTCTGATTGCTTATCGTACAGTATTAATACAAGTAATTCTACCGTGTCACCTGTACGGTGAATTCATGGATTACAGTTTTACCCGCGCGGTGAATGCTTGGATTTGCTAAGAAGTTCGTCTCTCTCTCTAAACACAGTGGCAAACAAATATATCTTCCCGCTTGAAAACAAGCAAACAGCATAGGTACACGCTTTCGATAACAAAGTATCACTTATGTATTCCCGATCCCCATTCTCTGAATCCTTTCTCACAAACGTCAAAAAACAAACTTCAAAAAACAGTAACAAAGATCCATACAAACGTAAGATTGAAATTAAAAGCGCAAGTGGTTAATACACAACTTTAAATCGTTATAGATCCTAAATAGTCATATAAAATGAAAAATGGTGTTATGAAACATGATTTTCGATTCTCTAGACAATGAAACAATGACTCGACATATTTCGTCAACTTTTTTTTTTACTTCGTCACAATATGGCGCCTAATTGTCCCCATATTGAATTTTGATTACTATCATATCTTTAGTAGCACTCCCATGATTAACACGAATCGATTGATGTATGAATCATCAAAATCGGTCCACGCGTTTGGTCTCTAGTGTGCCACAAAGGAACAAACATACATATATAGACTGTTAAACACTATACCCTGTCTGCGCGTCGCGCTTCGCGCTCTTGCATTGCGCGGTCGGGTAAAAAGGTAATATTATTTCACAGTAATCTTTTGTAAGGACGACAGTACTTTCCCAGACGTTTGCGCTTCAATCTGCTATGCCATACCTTTCTTTATCTATTCTTGTCATGTTGTGATTTTGTGAAAATGGAACATCTTTCTCCGGGCTGGATTATCACAGCCCGAGAGAAGCGACCCGCGACCCGACCGATATCGGTCGGTTCCTGTATATAAAATGGAATGAGCTACGGAATTCCGTTAGCACGATGTAGGTTTTCCTTACTTATTATCAAATTCATATAGCCATCAATGATTACCTGACCAGAAGAATATTGACACGGAATTTAAGTCGTTCTCCGTTGTCTGTGGAGCGTATAAGGGTATCGCCATCTATAGATGAAAATACCATTAACTCTACATCTTCATCAAACGCAAAAATATTCTAGGTCATGCACGCGCCATAATAAAGCGATATCTCCCATCGTATATTATAACATCGGCTATCTCGGCCAAGATTCAATCTGTATTCCGCGTGCTCCTGACCCTCATCATATGGATCATAAAACACTCCATACTCGCCGCACATCAATATGTCATAACCGCCCACCCATCCGTAGTACATAAATCACTTATCTAACAATATTCATGGAGAGAAAAAAGAGTGAGACGCTCACTGAGCCAGCCCCGTGGCTCCAAATACGAAAACTATTTCAAATCCATTCATGCATTTATTCATGAATATAGTCTCGATTGCTACTATTGTCAAACAGTTACACAAACTTAGTATAACAGTCAACAAATCCCTTATATCCAATGTGGCAAAGTTTAATTTTCTATATGAAATCGGTTTAATAAACTGGCTATTCATAAACAAGTTTCAGGTCTATTTGCAGTTAGCGAGAGTTCTATATTGTATGAGATAAAACTGAGTTTTGTTAATCGCGCCACCGTTTAATATTGTGCGTCGTAAAGGAACATTACCAGTTCTTTTGAAGTGGATTTCGGAAGCACCCAGTGGTGGTTACTAAGTTTTGATAGCAAATGTGTCCGGCAGTTTTTGTGGTATTTGAATATTATTCGAGGGCTTGTCTTTGTCTGTTCTACTTGTTAAGTGGCTGTTTACACGAATGCCCAGCATTAGGTCAAGTTTCAAATCCTTATCTATCTAATATCTTTCTTTTATATAAGGCATGACTGTTTGTTAGTAATGAATGAAGTTACAAGAGAGGTAGGCACAATTGGAACACAATTAAGTCATATTTACTGAAGAGTCCTTACAGTAATATAGTACTATCCGCAGTCTTTGTGTGTCTAAAGGGCAAACAAACTTTTGTTTTATTTAATGGCAAGCAGTCACTATAGGTTATAGCTAGCCTGGTACGCTATGGAAAATAATAATACGTAGGTATGATTGATAAGAATCCAGCCAAGTATAAGGCAATGAGGATGATTTCCCAGATAAGCGCTCCAATTCCAGCGAAAAATCTGTGCCTCTCACTATAATAAATCAAAAATATTGTCGTTCTATCTCCATCCATTTTGCTGTCCCATCTCATCTAGGGTTAGATAAAATATCAAAGCTCCTACAACAACACTTCACCGGTGCAAACAAAGAGAGTACCCTACCAGGAAAGTGATAAATTTGAATTTAGCTCAACAACTAAGGCGAAAACAAACAAACGCATCGATACGCTTCGTCACTAACGGAAAATTATACAAACACGTTTAAAAAGAATCGTTCGTGGTAGCTACCTCATATAGTGACACGTATGCTCACAAAGAGGTAAAGTTCTGGATACGACATCTTTAGACTTTTTTTTTTTTTTTTTCTGGAAAATGCTTTATGCATCCTTCAACCACCGGGGGAGCGAGAGGAAGGTATGTGGGACTCCTCCCTGCTCATTTCATCCAGCCCTCGGCCTCGATGAAATGTGCAGGGCACTACCTACGCCCTAAACAGGGCCACTAAAAACCAGACAATACCCCTGCACCGGTCACCCGACACGCATTCAGAGGACCGTAGTCCTCCCAATGCGCGTCGAGAGTGCGGATGTAGTCGTGGCACCTGATTTCCAATTGGCCACGCATCCGCCGGTGTTTGTCCATTGCTGGACCCGCCCCGATGAAGATGCCCCGGAGTATCAGGGGCATCAGCATCCAGAGAGCTTGTGCAATGCGAGCCCGTCCTCCCCCAGGACAGGCCCGCGGCTCTCACGATTGGCGCGATACGCCTCTCCTGTGGCCCTAAAAAGGGCTTTTGTGTGTGGTCCTTAAAAGACCTTTGGTTCACAGGCGGACTATCGGTTAAGGGGGTGGGCTTAACGCCGCCGCCTTCTCCGCCGCCCCCCATGCTTTATGGAACCCACTTGGGCTTCCGCCTCCCGGGCTCTTTCCTCCTCTTCTTTCCGCAATACAACCGCCTCGCAGAAAGTGGCTACTGCCACCCATGACCTGTCGCTGCCCAGCATAGCTCTGACTACGCTGGGCAGGGAGAGGTCAGATCCCACTACCCCAGTCAGAACATCTTTAGACTTGCATTTGCGGATTCGTAGCTACTTCTAATTCTAGACATTAATAAACAATAAGTCATCTCATTACACGGCGATGATGCGGGTGGTTTGCGCGTTCGGCTGCGATTATTGAAGTTAAGCAACGAGTGGTGTGCATAAAAATATGCACACCACTCATTAAATATATATGCACAAATATATAATAATTATAGATGCACCGATTTATTTATTTATTGGTGCTTGATATCCTTTTCAGGATGCATCGTCTTGGAGGATGGATGCAAAGGATGCGAAACGTCAATAAATAAATAAATCAATGCATCTATACCGTTGAAACTTGTTTTATTTAATGGTACTACGGTCTAATATTCATTCGATAAAATACAGGAAATACAAACGCTGTCTTTGTCAAACCATTATTGAGCTGTAATTCATTCAGTGAGAATATAATTATTTATAACTCAGTGTTTTCAAATAAGTAGTGGGTAGAAAAAGAAATTCTTGTAATGTGAAAATGAAGTATCACTTATTATTTTGCTTGAATTTTCATAGTTTCGCAATTTTTATGAATCAACATCAGGGAAAAAAGTTGAAAAGTGTGAATTAAGTCTGACTTAGTTATCTGAAAATATTTGGATCCTTTGTGTAAGAATCACTGTGGCAGCTTAGCTAAGTTTTCTTCTGGAACTCCGTCGAACTGAGAATATAAGTAATCCTTTTGACTAAGCCATCTTTTTACTGTAAGAATGCAAACTTTATCTATTCTTTGTTAATAAAAATACTAACCAAGTTGTAGATATTAACGGGATTGTTACCATGTACCTTGTTTTTTATGAGTCTCCGATATTTTTACTCCGTGATCATGGCGCTTGAAACAGTGCCGAAGAAACATCGGAGACTCATAAAAATCACGGTACATGGTAACAATCCCTATAATGTGAAATGATGAAAATCTTTATATATATAATTCTTCTGTGAGTGTGTATGTCACTAAACTTCTCTTAAACGACTGGACCGATTTTGATGAAATTTTTTGTGTGTTCAAGGGGATCTGAGAATGGTTTAGATTCACAATTTTGTCCGCTGGCAATGTTTTTTTAATTAATTTTTAATTTATTAGTAGTTGTTGATTTTGGAATGTTTTACATTGGATCCGACAGACGGCGCTACCATCGCAGTGTCAAATCTTTATATATATAATTCTTCTGTGAGTGTGTATGTCACTGAACTTCTCTTAAACGACTGGACCGATTTTGATGAAATTTTTTGTGTGTGTTCAAGGGGATCTGAGAATGGTAATTTTCATCAAAATGGTCCAGAATGTTTTAGCTTATTAAAAAAAGTTTGAAATTTTCAAATTAAAGTCGTGTAGACAGGACAACGTCTGTCGGGTCCGCTAGTAATATCTATAATCTTAGTGACCATGAAAGTTTAAAACAATATATCTAACTAAGTTCATTCAGCTTGAATATTTAAATCGGGCTATTTCCTGTGGTCTCACAAACAGGTCCCACATGTAATTTTTTTACCCGTAGTCCAACCGTCCGAACATTGTACGCCAGTCGGTCTACGGGTAATTTATTTTTACCTAGGTCCCACCGCACTAAAGGGTTAAAACTTAATTAAAATCTATAGGTATTTTGTTGTGGACCAGTAATTAACTGGTGAGATTTCAGTTGGCGTGGCACTAGAAAAATTCAGATAATATCTTTTTTAAATTTATTTTAAGAAGAAATTCGTTTATTATTTTTACTTAAACCTGCTCTCAAGGGGAATCGATTGTTTATTTTCATTTTATTTCTAGAATATATCTAAGGTGTTATTTGGTGTTCAATACTTTCCTACTTATAATAATAAATAATTTATAAATGTTAGAATCTCTTAGTCTCTTACACTTTTACGTCGCTGAAATGGTTTCGATGAATTTTAGTGAAGATAAATCAACTTCATGTTTTTACCATTTGAAAATTCATGAAAAGAAAAACTGCAATGAAGTTTCACTTTCTAAGTAACAAAATATTCCTAATGTATGAGTATGTGACTCATGTAATAAGGAATATTTTGTTTCGAGCACAAGTTCTTTCTGCACTACCTAGTATAATAATATAAATTATTAAAAATCTTTGTTCAATATAATTTTTTACATATAAATGACTTAAATCTAAGAAATACAATAAAAGTACTGTTAAATAAACCCGCAACCTCCCTATTAATAAACGAAGAATAAGCTTGGATTAGTTACTCCATTTTTTCATAGATATGTCCGACAAATGACTCCACCCCACCTGATGTTAAGTGGAGGTAAAATCCAGACGCGAAGATAGCTGATACAGCAGTTCTACCTGCCACACCAGCCCTCCTCATCCTGCCGGCCTGCATGTTGCTTCTTCACGCCTCTTTTAAAGGATCCCAGGTTGTAAGAGGGAGGGAACACGTGAGTGGGCAGAGCATTCCATTTACGGATAGTGCGGCAAAGAAATGAGTCACCAAATTTCTTTGTACGCGTTGGGATTGTGGCCACAGAAAGACGGTGACAAAGTAGGCCAGCACGCGTGGTCCTCTGAAGGAAAGGGGAAGGTGGGATAAGAGAGAATAACTCCTCAGAACACCGCCGTGGTACAGACGATAGAACGCGCTTAGTGACGCCACGTCACGGCGTAATTGAAGAGGCTCAAGGTGTTTAGTTACCTCCTCATCGCCTATGATGCGGCGCGCCGCTGTAACCTATCCAAAGCATCCATGTTTTATCTCTGTTCATTGGATGACAAATGGCACTCGAGTGACTTGAACAAAACACGATGTAGCTAGTCTAAGCTTAATCCTCATTCATTATTAAGGAAGTAAGAGTACAAAGGTATCATCATCAGCTTATTAATGTCTCCACTGCTGGGGCATAGGCCTTCCCTATGAGTGGAATAGGGAGATCGGGCCATGACCCACTACGCGGGTCAAGTGTGGATTGGTGGGTGCTAACGACTGCAGATGCAACCGGGACCAACGGCTTAATGTGTCTTTCGAAGCACGGAGGAACTCGAGATCGAAGATTTTTAGTCACCCATCCAATGACCGACCACTACGAAAGTTGCTTTACTTCAACGATCGCAGCCGAAACGCGCTAACAGCCTGGGCCATAGAGCTCATCATAATAAAAAAGGATCGCGTAAACATATTTGGAGAACCAAAAATGTTGCAACCGATTGTGTTACCCTAAAAAAGGCGCTCAGACACCAACCACTGGAAGTAAGTAAGTATGACAAATACCGTTTCTGTTTTTTTTTGTCTCGAAAAATCATCCATCCAATGTCTGACCACTGCGAAAGTTGCTTAACTTCAACGATCGCAGTCGAAATGCGCTAACCAGCTGCGCCATCGAGCTCCTCATAAAATAAAAAAGGATGGCGTAAACATATTGTGAGAGCCAGAAACGCTGCAATCGATTGTGTTACCCTAAAAAAGGCGCTCAGACACCAACCACTGGAATTAAGTATGACAAATACCGTTTCTACTTTTTTTTTGTCTCGAAAAATCATCCATCCAATGACCGACCACTGCGAAAGTTGCTTAACTTCAACGATCGCAGTCGAAACGTGCTAACTGCCTGCGCGGTCAAGCTGATCATAATAAAAAAGGATGGCGTAAACATATTGTGAGAGCCAAATACGTTGCCATCGATTATGTTACCCTAAAAAAGGCGCTCAGACACCAACCACTGGAAGTGAGTATGACAAATACCGTTTCTGATTTTTTTTGTGTCTCGAAAAAAAGGAAACCTTCTTCGAATCGCTTCTTGTACTTTTACGATCCGAGACGTAACCTAATAATGTCGTCCGCTGTAGCGATAGATCACTGGTCCGTGACAAATAAAGATGGATTATGTGGCAATATTGCCAAGTGGCCCGCAGATCGAGTGAAGAATATTCATGAGAATTGTATTGTAGAGTTTGAGCATGGTCATATAATGTTGGCTTGGCGTATAAGTTTTGTTTTTTCGAAGCAACGGAAAGAGGAAAACCTTTATTTAGACTAATTAGATTCGGGCAATACGATATCTGATTTTGATTAATTGTCGTGAGAGCAATGAGAAGGCTGCCGCGCTGATATTAATTTACTTAATTAAACAATGGCACAGTTTTAATAAGGCTTCTGATTCTCTTATTCTGCGTTTCTTGAAACTCTTTACGGATACTTTAATTTGTCAGCTGTCGTTTGTATTATTTTCCTAATGAAACATTACACAGAAAATCTTTATATATATAATTCTTCTGTGAGTGTGTATGTCACTGAACTTCTCTTAAACGACTGGACCGATTTTGATGAATTTTTTTGTGTGTGTTCAAGGGGATCTGAGAATAGTTTAGATTCACAATTTTGTCCGCTGGACAACCCCTATTTTTTTAGGGCGGTACGATGTTCGCTGGGTCAGCTAGTGTATTATAAAAATCTGCTTTTAATATGCGATTTCTAACATGTAAAAATTATTTAGGTACGAGATGTTGGGAATACTGAATTCGCTTGCCAAACAGTAGTGATAGTACATAGATGACGACCGCTGTGGCCGAGTTTTCAAGGTGTAAGCTGCTCGAGGGGTTCGAGTCCCGGTGGGGGCAGATGTTTGTGTGAAGAATGCGAGCATCTGTACACCAGTCAAGGATGTTAAATATGTATTTCTATATAAATTGTTTACTTATATATGTATCAGTATATGTATACTATCCTTTACTCTTGTATCCCGTAACACAATCCTACGGTGCTTACTTTGGGGCTAATTGGTGTGAGTTTTGAAAATATTTATTTAATATATATCGACTTTATAAAAGAATACAGTACCCTTAGTACGAGTTTTACAATAACGAAAACTATGATAGTTTTCGTGAGCTCGCACTCGTACTAAGGGTACTGATTTTATTGTTTTCGTTTCTATACAAATGAACAGTGTTTAAATTCTATCAGTAAATCGTCTGCGTCTTCTTAAATTTTAAGAATATTTGGTTACTTTTCACCAAAATGGACATAGAAACGTAATTTTCAATTACGAAAACTATGATAGTTTTCGTGAGCTCAAACTTGTACTAAGGGTACTGTTATATAACACCTTTCGATGGTGTCTGCGTTGCATTGGTAAGATTCTGGGCATAGATAACTTTAAGATAGCAAACGCATCTGACTGTCAGATGCTGTACTATGTGATTAATTTCTAATACAATTTATGTACACATAAATCTATATCTAACAGTTAAAAAGACGGCAGAAAATTTTAATTATTATAATGATAATCATATTTTCGCGATAATCCTAGCGATACTTATAAGTGAGAAATTTCGTCACCATTGTCTATTTATCCGCGTTCTCGCAAAATTAAAGTTATTTATGTATGAAGCATTTAATTTTTCTGCCTCATCATCAACCTTTACAACAGTACTTGACTCAAACTCAACATCAGGTAGAGCGAGGTATCTTACTGTAAGTACCTTGTGTATAAATAAAACAATTCTAAAATTCTAAAATAGCATTTTCGTTACATTCCCAGACGCCGCGACGCAAACTTTCTTTGGAAACCTTCCCCGAACAAGTGCCCGTAACAATCTATTGTAGAGACAATAAAACATCAGAAATATCTAAAGATATTTATTTTAGCGTAAAAGTATTTTAGCTATTTCTGAATCTTTGTTTTTTCTTCGAAAAAGGCGTTATTTACTTTAAAGATTTTATCATAAAAATAAGGGTACTTGTAAGTCTGTGAAAGTCTGACCGATTTGTTTCCCAATATAGCAAAATAATCCTGAACTCATTTTTCTTATACGGCTATATCTTTAAATAAAAAACTCAAAGGTGACTGACTGACATAGTGATTTATTAACGCACAGCCCAAAACATTGGACGGATTGGGCTGAAATTTGGCATGCAGGTAGATGTTATGAAGTACGCATCGGTTAAGAAAGGATTTTGATCAATTCTACCCCCAAGGGGATAAAATAGGGAATGAAAGTTTATATGAAACTTTGTTAATTTAAAACCGATTGGGCTGAGACTTTGCATGCAGGCATAAGAAGAATCATAGATGAATGTCATTGTGTATAATACGAGCCTGAGAACAAAAACTGTAGTCTACACGAAGCGAGGGCGGGCCGCTAGTGGACTTATAAAGCTCCAATGATTGTTTAGGTATTTGCTACTGCGCTTTTAACAGCATTAATGAGTAATGTTTTTACTTAAGTACGTTTTATCCGATAATTTAGACTTACACCAGTATATAGAATAATATTTCGTAGAAGCTACATAGGCGTAAACGATATTTAAGCGGTTTATTATAAATACGTTTAAAGGCAAAAGTGGATTTACAAAGTCGGCGTTTTTCCGGATTATGATGATATAATTCTCATATTACACAGTCAGTTCATAAGTATTTTCACACAGTAAAGACTTTTCTTTTAGAAAGCTGGCCACAAAAAGTTTATTGAATTCGAGTTTCGAATTGTTCATGAAAATAAAAATGTATACGTTTTTGAATTTTACTCATTTTTAAATATTGAGTGGAAATTAAAGTAGACCGTGTTGCAGTTATTGCGTTGCATCGTTGCGGTTACGCGCCAATTCAAATTTTTGACATACTGAATAATTTGAATATAACTGAAAGATTCGTTTATCGTACCATCAAACGATGCAATAAAGACTCTAGTGTAGATGACAGGTCAAGAAGTGGTCGCCCTCGGTCTGTTAGGACTCCAGCAGTGATAAAAGCTGTGACGGCGCGAATTCAAAGATATCCCAAACGTAAGCAGAAACTGTTGGCCCTTCAGATGGGGTTAAGCAGAACCACGGCGAAAAGGGTGTTAAAAGAAGACTTAGGGCTTCGGGCATATCGAAGAAAAACAGGACATCGTTTGAATGCTCGTCAAATGGACCTGAGACTGAAGAGATGCCTCGCTTTGTTAAAGCGGTACGCGGGAAAAAAATATCGGGAAATTCTTTTTTCGGATGAAAAATGTTTACCGTAAAAGAAAGCTATAACAAACAAAATGATAAGGTATACGCACTCAGTAGTGAAGAAGCAAGCAACCGTATTCCGCGTGTCCAACGAGGTCATTTTCCATCCTCGCTCATGGTATGGTTGGGAGTTTCTTATTGGGGCTTAACCCGGCGTTCGCACAGTTGGGTCTATTTGACCCGAGCAGTTTTCAAATGAGCGAGTTGCTTAAAATGTTTGTGCGACTTTGCCAAACTTCTCAGTAGCTGGAGCTAATGGTCCCCCCTCCACGTGGAATTCGCCAATCAGTCGTGTTGCGGCCGCAGCGAGTGATAGACACGGCCAAACACGAAAAAGGTAAATATGACCCAACCATACTATTCGTGTCGTAATTTTGCGCCGTTTAAAAAAATGTTTTATTGTTGTTTATTTTGTTATTTTTGGCAAATATGTCTGGAATAAATGCGTACATATTACATAATGCCAATTTTTAAAGAAACTTAAGCCTAGTAAGCTATACTGGTTCGTGAGCATTTGCGCAATCGTAAAGATGTCATTCAGTTGCCAAGACTTATGCGCAAAAGAATAAGAGAGTTTTTAGGAGTAGGTACCTGATGAGGAGCCTCCTGTGAAGATACTTTATGTAAGAAAGAGATGCCAAGACTGTTCTGCCAAAAAAGATAGAAAACTAATACTTTTCGGAGCTGTATATGCAAATACATCTGCAGTGAGCATGCAATGTTGTACTGCCGAGATTGCGCAGATGATAAGGATACTATGACTGACGTATGAGACTGATACAAATAGCATAATATTATTAGTTTACTAAAGATTTGATTAACATGTAACAAATTAGTTTATGTTATAGAAAAAAGTTTGTTTTGTTAAAATTTTATTACTTTAAGACAGAGGTTGTCCATTTTGTTAATATTTTGTGACATTTTTATGAAAATGACATTAAAAAGATAGTTTCGTATCATGTTGTGTTTTTTTCTACTCAAAACCTATAACGATAATCGTTTTATACAGATAGTACAACCACAAACCAAATTTATTTTAACTTTTGTAATTATGGCGTTTTCTTATACGGGTCCTCTCGACCCAACCCTACTGTCGTTGATGGATATTTTGACTGTGCTGACGCCGGGTTAACAGAGGTACATTTTTGTGAGAAAGGTGTAAAAACGAATGCAGTTGTATATCAAAATACAGTCCTGACGAACCTTATGCAACCTGTTTCTCATACCATGTTCAATAACAGGCACTGGGTATTCCAACAAGCCCAACAAGATTCGGCGCCAGCTCATAGAGCGAAGCATAAAAACGATGTTTTGACAAAAAAGCATCAAATTCGCTGAATATAGTACCCCTAGCATGAACCATTATCGAATTCGAATAGTTTACAAACCGAAATGTCAAAGTCAAAGGACATCGACGAAATCGGCCCTAGCATTCCCAAAAGAATGTCCTTCACTATTATTTTTCTATTGTTTTTTTAACTTATTAGCAATAAATCATAATAAACGGACAATCTGTTTAAAAAAATAAAAAATAAAAGTTCTGTTACTAGATACTACAGTCTGTTCATCCAACTTGTCCTATTTGGTAAATAATCTTGGCACTCCTTTTTTTGAAAATACAGCATTAAAAATCAACTGATAACTGGATTCAATAGGTTTCAGTCTATAATAACGATTTATTTTAATAGTTTATTGGCTTCGTTAATTTTTTATTATTAAATGGGTGATTCTGTTAAAAAGTTGTGCCAAGATTGTTTACCTTAATAAATGCAATATAGGCGACCATAGGTATTTATCAACATAAAAATAGAACTAGGTACCTTAGTTAATAATTATATTACTAGTATTTATATTATATAATAAAAAGATTTCTGAAATTATGTAAAGATTTTTTATGAAAATCTGAAATAATGATAACAATATTTTACTATCGGTAATTACGTATGTACCTGACATACGTAATTACCGATAGTAAAATATAGAAACAGGTAAATGGAAAGCCTTTGAACATTTCATTTGAAAAGAAATATTATTACTACAGGTAGGTATAGGTATCATAAGTGCCAACTGCCAACACTCATAAATCAATATGAATATAAGCATTTATTATTTTTATTATTAATTGCATTTTATGTTCATTTAATGCATATTATTTAAGTGCTTACATAGAGGTAAACACTAAATCTATTCAGAATATATAAAGTGTACATCTTCTACGATTAAGTATTATAATTATAACCTCAAAATCTAATACATTCTGTAGTAGCCCACGGTTCCTCAAGTTGTCCGTATTTTAACAAATGCATAATTCGAGTTTATGAATGATTCCGAACACAACTAGCATTTTCTCATTGCTGGGCGTTCTAGGGCATTCAATGTATGGGGAACGAGCAATGTCCTCTGTATGGAAACTTGAACAGCAGCGGCAGATTAAAGTACGTAACGAGAACTAAAAATCAGTATACATTTGACAATGACATTTCGGACTCGCTAACGATACGAATTCGATATTGGTTCGTGCTAGGGGTACTGTACAATATACTTTCAATACCTGTTAAAAAAAATGTTTGAAAGGCCGCAGTGAGTGAGTACCTTCATGCTATTTCGCTGAATGTTATTATAATTTTTTCGTAGAACTCCTAATAATATTTCAGATTGATCACCACAAAATCTTATGAGAGAAACTGTAATATTATTTGTGTGGTTTTCACTCGATTACGCCCGAAATTTGTGTAAGTATTTACACGTGATATTCGGTATATAGGTTAATAAGAATATAGTCTGGCACGTTCTTTTATCCTGAAAAAAAATATTTTGAAGATGAAAAGACGTTCCTTTGAAGATGATATCATGATTGTGGATTTTAATAAGCAGATCTTAGTAAGATAAAGTTTAATATTTATATAACTACTTTAACTTGCGTCAACCTTAGGACCTTTCAAAATATCAGCGCTACAGCGGCCTTGGTGTGTTTGTGGCATGTTGCTGAGGCAGGGACCTAGTTGACCTTATTTTTCTTAAATGTATGCTTTTCTTTCTATTTTTCAATGTTATTGGTCAATAGATCATTTCTTTCTTTCTTTCTAAATATTTTTTACATTCGGTTTGCGATATTGGTTGCATAAATTAGTGTCGCCGCACACGGGCCACCGACCACAACCACAAAACGCCGCCACCGGCATATTTCTTGTAGTTTTCATACATTTTATATGGACTCGCCACACACGGTACGCCGGTGCACGATACAAGCTCTTGAAATCTGAAAGCTACACCATCAGTTTGCAAATGAATGGCGGGAGACCTTGTACTTTTGCATTGACTGAAGTAATCGGCTAAGTTGGAAGTTTCCTATATCCTGCATTTTTTGAAGTTATACTTCTTTAGGCGCGTTATGAAAAAATGATGAGAGTGAAATTTTAAGATGCGCGCGCATCACTGTAACACAAAATTTTGTGTTTACCGTACATTAAGAAAATCTACCAACAAAATAGAAATAGAATCTCTATTTTGTGGGTGCTAACGACTGCATTGTGAAGGCCTATCAAAAGTATTTATTGATCTGGAACAACAGAACCAAAGCGCGATTCAGGAGGCTACAGCGCCATCTCTTGACCATTGGTGTAGTAGAACCAAAAACCACATCTTTATTTTTTGTAATAAAGTAACAGTTATAGGTATTTATATTTATAATATCAAAAGTATTTATTAATCTGGAACAACGGAACCAAAGCGCGATTCAGGAGACTACAGCGCCATCTCTTGACCATTGGTGTAGTAGAACCAAAAACTACATCTTTATTTTTTGTAATAAAGTAACAGTTATAGGTATTCATATTTATAATATTTATCCACATGTTTCTAGTTTGTATATTCGGAATACGTGTTTGAGTTTCATACAAGTGCAAATCACATATGTTCTAATAAATTATATTCAGTAGCGATTTTAATTGAATATTTTGATTATTTATTTATTTATTCAAATTAAAACTGAACTTTATTGACCGTGTCCTTTTCCAGGCTTTTTATTAATTTATTGTAATTAATTATTTGCATGCAATTAAAAACTAATTTTAAACGATGCGAAAGAAGGATAACTTCTCACGCGCCTACATAAGTACACGCACCCATTTTTTTTAGTATACTTTACTAGATAATTCAGACAACGATCTAGGTTATATTTCCGCAAAAAAAAGTCTTTCCATAAAGGGGCCGTTCAAGTATTACGTAAGCAGATTTATTACAATTATTTACC
Source organism: Chilo suppressalis (assembly GCA_902850365.2). Classification (NCBI taxonomy): domain Eukaryota; kingdom Metazoa; phylum Arthropoda; class Insecta; order Lepidoptera; family Crambidae; genus Chilo; species Chilo suppressalis. The sequence continues at coordinate 4,001,849 of OU963912.1, read as the reverse complement.
CCCTCCTCCCCCATGTCAGCAAAAGTAAGCAAAGCTCTTACTCCCCCCTTCACGTGCTAACGGAAACATTGGTACCTATGCATTTTTCCTTTAATGTATTCTGATTTTTTTTATTTATTCATGAGCTTTCATGAGCTTCATGAGCAGCAGTACTTAAATAGGCTTACGATAGAGGACTTTAACGCACATAATATTCATTGAAACAAACTTTATTGACACAGTACAGTATTCAACATTGAGTAAGGTCGAACAAAACCAACTTCTTACGAATTTTTGGTATATGTATACAATCTTCAGTCCATAACACCCGAATCCAAGATGCTGACGTAATCACTATCTCGACCTCCCACCCCCCCATGTCATCAAAAATAAGCAACGCAAAGACCCCCCTGCCACCCTATAGTGCTTACGTAATACTTGAACGGCTCCAAACCAAAAAGCAGCCTAAAAGTTTTCCATTCACATAGGAGTACCTATTACTAAAAAAACAATGAAAACATTTGAAGGAAGGGAAAAAAACATTTCCCGAACGCCCCCCGTTCTATTTGTAGAACTGTGTGACACCTGAAGCTGCTGTAATTCAGACATCGAGTTCGGTAATCCAGTCGTTTGTTACAAAAGCGATAAACTGAATAAATTTCAGACCGCAAACGGGCCTTTATTAAAGTTGGCCCGTCGCCCGTTATTTATGCCAGCTTATGGGGATTCAATTAGGTGAAGACATCCTTGTGTGGACACACGGAAAAAAGCGCTTTATCACAATGAGGTACGGTGGTGTGTTTGCGAATATAATAATATGTACTGGTTGTTAACGGATTCGGTTTCGTCAATACTTTTTAAAGCTATAATTAAAGAGAGGTAGGGCATAGGGTATTTTCCGCTTGAATTGGAGCACCCGTCTGGATAAGTAACCTTCACTTAACAAAAGATCACAGTAAAATAACACTCCGTTTTGCTGGTGTTGTGTTTCTCTCAGTGAGTAAGGGTCCAGGGCTCAACAGGGGTTGGGTCTCGACTGTATCACCCCGTGATGCCTGATTCACGAAACGCATGACTCGCGGGCGATTATTCCCGTTCCTGAAACAGAATAGCTTTGCAATGACAGTCCTGCACCTGCTGATACGCTGTTCAATCCGCACTTGCCATGTAGGGACATCAGCAGCAGGCCTAGTTGCACAGTCAGGATCTGGGAACCTAACTCTGGCAATTATTATTATTATATTAAATCAAATCAGGTCCAACCAAATTTAAACAAAATCAATCTATTTTAAAAATTAATCAAGTCAATTTATATCATATCATGTCATCATAATCATATATATATTACTAGCAAACCCCGCGAACTCCGTTTCGCCACCAGATGGCTTCGTTTTATGTAACATTTCGTTTGGTGATTAAAAGAAGTTTTTTTTTTAATTTTCCTGAATTTTCTTTGCTATAAACCTCACGGAGCCCGAGACCTTTCCAACAAATGCAAAACCGTGGAAATCGGTTCGTGCGTTCTGGAGTTATAGCGTCAGGAAGGAAAACCCGACTTATTTTTATATAGTAGATAATAAGCTTCCAGCACCTTTTCCTCCGCCCTTTTTTACTAAATACCGCCGCATATTTTTGAATGATATAAAATACCTTATTGGTAAATTAAAGTCAGATAATAATTCTATAGTAATAGGTTAGTATATAGTAAAAAATTAAATAAGAAAATTTTTAGCGTCGGCAAAAGTTAAGCTCCACGGATCAAACTTACATAATTCATATTAAAACAGGAATTTCTCAACTACGTCATAACAAGTTATATTTTTCTTAATTAGGTATTTTTGCTTAATGTCCGCTTTTAATTTAAATGGTCGCACGTAACTTCTATATTAACTTGTTATTAAGAAACATGACGACAAAAGTGAAGAATTCTGGCATTCATAAATTAACGAATGTCACGTAGTGCACTAACAACATTTTTAACTTTCACTTAAGCGGTAATTTTAAATAAAAATAATACGCGGCCTCCAAAAGAAAGCAAACAAATCAAGTTCGCAACATACGAGACGTTTTCTCTTTCGCGTATGCAAATGTTACATCGATGAATTAACAAAACTCAGGAAAACCAGTCCGCCAAGCCGGTCATCTTCTGAAAAAGGTGAGAAGCATACCTGCCGGCACGGTAATTATTAAAACGTAATTATTTTTTAAGTCGCGACCTAGAATCTGCGAGTGCAGTAAACGCGCCAACGCTCCCGAGACCGTTAGCATATTGAATTACAAATATGTGAGGCGCGGACAGAAGCCGACCGCGGAGGAGGGCCGCGCAAGCCTTCATCTAATCGGTCGGTGAACCGTTTGTTTACCGGAGCCGGTACAGCAGCGGCCGCAGCAGCCGGCTGTAGGTCAACGATGGTGGGAGGCGCGAGCGCCGCCGCAGCACCAGTCCGCAGCCAGCCACCAGCGCGTGCGCGTTCCTAGCAGACATGGGTCTTACCCCGTAAACGAATAACCGGTTCCAAAACAAAACGAAAGTGACCCATTTTCTACTGTTGTGAAACATAAATAATGACCATTTAACTGTGTTTTACGAAAAAATATTACGTGAGAGTGTTCAAGAAAAGTGACACATTTAAAGGATTATATATAACTAGTGGCCCGCCCTCGCTTCGCTTCGGTGTAGAGCTGTAGTGTAGACTATAGTTTTTGTTCTCAGGCTTGTATTATACAAAATGACATTCTTCTAATACCTAATTTTAATAGGCACGCGCCGCCAGGCCCCCCGCCCGGTAGCGTCGGAATCGCTCATTTTTAAGGTGTAAAATACTGTAGTACGTTATTTTGATCTATCTCGAAGGGTTCAGCCAGCGTTTGCAACGTAAGCGCAAAAAAATGTGTTTATATACAACCTTACATTAAAAACCTCTAAAATTATCAGTGTTTCTCTACTATTTTATTTATGCATGTATTATACATATAAACATTCCTCTTGAATCACTCTATCTATTAAAAAAAAACGCATCAATATCCGCATAAAGATCTAAGCATACGTAGGGACATAGGGACAGACAGCGGGAAGCGACTTTGCTTTATACTATGTAGTAATTTAATAGGTACAGAAACTGAGCGCAGTTATTACATGGTTAAAAACATAAACCTGGTAAAAATTGACTGACGTTTCATGTCAAGTCACACGGGAACGCTGTCGAACGGGATAAAAAGTATCTTATGTCCGTCTCCTGGCTCTAAGCTACCTCCCTACCAACTTTCACCCAAATCTGTTCTGCCGTTCTTGAGTTATAAGTGGTGTAACTAACACGACTTTCTTTTATATATATAGATATGTGTGATGCGTGCGCTTCTCCATTCCCCTATGCCTTATGCACCGCAAAATGTTAATATTATTTAAGAAATGAAGTTTCACTTCAGATGTGTGGTTCGTGCACACTTTTTTTTATTCCCTTACCAGTACTTTGAACAGTTTAAGCTAAAGTAAGTTAATGCAAGTCTAGTGAACTTTAGGTGATCTTTTTAAAGTAGTTTTGCTTAGTTTCGATTGATGTGTGCTAACGACTTGAGATGCAGCCAAGTAAAACGGCATAACATGAGCACGCAAGATCTCGAGTCAGTAAATTTTTGGTCACCCGTTTGGATATTGCCAAAGTTGCTTAACTTGCTCAATCGTAAACAAAACGCGTTAAATAACTACACTGCCACCACGTTTAGAAATGAAGCCCTATTATGAAGTAACAATTAATTATTGATATTGGAGGAGCTCGATGGCGCAGGTGGTTAGCGCAATCGGCTGCAATCGTTGTAGTTAAGCAACTTTCGCAGTTGTCAGTCATTGGATGGGTGACCAAAAATTTCTATCTCGAGTTCCTCCGTGCTTCGGAAGGCACGTTAAGCATTCGTTAGCACCCGCCAATCCGCACTGGGCCCACGTGTTGGGTCATGGCCCAATCTCCCTATTCCATCCATAGGGAAGGCCTGTGCCCCAGCAGTGGGGACATTAAGAGGCTAATGATGATGATGATGATGATTGATATTGTGATCTCCAATAATAATGTTGAATTTAAATTAGATATATAATGCACGTGTGAGTTGTATGATTTCACAACATCGATTTGATATTTCAGTTAATTTAAAATTACTATGAAATTTTGTTATGCAATAAGCTCTAGTAGTATATAAACAATTTCTAGGTGCATAATAATTACAGTCAAAACCAATATTGGTGACATAACGTGATAACACTTAATATAAATAAAACTATTTGTATTAATACAGTATGACATAGCAATCAAATTGCAGGTAAACAATTAATGTATATTGAATCATTATGTAATGTAAGGTGACTCCGTGAATCATCTCTGAAGTCATTTTGCAACTTGACGACGCTGTAAATAATAAAACAGGGAGAAAACAACAGCTCTTACTGAGTTTCTTGTCGGATCTTCTCATTACAAGGTCTCCCGCCGTAGATTTACGAACCGATGGCGTAGCTTCTAGACATTCATTAGTGCTTGTAACAGCCTTTTTTTTGTGTCTGGAAAATGCCTTACGCATCCTTCAACCACTGGGGGAGCGAGAAGAAGGTATGTGGGACTCCTCCCTGTCTTCTTCAGCCAGCCCTGGAGCTCGCTGATGTGAACAGGGCCCTACCTACGCCCTGAACAGGGCACTAAAAACCAGACAATACTCCTGCACGGTCACCCGACACGCACTATGAGGACCGCGGTCCCCCTAGTGCATGCCGAGAGGGCGGGTGTGGTCGCAAAACCCGTCTCCGAATGGCCGCGCAGGGCTTGTAACAGCCTAAACTGAATAAATGATTTTGATTATGATTATTAAACAGAAAAAAAAAAATGGTTGCCTGTAAAGTCGGTTTTACGGGCGAAGATTTTACGTGACAACGTCTTTTTCTCGGTAGAATATTTATTGATATGAATATAATTAAATTGCACAATAGGAACAAGGAATTGAATGAAAATAAGAATTGCACAAATTTTAACTATAGAAATATATTTTGTTTACTAAAACATTGTACATGTAAACTTAAACTTAACACGAGAGACTCATCGTAACGTTACCGAGCGTTACACTTTTTCATAAGTGACTCCCAGCCGCAACCTAATTTAAGACGTTGTCACGTCAACACATTTATACAACGACTGTTAATCAGTGTAAGGAGATTCTGACGGACTGGTAAAAGGGACTGGATTACGAACAGACGTAACAAATATTGGATCAATAAAGTATATAAGTACATATAGATACGGTACGACTCTGGAATGACTTGCCCCCCAATATACGTAAATCTCCTAAGAAACTTGCATTTAGGGGATTGGTTCATGAGCACTATCTCAAAATCATTAAACAGCATTCTCATATTTGACTGACATAATCTATACTTATGTATGTATTGTATGTATGTTGTAACTTAACAATAATATAATTAACAAATATATACTATTATCTAATACTAGCTAAAAACAAAAAAAAAAAAACAAAAAATATAATAACAATGAACCTAAAACTAAAAACCTTAAAAAATAAAATATAATAACTGAAATACGTTAAAAGGAGTCCCTTTAGGTAAGGTTCCGAAGATACTGGCAGCGTTCCCCCCTTTGGTGAACTAGACTAATTCTTTGACCGAGGTGCCAGCACTTCGGTCTCCTGTTATGTCGACTAATCTTTTTGCTATTTCTTTAAAAAGTCTTATAGCGCTAGGACCCCACGGACCGAGTCTCGACACCGAATGGGACAAAATCATATTCGGAGCCTAGACCCCTGTATTTGCATGCTTTAGCTTTTTCAGCCGCTTCACAAGCCGCACCAGCTCTGTTGTTGGTTCCATGTAGATGGGAAGGGGCCAGCGTGTCTGAACAGGTTGCATCCCATACTAGCACCCGATGTATGTGCTCGATATATATACATATATATATATATACATATATATATACATGTATACATATATATATATATATATGTATACATATATATATGTATATATATATATGTATACATGTGTGTATAATATGTGTGTATTCTGTTAAGAGTATTTGTATCCATGGTTTATCTTACATTTGTCTTTATTGCGCCCGTTATTTTAGTTTTTTTCTCACGTTCTTACTAGTCGACTGGTAGAGAATGCCTTATTATGTCTGCCTATTGCTGTGTTATTTAGCAATAAAGTTTAAATAAAATAAATAGATAGTTAATAATAATTTTATAATATATAAATTAATCCAATAATAATACCCCGAATAATACTTCCTCATATTATGTTTCTCTCATCTCATACTAAGTACCTACATCAATTTAAAAAGAAATACAGTAAAAAAGAAATATTTTCGTTGTCATTTTGCCATTAAACCTTCAAAGAAATGTAAAAATCCAATGAGCAAAAACGGGATCCTATTACTAAGACTCCATTGCCCGTTTGTCTGTTACCAGGCTATACGTACCTCATGAACCGTGATAGCTAAAAAATTTTCACAGATGATGTATTTCGGTTGCCGCTAAAATAAATAATACTAAAATCAGAATAAAATAAATGTTTATATGGGACTCGCATAGAATAAACGTAATAGTTTACCGTTTTTTGCTCGATACAGCCCGTCTGTCTGTTACTAGGCTATATGTACCTCGTGATAGCTAGAAAATTTTCACAGTTGATGTATTTTGGCTGCCGTTTTAACAAAATATACTTAAAACAGAATAAAATAAATATTTAAGTGGGACTCGCATATAGAAAACGTGTTTTTTTTCTCGATATTATAATCTAATCTAGTGTTATATTGCTAATGGTACGGAACCCTCAATGTCGCACTTGCCTTGCATTTCATGAACATTTATAGTGTCTCCCTATTATGATACACTCGCGGAAAGACCCGCTCTGTCACCCATAATGCCATAATCGCTTGCGGTAGTGAGGAGCTCGATGGCGCAAGTGGTTAGCGCAATCAGCTGCGATCGTTGAAGTTAAGCAACTTTCGCAGTGGTCGGTCATTGGATGGGTGACCAAAAATTTACTATCTCGAGTTCCTCCGTGCTTCGGAAGGCACGTTAAGCCGTTGGTCCCGGCTGCATCTGCAGTCGTTAGCACCCACCAATCCGCACTTGGCCAGCGTGGTGGGTCATGGTCCAATCTCCCTATTCCTTCCATAGGGAAGGCCTGTGCCCCAGCAGTGGGGACATTAATAGGCTGATGATGATGATGATGAGCGGCGTAGTAAAAATTCATTCATAGACATGTAATGATCGCCGTCTTACTTTTTCGGACTGCGCTGTCGCGATCACGATGCGGATGACAAATTGCAACTAAAACAAATGGAATTCAATTCATTATTCAATCAATGAAATGCTCTCTGTCTTACTTTTGTGCGGCGGCCCGGATTGGCGCGTACGACGCGAAGGCGGGGCGTAGTAAAAACTACTATAGAAAACCGTTCAAAGCATTTGTTCGCCAAGTGACAGAGCGCAAAATTCCGCGATAGTACATGATATAGTCTGACGGACAGAAGGACGATTGGACGGATAACTGAGGCCCAATCATGGACTTTGACAGATCTGTAATCCTGTCGTCACCGTCAGAAGGAGCCAGTTTGTTCTTACGTCCGGTAGGGGCGCTGCTCTGTTTTCATAGAAACTTTGTCGATGCGATACGATTCCGTCGGCCTAGGCACGTCTTAGAGTACCCCGTCGACGAGAAATCACCCGCGCCAACGCGCCTCCGACTCCTCCCATACAGGCCACAAACACCATCACTACACAACTAGCATACTTGCACACTAGCTCAGCATTAGGCAGACACCGCACCTGTAGGATAAGAGTGCGAGGACCCGGTCTACACACGATACGCTATACCAGCCACCGGGTACAGGTACATAGCTGGGCGTTTTTCCCCGCCCCCCACGACAACGGCTAACTAGAGCCGACGTCCGAGTCTCAGAGACGCCCTCTAGTTGAGCCAACCCCCTTAGGTTCGAGTGGTCTTGAAGCTCCAGATGGAGAGGAGTCTCCCCCCAGTGGGGAGATGCCATCCGCCTGAAATACCTCTAGAGGTTCTCGCCAATTCTCGGTTTGAGGTCCCCTAAGGATCTCGCCGTCCCCAAACAACTACGATTACGGATCTGAAGTTTGTGATTGTGCCTCAGCTTAGAAAAGAGGTTTCGCTATCATCTTTTAAATACGGAACTTAAAAACGGTTAAGATTAATTGAAAGGGGAAAGTCTGCGGATTTGTGATTTTATACTTTAATCTCTGAAGCGTTAAGTGGAATTTCGCATTAATCCCTGATCGGTAATCGAAGCCTTGGTTAATTGGTTTACTACGCCCTAGGCAGGAAAATCCCTTCAAATCTACAAAGGCGGTACCTACAGATATGACAGGTCTATTAACTCCTAGAAGTGTTACATTATTAGGACATTAATGGGAAACAAGCAGGTTTATTATCTAAAACCTTAAAGACAGCTGAGCGTTGCCTTGACTTTTAATTATCTTTAATAAGGTGTTGTTATTATAAAGGTATGTGCCATCGTAAAATAACTTAATAAAAAAACAGCGGGTCTCGAAATCGAATATCGATCGATCGAAAATAATTATCTGAGTCGGTCAACAAATCTCAAAGTTATGCGTGAACAACAATAAAGGTATACATTGATGAATTGAAGGTAGGGCATAGTTTGACGACCTCCGTGGTTAAGTGGTTTGTACGCCGGGTTTCATGGTGTCGCCGACACGAGAGGTCCTGGATTCGAATCCCGGTGGGGGCAGATGTTTGTGTGATCAATACGAGCATATGTTCTCCAGTCATGGAGGTTTAATATGTTTTTTTTCTAATATACTTATACTTACAATATTAAATGTTTAGTATATGTATTCTACCCGTTACCGTAGCATCTCATAAAACAAGCCTTGTAGAAACTTTGGGGCTAGGCTGATTGGTGTGAGTGTTGGAAACATTTATTTTGTGGGTTTTCCGCTTGAATTGGAGCGCCCGTCTGTGAAAGTAACCTTCAGCTTACAGAAGATCCCAGTAAAATAACACAGTATTTTGGTATAGTTGTGTTTCTGAGCGCGAAAGTTACAGAGCTGCCCGGGTCAGGAGATTGGGTCAGGATAGGTTACAGCGCTAGTAATATTTTTTGCATCGCAATGACATTTTGGTATAGCAAGCGTGTATAGGCTATGGTGGCCTCTTACAATCAGGCGGGCCATATGCTTGGTTGGCACCCTATGCGTTGCCACCCAGAATAGGTAACAGCGCGAGTAATATTTTTTGCATCGCAAGTGACATTTTGGTACAGCAAGCGTGTATAGGCTATGGTGGCCTCTTACAATCAGGCGGGCCATATGCTTAGTTGCCACCCTTTTCGTTGCCACCCAGGATAGGTAACAGCGCGAGTAAAGTGATATTTTGGTATAGCAAGCGTGTATAGGCTATGGTGGCCTATTACAATCAGGCGGGTCATATGCTTGGTTGCCACCCTTTGCGTTGCCACCCAGGATAGGTAACAGCACGAGTAATATTTTTTGCATCGCAAATGACATTTTGGTATAGCAAGCGTGAATAGGCTATGGTGACCATTTTAACACAAAAAAGAGACAATCTTCTCTCAGAAGTCATTCCATTAAAACAAAAGCAATTTTCCTAATTCAAATTCAGCGTAACTCGAAAAACAATTATCATATAGAAATTTAGACATGTTAATTTCGAAATCACACATTAATTAATTTCTTAGAAACGACTCGTTGGGAATCTTACAGTTGACATACTCGTACCTACCTACCTATAGAACAAAAAGCTCTGCGAATATTCCCAACTTCCCAACAGTATCAACGTTGAACGAACCCGACCGCAATTATAAACCTCAATAACACAAACACAAGGCATAATTTAAACTTTATTTACCTGTGTATGCCCCGCTAACTCTTTGGTGGAAACTTGCCTCGCAAATATGCCACTGAAAACGATACAGGAACTCCACGAAAGACATTTAATTAGAGAGACTTCTTTGAGGTTTGCTCAATCAAATTGTTTAGTCGGTACCATCACAGAACACAGAGAGACGTAAGAAGGGTTTTGTGGGCGGGGCAGACGCGCCACAGTATTATGTGAGCAAATGCTCATACCTTGACCAAATCTCGGTTCTGATTGCATCGTTGCTCTCGGGAGAACGCTGATTGGTTCAATTGTTTGCTGTCGCGTCGTTTGATTCGCTAATATTTATTAGGTAGAAGTGTAGTGGTGGTGGTTTCACCTGCTGAATATAATATATGAACATTACTATTTTCCCTTTCTTTCCTTGTCATAAAAGTGAATGTTCAAAAAAACCAAATTAAATCCAAATCTACACTTATGTGCAATAAAAGTTTCACTCATTTGTTATTACGTAAATTAACTCCAGTTGGATATAATTGTTAAATCAAATTAAAACATGCAAAGAGAAGTACCTAACTATACAAACGCATACGTCGGATGGGCGAGCGGGATAGGCGGTTGGCCACATGGTTCGCCTTGATCCGCCATCTTGGGTATTCGATGTTATTTTCCGAAAATAAAACTGCAGTCTAATAACCAAGCTAATGTTTAATTTAAATCTTTAAATCACTTTACAAAATATGTTATGATTGCAAGGGTACAAATGGATTGCTTTGTGAAGCGTGGAGAGTTCTGTGCTAACGTCGGTTCACTATCGCGGCTCACGTCTGAATGCCCCTTCCAATAAAGCATAGACCCCCAAATGCTACCCTTAGCATAGACCACTCCCAAGTGATGACAGCTGTCACTGTCATTACTTGACGTTTCACAAGGACAAGGTACACTGACTGATGACATTTGCTGTCGTTTTAACGTTTCGAAGGAGCGAGTGAGACGCCATCCGCCGACACATATATAAGGTACCATCATCACAATGGCGTAGATCACACCAACTATCAGTTCCATCTTCACTATTAATGGTGCAATTCAAGGGTGCATTCGGTACAACGGGTAGAAAGGTTTCTCGGAGTACGCGACAGCACCAGTGCTCATTACACAATCACAATTGTATGAAGCTTCGTCTCTGTGACACTTTATTCATGTGGTAACATCTTGAGAGCATATAATTATTTCAATACTGCGGGTGAGGAATTCCATTGAACCGACGTTTGCGGGATAAAGCTGATGCCGTGTTTAATACTTGGAAGGTTAAATGCTGAATTTGTACGTTGCTTCAAAAGGTTCCCGAATTTCCGTGTTATCAATATTAAACTTCGGAGTAATGCCTTCATTGTTATGTTACCTGGTACTTTAAATTCAATTAAATATCCTACTAATACGTATTATTTAAACTTGGTTTATGAGTTTGATGTTTGTTACACAATCACGCAAAACTACTGATCTAATTCATGAGAGTACTGTTTTATAAAAAGGAGGTTTCGAAAAAAAAATTTAAATGGAAGTTATGTGTTTCATGACCTTCGTGGTTTTGATGGGTCTTTTCATAATTACACTAGAATGTCAAAAACTGTGTTTGAAATATTATTGAGATTGATTGGGCTATCAATAACAAGACAGGAAAGGAATTTCGGAACCTATTGAGCTTCAGCGAAGATTAGCTATTACTTTAAGATTTCTTACAACAGGTGAGTCATATGTCTCACTGTCATATACTTTTAAAATATCAAAACGATTAATGGGTAGGATTATACCAGAAGTATGAACATCGAATATTGGTCATTGGACCACACTTCGTCCGTGCGTAATTAAACTTATAAACCTTCCGCAACAAATGTTTTGATCTTGCTCTCCATTAAGAGTGAAGAACACGGCAACATGTATGTGAAATAATGTGCCATCCTTTGTTTATAAACTGTTTCGGAACTACACAGAAGTGATGCAACATTTTGCAACACTGTTTATAAACAAACTAGCTGTGCCTCGCGGTGTTACCCGCGGTTTATTAGGGATGTTTACCCGCAGTAAAACGTAGCCCATGTGTTAATCCAGGGTGTCAGTTACCTCCATACCAAATTTTATTATAATCGCTCCAGCCATTTAGACGTGAAGAAGTAACAAACATAGACACTCACACACTCACAAACTTTCATTTTTATAATATTAGTGTGATGTTCCCTAATGAATACGCAACTTTATAGTACGGAACCATTCGTTTACTAGTCCAACTAGCACTAAGCTGGTTTTTCAATGTTTCCACTACTGGAAAAAGGCCAGGATAGGTACACACAGAATCCCTAGAGAGATTGGAGCATAACTCAAACTTTATGGCGATGAACTCGGCGAAAACAAACGACCACCTCGGTTGGAAATTGACACCGGCAATACCAGAGAGAGTTTTTGAGCCGACAAAATGAACTGCCAGCGGTATATATAATGTTTTATAGTGACATTGGCTTGCCAATCTTCCAAGTTTGAGATTTTATCTGTCTCCAGGCGGGAGGCTGCAAGGCAGCGCCATCCCTTCGCATTTGGTAATAAACTACACTTTCAACTTGTTTAATTTGTATCTTTGTATATTTCGGTTACCAAAATCCCCCATGAAACCAGAAACTCAAAGGAATCCTCCCGCTCGCCACGGACTTACGCGGATTAATGAAGGACAAAGTCTTAACGAACCGTAACTAAGTCTTAACCAACGTCGGAGTACAATTCAATATTAATCGAGCGAAACTTGGGTAGTTTGATAAGATAATCTAGAGATCACATCAGTAAAGCTTCATGCAGCGTGCGTGTGTGAGTGAACAGTTTTAGTCTTTCGCGGCCAATGGAAACGTTTGCTTGAGTACGCGACAAACGCCAGTGCTAACTCACACGCGCGCAATAGTACGAAGCTTTATCTCTGTCTGTGTCTTCTTTACTCATGTGATGAGACCATACTGATATAAACTTACTAATCGCGGAGACGGTACACAGAATTTAATTGCGTTTCAATAACCTGAAATTCGCGTACTTGTCACATGAAAGGGAAGTACCTTAAATACTGTAGATATAAAGTTTTGCAGAAGGCAGGCTTGTTTTTTTATTTTCAAAACATATCGGACTGCAATTAAAAGAATTAAAAAGATATCACCTGTCTGGACCGGGACTCGAAATCACTAAATGTGAAAAATCAATTATTACTGGTTATTATTTTGGTACCATTAGATAGTTTATTTAATGAGGATATTATAAGATTTCAATGTTGCTAAACGGAAAGGTATGGAGCATCGTTTAAATTTCTGTAAAAACGGGAATAATTTCTGTTGTAGTGCGTTTGAATGGATGTTTTCGTTACGTGCGCTGAGTAAACGATTGAAAATAAAGAAAAAAAAACACAGACTAAAGAATCTTACTTGAAAGTATAATATTTTTAAGTTCCTATAAGAATAGATTTTCAGTGTTTTACAAAACAACTGAAATCGACTAAAAATATTTGGAGACGAGCATGTGTCACTAGTTTATTTTATATTCAGTCGAAGAAAACTTTGTTTTGATGCAATAAAATAAAAAAGCAAAGTTTTTTTTTCTTTCTAAATGGCTTCGCACGGCTTGTGCATTTAGCCAATGTCAAGTGCTAAAATGTTCACAAATTCTATAGCACTCGTGGTCAAAGTAATAAATCAAGTCAAAGTAAGTGGCAGTCAAGTCAAACCCCCTTTCCCTATTTACTGGAACCTCCCCGTGAACTTCTTGAGGGAACGTCGAAAGACACTTTCCGCTATTTTGTTTCACTTGCCAACACTTGTGCATGTTTGCGAACACTTAGTGGTTAATAATCCACCATTATTAGACACTAACATCGGCCACAACAGAATTTTTAACAAGAAAAACAAAACTGCTAAAGTGACTCTTCCTGATCCCGCCAAAAAGTCCAAAAGCAAATTTAAAAAAAACTTTAATACTTTCAATTTTACTTATAATAAATAGCACATTAAAAAGGCAAAAGATACTTTTTCATTCAGCTTCCAAAGAGCTAGATATAAATTCTGGTCGGAAACTTGCAAGAGGTAAAATCCATGTGAAACTGGCACATAGGACTCGGACCGTGCGGGCCGCACATCGTGGCCGTATTCGCAATGTCAGAATATGTTTTATGCATCGAGAAGACTGCAAGGCAAAGCCTATTATTATATATTACTGCGGCATAAAGAACTCTTACACATATGATAAAGAGCTTTACGTCACTTGAAGCGTAGTAAATATTAAAAATTTTCACACTGTGCTGCTATTTTGTAACAAGAAACTCATTTTTGTATCTTAGGTTTTCACGCACATCACTCTTGATATAACACAAATTTCAACGGCTTAGATGCACTGATTTTATTTATTTATTAAGTAAACTATACCTATCTAAAACAAAACCTAAACTATTTACTTAAATTAAATTCAAATCATTTTTATTTGCGAATACAGGTTATTGTGTACAAAAATACAAATTATATTCTGTCTTGTTGACATGCAATGTTATTTCATTTACTCGTATTTATCTATGAATTATATTATTCTAACAATGTCAATTAAGTACTTATATTAATCTAAATTGAAATTATAATTTGATAAATGAGATGTTTAAGTCAAATTTAGAAAAATAATAATAATAATGGATATACACAAAAATGTTACCATAATGTCAAATTAGAATTTATTTAAGAAACGTCAATAAATAAATAAAATCAATGCATCTAACAGAAGAAACTCACTTTTCACTGCAGAATTCGATGGTGTGATTTGAAATTTGTGAAATCACAAATCACAAAGGTAAATTTGTTCTTAAAAATAGTAATAAACCACTGATTGAAAACGGGTAGGTCATGGATTTAGGTTAGGCAACGCTTGAGCGACAATCTGGTATGCAAGATGGCCGCTTACTATCAAGCGGTCTTTAAGCATATTTTCCACTCTTTTTGCAATGCAAAAGACGTCATGAGTAAAATGTACCCATGTAATAATCACTGTACTGAATAAAAAAAAATGTTCACCGACCACACATCTGAAGTGAAACTTCATTTCTTAAATAACTTAATATTAGGCGGTGCATAAGGCATAGGGGAATGGGAAGCAGCGTACACAACACTCATATATATGTATTGTCACGTGTGACGCACTTAGCGTTTCAGCCTTCGCCGAGTTACCCTCCAACTTTCATGCTCGTCGGGAAAATCTGCTGCGCACGCATCCTACACACACACACACACACATATTTAAATATATATATATATATATATATATATCACACTAATATTATAAAGGCGAAAGTTTGTGAGTATGTGAGTGTGTATGTTTGTTACTTCTTCAAGTGTCTCTAATGCACGCTGATTAGCCATAAGCTGGGCATGCTCTCGCCTTCGAGAAGTTGCTTCATAAGGTGTTTGAGTTGATCGCTGTGTGGCCACGCGCTGTGCATTTTCTTGATTCCGAATAGCTGCCTCATCAGGTGTCTCTGATGCATGCTGAGAAGCTATGCGGATAGGATTTTCCAGACGCCGAGCATCAGCTTGCGCAGAAGTTTCTCCAGTTTTGACTTCTGCCTGACGTGTTGCTTGGTCACGTCTACGCTGTTCAGTATCATAAGTAGATTCTTGCTGTCTTGCAATTTTCATGGATGGATCTCTTTGTGAGCTCTGTGAACGATTTGGTTTACGTTTGTGAGTCATAATTAGATACACAAAAAAATTATAATAATATCGTTGTCCTAGAAATATTTATGAAATATTAATCTATCAAAATAGCTTTGACATGAATGTCAAAAAATATGTACCTACTTAAACAAAATTCATTTGCATCGATTTTTCCATGGAAATAAGATATTTTCCCGCAGTAAAATGTAGCCTATGTGTTAATCCAGGGTATCAGCTAACTCCACACCAAATTTTATTAAAATCGTTTCAGCCGTTTAGACGTGAAGAAGTAACAAACATACACACTCACATACTCACAACTTTCGCCTTTATAATATTAGTGTGATGATACCATATTCGCTATCACCACAATTGTACAAACCACTGCTACGTATTATGCTGATTCATTATAGTAATATAAGTTATTTACGGGAAGTTAGTCTATTGACATTAACTGAGTCATTTACTCCGTGATCATGGCGCTTGCAACAGTGCCGAAATATAGGAAACTCGCTAAAAACAAGGTACATGGTAACAATCCCGTAAATAACTTATATAGGTGTCAATTCTGACACGATTCTCTAAACCTAAACTTAAATTTGACAACAGCGTATCCTTTTCATTCTCTTTATGGAATGAAAGGGAGAGATTGATGTTAAATTTAGTTTTAAGTTTAGAGAATCACGCCAGAATCGACACCATTATTGTACTATAATGTTAGTGACCATAAAAGTTTAAAACAATACACACTGATTCACTTTGAAAATCGAGTGCCAGCGTTTAGTGAAAAATATGGCAACTACGTATTTTATCTGGAAGTGCAATATCGCTTTTATCTCTTTAGAACTCTGAATTAGTGGCAGTCTAGTGTAAAGTGGAGCTTCTCCGAATTCCTATCTTTAACTATAACTAAAGGCAACTTTATTCCAACAAGATATCTACAAAGGAAATCCACATGGTTAGTATAAATTGAGTTCTTTAGATCTTTAAAGTACGTTTCTCGTAGTTTTGTTATTCTCTTTCTTGATAGGTACTGCGTTTTGCATATCGAATGAGGTAGGTGTCATGGAGACTGCAGCGCAAGAATAGAAAATAAAAATCCGACTTATGATATAAATGTGTGTGTTTATAAGTTTGTTTGTATGTTTGTTGGAGGAGCTCGATGGCGCAAGTGGTTAGCGCGTTCGGCTGCGATCGTTGAATTTAAGCAACTTTCGCAGTGGTCGGTCATTAGATGGGTGACCAAAAATCTTCTATCTCGAGTTAATCCGTGCTTCGGAAGGCACGTTAAGCCGTTGGTCCCGGCTACATCTGCAGTCGTTAGCACCCGCCAATTCGCATTAGGCCCGCGTGGTGGGTCATGGCCCAATCTCCCTATTCCATCCATAGGGGAGGCCTGTGCCCCAGCAGTGGGGACATTAATAGGCTGATGATGATGATATGTTTGTTGCTCAATCACGCAAAAACGCCTGAAAGTGTACCTACCAAAATTTATTCGAGTTGAATGAAATTCATTCAACTCGAACTTGAAATTCGTGTTCTTATTTAAAATTACATACAGCGGATTTCGACGTGGAACATGTAGCAGTTATTGCTTAAAAAATAAACATAATTATTGCTTCAATCTAAAGAAAATATAATTAGAAAAAAATCCACGTGGACCAGGCAGCAGACGGGACTCGAACCCGCACCCTTCGCTATCCGGGTGAATGCGCTGACAAATAATGCTACTGCGGCCCCGATGGCAGCGTCGAATTTCTTCTAGCCATTCTTAAGCTGCAAGGTAGCGCTCCCGTCTGCTGCCTGGTCCGCGTGGTTTTTTTTTCTAGTTAGGTTTTCTTAAGATTCAAACATCAAGCAGTTGTTACATGCTTAAAAATAAAAATTATATCTACCTATTGCTATTTATAATTGCTATTATTTTCTTCTTTCAAATGCTTAATACTTGTAAAGGTGTTCATTTGACTTTTTGGGTTACCTACAATGCGAAGAAATGCTAGAGAAAATCCTACACGGCTATCAGGGCCATAATGGTCAGTGCATCCGCCTGGATAGCGGAGGGTGCGAGTTCGAGTCCTGCTTGTTGCCTGGTCCGCGGATTTTTCCTATTTTTTTATTTTTAAACATCTAGTAGATAAATGCTTAAAAAATAAAAATATAACGGTACATTTAAAGCGGCTCAAAAGTGATCCACTCAAATTGTGGTGCATGACCACAATTCGCTTTAGTCACAATTTGACATCTAAACACGATACATCACTCAATATACTCAATATATTGCGTATATTCTGTGTTATAAATATAACAACGTCTTCGATGCTTTTTTAAAGAACACAAATAGTTTAAGATCAAATCACAAATGCCACGGCAACACTTTTCATTCGTAAAATTCAAAAATCACGGTTTGCCATGAATGTTAGTTACTGATTCACCATTTTTTCATCAAGAAAAGGACAGCAATAGAACTCAGCTGTCTGTAGAGAGAGAAAATATAACGCAGTCGGCTGTAAAGCGACACGGACTCGCGCCGTTTCGCTCGCGCTGCGTTGAAAAGAACAATTCTGTCTCGCTCGCTCAATTAATTGTTTTTTACAGAAATATGTGTGTGTAAGTGTTGCATATGTAGTTGAGTCGGATCATATTTTATTTGATGCTAGTATGAGCGTACCGTATCTTCCCTTTTTGGTTTAAACTAAGGCACCGCCTAATGTTAGGTTAAGAAGTTTCACTTCAGAATAAGGTCCGTGCACAATAATATTTTTTTCATTTTTCATAATATAAGCAGGAATTATATCAACTTAGAATAATTTTACGAAAAATTTTCAGTTAGGTGAATCATCGCTCTGAGCAGCATAACCAATTATTACAATCGTTATCTGAAACCATGGCTACTGCAGTTCGTTTTAGAATTATGACACAGAACTAATTTTATAGCGAGAATAAAAAAAAATGTTTTAGTTCAGGCACCAACTTTTTTGGAGGAGCGTGATGGCGTAGGTAGTTAGCACGCACATTCGGCCTGTGATCGTGAAAGTTAAGCAACTTTCTAAATAGTCGAACATTGGATGGGTGGCCAAAATTATTATCTCGAGCTCCTTCGTGTTCGGGAAGGCACGTTAAGCCGTTGGCCTCAGCTGCATAGGCAGTCGTTTGCGCCTACCAATCTGCACTGGACCCGCGTGGTGGATCACGGCCCAATCTCCCTATTCCATCCATAGGGAAGGCCTGTGCCCCAGCAGTGGAGACACGATGATGATGTACTACCGTCTAAATATTATTTAACAAAAGCATTACCGGACACAGGAAACTAAACAAGAACTTTATTTCACAGACCTTCTTAGCAGTTTCATCAATAACGAAATAGAAAAAAAAACTGGGTACAGATTTCGCCTCCAGTAAATTTACTCACTTTAATAACATCACAAACTTTTCCAATAGCTCAGAGTAAAATACGCAAGAGGAGTCAAAGCCGCCGACCTTTATTAAAACTGCTGTTGGGGCGAAAGCAGAAACCGAACGGAGTTTCCGAATACATAATCAGCCGACGTATGTTGTGTATACAGGATGTTACAAAAATACAAATAGAGCTTGAAGGGCGTTGAAGTACATCATATAAGGAGTCTGTTCTAATTTTCTTAAAATATTTGCATGAAGTTTTAACTTTTTATAAAAACAGTTATTTTTAATTATTCTCGAACTAGTGACGTGTTTTAAAATTATCGATATTTTTATTAATCATTAAAAATAACTGTTTTTATAAAAAGTTAAAACTTCATGCAAATATTTTAAAAAAATAAGAGAAGACTCCTTATATGTATGATAAACTTCTACACCCTTCAAGCTTTATTTGTATTTTTGTAACACCCTGTATATTAGATATGTACTTTGGAAACTTTTTACTGCGTCCTTGTTAGTTACCTCGTTTCGTGTCTGCTTACTTCGAAGATGTATTACATCCTATTGGATGTATTGAAGGATCGAAGTTCCCCGCATTGATTAAAGTTTAGGTTGAAGAAGATAGATTAAGTTTATCTTCAATTGTTTAATAAATAGTACACACAATTATGAATAGGGTGGAGGGTTGATTACCTGAGACACAGGATTCATCCCAGGTGTCAAACCACCATAATGTGATCAATACGTACCTGTTTTCTTTTTGGTACAAAAATTGCATGTTTTTATATTATTTTTTTATTTAGCCTTTAATACCTACATTATGAACATTGTGGTTATGGTGAGAAACAAAGGTTATTAATATTATAACGTTTACTATTAGTTCTTTTTGTTTGTATGATTTAACATAAGAAGGAGATAGAAAGCCTCTCTGAGTTTGTTTCGCCGGTTCTTCTCAGAAAAGTCTCTCAATTTGGAACCGGTGGTAGTTTACGGTAGTTAGGGCCAAATAAATAAATTATAATTTAAAAAAAAAGAATTTGAAATAAAGTACTTTATTAACTAAAGTAACTAATAAATTCATACATAGATAATAAAATTTTAAAAATCTTCCAATGAAATATCCGAACGCATAATAAAAGTCTTTCGAAGGAAGCTCGAAAAAGTAAATAAAAAATCATTATTCTGACGATGCAGACCTGAAAAGGCTGCGAAACGTTAATCTATATGTAAAACTCAAAGGTGACTGACTGACTGACATAGTGATCTATCGATCATGCACAGCCCAAACCACTGGACGGATCGCACTGAAATTTGGCATGCAGGTAGATGTTATGATGTAGGCATCCGCTAAGAAAGGATTTTGATCCATTCTACCCCCAAGGGGATTAAATAGGGAATGAAAGTTTGTATGAAACTTTGTCAATTTTAAACCGATCGGGGTGAGACTTTGCATGCAGGTATAAGAAGAATCATAGATGAATATCATTTTGTATAATACAAGCCTGAGAACAAAAACTGTAGTCTACCTTTGGTATACTTACTTTACTCTTTGGTCTACACTTCAGCTCTACACCGAAGCGAAGCGAGGGCGGGCCGCTAGTAAATAAATAAAGTTCGCGCATTAATCCGTTAAAACTAGTTTTATTTAATGAGTGATGTGCGTGGAAACGTAAGAAACAAATAACAAAGCTTATTATTATTAATATAATTGATCTGCGTATTTTGGTGTGCTCACTACCCCATATTGATGAACAAGGAAAAAGCTGAGGCATTGATCTCGATAGATTACATATCGATAGATTCTCCTAGGTCTAAACATCTAGCAGTTAATTGCTTTAAGTATAAAAATATAACTACAATTGCTATTTCTTCTTTCAAATTTTTAATAATTTTAAAGGTATTCGTTTGACATTGTAGGTTACCTACAATGCGAAGAGATATCACTGCCTTGCAGCCTAAGAAATAGTAGGATGAATTCGATACGGCCATTAGGGGAGCATCCGTCCAGATAGCGGGGAGTGCGGGTTCGAGACCCATCTGCTGCCTGGTCCGCGTGGAATTTGTCGCGTGAAATGAGACCGCAATTGAGATTGCAACTTACAGTAATAATTACTATATTAACCTTAAAGGCGCTTTCATTAAAATGCTATAACCTTGATGTGGTTGGTGGGTTATCTACAATGCGAAGAGATGGCGCTGCCTTGCAGCTTAAGGCTAGGAAAATTTCGACGCGGCCAATAAGGGCGTGGTAGCATAATGGTCAGTGCATTCGCCCGGATTGCGAAGGGTGCGGGTTCGAGTCCCGTCCGCTGCCTGGTCCGCGTGGATTTTTTTCTAGTAAACTTCTCTTTAGATTTAAACATCTAGCAGTTAAATGCTTAAAAATAAATAAAAACATGCTATAACCTTACTTTACCTTAAAAATTATTATAAAGGAGAGAAAATTATGCTTAAACAACTCACCCGTAAGTACCAAAATAAGATGCAGCATCTTTAAACTACTTAACCCTAGAGCAGGCGAGCTCTAAAAATTTACGGTTATTTTTTTTCAATTTTATTACCTACATCGCCACACTATAACTTTCTTATCAAAATACATACTTAGTTATATAAAAGAAAACTGTGTTTTCCCAAAGTAAAAATGGTGGAATTTTTTACCTCTGCTAAATAACCTTCATGTTACAGAAAGCATTATCTGAGCACAAAATACAGAGCTGTCGAGAATAATGGCTCAAATACACTTGGTCGTTATCTCTATATATATACAAAACTCAAAGGTAACTGACTGACATAGTGATCTATCAACGCACAACCCAAACCACTGGACGGATCGGGCTGAAATTTGGCATGCAGGTAGATGTTATGACGTAGGCATCCGCTAAGAAAGGATTTTGATCAATTCTTGGGATTGGTGGGTGCTAACGACTGCAGATGCAGCCGGGACCAACGATTTAACGTGCCTTCCGAAGCACGGAGGAGCTCGAGATAGCAAATTTTTGGTCACCCATCCAATGACCAACCACTGCGAAAGTTGGGTTATTTCAACGATCGCAGCCGAACGCACTAACCACTTGCGCCATCGAGCTCCTTGTCACCGTCGACACCGTCTGCCAGCCCGTATTCCAATCTAAATATTGCTTTGGGTGTCCGAATTCGAGTAATGCCTTTCGTGCAACGAAATACGGGATAACGACCAAGTGTAATCGAGCCTTAAGAATGAAATTGGCATTAAACTTACATAAAGTATATTAAAAAAACACACATTATTAATAGTACAGTTGTCTATACACGGAACTAACCGACAGCTTTTATGGGTTAAAAGACTTTTCACCAAAAGCAGGTTACTGCAGCAGGTGACGAAACTCACCCGTTTTTGTGAACTATTTTGAAAATTTATGAAGACAAACTCCGAAGACGGCATAAATACTTGGACCACTTCACCTAGATCCGATTAAAACTTGCAAAGCGTTTGCATTTTCGAACTCTCCTACTGTCATACTGTTAAAGTCTATTTTAGCGCCGTTTTCCGTTTTGCGGATGTTAGCTCTGCGGTTCGGCACAATGGCGGCCAAGGCAGTCCGAAACGTTGCAAAATTCAATTTTAGATCTACGTAAAAGTTCATTTAAATTTTATTTTGATACTTTAAAATTTGCGTTGGAACAGCTTTGCTTTAATAAGTAGCTTACATAAAGTGTATTGTGTAAAATAAAAAGCGATTGTGTAATATGAGCATACTGTGTAATAAGAGAGTGACCAGTCATGATTAGCTATGCTGTATCAGTGGTTGTGTAAGAATACGAGGTCCGTCTGAAAAAATTCGGACCTAACAAAGAAACAAGAAATTTTTTTCCATAATCTCTTTTATTTTTCAACATAGTCTCCTTTTAAGTCTATACACTTTATCCAGCGATGACCTTTTTAACCCTTCCGAATAAAAGTTGACGTCTTTCTCCTCAAAATAGGCTTTTACGTATTCAATAACATCCTCGTCTGATGAAAATCTCTTTGCGGCAAGTGACACTTTAAGGTTAGGAAACAGGAAAATGACGAAAGAATATTTATTATTTATATTATATTTATTTATTAAAGTGAAATGCGTAGATCGTAAAATATAGGAATACAAAGGGCTCCTTAGTAGGAAGTCTTTTAAAATCTGGCACCCCGCGCTGTGTACGATTTGCTCCCTCTTGTAATTAACGGTCAAAATGCGAAACAAGTTACTTGGCTCCAAAGTTGGTGACCCGTCGAAATTTGGTAATTTTTTTTTCTCTTGTGTGGGCGTTCTTGGGCCTCTACCCCGCCCGCTCTGCCTTAAATCTTGCCCTGACCGCGCAGAATAACTAAAGAATGTTGATCAGTCACCCTTGAGGTAGGCAATGATCACAAGCATGCTGCGTAACTGCACATACAGACTGTAGCTGCACTGGTTTGTAAAATAGGGGTGATGACGGGGTACAGTAAACGAAATCCTATTTAGTCCGTCAGTTAGATGATCAAAAAATAATGGGCACTTATTTTTTCTTTGAGCAATCAACCAAAAAATAACAAAGTTATAGCGCGTCAAAGTTTGGGAGTAGGGGCTCGTGACGTCACTTTTAAGTGAAAATTGTACCAAAACGTGACGTCATGCGACTTTTCAAATCAATATATCTCTGCAATGTTTATATTATGTGAAAAAAGAAAAAATACGTGTCCAATATTTTTTGATAATCTACCTGATAAACGAAGAAAAAAATATTAATCATCAAGAAGTACCACTTTAGGAAGAAGTTCGGAAAAGAAAGCTTGACGCACATTCTGGTGTGCGAGTCGAAGTTATGTGGGAGTTCTTCCTCCCATCAAATTCACTAACCCAGCAAGCTGTGGAGCTGGCTCAACAGCCATTTAGGTTATAGGAATTCTATAGAAAGTGACAGAGCCAACTTTAGTGAAAAATCTGGAACGAACTTCCATCAGCGGTTTTCCCTCATAACTATATGACGGTCTTCAAAAGGCGGGAAACCTTCACCTTCGGAGCCGGGAACGAATGAATGGTACCCTTACTGCAGCAAAGGTCCATGGGCGGCAGTGACCACTTACCTTCAGGTGGATTGCCAGCTCATTCGCTTGCACAACCATAAAAAAACTTACAATTTAGATAACGGACGCCCTCGAGTGCTGTTGTAAGACGGAGTTACAAATACATTATCTTACAGAAAATTGCCGAAAAACTGTAAATCTCTAATGTTCTGTTATTAATTGGCCTTATCATAACAGTGTCATGAGGAACTATTCGTCATGACGCTGCTATTATCTCATTTATATTAGCCTTATTATCTAATGTTCATGATTTCAAAGATAATTTTAATACCAGACTAACAAAATTAATAACAGAACATTAGAGATTTACAGTTAGTAAATCTCTAATGTTCTGTTATTAATTGGCCTTATCATAACAGCGTCATGACGAACTATTCGACAGCGTCATGACGAACTATTCGACATGACGCTGGTATTATCTCATTTGTATTAGCGTTATTATCTAATGTTCATGTTTTCAAAGATAATTTTAATACCAGACCTACAAAATTGTATATTTATTTCAATGAAAAGGTAAAACAATGTTCGTTTTGCACTTAAATCCAACTAAACACATGACCATTGAATTGAAAGGTGACTCCGTGAATCACCACTGAAGTCATTTTTCAATATTTTTTTCAGAACATGTAATTTTGTTATTATGTACCACTGTAAAGAGGGGAGAGTACTGGTCTTCTGAGATACAGGCTGCGGCCTAGTTCAGATACCAGTCTCTCCACAATCTTGTCACTAAGACATTAATTAATTCATTAAGTTTGTATTTTTTTGTGCATGGGATTGTGAGGAGAAGAAATAAAGCATTATTATTAAAGACTATTTATTTTTTATTTTTATTGTGGCTTGGCCATGATGGCTTTTGAGCCATTCATTTTAAGTGATTTTAGTGATGAAATCAACTTTAAATCACGGACCTAAAAAAAAGACGGACGTAACTTCGTCTAATCACGAGTGAAGCATGCAAATGGCCGCCCGTTTACCGTGTGTGCGTGATTTGAGGGTGGTCATATAAGTCATCGATTTCCCTATTTTTTAAATGTCTCAAACTAAAATATTGTTTACACTATGTAGCTAATCGGGATATTTACCATGTTCTTATTACATGTGAGCTCCCGATATTTCAGCAATTTAAACGGGTGCACTTTAGAAACATAATGTTGGCCTATCAAATATAATTTTTATGACGACCGTTAGAAAAATGAAAACAGTTGCTACGTATAAAGTAATTTATTATTTACATAAAAATAATAATAAAACAGTGAGAAAAATACAGCCCTTGCTGAGTTTCTTGCTGGTTCTTCTCACTACAAAGACTCCCGCCGTAGATTTAAGAACCGATGGCGTAGCTTCTAGACATTCATGAGTGCTTGTAACAGCTTAAACTTAAATAATAATTTTGGTTATGATTAATATCCTTTGTCGTTTCGTGTTCACATTCAAAAGCAATATTGGGAATTCTAGTTCAAATCCTTTCTTAAGTAAACGGAAGGGGATAAATCAGAGGAAGTTAGAGATTTCAGTTCTGATACTAACAATCGTGAAATCTAACATACAATTTTCTTATTTAAGATGATAATAAACAAATCAAAATAGTATGTTGAAAAAAAACTAACATATCAATAAACAAGAATAAAAAAAATAAAAACAAAAACATTAAATTTAAAATCAAACGTGAATGTTGTGGAAGACTAGGTTGAAACGACGTATAAAATAAATACCATTACGGGAAAACTAACAAAGGAAACTACCATGGGCAAGTAACTCACACACGAAACAAATCTACCGCAAAAACTACCTTCATCATCAGCTTATCAATGTCCCCACTGCTGGGGCACAGGCCTTCCCTATGGATGGAATAGGGAGATTAGGCCATGACCCACCACGCGGGCCCAGTACGGATTGGCAGGTTCTAACGACTGCAGATACAGCCGGTACCAACGGCTTAACGTGCCTTCCGAAGCACGGAGGAGCTCGAGATAGTAAATCTTTTGGTCACCCATCCAATGACCGACCACTGCGAAAGTTGCTTAACTTCAACGATCGCAGCCAAATGCGCTAACCACATGCGCCATAGAGCTCCTCAAAAAAAAAAACTACCATAGTGGGAGAAAACTACTATTGAAAACTAACTTAGGTGGAGGGAAATCTACTGTGAAAACAGAATCTCGCCAAGACAGAAACTTTCCACCAATTCGTCGTATTAACACCCCAATCTAGCAACACTGCTGTTACGGAAAAATCCTACACTTTTGCCTTACTTATCCGCCGCATCATCCGAAAAGGAAATTTGTCTTAACAAACAGGGAAACAGGGAACGCTGTACAAAACTGTTTAAAAATTTGGGAACTTTCAGCGCATACTTCTGTAAATGTTTAATTTACCCAATCAAAACAAAGTTATTAAACAGCATCCGAGCTTTTATTGGTTGATTATCTCGCTAAGGTAATAAAACGCCATATGTTTCGAAATCTACGTGTCGTAGTAAGATTTTATGCACGGAATAATAATAATAATCATAATCAAAATCATTTATTCAGTTTAGGCTATTACAAACACATGAATGTCTAGAATCGGTTCGTAAATCTACGGCGGGAGACCTTGTACTGAGAAGAACCGACAAGAAACTCAGCAAGGGCTGTTTTTATATCCCTGTTTTGTCATTTACAGAGTCGTCAAGTTGAAAAATGACTTCAGAGATGATTCATGAAGTCACCTTTTATTACATAATGTGATATTATACATTAATTGTTCACCTGCATTTTGATTGCTGTGTCACACAGTATAAATACAGAGTTATTTATAATAAGTGTAATTAAACATTTACATCTTAAATATCAAAGTAGGTAGGGCAGACTCATCTCCGCTGGCAGGACCCGTTCACGAGCATGACGCATGAATTAAACTTGGTTTTGAGTAGCCTTTTTCGTGAGGGCCTTTTATACTAAAGGAGCTTGTGACTTGGGCCAAGCGGCCACATTGGTATCTGGGACACACAGGGACGGAGCTTCCATCCTGTAATGCTATGCAATATGCAAAAATTTCGACAATACCTTTATCGACGTATCGCTTGAGGAAATTATAAGAATGCAATTTCTTGGCGATGCTAGTCACGTGTACGACCGATCGGCTGACTAGTTTGACAACATTGTTACTGAATCTCATATATTGCATTTTTCTCGGGCAGTATACATTGTTTTCATAGATGAATGATTGGTCTCGCTTCACTCGACTAGATACCGCCGGCGTACTTGTCTAATGCGGCAACAAATACTATGCGGAAATCGGCATACCCGAGCTTTCACCGAGTCAGTCAACCTGACATTTGTGTAAGGGGTGTACGTAGTGAATGTTTTATTAAAGTTTTGTGTTAATCGAAAGTAAAATGCCAGTTTATGTAGTGAAATAATATAACAATAAATAGCAAGGACGCTGGGATCACATAACATCAATAAGTATCGTGAAATTTCCAAATTTCAACATAAAATAACATGAACCCTAAACGTCATTCAGGTGTTGCCGCGTATACAAAAATAAAGTCCCTATGGTTGAGATTTTTATTTATAATGTGAATTTATTGTTAGTGTAGTTTATTATTGAACCTATGTTATTTAAACTTACTATTAAACTTGCAATTAAACTTAACCTAGTTTTATATTGTTCAACGTTTATCTTTGTAATCTACCTTTTATTCCTTTGGTATTCTGTTATTATTTTTAATAACATTTTTTCAACACATTTTCTCGTAAACTGACTCTTATAATTACACAGTTTTTAGTTTCACAATTCAGCATGTTAACTACCTTACTTGAGGTGTAATTTTCTTTTTTAATTTCATCATATACAAATTTTTTTTAGGGTTAAGATGACAAATAACCAATTCATTTTGTATTTATAAACACAAACTAACTTAACTAACGTGTTAAGAAACATTTATTTATACTTATAGTTTATTCTATTTTTATATTGCTACTGTTCCGGCTGCACAGTCGGTCTTTAAACAGACTTCAAAAAAAGATATTCTCAGTTTGATATGTATGTATTCATGTTTGACCATGATCATCTCAAAGCTATGGATCCGAATTGGATGGGGTTTTCGGGCATATTAATGCGTAAATACGCATTTCTAAGAAGGTTTTAGTATATAATTTACTAGCAATGTCTCGCGGTTTTACCTGTGTGAATCTACGCTTGTACAATTTCCAACTAGTAGCGTATTCTGTGTAACACTAAAAATGGGAAAATGAAATAATTTTTAATAAAAATAAAAACCGACTTAAAAATAGATTTACCGCCTGATATACTTGAAGTCGATACTAAGGTATGTGTTTAGCAGGGAGGGAGATCATGATAATAATAACGATCGACTTTACGGTAAATCTTATTTTACATTTTCAGTATTTCTAATATTTCTAATATTTATATAAAAAATATTTCTGTACCGTTATTGAACCTGCATTAGTAAATAATATTTGCGCAATTTTAATTCAACCCCGCCGGAAATACTTATCGAGGCACGAAACGCGACTGATGGGTTGTTGCCGCCAGTTGATTTATTAATATACAGGGCGTCCCACGGCAACCTCACACGGAGGGAAAGTATATTAAATATTGAAGATAGGATATTTTACAGAAAGAAGACATCATTTTATTTTTAATACTGACTATGCTAGACTACTAATGAAATCGACAGGCAGACAAATTATTAAAAGAGTGAGAATTTGCATACAACAAAATGGATCACATTTTGAACATTTGATAATTTTAAATAAAATGTTAAATTTAATGACTTTTCTTTCATTTAAAATGCTATGTTATGTAGCAAAAAATAATCATTATGATTAACCCTTTCGATGGTTATCATAAATTATGTCGTTTTTTTTTGAAATTTCATGAGTTTGATTCCCAGTTGTAGCAGGCGATATTAAAAAAAAAGCTGTGAATGCAGTTCTAGTCAGTATTAAAAATAAAATTATGTCTTCTTTCAGTAAAATATTATACTTTCCCTCCGTGTGAGTTCGCCGTGGGACGCCCTGTATAGTAACATGACGACATTTTTAAAGCGACGATCTGATGGATATATTGACCGAAAGTCAAAAGTATTGTCACCAACCGATTTTGAAAAGGTTTTGAAGGTAGTTCCGTAATGTCAAATTACTTGGCAACAAATCTGCAAAGGTCAGTTGAACTTTTTATCAGTTACTAACTACAAGTTTGTTTTTTCGTCGCAATTGTGTTGAAAAACGTCGTATGCAGCTCGTGTGCATTGATCATTACACACTCAGCTTCCTTACCGAGTTACAATAATGTCTCGTTTATAATGGCCCACTTATTACACTTGAATCACTGTTATTTATTTACATGTAATATTTACTTGTACATAACAATTTTGAGGCCTAAGCATTTTTTAAAGAAGAAACCTACGCCTAATCGTATAAGTACACTAAAATATTGATATATTCGCATTTAATTAAGTACATCTTCTTCAAGTATTTTATGACCTACATTTATAACCTGTAACATATTTAATATAACTATACAACATACAATATTTTCCCTATTACTTGGGTAGCAGTTGAGCAGCTGGCTACACCATTTATGACATTTGATAGCTTCATTGCAAATTGACATACACACACTACAATAATGAGTTGCCGCATTTATGGAGCTGTTGTTTTTTGACAGCACGGTATCTAGTCGAGTGAAGCGAGACCAATCATTTATCTATGATTTTTTTTACATTGACAAACTAGTTATTTGGTGAAATAACATAAAATTAAAATTAATAAGAAAAAACTTGACATTCGACACGTATCTAGATCGAATTCGACCGCGAAAAAAATGACCGCGCCAATTTTGTCTGGTTAAATTTTCTTTACATGTTTAAAAAAAAATAATAAACGAATAGTCAAGTGAAGTGCCTACATAATGAGATTATGTTTGTTTGATTAATACTCAATCGAACTTAAACTGCAAATATGGATTTAAATAATGAAAACTATAATTACAAAACAGAATTATCATTTTTAAATTTTCCGCGTTTAATGTTTTTGTTAAGAAGTTATTATTTCACATTTTTTTGTGGCTTGAATTTTTGTAATGTACAACTCAGCATCAAAATCTGTGAGTGAACAATCAATCATCCCCTTAGATTTAAACATAATGGAAGATACGGTACGCTCATAATAGCATCAAATAAAATATGATCCGACTTAACTACATAAGCATCTATCACATACGCACACGTCTGTATATAAACATTCAATCGAGCGAGCGAGACAGAACGCTTAAACGCAGCAAGAGCGAAACGACGAATCCGCTTCCTAGTCCGTACGGTTGAGCTGTATTGTTGTCCTTTTCTTGATAACAAAATGGCGATTACGTAAATAACATTCACGACAAACCGTAAGTTTTGACAAAAAAATGCTATTACCGTTTTACGAATGAAAAGTGTTGCCGAGGCATTTATTATTTGATTTTGAACTATTTTTGTTCTGTATAAAAGCATCGAACGAATTGTTTTATCTTTATAATACAGAATAGAGGCAATTATATATATTGAGTGCACATGCAGCGTCTTTGAATGTCCAATTGTAACTAGAGCGAATTGTGGTCATGCATCACAATTTAAGCGGATCATTTTTGAGCCGCGAGTGCCGTATCTTCCCTTTTTGTTTTAATCTAAGATAATCCCCTGTTTTTATACCCATAGTGTCGCACGCCACAGCCACAAACGCAACCACGAGAAGCTACAAGCGGCTACTAAAGTGGCTGAAGCGCGCGACAGAGGCCGACTAAGGTAAGGGAGAGAGGGGTGGGGAATCGCGCGACTGACATGTTTCGGCGTTTTGTATCGGTGCATTAAGTGGCCGGTGCGGGCCACAAGAAGCGAGCAACGACGATTTGTAGCGTGTGGCAGCCACCGGCGTACCGTGTGTGGCGAGTCCATATAGAATGTTTGAAAACTGCAAGAATATGCCGGTGGCGGCGTTTTGTGGTTGTGGTCGGTGGCCCGTGTGCGGCGACACTTAGGGTTGCTTTTTTTTAAATTCATATGGGACTAACTTTGGGGTATACTTTTTGCAATAAAAAAGAATTATCAAAATCAGACAACTGTGTAAAAAGTTATGCACGGTCATAAATATAAAAAATAACAAGTTTACGCGTCGACTTGACAACCTCCTTCGTTTTTTTCTTCGGTTAAAAAAGTAAATGTTAAGAAAATATAACTAGAAAAAATTCCACGCGGACCAGGCAGTAGACGGGACTCGAACCCGCACCCTTCGCCATCCGGGCGAATGCACTGACCAATTATGCTACCACGGCCCTCACGGACCGCATCGAAATTCTTCTAGCCATTCTTAAGCTGCAAGGCAGCGCCATCTCTTCGCATATGCGAATTTTCATTAGATTTAAAAATCAAGCAGTTACATGCTTTAAAAAAAATATATAACTATAATTGCTGTTTCTTCTTTCAAATGTTTAATACTTGTAAAAGTATTCATTTGACATTGTAGGTTACCTATAATGCGAAGAGGTGGCGCTGCCTTACAGCTTAAGAATGGCTAGAAGAATTTCGATGCGGTCTGTGAGGGCCGTGGTAGCATAATTGGTCAGTGCATTCACCCGGATTGCGAAGGATGCGGGTTCGAGTCCCGTCTGCTGCCTGGTCCGCGTGGAAATTTTTCTAGTTATATTTTCTTTAGATTTAAAAAAATCAAGCAGTTACATGCTTTAAAAAATAAAAATTAAAAAAGTAAATCTTTTCAAAAACTGGCCCGTTTATTTTCCCTAAACAGTGGGTTGAAGGAATACTGGGATGTGTAAAAGATATTTTTAAAAGCCAATTTGTTGAAAATAAACGAAGCTTTCCTTTCTTTTATATATTCAAATCTGTACATTCTGATAATCGGCTTAGTTAAGAAAATATGAATTCTTTTTGATGATGTTGTAAAAGAGTTTGTTATTCAATGGTAATGGAATTGAATAGTACTCTTGCTTTCATAAAAATGATGTTTTCTTTTTTGCAAATCTGAAAATGGAATATTTGAATGCTATAAACTTGAGTGTCGTGATCACTCCGTTGGAACGAAGTTAAAATATTAATATACTATACTCTTCAGCGCAATGGGACCGCGGTGGGTCATGAACCCAATCTCCTTGTATCCTATCGACAAGACAACAAAAAAATCCACGCGGACCAGTCAGCAGACGGGACTCAAACCCAATAGATAGCCATAGATAGCGAAAAGGCTCGAGTCCCGTCTGCTGCCTGGTCCGCTTGGATTTTTTAGTAAAATTTTCTTTAGATTAAAACATCTAGCAGTTTTATGCTTAAAAAATAAAAATTAATCCTAACCACCAAACCGCATTGGGCCAAGTCCACAACCATCTTGCTAGGTTGTGTATCGCTGCCCATCTAGCTAGTGTCATAGCTAGCTGCCTCACTAGGTTGTGACGGTACATTTTCACCTAAAACCCATCCGCCATAACGCCCGATAAGGATTTTTTTTGTTTCCTCCCAGGCGGGGGAGTGGATGTGAATCCTCATGGATACCTTCCAGCCGGCTGCAGGGTTATGTCAGACTTCTACTGACTAAAACACACCCGTTGGGCTGCATCTGGCCGGGAAGGCCTTTAAGGCTTCATCGGATGCGATCGTTCACTGACGAGGCGTCCCATACGAACTCCCTAACGAGGACATCCTCAATGACCTCGTTAGTCAGGGTTTCCCCGTCGTAGCCGTGCACAAAATGCACAACCGCTCAGGCAAGCGCTTCCCGCTCTTCCTCGTCATTCTGTCGTCCTCCCCGATAAGGAACTTGGTTTCAAAATTATATACCATCCACCAATCCGCATTGGGGCCGCGTGGTGAGTAATGCCCTAATCCCCCTGTTCTGTAAACGCATTAAACAAAACTTGAAACCAAGTCATGTCCTCCGTCGTGGTCGCCCACTTAGGCCCGTATTATAGAAAGATTCTTAGTAATGAATCTATTCTTGAGCATAGATAGAAAAGGATGTTGCTATATATAGCACATAGCGACATCCCTTTCTAACTGTACTCAAGTAAAAATCAACACTTAGTTGTCATTTTGTAATACGGGCCTTGATTGCTCATCTTATTATCCATCCAGCTGCCCAGCTGGCTACCTCGCTGGTTGTGAGGGAAAAAAATCAAATTCTTTTTCGCAAGGCGAAAAATCCATTCCATCTGCCATACCGTCCAAAAAGGAGCTTCGTTCGAAAAACATCCATCAGATAAAACCAATTTTCATAGCTACATTCAAATTGGCATAGTTTCAAACAACGATACGGATTGTAAAATTCACATTTCGCATGTACACGTTGTCATACTCGTAAATATTAAATTTAGGTATTAGTATCACCAGTGATTGATTGCATGGAGTTTGTGTCAATTGTATTAAGCCTTTATACAGTCGAATATGATTGTATTTTCTCACACCGGCTAGTGCTAAATTTGTTTTTTATTACATTAAAAACAAATGTAGGCCATAGCTGCATAGAGTTATTTAACAATTGAGTTATTCCAACTTCTACGACGTGCGATGACGCAAGACGACGCGCGTCTTTATAATACCAAGTTTCATGTTGTTCGTCTGTAACAAATACATCTTTATTTTCCCACTACTGAGCTATTCCCAAGGCGAAAAATATGGCACGATGCGCTACTTCGTCTCTGCGCCAATGTGAGTTGAGCCTTACGCGTTAAACGACTGCGGGGAGCGATGGCAGCCTGCGGGGACTGTGAGAAGTAAAAACCCTGGGTCTTGCCGCTTAGATACAACGCTGAGGCGGCTGTGTAACTATTATTTTTGCAGGTCAAAGATGACTATTTCTAAATTGACACTTTAGTGTGCAGAAGGAAGTAATTTCTTTACATAGGATATAATGCAAATAAAAAGGTATGAACCACTTTAAACAAAAACAGAGATCAGTTTGGTGATTATAGTTATTTAACCCTAACCCCAAATAAATAAATAACAAGTATCCTTGTAATTTTTAAATATTATACATATGCAAATTTATTGTTTATTTTATGCATATTTTTATTTCATTTTGGTTGATTGCAGATACATGAATTAGTGACTTTTCTCTGGTAATATCAAGTTTTCATTCCTTTCGCCCGCTTTGTTTCATCACTTAGGATTGAAGACTATTTCATCAATGTTTTTTTCTTTGTCATTCATTCATCAATGTTTATTTTTATGTTTTCTTTTTGGTAACTAACGATTATTTATATTATTCCAGCTGTGTACATTTTTGCTGGCCTTTGCCTGTTTAATGTACCTTTATAAATAAAATAAAAAAATATCTGCTTATTAGACCATCAGGACATTATTTCACTCATGAATATCGCCTTACTTATATTTTGAAGTGAAAAAAAAATATGCATTTAATACAGGCTATAAAAACGTGAAACCTGGTATTAAGGAGTCGCATGCCTTTGTAGTGTAAAAATAGAGATAAACAAGCATATGGCCCGCCATTCAGTGAACAGTCACCATAGCATTGTTGTTATTGTTTATTTATTATTGTTTACCCTGCCCCCTCCCCCCCTACCCCGTGCAGCCCTGGAACCTTACTCATCGACAGAAACACGACACCAACAAAGGGTAGTGTTATTTTACTGTGATCTTCTGTAAGTTGGAGGTTACTACCCCAGACGGGAGTTCCAATTCGAGCGGGAAATCCGCTATGCCCTACCTCTCTTTCAGACGGTTCACCAACCGTCTTTTTTTTGAGTGTGTATGCTGTTGGTTGCAGATTACCTTTATAGCGTCACCGGGTTTGGGAACGGCGAGTGCCTCTAGAAGGTATTCCAGGCGGATGGTGTCTCCCCACGGGGGGAGTCCCCTCTCCGTCTGGAGCCTCTAGATCACTCGAACCTGAGGGGGTCGGCTCAACTAGAGGGCGTCTCTGAGACTCGGACCTCGGCTCTAGTTAGCCGTTGTCGTGGGGGGGTGTGCGCGTGTCAGGACGCGTTGACAGTGGTAGAATCGGCTTAAAACGCGCGCAGGACTGAGGCTCTATACCCCCCGCCCTCGAAACGTCCCGCGCCTACGCGCCGACTGCCGGAAATCGGTGGAGAAAAAAGGGGATCGCTCAAACCCGGCAAACTACCGGCCAATAGCAGTCACCTCAGTATTATGTAAAGTCTTAGAAAAGGTCAATAGCAGTCATCTCAGTATGATGTAAAGTCTTAGAAAAGGTCCTTAACAACCATCTGACCCGCTACCTAGAGAATCACTCCCTGATTAATGATCGTCAAAACGGTTTTAGACCGAAACGATCGACGGGTGACCTTCTTGCGTACTTGACTCATATCTGGGGTGAGGCTATCGACAAGCGTAGCGAGTCGTTGGCTATCAGCCTTGACATTGCCAAGGCGTTCGACAGGATCTGGTACAAAAGCCGTCTCTCCAAGCTTCCGGCATACGGTCTGCCGGCCCAGTTCTGTTCGTTCTGATGCTTGGTCAATGTGTGGTAGGTCGCGTCATTTCTATACGAACTTTTTTTTTTGTTTTTCGTCAGAAAAATGCATGACGCATACCGCGCCACCTGGGAGTGGCAACGGGGTTATGTGGGACTCTTCCCGACTCGTCCTGCCCGTCCGCTCAGCCAATCCTGGGACTAGCTCAGCGAACGCCCTGGAGTGGGGGCTCTACCCACTAAAAACCTGACGATGCCCCTTACCTCACTCGGCCCACGGACCCAACCAGCGTGTTTGAGACAACGGCACTAGATGAGGCCACGGGAACCCATACGGAATCTTCCGCGACCTCACCAGTGAGCGTCCGAGTCAAACGGACACACTCCTCTCCCCCCGGAAGAGGAGAGTGTTGGGGATGCCCTGGAGCATCATGGGCATCCCCAGCCATCAGCAAAGACCTATGCAAGGCAGGATCTGAACTTCCCAAGTCCAAACCCTGCAGGCCTCTGCCAGGGAGAGCCTGAAGACGACGAGGGTTCCCCCGTCTCCTTGCCCTCACCCTCCTACGTCAGAGAGAGTCCACGTGAGCTTGCTCCTCGCGAACCCTCTCTGCAGCCTCCTTCTGCGAGATGACATCCTCGCAGAAAGAGGCCACGGCCTGCCAAGATCTGTTGCTGCCCAGCATAGCCTTTACTATGCCGGGCAGAGAGAGATCCCTACCCATTGATTTCTATACGAACTGAGATAGTTGCAAACAACGTTAAAATCTGCACTAACGCGTTAGGCGACGTAGCGCGCTGCAGTGGATGAACCGCCTTATTAATTTCGAGGATGGCAAGTGCGGTGACTACTGAGTAATTTAATTACCAGAGGCATTATTATACCCATTATTACCTAAATATTAACAGCGTTTAATTATAACCGAGTTATCAGAATCCACAATTTAATCAGCGATGTATAAAGTTGCAAATGTTAAAGCACCTATCCCAGTAATTTTAACGTGAATTATTTGATTTAGCTTTAATTTTAAGATTCGAGGTAAGTTATGTCTTTGTGTTGATTTTCATTCTAAACGCTTTCCACAGTATAGTCTGTCTGTCCATCTGTTCGTATGTCACGGGTCTCTAGATCGTAAGCGGAATGAGTGACAGAACTGGAAGTTTGGTATTTTTAGTAAAATGCTTGCCTAAAGCCAAATATTTTGTTGAAAATTCAATTAAATATTTTTTCATGGGGTGTTTCATTTATGAAAAGAAGACTTTTTTTTGTCTTCAGCATATGATGTGAAACAACATTGTCTAGAGCTTGTTGAGTAGGAAAAAATATAATATATTCATCAAAAAAAATCTAAGCAACATGTACGGTTTTGAACTATTTAGCATTTTTTACTATTCTAATATATTTATACTATGCTAGTATAAACACAAATGAAAAGTTTCTCATTCATAAATCAGAGAATTATATTTTTGAGAATAAAAAAAGAGTGTATAACAAATCGACTTTGCCAAGAAAAAAAATGCAACATAAATTAATAAAACAAATATTAATAACATTTTTTTTTAACGATGGATAGAATGTCTTGTTTGATATTATGGATAATGGAACAGAACCCTTCTTGGCCGAATCCGTCTCCCTTGTGGCCGGTTTTTTTATCCAACGTTTTAGTAACAAAAACCAAAGTCTAACCGCGATACAATGATATGGACCACTACTGAGATATGGTTATTCCTTTACCTGAGCAGAATCGACACCCATTACGTAAATGACAATAGCGAAGCAGCGCAGCACTGATGCGTTCTACCACGCAGCCTTATGCAGAATCCCGTTTCCAGGATTATCGGGAAAGGCCGGGAAGGAACCCGAGATTTATTGGGCCGGGGCTCGGCGAGCGGACTGGATGTACTGATACGTAATTTATCGTTGGAAGAGTGGGATATGCGGATTTCTTCAACATTTGGTTAGTGGAGCGGGTGGTTATTAGGCGGGATTTATGTTGGTAGATAAAATATTATCTCCCGACCAGGCTATGCCGCAGTGCCGGGATATAATTTCCGTCATATCTAAAGGTCGAGCGTGTTCCTCGAGATTGATAAAAGGCAAATTGGAAGAGATTTTCTTGGTATTTGTTCGCGTGTTCTGTTTATCCATTTCGAGGGTCGCGTCTACTTTTCTTGACCCTTGTCATTTACATCTAGGGTTTAACCATTATATTTTATTTTAAGATCTGGATTTTTAATAACAATACAATTGTAATGTAATACGCATGCTAAAGATGACTGAAAATAATTATAGTTTATTATGATGTAATAAAAGTTTTCACTTTAATAATTAAGTCCGTGCAAGTCGAATGCTGAATTGTGGGTACTGTAACGCCCGTTGCGTCACAGTCTCTTTGCTTGTGTCAACTCTTTGCTCATGTAGGCTGGCAGTTATCATCATCATCATCATCAGCCTATTAATGTCCCCACTGCTGGGGAACAGGCCTTCCCTATGGATGGAATAGGGAGATTGGGCCATGCGCCACGCGGGCCCAGTGCGGATTGGTGGGTGCTCGACTGCAGATGCAGATGGGACCAACGGCTTAACGTGCCTTCCGAAGCACGGAGGAGCTCGAGATAGTAATTGTTGGTCACCCATCCAATGACCGACCACTGCGAAAGTAGCTTAAGTTCAACGATCGCAGCCGAACACGCTAACCACTTGCGCCATCGAGCTCCTCAAGTTGGCAGTTATATTAAAAAGGAAATGTAATTATTTTAAAAATTTGAAATTGAGAATCTTTTGCCTCTTATCGAAGATTCCAGCAGATAGAATTCAGGCAAAAAAGCGAATAGTTGATAAGACAGATTTTATGTAATTCGCTACCAATTCTAAAATATAAAATAACAATTATTTGGTGATTATTATTTCGCAACCGTAGCAGAGCTACGCTCCCAGGCCTATCCCATCAGGATAGAGCACCACAGTATAGACAATTAATACATATGCACGTCCTTCGATGCACAGTAAAGCATAGTGGTCTCCCATCTAATGACAGACCATTGCGAAAATTGCTAAATTCCCTCAATCGACGTCCAAGTGCGCTTCAAGTTCCTCGTTTGAAGGCTTGGAAAATAAAAATGCAAGACACACAAATACATTTGAATAACGCTATTTGGATAACTGCAGCGGTCGACGAAGAGAAATTTCTGGAACAACACAATTATGTTTACGCCCGAAGTTTGTGCTGGCTCGTCTCCAGTTTACCTGAACGTAAAGCTGGAGAGGAGTTAACCTTTAAATTTATAGAGGCAATTTTAAAGACCAATTTGCAGACAGCCTGTATAAAAAGGGCGGCGATAGACTGAAGACACAACGGTGAAAAAATATTTGTATTGAAACCAATTACGAGCCCTAATGGTTATAGAACGTGGCAATATAATAAGCAGATATTTAAAAAACTTAATACTTTTGGTGTCGTTACAATATGAAACAACAAGAACAACATTTATTCAGTTAAGGCTGTTACAAGCACATATGAATGTCTAGAAGCTACGCCATTGCTTCGTAAATCTACGGAGGGAGACCTTGTACTGAGAAGAACCACCAAGAAACTCAGCAAGAGCTGTTTTTTTCTCCCTGTTTTATAATTTACAGAGTCGTCAAGTTGAAAAATGTCTTCAGAGATGATTCATGAAGTCACCTTTCATAACATAATGTGAAATTATACATGAATTGTTCACCTGCATTTTGATTGTTGTGTCACACAGTATGAATAGAAACACAGTTATTTATAATAGGTGTAATTAAACATTTACATCTGAAATATCAAAGTAGTTAGGGCAGACTCATCTCCGCTGGCAGCACCCGTTCACGAGCATGACGCATGAACCAGCCATCGCTACGCTCAACTATATTTAAGGGAACGTAACGACCCGCCTCATAAGACACCACCAAAGAGACTTTTAAGAGAGCAAAATTAAAGTCATTTATCTGTAGGACACTGCAAACAATCACAAAGCAAAAACAATGGAGAAATCACGACGACGCTGTTTTGTCATTCAAATGATTGTCCGTCCGTTTTGTAATTTTTTTTGGACAGATTTTTTTGTTTTTACTACTACTACTTTCGTTACTACTACTACTTTCGTTACTACTACATATGATACATCATACAAAATTACATACAACCCTAAATTTTCACCCTTCTACCACCAACCCCTATTTTTTATGGCGGTACGAAGTTCGCTGGGACACCTAGTGTTTTCATAAAAAAAGACTTACTAAAATCGAAAAAAGTAGATTCGCATATTACACAGCTGAAGATTTTGCACAGAGAACTACTGACAAGAAACTCAATTAGAAACTGTAATACACAAATGCGACGCGTTTTTAATTCTGTCTGCGAAGTGTAACTTGCCTAAGGGCCCATAAATTCAGACTTTAGCACTGCACTGCATGTATGAGCTTAAAACAACGTAAATCTTTGGTTTGAAGATGGATTGCACTACAAGATAACATACTATGCAAACATCTTACAAAAGATCATGTCTTCCCACATACTAGTACAGTTTGAAATTCCATAGAAAACCTATTATAAGCCTTGTTATTAGAAAGTATAGTAAAAATGTATTTTTGTTGCGATGTTGGTTTTCTGAATAAAATAAATAAATCAATAAATAAAATAAATTTCCATGGCGGAGACATTGTTATCACACAACTAAAATAAGTGATTAGAAGTATTTTCAAGGGTTCCGTGTCTAAAATGACGCAATGGGACCGTATGGGTTAGATGTTCATCTGTCACATGAACAATGATACGTTTTACAGAATATGTGTTCTTATGCTGCGTTAGTAAACAACAATACAAATAAAAAAAAAGGACGGGTTGTACTCCGGGAGTGCCGGCAGAAGTGAAAACTTGAATATTAACGTTGTGCATTTTTTGATATTTTGCAATGGTTAGGGAATAATTTTGCACGAATTTCTTAAATTATCAGTATAAAAGTACTATCATTTATGTGGTAGAATACAATATTTATTTATTGCGCTATCGTACACAAACATGACAATTTATATTACATTAAAAAGTTTATCTCTCAGAATTTCTCATTTAAGCGCACCTAGCGACATCTATTGTAAAAAAAATGCATTTTCTTCGCATTAAAGCTGCCACCTTGACGTCCTAGATACAGAATTATTATTATAATACGATAAAATAAAATATTACTATGATTCGTCCAATATATTGAACTGTATATTGAAATAAACAGGCACTGTAGACCGCTTTGGTATGACTGGTCCTTAAGCTGCGTCCGATGGGTCGGCGTATATCTTTCTCAGGCAGTTACTCGAAACGTGCCTCTACATATTTGCCTTACTTTGTCGGGACTGACTCCACTCGATTCACATGTCTCAATTTTTTCGTATTTTTTCAGAGGCTTTATTTGTTTTATAGTATTGGAAAGCCAAAGCGGAAGATCGTCGTCCGAGCTGGATGATGGTAGCTTGAGGGCCGCGGCCCGACTGATGTTGGTCGGGCATTTTTTAATAGAATAGAATTTCACTTGCGTTTTGTTGTGTATATGCTTTCGTTGGATATATGCTGGGCATATAGATGTCGCCGCAACATCACTCCCCTTCGAGACCGGAAGTCGATAGTCTGTGTTTTCAGCAGTCAGTGCGTCAGAACTTGCAAGTGCCAATGTGCTGCAGAGTTGCTCCAGTCTACGGTGAGTCGAAACAGGTGGAGTGTGACGGTGGGTCCGAGCTGCTGGTGTGCAGGCCTGCCACGCCGGTGTGCTCGCGGCCGACAAGTGAGTACCGGTCGTGGATTGCGGAGACCAGGTCGGGATGATGCCGTCGGGTTCTGCCGAAGGTCCAGGAAGCGTCGTTGAGAGCTGTGATGTAACCTTGAGGCTGATGCTGGCTTGCTGTGTGACTGCTGATATTGCTTGACCTGATGAGGAAGGGGTATGAGGAGTCTTGATTGGCGCTGCGATGTTTGAAGGTTGCTTCTTGGTGCTGCTGTGCTTAGTCGAGGGTCACCAGTGTAGGAAGTCCAAAGGGGAAAATATTCCTCCAAGGTGGGTCATGGTAGCTTGGGGTCCGCGGCCCGACTGATGTTGGTCGGGTGTTGTATATACGGAGTATTAGCATCCGAATTTCACTTGCGCGATGTAGGCTTGCATACGTATTAATCGCAGACTCGGTAGCGCCATCGCTTGAGGAGGTGAGTGATTATTTTCTCCATCCGTTGAATATATGCTGGGCATATAGATGTCGCCGCCACAATAGTTAATCTGATCAGAGAGCGTAGTTTGAAATCAAAATTGCGTATATAATCTAATGTTCTGAAACTATTAATACAACGTACATAAATTCTATGTATCCTACTGAATAAACCATGCTCTGAAACATGCAACGCTGCATGATTTCCGAGTATTTCCGGTGAAATATTTAGCTAGCCTCAGTCCGGAAGTGCTTATGAATAAAATACTTTTAATATTTTGCTTTTACAAGTTAATTTTATACAGTTAAAACAGTATGGTTCAAAATATTATTATTAAACTAGCTGACCCAGCGAACTTAGTACCGCCATAAAAATAGGGGTTGGGTGGTAGAATAAAACAAATGTCCAAAAAATATACTGGAGAAAGCCATTGCCTTCGGGGATAAAAGTCAACCTATGACCTATTCTCAAATATACACAAATAAAATATAATTTAGGAGGAGTTCGATAACAAATACTGTGAAACGAGATTTTAAATAAAAGAGTGACGTTGAGTTATATTTACTGATCGCCTTAATTAATTCTAAAACAAATCAAATTGAAAGTATACAGAACTCCTCTGAATAAGTCCAACATTTTCTTCCAACCAACAACAACAAGACTTATTTTAGCTGTGTCTTATTTTGAAGTCAATACAATCAAAATAGAATCTTTTCTATTTTGATTGTATTGATCGATTACTCTTGTAATGAAATCGTTAATTTATAGGAAATAAGTACAAAAACAATAAACAAAGAAAATATGCTGATGAGTTAAATGGTTTCTTTTTCCGAAAATCGGTTAAAAAACAAAAATATTTTTCTTCTCATGGTAACAAAATCACATGAATAAAAAGTAGATTCCTTAAAAGAGAAAATGCCTCTTGCCCTCCATTCCAATTCGGACGAAAGCTTGAATAGAATTTCCATAACAAAACAGACAGATTGCTTCGGATATCGACATTAGGAATTAGTCAGTGTTTGTCTGTTGAGATATGCATGCGAAGTGGTTTGTGTTTACGTTTCATTAACATAT
This sequence comes from Chilo suppressalis, assembly GCA_902850365.2. NCBI lineage: Eukaryota > Metazoa > Arthropoda > Insecta > Lepidoptera > Crambidae > Chilo > Chilo suppressalis. The sequence continues at coordinate 3,959,055 of OU963912.1, read as the reverse complement.
ATAATAAACATACAAGTTGATTTGTTGCTATATAGGTCCCTACTGAAGATTTCAGCCAAATAACACTTTTTTATGTTAAGGCGCTTTGCAGACGGCGGGGCGGAGCGGGCCGGTCAATTTCGCCGTGACGATAACACAAAGTGAATCCTATACTATAAACGCACACAGAGGGCAAAAAGACCGCGCCGCAGGTGCGCGGCGGGCACTGGCGGCGCGGCATGTACGCGGCTGCCCGCCGTGGATCAAACAAACCAGTTTATATGCAGTAACGCAGACGGCGGCGCGGGGCGGCTAGCTCAGTCCGCGCCACGCGCTTTTTAGTGATCGACTATTCACTAGAATGAACGTCCTGAACTGACTGCCTCTGCCTGTCGTGTGCTTTGTGTACGCGACGAGGGCAGCCGCAGACATCGACGGGCAGACGCGGTTTTTATTGCTTCGCGGACAAAAAGCCCGCCCCGCCCCGTCGTCTGCAAAGCGCCTAAATGGTTGGCAAACAAGCATATGGCCAGCCTGGTGGTAAGCGACCACCATAGCCTATAGACGCTTGTGATACAAAAAATATCACTCGTGCCGTTCCCTACCCTGTCCCAATCCCCTACCTCGCGGAGCCCAGACCTTACTTTCCGACGGAAACACTACACTTCCAAAAGGTAGTGTAGTTTTACCGCAGTCTTCTGTAAGGAGGTTATTTCCCCGGACGGGCGCTCCAATACGAGCAGGAAATCCGCTACCTCTCTTACCTTTTTTTTGTCGTGCGCTGGCAAGACCGTTACAGTTAGGTAGAAACAACTTTGAGGACGCGGTGAATAAAAGAATTCAGCTAGGTTGGGCAGCGTTTGGGAAGCTACGTCAAGTCCTCACATCGTCGATCCCACAGTGCCTAAAGACGAAAGTCTTCAATCAGTGCGTCCTACCTGTGATGACATACGGAGCCGAGACGTGGACACTGACGGTACGGCTGGTCCACAGGTTCAAAGTCCTCAAGCCGAGAATTGGCAAATGCCTCTAGAGGTATTCCAGGCAGATGGCATCTCCCCACCCACGGGGGGAGTCTCCTCTCCGTCTGGAGCCTCTAGACCACTCAACTCCGATTCACGGTACGATGCCATATGCAAAAATCTCACAATCCTCATTCAATATAAATGGGGTAGGTACGAAAGTGCTACCGTGAGTTGCACCAACTTACGTAAACTTTGAATTTGATGTCATCTTAAATCTGTATATTGTTTAAAACACGTGTCGTGTCGCCATCCGATACTGTAAATATTGTGTGTCGAGAACAGTTTCGAGTGAATAGTGACAATGTGGTACGGGTATCGAACGCAATAAAAGACTTCGTTGGAGGGTAGATCGATATGTTGGCCAATAACAGCCTCTACCCGCAATTACTTCAGTTACTCCGTGATCATGGTGCTTGTAACAGTGCCGAAATATCGGAAACTCGCTAAAACAAGGTAAATGATAACAATCCCGTAAATAACTTATATTACTATAATCTTAAATCAGGTCACTTACACTTAGGTTTACGTAAGATAACATAATAATAAATGTTGTCTTACGTCAGAATAATATTGTTTATGATTTCATTATGAATGTTTTCATTGAAATCTTGATGATGTTGAAATAATAAATCGAGTCGGTGAATGTTTGACTAATAATTTCTTTCGTCGATTTCCTTTCATCCATTCTCAGTAAATATTTTAAGCATGCCCCTTTTCATTAAGTCACAACGTCTTCTTTCAGTCATTTATTCAGATTAAGAGCAGAACAAAGCGTTATTCGTCTTGGCAACGTAATAACTGGGGCTTGGAACAAAAGATCTCGTTTTCTCAACACGTCTTGAGATTCGAGCGGTTGATTCGCTTACACGCTTTGACGCTAGCTATAATCGACACCAGTTACAAGTCTAGCTAACTAGACTTGGCTAAAGAAGAAACCGTTTCGCACAAGACACAATAAAAGTTATTATTTGGAGAAAACCTTTTATCATAAATCTACAGATTACGGTCCAGGTTTCAGAAAGGATTTCAACCTATGCCTCTCGCGAATTCATAAATCTGAGATCTTTGTTTTAATTACATACATGTATGATATAAGCACAGGGGTATATTGGGCTCAGGATTCTGTCCTGGATTAAGAACGCCTTATAATGTCCACAGAACTAAATTAATGTTTTAGCAAAATATTTTAATTAAACGATTAAATGAAGAATTGAAAATGGGAAAATTACTTGTTATATGTATAAACTTGTGATATTGAATAATTAAGTGGAATATCCCAGTAGGTACGCAGATTTATCGGATCTTTAAGTATGTAATGCAAACGTATCAATCTTTTAGTATAAAAAATAAGAACTATGGTGTAATATCAGGCTGATCCTAATACTTGATCGCTTTTTCAATAAAAAATAATACACTATATAAACTGTGGAAAGTTAACTGGTATGCCAAGATTACAATGGAATATTGTCAGTAAAACATGTATTATTTAGAACTGAGACATACTCGTATACAAAAAATAAGACCTCAAAACTTGACGACCACCGTGGCCGAGTGGTTTGCACGCCTGGTTTCAAGGTGTCGCCTACTCGAGAGGTCCCGGGTTGGAATCCCGGTTTTTTGTAGAATTCCCGGGAATTTGTACTCTAGTCATGGATGTTTAATATGTATTTATATATAAATACTACCGGCTCGCCCTTGCTTCGCTTCGGTGTAGAGCTGAAGTGTAGACTACAGTTTTTGTTCTCAGGCTTGTATTATATGACATTCATCTATGATTGCATGCAACGTCTCAGCCCGATCGGTTTAAAATTGACAAAGTTTCATACAAACTTTCATTCCCTATTTTATCGCCTTGGGGGTAGAATTGATCAAAATCCTTTCATAACATCTACCTGCATGCCAAATTTCAGCCCGTTCCGTTCTGTGGTTTGGGCTGTGCGTTGATAGATCACTATGTCAGTCAGTCATCTTTGAGTTTTTGTTTTATATATATAGATACTTATATTTGTACTCTATATTCTATTCTATCCGTTACCCTAGTATCCCATAACACAAGCCTTACAGTGCTTTCTTTAGGGCTAGGCTAACTGCTGTGTGTTGAGAAGAAAGACACCAATCAATGGTGGAATGTTACCTGGTGTGGCGGCATAACGGTGGAATATTGACAGGAAACCATGTAATATTTTAGAACTGATCTCAGAGACATATTTTTACAATTTAATATATAGATTTTTTTTCTAGGGTAATTTACTTTAGATAAACCTCGCAGGTAATGTTTAAAATAAAAAATGTAATATGAACCGATTCATAACGATAAATTACAGATTGGGGCTTAACGATTTACGTAGAAATCTATACGCAGATTTTTCTTGCAATTTGCCAATCCGATAACGGGAACTTTCCGACTCAACGTTGTTACGTTAATTATAAAGCAACATTAAACTCTTCCATCGCCGTCATCATCATCAGTATATAAATGAACACAGTCCTTCCATATGAATGGAATAGGGAGTCTAGGCCCTGACCTACAACGCGGGCACAATGCGGATTGGTGAGTGCCAACGACTGCATATGCAGCCGGGACCAACGGCTTAACATGCCTTCCGAAGCACGAAGGAGCTCGAAATAATAAGTTTTTGGTCACCCATCCAATGACCGACCTTAGCGAACGTTGCTTATTTTTCGCGATCACAGGCCGCATGTGCTAACTACCTCCGTCATTGAGCTCCTCTTAATCTCTTCAATTATGCTTTATTGTAGACGTGGCTTGAATCTTGAAGTAGGTATGAAATATTAGTTTCATAGGTTTTCACGCACATCACTCATTAAATAAAACTAATTTTTCACGGGTTAATGCACGAAACTTTATTTATTGACGTTTCGCAGCCTTTACAGGCGTTATAGATTCTGACGAAGCAGCCTGTAAAGGCTGCGAAACGTCAATAAATAAATAAAAACCCGTGAAAAATTAGTTTTATTTAGTAGGTATGAAAGTTTATTCTGCTAGTAACACACCGAAAACTGAAGCTATTGAACGGTAATGCCTTCCTCACTAAAAATCCATTTAAACTTTTCATTAATTTAACTTCAAGGGCCATTCCCAGGGAATAGTCATATTTAACTGCTGCCATTCGATTACGGCAGCTGAAAGCAGTGGAGAACACAAAAGGGACAAAATGTTACCCTAAAATATACTTAACCTCAAAATATAAACTATGAATGTTAAATTAGTTTTTATTTCATGAAAACGTTTGAAGTAATAACGAAGTTCTACTCTTTTTCTCCGAAACGAAATTTAGCTAACGAACGAATTTCGCCAGTGACTCTACTCTATTTTATTTTCGACCACGCAAATAAATTTCGGTATCACAAACAATTTTCGTGAACGAATGGAATGAGTCATGTTTGTTAGTTCTTTTTATGTTTACTTTTTAAATAACGTTTTTTGCTTGGAAACTGTGTTACTTGATGACATTGAAAGAACCTTTTTTGACAGTGTTAGCCGACTAATTTGTAGAGTTGATACTGTCGATTGTATGTCAACCTAAATTTATCGTTTAATATTTTAAAGTATTGGGAATACAATAAATAATGAAAATTTCGTTTCTTTTTTAATTTTACCTGCTATAAAATGTTCCTCGAGCTAAGCAGCCTGGACGAAAAATACTCTATCAAGCATTTTAGACTTAATTTAAATAAAAATCCCAAAACGAAAAAGAAAAGGTAATACTTTTCATTTCGTCAATTTGAGGTTAAAATTCCGAACAATTATACCTATGTCAAATTCAACTTTTCGTTCGAAAGTATTTTGAATTAGAGTAGGCTTGGAGAATTTAACTGTCAAACTATTTTAGGACAAACGAATTTTCGAAATGAAAAAGAAATAGAGTAAGAAACGTGCGAAATTTCGTTTTTCGAAATAGAATAGGCCTCCAGCTTTGAACATATTTTAAATTTTCGACATTTCACGCGCTCCCTGCGTTACGTCACAGTTTGAGAGGTATCGTACATGCGGCAGCGCAATCTTGATCACTGCAATATCAACAAAAATAGATGGATCTGGTAACAAAAGAACATGGAGTAGCTATACGCAAATATCCCGTATGTCAAAGTATATTGCCCAATTAGTGATATGAATGTCTGATATGTAAACAAAATATAAAGATAATATATATTGTTAATATTTCATGGTCACTAACACAGTTATTTCGTGATCATGGTATTTGCAATAGTGCTGAAATATCGGGGACTCTTTATGACATTTATTTATAGCATAAAAGTCTAACAACTATATATACAGTGGTGTTCACATAATTAAAGACACTCCCTAATTGACCACAAAAAAATAACTTATTAATTAAAATTACTTATTAAAAAAAAATACTAAAATTAATTAAAATTGGTATTTAATCTAGTGTGATTGTTTACTATTTACTATCGACAAAAATTGCGAATATAGTACTAAACTCAAGTATGTAGAATACTTAATAGCATTGCTATATCTACGACATTTTGTAGTCTCACAACAATGCAAAACACACAATACAAGTATATAAATATTTACCCTACAATTCATATTGATGTCTAGATTTAGCTATTGTGAAGATAGCATAATCAAATCAGCATGCGGTTCCAGTACGGAACTCGAACAATAATCTTGTTTTCGTAGCACGTCCACGATACCGCGCTAGCCTTGTGCAGTTCATCGTTGAACTAGGTCCCACAGGCGAACTAGTTCCCTGATCTTACTCCTGATTTCTTTAGTTCATCTTATCGTGTAAGAAATGAAAAACCTCTTTGCAAGCACCAGTCTTCACATTAAGTAATTAAATATTGTAATTGAGCACTTTATTGTAAATGTTTTTTTTTCTACTTATGTGAAGAAATAAATAAAGAATTTGTTATTATTATCTTATGATGAGGCTGTATGACATGAGAGACTCTTTGCCTTTATAATGAAAATGTTTAAAAAAAAGATTGATTAATGCTGGCTTTACAGAGACTGTATCAGATTCTGAATCCATAATATGAATTCATGATCTGAATTCCGGTGCTTTGACACACACAAGTATTATAAATTCCATTTGATCTATGGTTTGATCAGTTGTCTCGAGAACGTCTCTAAATAAGTACATATAGTGCCAAGTGTCAATCACTGATTAGAGAGCTTATATAAATGAAATTTTTTTAATGTACTTCCGTTTGTGTTTGCTCTAATGTAGAAAAAGAGAGACGTTTGGATATTTTGAATATAATGAATTCACAAAAGCTTGTTAAATTCATTCTGTAAGATCTATCTGACATATACAGGGTGGCCGGGGAGTTGACGTTCAAGCGTAAAATTTAGATACCTTATGATGAGGAGTATCCAAATCACCCCCATGTATGTTCTACGATTTTTCGTAATTTTCACCTAACATCAGTTATCGATTTTTTTCTCATTCTGTTGGACGTTTCTGGTTCAGTTTTTTTGTGATAATTGACTAACATAGTCTAACCTAGCGCCCTAAAACTTATGGTTTATCTAGGCATTGCAGAATTCACTTAGAATTTGTTCGAAAGTTCAAAATTACGATTTGAGCTCAGTACACACAAATTTTCAAAGTATCAAAAAAAATGTAAATGCTACATCTGCGCAAAAAAATATGTTTTAGGTACCTAAAAGCTTCACGGTTATTTTTCACAGTGGTTTCAGCTTCGCGAATTTTTGCTCTCAATTCTTCATCACTCGAAACTTCTTTGGCGTACGCAATTTCTTTAAAGTAGCCCCAGATAAAAAAATCAGTAGGGTTGAGGTCAGACGAGCGTGGTGGCCAGGCAATTGGCCCTCGTCGTCCGATCCGCCTGTTAGGGTAGGTCTGGTCTAAATGACGACGCACTTGTATCGCGTAATGACATGGTACCCCGTTGTTCTGGAACACCATCGTTCTTCTTAATTCAAGATTTAAATCTTCCAGTAATATGGGTAGATTGTCTTCTAAGAAACTTTTGTATGTGTCGCCGTCTAATCTCGATGGCAGTTCAAATGGGCCTATTAATTCGCCATTCAAAACACCAGACCAAATGTTCACACTAAAACGATGTTGAAATGATGATGGTCTGGCGGCATGTAGATTTTCAACGGCCCAAATGTGAAAATTGTGGATATTGTAAACTCCAGTTCACTCAAATCTTGACTCGTTGGTCCACAAGATTTAATTAAAGTATCCGGGATCTTCTTCCTCTTTCTGCAACATAGTTCTACAGAACTCGACTCTCAATTGATAATTTGAAGGCTGCAACGCTTGTACTTTTTGTATGTGGTAGGCGTGAAATGATTCCTCACGTAAAATATCCTGTATTGAAGATCTTGGTATGTCAAGGTTACGAACTAATGCTCTCGTATTTGTACTACAATTGCGTTGCACTTTTTCCAGTACGATTTCCCTGCGTTCCTGATCAACCCTCTGAATGCCTTCACCGCCACGTTGGCCAGGAATGCGGCCTACCATTAACGTATTGTGAGCATTAATGAACACACGATAGTCAGGGTAATGATTAGGTTGCGCTCCGCCTCGGCATTGAAGTTGATCCCTGTAGAGTCTTGATGCTTTACGACCGTTGCCTTATGCAACGCCGTAGAAATAATGCGTTTCTGCATATTCACTCAGAGTGTAGGGCATCACTAACATTTCCAAGTAACTACAATCCAAATCGTTAGGCAAAACGGAATCCAGTAACAAGCAGGGGTCAAACAAGTAAGCAGCGGCGGCATCAGTAGGCAAATAGTGGTCGAGAAAAAACGGCAGAAAAAGACGAGTAGTAGTAAACCTCAACCCTATTGTTTTTTTATCTGGGGCTACTTTAAAGAAATTGCGTACGCCAGAGAAGTTTCGAGTGAAGAAGAACTGAGAGCAAAAATTCGCGAAGCTGAAACCACTGTGAAAAATAACCGTAAAGCTTTTAGGCACCTAAAACATATTTTTTTGCGCAGATGTAGCATTTACATTTTTTTTGATACTTTGAAAATTTGTGTGTACTGAGCTCAAATCGTAATTTTGAACTTTCGAACAAATTCTAAGTAAATTCTGCAATGCCTAGATAAACCATAAATTTTAGGGCGCTAGGTTAGACTATGTTAGTCAATTATCACAAAAAAACTGAACCAGAAACGTCCAACAAAATGAGAAAAAAATCGAAAACTGATGTTAGGTGAAAATTACGAAAAAAATCATTAAAAATATTATAACTCGAAAACTACGCAAAACCGTAGAACATACATGGGGGTGATTTGGATACTCCTCATCATAAGGTATCTAAATTTTACGCTTGAATGTCAACTCCCCGGCCACCCTGTTATATAAATCCATGCGCTCTATATTAATAATATGAATCCAGATTTCGATTGAGACTGTGTAAGTTAAGCTAACTCTGTAAGTAAGACCAGCCTAAGAGAAAGTGACAGTACAGCCAATATATATTACTACTGGCCGTCTGATAACAACTCTTTGACACTTATAAAATAAAATTCATAGTTGGTTAGCAGTAATGACTTTTAACTATATGGAACAAAATATATTGAGGGTGGCTGGTGTGGCAGGTAGAACTGCTGTATCAGCTATCTTCGCGTCTGGACTTCACCTTCACTTAACCAGGTGGGGTGGAGTCATTTGTCGGTCCTATCTAAAAAAAAAATTATCAGCGATCGCTCTTTCACTGGTTTGAGAAGGAATATAATAGAGTAAGATCCCAAAACTGCCAGACCTTAATTATTTTCTCATGGACGAAATATGGATTATCGAGTAGTATTAGTGTGTACAATTAACGTATACATACTGGCTAACTTGTGCTGTTTGCCAATTTTTCACGAATCAGGTGGCACAGGCACGTAAACATTTTACTCACTTTACTTACAGTCTGGGGACTGATTATTACGTATGTTATAGAGAATATTGTAAACAATTTGAAATTAATACTGCCTAACACATTCTGTTCGCAGTATTTATTGCCAGACACTTTCAATGTCGAAAGCAAAAACCACAAAACTTACTTACAATCTGAGACCTGATATTTATTTATTATATCTATTATTATATTTTGTAAGCACATTTTGGACCGGCACCAAACTTCGGGGCTAAAAATTCTCTAAGCTTATTTGAACTGTCACTGTGAAGACAAGCGCGCTCATGCTGTCTTTTTAATACAGCTTCATTAAAGTTATGTAATAAATAGTGTACAGGAAGCCTTTTACAATAATTAGATATTTTCTTAGTATCAAAATTATTTCAAGCAATAAGCAAGTCTGTTTTTTTGCTTTCTATACTGCTGTACTATAACGATCTAAAAGACCGAACTAGTTCACCGTGGAGTAAAGAACTAAAATAACCATTCGCAGACTACCTATTATGCGCAAGCCTATACATACCATACTGCCTTCCGATGCAATCTAAGTACATATATGGTCTAGTGAATAGGTACAGTGTGACTTCGAAAGCGTCTTTATTGCGTAACGCTAAGATTGGAAATCGGAAAGCGAGTGAAACCTTTTTCTTTGCCGTCACTGTACAGAGACGCAGTCATCACGTACATACTCGTTTTTGTAGTTTCAGTTTTCAACTCTATTGAAGAATTTGTTTAGTTGACAGTAAACGATACGACATCAAGATCGGAAATAATAACAAATGACTTTCGCAACGGGTAATGCAAAGATTCATATGTTTTATAGAATTTCTGCAGTCTGTTGTCCTATACACAACTCACAAGTTGCGCGCAATAAATGAAAGCTCGTATCCATTGCAAGATGCATCACAGAAAATACGCTGCGTGTAGTTCGACACTCAAATAAGCAATTATTTGAGTTTGTATTGGCCGCACTGAGAAATGATAATCAAATTTAATACGATTCCACAGAGTCATGCGATTCCACAGACATAGTTAATAATAAACTTTAAAATTTTGTATCCATTTTATAGTACGAGTTTATGATGCAGAAGATAATAGGGGAGGCGGTACAGAAGGTAAACAGCCTAAACTGGAGCGCTTGTCTGGGTAAGTAACTTCCACCTTCACAGATAAATGCAGCTAAATAGCACTAGTGTCATATTTCTGCAAGAGCCAGATTTCAAGAGCCCCGCGGAATAGAGAAATTGGGTAAACTTAATTGCACTACTCCGTGACACTCTTGTAATGCTTAAAAAGGCATGCAAGGCTGATGAAATAGTAGCTAAGACGGCACGTTCTTCTGTTGCTCCAGATATCTTCGCAAATGGATTCAATTCAGGATTAACATTCAGGTAAGGTGAACTTATTAATTTGCCATACAAACCTCCATTTGAATTTACACCCTTTTTAACGATGATTTTTGGGATAAGAACTCTCCTATGTTCCTGGGATGACGTTTAAATAGTTGAACCATTTTACATAAAATTTGATAACAGTTCTCAAACTATATCTTTACACTTTTGTATTATTAATATTTGTACAAGCCATTTTAATAATATTTTATTAAGTTTGCATTACGAGTCGATGCACTCTAAACTGCTGACACTGTTGACCCACTAATTGGTTTAAGCACAATATTTTACATTATATGACAGTGCAATAAAGGCATTCACATCATATTGACGTATTTTAATAATTATCTCCTGGCAATCGTCCCGTGACTAATTGACATATTGACAGTCGTTAGGGTCCTAGTAACGGCCCCTACAATATTAAATACAAGGCCTGGTCAATAACCTCACCTTTGCTGCATATCTGATGCAACACAAAAACGTACCGCCTCAGTTATATCATGCCCTTTTATAGTAATCTGAAAACGGCAGCCATCGTCTACAACAACGACGAAGTTATCCTACCCGCTGATAGACTTCAGACCAGTGTTTCCACAATGAGGGGAAATTCCCCATTTAAGGGGAAATTAGGGTCCAGAGGGGAAGAAAAAGGGGAAAGACATGAAAAGGGGAAATTGCGGGAAATTATGGGAATTTAGCCTAGCCTAAAATAATGCGGCACGGAACATTTTTTTATGGACTATACCGACTAGAGTGTTGCCGTATAAAAGAAACTGTGGCTACACGTGCAGATTTTATATATTTTATTTATCTGTTATAGAATAAGATAGTTTAAGACCTTTTTTTTCTTTAGTTACTACACTAGTGCCAAATCTAAAAACTACAGCAGAATAATTTTTGAGGGGAAAAATGTCCTAAGAAGGGGAAATCTGAATTGAGACGTGGGGAAAGGAAATCATTAAAGTGGAAACACTGCTTCAGACTATCGATTATCTGGATAGAGAGTTTAACAGCAGACGTTTGACAGACGGACGTCGGAGACGGAATAATTATTAATGATTTGATTCTCGCTACATTAGCATCCAAAATTTGATTCCTCTAATTTGTCACTGTCACTCGTTTAAGAATTAACAAAGATAAAGTACCTATCGATAATGATACCGAATCCGATTAGAAGCGTCTGTGAATTGTAAGTTTTTTTGGAGTGTCAATGCCCTTGGTCGCATATGACCTTTGCAGCGTCACTGAACCCGGGAATCGGCGAGAGGTTCTAGTGGTTTTCTGGGCGAATGGCATTTCTATTTAAGAGGATCCTCCGCTCCGCCGTAGAATAACAAGACCTCTCGAGCCTGAGGGGCATCAGCTCCACTACAGGGTGCCATGAGACGGGACTGATTACAATCATATTTTAAGTAATACTTGATTGTGATCATATAAATTTTTGATTTTTTTGTCAGGCATACTTGACATCCCTCCTTCAAAGGAACTCAAGTTCTGTGATCACAATATTTTCGACGAACCTCTTTTTCTTAAAAAAAAAGACACCTTTTACTAGAAAATATATTGGTTCCTCTCGTATTACCAAAAGAAAACTACAATTGATATTTTCAACGACGTATTGTATTCTTAGGTGGGTCACGTCATGCCCTGTTGTCTTCCTTTAATGGGGAGCGTGACTCCTTGCCACCGGTAGTTGCAACGAGGGTACTTTTAATATTAAAACCTATATTAAAACTACTACGTTACCCGTACACATTATTCCTCATTATAATGATAAAGACGCTATCAACTTTATTTAATACATAGTGTCCGTCGTCATGGCTTCTGTTTCCATCGCTCCTCTAGTCGTGTTTTCAGGCGCAATCTCTGAATTTGGGCTGCATCATGAATAGTACGCCCCGCCGAACAGTCTAATTTAATAAGTAACAGATGCGCGATGCCACAGACTCAACATCAAATAAACAAGCTTATAAGCTTTAACTTTCAGAATTGAACGAAATCACTGGTTGCTGCATTAATGGAATAAATGTACTATATTTTATTTAATGCATTATTTTTTTTTTTAATTTTGTGTTATGTTTTGGCGGAAAGTATTGTGTTATAAACTTTGCGGAGTATAAGCATTTAGGCCAGAGGAAGTGACGCGGGACTGCGAATGATTTTTTTGAAGTTTAAACTTCTTTAGCGGCTTTGTACACTTTTTTTTGTATGGGTAAAATATGTTAAACTCGCGTCATGACACGTGGGCTGATCGCATCACAGGCCACCTGTCCTGATCGTAAGACGAAAACAATAAAATTGTAAAGGTTGTTGACTTTCAATATATTGGACGAAACATAGTAACATTTTATTTTATCGTATTATAATAATATGTATCTAGGACGTCCAGGTGGCAGCTTTATTGCGAAGAAAATGCATTTTTTTACAATAGATGTCGATACTAGGTGCGCTTAAATGAGAAATTCTGAGAGATAAACTTTTTAATGTAATATAAATTGTCATGTTTGTGTACGATATAGCAATAAATAAATATTGTATTCTACCACATAAATGATAGTACTTTTATACTGATAATTAAAGAAATTCGTGCAAAACTATTCCCCAATCATTCCAAAATATCAAAAATGCACAACGTTAATATTCAAGTTTTCACTTCTGCCGGCACTCCCGGAGTGCAACCCGTCGTTTTTTTTTTTAGTATGTACATATGCTGTTGGTTGCCAATGACCTTCACTCTGGCACCGGATTTGGGGACGGCGAGATCCTAAAAGGACCTCAAGTCGAAAATTGGCAAGTGCCTCAAGGGGTATTCCAGACAGACAGCATCATCCCTCGGGAGGAGTCTCTTCTCCGTCTCGAGCCTCTGGACAACTTAAACCTGAGGGGCTGCGACTGATACTATGGTACCACCGAGTCATGGGGCAAGCGTCTATATGGCGTCAGCTTACCATTACGCGGCCATATATTTGTTTGCCACTCATTGTTTACATTAATTTGTCAATATATTAACCAACAAAGGCTTTTAAATTATTTTTTTGAAATGTTTCAGTTTATGTACCTAATAAATTAAAATATCGCTTAAATATTTAACATTTTGAAACCATAATAAAAATAATAAATCTCTATTTAATACCAATTATTACATATAAACGACTTAAATCTATGAAATACAAAAGGTGAAGAAAATCTAAATAGCCTGAACTAGGATTGTCCCACGTTTCAGGCATAAAGATCTGAATATAAATCTATTTTAAATAATCAATAGCATGTTTTTATTTATTATTAAGCATTTAACTGCTAGATGTTTAAATCTAAAGAAAAGTTTTACTAGAAAAAAATCCACGCGGGCCAGGCAGCGGACGGGACTCGAACCCGCACCCTTCGCAATCCGGGCGAATGCACTGACCAATTATGCTACCACGGCCCTGATGGCCGCGTCGTAATTTTCCTAGCCTTAAGCTGCAAGGCAGCGCCATCTCTTCGCATTGTTGGTAACTCACAATGTCAAATGAATACTTTTTCAAGTATTAAACATTTGAAAGAAGAAATAGCAATTATAGTTATGTTTGTTTAAACATTTAACTGTTAGATGTTTAAATCTAAGGAAAAGTTTTACTAGAAAAAACTTTTTTTTTCTAGTAAAACTTTTCCTTAGATTTAATCAATATAGCATGTTAAAAAATCATAGTAATTAGCAGGAATGCTATGTAGCTTGTTTTTTGTGAGCGCCAACAATAAATCTCTCTATTAGTTACCTATTGTAAAAGATCTAAAGATTTACTGATTAATATATTGAGCTTAGTCCAACTATTGGCACAGCATGGGCGATCTCGATCCGTGCATGACATAGACCCGGTTCCCGGGATTATAACAACCAGCCGGACTAAGGCGTATTTTTATTAAATCTCCGGTATTATTATATTTACCAGTGAAACTCTGTACAAATCTGTAATTTTTAAACAAATGTTTGGCGACGTGCAGAGAAGGTGGTATAGTGTTCAAAACGAGGCTTTCTTTTTTAATTTAATTGAACTGATGTGTTGTTTGACACTTCTGTCACACTGCAAGCAAAACGAGGCATTTTCCATTTAATTTGATAGCTATGTTAACTCCAGGAAATAATAATCCCAATCTTGATTCCTTTACAGGCATTTAATCTTCAATGGATTTGATAATTACAAATTTGCTAATAATAATCTATATGTAATTAGACGAAGCGAGTAAAATTTTCTGTCTCTTGTCTTCTCTCAAGAGCCATTATAATAAAAACTATTGTTGCCGACAACGCCCGTCGGCCGCCGTCGTGATCATTCGGCAGTGTTCGGCGGTTTCGTATTTCCCGCGCGTAGTTTAAGCGCGAACAGTTATCTATAGATAGACACTTCCGATGTTCTAGTGCAATGTACGCCGTTTTCAAGGTCCCGGTTTCAATTCCCGGTGAAGCAAATGTTTGTTTGATGAATACGAGTATTAGCACCTTTTTTATTTATAGCTAGGTAGGCAAATTACTCAACCCCACCTGATGTTAAGATAAAGTCCAGACGCGAAGATAGCTGGTTCAGCAGTTATAAACTGGCACACCAAACATCCTCATTTCGCTGGCTAGCAGAAATGATTCTTCACGCCTTTCTTAAAGGACTCTAGATTGTAAGAAGACACGTGCGGGGGCCAAACCTGTCATTGATGTTTATATGTATCCGTACATTTTATTCTATCCATTACCCTAGTATCCCATAACACGACCAGTAGTATACAGTGCTTATTTTGGGGCTACTCTTTTTGGTGTGTGTGTAAGAAATATTTATCTATACTTATAATAAATCTGTAGAGAGGTCAATTCTGTACATGAAATATATTTTCAAAATAACTATCATGGGGTGATTAGTGATCGATACTGATGCCAAAAATGCAATCAGTAAAATTTTTGTCTGTCTGTCTGTCTGTCTGTCTGTCTGTCTGTGTGTATGTTCCTTATAGAAACAAAAACTACTCAACGGATTTTAACGAAACTTGGTACAATTATTCTTCATACTCCTGGGCAGGTTATAGTATACTTTTCATCACGCTACAATCAATAGCAGCAGAGTAGTGAAGTGAAATGTTGGGAAAACGGGAGAAGTTACTCCATTTTTTAAGCTTCTGTCGCGTGTGCAGCCTTAATGGTTAACGTTACATAGAAATTATGTATGACGAAAATATTCTACATAAAATTGTCTAAAAAATATCTCGCAACAGCATATGTCTATCTTTTATGGTTGACTCACAATAACACGTGTAATTATATAAATAAAGTCATTGTTTATAGCACAAGTTTGAGAACAAAGACTATAGTTTACACTACAGCTCTACACCGAAGCGAAGCGAGGGCGGGCCACTAGTACTTATAATAAATCTGTAGAGAGGTCAATTCTGTACATGAAATATATTTTCAAAATAACTATCAGGGGATGATTAGTGATCGATACTGATGCCAAAAATGCAATCAGTAAAATTTTTGTCTGTCTGTCTGTCTGTCTGTCTGTCTGTGTGTATGTTCCTTATAAAAACAAAAACTACTCGACGGATTTTAACCAAACTTGGTACAATTATTCTTCATACTCCTGGGCAGGTTATAGTATACTTTTCATCACGCTACAATCAATAGCAGCAGAGTAGTGAAGGGAAATGTTGGGAAAACGGGAGAAGTTACTCCATTTTTTAAGCTTCCATCGCGTGTGCAGCCTTAATGGTTAAAGTTATATAGAAATCATGTATGACGAAAATATTCTATATAAAATTGTCTAAAAAATATCCCGCAACAGCATATGTCTATCTTTTATGGTTGACTCACAATAACACGTGTAATTATATAAAGAAAGTCATTGTTTATAGCACAAGCCTGAGAACAAAAACTATAGTTTATACTACAGCTCTACACCGAAGCGAAGCGAAGGCGAGTCACTAGTGTATTATATATTTATTTATAGTGTTAGCTTTGTTTAATAGTTGAATATTTAGTTAGAAGCATATTGAATAGATGATGATGATGATGATGATGATGGATAACTTGTTGAAACAGTACCATGTCATCTATATAAATAAAACTCAAAGGTGTCTGACTGACTGACATAGTGATCTATCAACGCACAGCCCAAACCACTGGACGGATTCGGCTGAAATTTGGCATGCAGGTAGATGTTATGACGTAGGCACCCGCTAAGAAACGATTTTGATCAATTCTACCCCCAAGGGGATAAAATAGGGAATGAAAGTTTGTATGAACTTTGTCAATTTTAAACCGATCGGGCTGAGACTTTGCATGCAGGTATAAGAAGAATCATAGATGAATGTCATTGTGTATAATACAAGCCTGAGAACAAAAACTGTAGTCTACACTTCAGCTCTACACCGAAGCGAAGCGAGGGCGGGCCGCTAGTCCTTCAATCAATTTCATCTGGAAGTAATTGAAAATAATTTATTACAACGGTCAGTTCTATGAATCGTGATGGCATCGCCCTGATTTTGAAAAAAAGGTTCGAAACTGGAAGAAGTAGTGATAAACTGCCAATTTAATTGCCTGTGTGCTTTTAACTTTTTGAGTGTCGGCGCGAGGCGACGCAGTATTTTATTCGGGGATGTTATTTAGTTAAGTTGTAACGGTTGTACCGAAACAAAAGAATATCTGAAATATTAACAAATTCAAGTAAGTCCGTAAGTGAGGAGTTCGATAGTGCAGGTGGCTAGCGCGTTCAGCTGCGATCGTTTAAGCTAAGCAACTTTCGCAGTGGTTGGTCATTGTATGGGTGAACAAAATTTTACTATCTCGAGCTCCTCCGTGCTTCGGAAGGCACATTAAGCCGTTGGTCCCGCCTGCATCTGCAGTCGTTAGCACCCACTAATCCGCACTGGGCCCGCGTGGTGGAGCATGGCCCAAACTCCCTATACCATCCTTAGGGAAGGCCTGTGCCCCAGCAGTGGGGGCATTAATATACTGATGATGATGATGTGCTTTTAACTTTTAAACAGTATTATAATCTGATTACAGCCGGATATTTTAATTTAAATTAACATCAATATACGTAGTAGTACGTTTCTGGATAACGCGTAGAAAAATAATTAATATATTAGGCGGTGAAGGAAATCGAATATATTTGCTACAAATAGCTACCAATAGCTAAATGTATCAATTCAGCCATTATTATTATTTTTTTTTTGTTTCCTCCCAGGCGGGGGAGAGGGTGAGAAATCCTCATGGACCCTACAGCCGGCTGTAAGGTTATGTCAGACTCTTACTGACTAAAAAACACCCTTTAATCATGCTTATGGCCAGAAGGGCCTTACAAGCTTCATCTGAAGCGATGAACCCCCGAGAGGGGGGGGGGGGGGATGATGCGGCGCTGCGTTAGTTTAAACTAGTGCATAGTTTAAAATAACGCAAAATGCGCTTAGAGGACAAGTGCACTCAGATGTGCACTTGAAACGGGAGGGGACTGAGAGGAATCGAACCTCTCTGTGTCGGGGGGGCGGGGGGGACTCACCGCGAGTGTTGGATCCCTAGCGGCCAGGAGGGCCGCGAGATCGCGTGTGAGTTTATTGTGTGTGGCTGTGAGTGCGTTTGGGCCTACGGCGCCTGAAGCGAGATGGAGTGTGTGGGGCGTATCCCGACGCCGATCTAATGAGTGGGTTAGAGTGCTCTTCTGCAGCTTTAAAGAACCGTTCCGAGCACTCTGTGAGGTGTGTTTGAATTGTGTCGAGTTGTAGGTCCCTGTGGAGGTCCGAGTTACGGACGTACCACGGGGCCCTTGTGGCTAAGCGGCAGAAGCGATTTTGAAGCACTTGAAGTTTGTTCAAAATCGCTTCGTCTGCGTATGCGAACACTGGTGATGCGTATGGGAGGACCGGGCGTATGCAAACTTTGTAAAGCGTTCGCTTGTTTCGGAGTGACATTTTGCTGTATTTACCGAACATCGGGTGGATCAGCCATTATTTTCTTCTGGTAATTAATATACATTTGCATGCCTCATGAGAAAGTACTACAAACCTAATAAAATAATTTATCAGACATAAATTACATTTCAGCGAGTGTGTCCTAAAAAGTCATATTAGTATGACGCAGACAGACCTGGAGCTCTATTTTTGAATCACTCGTCTTGCGTCGAACGCTCAATTTCTACTAAATTTCATTCGACATAATTAACTCCGTATTTTTGAATCGCTCGAGTGCAAAAACAAAAAAATAATGGGTGAGACCACTCGCTGCATGGCGAACGGTGGAGGCGAACGATAGAATAATGTCAATTTTTTTATGCTATTAGACGACGATAGTCTATCATTGTCATGCTTTTATAGGAAACGACAACGAGATTTTTTGTTCGGTTTTCATTACGGTAATTACCGGTTTTTATTTTTTCTGCGTGAAATGAGTAAAATTTCATTATTCGTATTAAACAGGCAACACCGGTGACGAATGATTCGAAAACAAGGAAAATCAGTATTTTGCGATTTGAAAGTCAAAGGTGACTTATGTCGCATTCGGCGATACTATGTCAGACCAGTGATTCAAAAATAGAGCTCCTGATCCGGATGTAGCATAGTCCCGCATCCCGGGATTATGACACCCGGAGAGAAACGTAAATGTGTTTATGTGATCGTGGCGTAACTTCCCGGATAACATAGGAGCTAAATTTTAATTAAAAAGATAGCCACTTTGTATGATGAGGGAATGTTAACATTTTTAATGGCTGTAAATGGAGTGTGCTGTGAAATATAAGATTATAGAAAATGCGCCAACTGTTGAATTTTCCGTACATAATTATAGTAAAATCATATGAGTTTGCAGGGTAACTTCGGATTTTTTAGGCAAAGGCTGCCAACTCTTTTGAATCTGATTAAATTTAGTCCAAACCAATAGAAAATGTTGGTGGTTGCGTCGTCATAAATCGCTATCAAAACAAAGGACTTCACCGTCACTTAACATTATGTGGGGTGGTGTCATTTGTCGGACCTATCAATCTATCTAAAAAAAGAACGACGGGTTGCACTCCGGGAGTGCCAGCAGAAGTGAAAACTTAAATGTTACCGTTGTGCGTTTTTGATATTTTGGAATGGTTATGGAATAATTTTGCACGAATTTCTTTAATTATCAGTATAAAATTACTATCATTTATGTGGTAGAATACAATATTTATTTATTGCGCTATCGTATACAAACATGACAATTTATATTACATTAAAAAGTTTATCTCTCAGAATTTCTCATTTAAGTGCACCTAGCGACATCTATTGTAAAAAAATGCATTTTCTTCGCAATAAAGCTGCCACGTGGACGTCCTAGATAGAGGCTTATTATTATAATACGATAAAATAAAATATTACTATGTTCCGTCCAATATATTGAAAGTCAACAACCTCTCCGACTTTATTGTGTGTCATGATGCGATCAGCCCACGTGTTTAACCTGACGTGATTTTAACATTTTTTACCCATACAAAAAAGTGTACAAGCCGCTAAAGAAGTTTTCACTTCAAAAACATGGCTTACAATAGCACTACTCTAAAAAGTGCCTGTAATAGTGTTTTTTTTGATTAAGTTAATTTTGAGGGAAATTCACTGAACCTGCGTGAATATCACGCTCAGTACAATGTACAGTATTTGATATGTATTTATGACTTTATTAGTATCATATAAATGCCTTATTCTTTTTCACCCTCGCAAAAAGTAAAATTTAAATTACTGGAATAATAAATTTACGTTTTCTTTTTAGCTTGGCAATTAACAAATCCATAATATTTTTTATTTAAACCCACCCTTTTAATCCTCTGTAAATTTTAAAACAGTCAGGTTATGGATGGAGGGTCTACGTAATCTATCTTATGACGGAAAACTATTGATCTGCCGTTTTGCATGGTCTGGTCGCAAGAAGGGATTAGAATATAGGAAAAAAATGTGAGCCGTCACGGAACTGACAGATGTGAAACACTAGCCGGTTTACGTAAAAATATCATAGGTCCTTCCTCGAAGGGCGCTGGCGCCGTACTAATCGGATTTTTTTTTTGAGTGTGTATGCTGTTGGTCGCACATGACCTTTACAGCGTCACTGGGTTTGGAGACGGCGAGATCCTAAGGGGACCTCAAGCCGAGAATTGGCGAGTGCCTCTAGAGGTATTCCAGACGGATGACGTCTTCCCACAGGGGGAGTCTCCTCTCCGTCTGGAGCCTCTAGACCACTCGAACCTGAGGGGTCGCCTCAACTAGAGGGCGTCTCTGAGACTCGGACCTCGGCTCTAGTTAGCCGTTATTGTGGGGGGCGGGGAAAAACGCCCAGGTACGTACCTGTACCTGGTATAGCGTGTCGTGTGTAGACCGGGTCCTCGTACTCTTATCCTACGGGTGCGGTGTCTGCCTAATGCTAAGCTAGTGTGCACGTTTGCTAGCTGTGTAGTGTTGGTGGTTGTGACCTGTGTGCAAGGAATCGGAGGCGACTGATCGGTGAGTAGTAGTGCACTGGTACCGGTTTTACGTGCGCCAAAAGATGTTTCACATCAAAAAATTGAGACATTGTAAAGGGATGTAATGTGAATCCTCCAGTAGCTCCTCCTCGTATCGTAGGCTGCCGATTTGGACGCGACCAAAGGACGTGGCCGATCGTTGTAATTTTTTTTGTTCAACTAGACGTTCGGCTCTACGCGGCTAAAGTACGATGGGAGTACATCACAAAGTGCAAGTCCTCCCTTACGTTATTGTGATACGCTCCATGCGTAAATATAAACTCCGTGCTTGGACTATTAGAACTTTTCATGAATTTTAAGTTCTTAGAACCTTAGGCTTAAGTGCCACGAACAGCCCCCTATGCAGAGGATGCATGGAGGCAGAAGAAACAGCTACTCACGTTCTGCTGGAATGAAACGGAGTGGCCGAATACCGGGCGAAATACCTCGGCTCACCGGGAAACCTTCAAGAGGCAGTGACCAATGTGAAGGCTCTGGTGGGCGTTCCTGGCGGATCTGGGCTGGCTGGAGTGATTCCGGCCATACACCCTCCTCACGCAAAACAGGCGCCATAAGGACGTCGAGTTGCGGTAACTCCCGTTGCAAGAAGAAGAAGAAGTTCTTAGAACGCCCCATGGTTTCAGAACCCTTTAAAGAGGAATAACGTCATGGGTGTAGGTAAAGTCTTGTATGCAACTGATGGTAATTAGGTATTAATGCACTCATCGTTATCATCAACTGCCTATAAATTTCCCCACTGCTGGGACATAGGCCTTCTCTATGGATAGAATAGGGAGATTGGGCCATGACCCACCACGTGGACCCAGTGCGGATTGGTGGGTGCTAACGACTGCAGATGCAGCCGGGACCAACGGCTCAACGTACCTTCCGAAGCACGGATGAGCTCATGATAATAAAATTTGACGTGATAATAAATTGAAAGTAAAGCTTCGATGACACGGGGCGAGTGTACAAGCTACAAGCCAGCGAGTTCGCTAGTAACTTGTAAACTGGCCCCGTATCATCGAGTAGCAGATGGTGAAAAAACGGATGACACGGGGCGAGTTCACAAGCTACAAGCCAGAGAGTTCACTAGTAACTTGTAAACTGGCCTCGTATCATCGAGTAGCAGATGGTGAAAAAAAAAAAACGGATGACATGGGGCGAGTTTTTACAAGCTACTAGCTTGGGGCCAGTTTACAAGTTACTAGCCAACCCGCTGGCTTGTAGCTTGTAAACTCGCCTCGTGTCATCGGTTTTTTTTTCACCATCTGCTACTCGATGATACGAGGCCAGTTTACAAGTTACTAGTGAACTCTCTGGCTTGAAGCTTGTAAACTGGCTGCGTGTCATCGAAGCTTTACTTCCAATAAAGAAAAGAACTTATGACATGTTTAGACATTTTTTGTTAGTCAGCCGGATATTAATTTTCTATAATTATATAAACAGACATAAATAACGATAACCTTAAATATCTTGGCATAGTTATAGATAATACCCTTAGTTTTAACTATCATATAGATCGACTTTCAGGTAGAATTCGGAAATTAATTTTTGTTTTCAAGAACCTCCGTAACATTGCAGATAAATCTTTTATCAAAACAGTATACCAATCTCTATGTCAGTCGATTCTAACCTACTGCATAACGGTGTGGATAATGCATAACCTGCAAGTCCAGACTTATGACTTTAGAAAGAGCTTAGCTTGCAGTCCTTAAAGTAAGTTACTTGATTAAGTTAAGTTGGTTAAGTACATGGTGTATTGTTATGTGAGAGAAGAAATAAAGAAATTATTATTATTATTATTATAAATTACTTATGCGAACTTTTTTAACGTTACATTAAACTTTCTTCCGAGAAAAATGTATGTTTACCGAGAGTATCTTTATAATACTAAAGATTTATTTACTCACGCAAAGGGTCTATAAATCTTCACAGTCGTAATGTATTTTAACATAACTAGTGACTTGCTCTTGCTTCGCTTCCATTCAATACAAGAGTAAAGTTTAAATTTTAGAGAGGTAGGGCATAGCGGATTTTCCGCTCTGATTCCCGTCTAAGGAAACCCCCCACCTTACCGAAGACTACAGTAAAATAACACTATAATTTGGTTTAACGTTAAAAAAGTTCGCATAAGTAATTTATATCTGTTTATATAATTATAGAAAGATAATATCCGGCTGACTAATAGAAAATTTCTAAACATGTCATAAGTTATTTTCTTTATTGAAAGTAAAGCTTCGATGACACGCGGCCAGCTTACAAGCTACAGAGGAGATCGATGGCCCAGGCGGTTAGCGCGTTCGGCTGCGATCGATGAAGTTAAGCAACTTTCGCAGTAGTCGGTCATTGGATGGGTGACCAAAAATCTTCTATCTCGAGTTCCTCCGTGCTTCGGAAGGTACGTTAAGCCGTTGGTCCCGGCTGTATTTGCAGTCATTAGCACCCGCCAATCCGCACTGGCCCGTGTGGTGGGTTATTGCCCAATCTCCCTATTCCATCCATAAGGAAGGCCTGTGCCCCAGCAGTGGGGACATTAATAGGCTGATGATGATGATGATGATGTTGCAGTTGGTGAGTGGGGTTCCAGGGGTCCATAGTGTAGGGGATTGGGTGAGGGTGGGCAAAAGTGAGAGTAATATTTTTGGTATCGCAAGCGTCTATAGTCTATGGTGGCCCAATACCATTAGGCGTGCCATTGACTTGTATGCCACCCTTTTATCATGAAAAATCATCAAACAATTTTTCACAAACAAAAAAAAATATTGACAGACAGACAGACTTCATAAGTAGTACAATAATGAAAAACACAGAGTACATTAGAAAATTTTTGATACAGTATATTGCATAACTCATACGTTATTAATACTTGGCTCACCGCGAAATTCTCTTCCTAAAAGTACGAGTTCTTCCGAGAATCACGGTGAAAAATAAACTTATATTTCCTCCCCAATTCTGGCAAATTAAAGACTTTTAATGTTCCCAATGAGGAGCTTGATGGCGCAAGTGGTTGGCGAGTTCGGCTGCGATCGTTGGAGTTAAGAAACTTTCGTAGTGGTCGGTCATTGGATAGGCGATTAAAAAACATTGCTATCACGAGGTCCTCCGTATTTCGGAAGACACGTACCGGCTGCATCTGCAGTCATTAGCACCCACCAATCAGCATTGGTCCCGCATGGTGGGTCATGGCCCAGTCTCCCTATTACATCCATAGGGAGGGCATTTTTTTTGTGCCTGGAAAATGCCTTACGCATCCTTCAACCACTGGGAGAGCAAGAAGGTATGTGGGACTCCTCCCTGTCCTCTTCAGCCAGCCCTGGAGCTCGCTGATGTGAACAGGGCCTACCTACGCCCTGGACAGGGCCACTAAAAACCAGACAGTACTCCTTCACCGTCACCCAACACGCACTATCAGGACCGCGGTCTCCCTAGTTCGTGCCGAGAGGGCGGATGTGGTCGCGGAACCCGTCTCCGAACGGCTGCGTATACGTTTGATCCATAGGGAGCCAGCCCTGGAGCTCGCTGATGTGAACAGGGCCTACCTATGCCCTGAACAGGGCCACTAAAAACCAGACAATACTCCTGCACCGTCACCCGACACGCACTATCAGGACCGCGGTCCCCCTAGTTCGTGCCGAGAGGGCGGATGTGGTCGCGGAACCCGTTTCCGAATGGCCGCGTATACGTTTGATCCATAGGGAGGGTCTGTACCCCTACAGTGGCGTCATTAATAGGCTGATGATGAATCACCGGCTATTGTCCCGCGCCAACGCGCCTCCGACTCCCCCCACAGAGGCCACAAACACCAACACTACACAGCTAGCAAACTTGCACACTAGCTGAGCAGTAGGCAGATACCGCACCCGTAGGATAAGATTGCGAAGATACGATACGCTATACCAGGTACAGATACGTACCTGGGCATTTTTCCCGCCTCCTACGACAACGGCTAATTAGAGCCGAGGACCTCAGAGACGTCTCAGAGACGAATCTCAGAGACGTCTTTTAGTTGAGCCGACCCCTTCAGGTTCGAGTGGTCTAGAGGCGTCAGACGGAGAGGAGACACCTTACGTGGGGAGATGCCATCCGCCTGGAATACCTCTAGAGCCACTCGCCAATTCTCTTGACTTGAGGTCCCTTTAGGATCTTGCAGTCCCCAAACCCGGTGACGCTGTAAAGCACATTTGCGACCAACAGCATAAACACGAAAAAAAAACCGGCATTTGCGAAACTTACTTAACTTCCCCGATCACTACGTGTAAACAAAGTTAGGAAATACTCATATGAACTTAAGTCCTTACCTATAATATATGGCCAACAAAAGACATCGGTGAGCGCAGCTTAGCGCTTACACTGTGGACTGTTTTGTATTTACCAGGGCAAAAGCGTGGAGTGTTTGTTATGCAAAACACAAACAGCATATCTCACACAACTCTATTATAATGTTTAGTTTACAATGTACGTACAGTAAGGGACGCTTGTAAATTCATTGTAGCATGCTTAAGAGGAATTCAAATGACTTGTTTATAGAATTTACGTTCTGTACTTCGCTCGTGCTCTTCCGTTTTTGACGTGTTATGCTAGTCAACTTAGCTAATAAAAATTGGCGTCATATATGTCTTATTATTATATTAAAGTGTGAAGGAAACACTAAATTGTCCCTTTTTAGGTATATATAAGACAGGTAGGGCGAAACGGAATTCTCGTTGGAATTGGAGCACCCCTCTGGGGTTAGTAACCTGGCCGCCTTATAGAAGACCACAGTAAAATAACACTATCTTTTGGTGTTGTTGTGTTTCTGTCATTGAGTAAAGTTTCAGGGCTCCGCGAGGTAGGTCATTGGGTCACAGTAGGCAGAGGCGATTGATATACATATATCTCTATATCATTCGCGCAAGCGTCTATAGACTATGGTGGCCTCTTGTCTGCTAGTCTATTAAAATAAATAAATTTATTGGATTTTGCGTATTA
The DNA here is from genome assembly GCA_902850365.2 of Chilo suppressalis. Classification (NCBI taxonomy): domain Eukaryota; kingdom Metazoa; phylum Arthropoda; class Insecta; order Lepidoptera; family Crambidae; genus Chilo; species Chilo suppressalis. The sequence goes on along the minus strand of OU963912.1, from coordinate 3,933,342 downwards.
AAACTTAGTCATCAATGTTATAAATTCAAATCATTTAGTTCAGAACTAGATTCCATAATGTTAGTCACATTTGTTTTACATATAAATATGTTAATATAATAGAGAATTACTAGCTGACCCAGCGAATTTCGTACCACCAAAAAAATAGTTTGAATTTTGGCGCGAAGGCGCATTGTAGGTTTCAGAACACTACGTTGCAGGAGGACAACCATTATCAATTAAGGATATGAAAAATAGATAGTAGCCGATTCTCAGACCTACGGAATATGGATATAAAATTTCATAAAAATCGGTCCTGCCGTTTCGGAGGAGTATGGTAACTAACATTGTGACATGAGAATCTTTATATATATAATTCTTCTGTGAGTGTGTATGTCACTGAACTTCTCTTAAACGACTGGACCGATTTTGATGAAATTTTTTGTGTGTGTTCAAGGGGATCTGAGAATGGTTTAGATTCACAAAGACGTGTAGACAGGACAACGTCTGTCGGGTCCGCTAGTTTTATATATAAAATATTATTACAGTATTATATGGAGCTTCACCCAGTGTCGTAGCAAAGGAGTGACCCACCGGTCATTAAACACTCTCAGGAGGCTGTTGGTACTAAAGCGGAGCCTAGTGAGCATGGAAGCGGACCTCTTTCTTATAATATAATGAAGTCTAGATTAGACTTGCAACGAATAGTATATTCGGCAGTATACCGAATACCGAATATTCGGCGAGGCCCCTGACCGAATAGCCGAATATTAGGCAAAAGTATTCGGATGGATTTTGGCGTCAAAAACTTGTACAGATGTGATTTTTTCGCGCTCTTTTGTTTTGTTCTAATCTGCCGTCCTCAAGCTAAAATGCGGCTAAATGACAAAACCAACTTTTGAGATATGGCCAAAAACGGCGCGTAAACTTTAAATTATTGCTATTATGTAACCATTCATCACATGACTGAATGAATTAAAAACTGTTAACTTGTTTAATACAGAAAATGATTAAATTATGTACCTGTTTTATGTACCAATGGCTACTTAATAAATAATTATAAAAGAAATGAGAACCTTACCCTTCTAAATTTTGATTACCACAATAATTCAAATACATAGAATCCTCCATTTTTACAATTCAGAAGATGATTTTTTACCTGTGTTATGTACCAACGTCTACTTAAACGATTATATAACAGAAATGCAAATATGAATATATACGTAATCAATCGATTTTAATTTTTCATTTTACCAATTATTTCTCTATGACAAAATATATTATTTAAGTATTTGGTATTCGGCCGAATATAATAAAAGCAGCCGAATAGGCCGAATACCGAATAGAAACCAAATATTCGTTGCAAGCCTAGTCCAGATATTAATTTTAACTTCGAATCTCCATGGTTAACCAAATAAAAGAACAGTTCTTTACCTAGCTTCGATAATAAAATACAAAAAAACAAAATATCTCGACGGACTTACTACACATATTATACTTGAAGAACAGATCCTAAGAGAATACCTTTTTGCCATTCGAGCAACAGAACTTATAAAAACCGGCCAAGTGTGAGTCGAATTCGAGCACGAAGGGTTCCGTACCATTATCTATACAACATTAGACATTATATTATAATATAGAGCGAAAACGGCAAAAACTCACGTAGGTTGAATGGGAGCCGCCTTAATTAATTATTTATTTTTAAATTGACTAAACAACTAAATATTCTGTGGATATTTCAAGCGCCTAAACATGTTGCTCTTATATAGAAATAAATATTTCCGACACTCACACCAATTAGCCTAACCCCAAAGTAAGCACTATAAGGCTTGTGTTATGGGATGCTAGGGTAACGGATAGAATACATATACTGTACATATATTTATATAAATACATATTAAACATCCATGACTGGAGTACAAATGCTCGTATTCATCACACAAACATCAGCCCCCACCGGGTTTCGAACCCGAGACCTCTCGAGTCGGCGACAGCCATGAAACCCGGCGTACAATCCACTCGGCCACGGAGGTCGTCATAGAGCAAATTTATTTTTAACACATAATATCCTGTTTTTAGTATTCACTGTTATCGCGGCAACAAAAATACAACGTTTGTGAAAATGTTAGCTATCTAGCTGTCACGGTTCATGAGATACAGCCTGGTAACAGACAGACGGATAGACGGACAGTGGAGTCTTAGTAATAATGTTCCGTTTTCACCCTTCGCGTGCGTAATCCTTTTTTTTACGCAGGCAAAACCTCTATTACCAGACGTTGGCGCCCTTATGGGGCACACCAACGAACGGACCTCACACCTGCCCTCTCGCAGGTGTTACAGGTGCAAAACGGAGAAGCCGTTAAGCAGTCCGCGCGGCTTACGAGCGCTTACGGCATTCTATCCGCTAAAAAACCCTACGAATATCATCTACGCTGTTAAGTGCTGAACCGCAAGATCCCCGTTGAAGGACTTCACCGCATCTTCGCATACGGAATCCTAAAAAGAAGTTCTCAAACTCCTTCAAGCTACGCAGAAACATTGGGCCGACAAAGTTATAACTTTATCCTATAACAGCGCGTCCCAACGACCTATATCGTGTTTTACATAAAAAAATGTACGTAAAAAGGGGTGAAGACAAACTGGCTCGTTGAAAATAGGGGTAGAGAAAGGTGAAATTATGAAGCGTACGTGTTTCGGCGCCCTCAGTGAGTATTACCGTGTTTAGATACAGCCTTGTTAGCATATCCTTGGGACGAGAGGAGTTACGACCAGGGGGCTAATCGCCTAACGGGATTGCTATGGCTCTCGCTATAGCTTACGATTATATTTTGTTATTTCTGACCGCCGAAGGTCTTCTAATACCTTACGCTCTTTTTTATATTGTTGTTAGCAATACAAAGGAAACAAAAGGGCGCGGGGCATTTGAAAACCTTCGGCGGTCAGAAATAACAAAATGAGAACGAAAGCGATAGGCAATCTCGTTACGCGATTGGCCAACAGAACTTTGCTACACTGGCCTATAAAACCTGGCCTATATTACAGGATGACAACTAAGTTTTGATCTTTACTTGAGTACAATTAGAAAGGGATATCGATATGTGCATATATATATAGCGACATCCCTTCCTAACTATGCTCAAGACTAGATCAATCACTGAGAATCGTTCTATAATACGGGCCTAAGTCTCACTCTTTTAATATTAACAATAACTTTTAAGTACACAAGATATACATTCGAAATAAATAATAAACTCGATAAAGAGTTTCATTTTGTACTAAAGTTTCAAAGAAAGATGATAAAATTTGCTATCATCATCAGCCCATATTAATGTCCCCACTGCTGGGGCACAGGCCTTCCCTATGGATGGAATAGGAAGATTGGGCCATGACCCAACACGCGGGCCCAGTGCGGATTGGCAGGTGCTAACGACTGCAGATGCAGCCAGGACCAATGTTTCAAATAGGTACCATTAATTCTTTTACCTTAGTGAACATTTTAACGACTATTGTGATTTCAAGTACAGTTGATAACTGATACGTGTCAGGTGAACTCAAGGTCTTTTATATCTATAACAAGTGCACCCAAGGTAATAATATCGAATTCTCTTTAATATTCCTTTGAACTCTTAGAGCATTCTAAGTTTGAACTAGGTATTCGTGAGATTAGAATTTGTTTGCAGGAATTACGTAAAGTAAGTACTTCTACATGGCGGCAATCGCCAATGCAGTGTGACAACGATCAGAATTTTCACCTTTTTGAAATTTCTTAAGATTTATAAAATTTAGCAGTGAAGGCTTAAAATTTAAAGAAAAACTAATCCAAGCGGTGCTGCGTGTTAGAGTAAGAGAGAAGGAGCCTGTCTACCGCTGCTATATGCGTGAGAGGAACGGAATCCAGACTGAAGCGGTTCACGCTACCATAAGAATTTATACTTCAAAAAATTAAATAATTAAGTATGGTTTACTATGAACTATGGATGGAAAGTAGATATAAATGTTATAGATATTAACGGGATTTTTACCATGTACTTTGTTTTTTATGAGTCTCCGATATTTGGGCACTGTTGCAAGGGCCATGATCACGGAATAACTGTAATTTCGGCCCGGTACAACTGTATCAGTTATTCCGTGATCATGGCGCTTGCAACAGTGCCCAAATATCGGAGACTCATAAAAAACATTAATATCTACTTTCCATCCATAGTTCATAGTAAACCATACTTAATTATTTAATTTTTTGAAGTATAAATTCTTATGGTAGCGTGAACCACTTCGTTACGTAACGCGTTACAGCACCAGTCTGGCTTCCGTTCCTCTCACGCATATAGCAGCGGTAGACAGGCTCCTTCTCTCTCACTCTAACACGCAGCACCGCTTAGATTAGTTTTTCTTTAAATTTTAAGCCTTCACTGCTAAATTTTATAAATCTTAAGAAATTTCAAAAAGGTGAAAATTCTGATCGTTGTCACACTGCATTGGCGATTGCCGCCATGTAGAAGTACTTACTTTACGTAATTGCTGCAAACAAATTCTAATCTCACGAACACCTAGTTCAAATTAGAATGCTCTAAGAGTTCAAAGGAATATTAAAGAGAATTCGATATTATTACCTTGGGTGCACTTAGAAAGTATGAAAGTTTAAAACAATATATAGGTATAAATGGTTTCTCGTTAAGAATCCTTCTCAACAAGCTGACGTAAAAGAATCCACACAAAAACTTGATCGAGGATTTTGAACCTAAAAGAGTAAATAACCTGTAAGTAAACTCCTTACTTCCGAAACTTTGCGAAGTCCGGGGCAAAACTAAAAAACGCTAAAAAGATTTAAGCGTCGATCAAACCAATTCCTATAAATAAATAAATATTAATATTTCCAACACTCACACCAATTAGCCTAGCCCCGTTACCCTAATATCACATTAGTGTTGCGATATGAGGGTAACGGGTAGAATACCTATACTGAAAAATATATAATTTTATAGAAATACATGATAAACAAAAATAAAAATGCTCGTATTCATCACACAAAGATGTTATTTGAAATAAGCTCTTCTGATCACACCTATTAACTTAAATTTGACAACAGTGTATCCTTTTCAATCTCTATACATGATGAAAAGGAGAGGCTGATCTATCCCCCCCCCCCCTTATTTTTACAGGACTTCAGTATTACATTTATACATGTTAGTCCCATCGTAACTGTAAGATATTTTGTAAGGTATTCACATAGTTTTTGTAATTAAACTTATTGCTGCGAATTCGAAAATCAAAAAAGCTCCTTTGGAGGAGGGTTTTGAAAGAAAACAATGGAATATCCCAACTGATCTGATCAAGAAAATGATCTTCAATTTTATTTAAAGTTTAAAGAATGATGCCAGATTTGACACCATTGTCAACCATACTCATATTTTAGTAAAAATTAAAAAAAAACTATATCTTTTATTCAGTCTAGGCTGTTACAAGCACTTGTGAATGTCGAAAAGCTACGCCATCGGTTCGCAAATCTACGGCGGGAGACCTTGTACTGAGAAGAACCGGCAAAAAACCCAGCAAGGGCTGTTTTTTTTCCTCCCTGTATTATATACAGAGTCGTCAAATTGAAAAATGACTTCAATATGAGATAACTCATGAAGTCACTTTCCATTACAAATGTAAATAATAAAACAATTAACTATAAAAAAAAAATAAAAAAAAAATAGATTAAAAAAAAGTTTAGGAATGCCGTGTCCTACTATTTAGGCATAAAAACAAATGTACGATTAAAGTTAAATACAACGATTAATAGTACCCAATGTAGCAAGAGCAGACTCATCTCCGCTGTCAGTACCCGTTCACGAGCATGACGCATGAAGCAGCCATCGCTCAACCATTTTTTAGGGAACGTAACGACCCGCCTCACAACTACGCAGAGACTTCACGAATAATTTTCACTCACGCTCCGTGCAGGTTTAAACCGGGCTTTATTAGAAGCTTGTGGCCGGTATATGCACGAGAATTTCCCTACCGACGCCAGATGTTCTCTAGAAAAATGGCTGCTTACTTTAAAAATACGTGTTTTCAACAAAGCGAAGGCACTTACAGCTGTTGTTGGCTGTCGTCGTTTATTCCGCCGGTTCGTGTTTATCTTGGCGTGTTTTCAAGGTTCTATGCGAGATATTGAATTATCTGAGTGGACATTTTGGAATTCTGATGGAGTATTATCATTTCCAGGATACTTTGGACGAGAGTCGTGGTAATTTTAGAATAAAAAACCCCTGGTTTTTTTTTAATTTAATATTTTTTCCGGAATAAAACTTATCATATCTCAATCCAGATAATAAACTATATCGAAAGTGGAAAAGCAATATCGCTTAAATGCCATATATTTTACCAAATTTATAAAAAAAAAACCATAACTCATTGTGAATGAGAAGTAAAGTCATAAAATCATATTAAAAAGTTACATAATACCTTTACGAATTAGATGTCGCTTAAGCGAAAATTTCACGGCCCGTCATACATTATTTGGCAAGCAAACATCAAACCATTCCGCAAATAGTAGAGCGTAAGCGCCATTGGTTCAAAAAATACCAAAATTTATGTCGTTTCAACGTTGTGAACAATAAAAACTTCTAAAATTTATTTACTTAAGCGCCAAAAAAAGTATTCAAATCTTTACGATACATAAACAGAATGACGCAGAAAAAAAAAAACTGATCAGTGTCGCCGCACACGGGCCCGGCGCCACAGCCACAAACGCCGCCACGAGAAACTAGAAGCGGCTACTAAAGGGGCTGAAGCGCGCGACAGCGGCCGACTAAGGTTAGGAAAGAGGGGTGGGGAATCGCGCGAATGACGTGTGGCGGTGTTTTGTATCGGCGCATTAAGTGGCCGGTGCGGGCCACAAGAAGCGAGCAACGACGATTTGTAGCGTGTGGCGGCCAGCGGCGTATCGTGCGTGGCGAGTCCATATAAAATGTATGAAAACTACAAGAAATATGCCAGTGGCGGCGTTTTGTGGTTATGGTCGGTGGCCCGTGTGCGGCGACACTTATACTCATTACAGCTATTAACGGGATTGTTACCATGTACCTTGTTTTTTATGAGTCTCCGATATTTCGGCACTGTTGCAGGCGCCATGATCACGGAGTAACTGTTCTCCGTGATCATGGCGCTTGCAACTTGCAAGAGAATCATGCCAGAATTGACACCACTAACGCAATAAACTTTATGATTCAGAAAGTTACCTCTCATTACATAATGATTATATATGTGTCATTATATTTCTAGATCAATAAGCTACAGATATAATAAGTAGTACACAATGGAAAAACTGATACTCCTCGTATATTTGATAGGTGACGTACAATGAATGAGGAGCTCGATTGCGCAAGTGGTTAGCGCGTCCAGCCGGACGCATCGGAGCGGATGGATCGCAGCCGCGATCGTTGAAGATAAGCAACTTTCGCAGTGGTCGGTCATTGGATGGGTAACCAAAAATTTACTATCTCGAGCTCCTCCGTGCTTCGGAAGGCACGTTAAGCCGTTGGTCTCGGCTGCATCAGCAGTCGTTAGCACCCACCAATCCGCACTGGGCTCGCGTGGTGGGTCTTGGCCCAATCTCCCTATTCCATCTATAGGGAAGGCCTGTGCCCCAGCAGTGGGGACATTAATAGGCTGATGATGATGATGATGTACAATGAATTCTGTTCAGGGTACGCATACCCCTGGAATAATATGCAGAGGCTTCGGGAAGTATGTATAATATTTTTTTTTCTAAATTATTTTGTGTATTTGTATGAAAAAGAGCAACAGTGTACTTATTAAGCAAGACTATTTGGAAAGATATGAAATTTATTATAACCATCTTCATTTTTATTATTAATCCGAATTGACGTAATTAGTGCGAAATACCTAAACCAATGTACTCGTAAATCTATATCAAATAAAGTTTTGGTTCAACAGGCACCAAATTTATACACTTCAAAGGCACTGTCAAAAGTAACTTTTAATGCATTTAAATTGCAGACTGGAGTGTATTTAGCGCTAAACCGCTGCGCTGCTTGTTCGCCTAGATGCATGTCTTATGTAGGTAAAGGTGCAGTCGCAGTAACAGCGGGTTTAATTTTTAAAATATTGCTTGCAGTCAATGATTGAAACGCCGCCGACATTCAAACTATTTTTGTGCTGCAGAAGAGAGCTATTCGATCAATTTATAATCTTAAAGTTAAGGATTCCTTAAGAGATAGGTTTAAAGAATTTGGTATAATGACGGTCGCATCACAATACATTTACGAAAATTTATTACTTGTAAGAAAAAATATTAATTTGTTTCTTAAAAACAGTGATGTTCACACACTTAATACAAGAAACAAAAATAAACTAACTTAACCTGCTACTAGGCTTCACAAAATCAATAATTCATTTAAAGGTCTTTGTGTTTGCTTATTCAATAAAGTCTCGAGAAATATAAAAAAGCTTATTACAAAGTGTCTGATTATATTACAGACAAAAATGCTCCAATGCTGCCAATCATTCCAACAGGTTTTCTATATTAAATAAATCATGATTGTATTGACGTTGTAACAACATAATGACTTGTAAATGTTGTTACATTATGATTTTAATGTTGTGGAATTTTTTCGCTCGCTTTTCTCCGCAGCTAAAAAATATGTCCAATAACAAGTGGTAGGGAAAATAAATGTTTGGACGATTCAAAAGTGTTGTCTATACATCCAAATTTGAATAAAGATATATTGATTTCTGATTTGATTGTTGGTCGTTGGTCGGGGTAATCGGGCAATCCTTGCCAGATTTTGATTGACGCTAAGCATGACAAAGCAAAAGCGGCACATGACGCTTTCTTCCATATCCATCTTGATAAGGGAGACATGATTAGAAAGCTAGTCTTAGAACGGCGGGCTATTTCCGCAACTCAACACCCAGTGCCTATTTTGCGTGGGGATTGGCATCTGTCCTGCCATCCCAGCTCCTCCAGAAAGCTCAGCAGTCCCCGAATGTTGCTGCAGGCCTCTACTATTGTCTTCTGGCTTCCCATTAGAGAAGTCCTTTGTCTTACAACGCCCCTGCAGACAAGTAGAACATGGGCGCTCGTTTCCTCGTCCTCCAGGCAGGCTCTGCACAGAGGGCTGTCAGAAATACCTATATTACAAAGGTGTTTGTTGAAGTAGCCATGACCCGTGAGTATACCCACGATTTGTCTTAGGGCTTGTCTAGGTAGTTTGATTAACTTACGTGTTAGCTGCAGGTTTATCTTGGGAACGGCTTCCCTAGCTTGCCTGCAGTCCGTGAGTTTTGCTCAGTATTCGTCGTGTTGTCGTTGACAGTGCTTCCTTATCCAGGTTCGCAGCTGTCGATAGAGTATGGGTACAATTTGCTCCGGACCAATAGTCGTCCTGCTGGAACCTTCCCTAGCTAATATAGAAAGCTATCTCAACTATCTATAAATTTTGTATACAATTTTTTCTTCTTTTTCTTTTGTGTTTAATATAATTATTTAATCAACTTCTTGTATATACTCGATACAAAATAAAAAAAAACACGATAATACGAAAGAAACAATTCAGTGTTATGGCAACCTTGGCGCACAGCCAAGCGGGTGCATGATGCGGATACGGACAGGCCGCGCCTTTGATATTTACCGACTTCCAATGGATCTGGCGAGCGATGGCGGGCAATGGCAGGCATCATCGGATGTGACGGTCCCACGGCCTGTGGCCGTGTGCCGAATTGTTTAACTACCAACTTAAATATTATGTCATAATACCTACAAAGTACCTACCTAAACCTACAGTTTATTTAATAATTAATTGGAACCACATTTGCTTTTTTAATTTTATAGAATGGCTATGCTATTTTATTAGGTGTGAGTGTGACCTGCAAAAATAGTGTCATGTATTTTTATATATGTATATACTCGTATTATAGGTGTGTTTCTATAAATAAATAAAAGTATCAATTCGAAAGTGTAGGTTTGTGTTTAACTAGCAAGAACAAACCTATGGTTGTGGCAAATCTGAATCAGAGTTTCTAGTTAGAAAGTGTAATGTGCAGCTTTTAATTTATCACGTTAAGCGTTAAAAAATTAATCTGGCAGGGATTGCCCGATTACCCCAACCAACGAATAAGAATGCATTTAGTGATGGCATAATCAATCTGTTATTACTGTGTCGATCCTTTATGCACTGGACATTTATTACTTTCTCATAATATTTTTGGTTAGTGTACATTACACAAACAGTCAACATTGTTCAAATCTCATATTAAAGTGTACGAGATTTCTATTTTTTTTTATAGCCAGGTAGGCAAATGACTCTACCCCACCTGATGTTAAGTGGTGAGAAAGTCCAAATGCAAAGATAGCTGGTATAGCAGTTATAAACTGCCACATAAACCATCCTCAACTTGCTGGCCTGAAAAAAGGGAAATTTATTATTTATTTTTATTCGTATCATATTTAGAGACTGCTAAATCATAAACGTTGGAGTACTCATACGTTTGTCAATCCTGCGCAGTTTGGCCTCGCCCGCGACAACACAGGTCGTGGGACAGCTCTTTTATCTTGCCAACCGGAACTAAAACCCTAACCCCGTCTAAAAATTCACTTACCGACAGAAATATAAAAAGTAACTATTGTTTTACATCCGTCTTCTGTATAATATAAGTGTATGTGTTATTTCGGTTTGCTAATAAACAACGCTATCATCAAAGCCAAACAACAGAGGACTCTGCGCGAATCTCGTTTCCGTAACTACAACACTAACCAGAAGTTTTTACTTTGACAATGTTTTTCTAGGAAACATCCAACTTTATAACCGTTTCAGCTGAACACCCTCTTGAATTTCGTTCCCCAGCGTCTGTTCATACTGGTTGCAATTTATTTAGATGATGCATTTATATTCTCAGCGTCTCTCGTTTACCTTTATAATTAATTTTATTATATCCAGAGCGAAAAAAATAATGCTAATATTTGCTGCTTTATCTTCCATCGAATAAGTAGTACATACTCTGAAACTATTAACAATGGGTGGGATTTTTTTTTTTGGACTTTACTCCTTAAGAATCGATTTGCATATATAAGGGGCCCGGTATGAGAAAAATGTGAGGAGTAAAATCTATCGATGAATGACCTCGTTACGTTTTTGGTGCGCATCCTATGTCGCGCAACTTTGACAAACAAAGATGACGGATTGACATTAATAATTTTTTTAAAATCTGAACTGAATTTAGATATTGTTTCTGATAAAGCAATGGGGACAACGAGGTATGGTACAACCATTGATGCGGTATTTTCAAGATTCGTGAACCACGTATCTACGAACGTCCATGTGTCTTATTTTAGTTACCATAAACCACTTGTCACTGTAATTAATAATGCAGACAATGTTGATTTAATTGATATTTAAAAAAATGATAATAGTCTGATAATAATAATTACATAAATTATCAACATTCCTAATGATATATTTATGCACATCTGAAATTGACTATTGTAAAAAGTTTAATGTAAAATATTTCGTCGATTAGTTATAATAAATGTATATGAAATGAATAAATATATATTTATATATGTATATTATTTTCATTAATTTGTTAATTTACCCTTTCATACAATATCAATTTTTTTTTAAGTTAAATAAACTCTTTTTGCGTCTGGCTAGACTATCGAACTTAAGGAGTAAACTCCAGTCGTGCGTCGGAGCTGACACACACAATTTTTTTTATAGATAGCACCGACAAATGACTCCACACCACCTAAAGAGACAGTGAAGTCCAGGCGTGAAAAAAGTTGGTACAGCAGTTCTATCTGCCACACCAGCCATCCTCACCTTGCCTCATTTCACGTACACCTTCACGCTGCATTTAAAGGATCCCAGGTTGTAAGAAGAAATGAACACGTGAGCAGGCAGAGTATTCCATTTTTGGATTGTGCGATAAAGAAATGAGTCACCAAATTTCTTTGTACGCGTTGGAATTGAAGAGGCTCGAGGTGATTAGTCACCTCCTTATCGCCTATGATACGGATCGCGCGCCGCTGTAACCTATCCAAAGCATCGAGCAAGTACTTGGCGGAGCCATTCCAGAGGTGCGAGCAATATTCCACGCATGATCGCATCTGTGTCTTATACAACAAGCACAATTGCTCGTGCGTGAAAACACGTCGCACCTTGTTCAGAACTCCGTGTTTGTGTGAGGCCGTTTTTACCACGCTTTCGATGTAATTATTTGGATTTAATTCACAGCAAATCTCCATATCGAGAATGGTGATACTTGTTCGAAACATCCCTCATGCACTATACTATCGTCTGTATAGCAATGAATATTCCCGAGAGGAATTAAGTCATTGACATGCAGCAGAAGGAGAGTGCGGTATAGGACGGAGCCCTGAGGAACGCATGAACTGACATGAACCGCGAACTTTTACAATCCGTAAGGACACGAATTCTACGCTCATACAGGAAGTCCTGACCTAGGAACAGAACTGGGCCGGCAGACCGCATGCCGGAAGCTTGGAGAGAAGGCTTTTGTGCCAGTCGCTGTCGAACGACTATGCTATATGGAAATGCCAAATTTGACCTAAAAGATTGGTTATGGTAGTAATGTTGTACCATAAATACCTACATCTCTCATGTTACGTACCAGCTTTGAAATCGTTTCCCGCGAAACAGTCATTAGTATGTTTAGGAATGGTCACGTCACTGTTGGCGCCACGGTGACGTGGGGTCTTTTGTGTGAAGTTTTTGATGGGCATTAATCGAACGAGCTTATTTAAATTGATCCATAGACTATGAAGAAATATGCCTTTTTTTGAGTGTGTTGGTCACAGATAACCTTTACAGCGTCACCGGGTTTGGGGACGGCGAGATCCTTAGGTGACCTCAAGTCAAGAATTGGCAAGTGCCTCTAGAGGCATTGCATGCGGATGGTATCTCCCCACGGGGGGAGTCTCCTCTCCGTCTGGAGCCTCTAGACCACTCGATCCTGAGGGGGTCGGTTCAACTAGAGGGCGTCTCTGAGACTCGAACCTCGGCTCTAGTTAGCCGTTGTCGTGGGGGGCGTGGAAAAACGCTGATATAGCGGGTCGTGTGTAGGGGTGCGGTGTCTGCCTAATGCTTAGCTAGTGTGCAAGTATGCTAGCTGTGTAGTGTTGGTGTTTGTGGCCTGTGTGGGAGAAGTCGGAGGCGGACGATATATGCGATTTGACGGATGAGTAGATCTTTCATTTCAGTGCTGCCACCTGGCGCCCGTTATTCCAGATGACCCCCTTTGGGTTGCCTTTAAAACTGTAATTGATCATAAAATCGATTTCAGTGTCATTTTATAGAGAAATTTTACAGAAAATAATGTATTTTGAACTGGAAGTGGTTTTATTCATTGAACCTCATTTCAAATCATTCAGTAATAAATCGGTTCGCACTAAAATATTTTTTTCGCCTTCATCGTTTATTAATACATACTCAAAACAAATTGCGCACTTTCTTTTTAAGTGCCCAATAAGGCAAGTATTTAATCTAATCTCAAAACAAAACAAACATATAACTTTCCAGACTACTTCAAAAAAGTTTCTGCAGTAACTTGAGTTCTCGAAACTCCACGTATTAGGTAAGCATAAGCAATATTTTTGATATAACGAAAACGAGGTTGGAAATTAATAAACTTTTTGCACACTTTTGAAATGAAAAAAAGAACAGGACCGCAAGTCTCGATATTAAATTTATGAAATGAAACAACGCATATCATAAATTAATTGCACGCTTTTCAGGCTATTTTAGGAGCTGCGGTTGCGGTTACCATACGTGTAAACAGACTCACGTATACCAAAGAATATATAATAGAACAAAAAACTTAGAATTGGCTCGACTAAATTTTTTATATAAAAATATATTATTTTAAACAGGGTGTAAAAAAAAACCTTTAACGAAGTCGAAGGCCACGTATTTTCCACATCATAACGATAATTTTTTTCTTCTTGACCATACCCGGGAAATTTATGGTTATGGAGATATTGATGGTCAGAGTCACATTTTTTTTCAAGATTTATACATTAATATTTTCATGACGTTATTTAGAAACTTTTTTATCGACGCACATATACACAGGCACATTTTTTGTATAGCGCCACAGTAGCGCGCCGCGTTATACATTGCGTACTGGAAAATAAATTGTATTGTATTAACTTAAAAATACAAATGATTCCCATGTATAATATTTTGTAATATTACTTATTTGGCTGTACAGAATGCGTAGTTTTAGTCTTTGTCATAGGTTTTTTAACACCCTGTATATTTGTTGTATATATATGTCTCTGTGTGTGTGATTATTATATGTAAAAAATGAATTTTCTGATGATTGTTAATTGATCACTTTTAATTAAATGGGTTATTTTTCGGAAGAACAGGGAGCGAGAGAGAGAAAGGGTGTACTACTACACAAACAGTCATTTATGAGGTATGGTTTAGGGAGATTGGGCCAAGACAAGACCCACCACTCGATCCCACTGCTAACAGTTGCTAAACTAAGCTAAGCTACTGCTGGGGCATATTTGTCTTCTCTGCGTATGGTTTAGGGAGATTGGGCCAAGGCAAGACCCACCACTCGATCCCAGTGCTAATAGTTGCTAACTTAAGCTGAGCTACTGCTGGGGCATATTTGTCACCCCTGCGTGTGGTTTAGGGAGATTGGGCCAAGACCAGACCCACCACTCGATCCCAGATGTAACAGTTGCTTACCTAAGCTAAGCTACTGCTGGGGCATATTTGTCTTCCCTGCGTATGGTTTAGGATGATTGGGCTAAGACAAGACCTACCACTGGATCCCAGTGCTAACAGTTGCTAACCTAAGCTAGGCTACTGCTGGGGCATGTTTGTCTTCCCTGCGTATGGTTTAGGGAGATTGGGCCAAGACAAGACCCACCACTCGATCCCAGTGCTAACAGTTGCTAACCTAAGCTAAGCTACTGCTGGGGCATATTTGTCACCCCTGCGTGTGGTTTAGGGAGATTGGGCCAAGACAAGACCCACCACTCGATCCCAGTGCTAACAGTTGCTAACCTAAGCTAAGCTACTGCTGGGGCATATTTGTCTTCCCTGCGTATGTTTTAGGGAGATTGGGCCAAGACAAGACCCGTGCTAATAGTTGCTAACCTAAGCTTAGCTACTGCTGGGGCATATTTGTCTTCCCTGCGTGTGGTTAGGGAGTTTGGGCGAAGACAAGACCCACCACTCGGTCTCAGAGCTAACGACTGCAGATGCAGCCGGTACACACAGCTTGGCGTGCCTTCCGAAGCAAATGCCTCGAAGAATTGTTCACCTATCAGATGGCCTGCCAATGCTAAGTTTCCTAACTTACACGATTGCAGACCGAAAGCGCTAATTGCGCCATCGAGCTCCTCGTAGATAAAGGTTTATTTTTAATGTTTTAAGGGTCTTTCGGATCAAATTGTCCATATCCGCTCCATCGTAACCTAACCATACAATTTTAGATATAGGTACCAACAAAGGACCTCTAATTAGTTCTCAGAAATGTGGTAACTACAGGTGCGACCACATGACAATGAGTTATGTTAATAATAAATTACATGCGCTATTTTTCCTGCGACGCGACAATACGTAGGTGCCTTAATAAGGTGCGGTTCGCTCGTAATTAGTTCGTTGGAACTGCGAAAGGCGCGACCGTATGACAATAAGCTTAGGTATTTTTAATGAGAATGTTTGAATTTATTATTTTTAGGTGCGATATTTTTTGGGGGAAGGTGACTTGCAAATTCTAATGGTTATATTGGTTAAGAGTATAATTATAATGAACATTATATATATATGTGCATCAATTTTGTATTTCAGTATTTTTTTTGTTTTTATCATAATTTTCGTTTCATTTTATTTTTAGAAGCTTTGCCCATACCATTTATCTCCAACACTCATAGTTGTTGACTGGTGCAGAATGGCTATGGCATTAAGTCCGCCGTTTGCTTCTGTTTGATAATAAAGTTTAAATAAATAAGAGTGGGCAAATAGTGTAAAAAAAATATTCCGGACAATGCACACAACATTTTGTAAAATCAAAGTGAATTCTACATTGAAAATTAAATTAATAGCCTAATTAAATGTAATAATAATAATATGTAATATATTTAACAATCTTGGAAAATTAATTTCTCAGTAATGTCTGTCGGAACCTGTTAAAGGATAGCCTAGAAAATTTATTAATTAGCACTAACAAGTTATTCGTTATGATGAAGATAAAACCAAATATAAATACTACTTATTTACATGAAAATACAATGAGACGTATCTAATAAAGAGTGTTCTGAGGAATTCTTCTTTTTTAGGAAGGATTTTTATTGTGACACTAAACAGGCCCTGTCAGAATAACAGTGCTGGTGCGACTAGTGTTGCCCAAATGCAAGAACAAGACGAGACTTAGCCAGTCTTGGTCTTGGTCTTGCGCTCCCAGTCTTGATCTTGGTCTTGGTCTTGCAGCAAGAGTCTTGCAAGTCTTGCAATTACCTATTAGACTATTGCTATTTATTAAAGTTTACTTCAGATCTTAGAAAAACGTATTATAATTGGAACATTGTGAGCTTGAATTAACATAGCCATAGTAAAGACCAATCAGATTAATAAATGTCTGAAGATTTGATAAGAAATTAGAAAAATCAACTGCCACATGGTTATCAACTGAGCTATATGCCGTTTTCCATGGGAGTAACTGTTTCTTTATAAGCTTACATGTGTTAAAACATGTAAAAAACAAATTAACGATTGCGGCAACGATTGTTGTATATGATTTTAATAGAAACCGCCGGCGCGTGTATCATTACCATGTACTTCCGAAAAGCGGAAAATTTCTTTGAGAAGTCAGTACAAAACCTTTGATGCCGCATTATCAAAGTGCCGATGGTTAAAACAAAACTATGCGTGCACTCTGTTTGATTTTAATGTATATTTTTTTATTCGCTATGTACGAGTATGTTTATGGTATTGGTCGTAATGCGCATAGGTCCAGTTTTTCATATTCTTTGATACAGTCTTTTGCGCCTCATAGAATTCCTAAGCGTACCTATACACCGAACTTATACCTAACTACTCCGTGCAATAGCGCTAAGTCCTAGCTGCAAGACGCAAGAGTCTTGCCGGATTAGTCTTGTTCTTGTTCAAGTCTTGCACGGTCAGTCTTGGTCTTGGTCTTGCTAAAAATACGCGGTCTTGTTCTTGGTCTTGGTCTTGCAAAAATGCAAGAACAAGACCAAGACTGAATTTGGGCAACACTAGTTGCGACACAATGCCGCATCAGCTAATGCTGAGTCAGGGCCCTGGTTAGCCCTGAGATTTTTGAATTTGTACCTGTAAATGAGGGTTAATAAAATATATTCTATTCTATTCTATTCACTCTGGTGCCAGTAGCCAAATTCCTTCACCGCACCACACATCGCCGAGAGAAAATTGACCTCCATGAATGACCTTCCTTCAGCGGTTTTCCCTCTTAGCTATGATATGGTGGTCTTCTAAAGGCGGGTAAACTTTTTCCTTCAGAGCCGGCAACACATGAGAACCCTTGGGTGCTGCAAGTTTACATTAGCGGCAGCGACCACTTACCATCATATGGACTGCTAGTTCGTTTGTCTACATAAATATAAAAAAGGTCTTTAAATAATAATAATAAATATTTGTTTGTTGTTTTATCTCCACAATGTTCTATATGCTTTATAGGTAACAGATTATAAAACTTAGGATTAAGATTGTGAGAGACTGGTGATTAAACTAAGCTGACGTCTGTGTTTCTCAGTGCTCCAGCCTCTGCACGCTATAAGAAATTGTTACTTAAGCAAAAAAAAGGTGAACAACGATATATTTTAGTTTGATATTTAGGGTATAAATGATAGTGCTGGTTGTGAGTGGATATGGGTGTGAATTTGTGATAGTGATGTTTGGTGTTTGTGTGTGTGTATGTTTGTGTGTGTGTGTGTATGTGTGTGTTTGTGTATGTGTATGGAAGGAGCGTGTGTGACTTTGCTAGTAGTTTTTCAAAATATAATATGTGAGGTAGTTCGTCTCTCTTCTTGCAGCAGAATCTGTTAATTTTCGATTTAGTTTGTTACAGAGGAATGGTCCGAATAAATTGTAGAAACTCCTATTTAAATATATCCTTCGGATTAATCTAATATATTTAACAAGTAATAATGACTATCCCTAAACAAACGGAACTCGGAATATATTCAACCGTATCATTCTTGACTGGTATTATAATTATGGTCAGGCAATAAAGGTTATCGCCACGAGGTTTGTCGCAGCGGAATAAATCAGCGGCATGGCCTTTTAATGTGGCTACGACACGCCAGCCATGTTTGTTTTTGCAATTAACAATTTACAACGTGATAATAGGTAAAATAAAACTGTATTTACAAAATAGTCATTTTAAAAGCCGCGTCTTGTGTTAGACACCGAAAATAATGCATTTCTTGATTCGATGAAAGTTGAAGTTATCACTATAATTATTTAAATTATCTACAAATATCTAGCAGTTTAAATGCCTGAAAAATAAAAAAAAATTACATTATGTAATTGTAAGCGTTAAGGCAGAAATAGACCTATGAAACGCGACGCCACTCCATGAGTCAAAACAAAATGTACTGTTTTATCAGAATCACATTAGAAATATCCGACGTCGAATTAGGAACGTGGCGTCGCGTTTCATAAATCTGTTTCTACCTTTATTGTGGGACATAGCTGAACTATACGCACTTATGTAACACCCCATAATTATGTTACTGAATAACTTTTTTGTCTAATTATTTTTTCGAGTTAATACGTTTACCACATTCTTCGGCTAATTTGAACAAAGCTATTTTCCTTATTGCCAATTTTTGTCGTACAAGATTCATCGACGAATATTAGAATAATGTTCTACACTTGACTGAGCTATCATATAAGGAACTAGTGGCCGGCCTTCGTTGCGCTTCGGTGTAGATCTGTAGAGTAGAATTCGATTTTTTCTCATCTTTTAAACCTTCCCTAGACCTCCACGAACATTTCAAGACCAAGATAAGTCCGTTCAGCCGTTTTTGAGTTTTAGCGAGACCACGGAGTACCCCCACTAGAGTCCGCATACAAGGGCAAGCGCTTACGCCAAGCTTAAGTAGTATTTTACCTATGCGTGAGGCACGCCTACAGACGTCGCGATACATCGTTTCATTCGGTAATCGAGCGTTGGTCGAACTGCTTCTCTCGTTTTCGTGTTAAAAAACTGTAAAAAATGTCGTACTGTGGGCATTCTCGCTCCGACTGCGGACCGTGCGCCCCGTCGCACCGCCGCCTCCTTGCTCCGTGCGCCCCGCCGCACAGCTGCCTGCTTCGAGTCGACTCGACGCGCCTGCGCTCATTCGTGAGACTCAAGATTGGACCAGTGGATACCTAGCGGTGTTAACGAAACTGGTCGGCGTAGCCCCGGTACGTCTCGAGCTCTCCTGAGCTCGGAAACCGGAAGACCCGATCCCATTTGCACTTGGGCCTTCCCAAGGGTGACGGTTGTTCCCATATTCACTAGGAATATCGGAACACATCTCTTACAGCTTCAACCGACCCCCTGCCGCGGGCAGGGGAGTCCATCGGTGTCGCATAGGGTGTTAGGACCTGTGGCTTCACGCCACAGTCAGGGCACACCTACACACACTATACTACTACAACCTACACACACACCTACACACACTAAACACATTACAATGGACATTACTCGTCAGGTAATGTCCCTCTTCTCCGCCCTAGGCCTCACCCTGGACGAGGCCGCCATCAGGGAGCTTGTCGCGAGAGCGCGCCCCTTGCGCGACTCTCCCGCCAGCCCCTCCCCCGAACCCCCCCGCCCCGACACCCCCTGCCTCCCCTCGAGCGCGGGCAAGCGCCCCGCCTCGAGCCCGGTTTCGACGTGCGACTCCGACTCGACCATAGTGTCGGCGTCCGACGAGTCCTTGTTCACCACGGTGGTGAGCAAGAAGAAGAAGCGGCGCTCCAAGCACCGTGCAGACACCGCGTCTCCAACGGCGCCCCTCTCGCCTTCCGCTCTCCTGTCTCAGACAGTTGATGAGCCCTCTGTCCCTCTCACCCCTCTCACGGTCGCCCAACCGACCACCCAAACCCACCCAACACAGACAACACACAACACCACAAAACCACACAATAGGTGCACCGCCGCACCTATCAAGGCAAAGCCGCCGCCGCCCGTCTTCCTGCGCGATAAGGCGCAATGGGCGAAGGTCGCGGACCTTTGCAAAGCACACAACATTCATTACACACAGGCGTCGAACACTGGTCACGCCATCAAAATCACTACACCCACCATTGACACGTTCAGGAGCCTCACAAGGCTTCTGACCACAAACAAACTCCCCTATCACACTTACGCTCTCCCCGAAGAGCGCAAAGTCCGCGCGGTACTCAGAGGAGTCCCCTTCGAGCTCTCCAACGAGCTCATTCTGAGCGACCTAACCGCTCAAGGCTTCCCAGCCGAGGCAGTGCACAAATTGCACAGCCGGACTGGGAAACAATACCCGTTGGCCCTTGTCATTTTGACCTCGGTCCCGGCAGCTAGGGATATTTTCAAAGGTCCCATAACAGTCTGTGGCCTCGACAATATCAAAGTCGAGGCCCCACACCGGCGAGGCACCCCTGGGCAATGCCACAGGTGCCAATTATATGGCCACGCAGCAGCCAACTGCTCCGCAGCCCCGAGGTGCGTTAAGTGCCTCGTACCCCACCTCACCAAGGAGTGCTCCCGCACTCGTGACACACCCGGGGCACCCGCATGCGTGCTCTGTGGCCAAGAAGGCCACCCGGCCAATTACAGGGGCTGCCCGCGGGCCCCACGCCCCAGGCCCAACACTCACACTCACACACACACTAAGCCAACCACGGCGACAAAAACACACCCACCACCACCGAACAACACCACCACAAACTTCCCGGGGCTACCCAAGGCGGCCGCCCCTCGCAGCCCGGCGCCCCCGACAGCCTGGGGACCAGCCAGGGCCCGCCCAAAACCACACCCACCACAACACACCACACCAACAACACAAGCTAAGCCAGCCCAAGACGTCTCTCTGGCCGAGGACATGGCGCTTATTCGCTCCTCGCTCAAGAGGGTGAATATCGCCGAGATCCACACTCTCGCCGCGAAGCTCCGGCTAGCTAAGACACCCCTTGAAAAGGCTATAGCTATAGCCGAACACCCCGAACTCGTTGCCGCGTTCGATTAATTTTTTAATCATTATAACACTGGAAAATAACCAGACTCCGAACACAAACAAAAACACTATACACAAAACACGCGGTGATAACTCAAACAAACACCACTGTTGTTTAAATTATGACCGCGCAAAACACTAACATAACAATCACTCAACTAAACCCCGGGCGTACCAAGCCGAAAGGCGCTTCGCTTGTGTCATTTAATACGCGCAGCTTAAAATCCAACCTTAACGAAATTAAATTATTTTTGCAAGATAGGGAACCCGACTTTCCTCCTTCAGGAGACTTGGCTCAAACCAACTCAAATGAAGGGGCTGTCGATCCCTAAGTATAAATTAATCCGGAACGACGGTGCCAACGCGCGCGGCGGCACCGCAATTTACTATAGACGCAACCTACACTGCACACCTATACCCACTCCCGCGCTCACAAACATGGAAGCCACCATCTGTAGGCTGGCGATGACAGGACACCAGTCCTTAATCATCGCCTCAGTCTACATTAGATCAGGTACACACCCTCACCGCGCAGACTTCGAAACACTCACTTCACTAGGTACATCAGTCATAATGTTCGGTGACTTTAACTCCAAACACACCGACTGGACATGCGAGACCACCACCACCTCTGGCCGCAGATTACTACACATCACCGAGGAGCTTGGCTATGATGTCATATGTCCCTACGCGCCCACCCACTACCCAGACAATGTACAAAACCGACCCGACGTCCTGGACTTCGCGATCCTTAAAAACGTGTCGCTTCGCCTCAGCTCGATCGAAACGCTCGACGACCTGGGGTCAGATCACAGACCGGTGTCTCTAGTTCTAGGTCCCCAAGACCCACTAGACGCCCCCGCGCCCTCTAAGAGGCTATTCACCAACTGGGACGGATACCGCTCCGCTCTCGAGACCGCTTTAGACTCCCCCGAGTCCCCGTTCCCTAACTCACCGGACAGTCTCGACAGCACCGACAAGATTGACGAAACAATAGACTCTTTAACTTTACTGGTGACCGAGAAGGCGAAGGAGAACTCGCGGGAGGTTGAGCTGCCAAAGCCCAAGCTCCCGCTGGCCATCCGGAACCTAATCCAAGCCAAAAACGCCGCCCTCCGGAGAGCCAAATTATACCCCACCCCCGAGTATAGGGCTACAGCTAATCGCCTTCAGCGACAAGTTAGGTCCCAATTAGCCGCTCTGAGACACTCCCGTTGGGAGGAACTCATGGCGGACATTACCCCATCCCATCTTGCGTACTATAGAATCGCGAAAGCGCTCCGTAGCGACGTCACCACTCACACCCCCCCGCTCACTCGCCCCGACGGCACCGTCGCCTTCGAAGACGACGAAAAAGCCGAGTGCTTCGCAGACAACATAGCGGCGCAATGCACGCCTAGTACGCAGGAAACTAACCCGCAACACATTCGCGGAGTGGAGGAGGAGGTCCGCCGGCGGGCCGCCCTTCCACTCATTGACAACCCCCTTGAACCCGTCACGACAGACGAACTCAGACAGACTATTAGAAACTTTAAGCAACGCAAGGCCCCGGGCGCCGACGGCATCTCTAACAAGGCGCTCAAGCACTTTCCCATCCAAATGCTAACCTTGCTTGCAATTCTCTTTAACGCATGTTTTGATCTGTGCTACTTCCCAGCCGCCTGGAAAGAAGCAATAGTGATAGGCATCCCCAAACCCGGAAAACCCGCGCACCTCCCCAGTAGCCATCGCCCTATCAGCCTCCTCAAGGCAATGGGGAAACTTTTCGAAAAAACTATACTGACCAGACTAAGAGAGCACCTCCTATCACCATCCGATCCAATCATCATTGACCACCAATTCGGCTTCAGAGCCAAACACTCCTGCCCCCAACAGATCCATCGCATAGTGGAGCACGCCCTAAGCGGCTTCCAACTCAATAAATATAAAACTATTGCAGTCTTCTTCGACGTCGCCAAAGCCTTTGACAAGGTTTGGCACGACGGATTAATCTTTAAACTATACAAATTAGAATTACCCGACCGCCTAGTTAGGTTAGTAGCCTCTTTTCTATCAAACCGTACCTTCCACTTTAGATACGAAGGTTCACTATCTGCGCCCCGCCCACTACGAGCCGGTGTACCGCAGGGGTCCGCTCTCTCCCCCCTGCTATACACAGCGTACACCAATGACATCCCTAAGACCAAGGGTGTCGAGCTCGCTCTCTTCGCGGACGACACGGCCCTCTACTCTAGGGGAGCCAGTACTAATCAAATCATAGCCAAGCTCCAACCGGCAATCACAACACTTGGGAATTGGTTCCGCGATTGGAGGATCGACGTAAATCCGGACAAAAGTTCGGCCATTTGCTTCGATCCCAAGCGCCGCACCAAAACCATACAACACGGTGCGCGGTCTCTGCGAATGCAAGGCATCGCAATACCGTGGCACCGCACAGTCAAATATCTAGGGATCACACTAGACAAAAAACTCACCTTCCGTGCACACATCACACGCGTAGTCGCGAACGCGCGCTTTTATATGAGCCGCCTCCACCCGATGCTCGGTAAATACAGCAAAATGTCACTCCGTAACAAGCGAACGCTTTACAAAGTTTGCATACGCCCGGTCCTCACTTACGCGTCACCAGTGTTCGCACACGCGGACGAAGCGATTTTGAACAAACTCCAAGTGCTTCAAAATCGCTTCTGCCGCATAGCCACAGGGGCCCCGTGGTACGTCCGCAACGCGGACCTCCACAGGGACCTACAACTCGACACAATTCAAACACACCTCACAGAGTGCTCGGAACGGTTCTTCAAAGCTGCAGAAGAGCACTCTAACCCACTCATCAGATCGGCGTCGGGATACGCCCCACACACTCCATCTCGCTTCAGGCCCCGTAGGCCCAAACACGCACTCACAGCCACACACAATAAACTCACACGCGATCTCGCGGTGAGTCCCCCCGCCCCCCCGACACAGAGAGGTTCGACTCCTCTCAGTCCCCTCCCGTTTCAAGTGCACATCTGAGTGCACTTGTCCTCTAAGCGCATTTTGCGTTATTTTAAACTATGCACTAGTTTAAACTAACGCAGCGCCGCATCTTCCCCCTCTCGGGGGTTGATCGCTTCAGATGAAGCTTGTAAGGCTCTTCTGGCCATAAGCATGAATAAAGGGTGTTTTTTAGTTAGTAAGAGTCTGACATAACCTTACAGCCGGCTGTAGGGTATCCATGAGGATTTCTCACCCTCTCCCCCGCCTGGGAGGAAACAAAAAAAAAAAAAAGTCGTACTGTGCAATTAAATTGTGTGGAAAGTCGAGTACAACTTCCAGTCTTAAAAAAAATGGTATTACTTTTCACTGGTTAGTTTAAATGCATTACAAAAAGACAAAAATACTGTTATATTAAATTGGTGTTAATTGTATTTATTTTTTGGTGAACGCGTTGATGTCTTTTTACACTATCCCTTTCTCGCATGGGCTACATCATATATGCTATCTCGCTCTTACACCGGCACGTGTATTGCTAGTGACTCAGACGCAGCTCATGTCTCAACGCGTAAGTTTATCGATAAGTTAGTCAGCTATGGAAATTGAAAAAATAAATAAAAACTATTTATTTCATCGTATACAATAAAAGATGTCATAAGTATACAACCAACAGTTTTTATTTGACTTCAAACATATCCTAAGAAAATTGAAAAAACGCGAAAATTTGAATGCATATTTGTTACTCTTTCACGCTAAAACGGTTAAACGAATTTATATGAAATTAAGTGCGCATAGTTTATGTACTAGATAAAGGCATAGAATTAACGATATTAAATACCCTAGAAACACCACGAGCGCTCAAAATGTGTCCCCATCAAGAAGTACTTGAACTCCACTCAATCGCGGACCGTTGAAAAGTCAAGATGCCAAAGAGTTTCGTGAAAAAATACAGAAAAATACTAATAGTACGTAAAGTGTCGTTTTTGCGACGGGTAGCTAATTAATGTTTTTTAATTAACGCCTTTAAAGCATTTAAATTTTATTGTTGTAATACTTACTATAAACTGATTTAATATAAAATATTTGTGATATTCAAATGCATGGTCGGTTATACGTCGCCCTTAGCCATCTCTTTTCTTCGCGATCTGTACCTGCTATATTGCTAACAGCGCATTCAGAATTGCGCGCGAAAAGAAAAAAAATAAGGTCTATATTCTTTCACACATAACAATAAATCGTAAAATTTTACGAACTTGACGCATGCATTTTAATTAAGACCTTATGCCGATTGCATTAAAGGTGACTTTCAATGTTTAAATAAGGCATTATATTGTTTTTGACCACGCGACCATCATCTTACGGACCTCCGTGGATCGTCCAATGTACCTTTTGGACGTTTCGGCCACGATTTTGTTCGTGTTGTTGTATCTAGGGTAGTTAATATCGTTGCATTAATACTTCTTGACCTGGGCATGTTTTTTTTTGTGTTGCTTATATATAATTTAGTATGTAGTTACTAGTCGCGACATGTAATTAGAACGCTGGAAGAAAGTGGAGAGGGTATGATTACGCATTTGCATACACTCGCGCACCAAAGTACTAGGCCTCTATTCTAAATTGTTTATCGATAGAAAATATCGATATTTTCTAAAATCGATCTTACCCTCATCACTTCGCTGCACTGAGTATATGATCTGACCTTGACGCGTCCAATCACAGCGGGGCTGACCTCCCTGCACCCCACCGACTTTGGCGATTTTGATTCTAAACAAAATTTGTGTGATGCGGACTCTAGTCCCCACTAGAGTCCGCATCACACAAATTTTGTTTACCCCCGTGCTCCATGAGCGAGACTAACGAACAGCAATTGAGTTTTATATAGATTTACATAATCTATATAAAACTCAATTGCTGTTCGTTTGTTTTACATTGAGCTACATGCTCAAAAATTCAAGAACTTGATATAATATGACAATCATCTACTTTTGATTATGTAAACAAAGTATTAGTAAAGTACGTTATGTTGCGAAGAGATCTGACATGACATGCAATCATATGCCGTATCAGCCATTCTGGCTTTACGAAATCAAATCTTCTTTCCTTATAGTTTGTATGTTTGTACCGATCCCAAACCGCCGCTAGCGCCAGTGTCGTTATCAAACCTCCATAGTGTCCCATACTTAACTGAAGACCGGATGTAGACACGGTTTAAAACCGTGCCTAGACCCTGCTTGAAATAGAGTCGTTAACAAGCGCAGTTGATCGGTGGTCGGTTGGACTTTACGACCACTTCATTATAAATAAGTACGGAGAAGTTTTTTTTTTCTTAAACACATGAGTGCGTTAAAGAAGAAAACTTCCAGACAGACAATTCCTCAGATTCCAGACACCAATTAAGTTCTAAAAGTAGTCATTAGACGAAAAATAACGCACAAGATACAGAGATAATCAAATTATGTCGGATTTATTTCAGCCATTATCCGAGAGCTATTTAATGAAAGTGCTTTGATGTTAACAATTCTTTGTAAAATTAAAGTTTTCTTCGGTAATTTTCATTTGAATTAATTAACACAGAGTGTGTAATTATTAAAATCATTGTAGCAAGTAATGTGACAAGTAGAAAAAAAAGCCTGAGGATTCGTTTTCTTTGTTTTATTAGATTATATAATTGTTTATATGAATGTTCAACAATTCTAATGAAATGATTGCTAAATATTATGGTATCATCGTTATAAATATATTATAGATTACCTTGGACAGCAAAATTCACCAATATACCAATCCTGTCCTAACTTCCAATAAAAACTCATTTGTCCACCTTATGCCAGAAGCGTATTCTTTCTTACTTCGGCCATACAGTGCGCAGAGGCAACGCAAATTTGGAAAACTAGTTGGTTGAGAACATCGAAGGAAAAAGATCGCGCAGTCGTTCTCCAATGAGATGGCAGGACCAAAAAAAATGGTTATCAACTAAATTTCATACATTGGTAAAAGTGGCGCTGGACAGAAACCGGTGGAAGCAGACTGTCTGCTCCAGATGCAACCCTAAGGCTGGAAACAATGCTCGACCGACGGTCAGCGCTGACCGTCGGTATATCTATGCAAGTCTATGAATGTGCACACAGCTACGCTGATGGTACGAGCGTGATTTGGTACGCGCGTACGGCCGGTCGAGCCGTCGGTCCGGCTCGTCGGTCACGCGTACGTCGACGCTAGCTATGAGATTGTATGGATGCGTTCAGTGCTTCACTGACGGAGAGACAGGCCATACGCGCGTACGTAATACATACGTAGACTCAAAGCAAAAATGAATATTGATACAGAGCGCCTTATTACTGAAGTGCGGCTTCGTCTGGCAATATGGAATTTATCATAATATTATGTATTTTATAAAGACCGTGATGCTAAAATAAGTGCTTGGCAAGAAGTTTGTAAAGAATTACTTGCACAAAAAATAGCGTGCACATATTACAGCAAAGGGGTTAATTTTTCTCGTGAACAGTACACGCGCGTAGCACTGAATGCATTTTCACAACCGACGGTTAGCGCTGCCGGTCAAGACGTACAGTCAGGACGTACCGACGGTCGAGCACTGTTTCCAGACTAAAGTTGACCACAATACTCAGACATGAGGGACTGACCCCAGAAAGAGAGAGGGGGGTGAGGGGAGGGGGAGAGAAATGATTGATACACGCTTATCTCATTTTTGTTGTGTAGGTATTTTATTTTTTTTGAAATTTAACGATTTCCATCATGAGAAATATTAACACTTTTAACAAAAAATCTTGTAAAGTTAAGTAAAACAGACCTCATGAGTATCTCACGCTTGAGAAAATGATGATGAAATAAATAAAAATAAATTAAACAAGACCGCAGCAGAGCGATTAGTGTCGCCACCCACGGGCCACCGAGCACAACCACAAAACGCCGCCACCGGTCTATTTCTTGTAGTTTTCATACATTTTATACATATGAAAGTGTCGCCACACACGGTACGCCGGTGGCCGCCACACGCTACAAATCGTCGTTGCTCGCTTTTTGTGGCCCGCACCGGCCACTTATTGCGTCGATACAAAACGCCGCCTCACGTCACTCGCGCTATTCCCCACCCCTCTCTCCCTTACCTTAGTCGGCCGCTGTCGCGAGCTTCAGCCACTTTAGTAGCCGCTTCTAGCTTCTCGTGGCGGCGTTTGTGGCTGTGGCATGTGACCCGTGTGCGGCGACACTTAGTGTATTCGCTCGGATATTAAAAGGCGCTGGTTTCAATCCAGCATGTTGAGCTGTCAATTTACTGATAAATTTCTTAAATAAAAATATTACAACGTAAGTATTTATATAACCGAGAATGCATGCAAATATTGTATCGCTGTGGTGGTAGTTGGCACAATCGATACTCGTAGAACAATACCTAAATTCGCAACAAGAAAAAGAGAACAAATAACTACCGAAACCTGTTAACGAAACAGCAACAAAAGCAATCACACAAAACTGTATCCAAATAAACCATTCATACATTTGTACCGTTTGACTATCGCGTACTAACTAATTGCTTTTGACCCCTGCTCCATACTAGAAAGTTGAGAAACAGAGGCTCAATTAAACTGGTGGGCTTTCATATCGCGTGTTCCCATTCAATAAAGCTGGCTTGCTTTCGAGCGCGCCTTATCACCCATCCTGTAGACCTAGCATGGATTTAGTTGGGAAACAGCAGTAAAAATTCCACTTTATGCCTTTTGCAGCAAAATTCTCTTTCCTGTGAATTTCACCCGAATTTGTAGGCAAACAACTTAAGTCGTAAAGTAATGTTAAAGTCGGTTAAACTATACGATGAAGGTAATTCGTGTCTATGTTGAGTTTTTGCTAATGCCTTAGTAATTCGACTTATAAAACTATATTCGAACCATAGGATTCGAAATCAAATATATTACTTGAAGGAACTCCACCTAAGGGAAACTGATAATATAAAAAACTAGCAAACCAGTGAACCAAATGTTCACCAAAACCTGATTTCTCGAAAAGCGGAAGTGCTACGTTACTCAAATCCGGTTCGTAGTCTTATCAGACTATTCTTAACTTATAACTTAAATATTCTCTTTATCTATCTCTTACGGTTTGGCCGCTGAAACAGCACCACAGACGGACGGACGGACTTGTCTAACAGATAAGAGATGAGCTGTCGCAGGACGCCTGGCAGATGTGAAATTTTGAAACATAATTTAAAAAGAAAAAATATATTAAATAAATTAATTTGTGCAAACTTGCGCCAAAGTTCTTGAAAGAAATTCAAAAGATAAATTTGTTTAAACCTAAAAACTATAAATGTGTTGTTATTGGGATCTAACCGAAACCTTTATTTGGTGCAGTCACCTAATACATAAACAAATTCACGAAATGCCTTTTACTTGCGGTGGAATAGTGACCACAGTACGGTTACCCAGGTAGAAAACGTCTTGTTAACGAGCGCCCTTACTTTGGTCACTGTGCCACCGCGAGAAAAAGAGATATGGTTCACGAACACTTCTTCAAAACTTCTTTAACAAACCTCCAAATCGTCCCATACCTAACTGACGACGGGGCGTAGACATGGTTTAAAGCCGTGCCTAGACCCGGATACAAATTGTTTCGTTAACAAGTGCCTTTACTGTGGTCACTATTCCACCGCGAGAAAAAGAGATTCGTTGCACGATTTTTTCTTTTAAACCATCGCTATCACCGGTGTCTTTAACAAACCTCCAAATTGTTTCATACCCAACTTAAGCCGGGGCGTAGACGTGGTTAAAAGTCGTGCCTAGACCTGGGTACAAATTATCTCGTTAACAAGTGCCCTTACTGTGGTCAGTATTCCACCGCGCGAAAAAGAGATTCGTTGCACGAACACTTTTTCTAAACCATCGCTAGCGTCGGTGTCATTAACAAACCTCCATATCGTCCCAAACCCAACTGACGACCTGGTGTAAACATGGTTTAAAACCGTGCTTAACCCGGGTAAAAATCTTCTCGTTAACAAGCGCACTTGACCGTTGGTCGGTCGGTTGGTAAGTTGGTTTAAATAAGCACTTTAGTTCTGGCTCTCCACAATACTATAAATAAGTACCTACTCAGAAAACATATTAAATTAATTCTGGAGGTTTTTTCCTTGAACGAGTGCGTTGTAGAAGAAATCTTCCAGATAGGTAATTTCTTAGGTTCCAGACACCAAGTAAGTACTAAAAGTAGTCATTGGACGAAAAAAAATATGCATGATATTGAGATAGTCAAATCATATCTAAAGAAAATTTTACTAGAAAAAAATCCACGCGGATCAGGCAGCAGACGGGATCACGGGACCTGCCCCCCTATCATGAGCACCGTGATATGATATTTGTTACTTGTTGTGGGCCCCCGTTTTCGCACGTAGACTCCGTACTTGGTCCATTGTGCGTGCAGGGTATGTTGGGCTAGCTAGCTCAGCCAGCCCAGCTCCTTCCAGAAGCGCAGTAGTCTCCTGGGGCTCTCACTGGCTTCTAGGAGCGCCCTCGGCTTCCTTAGGATATATTGATGGCCGGTGTTCTGCAACATGAGCGGCCGTTTCATCTGTTTCCAGACATCCTCTGCATAGAGAGCTATCTGTAACCCGTTTGGTTAGTAAATGCTTGTTAAATAGGCAGTGCCCTGTTATGGTGCCTAGCATTACTCGGAGATCACTTCGGTTGAGATTTAGTAGTTTTATAGTTAGTCTGGGGTTGAAGCTGGGAAAAATATCCTTAGATTGCCTGCAGCCCTCGGTATTGGCCCAACGGGTGTTGTGGTTCTGTGTGATTCGTTGCCGCACCCATGTACGAACCCTGAACACCTGATTGAAAGGAAATGGCAGAAGTGGCTCAGGGCCTTCCACTCTCTGTGATAATCCCCTTCTAGATAGTTCGTCGGCTGCGTCATTACCAACAGAACCGCTGTGTCCCTTGATCCATTGGAGGATAACCTTGTTATCCGTTACTGTGCACTCCAATGCCAGGTGACATTCGTATACTAGCCCAGAAGTTTTTGACTTTCCTATTAATAACAGCGGTGACGGCCTGAGTAATCGCTTTACATTCGCATTGGAATATGAAGCTGTGATTACCCAGTGCTGTTGATATATTATGGATGTTAAGGTCCAGTGAGAAAACGCCTGATCCGAATCCTGATATTTTGGAACCATCAGTGTATATGCGTAGTTCGTCTGTGCCCGACCAGTCCTTGTGGTTTCTAGTAGTTCTATTTGATATCTTCTATCAAATGTAAGAGTAGTCGGGATTTTATCACAGCGGGCTGTTACCAGATGTTGATATTGTATAGCCCTTTCCAGAATTTTGGAGTGAAGTCCCTGGTTTCCCATCCACAAGCCCAGATGATATATTCTTAGCGCTGCCATAGTTGCTTCCTGTTGTATAAACAGATCGAGTGGCGGGAGGTCAAGCTATTCTAGGGCATTTGTGGGTGTGGATTTCATGCAGCTAGTTATATCAGAGCATGCTAGTCTTTGAAAACGCTGCAGTTTATTTACTGCGGTGTTGAGTTCGGTTCTAGGCCACCAAACTATTGCACCGTAGGTGATGAGCGGTCTGATTATGGTTGTGTAAATCCATTTTGTGATTTTTGGTGCAAGACCCCAGGTTTTACCAAATAGTCTTTTGCATTGCCAAAACGTGATACAGGCTTTGTTTATCTTTTGGTCTAAGTGGCTGTTCCATGTTAGCATGTAGCTGGCATATTTGACCTCGCTTGACATAGACAGTTCGGTATTAAATAACTTGGGCAATTTCACAGTAACCAAGTTACGTTTTTTCGCGAACATGACCGTCTCTGTTTTGGTCGGATTCACCGATTGAATAGTCGAAACCTGGTGTTTAGTACACCAGGTTTCGACTATCGATTTGATATATAACGCGTTTTATCACGCTCAGTTTTCAAATTACTATGGAATTTGACAGTTAGACGAGATAAAAACGTGATAAAATGTAAATTGTGGTGCTCATGCTACGGGGACTGGTCCGTTAGATACATAAAAGACAATAACATATCTAAACTAATTGGATTAGACATAATTATGTCGGATTTATTTCAGGCACTATCCGAGAGCTATTTAATCAAAGTGCTTTGATGTTAACAATTATTTGTAACATTAGTTTTTTTATGTAATTTTCATTTAGATTAATTAGCACAGAGTGTGCTATTATTAAAATCATTGTTGCAGGTAATGTGACTAGTAGACAATAAAACAGGGGATTTGTTCCTATTGTTCTAATAGATTATATAACTGTCTGGGTATTGTTACTATTAAAGCACAACAATTCTGATTAAGTAAATGCTAAATTGTATGGTATCAACATTACGGGAGTGATATTGACCGAATTTTGAGTTACCTGAGAAACTTTATTAGCTAATTAAGACAACGATATAGGTTACATTACCGCAAAAAAATACATACTTATCGCATTTTAAGAAATTGCATCGCGGATTTTCCAGTATGAACGGCAAAATCCGCTATGCAATTTCTTAAAATGCCATAAGTATTGTTACGTGTCGAGATGGGGTTCGAAATTATATGCCAGTTCACGCTTGACAGTTCTTTATTCACCACACAGTTCACACAATTAACACACAATGATAATTACAAAACACTCACTAAACACTGTATTTCACTATACAAGTCTCTAAAACAATATCACTTGAACACTTTTGTTGCACTTTGATCGCCTTTGGATTCGCTCCGAAATCGCTGTTGAAACTCAACTGTCTCTGCGCGGCGCCAATCGCGCTTATATACGCCGATCGACGCATTCTAGAAAGTACTTGTTAAATTAAGAATTAGCTAGCACCCGCGAGTACAAAGTACCTACTTATACCGACACAGGTAACGCGCATGACGTGTAAACAAGTGCAGATGTCCCTGCACTTTCTCCCTTACGCCGCACTGCATAAGGCTCATTTTAGAATGAGCCGCTTTCTCGACCTCTATCGCGACCCGCGGTGATCTGGCAAATTCGATCTCTAGCACTTTCGCGTTTCTGTTTCGAGAGCGTTTGAGACAGTATGTATGCTTTAACCTTAGCGTGTAATTAACCTGCGGACCTTCGTTAATTTATGAGCTCAATAAAATTAAAAGATTTAACAGAAAACTTGGCGCCTAATAATAAGAGGTCATTAGCCGCTCTAGGGAAGATAATAAAATAAGAATTAAATATTTTTTCCCCTCTTTCTCACTGCGAAATTGATAAGCCTACTTGACAGTGGGA
Organism: Chilo suppressalis; assembly: GCA_902850365.2. Lineage (NCBI taxonomy): Eukaryota > Metazoa > Arthropoda > Insecta > Lepidoptera > Crambidae > Chilo > Chilo suppressalis. The sequence goes on along the minus strand of OU963912.1, from coordinate 3,899,901 downwards.
TCATAATATCAATAAGCTTCAATTACGAATTAGCAGCTTCTCTAGTTTCTTGGAAAAAATTGTGATTAATTCAGTGTTTTTGCAAGGAAGCATGGGTCTATATAAGACTGAAAGCTAAGGGAAAATGAATTTCTAAGAACTCACGCCAAGCAATTAATCTGAAAATTAGCTGAGATTGTGTTGAACATAATTTAAAGCCTCACTAATTAAGTGCCGACTTAAGAGCCCTTTCACATTTTTTACAAAAAATTGTAATATTTGACCGCCTCGTTTACCCCTTTGGAAAAGATTTTGACTATTTCCAATAGAAGTAAACAGTAGATTTATTCTTCCTATTGTAAGTTAATGTAGAATATTTGCAAATACTGGTTTCCTTTTTTTGTACTGATCGTTCTACTGCAGCTACTCGTAGTTTAAGGAAAAAACGATAATATGCACAACTTCAAACGCCTCAATCTCTCAACAATGTTCAATAAATTAGAACAAACTAATTACTACGACATCAGAAATATGTTTTTGTTGTAACCCAATGTATTAGAATTTCGATTTTCCATCTCATTAATTATAAAAAATAAAAAAATCGTACCTCCGTGAGTTTTCCCAAAAAATAATGCAGGTTTACCTCTTATTTTGATATTGAATTAAATAGAATTACTATCAAAAACTTTCATAAAACTAATCTACCATCATTGAACTACTAAAATATGTATATATTTTTATAATTGGTTCATTAATAATTATTTTATAAGACTCGAAACATCACCCGTAAAATGCAATATATGCTAGTGCAAATCTACCTACGCGCTGATCAGTACAGCGCGTACAATTTTGTAAAAGGGCTCTAAATCGTTCATGGAAAAATATTCAGTTACAAACTAAGTTTGAATGTTTACAACTTATATATTTTTTTAAGTAAAACTTCTTTTTGGACGGGGTGTAAATGGTGGTGTGGCGCGTGTAATGTGTGGGCTACACCTGGGGTCGATTACACCGAAATGATAAATTATGTGGTTTAATACCAGGAAAAAGGAAGCGCCCACTTACCTCCAGGACGATGGGTTGCGTGGTCTCCGACGGGCGTAACTTGAAGCGACTGGACCCTGCTATGCCGTCATTTCAGAAAGCGCACGTCACAATTATATTTTATACATTCTCACGAATATTTTAATAATCTTATACTCCGAGAGAAAAGTCGCATTGACAGTTTTTGAAAGAAGAGAGTAAGTCACTTTTTTACACGAAAGGCACCATAGACAATGTTTGTTCCGGTAACCAGCCAGTGCCCTCAGCCTCGGCGACATCAATCCCACAGATTAGTGGGCGCGAGAAGTTTTCCTGGTATATCGCCACACATAACAGAATAGAAACATAATTTTAAATTAAACTAAAACCTCCATGTTTATGGTGCTTGACCAAATGGAATAAATTAATAGTTTAGCATGACGGTGACTGCGAATAGGGGTATGTTCTGAACCTGCGTTTCGAGCCTAAGTTCCGGGTGCGACAAATGCCAATGTTGACATTTTGCATTTTATGGGGTGCAGTGGTGTAGTGTGGCTGAGCGCACCTCTCGAGAGCACACTGAATTTTATTATATGTTTTTGTATTTTATTTATGTATTTTTTTTATTATATACTTATGTGATACTATATGTATGTAAATATATATATACATTTAAATGCGCTATTTTATTTTTTATTTTGTGGGATACACTTTGCAAGGTTATTTTGGTTGGTTTTGACGACCTCGCCCAGGTCCCGCCTACTTTCTTGCTGGCAGGCACAGGCCTTCCCTATGGATGGAATAGGGAGATTGGGCTATGACCCACCACGCGGGCCCAGTGCGTATTGGTGGGTGCTAACGACTGCAGATGCAGCCGGGACCAACGGCTTAACGTGCCTTCCGAAGCACGAAGGAGCTCGAGATAGTAAATTTTTGGTCACCCATCCAATGACTGACCACTGCGAAAGTTGCTTAACTTCAACGATCGCAGCCGAACGCGCTAACCACTTGCGACATCGAGCTCCTCATCAAAACATTATTCAGCTGGAGCAGCTGCTCCTTCCTGAACTATTACCATGCTGTCTGCTCACAAAATCAATGAAACTGGTTATAAAAAAAACTAATAGTACCTATTAAAAAATCTGATATACTTTTTTTTTATTTTGTTTTAAGCATTTAACTGTTACATGTTTTAATTTAATGAAAATTTTACTAGAATGCGAAGGGATGGCGCTGCCTTGCAGCCTAAGAAGTACTAAAGAAAATTCGACAAGGTAATCAGGGCCGCGGCAGCGTAATGATCAGTGCATTCACCCGGATAGCGAAGGGTGCAGGTTCGAATCCCATCTGATGCCTGGTCTGTGTGGATTTTTTTCTAGTAAACTCTTCTTTAGATATGAACCTCTTGCACTTAAATGCTAAAAAAATCACACTAATATTATAAAGGCGAAAGTTTGTGAGTATGTGAGTGTGTATGTTTGTTACTTCTTCACGTCCAAACGGCTGGAGCGATTTTAATAAAAATTGGTATGGAGTTAGCTGACACCCTAGATTAACACATAGGCTACTTTTATCCCGAAAAATGTTAGGTTCCAGAGGGATTTTCAAGAAACTTAGTCAACGCAGACGAAGTCGCCGGCGACCTCTAGTATACAATAATTCTTTGTATTAAAAATCTATCAAAAGTTCAATAAAGTTCATGTTGCTAAGATCTTTTGCCTCTTTTGATGATTATATTATGTAATGATACATTTATTAATAAGGGGTATTAATAAACGAGGAATAACCTTAGACTAGTTAAACCGTGTTTTGTTCATGTCACTCAAGTACCACGTGTAATTCAATGACGACCTCCGCGACCGAGTGGTTTGTACGCCGAGTTTCATGGTGTCACCGACTCGAGAGGTCCCGGGTTTGAATCCCGGTGGGGGCAGAAGTTTGTGTGATGAATACGTGCATTTGTACTCCGGTCATGGATGTTTTATATGTATTTCTATATAAATATACTTATATATGTACAATATACAAGGCTTCGGAAGGCACGTTAAGCCGTTGGTCCCGGCTGCATATGCAGTCGTTAACACCCACCAATCCGCACTGGGCGCGCGTGGTGGGTCATGGCCCAATCTCCCTATTCCATCCATAGGGAAGGCCTGTGCCCGAGCAGTGGGGACATTAATAGACTGGTGATGATGATGATGATGATATACAATATATGTATTCTATCCGTCACCCTAGTATCTCATAACACAAGCCATATATTTATTTTATTTATTTATTTAAACTTTATTGCCAAACAGAAGCAAACGGCGGACTTAATGCCATAGGCATTCTCTACCAGTCAACCAGTATGATTGTTGGAGACAAAATAGTATGGCGATAGAGAAAAGTTGCTAAAAATTAAATAAAATGAACAATATCAAAATAACAGCAATAAAATAATAATACTTAAATACAAATTGATGCACATATATAAAATACTCATATAACCATACATAAACATACACACATATATATATATATATCTTTATATATATAATTCTTCTGTGAGTGTGTATGTCACTGAACTTCTCTTAAACGACTGGACCGATTTTGATGAAATTTTTTGTGTGTGTTCAAGGGGATCTGAGAATGGTTTAGATTCACAATTTTGTCCGCTGGACAACCCCTATTTTTTTAGGGCGGTACGAAGTTCGCTGGGTCAGCTAGTATATATATATATATACCTACTTATAGTGCTTACTTTGGGGCTAGACTAATTGGTGTGTGTGTATTGGAAATATTTATTTATTTATAATGAACAGAGACAAAACATAGTAACTAATCCAATCTTTCATTTTATTAATATTTCTTTATTAATAAGGGGGTTGCGGCTTACTTCTGACATACGAGTAAATACAAATATTCACAAGAGATCGGTACGAGATTACCTACTCTATTCATCCAAATTAACACGGATGTAATAAAACTTTTATTGGGAGCCGTAAAGAATTAGTACCGCTTCCAACATAATAAAGTGAGCGAACGCGAGGCCCTTAAGCCCACGAGTGGGTACATTTAATGGGCTCGTTAAAAATATTAAACGATATGAAATATGTTCGAGAGTATAGTTAATAAGATGCAGTTTATGTTTACCTTAGGTGCGGTTTGGGAATTTCCGTACATTGATAAACGGTAATTAAAACGGTAGTTGAGCAGAACAGTGAGAAAGAACTCCCAAGTTGATTTTTGGTGTGTTGGTGGGTTATAAATTTTTTGAGTTACGTGCTCAGAGGGCCGTTATTATGTTACCCCATCTATACTAATATTATAAAGAGGAAAGGTTTGTATGTAAGTATGTTTGTAACGAATTGGCTCAAAAAGTACTGGACCGATTTTAAAAATTCTTTTACCATTTGAATGCTACATTATCACTAATTGATATAAGCTATAGTGTATTTTCAAAAAAGTTAGGTTCCCGTATGAAAACTTTGATAATGTAACCCAAAGTGTGTAAAAAATACCAAAAACTAATCTTATATCGCGTACGCTGCGGAAGTCATTGACAATAGAGCGAAGTAATGTACTAAAGTTTTATAAAGGAAACCAATATCTAAAAAAAACCTCGATACCATATGTCTCACTATTACAGTTATCTCACAACTAGAGATCCCCTGCGGTTTCACCCGCGTTAATTTTATGAAAAGGGTTTATAGTGAGTCAAACTTAAAATACAGACATAGGCTATCGTGGGCTTTTTTACAGAACTTCTAAAGGGAAAGAATTCCGTCATACATGATTCATACGGATGATATACCTACCAGAGTATTAGCACTTGCGCAGTTGGCTAACGTAACTCTTCACCAAGTCGAGCCTTGCAACCTTAGTGTCGGCTCACACGGGCCACACGCCACAGCCACAAACGCCGCTACGAGAAGCTAGAAGCAGCTACTAAAGTGGCTGAAGAGCGCGACAGCGGCCCTCTAAGGTAAGGGAGAGAGGGGTGGGGAATCGCGCGAGTGACGTGTGGCGGCGTTTCGTATCGGCGCATTAAATGGTCGGTGCGGGTCACAAGAAGCGAGCAACGACGATTTGTAGCGTGTGGCGGCCACCGGGGTACCGTGTGTGGCGAGTCCATATAAAATGTATGAAAACTAGAGAAATATGCCGGTGGCGGCGTTTTGTGGCTGTGGTCGGTGGCCCGTGTGTGGCGACATTTCGTCTGCGACAGAAACACAGCCCCACATAAAGATAGTGTTATTTTAATAGTATCTTTATTATAATGAGTTATGCGCGTGAAAACCTTAGAAACAAATATCTTTATATAGATCAAGATTACTAACCTTTGATTGAAGCGGCAAATCCTCTTTACAATACATCACTTGAAATCCCCTTTACTCGACATCGCTTCAAATAAAATCTTTGAATTTTAAATATTAGTATGGCTGTATAGTATCCATTTGTATGTACGAATACGTTTGCTCGAAATCCCCTAGCTTATCTCATCAAAATACCTTACTGATACAGTGAAATTTTATTTTTAACAAGGTAAATCCTCTCTGACACCGTAATATCTAACCGGTATCCATACGTTTCCATCGCATCGAATTTTACCTGCAGAACGTGGAGGTAAGCCGACATTAATTCATCACCGGAATTAATCCTGTGGCCAGTGGCGTGTACTAATGGGTACTACTGCCTCCCACGTGTCTGTAAACGTAGAAATGTTTTGAGGATTTCATAATTAAAGACTTGACGGGTAGGGATTCACGGTGATGTAATGAGAAATTGAATTTATTTGAGCTATAACACAAATATGTTACTCTGATATCAAAATGTTAGTGAATGCCCTCGTGATATTTGAATTCGGGATTTACTACAGAACTAAAATCTTAGAGAACTGTTACCAGTTTATTATCTAGCATGCGTTTATGATGAAGTTAAAATATATTTGTTTCTTAGGTTTTCACGCACATCACTCATTAAATAAAACTAGTTTTGACGGGTTAATGTACGAAACTTTATTTTCATCCCACCACCTCGGAAAGTGTAATTTTGCGCTTCGAAATCTGGCTGGAAAATTCTATTTTATTCGCTTGAGCGGCAAAGTAGATTTGAATTTAGAACATCACATATAATGAGTACTCAATATAATTGTAAATTCAAAACGTCATTAAACCTATTTAATGTAACCTCTATGGTGCCAAATTTATGATTAGAACTTTTTAAATTGTGAAAAAATTTAAATTTGGAACCTTCTTGGTTTCTTTGTTTTATTTGCGTGCTTCGCGCCATTCTAGTTTTTCACGTTTTATTGCTTAAATATTTTGTCATTATAAATTGTTTTCTTTTTCATTTTGTCATTTCCTCGCTGAGGTGGGATGAAAAGTTACGTATTGCACTCGAGTGGAAAGATTTTTCACCTTGTGCTCGTTTGTTTCCCTCGCTGACGCTCAGGATTCTAATTTAGAATCACTCGCTGCGCTCGTGATTCAACTTTAGAATCCTTCGCTTGCTCGGTCATCCAAATCGAGCACGCGGTTAAAAAGGAACTTTCCACTCTTGTATAATAAATAACTATTATTGATTAACGTTTCGCAGCTTTTTCAGGTCTGCTTCGTCAGAATACTGAATCTGACGTAGCAGACTTGAAAAGGCTCCGAAACGTCAATAAATAAATAAAGTTTCGTGCATTAACGAGGTTAAATAACTAAAGTATTGTATATCGACAGTGGATAAGCAAAATCGCTTAAACGCCACTTTTGTAACTTTATAAAATAAAATAAAATAATATTTTCTAAATATTCAACTATTAAAAAGTTCCTTTACTTTACGAATTAGATATCGCTAAAGCGAAAATCACTAGACCCGACATTCTTTGTCAAGCAAACATCAAATCATTTTTTTTTCAAGCATGTAACTGCTCGATGCCTAAATATAAAGATAATATTACTAGAAAAAATACACGCGGACCAGGCAGCAGACGGGACTCGAACCCATACCCTTCGCTGACCATTATGCTACCGCGGCCCTGATGGCCGTGTTGAATTCTTTCTAGCCTTTCTTAAGCCGAGACGTCTAGGTAATCCGATCAGATTAGTAATGTTCAAACTTAAAAAGGTCGAATCATTGACGTATAATATATAGACAGGTTATACGAGTATGGCAACATTATTGTATTTTAAAATGGCACTCGTAGTTCCCGCCCCAATTTCCCTTGGCAACGGCCGCCAATAGAGCCCACTAAAGTAGTTTCTTTCACTTTCAGGCGTAAAACAGATTACACCTTGATCTTTAGTCTCTACCCACGACAACGGCAAACTATAGCCGAGGTCCGAGTCGAGGTTCGAGTGGTCTTCCCCGGCGAGGCCGGCAAGCTGCTGGGGGCGGAGCCGTGGTAGAATCCCTAACGGGGACCCGCACTAAGCAGTGTAGAGGTATTCGCAGGACTTTTTTAGCGGATACTATGCTGTAAAGTAATAGTTGCGGGGTCCTCGGTGGGTAGCCACTGGGGGGTCCGTAAGACTTGCGGGAGCCAGGTGTGAGGTCCGTTCGGCGGTGTGCCTCTTAAAGGCGCCGTCGTCTTTAAAAATATTTTATACCTGCGTTATAAAAAAAAAGGTTCGAGTGGTCTAGAGGCTTCAGACGGAGAGAAGACTCCCCCCGTAGGGAGATGCCATCCGCCTGGAATACCTCTAAAGGCACTCGCCAATTCTCGGCTTGAGGTCCCCTTAGGATCTCGCCGTCCCCAAACCCGGTGACGCTGTAAAGATTATCTACGACCAACAGCAACTCAACGTGTCACCGGTGTCAGCAACTGTCATTATAAATTATCATTAAATATTTCTACATTAATTTCTTTAAAACTGTACTAACTAATGAAACGACATGTTTTTTCTTGTCCCGACTAAATGCAAGTCGGGCAATTACTTGTCTTTCGTATTGCCAAATTAGAAGCCTGTCTGCCGTATCTATAACTATGAAATATCATTGGTTCGAATCGAATTTCCCAACCAATAGGCGGCCACTAATTTAACCAACATCAAAAACTTTAATTGCCAATCGCGTGGCAGTTAATCTGATAGCGCGATCAGACTATTATGAGCCGCGATTTTGTGGCCGTTCAACGCTTCATAATTCATACCTATGTTATGACAGAAACAGTATTTCGGGTAGTTTATTACGGGCGATAAACAAATGCAAATAGTTTTCATTATAAACTAAATTTATGGGCATGAAATATGAACTTTTAATGAAATACTCACTTTTTGAATTCATCTGCTTGGTATTATGGTTTTCGACTGGTTCTTGGTGACATGTGGATGCCAGACACTATGAAGACAAGGTTATAGGAGACACTATGAAGACAAGATTACAGGGTAATATATCTTGCTAAATTGCACATTCGAACTGCGGTTAGAATATTGAATGGCATAAAGTTTGATAACATTAGTATGTGGTAAAGAGTTCTGTCCGGTTTTATCGACATCCCAGTTCAATGTTCGTAAAAAAATAAATTACTTAGCTAGTTGGTTGCGCATTGGTTTTTATAAGTGAAATTGGCTACTGCACAGCTAACTCGATTGATGTGTCGATTGTGATAGTATTTTAAAATCGGTTAAATATTTATCAGATTTAAAGTAAAATTATATTTGACAAATGACTTTTTGAACGGGAAATAGAACGCGTATTATCTCTTATCTAATAGACAAGTCCGTCCGTCCGTGGTGCTGTTTCAGCGGCCAAACCGTAAGAGATAGATATAGAGAATGTTTAAGTTATAAGTTAAGAATAGTCTGATAAGACTACAAACCGGATGTGAGTAACGTAGCACTTCCGGTTTTCGAGAAATCACGTGATTTCTATTTTAAACGAAACCAACATTTTTTTTGGTGAACATTTGGTTCACTGGTTTGCTAGTAAGACTATAAATTTCATATAATTTTTGTCACGTCATTATTTAATTTTCAATAACAAAGAAATGGGGCCGTAAAAAAGTTGTCGTTTTTAAACCATTTTTGTTACGGGGTTTATCTCAAAATCTAAACTAGTTAGGAATGTGAATTTTTTGTGTAACAGGTCCTATAATAATATGCTGTATTTAAACAACCAATACTGAAAACGCCATTTCATAATGTCGAACCCTTTACGGATTCGCAAGACCAAGAGTGACAAAATTCGATCGTGAACCCTCCTCTACCCGGGCGGATGCACTGATGCTGATAGGGGAGGATACCGGGTTCGCGTCCCGTCTGCTACCTGAACCGCTGTAAATTTTTCTCTGGTAACATTTTCTTTAGATTTATAAATAACTAGTGGCCCTCCCTCGCTTCGCTTCGGTGTAGAGCTGTTGTATAGACTATATTTTTTATTCTCAGGCTGGTATTATACACAATGACATTCTTCTAATACCTAATTACTATAGGCACGCGCCGCCAGGCCCACCGCCCGGTAACGTCGGAACCGACCTATGTCCCTGCATTTTAAATCTGTTATATCTTCGAAAATATTCATTTAAATTGCATGCGTTAAAGAGCCAAATTGGTCTATATTAAATGCACAATGTATTTAAGATACTTTATTGGATAAGGATGAATGTTATATTGCTGAAAATCGCTTCGTAAATAATCTATTATTTCTCGTAAAAAGTAAAGAATAAAAAATGGTTATTGTGGATTATCCCTAAGACATAGACATATACCATTACGGACTTTTTTGTAGATCTTTTTAAGGTGTACAATACTGTAGTACACTATTGTGATCTGTCTCGTAGGGTTCAGCCAACGTTTGCAATGTAAGCGCAAAAAAATGTGTTTATTTACGACCTTACATTAAAAACCTCTAAAATTATCAGTGTTTCTGTACTATAATATGCATATATTATACATATAAACCTTCCTATTGAATCACTCTATCTATTAAAAAAAACGCATCCAAATCCGTTGCGTAGTTTTAAAGATCTAAGCATACATAGGGACATAGGGACAGACAGCGGAAAGCGACTTTGAAAATGCTTAAATAAAGAGACAAGATTTTGAGTAAAGTACCTACCATTAAAAACTACCTGCATGAGTGAGGTTATAAATAATACCAATATGTAATATGGGTAATACCGCCATTAAACATTAAAAATATATATTCCCATGTTCATCAGATAGACTCATACTATAATTGATTATTGTTATTGTGAATTTCAGGTTCTTTGTAGAAACCACTCGGGGAAGTTAAGGAAGCCCGCACCAACTGGGAGTTTGTGGCATCAGGGGTGTAAGTTAGAAACGAAGGGCATTTTGACCAATTGCTAATGTCCATTGTTATTGCTATTGGCTTGGAAAACGCTTACACAAAAGTAGGTTAGGTAGGTAGGTGTAGGTAACAAATATTGCTAGGTAAATAATTAATGGAGTAAACGATGTTCGTGTGTTGTGTTTGTGTGGGACTAGGGAATTACAATGCCAGCTTTGCAGCGTACCTACATCCTCGCGCTTCCTACGGGCAGTTGCTGAAAATCAGCATTTTGTCTATTAAGGCAAAAACACTGCTGAGCTTCTGCCTATTTGCATCACTGTCACTCATTAATGATTGTAGTTCATACTAGTTATTTAAGAACTGTTAAACTTATAATCAACAATGGACACTGACGGCACGGCTGATCCACAGGTTCAAAGTCGCTCAACGCGCTATGGAAAGGGCTATGCTCGGCGTTTCTCTGAAAGATCGCATCAGAAATGAGGTAATCCGACAGAGAACCAGAGTTATCGACATAGCCCACCGGATTAGCAAGTTGAAGTGGCAGTGGGCTGGCCATATTTGCCGAAGAACCGATAACCGTTGGGGTAGACGAGTTCTGGAGTGGAGACCGCGTCTAGGCAAACGTAGTGTAGGACGTCCTCAGGCACGATGGAGTGACGATTTGCGCAAGGTGGCTGGCAGGAGCTGGATGCGAGTAGCCCAAGATCGATCTGAGTGGCGTGCATTTGGAGAGGCCTATGTCCAGCAGTGGACTATGATAGGCTGTTGATGATGATGATGATGATGAAACTTATAATCATTTATGTCTGCTTATTATTAATTGTATTAATTTGTGATGCGAATAAATGAATTTATTATTATTATTATTTATTAGGTTGCTAATTATCCTTGCCCCTCGTTGCCACCAAGAAATAAGCCCTGGCCAGTTTTAAACAAAACTTGTAGGATACATGTTGTGGCTGTTTAAAACATTATTTCGTGTACACTGCATAAACAACTAGTACCTGACAAGTATAAATCAATTATTTACTAAACATATTTTGTTTATCCAACAAGTTTCATACAAGTATTGTTTACAACATGTTTATATGTAATAAATAAATAATAAATACTTCCAACACTCACACCAATTAGCCTAGCCCAAAAGTAAGCACTGTAAGGCTTGTGTTATGGGACACTAGGGTTACATATCTAAGTATATTTTTATAGAAATACATATTAAACATCCATGACTGGAGTACAAATGCTCGTATTCATCACACAAACATCTGCCCCCCACCGGGATTTGAACCCGGGAACCTCTCGAGTCGGCGAAACAATGAAACCCGGTGTACAAACCACGAACGTGTGAACGAAAAATTAAGGCATTGTATGAAATTTGTTAAAAACATATATTATACCTTGGTGTAAACGCGGGATTCATCATCATCATCAGCCTATTAATGTCCCCACTGCTGGGGCACAGGCCTTCCCTATGGATGGAATAGGGAGATTGGGCCATGACCCACTACGCGGGCCCAGTGCGTATTGGTGGGTACTAACGACTGCAGATGCAGCCGGGACCAACGGCTTAACGTGCCTTCCGAAGCACAGAGGAGCTCGAGATAGTAATTTTAGTTCACCCATCCACTGACCGACCACTGCGAAAGTTGCTTAAGTTCAACGATCGCAGCCGAACGCGCTAACCACTTGCGCCATCGAGCTCCTCGATCATCCTCGATAAATGCGGGGTTAAAAGGGATTTAAAGTTAAAGAAAATCTCAATTCAATAGAAGCGTGTTTTTAAAATTAGAATCTGTTTAAATTTAAACTTTTCATAATTTAAAAGTTATACTTTTTTTATTTTGGCATACAGCCAAAATACACTGTCACGTACTTTTACACAAAATACATTCGCATTGTAACGAACTTATAAGACCTATGCCAATGGAAGAAGACAACCTACACCGCATTGCCAAAAGAGGAATCCAAAAATTATTACTCCTGGACCACCGCCCAAACTTCAAAGTTTACCTTGCACTGTTATTGAGCTTGGTGCTTAGAGGGATTTTCCTGAAACTGCGTATCCTCACAAGGCATACTTTAGTACTTGCGAAGTTCCTAAATTAAATTGCCCTGCCGCATGAGTAAAGATCACCGCCAATAGATTTACTTCGTGTGTAAGACAGACGCTAGTTTTCACTTACACACGCATAATATTATTAAACATCTCTTATCTATTAGACAAGTCCGTCCGTCCGTCCGTCTGTCTGTGGTGCTGTTTCAGCGGCCAAACCGTAAGAGATAGATAAAGAGAATGTTTAAGTTATAAGTTAAGAATAGTCTGATAAGACTACAAACCGGATTTGAGTAACGTAGCACTTCCGGTCTTCAAAATCTCCGAAGTTCTCAATTAATTAAATACATTTTTTTTTAAATCAGGTTTTGGTGAACATTTGGTTCACTGGTTTGCTAGTTATCTCTCTAATAGTCTATTTAACATGCACATTGGCATCATTTGGCTTTATTTAAACAAAACAAAATTTTAGTAATTTTACTATGAAGATTTTTTTTTTAATTTTTTTGTCACGTGGCCGGATATTTAAGGAGGTCTACTCTCTGCCTTCGAAACGCACTTGCGATAACGAAGTTAAAACGAAATTGACTTTCGTCAATTTACGGTTATACTTAATTTGAAAGATAGGCTTAGAAAATCTACAACTCAATCTAATTTCCGACGACGAATATTATTGTAATTAAAAGCGTGAGTCGGACTCGCCCTTGAAGGGTTCCGTAGCAGCAAGAAATATAATATAAAAGTTCTTGTTAGGGTAGAGAATTATGGTTCATGGTTTATGCATAAGGATTCTGTTTATGAAAGGACTATGGGCAAAAATGTATGGGCTAATTACGTAAATGGACGTAAGGAAGATCGCTTACGTAGCAACCACGGCTTACTACGATGCACCGACACCAAGGCCAAGCTGCCACGAGTTGCCGACGCTGCATTCTTATGCTGTTCAATTCATTAATATTTCGAAGGCATTCTGGTTCCGACCTCGAACCGATCGTTAGGTTATTTAGACGTAATTTTTACATGTAAATTTTTCTTTTCTATTAAACTCATATAAAAATAATTGGTTTTTTTTCGATCCTCCGGCTGTAACAAACGTAATTGGCGCAGTCGGTAGGATCCTCGCGGCCGATTCGCGAATAATTAGGGATCTGTATAGCAATTCCGCGATCGCGAGTCGCCCGGGCGGCTTCCTAGCCCCGTTGGCCGAGGATCCTGAATCTACGGACCTGCTGCAGACCAGAGGAGAATCCAAATATCGATTCCAGAGGGAAAACCAGTTATGCTGTACATGTAAGTACACTTGAATTTTTCTCGTGTTGCTTTTCCTTATTCCATTATTCCTAGTTTTTAAAAGACGTAAAAATTTTTCATCCTAAGAGTTTAAGAGTTCGGCAACCTGTATCGCAACAGGCTCGCCAACACGCTGTAGATTTATATAGGGATATAGATACAGATTTATTAGCTGATTTAAATTTGATAATGATGTCATCAGGCAACCCCACTGAAAGTGTAGCTACTGTTAGAATGGATACGGATACAATTTTCAAGGCCCTTCGCCTTGTACCCGATTTTGACGGGAACCCGAATATATTAACCAGATTTATTAATATTTGTGACCGAATAGTGACTGAATATGTTAAGGAAGGCCCAGAGTACAGTTTTACTAACGATTGCTTACTGAACGGAATACTTAACAAAATTTCTGGTAACGCTGCTTCCACTCTCAACTCAAACGGAATTCCAGACAATTGGTTAGGCATTAGAACAGCTTTGATTAATAACTTTTCTGACCAAAGGGATGAAACAGCCCTTTATAGCGATTTATCCCTGGCAACTCAAGGGAACAAGTCACCCCAAGAGTTTTACGAACATTGCCAAACCCTATTCAGCACTATTATGACTTACATTAGCCTACACGAGATAATAAGTACAACGATAGAAGCAAAACGCAATCTCTATAGGAAAGTAGCTATGCAAGCCTTTGTTAGGGGGCTAAACGAACCCTTAGGGTCGCGCATCCGTTGCATGCGCCCGCCCACTATCGAGAAAGCTCTTGAATATGTACAGGAGGAACTAAATGTTATTTATTTGCAGCAACGAGGAGATGCACCCAAAAGTCACCATGTACCAAAGGTGCCTCCCCCGTTACTATCACTGCCACCACCTCAGCCGCGAACCCATTTTATGCAACCACCCATGTGGCCAGCACCGGCAGGTCAACGTGGATACCATCCACCACCTCAGGCTTTTAAATTTAATAATCCGCCCGCTCAATACCCACAACGTATGGGCCCAAGTCGAACTCAGCAAATGTTTCGAGCTGCACCCCCTAACTACAACCCCAATAGTAACGTTTTTCGCATACCTAATAGAACTAATCCACCACAGAACGTAGCCCCAAAACCTATGAGCGGAGTCCAAACTTTTACACCTAGACAGTTACCCCACACTTTGATGACTGGACATGACTGGCGTAGGTCAGGGAACCCTCCTCCCTCTAATTACTTCAAAACTCGTGAGATGAATTTTAATGAGTTTTATAATTATGACATACCCTACTATCCGACTGAATATTACGATGACACTGACTACTATGGCTACAATGGACCAATTGACTACGACTATTACTGTAGCAGTTCTTACGATAACCCCGATCAAAGTGATACCCCTAATGCTATCCCAGACAATACTGACTTATGTGACATTAACGAACCACAGCCTGGGCCCAGTACCTCTAACCAGGATTTTCACAGGAATCCATTATCAAAGAAACCAAAATAGAAATAAATCTTCAAACCCAGAGACAGCTGCCCTACGTACAAATCCTTGATCCCCCATTGAAATTGCTTATAGACACTGGTGCAAACCAGTCTTTTATAAGTCCAAAAGCTGTCGATAATTATTTCAGTAACTATACTCTTAACTATGACCCCTTTGAAGTGACAAATGTACACGCTACTAGCCGTAACGACTACTCCATAACATTACCATGCTTTAACGAATTTAACGACAAAGACTTTATAAAACTTTTCATTTACCAATTCCATGACTATTTTGACGGACTAATAGGATTAGACCTCCTAACTAAATGGGAATCCAAGATAGACCTGAAAGAAAAGACACTTGTTACTCGATCATCATCCAACCCAATTAAAATGTACAATTCTTGCAATGTTAATCTTTATGAAGATATTATTCCCGCGCAGTCTTCGAAGTTGATTAGAGTTCCTATAGATACCCAGGATGGCGAAGTTTATATTAAGGAACAGATAATATGTAATTGTATCATTCACGATTGCCTTACTACAGTAGTTAATAACCGTGCTTACTTAGAGATTGAAAACCCTACAGTAAACGATATAATCTTTTCATTAGATCGGCCAGCTCACGCAGAGTTATATTATACTAATCTTGAACAAACTAAACGACCTCAATCTCGTACTGAAGATGTAATCTCGCGACTTCGAACTGAACATTTAAATGCCGAGGAAAAAGCTAACCTCGTAGCTCTTTGCTCTCGTTATTCTGACGTGTTTTACGTAGAAGGCGAAGCACTAACCTTTACCAATAAAATCAAACATCAAATAAGAACAACTGACGAAATCCCAGTCCACACAAAAAGTTATCGGTACCCATTTATCCACCGACAAGAAGTTCGCGATCAAATAGATAAAATGCTGGAGCAAGGTATAATTAGACCATCTGACTCAGCATGGAGCTCACCAATATGGGTAGTCCCAAAAAAATTAGATGCTTCGGGTAAGCAAAAGTGGAGACTTGTAGTCGACTTCCGAAAAGTCAATGAAAAAACTATAGACGATAAGTACCCAATACCAAACATTAATGACGTACTTGACAAATTAGGGAAGTGTCAGTATTTTAGTACCCTAGATTTGGCAAGTGGCTTCTATCAGGTAGAAATGCACCCCCAGGACATCCCAAAAACCGGATTTAACGTGGAACATGGACATTACGAATTTCTTCGTATGCCCATGGGCCTTAAGAATTCACCCTCGACCTTCCAACGCGTAATGGATAACGTGTTGAGAGGGCTCCAAAACGAGATATGCCTAGTGTATCTCGATGACATCGTGGTCTTCAGCACCTCGCTCCAGGAGCACATCCTCAACCTGGAAAAAGTCTTCCAGCGACTTAGGGAATCGAACTTTAAAATCCAAATGGATAAGTCCGAATTCCTTAAGCTCGAAACTGCTTACCTTGGCCACATCATTGGCAAAGATGGTATTAAACCAAATCCCGATAAGATCACAGCTATCAAAGGCTACCCCATTCCAAAAACACCAAAGGAAATAAAGCAATTTTTAGGACTTCTCGGTTATTACCGAAAATTTATCCCAGATTTTGCCAAAATAACCAAGCCCCTTACACAATGTCTTAAAAAGGGTAAGAAAATAACATTTGATCCAGACTACGTAGAAAGCTTCGAAAAATGCAAAACTCTCCTAACAAACGACCCTATATTACAATATCCTGATTTTAATAAAGAATTTCTTCTAACAACTGATGCTTCTAATTTCGCTATTGGAGCAATACTATCCCAAGGACCCATAGGAGCTGACAAACCTGTTTGCTATGCCTCACGCACTTTGAACGAAAGTGAACAAAATTATAGCACTATTGAAAAGGAGCTTTTTGCTATAGTCTGGGCTACTAAATACTTTCGCCCCTATTTATTTGGAAGGAAGTTTAAGATACTGACTGACCACAAACCCCTGCAGTGGATGATGAATTTGAAAGAACCTAATTCTCGTCTCACCAGGTGGCGACTGAAACTTAGTGAATACGACTTTACTGTGATCTACAAAAAAGGCAAGGCCAACACTAATGCTGATGCCCTTTCACGTATCGAGATTCACAACGAGGAGATAGACTCAATAATAGACAATCTCAAAGAACTTAGTTCGCTGATAGGAAATCCATCTGAAAGCTTACCTCCGAACCGTGAACATAGATCATCCACTGAAACTGCTCATACCAGTAACGAACATCCCATCTTAGAGATACCTATTGTAAATGACCCACTTAATAAATTTAATAGGCAAATATCCCTTACAGTTGTAGAAGATGTAAAACGCAGACCCGTAGTAACAAAACCTTTCGATACACACACGCGAATTTCCATACAACTCTCCGAAACTAACCTAGAAGAAGACGTTGTTAAAGCTATCAAAGATTACGTCAACCCAAAAGTCAAAACAGCTATCATGATACACCCACCTCTAGCTATGTATTCAATTATCCCAATACTCCAAGATAAATTTCGAAGTTCAGCTATGAATCTTGTTCTTGCCAAAACAGAGCTAGAAAATGTCAAGGAATATTTGCGTCAGCAAGATATCATCCGCCTGTATCACGAAGGCAAAACCAACCATCGTGGAATAACCGAAAGTTATTTAGCTCTATCCCGGAAATATTATTGGCCTAAGATGAAGGACCACATAACTAAATTCATTAACGAATGCACAATATGTGGTCAAGGTAAATATGACCGTAATCCCATTAGACCTCAGTTTAATATAGTACCTCCTGCGACTAAGCCCTTCGAAATTATACACATGGATCTGTTCACAGCACACAATGAAAAATACATAACGTTTATTGACGTATTTACTAAATATGGTCAAGCTTATCATTTACGAGATGGAACAGCAGTTAGCATATTACAGGCTTTGTTAACATACTGTACCCACCATGGAGTACCATTGACTATTGTGACTGACAACGGAACCGAGTTTACCAACCAACTGTTTTCTGAATTTGTTAGATTATATCAAATAAACCACCATAGAATACTCGCACATTCCCCTAATGACAATGGCAATGTAGAACGTTTTCATTCTACACTCCTTGAGCATCTTCGCATCCTGAAATTACAGCAAAAAGATGAACCCATCATAAACCTTATGCCTTATGCTATAATAGCTTATAATAGTTCCATACATAGTTTCACTAAATGTCGACCCTTCGATCTACTTACTGGACATTTTAACCCCAGAGACCCTATTTCAATCGATTTAACACAACATCTATTACAACAGTACGTACAAAATCACAGAGAACAGATAAAAAAGGTTTATGAAATTATTAATGAGACAGCTCTTGCCGATCGTACAGCTCTTATAAATAATCGCAATAAGAACAGGGAACCTGAAATAGAATACTTACCTTCACAACAAATTTTCATTAAGAACCCTTCTGCCGACAGACAAAAAACAGCTCCACGTTTTACCCATGATACAGTACTTGCAGACTTACCCATTCACATTATATACATCAAAGAAACGCGGCCCTATAGCAAAATCACGATTGAAACGAATTCCTCATTCAGCCAAATTGTTGCAGACTAATCCTGATACTGACCAGCCAAATGACGAGAGCTCAAGAGATCAGACTTGAAAGCCTAGCTGAGGGACCGGGACTACTACCTTATAAACTTGGAACAGCGAGACTTACTGAACAATATCATACTTTCCTACAATACATACGACTAGACGAACTTGAAAATAATATCAACCTAGTACAGACTCAACTACAGACTTACCGTTCTCGACTTCCTAATGACACCTTCTTGTTGTACGAACTTCAAATAGATTATCTTTCTAGTAAAATAAATAACGCACTAACCCAACTACAATCCTTAGAACCTGAAAATCGTGTTAAAAGAGGACTTATAGACGGATTAGGATCAGTAGTGAAAAGCATTACAGGAAATTTAGATCATTCAGACGCTATTCGATATAACACACTTATTAAAGAACTGCAGAATAACCAAAACAAAATTGTATCCGAATCCAATAGTCGAACAAGTCTTAATAAAGAATGGATGTTTAAATATCACGCAATCCTTAACAAAATTGTCGATAATCAAAGTAAGATAAATTCTACTTTAGAGTTATTACTAGAAAAGGATGCCTATAAACAAAGTAACTTAATAAAATACGCTAAATTTGCTCAATTATTAGATATACTTAGTGAAAACGTAGAAGATATTATAGTCGAATTAATGAGAGTAGAAAATATGTTAGCTTTTATCCGAGTTGGGACCACACATCATTCCATGATTACTGTAAACGTACTAAAAACTATGTTAAATAAACTTGAGAAACTATACAATAAGGAGCAGATTTTAAATGTAGCATATAGAGATTATTACGACGTTATTAAATCAGGTTATTATTATCTAGGGAAACAAGTAGTTGTAATTTTCAAATTCCCCATAGTTTCTAAAGAAGAATTTAGTTTTTATAGACTATCCCTAGTCCCAAACAAGGACCAACAAATCCTCATACCACCCTTTCCTTTCATGGCAACTAACGAGAAATCATTCGTGTACATGGAGGCTGAATGGCCGAAGTTGAGTTCCTGGTACCTCTGCGAACGAAAGATAAGTACTCAGCTCCGTGCGCAACCGGACTGCATACAGAAGCTCATCACAACGCAGACGCTTAGCGAATCCTGCCAGTTCACTACTGTCTCCTTAGCCAAGGAAGCCCTAGAGAAGCTCGACGATCAACACTACGTGATATCGTTCCCACATTCAACAAGGGTACAATCGACCTGCAGTAGCCAAGACACCACATCCCTACAAGGTAGCTACCTAATCAAGATCCCATTAAAGTGCTACCTGAAGACAGCTGAATTCACCATCATCAACGAGAATGATGAGATCAACGGCCAGCCTCTGAAACTCATGAAGATCCCCTACAGCAATGCAAGTACTATCAAACCGCAACACCTTAAATTGGACTCTATAGATTTGCAAAGGCTACACAGCATCCAGAATAGAATCATGACGGAACCAAATCTACAACTGGAACAGACACAGGAAGAAGCTCTATATCATACGACAATCCCTTTTTACGCCGTGATCCTCTTAAGCAGCATCGTTTTAATCGCAGTCCTTATGAGTCGAAGACTTAAAATCCGGAACTACAAGGAATCTGAAGACCAAACCTCAAATACCAAGGAGCATACTTACGAAGATCCTGAAGCAGCCAAGAAGACAAGACAGGATAATTCCATGCCAGCGACATTTTCTCTGAAAGTCCTAAAATAGTCGCTGATCTCGGGGTGGAGGAATTACGTAAATGGACGTAAGGAAGATCGCTTACGTAGCAACCACGGCTTACTACGATGCACCGACACCAAGGCCAAGCTGCCACGAGTTGCCGACGCTGCATTCTTATGCTGTTCAATTCATTAATATTTCGAAGGCATTCTGGTTCCGACCTCGAACCGATCGTTAGGTTATTTAGACGTAATTTTTACATGTAAATTTTTCTTTTCTATTAAACTCATATAAAAATAATTGGTTTTTTTTCGATCCTCCGGCTGTAACAAACGTAATTGGCTCCGTCCCCACCCACCAACAAACATGGAACTGATACCAATGTGTTTCTAAAGTGCTCCCTATTTGATTAAAATAATTTATTTTATATAAATCACTGGGAATATATATAAAAAAAAAAGTAATTATTAATTAACGTATATTTTTATTTCACATTTGTAAGTTATTTTAATATTATGGTTATATTACAGTACAAAATATGATTGAGTTATTAAACAAAATATACAAAACGTATTTGAAATGGTAGTTATCTATTATATGTATAGTATATGTATATAATTGATATAAATGATTTATATTCTTATAACACTCATAGTAGGCCAATAAAAATAGTGCATGCTATTGCACACTATTATCGTGCCTTTTTTACTCACTTATGTTTATTATTATAGCTGTGTACCGATCACCAACCCGCCTGCCCAACGTAGTGATTACGGGCAATATCTTTAATGCACAGACTACAAACCACGGCCCCCAGTTCCCGGCAGCCCCGTTATTCCTGGTCACGGTGGCGACCATGGTAACGGCGGGGCGGGGTGTGCCAAGAATCTCCGGGCTACGGGAGGCCACCACAATAGACTGACTCTGGCGACGTACAACGCACGCACGCTACGGCTTGACTCGCATTTGGCGCAACTCGAGGTGGAACTTGGGAAGATTAGGTGGCACGTGTTAGAGTTAGTGAAGTCCGAAGAGGACGAAGGCGACGACGAAGAAGAGGGGGAGGACACCATAACCCTCGAATCGGGCCACCTAATGTACTTCCGCGGGGGAGACCAACAGTCCCAAGGTGGCGTTGGGTTTTTGGTAAATGAATCCCTTGCCGATAACGTTGTAGAAATGTATATAATTGATATAATATCACCAAACCAGTCATGTCGAACAGGGTAGTGTACCTTATTATAAAGCTCACCGAGAGGTATAACCTCAAGGTGGTGCAAGTGTACGCACCGACATCGACACACTCGGACGACGAGGTGGAGAATATGTTCGATGATATATCGAGGGCCCTCCACTCCACTACTAAGACTTACTACAACGTTGTGATGTTATAAGTAGGATTCCATTGATTTGGAAGAGAAATCATAGGGGGCAAATGCTCGTCAACTTTCTCACACAGAAAGGGCTCTTCTTGATGAACTCTTTCTTCAAGAAACAGCCCCAAAGGAAGTGGACGTGGCAAAGCCCCGATACTATGACTAAAAATGAGATCGATTTCATCGTGACGAACAAGAGGTTCATATTCAGAGACGTCTCCGTGATCAACAGGTTCAATACCGGTAGTGATCACTGACTCGTCCGGGGCTCTCTGAATATCAACTTTAAGGCCGAGCGCGTCCGTTTGATGAAATCCAGGCTCCAACCTACTCTGCTCCAATCTATAACATGATCTGAAACGTTCCAGTTAAATCTGGAGAACCGATATGCTGCCGTGGAAACCACATCAGACGTAAACTAAAACCTCGAAAATGTGGGATACTCAGGGAAGAGAATACGAGATTATGTGCAACGCAGCATAAGGGTAGGAAGTCAAAACTTTCGGAAGAGACTTAAAGTAAACACCGAAAACACAAAAAGAAATAACACGTTAACGTACAATGCAGCGAACTGACTGTGACTAAGGTTAGGACGCCTGCGCAGGAGCATGGGGCGGGGAGCCGGGGGATTGGGTTATTTTGTAACCTGTTATCTTTATGATCATGCACAGCCCGCCTCTGTACACTAATGAAAAGAAAAATGAGTAGGTATTTTGTAATTAGTCGTCAATAATACGTCAATGAGATATTTATTTAAACGTAAGATACCATGAGAACCCCATGCATTTGGGCAACGTCGCCATAGTAAAAAACTATCATCTTGCCAAGATCTATCAATTGAGCTACATTTCATTTGTGTTGATGGGTGGGGACGATTCCGCCCATAGTCCTTTAGTGTTTCATTTTTATTTTTATATTTGAGTTAATTGAATGAAAGGTAAATTGCGGTTTGCGATTGATGAAGTATTTATATGTATATTGTTTTAATTTTATTGTTTTTTTTTTCTATTTTTGTGTGAAAATCTTAATGCGGTTCACAGAATACATATACTTATCAATTTAAACAGTATAATTCCTATAGTTTCGAAAAAACAGTGGCCGTGGCATACGGACGGACAGACAGACAGATAGACATGACGAATTCATAAGGGTTCCGTGGCCTTTTATGTGGCTACGAAACCCTTAAAACGAACGAGAAATATATTAAGAAAAGTTCGAAGTTTCGATCGAAATTTCGTTTTTCGTTGAATTACAGTAGGCCTCCAGGATTGGCGTAGTCTAAAACGGCGTTAACTGCTAGTAAACATGCTGTCGAACTAACATGACTTTGTACTGTTTGACGTTTTAATGAGATTCGTGCGACGTAACGCCTTTAAGACGCCATATTTGTTAGAGAAAAGCTTCCGCGGCATATTTGAAAACATATTTTTATTATAATATATTTTTATAATAAGTATTCGTTTGACATTGTGGGTTACCTACAATACGAAGAGATGGCACTGCCTTGCAGCTTAAGAATGGTTAGAGGAATTTCGATGCGGCCATGAGGGCCGCGGTAGCGTAATTGTTCAGTGCATTCGCCCTAGCGAAGGGTGCGGGTTCAAGTCCCGTCTGCTGTCTGGTCCACGTGGATTTTTTTTCTAGTTATATTTTCTTTAGATTTATACATCAAGCAAATACATGCTTCATCATCATCATCATCATCAACAGCCTATCATAGTCCACTACTGAACATAGGCCTCTCCAAATGCACGCCACTCAGATTGATCTTGGGCTACTCGCATCCAGCGTGGCTGGCAGGAGCCAGCCACCTTGCGCAAATCGTCACTCCATCGTGCCTGAGGACGTCCTACACTACGTTTGCCTAGACGCGGTCTCCACTCCAGAACTCGTCTACCCCAACGGTTATCGGTTCTTCGGCAAATATGGCCAGCCCACTGCCACTTCAACTTGCTAATCCGGTGGGCTATGTCGATAACTTTGGTTCTCTGTCGGATTATCTCATTTCTGATGCGATCTTTCAGAGAAACGCCGAGCATAGCCCTTTCCATAGCGCGCTGAGCGACTTTGAACCTGTGGACCAGCCGTGCCGTCAGTGTCCACATTCGGCTCCGTATGTCATCACAGGTAGGACGCACTGATTGCAGACTTTCGTCTTTAGGCACTGTGGGATCGACGATGTCAGGACTTGACGTAGCTTCCCAAACGCTGCCCAACCTAGCTGAACTCTTCTATTCACCTCGTCCTCAAAGTTGTTTCTACCTAACTGCAATGTCTGCCCGAGGTATACATATTTTTGAACAACTTCGAGAGCAGCACCGTGTATTGCAATCGGTTCCGGTAGAACATGTTCATTGAACATGACCTTGGTTATCCAATACATGCTTAAAAATTAAATTATAAATTTTTTTTTTTAGTGATATACGCAACGGAATTATAAATGTACACTTATATTGAGTCACTATTAAAAAAAGAACGAGTGCTTATGACCACACGACTGAAGTGAAACTTCTTTAGCTCCATCTGTATGTATATATTATATATATATATATATATATATATGTGTGTGTGTGTATAATATATACATGTTTCATTTACTAGCTTTAAGGAAATAGAAAGAAAATGTGCGCGCGCGCTTTTTCTCTTGCTTATATTTCCCTCACTCAACTTAAAAAAAATTTTTGAAGTGAAACTTCATCACTGACGCTGGACTTGGAAGTATGCTGGCGAACGCGTTACGAAAAGTGTGATCGGGTAAGGCGATCGGGAGTTGAGTATATATGTATATTATACATACAGATGGAGCACACTAATTTTTTTAGTGATATACGCAACAGGATAATAAATGTCCACTTTTATTAAGTCACTATTAATATATACTATTAAATAAAGCATGAATATTTTCAAAAACCTGTCAAACAACCTGTTTTACGAAGCTTTCTCTTCGTCTACTATACACATGTGGCCCTACTGCGGAGCAAAAATTTAATCCCTAATTAATATAGTGGATTTGTGGTTGTTGCCTTATAATCCCGGGTTTGGCTTAAGTAATTAACGTCTTTTGTTTCGAGTTCCTTTTGTTTCGGGGAGCTCAGAATAAGACTGGTATAGATTGTGTGTTACCAGGTGGATATTCAATCAAATAGATTAGTAGCGTTCTAGGAACACTGGAAATTATATTGCTTTGAAAGAGAGGTTGGAGGTCGTTCTTTTAGGAGTCACTGAAACAGAAACTTGAGAGCTCGTAGCGCAAGTGCGATCGTTGAAGTTAAGCAACTTTCACAGTGGTCGGTCATTGGTTGGGTGACCAAAAATTTACTATCTCGAGCTCCTCCGGCTTCGGAAGGTACGTTAAGTCATTATTCCTGGCTAAATCTGCACTGGCTATTCCATCCATAGCATCCAAAGCATCATCATCGATCATCAACAGCCTATTAATGTCCCCACTGCTGGGGCACAGGCCTTCCCCATGGATGGAATAGGGAGATTGGGCCATGACCCACCACGCGGGCCCAGTGCGGGTTGGTGGGTGCTAACGACTGCAGATGCAGCCGGGACCAACGGCTTCACGTGCCTTCCGAAGCACAGAGGAGCTCGAGATAGTAAATTTTCGGTCACCCATCCAATGATCGACCACTGCGAAAGTTGCTTAAATTCAACGATCGCAGCGGAACGCGCTAACCACTTGTGCCATCGAGCTCCTCAAGCATCCAAAGCTTAGCATTATCGAATCGCTTAGGACTTGTAAGTCTTAATTTGTATATTTTGCAATTTTAGTCACTGCATGGACATTACTCCAGATTTGTTTAAATATCGAAGCTTTTTATGTAAAAATGACCCGCCTGATTGTATGCCGCCGCCATAACCCAGCTTTTTTAAATAAACATCGGTAGAGCGGTATTTTCGCAGAAAACACTGCGAATTGAGTTCCAGTCATCGGCGCCTTTTAAAACGGAAGACAGGTTAATGGCCCTGTCGTAGCTCGGAGATCGTAGCAAGACTACGGCGTAGACGTGTCAGTCTACGTGCATTATCGCCAATAGAGCACCCCCACTGGAGTTCGCATTACTGAATTATTGTTTGAAATCTAAAGGAGATTGCTCAAATTGGCCTAAATGGACAAAAAATATTAACATACACGGTAATTGTTGGCGTAGTTTATAATTTAATTTACAGTCATTAGATTTCAACGGACACCTTTGTATAATATATTTACTTTAAAAAGGACTTTTAATATTACCGATTTGGAAAACATAAGAATAATTTTTAATGGCTATGGGTGTAGTAATATTCAGCCAAAGACTGATCGAAGTTGTTTATATAACATAAAAAGAAATCTATTTTGTAAAGATCGATAAAATAAATCATTTTTTTTATTACACTGTGGTATTAATATCCACCACTATATTATCATTTTCACTAGATGCAAATGTGCTCAGACAATTATTTTAGATGGTAGGCTGGTAGGCGACATCATGAAGTCTATTGCCATACATTTTTCGCCAAACACCTCCATAAACAAATTATAATCTGTATATATGTTAGACTTTAAGGTATCTATGGGCCTACGTTCCCTGACTATAAATTAATAAAATTATGAGGTGTGATACACTAAAAATCTTAAATATGGTTATCTTAAAAACATAACGAAAATAATGAAGCTATGAATATTCGGCTATAGAACCTAAATCTCTTAGCTTTATATGGTTAACTAGAGTTTAAAAATTCTCTCTAATCTGTGGCTCATTCAAAATCATCACACAGTTTCTGTCACAGAGTATCATAATATAACTGGAAATGGCACCTGATTTTAAAAGTTACTCTTATGCATTAACTTTAAAAACAGGCAACTATCTGTTAATCTACATGCTCTATATACCTGAATACTAAATACCCTATCTAATCCATAATTTCGGTACTTCACTTGATTTCCCTAGTTTACTATATAACTTATTTGTTTTTAATTATTTTAATATGTTCAGTGTATATGGTTTATAGAAGTTCTCAGGGGTGTCCGTCAATAATATTCGTTTCTACAGTAACTTATATATAATTTCGAATCTAGGAAACAATTTTTCATGATAATTGGTCTTTAGGCCAAACATGTATGGAAGCTGAGCAATATCCTTTCACGGTTATTACTTTTTTGTGCGCCTTCACCGCACAGCTGCCGCTTTTTAACCGCGCTGCAAATCTACTGTTTAATTACCTTGCTTATGCTGTCACTGCGACTCTGCAGCTGCGGCGTAGCTGACGCGTGGAAACCGCGCGGTTTGTTGATTACAAAGATTTTCGATGTTTTATCCTAGTAAATAAAACATAAATTAGCATGTACGATCACAAGTCGCGCGGTGGCCGCAAGAAATATTTCGCGGCGTCCAAGTCGCGTTTTGATTGGACAAGTCGGTGTGTCGTCGCGGTCGGAATATTTTGGTGAAACGATGTATCGTTGGTTAAGGTCGCCGGACTCGCCAACGAGACTCGTCCCGTATTATAAACCCCGGCAAAATTTTAAGCAACAACCATCGACAAAGAAACCTGTGTCACGGTTTATTTAAACGTGACTCGGTTTGTACTAAATAAAGCGATAAATTAAGAATACTTTACAATATATGTACTAAAAAAAAAAAGTTTTATTAAGACCAGGGTCGTAGGTAGGTTGAAGGTTGGAGCCAGTGAATGCACCGGAGTGACACTCCCCTGTAAGGTGCAGCGTCGTGGTCCCAGCTACAACCTTCACTTTCCGGAACTTGTCGTAGCAGTCTGACCTTCGTCGACCTTCGTCAGCCCTCAACTGAGGTAGTGGTTTCCAAGATTAAGAACCCGTACGTAGTTCCCAGTATGGGATGCACCAGCACTAATTATTAAGAAAATCAAAACTTTAGTAAAAAGATAGATAAAACGTTAGAAATTGCAACAAGGAAGAATGACTTGCAACTCAATTTTTAGCTTGAAAATGATACAGCTCGTTCGTATAAACAATTGTTTCTTCGAAGCGAGCTCCTCCCCCCCCGGGCGCATTCTTCCCGCGAACGCCTTTTGCAGTGTCCTGTTTAGAATCGAAACACATAATCGCTTTGCGACGCCGCTACGCTAAAAGTGGCAGTTTGCGTTGCGGCGTCGCGAAAAAGAGCGTTATATTATGTTAAGGTAGGGTAACCAGTTTCTCGTGATTTTTGATTGTGGATAGATGTGCCTCTGCCTTGGATTGTCGTAAGAAACTTATTGCTTATTTGTTATTAAGAAGACATTACTCTGTTTTAACATAACATATTTTAGCGTCATAATGCTAAAATCGGCGCTGATGCCACTGCCAATTTTAGGCAGCGCGGCGCCGAAACGCGTTTATATGTTTAAGGCCTCACAAAGCACGCTTTGACGCCACGCGTTACATTGAATAAACAGTGTTCGAACATTTACAAAGCAATTAACGATCGTTACACCTGCGCAGTAGCAATTTTACATACAAAACCGTGTACTGCGCTAGTTTTTTATTTGTCTATGGTTTTCGTCAAGAAGTTTGCCTCTACCTAGATATATTATTTATTCCGCTTATCGCAGACGCAAGACGCGTCGCGCCAGCGTGGCTCCCGACTTAGGCATTGTCCTAATACAACGCGATAACGCGAATGAGCGATGCGATCATCGTACGAGTCGATGATCAAACATATTGATCTAGAATAGGTGTCCTTATAGGCGATCGAGCGATGCATTTTCGCGACTAAAATGTTTAAAAATCTATTCGCGCGAACTTAGATCGAGCGAACGCGCAATCAAACCTATTAATGATGAAAGGTGTCCTAACTGAAGTTCGCGTGATGATCGCGTCGCGTCGATAGGAAGCGGGGAGAGGGGCAGGACTAACCCGTTCCGTATTCGCGTTCTATTAGGATACCCAGTTCGCGATCACGCGATAGTCGCATCGTTTAAACGCGCGATGATCGCGCTATCGCGTTGTATCAGGACAATGCCTTAGTCTGACGCAAGTCAAAATGATGCCCTTGTATGCCGTCTCTGGTGGGTAGTTCTGTGGTCTACGTATATTATCGCCGAACACTTTATTATGTGTTTTTGCTAAGTGGCATTAACTCGAGTGCTTAAGCTCAGCGTTCTCAGTGTAAATTTGTTCTAGCTTCCGTAAAAATTCTTGTAGTTTAAAGGTTTTTACAGACCGCTAAGTGGATTTGTGTTTAGTCCCAATATACCACGTTCATTCGGCTTTGCGGAGGAGAAAGCGAGTACCCACGTTCTAATAAAAAATCACACGCATTACAAGACAAAAGGACTTAACATGAATTTTTTTAAAGGGAAACTTTTTTAGGAACGGTGTAAACTGGCGAATGTGTTACGATTTCGCGTTACGATTAGTGTCATCGGTGACTTAAGATTAGTCATGAAGCTGATCTCGTCAACAATTTTAAAGTTCCGTTGCATGACCACTCGGGGTTTGGGTTTAGGACAACGAATTTTATAGGAAATGTAAAGGAGATCATGGTAGGAGAAGGCTTCAGCAGACAACTGACCGTGGGAATTAACAAGATCGGTGGAGGAGACTATGGCAAGATCTAGCAAGGATGGCTGACAACCAGGAAAGTGATGCGTTGAAGAAGAAAGAAGGAAGAATACTGAGATTGGTGGAATCCACAATTGAACACAGTCGTGATGATCGAGAATCGTGTTTCAGCAAGCAAGTGTTAAAATTACCCATTATTATTGTGTGATCAGCTGTTGGTACAAAAGTCTCCAGTAAGTTCTCAAATTTTGAAAAATAATCAATGTGGAGGTTAGGTCTATAAAACACCACGTGAAGTACCTTGAGATTGCCTAGGAGAACCTCTATAAACAATTAATGTTCGGATGATACAGAATACTGAGAAGGAGATTTATCGAGAATATTAAAAGGGAGATTATTTTTGAGGTATATTGCAACTTCACCACCCCCCTTGCCAGTCCTGTCATTACCTATTAGATGGAATACAGGAAGGTAGTAAGTAATGGAAGGCAGACATGGCTTATGGAACGTTTCTGATACCAGGATAGCATGTATATTCTGATTGTTAGAGAAGGTGGACACTAAATCCGCATAGTGTGCGGGAATGCTTTGAGCATTTATGTGCACTATGTTAAAAAGTTACGAGTAGTTAAGAAAATGATCTCAAGCTGTAAATCGAGAGGTTGAAACAAACTATGGAAGTTGCTGTCAATTAAAGAGGAAGTGGAAAATAGTCGAAGCTGCCGCTTAGTGAATTGTCTGCTTAGTTATCTATCTGTAACATCATATGTTATTAAAATTACTATTATATTATAAAATTAAATATTATATATAAAAATGAATAATTACGAATATTACAAAATATACTAAAATTGATGAAAAAAACTACGGGTATCGCTACGTTCCACCGGCAGTGTGAAAGAGAATCGCACGAACTACACAAAAATAACAACATCAAAGAAGAAACGAGACAAAGATATAAATAAGAACACTTAATAAATTAACTGAAAAGTTTATATTTAAGACCATGATTTTATGTTAATTTATTTAAGACCATGATTTTATGTCAAGAAAGAAAAAAATTAAGGCAAAATTGAACAGTGCCATCCAATCAACAATGCATCTCCGTTTTATTTGACATTGGCTGAATAAACAAATAGTGCTTACCACAAAAAAAACCCGCATTTCCGAACGAATAATATCAGCTACTGTCAGTGAGGTTTGACACATCAGGTTGGCCGAATATAAATAGTAATAAGATTGTAATAAGTACTACGACGTAGTACTTATTAGTTCCATGGCCGAATGACATTGTCAGTTTGTTTGATAATGACAAATAGTTGCAAAAATTACAAACGGAAAATAAAATTAAAGTTTACTTCACAATCAAAATTGCACACAAATTATGAGTTAAAGAAATAAATGGGTAAAAAACACACAACGATACGATGAAACAATTAAGAAGCTGGAGCTACACTTTGTTAACGGGCATACTCTCGAAGAGTGCAAGAAACTCCGACATAGATTCTAACTAATGTATCTTGCCGTCTGGTGTCTTGATATGAATGAATCCATCCAATATTTTAATATATATTGCGATGAATTTAATAATGTTTTTGTACCCAAAAAAATATGTGTTAATGATGCGGTAAATTTTAGTAAGTGGGCTACGCCTGGAATTCATAAAAGTAGAAGAACACTTAATGAACTTTATAATGAACGAAACTCTAACACTAGTGAAAAATTTAAAGAGCATGTTCGTAACTATTCCAAATTGTTTAAAAAAGTATGCCGCTTAGCAAAATCAAATTACTTAAGTTCAAAGATTAAGAACAGTAATGACAAAATCAAAATGACATGGAATATTATAAACAATGAAACTGGAAAATCCAAAACTCGCGAAAATAATTATAACCTAAATATTGATAATAAAAAGGTTACATCAGATATTGAAGTTGCTAAAGTGTTTGAAAATTTCTTTACTGATATTCCAGTTTCAACTACGAAATCTTTGAACTCTTCCCCCATTGCTGCCGAATCAATCTTAAGAGAAAACGTGAAACCTTGTACTAGTTATTTTCATTTTAAACATGTTGACTTTAAAGATGTAATAAAAAAGTTTCACCAATTAAATAAAAAGAAAACCGCGGATCTGTGGGGCAATTCCGTTGATGTTTCTAAATCGGTAATTGAGACAATAGCTCCTATTCTAGCTTGCATATTTAATGATTGTGTTGACTGTGGTGTTTTTCCTGACCTCATGAAATACAGTAAAATTACTCCTTTGCATAAATCGGGAAGTACATCAGACCCCACAAACTTTAGACCAATTTCTGTACTACCCACCTTTAGTAAAATTTTTGAAAAAATCATGTTAGATCAAATGCAATCACATTTTAATAAATATAATATACTTCACTGTAAACAATTTGGTTTTACACGGGGTCGTTCAACAACCGATGCCGGTGTTGAACTTATACAACAAATTTTTGATGCCTGGGAGAACTCGCAGGACGCTCTAGGTGTGTTTTGCGACTTGTCCAAGGCTTTTGATTGCGTTTTTCATGACACATTACTCAGGAAACTCCACCACTATGGATTTAGAGATACTGATCTGGATCTTATTGCATCATACCTGAGGGATAGGATTCAGAGGGTTGACATTAATGGTAATAAGTCTCCGGGTTCGCCGGTTAAGATGGGTGTTCCGCAGGGCTCAATCCTAGGTCCTTTCTTATTTTTAATTTATATTAATGACTTACCTTACTATGTAAGAGATAACCATGAGATAGTATTGTTTGCGGATGATACATCACTTTTATTTAAACTCAAACGCAATGAAAAAGTTATTGACGACGTGAACAATAGTATCTCTAAGATAGTCCACTGGTTCAATGTTAACAACTTATTACTTAATGAAGAAAAAACGAAATGTATGAAATTTGTATTACCTAATGTAAAACAGGTAAAAACCAGTGTGAATGTAAAGGATAGGAATGTGGGCCTTGTAGACACCACAGTATTCTTAGGGATAACTTTAGATTCTAAGCTTCAATGGGGCCCACATATTGATAAATTGTCAAATAGACTTAGCTCTGCAGCATATGCCGTAATGAAGATACGCCAGTTAACGGATGTAGATACGGCCAGATTAGTGTACTTTAGTTATTTCCATAGTGTAATGTCGTACGGAATTTTATTGTGGGGAAATGCCGCCGACATTCAAACTATTTTTGTGCTGCAGAAGAGAGCTATTCGATCAATTTATAATCTTAAAGTTAAAGAATCATTAAGAGATAAGTTTAAAGAATTTGGAATAATGACGGTCGCATCACAATACATATATGAAAATTTATTACTTGTAAGAAAAAATATTAATTTGTTTCTTAAAAACAGTGATGTTCACACAATTAATACAAGAAACAAAAATAAACTAACTTTACCTGCTACTAGGCTTCACAAAATTAATAATTCATTTAAAGGTCTTTGTGTTCGCTTATACAATAAAGTCCCAAGCAATATCCAAGAGTTAGCCATAAATAAATTTAAAGATATTATAAAAAAAACACTTATTAAAAAAGCTTATTACAAAGTGTCTGATTATATTACAGACAAAAATGCTTGGGTTTGAACTGTTCCAATCATTCCAACAGGTTTTCTATATTAAATAAATCATAATTGTATTGACGTTGTAACAACATAATGATTTGTAAATGTTGTTAGATAGACTTTTAATGTTGTGGAGTTTTTTTCGCTCGTTTTTCTCCGCAGCTAAAAAATATGTCCATAACGAGTGGTAGGGAAAAAAAAATTTTGGACGATTCAAAAGAGTTGTACTATACATCCAATTTGAATAAAGATATATTGATTTCTGATTTATGATTTCATAGTCCAACTGTTTTTAACCTCGAATTTATCCCTAGCCGCCATGAAGACATTATGTCGTGATTTCGTAAGAAATTCGGAAAGCGTTATCTTCGAACACTTTTTTGTTCCATAAAGTTATCCGTACCTTCTCATCAGCAAAGTTTACCACAATAGGCCGCGGATTTGGGGTTATCGGCTACGAGCTGACCCATCCTATAACTTGCGGTGATGCTGCCAGACGTAAGATGTTGCACGTTGCACTTGACCAATTTGGCGACGACTGTGGCGCAAGTGTCTTCATCCTTGTCTTCGGGAATGCCGTGAACGAGTAACATCTTCCAGTGAAAACGCATCTCGATCCGCTCAACCCCATTATTAAGAGCATTCATCTCCGCACGAAGCACTATCAAGCCGTTACAGACGAAAGCTCTAAAGTTGGTGAACTCTGTGTTGAGTGCTGCTATGCTGCTGGGATTCTTACGTGACGCCTGGTTGAGCTCAGCCTGGAACTCTGTCATCTTTTGTTCAAACATCTTTGCCATCTTGTTTATATTTGACTCCAGTTGTGCGTGGTCCATAGTGTTGTTGTAGTTAGAGGAGATAGAAAATAGGAAAAAACACTGCAGGCAAGTAGCGATGTCTATGCCTCAAATTTTAGCATATATGTGTAGTTTACTAGAATATAATGAAAATTACTATTTTTAAAACTTAAAATAAGCACAGCTACAAAAACTTGGCGACTACCCGCCTAGTTAGTGGTGTGTAAAAAGTTCTCCTTTTATATATATAACCAGGTACACAAATGACTCTGCCCCACCTGATGTTAAGTGGTGATAAAGTTCAAACGAGAAGATAGCTGGTACAGCAGTTATAAACTGACACACCAACCATCCTCACCTTGCCGGCCTGCAAAAATGCTTATTCACGCCTCTCTTAAAGGACCCCAGATTATAGGAAGGAGGGAACACGTGCGCGGGCAAAGCATTCGACTTACGAATAGTACGACAAAGAAATGAGTCACTAAATTTCTTGGTACGTGTAGGAATAGTGGCCACAGTATATCTGTGTTGCTTAGCACGAGTGAGAACTTCTCCGTCCGTATTCTTCTATGTTAAAGATCACCGCAAAGAAATATATCACAAACCGCTCAACCGCTTCACGATTACTGTAGGTATATCTTAAATCTCATATCTTTAATAAACTAGCCAATTTTCTGCTGGATTTTGCTACACGAGCAGCTACAGGCCCCAGTCATTACCAGCTTATCATAAGTTTCCACTACGCTGCTTTCAGCAATTAGCCCCACGGCTTTCCGAGGAGCAGAAATAATATTTTGCATACGATATTTTAGGAGCTTAACACCTATTTAATATGAAGAACTTGATGTTTTATTTGCAAAACGTAAAACCTTTTTTAGAATTAAGCCCCAAATGCTTTTAAAGAGGATAAATAATTTAATTAACGAAATTATGTTTAAAACTGAGTTTAATTAGGATAATACTATAACTTTACAATTGCTTTTGTGAATATTTTCATCTAATAATGGAGTTTTAGGAGCTTTTCTTTGCTATTTGGTTTGTTTGTATTAAAAATTATACAATTTGTCTATAAAACCGGCCTAGTGAAAGTCATTCTTGGTTCCATGCAATCGTATAAAACTTAAATTTGAAATACAGGAATTCTTGATAAGACGATAAAAATCTTCAGCGGTCAGAAATAACAAAATGAAATCATAAGCTAAAGATATATAGGCATAGCAATCAGATAGGCGTTAGGCGAATTACGCCAACATTACCTTCATGGGTATCTTTGCCCTTTAAACAATTTAAAGCACAGTTATAATTTTTATTTTTTACACATGTAACTGCTCTATGTTGAAATCTAAAGAAAATATTCCTAGAAAAAATCCACGCGGACCAGGCAGCAGACGGGACTCAAACCTGCACCCTTCGCTATCTGGGCGAATGCACTGACCAATATGCTACCGCGACCCAGATGGTCAAACGGCCATCTGCACATTCCTTCTAGCCTTTCTTAAGCTGCAAGGCAGCGCCATCTCTTCGCATTGTAGATAACCCACAGTGTCAAACGAATACCCTCACAGGTATTAAAACATCTGAGATAAATAAATACCTTTCATTTAGGAAAAAATTAAGGACCTACCCGAGGGCTTATCAAAAAAATAAAATTTAACCGGTGATATCTCGGGCGGAAACGAGGAAGTTCACTGTGTCAGCTTGTACCAAATAAATTTGGTTCAGCATGAATCTTGTTTCTATAGCCAAACCTCAACAACACCAAGTTTGGCATTGAGCCCAAGACGTTGTCTAGTACCAAACAGAACAGTACAAGACAGGTTAGCAAAATATCACCTGCAGCCAAAGACATTAAATGACGACCTCCGTAGCCGAGTGGTTTGTACGCAGGGTTTCAAGGTGTCCCCTACTGTAGTGGTCCCGGGTTTGTATCCCGGTGGGGGCAGATGTTTGTGTGATGAATATGAGCATTTTTGCTCCAGACATGGATGTTTAATATGCATTTCTATATAAATACACTTATACATGTATTAGTTTATGTATTCTATCCGATATACTAGTAACCCATAACATAAGCCTACAGTGCCTACTTTGGGGCTAGGCTAATTGGTGTGAGTGTTGGAAATATTTATTATTATTATTAAACTTTACTACTACGTGTTCGCTTCGAGATGGCCACTCTCAATAGGGTTGCTATAACTATATAATATAGTATCCTACTATAAAAGGGGATCAAGTACAACATTACAAAAAAAATAGTAGGTGAAACTGTATTTTGTTCAAAACAGACTTAAAATAAAAGCCAATAAAAGCTTTCTTAAAAACAAAAACTGAATTATTAAGATATATGTATATAATATGTTATATTACAGATTGGGCTTGCACGTGTAGACTGTTGTTGACCATGACTAAAAAAATATAATACAACAAAATTGCTGTTGCAGCAAAGACTTCAGACAAAAACAACAGAATATACGCAATAGCGTTCAAATAAGATTATTTTTATGTACATAACTACTAGCTGAAATGAACTTTTTCTTTTTATAATTCTAATTTTTCTTCTTTCCATTTAACGACAACTCTCTATAACGCCATAAAATGTACAGTCCCTTTTGTGTCGTTATAAAGAGTTTACACTGTAGTTATAAACATTTTTATATCCTTTGTTTCTTTTATAACACCACCAACTCCAATTTCATTCAAACCTCTCCATCCAAAGGTTGTCTGGAAGAAATCGCTTTTAGCGATAAGACCGCCCATTGAATTACTGTTTAAACATAATGTATTTATCCCATTTATGTACTGTACTGCGGTGTTTTCAATAAAGAATTGTGTATTGTATTGTACAGAGTCGCAAAAATATACTCTAGCTTTTTAACACATACTATATTTTTTTCCATTTTTTGCCTTGTTATATTTCTAGAGGTAATACCTTCGTAAATACTATATTTGATAGAAAAAAAGTTGGTAATCCTAGCTCCACACACCGCGCTCCTACACAAACCGTATTTGTCGACGCTATTGACGACTTCCGTGGCCGAGTGGTTTGTACACCGGGTTTCATGGTGTCGCCGACTCGTAAGGTCCCGGGTTCGAATCCTGGTGGAGGCAGATGTTTGTGTGATGAATACGAGCATTTATACTCCAGTAATGGATGTTATTAAACATCCATTACTATTCAAAAGAAGAAGAAGAACGATTCAAAAGTCTTTTGTTGTTTCTTAGAAGAAGGAGAAAGAAAATCATTTTATTTTTTACTTAGACCTTCTGATCGTGAAGCCATAATGCAGGTCGAGCAAAAAACCGCACAAAATAAAAATGATTTTTGTAGAAGTCATCCTAAATTTTCAATATACGGTCTAATTTGTAATATTGCAAAATAACACATTTCAGTGAATATGTGTTTTTATTGGTGCTATAACAACATTCAATTAACAAACATATTATTAAGCGTGAGTTGTATCAACTAATTTAAACGTTAACTGTCATGTCATATTAAAGTCTTTAACCAACTCTTTTTTAAATAAAACTAGTTTTTAAGGGTTAATGCACGAAACTTTATTATTTATTGACGTTTCGCAGCCTTTTCAGGTCTGCATCGTCAGAATAATGATTTTTTATTTAAAATTGTCGAGCTACCTTCGAAAGACTTATATTGAGCGTTCGGTTATTTCATTGGAAGATTTTTAAAATTTTATTGTCTATGTATGAATTTATTCTTTAATTTACTTAATAAAGTATTTTATTTAAAATTCTTGTTTGTAATTTTTAGGTTTCTTTATTTGACCCTAACTACCGTAAACTACCACCGGTTCCAAAATTGGGAGACCTTCCTGAGAAGAACCGGCGAAACAAACTCAAGAGAGGCTTTCTATCTCCTTCTTATGTTAAATTATGCAAACAAAAAGAACTAATAGTATCTGATGGTCTTGCAGTGTGTGCTCGGGGCTGGGATTTTATCTCCTGTAAACTCTTTTTTGTCACAAACACTAAGAATTAATCCAACCCTAATAAAATGGCTGTATCTTAAATAACAAACGACTAATGCCATCGAACTAATTGCATCGCTGCGACGAGGTATGTTTTAATTATTATTGTACTTTGTATTGTAAACTTAAGTACTTAAGTGAAAATTTGACGTGATCTTGTTATATACCTACACTTACGAATTCTACGAGCGTGGTTCATTAGGCTGGTAAATATAATAGTAAAAAACATCTTAACAGTATTTGAATACTAGTTTCTGCTCCCGATTTATTTAAGTTATAGCCTATATGTTATTCTGATGTTTGAGCTATACTATAGTAAAGTTTCATTAAAATCCATTTAGTATTATAAGCGTGAAGTAGGTAGTAACAAACATCCACATATGGATATATCCATACAAACTTTCGAGTTTATAATAATGTTCGCCTGCTGCTTTGGTCACGTTAAATTTGATTATTTTTCTTTTTTTTGAATTTTAATCCCCCGGGGGGGGGGGGGCACAGAGGAGCTGATCAGGCCCTATGAAATGTACTCGATACTTCGAAGTATAGATACTTTTGTTTCGATACTTTTTTTCCGATACTACTCATGAGTACAGTATCGATACTTTCTATTCGATATCGTGTCCCTAATTGCATCGGAATCTGGAACGCGCCATTTTAAAATTACATAAGGCTATTTTTTTTACTCCCAGTCCATACAACCACTACCTACCGCGCTCTGTTTGTGTACTCCTTGTTCTCAGTCATTAAGCTATCGTGTTTCTACCACACTGGTCTCGCCAATTATCCGCGAAGTTATTAGTAGAAAAATATTTTGTACGAGAATTCTTTATTTTGAAGCTTCCCAAATAATAAAATTAAGGTACAAAACTTTTTAAAAACAAGCTTTTATTCAAATGCGCTAAAAAGAAAAAAAGAAAATTTAGTTAGTTTGTTTCTAAATAGATTTTCAAATTTTAGAAGTCCGCCATATTCGATTGAGAGTGACGTCACATTTTTTTCGAGTTACTCTCAGCAAGCCCTTTTATTTTGATACCCATATTGTAGGAATGCATTAAAAATGATTGGTCCGCCATTTTGGGTATGCCGTCATATTGGATTTAGAATGACGTCACACTGTTAAGCATGCATTGTCATCCGAACTGAACGAGCATACCAAATTTCAGCTTAATCGGTTGAGGGCAAGTGCTTTAAAATTGAGTTGTAAGATTGACCGTAACAAACATACATAGCAAGTTAAATAAAAGCTTGTAAAAACAATCCTCTTTGAAAAATATCGACATCATCAAATCTGGTTGTTTTTTTGTGACACATTTCGGATTTTTTGATTTTTTTTCCATATGAATATTTTTTTTTAATTTGGATGAAAAAATGGCTAAAAAATGTATTTCTATTCAAAAGCTAAATACCAAAATAAAATGAAATATACCTTTTGCTTGCAAATACTCCGTAACCAGAAGATTACCTTGTTTCTCCATCTCTACAATAAACTTAACAACGTGCCTGATTTCTACTCATTTTCTATTCTATCCCTTAAACAGAAAAAAAAAACTGACTTCTCTCTTTAAATGACAATGATACAGAAAACTAATTAAATATCTATTCCGTTTATATCACAATTCCATAGATATTTATTTATTTTATTTTTGACACTTACGCACGCTCACTCACACACACACACTCACACAGCCTGACACACACTTACACACACAGAGCTCCTTTTAGTGATAATTGGACAGCAACCAAATGTACCTTACGATTGTAAAAATATTTATACAGCAATTTTTTTATTATTATTATTATTCAACTCTGTATTTGAATGGTAACGTGACCGAATTTTAATATAATGTTTTAGCATAACTTGATTTCTCACTTTTTTACTAAAATTTATTTTCCAATCTGACCACTGCGCGCCGTGCACCTAGCACCTAATATGATCTAGAAGTCTTTATTATACTTATTAATTTATTTACTATGTGCAACATCGCTTATCTATCTAACTCGTTTCCGAAATGATTCGAAAATTATGTGGGTATATAACTTTCGAGAGACTACACCAGTTAATTTTTTTTTATACATTGTCAAGATAGCAATTAGGATGATGATTTTTTTCTTAGACTATCAGATAGATCATCAAAAAGTATTCGACACGTATTTTCTCATTATGAACATAATTAAAAAAATACAGATACAATATTGATTTGAAAGATCGCATGACGTCACATCTTGGTATAATTTCTACTTAGATATGACGCCATGAGCCCCCCCTTCCAAACCTTGATGCGCTTTATCTTTGGCATTTTTTGGTTGATTGAGAAAAGAAAAAATAAGTGTCTATATTTTTTTGGAAATCTATCTGACGGTCTAATCAGAAATTCGTTCAGGTTTCCCCGTCGTTACTCAAGACACTTAAATATTTAAAGCGTTATTTAGTGACAAAAAACGGTCGAAAACTTGATAAAACTTTAATTTGTAGTACATAAGGAAACTCAGGTAATTAACATAAGAAACAATCTTACCGTATCTTTACCTTTTGGCAAAATACTTGGCTACTTTGTTTGTACCGTTGGCGTTGTTTCAAGTTAATGCCCACGGGGGCTGCACCGTTTCGGAATCAATTTAACACGTCAGATTAATTAGCAGGATCATGTTAATCAGTGGCTTCAAAGAGAAGTTTGAGGCTAATTGTGTTTTGTTAGGACTGTTGGCCACTTGGAACTCAATTACAAAATTTAGTCATTTAGCTGTCATCTACTTAAACAGGACCTTTTTGTTTCACAAGTTTTGGTAATTAAGGTGTTTGGAAATTTTAAATTTAAATAAACAACTTACGTGCGAGTGGTTTTCTATGTTATTTTCTTGTTTATGTATATTATTATAGTATGTTATTTATTAGCATAATTATAGCAGGGTGAGCTGCAGACAAGCAACTTTCTTGACAGTTGGTCACTGGAGAGTTGTGTTAAATATGAAATTTCTTACAAATCTGAAAATGACGAATGGCACGTTTTTCATTAGTTTGGGACTACAGATTGTGACAGACTAACTATTTGATTTTTATTTTTTGTATATGTAAAATGCAACCGTCTGCAATTCAGTGTGTTGGATCAAAACCGTCACATCAGCTATCTACGCATACGTAGGTAATTTAATATAAAAAAAAACTGACTCACAGATTTATTATAATAATGAATCCATCCGTTAATAAGAAGGGATTTTGCAAAATTAATGTCCCTAAAGGGGAAAAACAGTGATCCGTATTTTAAAGTTTTAGTAATAAATATCAAAATATAATATATTACAGAATGTAATAACAAACAAACTGAACTTCTGAACTTCTCTTTGCATACCTACGCTCGGCGGACACGCTAGGTTTTTCAACTTTGGCACGCACAAAAAACTATCGCGGTAGTGGCACTCGTATCTAGTTGTTTGTTTTTTTATCGAGAATTGAACATGAAGATTGAAAATATAAACCAATAAAATAATAACTTAAATATTTTAATTTGAATGTTATTGTTATAATTTTTGTTTTGCAAGCATGTAATTGCTCTATGTTTAAATCTAAAGAAAGTAATACTAGAAAAAACCAGGCAGCAGACGGGACTCGAACCCGCACCCTTCGCTATCCAGGCGAATGCACTGACCATTCTGCTACCGCGGCGGTTATGTTATTCTTATATTTCAAATAAAAAAAACACACCTTTTAATATATTATTTTAAACTTTCATGGTCTTAGTAGTACGGCGGGCTGTTTCCGCAACTCGACACCCAGTGCCTATTTTGCGTGGGGATTGGCATCAGTCCTGCCATCCCAGCTCCTCCAGAAAGCTCAGCAGTCCCCGAATGTTGCTGCAGGCCTCTACTATTGTCTTCGGGCTTCCCATTAGAGAAGTCCTTTGTCTTGCAACGCCCC
The DNA here is from genome assembly GCA_902850365.2 of Chilo suppressalis. NCBI lineage: Eukaryota > Metazoa > Arthropoda > Insecta > Lepidoptera > Crambidae > Chilo > Chilo suppressalis. The sequence goes on along the minus strand of OU963912.1, from coordinate 3,858,407 downwards.
TGCACTCCAGTAGGACATGGGCGCTCGTCTCATCCGCCTTCAGGCAGGCTCTGCACAAAGTAGCCGTGACCCGTGAGTATACCCACGATTTGTTTTAGGGCTTGTCTAGGTAGTCTGATTAACTTACGTGTTAGTTGCAGGTTTACCTTAGGAACGGCTTCCCTAGCTTGCCTGCAGTCCATGAGTTTTGACCAGTAATCGTCGTGTTGTCGTTGAGAGCGCTCCCTTATCCAGGTTCGCAGCTGCCGATAGGGTATAAGTATAATTGGCTCCGGACCAATGGCTGTCCTGCTAAACCCGTCATGGTAACAATCCCGTTTATAACATACACACATCAAAAGTGTCTAGGGATCAACATATATTTTTGCAATAACTTTTCTCCTGATTGATATTAATTAAAATTTTCTTTAAGGATTCATCAAATAAAGTGTTTTCGTTTGTCACAGTAACGATAAACCAAGTCACCTTTGCATTAATAAAGAAATTTGCCATTTTCCTAATAAAGGGATTTTTGACATTTGAACCACTAACACAAAAGTTCGAAAAAAAGACTGAAATAACAGTTTTCTCTAAAATTTTATTGGGTAACTTAAACAATTAATAATCCGTATTTCTACCGCGAACACTAACAACACAAGAACATCGGTTTGGCATACTCAAAATGAGTTCATCCAAATCACGCTGTGGAATGGCCGCCCATGTTCGTTGCAACAACAAAAAAAGGTCTTCTTGCGACTGGATACCCTCCATATTCGGCAGAGCTCTTCTCTGTAGCATATCCCATGCATGCTCAATCGGGTTCAAGTCTGGCGACTGAGCAGGCCAGGGCAGGACATTGATGTTAGCTGCGGCGAGAGTGCATGCATTAACTGAAATAAGGGACCGATTTGCACTTGTAGAGGAACGATGACGTCTGATACAATCGTCTCAGCATAAATTTGAGCGTTGAGGTTGCCTCTGATCCAAATCAACTCAGTTCTTCCGCCGATCCAAATACCCGCCCATACCATGATGGTTCCACCACTATAAGGATGGACTTCCTGGCAGGATTTTAATCGCTGTTGGCGTCCAGGGGTTCTCCAGTGTCGTATACGTCTTGTATCCGGTCTCATACCAAAACGAGACTCATCAGAAAAGCACACGAAACGCCATTGTTCTTCTGCCCAATTTCTGTGTTCAAGAGCCCATTGATATCGAATCCCACGATTGTGCATTGCTATAGGTGGTACCCGTAGCGGTCTTCGGGAATGAAGGTTCACTTCATGCAAGCGGTTTCTGACTGTTTGGTCGCTAATTAAGTTCCCTGAAGAGTGATGAAGCCTCACGGCTAACATCATGGCGGTTATTGTTGGAGCTCTTCGAGTTAAGATTTGAATGTATCGGTCTCGTCTCCGTGTGGTGCAGCGATACCGTCCTCCATGGCGCTCAGCCACGGTACCAGTGCTTCGGTATCGTGTCCAAAGTCGACTGATAACACTCTGACTTGTATTCAGAGCTAAAGCCACAGTACGTTGCCGGGAACCAGCTTCTATCATTCCCACGGCTCTGAGCATTTCTTCCCTGCTTAAATGACGTCGCCGCTCCATAATGACGTTGGTTTTAATCAGTAGTAGGGAAACAGTAGCACTAATAATGTCTTCAATGCGTTGTATGTTTTTATAGGGAAAATATTGACAGCTGATTTTCATCTTTTACTCGAATTTGATTCACAGTTCCTGATTCAAATTATGAAATGCACCAAAAAGGATCCATATAAATTTATAAATCATAAATTTATTACAAAGCCACATCTCAATCTCAAGAAATCCGCATAAAAATGCTTGATCCCTAGACACTTTTGATGTGTGTATATTACACATTTTAATGTTGATATTAAACAACCGTCTACTGAAAAGATATATTAACACTTTTTTGTTGCTCTATTTTTCTTCAAGTTTACAGACTCGTGTCTCAAGCGGAAGGAAATCACGCGTGATGGTCGCAGTGGTATCGGACGATCGTGTCCGTGAGCGGTGTTCATGTGTGCGTTGTACGAGCGCACTATGTATGTAGACTACCTTCTGTGCTATTTAATTTGTGCTATAGGTATGTTGACGATATAGGTAAGATTGAGGTTGGGATAACAGAAACTTAATATATTGTTACGTGTCGGGACAGGGTTCGAAATTATATGCCAGTTCACGTTTGACCGTTCTTTAATCACCACACAGTTCACACAATTAACACACAATGTTAATTACAAAACACTCACTAAAAACTTGTATTTCACTATACAAGTCTCTAAACTATCGCACTTGAACACTTTTGTTGCACTTTGACCATCTTTGGATTCTCTCCGAAATCGCTGTTGAAACTCAACTGTCTCTGCGCGGCGCCAATCGCGCTTATATACGCCGATCGACGCATTCTAGAAAGTACCTGTTCAATTGAGAATTAGCTAGCACCCGCGAGCACAAAGTACCTACTTATACCTACGCAGGTAACACGCATAACTTGTAAATAAGTGCAGATGTCGTTGCACATTCTCCCTTACGCCGCACTGCTTAAGGCTCATTTTAGAATGAGCCGCATTACTCGACCTCTATCGCGACGTGCGGTGCTCTGGCACATTCGATCTCTAGCACTTTCGCGCTTCCGTTCAGAGAGCGTTTGTGACAATATATATATATACCGACGTCCGGTATATCGGAAAGGGAATTTTTTTGTTTTTATTTGGATCCGCTGAACGAACAGCCACAACAAAAACGCAGGTAGTATATCATTTACATGTGCGATCACATATAGCCGCATATATATATCCGAAACTACCGCGTTGAAAACTTTGAAAAAACATATGGCATGTACCTCCTTGCTTGTAGATAACAGGAAAATCTATAAGATTTTTAAGGAAGGTGACTCCCTTATAACAGACGTGGTTTTGTGCCATTTTTTTATCCCCCTCTCGGGGTATGATCGCTTCAGATGAAGCTTGTAAGGCCCCTCTGGCCATAAGCATACCATAAGCATGATTAACGGGTGTTTTTTAGTCAGTAACAGTCTGACATAACCCTACAGCCGGCTGTAGGGTATCCATGAGTATTTCTCACCCGCTCCCCCGCCTGGGAGGAAACAAAAAAAAGCCATTTTTCCCACGATATTATCATATAGTGTCTAATATAGTATAGAGAGAGAATGATACGAAACCCTTTGAACAGTACGGAACGGTTTGTTTTTCCTTCTCAGAATGTCTGTATCTCTCTTTCTCCCTTCCTCCCTCTCTCTCCCCCCCCCCCCCCTCTCTCCCTCCCCCCCCTCTCTCTCTCTCTGTAGATATATGATAAAAAATGGTATATATTTATAGTATACAATAATATAACTAATGTTCTTATTATGTAATACAAAACACGCGATTGTATTCCAGCGTATGCCTCCCATTTCTTTGTTTACAACTCAATTAGCCGTACACAGGTTAAACGCTCATTCGGTCGCTTAATGCGAATACTTGTTTTCGTAATATGAAGCAAACACAATTTCATTTAGTCCCAAGGCTTTTAACGAATCGGGTTTGATTATAAATTCTTGCGAAAATGCCTTCCGATATTTCCTTGTTATTCTGCTGCCTTGCAGCTTAAGAAAAGCTAGAGACAATTTGACGCGGCCATCAGGGCCGCGGTAGCATAATGGTCAGTGCATTTCGCCCAGATAGCGAAGGGTTCGAGTCCCGTCTGCTGCCTGGTCCGCGAGGATTTTTTTCTAGTTATTTTATCTTTAGGTTACCTAGCAGTTACCTGCTTAAAAAATAAAAAAATATAACTTTAAATGGCTATTTCTTCTTTCAAATGTATAATACTTGTAAATGTATTCATTTGATATTGTGGGTTACCTATATTGCGAAGAGATGGCGCTGCCTTGCAGCTTTAGAATTAAGATCGGCTAGAGAAAATTCGACATGGCCATCAGGGACGCGGTAGCATAATGGTCAGTTCATTTTTTCTTTCAAATGTTTAATACTTGTAAAGGTAATCATTTGAGATTGTGGGTTACCTACGATACGAATATATGGCGCTGCCTTTCAGCTTATGAAAGGCTAGAGGGTATTCGCCCGGATCGCGAAGGGTGTTGGTTCGAGTCCTGTCTGCTGCCTGGACCGCGTGGATTTTTTTCTAGTAAAATTTTACTTATGTAAAATATTTCACATCTTGGATCAATTTCACTTAGGAGTTATATGAAAAGCCGCCTATCGCAAACTTTATCTTAATAATTTTTTGCTTGATTGACAAAAGAGATGCTTTTTTTTTAACATGTTCGTTATTTCTTGATAATCTAACAGATGGACTCAATAGAATTTCATTTTGTTTACCCCGTCATTATCCCTATTATAGATAAAAATTATTACATTAAGTTTAGACAAAGGACATGGGTAAGAAACTGTGTATAATTATTATGCACTAGCCCGTAACTTTATAATATTTTTTATTAATTATAACGTATATATAATTCTCATACAACTTTCGTGAAATAATCAAATATTTAAAAGTATTAAAATTGACTTCCATGTCTATTCCAAAAGGAAAATGTTCCGTTTAATAATATAAATGAAGTGAATGTGCACTAAAAATTATTTCTGTCAGTATATCGAAATAAACAATTTAATTTAAAACTCCCGAAAACTATGACATATTTATCCCATTTTTTATTAAAACAAATCACTGAAGGCCTTAAGTAATACATTTTATTTTTCTGATCAAGCTTGAGATAAGGCTGTATGATAATTAATGCTTTGATTTTTGCAATGACTTCGTAGGAGATCTCATAATTTTCAAAATTGTGACTTTATCAAAAGTTCCTGAGCCCGTTTTCATAGAAATTATATATATTCAGCCATTGTGCATTATATATTACTAAGTACAATATTTATACATTGCTAGGGCAGTCGCTCATACAAAATTTTACCATGTCCTTTGATGCTACAGCAGTAATATAACTAAAAGTAACGAACAGTCTATTGCCTGTCTAATGACTGGTGTTTCTCAAAGCTTCCAAGAGATAAACTTTACAACTTGTGACCAGCAAAACTGTAGTATAGCGTTTTACATTAGAAACCGTATGGAGTGCGCAGAAAACTTAGTTCTGTAGCAAACGTAGGAACGTATGTAATGAACGGAACACACTTTTCGTAACACGTAACGCATTCGCCAGCTTAGCCCCCAAGTCAAGCGTGCGTAAAGAAGTTTCACTTCAGCGTACCGCCATAAAAATAGGGTTTAATGGTAGAAGGGTGAAAATTTAGGGTGGACCTATGTATTTTTAAATACCAAACAATAAAAAAAAATACATAAAAATAAAAAAATAATGTTAGGGTTGTCCACCCTTAACACTTAGGGGTATGAAAAATAAATAGTAGCCGATTCTCAGACCTACTGAATATGCATATAAAATTTCATAAATATCGGTCAAGCCGTTTCGGAGGAGTATGGTAACTAACATTGTGACACGAGAATTTTATTTATAAGATTATTAATATTAAGTTTAGTCATTAGACAAATTTGATGCTTCAGCAGTAATATAACTAAAAGTAACGAACGGTCTATTGCGTGTCTAATGACTGGTGTTTCTCAAAGCTTCCAAGAGATAAACTTTAGGACTTGTGACCAGCAAAAATGTGGTATAGCATTTTACATTAGGAACCGTATGGAGTGCGCAGAAAACTAAGCTCTGTAGCAAACGTAGGAACGTACGTAATGAAGGGAACAAGTCATAAGAGATTAATTCTTTTTAATTTGATTGGTAATTCCCCTGTGCTCTGTGATAAAAAAACCGCATGTGCTTTTGCAAGACCACACGAACTCTTTTTAATTTGATTGGTAATTCCCCTGTGCTCTGTGATAAAAAGAAACCGCATGTGCTTATGACCACACGACTGAAGTGAAACTTCTTTAGCTCCATCTGATGGATATATTTATTTATTTAATTATTTGCACATTTACAGTATACATAGGATATTAAAATTATTTTAGCATGGTACATGACCCTGTCAGGGTGTTGCAAGTACAATAACTATATCAACACAACTACTAAACAGTTTCAGTTTCAAACAAGCTTTCCGTGACGGTTTCACATAACATGCATAAATTCATTTACCGAATAGTATGCTTTCTTGATAAGATGTTGTTTGAGTTTCATTTTAAATGTATTTATGTTGCTTTCTCTTTTAATTTCTATCGGAATTTTATTATATATTAGAATTGAACGGTATAGAGGACTTTTTTTTAAACAGTATAAAATATATAATATCGTCAGAACAGGTAGGTTGTGGAACTCTTTGTCGGAATCTCTGTTTCCAGTCGCCCATAATCTGGGGCTCTTCAAGTCGTGAGTGAATCGGTTTCTTCTAGGCAATCGCGTCCCACCTTAGGCTGCTACGTCGCTCTTCATCAGGCGCGTGGCCATCAAGCGAAAGCCTATTTAATGTAAAAAAATGCATGTACGTATACATACGACGTCCGTGGCAGGGTGATTTATACTCCGGGTTTCATGGCGTCACCGTACGTATTTATATATAAATATACTTATATGTGTACAATATATGTATTCTATCCGTCACCCTAGTATCCCATAACACAAGCTTTACAGAGCTTACTTTGGGGCTAGTCATTAGCCAACCACACCAATTATGGTGTGAGTGTTGGAAATATTTATTTATTTATATACATATAAGAGAAAGAGAGAAAAAAATGTGCGTGCGCACTGCTTTCTCTTGCTTATATCCCCCACTTAACTCCCGTTCGCCTCGCCCGAACACACTTTTCGTAACGCATAACGCATTCGCCAGCTTACCCCTCAAAACAAGCGTGCGTAAAGAAGTTTTATTTCATAAACTTTATTTACCTACCTAATCATGATAATAACTTGTAATGAAATACCACATCAACGCGAATTATAGATTATTATGTAATAGTAAATAAAAACGATTCACAAGGTAATGTTAAATTGAAGTATCAGCAACAGTTAACCTACAATAAGGCAACTGTCATTTTTAAATGCAAATAGTGATGAGAAAATTTAGGTTTTTTTTTTCTATTTCCGCAACAAGTAAGTTAACTACAGAACTCCCGAGATTCGAATCTGTTAGTCAAGTAATTAATCGAGTTTTTTTTAGAAAAAAAAGTCAATAAACTTCATCTATCCTAAACATTATTTCACAACTAATTCTTGGCTTTATTTTTACGCGCCCTTTTCAATATTTCATATAATTTTGTGTTGACTTTTATCCAAAAGAGTGCAATGAAATGCGTATCAACTGGCGTAGGGCTAAACAGTGGTGTAATTTTGGTACAGTAACTTGTGACTTGCACCATCCTGTGAGCCGGAAAAATACGTACGGCCGCACTCACAATCCATTAGACGCGACATCGTCGAACGAATGACCTAAAACGATTCACGGGCCCGGAAAAAATAGAAGATTAAAGTATTACATTTTATTTACAGGATTGCTACCATGTACCGTACTAAATCCGTGTTCATGGCACTTGCAATAGTGCCGAAATATCGGAAACTCGCTAAAAATAAAGTACATGGTAATAATCCTGTAAATATTTTCCGGACCAATACGACCCAAGAACCTTCAAAAAAAGAGCGTACTCCTTCCTTAAAGGCCGGCATCGCATTTGTGATACTCCTGGTATTGCAAGTGTCCATGGGCGACGGTGATCACTTACCATCAGGTGAGCCGTCTGCTCGTATGCCCCCTATAACATAATATATATATATATATATATATATATATATATGTATTAAAGATTACAATAATGTTAATGAACATGGAAGTTTAAAACAAATAGAAGATTGCCTCTGTACTCATATTAACTGCAACTGCTGCAGATTAACCCATTGATTCGACGTAACCTGCTGCGGCCGAGTAATATTCTGCGCCATCTGTAAAATATATTTAAAAATATGTAATTCAAAGTGAAAAGAACAATGTATAATTTGATAGATAGATAGATAGATAAAACTTTATTCACACAAACATGCACACATACAAAATTGAAGACAAATTTTACAATTAAATAAATCCTTTAAAACATACAACAAATTATATTTATATAACTATACTGATATTTTCGTGTGCAGCAGCGATGCGAATGGGCGAAAACTCAGCGTAACATTTACTCCGAGAGTAAATCGCTGATTTACAGTTCTAACCCATATAGATGAGGTCACGCAATTAAATGTCAGATTAAAATTCACATTACAATAAACAAAATTAAAATTAAATTAAATACAAAAATTAATAAATCATTCATATGACATATAATTGTTATGGTACTTTTACATAAACATAAAAACAAAGAAAACAAAATTGATAAATTGATCAGTGAGAAAATATTTATAATTTTTATTTTTTAAGCATGTTGCATCAAGCAACTGCTTGATGTTTAAATCCAAAGAAAATAGTTGCAGTGAAAATAAAATTAAAATTAAAGCACACAATACCAACGCCGACAACTCCGCACCCAAGCAACTAATTTCTGGATATTCCAATATTCTGTTGTTATAATAAAAATGATTTCAGAGGTGTTTTAAAAGTCTGTCTGCACGGAATTAGTCTTAAGGGTGGAGGTATGTTATTCCAGCATTTAGTCGCTTGGTAGCGGAAAATGCCAGTGAAGCCAACAGTTCTGTGCTGGTGGGTGCTCAAAGGAGCCCTTACGTGCCTGGGGACACCAGAACCGTAGTGATGGTGAAAAGTAGCATACTTTAGTTTATTATATAAATATTCAGGATTCTTATATTTCACTACATTGAACATGAGCATGGCAAGATGCAAATGCCTACGCGACTCCATGTTTAGCATAGAAGCATTATTTAGGTATGGTGATACATGCGTACGTGGAGGAATATGGAAGCAAAAGCGGGCACAAGCATTTTGTACACGCTGTATAATTTTCTTTGTTCTGTACAACAAGCGCGGACCATAGACCAAGTTACCATAGTTGAGCCTTGATAGGATCAACGATTCACAGAGCGCAATTCGGGACTTTTCAGATAAAAAACTACGAACTTTATACAAAACTTTTAAACGATAAAAGCAGTTTTTTACCAGATTAAGCACATGACTTTCAAAACGCAATCGACTGTCAAAAGTTATTCCCAGGTTCCTTGTCTCTTGAACACGTTCAACATTTGTGCCCAGCACTTGAACAACGGGTGGATCACGTAAAATGTTTTCGGTTTGCTTTTTGGTACCTATTAGCATACACTTCGATTTGGACGAATTCAGTACGAGAGCATTGTCTTTAGACCAGGAAGCTATAGAATTCAATTCTTCGTTTAATTTGCTGACCGCCTGAGATATTTTAGCAGGTTTTTCGGAGATATATAGCTGAACATCATCTGCATAGAAGTGAAATTTACAGTTTTTTATTACTTTTGACAGATCCGCACTGTATATAATGAAAAGAAGCGGTCCAAGTATTGAACCCTGAGAGACACCACCTGACATCGGTTTTGGTTCAGAAGTAAGGAAAGATCCATTCTCCCTACGAAGCCGTACCGCTTGGTTCCGGTCACTAAAGTAGCTACTGAACCATTTAACTGAGTGAGGTTCAAAACCGTAAAAAGTTAATTTTGCAAGTAGTAATGGAACGTTTAAGCAATCAAATGCACGAGAAAAATCCAGCAGAGCCAGCATAGTACTTCTTCCTGCGTCCTGTTCAGCTAATATATTATCTGAAACATATAGTAAAGATGTAACAGTACCACGACCCTTACGAAACCCCGATTGAAAGATTGGCAAAATTTCATTATCTTCAACGTATTTAATTAATTGACTATATACAGCCTTTTCCAAGATTTTTGATAAAAAAGGTAAAATACTAATAGGTCTTAGGTCTTTAAGCTCAGCCGGAGGATCAATTTTAGGGATTGGCGTTATAAGTGCTGACTTCCACTGATGAGGTACCACACCTGTGATCAAAGATTTGTTTACTATATCCGTAATAACTGATAGTGTCCTTGGAAGGGTGAGCAAAATCATGTCCCTGCTTATACCGTCACTGCCAACGGCATTAGATTTTATAGATAAAAAGTAATTGGAAACGTCAGTTTCAGTGACAGTATGTAGCTTAAAAGGAGATTTTGTAGTATCAAATCTGTGTCTTTGAAAATAAGAGAGCAGCGAAGTATCAATTTTGTCTGGCCCAGGCGTTTTCAAAAAGTGATCATTGATTACGTTTGGATCACTAAAGTAATCTGGAAGGTAATCACCCTTAGTATTGGGCAGAACTGTGTCCTTGAAGTTTCTCCAAAACGTTTTGCTATTACTATTATTTGAATTAATATAGTGGTCATAGTAAGCTCGCTTCTCATTATTAATACTTGTTGACACCAAAGTTTTGAGATCCCTATAATATTGTTTGTGTATATCGTGTTTGGACTCACGATATGTTTTATGAGCTTGATTAGGCAAATTAATCATAAGCTTTATCGTTTCCGTTATCCAAGGTAGGGATTGGTTAGTTTTAAATTTAACTGTTTTCAGCGGAGCGTGTTTGTTAAAAAGTGACAAAAGAAGCAGGTTAAAACGTTCAACCATACGCTCCACTCCAGACAAAGCAGAAACAGAATCCCAGTCCAGAGCATAAAGATCCTCACTAAATTTTGTCATATTGATCTTATTAAGTGGTCTAGAGGTGATAACACGAGGCGGAACTTTACTTTTCTTCAACGGGATACTGAAATTTATCATTGAATGACCTAAGTTTCCGGTAATATTTGTGACCGTTAGATTACGAGCACCACAGTTAGTGCAGACAAGATCAATTAACGTGTCAGTATCAACGGATGAATGTGTAGGCTCTTTTACAAACTGCTTAAGGTCCAAAGTGTGTAAAAACTCATTAACCCTTGAGACATACTTACTGGCCGTATTAAGCATATTGATATTAAAATCCCCCATAACGATGACATAATCGAAATTGGAAAAGCTTGTAATGGACTCGGTCAATACGTCAAAAAACAAATCTACACCAAGCCATTGTGGCCTGTATGCTGTACCAATAAGAACTCGACAACCATTTAATTGAGTCGACAGCCAAATCTGCTCAATCTGACTATTGGGTTGCCTTAAATATCTCACACGGAAATTCCGCTTGACGTAAAATGCCACACCGCCTCCCCTACCACCACGCATATCACGCGGGCGCGGAGTATTACGTAGTCGATAGCCAGGCACTATAGGCGCTCGAGCCTCCTGACCGGCGGGTAACCATGTTTCATTTATTGCTACGATGTCAGCCTCAAAGCGGCTCATTGCAATAAGAAAATAATCATGTCCCGTGCATAACGATCCTGCATTATACAGAGCTAACTTAAGAAATTTAGTTTTGGAAGTCATTTTCGCTTAGATAAATAACAGTTATTGAATAATAAATAAATAATTAATAAAATAACAATAAAATTGGTAAAATGAATTAATTTAAAATTGTATAAAGTGAATATGCATAAATTATAATTGATTAAGTAAAATGTCCATTCATCATGTCCATCAATCATCAAAATAAAATCAGTGATATTTACAACGCATAATAAAACAAAGTAAAAAGCATATTTATATGCATATATACGTTTATGTTGTATCGCTGCGGCACACGTAACCATAAAAAACTTAGAATAAAATAAATTTATATACAACAACGTTATAATCATCAAAAAATTATGATGCCTCCAAAGAAATCTATAACAGTAAATTAGTTTACAAATGACATCATTACTACTATCATCTACAAACATAACAAGCACTATTTGATTTTCAACATTATTTACACTCATAGTATTGTTACAAAATAGCAATATTAAAAGTAATAACAGCAACTCTTTGCTAAATAGTTCAAGAAAAAAGTTTATAAAAATCATCATCTCATTACAACAATAGCAAAGCAAAATTAAAATTACAAAAATCGTACAATTACTTAGTATTACAAGCAAAATAATATTACACACAATGTTACAGTATAGCAATATAAATAATATATATGATACAAAAAGCACAGAATTACTAGACTGTGAAAGCAGTGGGGTATCGCAAGTAATTAGTATAATCATTCCATCGCAAGCAATTGGTTTATTGTAGAACAGTAATATAACTAGCAAAAAAGGCGTATTGCGTATCTTACAAAAATAAATATTAAGAAATTGATTAAAGCAGAATTTAAAGCCGAGATGCAAAGCAGAATAATAGTAGCAAGTAAACAATATTATGATTAAACAAAACTGGATTAAATGAAATTTACGACTTGTGGGATTATTCAGCATTAATATCAACCGTACAAACTGCCTCCAAACCAAAAACCCGAGCAAGATCAGCTTCACTACCTACGTATGCGGTGCCGTGGGGCACTTTTCCTTTGACGCACAAAGATACGGCCATCCCTTGTCCACGCGTATCTCCAGTTCCACTTGTCAGCCAGCTCGCGCGCCCGTCGAAACAGCTGCCTGTTGACTTTTGTCAACCTCTCATTCACATAGAATCGGCGTGGTGTGCCCGGGAGCCCTGTGTCTTCAGTGGTAGCTTCGCGGCGGACGCGCGCCGCCTGCAGCAATTCATCGCGCACAACTCTTCGTGCTAGACGAACCACGATGGGGCGTGGGCGGGATGGAACGAATGGGACAGATGACTCAGCTTCTGCTTCTGCTGGCTCCGGCGCACGGCCGACGCGCGTTACGCTCACAATGTCCTGAGCTGCCAAGTTCACACCCAACTTCACCGCCAAGACGCTAACAATGTGAAGCAACCCCTCCCCCTTTTGTTCTTGAGTGGACGAAATTTCAATGTCATTTAGTAGCAGTTCTTGGTCTCGTTCATTTAACTCCGCTTTCAATTGCTCGACGGTGGCCAATATGGTGGGATCGATATGCTCCGAACGAACGCTTTTCTCCAACTCATTTACTCGCTCGTCAATCTTCACAATACGATCCTCGCACCCAGTAACTCTGCTAGAAAGGGCAACCACGGTGTCATTGAGCTGTTCTATTTTTGCCCTATTAGCCCTTAACTCATCTCGCATTTCTTGCCTAAATGAGCGCATCTCCAATACGAAGGCTTGAAAATCAGCAACATCAATGTTTATACTTTCAGCGGAGCCACTGGGAGACTGCTCAGTTATGGACATTTCCATATACACTGGACTTCCTGCTGCAGCTCCCCGTTGAACAGTGACTCCATCAGCAGCAGCACGTACAGGAGTATTTGTATTGTCTGATTTGGGCTGCCTACTCTTGCATAGGACGCATCTCCAGGCTTGCCTATGTTCTCCTGTCAACGTATTGTAGAAACGCTGCTCCGAGACATTGGCACAGTCCAAGTCATAATGCTGACCGCAGCCACCGCAAGACAGAAACCGCCTGTCTTCTATGACACGTCGACATCCCCCACAAAAATTTTTATCATTTGGCATTTCGAAATTAGATTGATAAAAAATATGTATACGAGTATATATCGAAATTAGATTGATAAAATATATGTATACGAATATATATATATTATTAAAAAAAAAAAAAGTTAAAATACCCACAAACTTTTAAATGCAGAATAAAAAATAGATAATAAACAAAAAGCAACTTTTGTCCTTGAGATTTGATCTCGGGACCAAGTGATCAACCAGTCAACTGTTGTATCAACGGCGCCACAATGTCTTTACTTAGTTTGGCAAAATAACAGGCCGTATTACAACTATCGGCTTATGCATAAACAAGGGTCAGTGAACCGACGATGCACATGATCGTACACGTGACTCACACACAGCTGTTGCGCCGCGATTGATTTAGCTGTTAACACTATTAAAAACGTTCACTGTTTAAATACGAAAACACTTTTCGGTGCCCAATTTACACTGTTTAGAAGGTCCTGTGTCAAGGAGTACACTGATCACTTTCTTACAAGGAAATTCACAAATTTACTGATCAATAATTTTAAAAACCAGGAGCGTGAAATAAACACGTCTGTTATCAATACCGCGCCCCGCGCGACCTCTGCGAATTTGCGATTTATTAATGTGTCAAAAGTGTATTTTATTATTTTTATAACTTATATTATTTTCGGTACAGTATCTAGTGACTTGCGCCACCCTGTGAGCCGGAGCAGATACGTTCGCGCGAGCGGGCCGCACTCACAATCCATTAGACGCGACACCGTCGAACGAGTGAACTAAAGCGATTCACGGGCCCCGCAAAAATAGAAGAACGCCTCTGTACTCATATTAACTGCAAGTGAAGCTAAACCCTTTGTTTCGACGCCACCTGCTTTGGTCGTCGTGCCGTTCAACTGGAAAAACATCCATTAGATCTGAACGCTTTTATGAAGTTTGAAAAGACTGTCTTGTTTTTTTAAAGTCAAACATTTGTAATTTTTAATATTTTCGCTCGTATTTAGCATGTCGCACCGCATCTTTCATTGTTCAAGTCTAAAGAAAATATTGTTAGAATAAACTCCACGTAGACCAGGTATTAGACGGGAATCGAACCCGCACACTTCGCTATCCGGTCGAATGCATTGACCATTATGCTATCACTTTATAAAACTAGTTTATGACTTGTTTCTTGGGTTAAAAGTCCCCATTTGGTGTTGACCGGGTCAATCAGGCGCTGTGACACCGTAAAATCCATACTATTACTTAGCCAAAGCTGCACGTCTGTCTGTCAGTGGGGAGTGAAGAAAAATTATTTGAATCGTTAAAACTGGTCGCTTATTAAGAAAAAAATATTCTGGAACTTTTTACACTTTGTCAGTTTTATCTAAGGCGATATTTTATCCAGACAAGAGTTTCCCCAGGGACAAAATCCTGATGTGCGAGCAGACAAAGTCGCGAGAAAATTGTAAGTGTAAATAAACAGCATTCCTACGCTAACAGAATACTTAAGCTGAATATCATCGGCGTTGAGCGTACACAGTCTAAATATCACTCCAAAACTCTTCGACAAAATGAAAGCAACATTATCTATATCAAGTCTACGTGCATCAACTTTGGCAACATGGAGAGCAGTTTTCTATTTTGCAAACAGATTGATGAGCGAACATTTACATTAAGGCAGTTATCTCATCGCCAGCGAAGGAGCGACTAACTATCGACTATTTTCTCGCTCAATAATTAGATAAACTGTTCGATGCATTGTAATTGACGCATAATTTTGCCTAAGACAGCGTTAATTAGGTTAACATGCGCGTCAATTGATTCAGTGCATTTTTGGTACCGAATGAGTCGGGTGCATTCATCAAAGATTAACATTTCAAAATACAAAACATTATTAGGTATCATTTTTAGTGTATTTTATAAAGAACTAATATTTGAACTTCCTCTTTTACTTCAAACATTCACCGTTATCTAGTGCAAGTCGGAACATGGTCCTTCGAGCCGGATTTGAACCAGCGACGTATGGATTTACAGTCCACCGCCATTTTACTTCAAACATTCACCGTTATCTAGTGCAAGTCGGAACATAAACATTAAATGTAAACAAACGAAATGAATTTATCAGTAGTTGATCGCTGATTGTTCACACTACGAGAAATCGCTCCATTTCTTTTCGGACGTGGTGTCATTTACACCACATATGATGAAAAATACTATGAAAAAGACGATACAGATATGCGTCATGAGCGTCACAAAACTATATATATATTACGAGTCATATATATATTGTCGGGTATATATATATATATATATATATATGACTGATGCATGCGCTTCCCCATCCCCCTATGTCATATGCACCGCCTAATGTTAGGTTATTTAAGAAAATAAGTTTCACTTCAGACGTGTGGTCCGTGCACACTAATTATTTTTTCGCTCAGCCACAAGCGCTATCACAGATAATACTCTCACTTCTAGCTCAGCGATAAAACTACCGGAACTACATACTCTGCTTGCTTCTCGTTCATTGTTGGCGATTGGACAAGTTAGGGAGCTGGATAATTTATACAGGTTCGATAAGTTGAGTTACTGATGGCGCGATTACACTTGTTGGTTAGCCCGAATACGAGTGGAATTCGGGTTATCAACTGAGTGTAAATAAACGGAGTCGAGTATAATGCGATTCAAATAAGAATAGGAAAGCCAATGACCTCTATCTGTCAAATGTCGCTTGAAAAGTACGGTTTGCAAAAAAAAATCTTGGAACCCTTTTTTAGCACTTCGCTAATTCAAGAATAAAAACCAAACATTTGTAAACAAACAATAACAAATATTGATAATTAATATCGGTAGATATTTTTTTCACTTATTCAGGTTTGGCCATGAATGGTTGATAACCTAAACCGTCAACCAAATGTCACTTTAAGTTGTGTTCAGAATTTCGATGTCAAACTTTCGTTTACATAAAGGATGCATGTTCGTATGTGACCTAGTAATAGTGCATGATTATTCATAACTACTCCGGTGGTAATGCAGAGATGAGCGGAATAGATGAGCTAGATTCTGATTTATGTTTTTTCTCACAGTCGTAATAAATAAATATTATTAAAAATCGGTGTTTTTTTTTCTCAATTTTAGTAAATAAAAGTTATTGAAAAAAATCTGATGGTTTTTCTCACTTAATCTTAAATCGTAAATAAATTTTATGAAATATGAACTTTTTTTTGTTCACTCTACCTATTTGGTTTGTATTGACAACTATGACATCACAATAATATGGCGCCCAGTCGGTCCTATTCTTAGTTGAATCGCATTATACACCCGTATTCGGGTAGTTTTCCTTTTGTTTACCCGACACCGTCTTTCAGGCCGTATTCCAGTGAAAACATTGCTTCGGGTGCCCGAATTTGAGTAATGTCTTTCGTGCACCCGAATACAGGCTAACGACCAAATTTAATTGCGTCATTATTTAGGATTATCAATTGCCTATTACTACCCCCACTGCTGAGGGATCTCTCGCCTCATCATCAGCCTATTAATGTCCCCACTGCTGGGGTTCAAGCCTTCCTTAGGATGGAATAGGGAGATTGGGCCATGACTCACCCGGTGGGCCCAGTGCGGATTGGTGGGTGCTAACGACTGCAGATGCAGACGGGACCAACGGATGCCTACCGAAGCACGGAGGAACTCGAGAAAGAAAATTTTTGGTCACCCATTCAATGGCCGACCACTGCGAAAATTGTTTAACTTCGACGATCGCAGCCGACCGCCCTAACCACTTGCGCCATCGAGCTCCTCTCTGGCCTACACCGTTCATACCCCTATGGTCGGTGAAGGCAGACCGACCTCCTTCACATGGTTTTAGTTTGAATAAAGCTTTTCTTTACGACGCGACGACGATGATGCTAATCGCAGCAGCTGCAGAACAATTGTATTAGATTTTGTATTACATATAATCTGTGTTTTGCTGTTTGTAATAGTGTTTCATAGTTAATAAAATTCAAAGAAAAAAAAATAATTCAGTGTGACTGGCCGCCTATAGATGGTGTCCCCCTCTTACTCCTGCGAGAGCCGCGAGCCTGTCCTGGGGGGGGGGGGGGAAGATGCCCCTGATGCTCCGGGGCATCGTCATCAGGGTGGGTCCGTTCGCGGACAAACACCTGGTGGGTGCGTGGCCATTCGGAAACGGGAGCCGCGACCACACATGCTCTCGCGGCATGCACTAGGGGGACCGCGGTCCTCATACTCATAGTGCGTGTCGGGTGACGGTGCAGGAGTATTGTCTGGGTTTTTAGTGTGGCCCTGTTCAGAGCGTTAGGTAGGGCCCTGTTTATTTCACAAGGCCACAGAGCTAGCTGAAATGAACAAGGAGGAGTCCCACATACCTTCTTCTCGCTCCCCCAGTGGTTGAAGGATAAGTAAACCATTTCCCAGATACAAAAAAAAACTTTGATACTGAAGACGCAGCCAGCAACAATGACTTAACGTGCCTTACGAAGCACGGAAAAGCTCGAGATAATGATTTAAAATTAAAATAGTAAATTAATTATATAAATTAAATTAGTGTTTAAAGCTTCACCCTTTTTTTACGTTAAAAGGTTAGCAAAGAAACATTAAGCCCGCCTGATGGTAAACGGCGACCATGGCGTATAGTCGCATGTGATACCAAAAATATACTTGCCACCTACTGAAATCACAATGCATGCAATAATTCTGAAACACATACCTCAACCTTTCCATCTACTGTAAAATTATTACATCTATTACAAAATCATTAAAAGGGAACACGCAGAAACATTAAACCATGGGCGAACAGTCTCACTCAATGCATATTTTTAAGGGAAACCTCATTTTGATTACCTACCTAATTATTTAGATTGTAAAAAGTGACAAGCTAAGTCACAGATTAATACAGAATAACGTAACACAGCTAATGATACTGGGTTACATATTTATTTATTTTTTAGATTCTGTTCATTTTTGCACTTAGCATTGTCTATCTAAATATAAATCTATTCGTATTCTTTATTAAATTTATTATATTGTAACTAGCAAACCAGTGAACCAAATTTTCACCAAAACCTGATTAAAAAAATAATAATAATAATGTATTTAATTAATTGAGAACCTAGGAGATTTTGTGTGGTTTCGTTTGAAATTCGTGATTTCTCGAAAACCGGAAGTGCTACGTTACTCAAATCCGGTTTGTAGTCTTATCAGACTATTCTTAACTTATAACTTAAATATTCTCTTTATCTATCTCTTACGGTTTGGCCGCTGAAACAGCACCACAGACAGACACACGGACGAACTTGTCTAATAGATAAGAGATTTGTATACCGAAACACCGTGCACCATACAGGCCCTGTCAGAATACCAGCGTTGTCGTGACACGTTTAGTAACATGTCACGGCAGCATTATGCTGAGGCAGGGTCCTGATTGACCAATATGATGGCTGTTAGGTTTATAAATGTGTGTAATGCTTACTTTTATATATGTTTTTTATTTTAGCAGTTTATAATTATGTTTGTGTTTTATTGGTCAATAAAATGGTTCTCTCTCCCTCTCTCTCTCTCTCTCACTTGCGCCGTAGCGTTTCGTTCAGAAACATAACGTCACTAATTGGAAGAGTAATTTTACTATGATCTTCTGTGCTATACCTTGATACACTTATACCTACTATAAAACTGACTATGAGTAAAACCCTAAGGAAGATAAGACTAAAAATGCCAAATTTCGTTTCACGCACCATATAACGCTGTTCTTTGGATATATACCCATTTAATACATAAATGATACAGCGGTAATGACTGCCAGAGTTAATAAATCTTCTTGTATCTTACATTCTTAATGTCTTTTTTAAATCCCTCAGAATTTACGCGGTGCGGTTGGTGTAAGAGGGCTGCTCCCATTTTGTATATTTTTTTTACGGACATCTTAAATTTATCGTTTCAATTCCATTTTGTGCAGTTCTGCTAAGACCTTGAATTAGGGATTCTGAGTTTTAGATCGGGCGCTATATCGTCCGCCGGAAACGGACAATCGTCGGAGAACTAACTTTTTTTACTGCCCAACATTTCATTTTTATTCCGGAGGGCTTCGTTTTCGGCATACGGCTTAAGTTATAAGCTTTTGAAACATTTTTATTCCAGCGCAAGATGGATTGAAAACCGATGACTCTGTGTATAATACAGGGAGAAAAAAACAGCCCTTGCTGAGTCTCTTGCCGGTTCTTCTCAGTACAAGGTCTCCCGCCGTAGATTTGCGAACCGATGGCGTAGCTTTTCGACATTCACAAGTGCTTGTAACAGCCTAGACTGAATAAACGATATTGAATTTTGAATTGAATTTTTTATTGATGACAATTCACTTGCCAAATAACTTGGGTCTTAAGTACTGTAAATAACCTTTTTAGCCGTCACGAATATATTACACTGTGTGCGTTCATAGTTTTGCTTTAATTCAAATTTAAATTCCGCCAAATCTGTCACAAGATTTTTTTTATCTTCTGCCCGGCAGATCTTTAATCAGTAAAAGTTTATAACCAATAAAATATAAAATACCACATATGAATATTATAATTGTGTGATAAATGCAAAACATCTATTCGATTGGAGATAATTTTGTACATACTTATAACGACTTTAACACATAAACTACCAATTAAGGCAATATGGAAATATCTACTAAAACCTAAAAAAATGTTTTAATACACAATTAAACCGGTTTTTGACAGAGGCGTGAAACAAATTGATTATATAGTCTCTAGACTATGAATAATATAAACTATGAAAAACTATTGCAAAAAGCAAAACACACACAAAATCTATATATATAAAACTCAAAGGTGACTGACTGACATAGTGATGTATCAACGCACAGCCCAAATCACTGGACGGATCGGGCTGAAATTTAGCATGCAGTAGATGTCATGACATAGGCATCCGCTAAGAAAGAATTTTGATCAATTCTACCCCCAAGGGGATAAAATAGGGAATGAAAGTTTGTGTGAAACTTTGTCAATTTTAAACCGATCGGACTGAGACTTTGCATGCAGGTATAAGAAGAATCATATATGTATGTCATTGTGTATAATACAAGCCTGAGAACAAAAACTGTAGTCTACACTTCAGCTCTACACCTAAGCGAAGCAAGGCCGCTAGGAATAAATATAATACAAAATCCAATACAATTATTTTGCAGCTACCGCGATTAGCATGTCGTCGCGTCGTAAAGAAAAACTTTATCAAAACTAAAACCATGTGAAGGAGGTCGCTCTACCTACACCGCACCGACCATAAGGCGTAGGTGAGAGAGGAGCTCGATGGCGCAAATGGTTAGTGCGTTCGGTTGCGATCGTCTTTCCTGCAGTAAAACGTAGCCTATGTATTAATCCAGGGTATCAGCTAACTCTATACTAAATTTTATTAAAATCGCTCCAGCCGTTTAGGCATGAAGAAGTAACAAACATACACACTCACACACTTACGAACTTTCGCCTTTATAAAATTAGTATTCGCTTCTCTCCCGCTATGCTCATAACTTGCGCACCTCAATAATTTCTGGATTCTGGTATGTGCGTAATGTGAGTCGTTCCTTAAATTGGATTGATGTAATTCCCCCTTATGTCCTTCTTCTTTTTTGTTCGTCCGGATATCGTATGGGTCATCCGATATGATAGATGTTTTCTCTTCGGCCATAAAGTTAAGTGTTCAGCTTTGTCGTTTGACTGAGAGGTTGTTATTTATTTCGAAATTTCGGACAGAATACGCCGACACGCGATGGCTTCCGAGGGAATACAGAGATTTTATCTCGAAGCTTGGTTATATTTTGAAATTGAATGCGAATATAAATATTGCTCTGGTTTTCGAAGTGATAACTTATATAGGCGCGTTAAGCATTTCTTAAGATGTTATAAAACCAAACATCTCGCGACACCATCAACGACACCTCGATCCCCTATCACGAACTCCGCGATATGATCTATAACCTGAAATAATGATTCCTCAATCAGGAATTAAAAATGTCTGTTTTACATTTTTTTGTAAAAGTAAAGAAATAAAAATATATCTATAGAAATAACATAAGAAAAAGCACTGTACACTTGTTAGTCTGAGGTCAATCCAGTGTTGTGTAAAATGATTTCAGTTCCATTATATCACTGTTTGGAATTTCTATGCAAGACGGAACGCAAACGCCATTACCAAGTTAAGGTTCCGCTCGGTCACCAATCCGTATGGTGCTACATGACGCGATATTCAAATCGACGCTGCCATTGGTCGCAAAATATTGTCCCCAACCCATCTTTCTCGAATTTTGTAACTGCAATTTTTTGAATGCAATATAATACACGCTATAAGAATTTCAAAGGTATCACATCTTTTATTTAAAATTTCTAAAATCTTTGTTTTAAACTCTGTAGCTAAGATCCGACTATACGAAACGAAGTACCAGTAGTACAATCACTATACATTACTATAAAGTTTCGTGCTGAGTGATTTAACTTTTTTTATAACGCAGGTAAAAAATCATTTTACAGACGACGGCGCCTTTAAGAGGCACACCGCCGAACGGACCTCACACCTGGCTCCCGCAACTCTTACGGGCGCTTTACAGCATACTATCCGATACAAAAGTCCTGCGCATACCTTCTACACTGCTTAATGCGAAGCCGCGGGGTCCCCGTTAGGGATTCTACCACGACTCCGCACTTGAGTGATTTAACTGGGTGAATTAATTATTTAAAAGAAACTACATACATTATTGCCAAAACTGGTACACTATCTGATTATTTTCCACAAAAAAAAATCACCGCGTTATCTCCAATAGCCACGTAGCAGGATTTTCTTTACTTCAAATGCGATTTCCCAGAAATCGCTATTTTCAAGTTGGATCACATTTCACTGAATGTACAGATATAACGCGTTTTTATCACACTCAATTGTCAAATTACTATGGAGTTTGACAGTTGGACGCGATAAAAAATATGATCTATTGTAAATTGTGACGCTAATGCTACGAGGGCTGTATTATGTTAGTATGTGTATTTAAATTTTGTCCAATTAATGGCTAAGTAAAGGCTGGATCTAAATCTAAAACAAACGCTCCTTCGAGTGAACCCGACAGGCAAATAATATTTTTTTGTTAACATTTTGCTTAACTTTTTTCTGTTTATTTTTTTGAAGTAAATCTTCTCTTTTTGTTATTTTTTGAGATGAGTTTTTTATTTATATTTTGTTTACATTTTGCTTTAATTTTATACTCTTGTCGGCACTGGCGGAATTTTTTCTCTTTGAAATTGATTTGTGGTCAATTCTGCCTACCTAACATAGTAGCTATAAACTCGTTGAGCAGTATAAGGGTACGGCCTCAGTGAAAAATAAAGTGCTATTCTCTATACAGAATGAAAAGGAGAGACTGAGGTTAATTCTTCATCATATGAGGTTCAATTTTTTTTAAAATCTAGTAATTAGAACGTTTCCATTTCCATCCTAAAATATTGGAAGAAACGTATCCTATCGACTTTTAATTGGGGAAACAAATGGTAGTTTTCCCCATATTCACTCCTTAATTTATTAATTTCGTGAGCACCGATTCTCTTACGTTTAAATTTATAATGACAACTATCAATAGCCATTAACAAGCACGCTAGATCTTCATTAGAAAACTCCTCCATGTTTACAACTGCGAAAACACCTCCCAATTTAAGTTTCTGGATCAACAGCTTCGAGCGCGTCGAATGAGAAAGAGAGACTGTTGAATGACTGTCGATTGCGACTTTTTACAGATTAAAAGTTTATGAAGTGGTTTTATTTTTATATAAAAATTTAATAAAGTAAACCCCCGTTTCCCCCAAAACAAAATTTCTTCCCTCATTAATCCCCCCATCGCTTTAAAAACCTCCCAAATTTGGGGTAATCCCCCCCAACCTGGCAACAGTGCTCGCGTCCGCGTCTTCTATTATCTGCCTCCACTGTGGCCATCACCTGCTTTCCTCAAGCTGATATATCACGAGCCTGTTTTCTGAGTCTGAATTTGAATCTGAATCTGAGTGCACTGTGGCCGCACCCTTACGCTGTAGGTATATCTATGTATGTCTTTGTATGTAAAGTCTCTACTACTCAGGCTTCGTAATCTATGTTTATGCTCAAAATGTTTGTCGGGATGTCGGTACCTGTTTTTTTTATAGCCAGGTTGGCAAATGACTCTATCCCACCTGATGTGGGGTAGAGTCATCACCGTGGTGATAAAGTCCAACGGGAAGATAGCTGGTATTGCAGTTATAAACTGCCACACCAACCATCCTCACCTTGCCGGCCCGCAAAACTGCTTCTTCAAGCCTCTCTTAAAGAATCCCAGATTATAGGGAGGAGGGAACACGTGCGTGGGCAAAGAATTCCACTTTCGAATTGTACGACAAAGAAATGAATCACCAAATTTATTGGTTATTTTTATAGCAGGATTTCAACTTGTGTAACTAGATTTTGTACGTAGTTAGGTAGGTACAGTTTAAGCTGAAATTCTGGGAAACAGAGTGACAATAGTTCACCATCAAGTCACATCAAAATACCAGGATACAAACTTAAACCTGAGCGTGACTGCTATCGAAAACTAGTCCCTACTGCCTTAGTAATAGGTTCTATAGCGGTGTCAAGGTTTCTGGGCCATCTTTTTAATTACTCTCGTGTGCGAATTCCTCGTATCCCGGGAACGCTACGCACCGCCTATTGTGGTATACTACTTATTTGTCTTAGGAAAAATACAGTCCTTACATCCATTATGGTATATTTTGGCGAGTGTTGTTTCATTTATTTTAAATAAAATATTTATTTAGTTGTTAATTCTAAAGAAGGTTGATAAATCTAAAGAAAATATTACTAGAAAAAAATCCACGCAGACCAGGCAGCATCATTAGATTTAAAAAATCAAAATTAACTATAAGTGCTATTTCTTCTCCAAATTTGTAATACTTGTAAAGGTATACACTTGACATTTGACATGGTAGCTTAAGAAAGCTAGAAAGAATTCGATACAGCTATAAGGGCCCCAGTAGCATATTGGTCAGTGCATCCGCCCGGATAGCGAAGGGTGCGGGTTCGATTCCCGTGTGTTGCCTGGTCTGTGTACAATTTTTTCTAGTAATATTTTCTTTAGCTTTTAATTTTTTTTTGGTCCTCCATTTTGATCTCACATCATAATATCGACATCTCCGTAATAAATTAACAAAAAATATAAATACTACGCCAAATTAGCTCAATACTAACTCAATTTGCTGATAACGAAAAGTTCACTGAAGCATCTGATATTGCAGGTTTGCAGGCGACAGGTTTAATACCGTGCCAGTTACCTCCGGCTGTGTACTGCTTTGTACACGATTTAACGGATTGATTTAAGGTATGAGAAAATGGGAAATGTATAGCGCATAGTGATGGGAGTTGAATTAACGAACGGTTTAAATAGACGGTCTACGTTCAATCGACGCTTCGACGGTCTACAGTTTATTCGTTAACTAGTTGAATTCATAGACGGCTAAACTGAGAGTCCACAGCGTTCATATCTACTGACAACGCGACGTCGACGCGTAAACGTATCCGGTTTACCGGTTACAAGTCCATACGTTCGTTCATTCGTTGAAATAAAGCAATTTGAAACTTAAGCATATGGCGTGGGAGTTGATATTTGTTCGTTTTTTAAACTAGAGTTGTTAGAGTGAAAAGGCAAGAGTATTCTGATATTGGCTTTATAATAATTGTTTACCTCAAGTAGTTGCAGTTTTGTTTATTGAAATTTGAAATTAGTGTGTCGCGAGGTCAAGGTCAAGGGACACGTGAATGCGAATTTAGCGCAAAGTTCGTTTGAATTGAATGATTATTTTATGAGTTTCATTTGTAATTTATTTTGTAAAGATTTAAAAGACTATAATGAATACTAAATAAAGGGTGAATACTAAATAAAGACCCCGTCGTCGTCGTTGCGTCGCGCCCGTAGACCAGTCACCGCGTAGTTGATATGAACCCCTCAACGCTTGCCGTTATGACGTCAACTAGTTGAAGAATTAAACTAGTTGATCGACTAGTCGATGGACGGTAGTGGACGGTTTAGTTTCGTCGACGAAAAATACGTCGACGACCCACCTCTAATAGCGCAAGTGGTTATTGCGTTCTGTCTACTAACGTGAAAGTTAAGCATCTTTCGCAGTAGCCGGTCATTGTATGGGTGGCCAAAAATGTGTTAGACACGTTCGGTCGATATTTGAAATTGTCAAAAAATTTAATCAACAAAATCATAATGATTGATGATGAATAGCTCGGTGCCGACGGCGGGTTCGAAGCGTCGTATAGCCGCCAGCGTTTTGTGATTTTGTTGGGTGATCGCTGATTATTTACCTTCCCTTTAACTTGCTTGGTGGCTTTCTTCAATGAAACAACTTTTGTGAACTTTAAAACTGATATAATGAACAAATTATAATGAAATGACAATTTTACTAGCAACAAGAGCACATTATTTTATTCGCCATATTTTCTTGAAGTGGTCTTATAATTACATTAGCCAATCAGAGGTCTCTTTTGTAACTATAGGTTAGTAAAGTGTGACCACTTATTGACAGTAATAATAGGTGGCGGGAAATTTCAAATTACAATTATTTATATTTATTTATTTATTTCTAGGCCAAAATCCACAGCATTTTCTTAATATAATACAGGTTTTACAATATAGTTTATCTTAATGCCAATTACGGATTTTCATTTTTTAGTTATTGTATAATAGTTTAGAAAACCCTCTACCAAACAAGGGCGAGATGTGTGCAATGCGCGCGCGCCATTGTATATGTGTGTGTGTGTGTGAGTGTGTGTTTGTGTGTATATATGTATACATGTGTAAGTGTTTCATTTTTGTTTGTATATTACCAATCAACCAACAGCCCTAAAAGTTGTTTTTTAAAAGATGCTTTACTTTTGCAAGTATATATGTCAACAGCCGTGATTTTTTTATTGTATTCTATGTACTTTGCGACCGAAAAACAAGTGAGTTTTGTGCATAGTTTGTGTGATATGTAGGAATTGCGAAAAAGAAAGATGACGTATGTCTGGTACGGGTAGTGGGTGTGTAGAGTTAATTTTTTAACTAGAACATGTTGATTTTGCGTCAACAATGATCGTAAAAGTCTGCGCTGCGTCAAGCGGGAGCACCCGTGCTCCGCGTATTTGTTTCATGAGCAGCGAAACGTGAGGCGGGTCTCCCGCGCAGCGCTGTTCTATGAAATGACTTAAAAACTGCATGCGGAGCGGACGTCCGTTGCGGACAAAATTTAACTCCCGCCTCTCACAGCGTTGCCAGTACAATTTCGATCGTGCGGGTAAATAGTTGAATCTTTGTTGATAATATTACTACTTAGCCAAATGAGGACGCAGACACAGAAGACAGCCCATCGACCGTGCCCCAGGCGCGATGGAGTGACGATTTGCGCAAGGTGGCTGGCAGGAGCTGGATGCGAGTAGCCCAAGATCGATCTGAGTGGCGTGCATTTGGAGAGGCCTATGTCCAGCAGTGGACTAAGATAGGCTGTTGATGATGATGATGATGACGCTGCACGACGATCCAAAACATCGAGCAAGTACTTAGAGCGGACACGAGCTGAGAGACATTTGAGAAATAGGTATTTAAAAAAAACTATTGCTGTCACGCATTGGCAAATACCGCGTGATTAGACATGGGTCGGATTAGGTAAAATCGATACCTATTTCACCTTATCCTAATATTTACAAAATACCTAATCCAAATACCTATTACGAATATTTATGCAGTATCGCCGTATTCAATGTGAATTAGGTATAAATTGGATCTGGATTGGATTGGATATCTATTATGACAATTATGTGTACACCCAGTTTTTTTCTATACTAGGTAAATAAAATATAACGTTTTAATATTGTGCATTTTTTCTCTCTAGTATGTATCTATTGTTTTTTGCGATCCTCGTACTATTATTTATTATATTTTCTTTTTTTATGCAAAGAAAGTTTGAAATAGCACAGAAAATACATATCAAATAATATTTCATATTTCCAAATTATTTATTTTACCTTTGTATAACAGTTCAGCATTCTAACTTAATTACTTTAAAATAAATAAAAAACAAACAAAATGTGAGTCACTAAGTTTTTTTGACCTTTGTATTTTGTATTGAACCCCTAGGATTAGGTATCGACTAGTATAGAAAAATACCTTAATAATAATAATATTGTGGTTGTATGTGGGTTACCTATAATGCGAAGAGATGGCGCTGCCTTGCAGCTTAAGAATGGCTAGAAAATTTTCGACGCGGTCCTTGAGGGCCGCGGTAGCATAATTGGTCAGTGCATTCGCCCGGATTGCGAAGGGTGCGGGTTCGAGTCCCGTCTGCTGCCTGGTCCGCGTGGAATTTTTTCTAGTTATATTTTCTTTAGATTTAAACATCAAGCAGTTACATGCTTTAAAAATAATAAAAATTATAATAATAATATTATTATTCCATGATCATTGCTTGCAAAAGTGCCAAAATATCAGAGACTCATAAAAACAAAGTACATGGTAACAATCCTGTTTATAGTTATAATGTATTATAGTAAGTTTAAAACACTATATCGAAAAATACCTATTCCAAATACCTAATCCGATATTTATGCCTCACTTGGATAGGGACAACAGTAGTAAACGCTGAAAATTGCGTATAAATGTTTGCAAACTTCGATGTTTGGCTCTCGACGATGTCCTCCTCGAAAATTAGATACATGTAACAGAATTTTAACACAAAGAATAATAAGTAGTTATACTATGCCCCTCTGTTTGTTTTTTTTTTGTAAAGCGCTTATTCCACTTGACTAAATTCAGACGTCCTAGTTAGGATCCTAAAAAGAAGGCTAATTAGAAGCTTCTGATTACACTTGACTAATTTAGTTACTGATTCAGTCAGTTACAAGCGCGCGGCGCATTCAGTGGCACTTTTTCGTAATGGCTCCAGACCTGTCAAAGCAACAAAAAATCTGTCTTCTCGTAGGCCTGGCCGTTGGCTCAAAAAAAAAATAAAGTAAAAAACGAAAAACGTGGGTGAAAGAATATTAATATTATTATATATTGTTTTAAACTTTCATGGTCACTAACATTATAGCTATTAACGGGATTGTTACCATGTATCTTGTTTTTTATGAGTCTCCGATATTTCGGCACTGTTGCAAGCGCCATGATCACGGAGTAACTGAAGTAATTGCGGGTAGATGTTATTGGCAGACATATCGGTCTACCCTCTGACGTCGTCTTTCATCGACTTCGTCGTCGTCGTCGTAAAAATCAAAAAAGTGTCGTTCCGCGATCGGATACTGTGAGTATTGTGTGTCGGGAACAGGTGCGAGTGAATAGTGAGAATGTGACCAATGGTAAGGGTATCGAGCGCAGTAAAAGACGGCGTCAGAGGGTAGACCGATATGTCTGCCAATAACATCTACCCGCAATTACTTCAGTTACTCCGTGATCATGGCGCTTGCAACAGTGCCGAAATATCGGAGACTCATAAAAAACAAGGTACATGATAACAATCCCGTTAATATTATTAATGTTATTTCTATTATTTTTGTTCCAAAGATATGGCACATGTTTATACAATTCGATTATGTTACTCAAAACTTCTTTTTCTTTTACCGCCGACATCGCATGCTCACTAATTCGTAATCGTAAACACAACAAGTCCTCACGCAGTTACACCTGCGGTGCGACTGAAGCATCTAAACGCTATTACACCCTCCTAAATCGCGTTCTAATTAGGATACTAAATGATTTAGTCAGTCAGAAGCCACACTTCTTCCGATTTAGGATGCTAATTAGGATTCTACCTTCCTAAATGCTATTTCACTTGACTGAATTAGTTACTGAATGATTTAGAACGTCTGAATTTAGTAAATACTTATTAAATCTCCACACTAGACGTCTTTAGTGGTGATAACAATTTGTTTATTTTTGGCTTTTTTCGAGGGTTTCTAGTGTCTTTGAAACACAAGTTATCGAAAAAAAGAAGACATAGGAGCATAGAATGAGTAAATTATGATTAATGTATGAAAATCCATTCTTTAGTGATAAAAATCAAGGAGGCATCAGTCGAGAACGTTTGTATGGAAAAAATATAGCGTGGCTTCCCTCTTAAAGAACCCGAGCATTATTCCAGGCAGAACCTGGAAATCTAAAGAAAAGTTTACTAGAAAAAAATCCACGCGGACCAGGCAGCGGACGAGACTCGAACTCGCACCCTTCGCAATCCGGGCGAATGCACTGACCATTATGCTACCACGGCCCTATTCGCCGCGTCGAAATTTTCCTAGCTTTTAGCTGCAAGGCAGCGCAATCTCTTCGCATTGTAGGTAACCCACAATGGTTGGTGCGGGTTCGAGTCCCGTCCGCTGCCTGGTTCGCGTGGTTTTTTTTTCTAGTAAACTTTTCTTTATATTTAAACATCTAGCAGTTAAATGCTTAAAAATAAATAAAAACATAAATTGAGAATACTTAGGCTTTATGTAAATTCGTATGTACAGATGTGACTATATACCCTAAGCCATATAACACTCCAACCTACAGTCTCTGTATTACTTTTTGTACTCACGGCTGTCTGGAAGAAATCGCTTTTAGCGATAAGACCGCCAACTGTAAGGCATTGTCCTAATACAACGCGATAACGCGAATGAGCGATGCGATCATCGTACGAGTCGACGATCAAACATATTGATCTAGAATAGGTGTCCTAATAGGCGATCGCGCGATGCATTCGCGCGATCTTAGTTCGCGCGAACGCGGAATCAAACCTATTAATGATGAATAGGTGTCCTAACTGAAGTTCGCGCGATGATCGCGTCGAGTCGATAGGAAGCTGGGAGAGGGGCAGGGCTAACCCGTTCCGTATTCGCGTTCTATTAGGACACCCAGTTCGCGATCACGCGACGGTCGCAACGTTTAAACGCGCGATGATCGCGTTATCGCATTGTATTAGGACAATGCCTAATGCTTTTGTTTAGTTTACTGATTGTTAATGTAATTATGTATTTGGTGTTATAATAAAGTGTTAATCAATCAATCAATCAAACTTGGAATAATGCATATTGTGTAACAAAATTAGATGATTGGCATTCTCATTTCACGTTCTGTCTTTTTAATCTTCGTGTGCTAAAGAACATCTAATATATAAAATGCTCGTGTCGCGGTGTTTGTGGTTAAACTCCTCCGAAACAGCTCGACCGATTTTCGTGAAATTTTATATGCATATTCAGTAGGTCTGAGAATCGGATGTAATCTATTTTTAATCCCTCTAAATGCTATGGGTAATCCACCCCTTTTTTTTTTTTTTTTTTTTTTTTTTTGTGACGAGGGGAAATGCAGTTACGCACCATACCGTGACGCTGACTAGGCGCACGGCGTGTGTGGGACTCGCCGGCACGGGAAACAGTGCCGACCCTACTCAAGCAGGACCAGTCCGGAAGGCCACACTGATCCTACTCCACTAAAACCCCCCGGTACCCTCCTACGCCCATTTGGGGGCGTCTCGGGGCCGACGCACCTGCGTGCGCCACAACTCCGAGCCCGCCCCCGGGCAGGCCCGGCCCAACGAGTGGACCGGGCGACGCGCCTCAGGGGGACTGCGCTAGGGTACTAGGCAGTCCCCAGACGTGGTGGTCTATGCCGGAGCGGCACCTAGGGCGCGCGGCTGGTCAGGCCGCGCCCAGGCCACCTTAGGGCCGTCGAAGACCGGCAGTCACAGCTGCCTGCCTTCTTCGGCCCACCCGTCTACGCCGGAGAGGGGCGGCTAGAGCGTCCTCCTCCCGCTCCCTCTCCGCTGCCTCCTTCTGCGCCATCACAGATTCGCAGAAGGAGGCGGCAGCCCTCCAGGCTCTCTCGCTACCAAGCATGGCTCTTACCATACTTGGCAGCGTGAGGCCTCCTCCGCCGAGCGCCGCGATCAGATCGCGGCGCTCATTTCGCCAGGCCGGGCACACGATCAACGTGTGCTCGGCCGTGTCGTCGGGAGAGGCTCAGTGGTGACACCGCGGCGTCTCCTCCCGACGGGCGACTCGGTGCAGGTAGTGACCGAAGCACCCATGTCCGGTCAGTACCTGCACCAGGCGGTAGGTGAGGGTGCCCCGCTGGCGCCCTACCCACTCCTCCAACACCGGACGAATCGCCTCGATCGTCCGGTGGCCAGCGGCTGGGTTGGCGAGTGCCTCCACCCATCGGCGCAGAGCCTCCCCCTGCGCCTCGGTGCGGACCCGTTCTACCTCCTCTAGAACGGGTCGCTCGCCCCGCTCTCTCGCCGCGACCCGGTGTTGATGCACCTGGGACAGTACCAGGGCATCAACCTCCCACGGGAGCGTACCTGCTAGGACGCAGGCAGCCCCGTGGCTGACCGTGCGGTAAGCCCGCACGGCCCGGGTCGCGATGACCCTCTGCGGTCTTCGCAAGAGGGCCCTCGTGCGGGACGAGAGGCACTCAGCCCAGACCGGGGCCCCGTACAGCGCCATCGACTTTATCACGGAGTGATAAAGCCGACGGCACTTCGCCTTCGGCCCCCCCACATTGGGGAGGAGGCGACCGAGTCCGGCTGCGACGCCGCACAGCCGGGGAGCGAGGAGCCTAAAATGCTCCTCCCAGCTCCATCGGGGGTCTAGGGTCAGGCCGAGATACTTAAGGTGCATCTCGACCGGAACCCACACCCCCTCTACCCGGGCACGGAGCCCCGGCGGGGTCCTGCGTCTGGGACCGTGGAAGGCCATGGCCCTCGTCTTTTCGAGGGCCACTTCCAGTCCCAGGAGGCGGATGCGTCGGACGACCATGGAGGTGCCGACCGACGCAAGGCGGACCGCCTCCTCCCACCCTCTCGCTCTCGCCGCTACTAGGGTGTCGTCCGCAAAGCAGACGACATCCATGCGCGGCAAGAGCTCACCCCGCAGGACCCAGTTGTACCCCAGGTTCCATAGGAGGGGACCTAATACGGAACCCTGGGGTACGCCTGCCTTCACTGGCCACGATTGGACGCGGCCCTCCGCATCCTCGTACAGGACTGACCTGTCTCGCAGGTAGTCCCGGACGAGGGTGCGGAGGTAGAGTGGCACTCGATGGAACTCGAGCGCCGCCTCTATGCACTCGTGGGGGATGGTGTTGAATGCGTTCGCGATGTCCAAGGACACCGCGATCACCACCTCCCCCCGAGCTGTGGCCGCCTCAGTCCACCTCTTGAGACGGCCAACCGCGTCTATCGTGGACCGGCCGGATCGGAAGCCGAACTGGCAGTCCGCCAGGTCCGGCCCCTCACCCTCGATGTGCTCGATGATCCGGGAGGCGAGAATCTTCTCAAAAGCCTTCCCGGACTCATCGAGCAACACCACCGGCCGGTAGCCCGCTGGGGAGTCTGCGGGGCGGCCTTCCTTGCGGAGAAGGCAAAGCCGCCCCACTCTCCAGCGCCTGGGAAAGCGACCCGTCGCGATGCATGTGTCGAGCACCGCGCGGAATCGCTCTCCCAGGGGGCCCAAGGCAATGGCCATTACCTTGGCCGGGGCCCCGTCCGGCCCCGGAGCTTTATTGCGGCTCCGGAGCCGGTCCCTCACCGTGTCTAGTTCTGCATTAGACACGGGGGGACCAGCTGCCCACGCCCCCGGAGCAGAACCGGGGGGCAGCATCCTGGGGGGTTCGAAGGGCCCGGGGTCTGGAAAAAGTGTCCCCAGCACCCTTCTCACCAGCGCAGGCTCCATCTCAGACGTGGAGGGGGCCGCCGAAGCGAACTTCCCCCTCACCGTCCGGTACGGCCTCCCCCAGGGGTCGCTGTCCAGGGTGGCCAGAAACTCATCCCAGGCAGCGACCTTGGCCCTGCAAATGGCGACACGCAGGGCCGTATGGGCCTCGTTGTACGCCCGGCGGAGGACCTCCTCTTCGCCGGGCGCTCGTCTGGCGCGCCTACGGCATCTTTGGTAGGCGCGCCTGGCCCTCATACTGGCGGTACGCAGGATCGTGAGTTCCTGCGTCCACCAGTATGCCTGCCCCCTTCTCCGTGGGCCAACCCGCGCCCTAGGCATGGCGGCGCTGCAGACGACGTTGATGTCGTCCGCGAAAAGGTCCGCCATGCCGTCGGCATTCCCAGCGACGGCGTCCGGGACCCCTGCCCAGGCCCGCACCGTCGCCGCCTCCTCCGCCACATCCGGCTGGAGGCGTGCGAGCGCCCACCGTTTGAACGGCGAGCCGCCCGCACTGGGGCCCACTGGGGCCCCTGATGGGTAATCCACCCCTAATTTTTTTTTTCAAGTTTAGTTTTTTTTATTTTTTTTTATGATACATCATACACAAATACATACAACCCTAAATTTTCACCCTTCTACCACCAACCCCTATTTTTTATGGCGGTACGAAGTTCGCTGGGACAGCTAGTCTAATATATAAAATTCTCGTGTCGCGGTGTTTGTGGTAAACTCCTCCGAAATGGCTTTCCCGATTCTCATGAAATTTTGTGTGCATATTGGGTAGGTCTGAGAATCGGACAACATCTATTTTTCATCCCCCTAAATATTAAGGGTAATCCAACCCTATTTTTTTTTTCAATTTTTGATATTTTTTTTTTATTTTTTTTATGATACATCATACACAAATACATACAATCCTAAATTTTCACCCTTCTACCACCAACCCCTATTTTTTTATGGCGGTACGAAGTTCGCTGGGACAGCCAGTAGTATATAACTATACAAAGCAATATGTCATAGAGGAACTGTGAGATAAAATGAGAATGCTTTGTTTCAACGCCCGTATCTTTTACTCGCTCCTTTTCCGGATTTTCCGGATTTATGTTCCGGATGAAAAGAAATTATCTGTGCAATTAACTGAGTAAACATTCGGGATGAAATAGACTGAGATCAAAAGGAGTCTCATTTTTAACTGATGGGACGAACAACATTTTATGAAGAACAATAATTGGATTCATATTATTGTGTTGTGAAATGGCTTGTTTGGAAAAATGTTTTCCTAAGTAACTTAGACAAATTTTCTTCTAAATGTTTACTCAAAATATTATGTAACAATATTCAGATAAATTCCAATTAATCGTTCTTCGTGTACCTATTACAATTGAACACGCACTGACCTTTAAAATATTATGTTTAGAAAACTATAAGACTAATTTGTACTTTAATTAGAAAAAAATCCACGCGGACTTGGCAGCAGACGGGAATCGAACCCACACCCTTCGCTATCCGGGCGAGTGCACTGACCAATAGGGATGATGACTATTTTTATTTTTCTTCGTTTAACAGGTAGATTATCAAAAAGTATTGGACACGTATTTTTTCTTTTTTCACATAATATAAACATTGCAGAGATATATTGATTTGAAAAATCGCATGACGTCACGTTTTAGTTCACTTTTAAGTGGAAATTCACTAAAAAGTGACGTCACGAGCCCCTATTCCCAAACTTTGACGCGCTACAACTTTGTCATTTTTTGGTTGATTGCCCAAGAAAAAATACGTGTCCATTATTTTTTGATAATCTAACTGACGGACTAAATAGAATTTCGTTTACTGTTCTCCGTCATCACCCCTATTATGCTACCGCGGCCCTGATGGCCGCATCAAAATTCTTCTGGTCATTCTTAAGCTGCAAGGCAGCGCCATCTCGTCAGATTTAAACATCAAGCAGTTACATGCTTAAAAAAATTATAACTTAAATTATTATGTTATAAAGTATTGAAAATCTACTTTCTAGTTTTTGAGAAATACTCAAACAATCTTATGTTAGTAAGACGATATTTCCAGAGACATACCTAACAATACCTTTTTACTACGTATCTTTGAAAACAGTTTATTTTCATAACACAGCAGTTTCTATTTCAAATTCGTCAGATTCTTAACTACTCCATTACGTTGATTTTATTATTCAATCGGAAATAAGAATGTTTACTTTTAGATATTATTAGGGTTCCGCACCTCAAAAGGAAAAAACCGAACCCTTATAGGATCACTTTGTTGTCCGTCCGTCCGTCCATCCGTCTATCAAGACCGTTTTTCTCAGGAACGCGTGGAGGTATCAAACTGAAATTCATATCTAATACTCATGTTTACTGTCCCTTGGAGCTGTAAAAAAATCAAACTCCTAAGCCAAAGCAATCAAAGGATACAGCCGTTTATGCCGCAAATTTCTGCAAATTTTCGAAACTCGCACGGGAATCAAAACCTGCAGGGTACTTCCTGTGAACTTAGAATCTTGAAATTTGGTACGAAGTAACGTCTTTTAATAGTACAGATATAGGAAAAATTGCGAAAACCGTAAATTTTTAGTAACATCATATACTAAAAAATATTTTTGAATATTTCAAAGTTACTACCTCTTTTCTCATGAACGCGTAGAGGTATCAAATTGAAATTGTACGGAACCCTCGGTGCGCGAG
Organism: Chilo suppressalis; assembly: GCA_902850365.2. Lineage (NCBI taxonomy): Eukaryota > Metazoa > Arthropoda > Insecta > Lepidoptera > Crambidae > Chilo > Chilo suppressalis. The sequence continues at coordinate 3,822,577 of OU963912.1, read as the reverse complement.
TCCGACTGGCACTTGACCGGTTTTTTTTCATATTCATTAACTTTATAGTAATATAAGTTATTTACGGGATTGCTACCATGTACCTTGTTTTCAGCAAGTTTCCGATATTTCGGCACTGTTGCAAGCGCCATGATCACGGAGTAACTGAAGTAATTGCGGGTAGGCTGTTATTGGCAGACACTTACATCTGTCCGCACTGGGATCCGAAATCGAGACCTTGAAACCATAAAACAAACCACTCGGCCACACAGTTCGTCATAAATGTTCAAAATTACAATAGATTGGTATGAATACAATAAAAAAGAGAAATCAGGATTAAATAACCTTTTTTTTTGTTAATCTTATCAAGTAACGACTTGACAATATTCTTTCTACAAATTAATTTGATCATATTAAAAATTTTGTCGAGAGAGAAATTAAAACCAGGCATATTATTCGACTCGAAATATAGCTGTTGTTGAGAAATACAATAAAACGTAATAATAAAGGTATATTTGAATAAATGAAACGATACAATAACAATTTTCCTAGAAAAAATTCTACGCGAACCAGGCAGCAGAGGGGATAATTTCAAAGTTATGAATTTTACATTTTAAGAAAGAAAGGACACAGCAGCTTTACCGCTCGAATTGGATCGCCCGACTGGGGAAGCAACTTCCACCTTAGAGAAGACCACAAAAAAAACACTATCGCCTGGTCCACGTGTAATAATTACAAAAAAAAAGTTAGGCCATTTTAATAGGTAAGATTTGACAATTCATCAAAATTCAACAACGTAACCTTGTAACAGCGGGCATACAATAAGAACTGCAGAACTGCTACACTTTTTTCAATTACGATTACATATTTATTGTAATAATGACCGATACGAGTAATTTTACAATTTGCTTTCACTAATAAACCATTCTAAACATAATAAACAATTTTTGATCTAAAGAACTGAACGTCGTTACAATGTTGTGTCAGTTACGCCTTTTTCTTTTTAAACACTAGGGATGTTACTCTAAAAATCGAAAGCTGATAAGTTATATCGAATGTAATGATTACTTGTGAAGAAATATCACCATAAATTAATAACCACGTTGTGATTATAATGAAACATAATAATATATTTATTATTATTTTAATTATCTATAAAAATACAAAAAATAATTAAATAGCAAAAATATTGATGGATTAGGTACAGAGGATAATACTTGACGTACACCGAAAAAAAGAAAGAGGGACAAAAAAACTGTTGGCGTTGATAATTTTGATGCTGCTGCAATTCAAAACCATATTTATGGATATTACTCGAAAAAAGAATATCCTACACGGAAAGAGCTATTAAGTTCGTTAAAAGACGCAGCCTTTTTTTTGGCGGTTCATCGTCTCAATCAAATGCTTTGAAATCAATTGGCTTTAGATTTAAAAAATCTGACAAGCTGAAAAACCTGCTAGAACGCCACGATATTATTTTGAAGAGAGTAACATTCTTACGTCAAGTAAATAAAATTACAGATTGGAATAATGTCGTGTTAATTGACGAAACATGGTTGAATGCGAGTCATACGGTTTCGTGGACATGGACCGATAATACAGCAGCCGACTCAAAAGTTCCATCAGGAAAAGGAGCCCGACTTATATGTCACGTGGGGTCAGCTTCTCAAGGTTTTATTACAGACTGCCTCCTCGCATTCGCCTCTAAAACTATAAGTGATTATCATAAGAAAATGAGGTAGACTTTGAGGTTTTTAAAGAGAACACAGAAAACCCATCGAAAATTATGACGGACAATGCACCGTATCATTCTGTACAAGTTGATAAACCACCAACTCAAACAAATAAAAAGCTAGAAATTGTCGCGTGGCTGGTAAGAAATGATGTGGATGCAAGTCCAACTTTATTAAAAGTTGAGTTGTTATATCTGGTAAAAGCAACTAAGCCCTCCAAGCTCCGCTTTGTAATCGAAGAACTAGCCTTAGAGCATGGACACGAAGTTATTCGATTGCCTCCCTACCATTGCCAATATAACACCATCGAGCTTATTTGGGCACAAATAAATGTTCATGCAGCGCAAAATAATACTGAACCACCCGTCAGTACCGCTAAAATAATGACACTGCTATAAACTGGGTGTGCAGAAACCACTACAGAAGACTGGAAAAAAGTCGTAAAGAAAACAAAGAAAATAATTTTACAAGATTTTGAACGAGATGTGAGAATAGACAATATTATTGAAAACGAATACATAATATCTCTTAGTGCTGATAGCAGCAATGAATATGACAATACTAACAACAGTTCTGATAGTTCAACTGAATAAATACATTCTTTTTATTAAATTATGTACATGTCTTATTTTGCTCCTTAAATTTACGAAAGAAAAAATAATTATGAGACAGGGATTCGCCTGATGATTTTTAAAATTCACATATTATGTTTGAAGTCCGTATATATTCATTCACTTTAATCGATGTTTTTAAGCAAGTCACCTCACTATAAAAGAATAAAACTGACAGACGTCAAATGTTAGCTATTAAAATGGCCTGAATTGTAGTATTCTTTAGATTTAAACATCTACCAGTTAAATGCTTAAAAAACTAAAAAAATATAACAGAAATAATATTTTTAAAATTAACAGGAGTAGTGGTGAGTTAAAATCTGTTGCTATGGTTTTAAAATTTTAGAAAAATCAAACTTTATTCTAAAGTTCACCCAAGTGCAGTGAAAATGGGTTTGTTGGATGTATTTGTTTTATTACGTGAGTGAAACCCTTTCACTTTTTTCAGACTTACGTAGAGCTCGCCTCCTAAGATCCCTATCCTCTCAGGCGGTTTGTGGTTTGTGTTTTTTTTTTGGTTTCTGTGATTTGAAATTAATCAATAAATATTTTAAATAGGTGGTAGGTAGGTGGACAAAATTTTGCATCTTCTATGAATAAAGTACATAATATGAAAATGTTTGTCCTATTTTGCCAATAGATGTGTACAACATGTCTCTGAAATAGGGATGATCGCGGTCCCCTCTGTAATCATTTTTTGAGGCGGCATTTGGGACCGAAGATCTAAAACGAAAGAATGTCACCTCTGTTTAACAATTATTTTGATTGGTAAGTTGGGACTAAAAATAAAAAAAGAAGTGTTTGATCAAAAGTACAATTAAGGACAAAAGCTCGTTAATGTACTAGTATTCGGGGTGATGAGAAATATAAATCAAACAGCAAGTCTATAATGTTGTACTAAACAGTAACGGACACCTAATATGCAAGTAAACATTTTGTTGGACAGGGAAAAAATTAAGCAAACAGCTTTTACGGATAATGTGTGAGATAGACCGCTGGTTGACCGCAAAAAAGTGAGCCTCGAATAATGTGGGCGTCGCCACCTAAATGACGTCATTCCAAGCCTGATCGTTTGCAAACGCCACGAGCCTAATTTAGGGACTCATTTATCATCAGGACTTTAGATGTACCAGACGTCAAATTCAATACGGCAGGGTCTGTTAAGAAATAGTCAGGGGTTTGCGTTTAAACATTCCGATAATATTCATAGTAAAAGTGATTGAGAATAAAAATATCGGCAGTTTAATATAGTTTTTATTGTGTTCATATGATTAGTCTTTTAATCAATTATTAATGCATATCAACAGTATGTGAGGAAGAATACATTGAAAAACCTTGCTCGAGAATTATGATTTGATTTATTTATTTAAACTTTATTGCAAAATTACAAAGCAAATGGCGGACATAATGCCATAAGAAATTATCTAAAAGTCGACCAATAAGACCGTGGGAAAAATCATATATGACTTGTGAAGGATTAATTTGATTCTTAATATTACTTAAGTTGGTTCCTTTACAAACTTTTTTCGCGTTAATAAACGTGGCGTAACAAATTACTCCACCCAATTTGGTGGTAAGTGTAAGTGAAGTCCAGTCGCGATGGTAGATGTTGCGGCAGAAGGTATACCGATCCAGCAATCCTCTCCGCCCCGACCATTTTTTTTAAATTTTCGATGACGGGGAGAAAAAATGTATTATTTGTTCCTCGCGACGCAAGTAATTGCGTGGTGCATTCGGCAAGCGGCGAGCAGCCCGAGGGCCGATAGTCGGTGCGGCTATACTTTGACGTGCACACACGCAAGCGTGGCATACGTCAAACCACCCCGTCTCCGACCGGCAGCCCGGTCCGCACTCGCTTTAGCCGATCCTGGGCTTCTCCATTCACAACGTTACCTGACTAGTCTCACGTCTAACTCCATATCAATTTTTATTAAAATCGCTCTAGCCGTTTAGACGTGAAAAAGTAACAAACATACACAAACTCACAAACTTTCGCATTTATAATGTTAGTGTGATTATTAAAACCTACGTTTTAATAACTCTAATTTGAGTAATGCTATTCTTTCTAATATTAAAACCCTCTTAAATAAAAATAAAACGAAGGGTTGCACTCCGGGAGTGCCGGCAGAAGTGAAAACTTGAATATTAACGTTGTGCATTTCTGATATTTTGGAATGGTTAGGGAATAATTTTGCACGAATTGCTTTAATTATCAGTATAAAAGTACTATCATGTATGTGGTAGAACACAATATTTAATATCGTATTGTGTTATCGTACACAAACATGAAAATTTATATTACACTAGTGGCCCGCCCTAGGTTGGCTTCGGGGTAGAATTGATCAAAATCCTTTCTTAGCGGATGCATACGTCATAACATCTACCTGCATGACAAATTTCAGCCCGAACCGTCCAGTGGTTTGGGCTGTGCGTTGATAGATCACTATGTCAGTCAGTCAGCTTTGAGTTTTATATAAATAGATTAAAAAAGTTTATATCTCAGAATATAATCAACTTACATGAATCACATTTAAGCGCACTTAGCGACATCTATTGTAAAGAAATTAACTTACATGAATCACATTAAAGCGCACCTAGCGACATCTATTGTAAAAAATGCATTTTCTTCGCAATTAAGATGTTTCGTCCGATATATTGAAAATCAACAACCCTTCCAATTTTATTGTGTGTTATGATGCGATCAGCCCACGTGTTTAACCTGACGCGAGTTATACATTTTTAACCCATAAGTACAAAAAAAGTGTACAACGCCGCTAAATAAGTTTTCATTCCAAAAATAATGATTCGATCATAATATGATTTTCGCCACATTAAAAATAAAACAAATGATGTTTTGTATCAACGAGTTGTCGGTTAAATTTCTCCGGAGAAATGACACAGTTCAAACATACACAGTATCATCAGATAACTCTTTGATAAAAAGTAAGTAAATTGATGGCTCATGATATATCAATATTTGAATTACATGCAATTTAATCAAAGACAACAGCACAAAGCACGTTAGGTTAAACTTTACACATTTCCTCAATTGATACATTGGAGCTTAAGAAGGGCTTTTTTTGCGTGTGTGTGTGTGTATGCTGTTGGTCGCATTTGACCGTTACAGCGTCACCGGGTTTCTTCGGGATCCTTAGGGGACCTCAAGCCGAGAATTGGCAAGTGCCTCAAGAGGTATTCCAGGCGGATGGCATCTCCCCACAGGCTGAGTCTCCTCTCCGTCTGGAGCCTCTAGACCACTAGAACCTGGGAGGGTCAGCTCAACTAGAGGGCATCTCTGAGAGTCGGCCCTCAGCTCTAGTTAGCCGTTGTCGTGGGGGCTTGAATTGAAGCGCCAGGAAGGGAAAGTGTTCGCATTTTTTTTATATTATCACAAAATATTTTTATTCCAATTGGAAGTATAAATTTGGTATAAAGTGACTGTTTAGAAAAGTGTTCCTGCAACAAGTACGGTTTTCCATTATTGTGCGGGATATGGAAAGATTCAGGGTAAGGTAATGGATGCCAGACTAACACGTCTTTCCATCGTATCTATAATTTTCACAAAAACAAGGCTAGAGAACATACCTATTCCATATTCTTATCAGAAGTTACATACTGTACCACCATTACACTATACTTCATCGAAGATTATCTTAGTGTTATCCCCTGGGTGAATCTCGTAAATGAACACTCTCTTTGAGGTTTAGCAGAATTGCTCTCCGGTGCTCACGAATGTTCTAGAATTTTCTTCGTTTCGCTTCGCTAACGATGGATCGAGTTTAAATAATTACAATTAAGTACCTACCGAAGTAATCAACTGTTTTTGCTTGAACCTTTTTTTCTGAAGTGAAAACTGCTTTAGGCACTTGGGGCACTTTTGTAATTGGAAAAAAGTACTAAATTTTTACTTCCTTCCACAAACATAAATTGTGCGCATATTATATTTTAAAACTATCTATTTTATATAAAAATCCATTGCTGTTCGTTAGTCTCGCTAAAACTCGTGAACGGCTTAACGGATTTATCTTATCTTGGTCTTGAAATGTTCGTGGAGTCTAGAGAAGGTTAAAAAGGTGAGAAAAATAATTATATAAAGAAATTTATTGTGTATAATTCAAGCCTGAGAACAAAAACTATAGTCTACCTACACTACAGCTCTACACCGAAGCGAAGCGAGGGCGGGCCATTAGCATAATAATAAAAAGAAAAGGAGTTTTGTTTTTTAAATTGGTCTGTATTCAATATTTTGTGATAATACTTTTTAAACAGTCAGAGTCCTCATTTATGTTGAGATCTGTAAGTCCAATTCGTCAGTTACTTTATCTCTTAAGATAATCTACTAGTAGTAGGTGGTTTTAAATTAAGTTACTCTGAATTTTAAGGAATTGCAAAATCAAAATAAATGTTTTGTATAAGCAAATAGGGATATGATGACTACTTTTTTTTTCTGCATTTATCAGGTAGATTTTCAAAAAGTATTGGACACGTATTTTTTCTTTCTTCACATAATATAAACATTGCACAGATATATTGTTTTGAAAAGTCGCATGACGTCACGTTTTGGTATAATTTTCACTTAAAAGTGACGTCACGAGCGTCTACTCCCAAACTTTGACGCGCTATAACTTTGTCATTTTTTGGTTGATTGCCCAAAGAAAAAATACGTGTCCATTATTTTTTGATCATCTAACTGACGGACTAAATAGAATTTCGTTTACTGTACCCCGTCATCGCCCCTATTTTCCTCTGAAAATTAAGCGTAAGCTAAGTCCGCAGTGCAATAACATAACTTGAGGGAAACCTCATTTTGATTACTAATTATTTATATCGCAAAAAACGACAAGCCAAGTCACAGATTAACCACACAATAATAAAACAGCTTATAATACTGGGTTACATATATATATATTTATTTATTTTTTAGATTTTTTTTCGTATTCTTGATTAAATTTATTATATTGTTATGTGTATACCGAAAAACCGTGCACCATACAGGCCCTGTCAGAATACCAGCGTTGTCGTGACACGTTTAGTTACATGTCACGGCAACATGATGCTGAGGCAGGGTCCTGATTGACCAATATGATGGCTGTTAGGTTTAGAAAATTGTGTAATGCTTACTTTTTATATATGTTTTTTATTTTAGCAGTTTATAATTTTTAATTTGTGTTTTATTGGTCAATAAAATGGTTCTCTCTCTCTCTCTCAACTTTATGGTGGTCTCTTGTTTTAAACTATGAGTAAGGTTTCCAAAGCTCCACGAGGTAGGGAATGGAGTCAGCGGGCGTGTACATATTATAATTGTAATCGCAGAATACAGAAAGATGTTAGAAAGACGTTAGAAAGAAAGACGTCACTTAAAAGTGACGTCACGAGCCCCTACTCCCAAACTTTGACGCGCTATAACTTTGTCATTTTTTGCTTGTTTGCCCAAAGAAAAAATACGTGTCCATTATTTTTTGATCATCTAACTGACGGACTAAATAGAATTTCGTTTACTGTACCCCGTCATCACCTTTATTTTCCTCTGAAAATTAAGCGTAAGCTAAGTCCGCAGTGCAATAACATAACTTGAGGGAAACCTCATTTTGATTACTAATTATTTATATCGCAAAAAACGACAAGCCAAGTCACAGATTAACCACACAATAATAAAACAGCTTATAATACTGGGTTACATATATATTTATTTATTTTTTAGATTTTTTTTCGTATTCTTGATTAAATTTATTATATTGTTATGTGTATACCGAAAAACCGTGCACCATACAGGCCCTGTCAGAATACCAGCGTTGTCGTGACACGTTTAGTTACATGTCACGGCAGCATTATGCTGAGGCAGGGTCCTGATTGACCAATATGAAGGCTGTTAGGTTTAGAAAATTGTGTAATGCTTACTTTTTATATATGTTTTTTATTTTAGCAGTTTATAATTTTTAATTTGTGTTTTATTGGTCAATAAAATGGTTCTCTCTCTCTCTCTCTCTCTCTCTCAACTTTATGGTGGTCTCTTGTTTTAAACTATGAGTAAGGTTTCCAAAGCTCCACGAGGTAGAGAATGGAGTCAGCGGGCGTGTACATATTATAATTGTAATCACAGAACACAGAAGGGAGTTAGAAGGGCGTTGTGGGCGGGGCAGGCCCGCCAGAGTTATGTGTGAGCAAATGCTCATGCTTGAAGAGTTCGATAGCGCAAGTGGTTAGCGCGATCGGCTGCGATCGTTGAAATTTAGCAACTTTCACAATGGTCAGTCATAGGATGGGTGACCAAAAACTTAAATTCCCCAGCTCCTCCGTGCTTCGAAAGGCACGTTAAGCCGTTGGTCCCGGCTGCATCTGCAGTTTTTAGCACCCACCAATCCGCACTGGGCCCGCGTGGTGGGTCATGGCGCAATCTCCCTATTCCATCTGTAGGGAAGGCCTGTGCCCCAGCAGTGGGGACATTAATAGGCTGATGATGATGATGAAATGCTCATAACTTGATCAAAGCTTTGTTCTGATGGCACCGTTGCTCTCGGGTGTGAGCGCTGGTTGGATTGGTTTGATTGTTTGATGTCGCGTCGTTTGATTGGCTATTATCTATTAGATGGAATTGTAGTGGGGGCGTGCCGCACAAACGGTTTTTGATCACCCTTGTAACCACTTTGTGTTCTGTGATTGTAATTACGTTATCAGCCCATTAATATCCTCACTCCTGGGGCACATGCCTTCCCTATTGATGGAATATTGAGATTGTGCCATGACTCAACCACGCGGGCCCAGTGCGGATTGGTTGGTGCTGACGACTGCAGATAAAGCCGAGACCAACGGCTTAACTAAAGCACAAAGGAATTCGAGATAGAAGATTTTAGGTCACCCATCCAATGACCGACCACTGCGAAAGTTGCTTAACTTCAACGATCGCAGCCGAACGAGCTAACCATCTGCGCCATCTAGCTCCGCAGTAGTTTGATTGGCTATTTAATTATCTATCAGGTGGAATTGCAGTGGGAGCGAGCCGGCGACATTGGTTCCCGTACAAACGGTTTACGATCACCCTTGTAATCTCTTTCTGTGTTCTGTGATTGTAACAGTAATAAACAGCAATACATACGAACTCGAAACATTTATATAAATCTTATCTTTTAAATTAAATTTTTGTTTCTTGCTATTGTGGGATTTTTCTTTGCACTTATTGTTAGTAAATTCGTTGATTGTCTATTGTTACATATTTGACATTATGTGATGGAAGTTGACCCTTTGCAAGTTTGATGTCAACTTTCAATTGGACGACACTGTATGAAATAAAACAGGGAGAAAAAATCAGCCCTTGGTGAGTTTCTTGCCGGTTCTTCTCAGTACAAGGTCTCCCTCCCGTATATTTGCGAACCGATTGCGTAGCTTTTCGACATTCACAAGTGCTTGTAACAGCCTAGACTGAATACACGATATTGAATTTAGAATTTTTTGAATTTTTAATCAACAATATCAAATCGTCACTTCTATAGTAAACTTACGATTTCAAATTTCATAAAACCTACTACGCCAAAATGTCGTATAATAATTTGGTAAGTTTACTTTGGGTGTGTAAACATAAAATGCAGATTCAAGCAATCACACTTTTCGGAATCGTCATGAAATAAAATTGTGTGATTTTTCCCTGGTGTTAAGTACCCCATTATGTGCAGTTTTTTATTATATATTTTTACTAAAAAAGCAAATTCGTAAGTTTGCCGTAGATGTGACGAAATATTCAATTTCATAACCATTATGGGCTTCTCCAGGAATAGTCGCGTCCGTTATCTAAGTTACGCCATTTACATTCACGGTAGACAGTGGCGTACCTAACCAGACCTCTATCACAGTTGGATGTTCCCGAAACACTTTATTTGCTCGACGGTTTCCTTCATTAAGACCCCTTTTACCAAAATGACAACAGCGAGTAATCGAACAGATTAAAGTACGGGTGTATCTCTCGAATTGGAATTGGGCTTTTCGCGCTCTCTATTATAAACTTTTTAACGTATTTAAAACGAATTACTAGCGTTGAAAACGTGAACTCATTAATGAGATGCGATAATGATTGATTGATGTTCGATTCCCATCATTTGTAAGAAAAAAATATTAACTTGTTTCTGACAGTACTAGATAGATAGATAATGCGTTTATTTTTCTTCAACATACATATACATTTACAAACAGAGTAATACAATAAAAAAAAGATACAAGAAATCAGCTATGAAATATCCATATGTACGCTGCAGAAAGCAAAAGGCCAAGGCTCGGCTAAACATTTGCCAGTTTTAAGACAAAATATCGATTTTCAGCCATCACCTTACATTATTACCATTACTAAACAGTGATGTTCACAGACCTCATAAGAAATAAAAATTAAAATAACTTTACCTTTTGTTAGGCTTCACAAAACCAATAATTCATTTAAAAGTCTTTGTGTTAGCTTAAACAAAAAAGTCCCAAGTTATGTCTAAGAGTTAACCATAAAGAAATTCAAAGATACTATAAAAAACCACTTATTAAAAAAGCTTATTACAAAGTGTCTCATAATATTACAGACAAAAATGCTTGGGTGTGAACTGATCCAATCATTCCAACAGGTTTCCCAACTATACCAATATTATAAAGAGAAAAGATTTGTTTAAATCTAAAGAAAAGTTTACTAGAAAAAAATCCACGCGGACCAGGCAGCAGACGGGACTCGAACCCGCATCCTTCGCTATCCGGGCGAATGCACTGACCATTATGCTACCACGGCCCTATTAGCCGCGTCTAAATTTTCCTAGCCTTAAGCTGCAAGGCAGCGCTTTTTTCTAGTAAACTTTTCTTTAGATTTAAACATCTAGCAGTTAAATGCTTAAAAAAAAATCATAAAGATTTGTTTGTTTGTTTGTATTGAATAGGCTCCGAAACTACTGGGCCCTTTAAAAAATCACGTTTGGAATGCTACGTTATCCCCGATGAACAAAGGCTATAGAGTACATATTTAAAAAGAAAGTCAGGGTTCCGTATGAAAACTTCGATTGCGTAACCCAGGGTGTGAAAAAATACCAATAAATAACCTTATATCGCTTACGCTGCGAAAGTCAATGACAGTAGAGCAAAGTGATGTACTAAAGTTTTATAGAGAACATGAATATTTGTTTCTTAGGTTTTCTTAGGTTAAAAAAAAATACTTTATTAAGTAAATTAAATAATAAATTCATACATAGACAATAAAACTTAAAAATCGAACAATGAAATAACCAAACGCTCAATAAAAGTCTTTCGAAGGTAGCTCGACAAATTAAATAAAAGTTTTATTCTGACGACGAAGCCTGTAAAGGCTACGAAACGTCAATAAATAAATAAAGTTTCGTGCATTAACCCGTAAAAACTAGTTTTATAGAACATAAATATCTACAAAAAACGTCCGGAATATCATAATTTGCATATGTCTATTACAGTACCCCTAGCACTAACCATTATCGAATTCGAATAGTTTGCTAACCGAAATGTCAATGTCAAATTTTGTATGGAAACTTGAACAGCAGCGGCACAAAGTACGTAACGAGAACTAAAAATCAGTACACATTTGACAATGTCATTTCGGACTCGCAAACGATACGAATTCGATATTGGTGCTAGGGGTACAGTTATGTCATAACTAAAGCTCCCCTGCGGTTTCACCCGCATTAATTTGAGTAAAAAATAGTGAGCGAAACTTAAAAGATGGGCATATGCTGTTGGGGGCTTTTTTAAATAACTTTTAAAGGGGAACAATTACGCTATACATGATTTTTGACTAACTTTAATCATTAACGCAATGCACGCAACGAAAGCTCACAAATGGAAAATTTTTATCCGTTTTTGCACTTTTTTTTTTTTTTTACACACAGACCAATTAGCCTAGCCCCAAAGTAAGCACTATAAGGCTTGTGTTATGGGATACTAGGGTAACGGATAGAATACATAATTATATTTTACATATATAAGTATATTTATATAGAAATACATATTAAACATCCATGACTGGAGTACAAAAGCTCGTATTCATCACACAAACATCTGTCCCCACCAAGATTCGAACCTGGGACCTTTCGAGTCGGTGACACCATGAAACCCGGCGTACAAACCACTCGGCCACGGAGGTCGTCGAGATTTTACATCGATAATCCGCTCCTACTGGTGGCAGTGTGTTGTTATATCGCTCGTTATTCTCCGCAGCTATAAAATAGCTCTAATAACGAGTAGTAGGGAAACAATATGGACTATTAAAAACAGTTGCACTATACATCCAATTTATCTTAATATATATAAATCTCGTGTCACAATGTTTGTCCTCAATGGACTCCTAAACCACTGAACCGATTATAATAAAATTCGCACACCATGTGCAGTTCGATCCAACTTGAGAGATAGGATAGTTTAAATCTCAAATTATAGTCGAAATTTTAATTTATTGCAAATTATTACTTTTGGGCGGTACGAAGTTCGCCGAGTCAGCTAGTATAACTATATATTGAATTTTGAATTATTTTAATTCTTACCAGTTTTGATGTTATGACGAAAAAAAAATTATGTTATATCGCTCGTTTTTCTCCGCAGCTATAAAATAGCTCTAATAACGAGTGATAGGGGAAAAAATATGAACTATTTAAAACAGTTGCACTATAAATCCAATTTAAATAACGATATATTGAATTTTGAATTATTTTAATTCTTACCAGTTTTGATGTCATGATGAAAAAGAATGTGAGTCAGACTTGAGATCGTAGGTTTTCGTAATATGGCTTTAAATTTATAATGCGAAGAGATGGCGGTGCCTTGCAGCTTAAGAATGGCTAGAAGAATTTCGACGCGGTCCGTGAGGGCCGTGGTCGCATAATTGGTCAGTGCATTCGCCCGGATAGCGAAGGGTGTGGGTTCGAGCCTCGTCTGCTGCCTGGCCTGCGTGGAATATTTTCTAGTTATATTTTCTTTAGTTTCTTTGTCTTATCGGGCTCCTTTGTGACAACAAAACTTGGTGAAACGCCATGTTGAAAATGGTATTTTTCCCGTTTCAATGATGACGATGGTGATTAAGGTTGCGTAGTTTCCAATGGTGTTCATTACACAAACATCTGCCCCCATCGGGATTCGAACCCGGGAGACCTCTCGAGTAGGCGTCACCTTGAAACCCGCTGTATAAATCGCTCGACCACGAATATTGCCAAAAAGCGCATATAGATTATTGTTACGGTATTCTGAGACACGAGAAGAACGTTGCCTGACTCCATATTAGAAAAAAACAATGTTTAGTCACAGTGTTTGGTTAAAATGTGACGGCAAAAGCTTTTCAAAACCACAAACAAGAAATTTTATTGCACCTAGCAAAAAATATTATTCTGCCTGCACGTACGCTCTATGCTAGTGGCACAAAAAGCAATTTAAAAATCGAACCGGATATGTTTGCTATTTCACAGCAAACAAGCGTTGAAACTCGCTAGGGGAAAACAATGCGTTTTCCACAAACACAGTAATTATGGTACACACACACGTTTGGAGATAGCTACAAGCAATCGAGCCTGCCGAATCGAATAAAATCAGCGTTCTCCCGCAGCGTTTGCATGTAGTGAAGTCCTGGTATCGATATATTGTTTTAAACTTTCATGGTCACTAACATTATAGCTATTAACGGGATTGTTACCATGTACCTTGTTTTTTATGAGTCTCCGATATTTCGGCACTGTTGCAAGCGCCATGATCACCGAGTAACTGAAGTAATTGCGGGTAGATGTTATTGGCAGACATATCGGTCTACTCTCTGACGTCGTCTTTTACTGTGCTCGATACCCCTACCATTGGTTGCATTCTCGCTATTCACTCGCACTTGTTCCCGACACACAATACCCCAAGGGCGGATCCAGGGGGGGGGGGGGTCATGGGGGTCATGACCCCCCCCCCCCTGGGCTGGGTTCAGATGGACCAAACCCAGGGGGATTTTATTCAAGTACTTTCAATATTTAATATACCACGACTATATGACCCCCCCTGGCGCCAAAGCTGGCTATATGACCCCCCCCCCCCCTGGCGCCAAAGCTGGCTATATGACCCCCCTCTGGCGCCAAAGCTGGATCCACCCTTGCAATACTCACAGTATCAGATCGCGGAAAGACACTTTTTTGATTTTTGCGGTTTTTGCACATACGAACTACTGGATTTCAGACACTTGACAATGTAAACCCATCCTCACGATTGAAATTTTTGTGTTTGGTTATTTCAATCGCTTCCCTGACCAATCTTGGTATGTGGTGGCGTTCTGTCGAGATGATTTGTGGATTGTGGAGCTCAATCCAGTGATTAGGACCCGAATCGATTAAATGTTCCGCGATAGCTGATTTCATTAAAAAACAAGGTACATGGTAACAATCCCGTTAATAGCTATAATCCTGGTATCGATACTTTTTTACACTCGCATCGGCTTCATCAGCGTAATAATGTTGATTAGGTATTATTTAATTCTAAGATACAATATTTCATTGTTCATATCGTTACATCCAGGTGTGAGCTGCAGAAGGGCATTCGTTACTAAACTATATTGTCACAAACGCTCTCAAAACGGAACCGCGAAAGTGCTAGTGATCGAATTTGCCAGAGCACCGCGGGTCGCGATAGAGTTCGAGTAATGCGGATCATTCTAAAATGAGCTTTATGCAGTGCGGCATAAGGGAGAAAGTGCAACGACATCTGCATTTGTTTACAAGTTATGAGTGTTACCTGCGTAGGTATAAGTAGGTATTCAGTACTCGCGGGTGCTAGCTAATTCTCAATTTAACAGGTACTTTCTAGAATGCGTCGATTGGCGTATATAAGAGCGGTTGGCGCCGCGCCGAGACAGTTGAGTTACAACAACGATTTCGGAGCGAATCCAAAGGCCATCAAAGTGCAACAAAAGTGTTCAAGTGCGGTTGTTTAGAGACTTGTATAGTGAAAAACAGTGTTTAGTGAGCGTTTTATAACTAACATCGTGTGTTAATTGTGTGAACTGTGTGGTGAATAAAGAACTGTCAAGCGTGAACTGGCATATAATTTCGAACCCCATCCCGACACGTAACAATATTTTTATTTATGAAATATACAGAATCTTTATTTTTTTAATACTTACTGTACAGCGAGGCAGGCACGTTTTAAATGGCCCATGGTGCCCAATTTTAAAATCCGGCCAAGTGCGTGTAGTGCCACGCGCAGTGTAGGGTTCCGTATTTGCCTGTAGTTACCACAATATATTTGAGCAGGAGTCTTTATTCTCTGTATCGGAAGTTAGAAAAACTAATTAATATCAATCTATGTATCTCAACTAAAACACCTAAATCAAAGTCAAACTGAATCTTAAACTCAAAATCAGTTTGATATTATTTATCTTTTAAATACGAAAGCGCCGATTTGTCTTGTTTCCTCCCAGGCGGGGGAGCGGGTGTGAAATCCTCATGGATACTCTACAGCCGGCTGCAAGTTTATGTCAGACTGTTACTGGCTAAAACATACCCGTAGTTCATGCTTATGTCCAGAAGGGTCTTACAAGCTTCATCTGAAACGGTCATCCCTTGAGAAGGGGATTCGATATAACCGTCGATATTTTCAAGTGATTATATACTTTTTATAAAAACGTTAGCGTTGGCGTTAGTACTCGCAGTAGCGTTATGGAACTAATGATATTTTATTATGGTTTTTAAATAGTTTAATAGCTCGACAAAATTAAGTAAAAAATTGATTCCAACGACGCAGCCTGTAAAGGCTGCGAAACGTCATTAAATAAATAAAGTTTCGTGCATTAGCCCGTAAAAAAAACTAGTTTTATTTAATGAGTGATGTGCGTGAAAACCTGAGAAACAAATAGTTCTTTTTTATTTTATTTCAATGCCAGGTTTTACGCAACAATAACTTCATCTTAGCCACTATCAATCTATTTAGTTGTATAATTTACCCTAAAAGATTTTTTTCCAGGGTTTTCAAGCCAGGAGTTTAGATTTTAAAGAGGGGGGGGGGGGCTACTCGAACGAAAATTTGCACTTTAAAGTTCAATATTTCGCAAACAGATCCCTAAATCGAACAATAGTCTTTATATATAAATAAATAATTTTAAAGTACCTATTCAAAGGCACAATGGGGTACATGATGAAAAAAAATCGTTCCCAGGTTACATGTAGGGGATCTCGGGTTATCTGTAGTGCTAATAGTCTCCAAGCAAAACCAGGGACGGACAGACGGACATGATGAAACTATAAGGGTTCCTTGGCAGGACTACAGAGCCCTAAAAACGTCCCTGGCTACGTTAGTTTGTCCATTGAGGTGGGAATACTCTAGAAGTGAAGATGTTACCATGATGACAACGATGCTACATAAATTTTATATTTACTAAAAATTTGACGCTCATTTAGTTGATCGCTGCCAAGGGCTTAATGTGCCTTCCGAACCTCGAAGCAGATTGACATTACAAAATTTCGTTCCAAATCTGATCGATAACCGCAGACAGAAAGCATTTACCGAACATAACCGAGCTCAGTATATTGTCCATGGATTACGATATCGTTACGTTATTTTATTAATAAATATATACATTGAGACCAAAATAATACCTAAAATATCAAGCACAGCATATTTCTTACATTAGTTTGAAGATCTTCATAAGTATGACAGCATTTAGCATAAATGGAGTCTCATTGTGGTATGGAAAGTATCATAATCAGCTTATTAATATCCCCACTGCTCGGGCACAGGCCTTCGCTATGGATTGAAAAGGGAGATTGGGCCATGACCCACCATGCGGGCCCAGTGCGGATTAGCGGCTGCTAACAACTGCAGATGCAGGAGGGATTAACGGCTTAACGCGCCTTCCGAAGCACGGAGGAACTCAATATAGAAGATTTTTGGTCACCCATCCAGTGACGGACCACTGCGAAAGTTGCTTAGCTTCAACGATCGCAGCCGAACGCGCTTACCATCCACCCACGCCATCGAACTCCTCGTGGTAATCCATGGAAATTATAAGACGTACATAATAACGTGTTTCGATATAAATTGTCGATATTAACGCATTATTCAACCCCCATCACTGACTGCAGCAATAAAGTGCATGTTTGTTTGGAATCAGGAAAAACTAAAATCATGCAGCGGACGGGACTCGAACCCGCACCCTTCGCAATCCGGGCGAATGCACTGACCAATTATACTACCACGGCCCTGATGGCCACGTCGAAATTTTCCTAGCATTAAGCTGCAAGGCAGCGCCATCTTTTCTCTTTGTAGGTAACCCACAATATCAAATGAATACTTTTTCAAGTATTAAATATTTGAACGGAGAAATAGCAATTATAGTAATGTTTTTTTATTTATTTTTTAAGCATTTAACTGCTAGACATTTAAATCTAAAGAAAAGTTTTACTAGAAAAAAATCCACGCGGACCAGGCAGTGGACGGGACTCGAACCCGCACCCTTCGCAATCCGGGCGAATGCACTGACCAATTATGCTACCACCCTGCCCTGATGGCCACGTCGAAATTTTCCTAGCCTTAAGCTGCAAGGCAGCGCCATATCTTCGCATTGTAGGTAATCCACAATGTCAAATGAATACTTTTTCCAGTAATCTCTCTATTTTTTTTCTAGTAAACTTTTCTTTAGATTTAAACATCTAGCAGTTAATTGCTTAAAAAATAAATAAAAAACATAACTAAAATCATGTTGTAATCGTCTTTCGAATAAAAATGCTCATGGCCCTAAGTTATTATTATAGCATCTTAAAGCTCTATAAATACTTCTCATCATCATCATCAGCCTATTAATGTCCCCACTGCTGGGGCACAGGCCTTCCCTATGGATGGAATAGGGAGATTGGGCTATGACCCACCTCGAGGGCCCAGTGCGGATTGGCGGGTGCTAACGATTGCAGATGCAGCCGGGATCAACTTATTAACGTGCCTTCTGAAGCACGGAGGAACTCGAGATAGGTGTTTTTGGTCATCCATCCAATGACCGACCACTGCGAAAGTTGCTTTACTTCAACCATCGCAGCCGAACGCGCTAACCACCTGCGCCATCGAGCTTCTACTATTGGCGAATTCCAAGACTTTAATCCCGATGGGGCAATTGTTTGTATGATGAATACGATCATTTGTACCTTATTCATGGATATATAATATTTTTATTTTAAATTAATATATTTATTTATGTTGACAACCTCCGTGGCCGAGTGGTTAGTACGCCGGGTTTAATGGCGTCGTCGACTCGAGAGGTCCTGGGTTCGAATCCCGCATTTGTACTGTAGTCATGGATGTTTGATATGTATTATAAAAATATACTTTAATATGTATGTTCATTACACGTATTCTATCCGTTACCCTAGTATCCCATAACATAAGCCTTATAGTGCTTACTTTGGGGCTAGGCTAATAGGTGTGAGTGTTGGAAATATTTATTACTAGTGGCCCGCCCTCGCTTCGCTTCGGTGCACAGCTGAAGTGTAGACTACAGTTTTTGTTCTCAGGCTTGTATTATACACAATGACATTCATCTATGATTCTTCTTATTCCTACATGCAAAGTCTCAGCCCGATCGGTTTAAAATTGGCAAAGTTTCATACAAACTGTCATTCCCTATTTTATCCCCTTGGGGGTAGAATTGATCAAAATCCTTTCTTAGCGGATGCCTACGTCATAACATCTACCTGCATGCCAAATTTCAGGCCGATCCGTCCAGTAGTTTGGGCTGTGCGTTGATAGATCACTATGTCAGTCAGTCACCTTTGAGTTTTATATATCGATGGTATAGCTCACAGATGTGGTAAGTACGTTTTTATTGAAAATTGAGTTAAGTACACAGAGTTTGCTCTTGTAACTTATATTTTATTGTGCACAAATGTGGTGAGCGTATGTTGGTCCGGTTATGATCTACTAATGTACTAAGTGTGATAAATTCAATACAAATTAAAATGTTGTAGCAGTCAATTGTCGCATGTGCCCTTACCTCATTCGGCTTTCACAAGCAATTTACAACTTAATTGTACAAATGTGATATGTGGCACTTTGCATATTTTGACACCTAAACTGGCAACCCTGACGTTCTGTCATAATTTTTTAAATTTGTATAATCTTATTGAGTTTAATAATGCAACAGATTAATGCTATGCTTCCAAGATTTACTGCAGCACTCGAGAGACGCCAGTTAACTTAAATTGACAATTAAATCTCTGTCTCTTATTTATGTCTAGTCTATACTAGGGATGTCGAAAGTTGAAAAAATATCGATATATCGATATATCGGACCAATTATCCCAAAAATTTATTAATGTCAGCTTAGCACAGTAATAATAACAATACAAATTATAATTAAAGAAAGAATTGTCAAAGTACCAAATTGCCGCTACACTAAATGACAGAACAGTATCTCACGAAAGATGATACGAGGAATAATAATTGAACGAAATTTATCTCCTTAAAAAATAGACCCCATTTTCGAATGATGAAAATGATTGCAGGGCCACTCAGGTGCCATCTTTAGTAAACAACACTAGTCACACACTTCCACAGAATATAATGGAATTCAGCACAACCAATTCACCAGCGAAATAGATTTACAAATCATAGACAATACTAAATACAGCACAGATCATAGATATGTTGAATATCATTAATCTGAGATCCAGTTACGATTTTTCCAGATACTAATTTAGTTAGATCGTGATATGCCGCTAATAATTAAAAAAATATCGTTTTTGATACGAATTTCGATATTGGTTATTTTGTATCGATGTATCGATATATCGAATCAAAATATATCGTTAAAAAATATCGATATATCGAACAAAAAATATCGATATATCGATACATCGATATATTTTCAACAAGCCTAGTCTATACTAATAATTATAAAGAGGAAAGATTTGTATGTATGTACTGAATTAACTCAAAAACTACTGTAACGATTTCGAAAATTCTTTTTTA
This sequence comes from Chilo suppressalis, assembly GCA_902850365.2. Taxonomy (NCBI): domain Eukaryota; kingdom Metazoa; phylum Arthropoda; class Insecta; order Lepidoptera; family Crambidae; genus Chilo; species Chilo suppressalis. The sequence continues at coordinate 3,802,302 of OU963912.1, read as the reverse complement.
GAATGCTACAGTATCTCTGATTAACATAGGCTATATTGTATCCCGATATTCCCACAGGAATGTACCACGCGGGTGATCCGCTAGTATAAAATAAATAGGAAAGATATTTAATTGCCAATTAAATTTAACTGGCGTCTTTGAGTGCGGCAGTTTGACTGGAAAAAAAAATAGAATTAAATAATTTTTAATACATTATAAAAAGGTTTTTCTTTTCTCTAAAAACCTAATATCAAAAGCAGTCAAATGTGGTATGTACAATAAAGAAGTACACAGAAGGGGTAAGTGCACACCCATAGGTAATTAATTCAAACTTAATCATTCAAATTTAATTTTAATTCCTCTAGTTACATATATTATGTTAGCCAATGAACTTGTTTACAGGTACATCTAAATATAGCCGCTACAACTATTAACGCCTAAATATACCAGATATCCAAACTTTAAAAACGCTATTGTGTAAAAGTTACTTTATTGCACATACCACATCTGTGAGCTATACCATCGATATATAGATTATTATTATAGTAAATTTCCGATCTCTCGCACGCAGCTGAACGCACTAACCACTTACGTCATCGAGCTCCTCGTGAACTCAGATCAAGCCTTTTTGCGTAAGAACACAATAAAGAAAACAACAACACCCCCGTCTTACGTGGCTAACAAAGCTTTTACTTTCTTCATGTAATCGGTAAAGAAGATTCAGTCACATAACCTTGCTAACCGAATTTATCCATACCAGGGACAGAGCAGAAATATTGCTCGCGTCTTGGACGAACCAATTGATTTAAGGCATGCCGTCAGCCCTTACATCAAGCGAAGTATTTCATGAGCGGGCCCCTCCCTCTCCTCAACCCTTTACGTGATGCTATTTGTCGGTGTCTGCTTACCGACTTAGGCGTCATACGTCAATATATATCTTATATATAAAATTCTCATGTCACAATGTTAGTTACCATACTCCTCCGAACCGGCCTGACCGATTTTTATGAAATTTTATATGCATATTCGGTGGGTCTGAGAATCGGCTACTATCTATTTTTCATATCCTTAAGTGATAATGGTTGTCCACCTGTAACGTAGTGTACTGAAACCTACAATCGCTTTCGCGGCAAAATTCAAACTATTGGGTATTGTAACGTAGTGTTCTTATATGGGTTAGGAGGAATGTTATCACAGGAAATTGATAGGACACTACGTTACACACTCCTAAAAATTTTATTGGACAATATTTTTTTTTGTAATGTGGTATAAAATACACACAACCCTAAATTCGCTGGGTCAGCTAGTATTTATATATTATGCACCGTCAATGTGTTTGGAAGGATTTTTTAAGACGACAACGACAAAATAATTTTTGTTGTGGCATTGTGGTTTGTCATCCATGACACTCTAAGTTGGATACAATTTCTCAAAAGAAAATAGGAACCAATATAATGGTTCTATTGTTGTTCGTCTGTTCATTAGTCAAACAGACCATCCGATGTGGATCCGCGTGGATTTATATCCGAACCTTGCGGATCCACATCGGATACGCGCGTGAAAATTTTACAAAATAGTACTGCGAGTCTGCCGTCGTAGTTTTGTAAACGGTTGACGTAGGTTTTTAACATACAAAAGAGCTTGTCTGGATAAATATTTTAAGTTTTATTCTGTAATGGTGTTTACCCTGCCAACCTGTGAATAGGGATGATGACTAATATTTTTTCTTTGTTTATCAGGTAGATTATCAAAAATATTGGACAAGTATTTTTTCTTTTTTCACATAATATAAACATTGCAGAGATATATTGATTTGAAAAGTCGCATGACGTCACGTTTTAGTACATTTTTAAGTGAATATTCACTAAAATGTGACGTCACGAGCCCCTACTCCCACTTTGACGCGCTATAACTTTGTCATTTTTTGGTTGATTGCCCAAAGAAAAAATACGTGTCCATTATTTTTTGATTATCTAACTGACGGACTAAATAGAATTTCGTTTACTGTAATCCGTCATCACTCCTATTGATGGAGTTCTACGACGTAGTAGAATAGATTACAAGCCGGAAAGTTTAGTCTGAGCTGCTGTGTCATCAAGTGAAGAACTTGCTGGACCCAGTATAGTAAAAATCAAGTCATTTGTTTTCGTCTAAAGAAAAGTTTACTAGAAAAAAAAATCCACGCGGACCAGGCAGCGGACGGGACTCGAACCCGCATCCTTCGCTATCCGGGCGAATGCACTGACCATTATGCTACCACGGCCCTATTAGCCGCGTCGAAATTTTCCTAGCCTTAAGCTGCAAGACGGCGCCATCTCCTCGCATTGTAGGCAACCCACAATGTCAAATAAATACTTTTTCAAGTATTAAACATTTGAAAGAAGAAATAGCAATTATAGTTATGATTTTATTTATTTTTTAAGCATTTAACTGCTAGATGTTTAAATCTAAAGAAACGTTTACTTGAAAAAAAAACCACGCGGACCAGGCAGCGGACGGGACTCGAACCCGCATCCTTCGCTATCCGGGCGAATGCACTGACCATTATGCTACCACGGCCCTATTAGCCGCGTCGAAATTTTCCTAGCCTTAAGCTGCAAGGCAGCGCCTTAAAAATTAATAAAATCATTTGTTTTCGAATTCGCTAAAATAAGTTCTCAATCAAAATTAGTGATCTACAAAAGGAAGTGAGAATCCAAATCCAAGAACATGTAGTCCCCGAGGTATGCTCGTTATCAGCCGATAATACCAACCTACTTGCTCATGAATTATGCAGCTTCGGCAAGAAGCCGGATCAATTCAGTATGAAGCTACTCTAGATCTTAGCGAGTAAGGATTTGGTTTTAGGTACGGTACCTACTTTATTTAGAGCCCTTAAGGGCTTGTCGAAATTGGAAATTTCCTCTTGGGTTAGCGAAGGTACTTAGTTTACCTAAAAAGGCTCAGATTATTAATTGGTCTGGAACAGATTTAGTTTTATCGAAACAAATTGAGGGAACATATTTTGGGGAAAAATAAATTGGATCATATTTCCAAATGTCGTCGTAGAGAGACATCACACGGAACATTTTCGATTAACGTTAGAGCCATTCTACTCGCCTACTTATCTTAGTGAACGGTACGAGTGATGTATTTGGTGTCTGTTCGCGAGAACACCTTCGATAGCCTACGAGAACAAGTTGGTTTGGTCGCTGATCCTATCGCTTCTATTGGTAAAATTCAGGCACAGGATTCCCCATCATGAAGTAAACCACTCACCTTGACATCGCCAGTATGAGCTCGTGCTGGGAGCGTTACGTGTCCGCGTGGTCACCCACTCAGAGACCTTATTGTGCACCCAGGGCCGGATTTAGAGGTCCAGAGGCCTCGGGGCAACAGAGGAGCGGAGGCCCCCTCACCCCAAATTATTTTCCAAATAAAGTAAACATTTTTTTTAAATACAATAATTTAATATAATAATATAGTTTTATTTTTTTCAGTCGAGTTTTTCAATAAATAATTTATTCTGAACCTAGTAGATTCCCTTAGTATTGAACAAACACATATAAACATAAACGGAAACAAAAATTATCTGAAATTAAATCTTAGAGTTAACGAACGGAACCTTTCGAGCTTTTTTCGCCGAAAAATCGTTGATGATTTCGTTAAAATCGAGTTCTCGGAGTAAATCGCTTTCAATGCTCAAGAGAGAAAGCTTCGATAGACGGTTTTGTCCCATCGTGGTGCGAAGCCTATTTTTTTAAATTATAAAAAGTTGTTTACTAGTGTTTACTAGTTGGAATTTGAAAGATTTTTTTTTCCGAAGTCTCTATTGTGGGGGCCCCCCGTCTGTGGAGGCCCCGGGGCTTTCGCCCCGGTTGTCCTCCCCTAAATCCGGCAGTGTGTGCACCAATTTCAAATACAGCTGTTCCACCAATACAAATGTTTGATATACGAGACAACTTAAGCATTTCACTTTTAAGTATTAATGATAATCCACCGAAAACCGATATTCAGAAATATAGTCAAGCACCTTATGTATGCGCTCGCGCCGCCGTGAGAGGTAAAGCGGCAGTGACAGCAGCGCCCGTTACCGTTGAGTCGTGGATTTGCAGTTTACCCACATAATAAGAAATACTATGCCTGGACAGTGTCACAAGCATTTACAGGCTATGGTGGCCGTTTACCATCAGGCGGGCCATACGCTTGTTTGCTACTTTTTTACCATAAAAAAATGACAAGAAAGTCAACAAATGAAGTATTCCGTGGTTTCCTTTAGTTTCCAGTGCAGCATCGTAGTCAAGAGCAGGGCTTAAAACCGGTTTCAAAAACACCGGTAAATAAAGGTTAATACCGGTTTTTAGTAAAAGTTTGATTCGGAGTGCGTCCGAAATAAAAGCGGTACCTAAAACCTTAATAAACCGGTTTAATCCAGAGCAACACCTGCACGCGTCGGCATCGCTTGAAGTTTGTTTTGTTTGAACTAATCAAGTCACAACTTGTTAATGCTCAGAGATTGATTACATGCATCAATCTCTGAGCATTAACGAGTTGTGACTTGACACGTTTGCTAGCGTCTAGTGAGTCAAGTTATTCATTTTGTAGTTGTGTATTTATTTCAGCCGCCACTAAGAGCGTAACGAAATCCTTTAAAAACCATTAAATTGTCTCAAAATCTATTTGATTAGGCTTTTTAAGAAAACCGGTTTTTTTAAGGTTAAGGTAGAGCTAAACCTAAATAAAACGCTCCTAATGTACTTGACACTGATTTAGGTTTGAAAATTAACCGGTAAGCAAGCCCTGGTCAAGAGGTCAAGAGTATTCCTCGCTTGAAGTTATAATGACACTATTCATAACCAACACTTCAGCTGAGCCCCGTTCTTTGGCACAGCAGAAACACTCGAGCCGAAACGGGGACTATGCAAAACGATAAAACTCATAAATTTTGAGCGAGTCGTAAAAGAGTTACTCCGCTGTCACGAATCATAGGCTTTGTTTGTCTTTGACAGATATGGAAACCCGGGTAATGATTTATTCGGGAATATATTATGTATGGGTGAGCATCGAGATCGGATTGTATGTGTTTGAAATATTTAATAAATATTCATTATTCATTTTGAATACTGTGGTAGGTACCATCGAAAATGCTGAAGCGAAATTCAGCGAAATTGTGTTACAATTTAATTATTGCTTGATTTTTTTTAAGTAGGCAGTTTGTTTGGTAGGTATTGAGAAGCTTGGTGGCACAGGTGGCTAGTGCGTTCAGCTGTGATTGTTGAAGTTAAGCAACTTTCGCAATGGTCGGTCATTGGATGGGTGACCAAAAATCTTCTATCTCGAGTTCCTCCGTGCTTTGGAAGGCACGTTAAGCCGTTGGTCACGGCTACATCTCACTCAGACAATCAGTCGTTAGCACCCACCAATCCGCACTCGGCACTCGTGGTTCATGGCCCAATCTCTTTATTACATGGCCTGTACCTCAGCAGTGGGGACATTAATAGGCTGATGATGATGATAATTTTCAAGTATGAGCAGAAGCTAGATAACCTGTATCTATACTTTAATATTACAAACCCGAATCCCCTTATTAATAAACAATGAATAATTTTAGACTAGTTATATCGTGTTTTGTTCATATCACACAAGTGCCATTTGTAATTCAATGAACAGAGACAAAAAATAAAGAGTAACTAATCTAATCTTATTCGCTGTTTATTAATAAGAGTTTAGTTTATTTGTTTGGTTGAACGCGCTAATCTCATTAAGGTTAAACATTTTTAAAATATATTTTTATATTAGATAGTACATTTATCGAGGAAGGCTATGGGCTATATTATTACATTACGGTACGACCAATAGGAACAGAGCATTTAAGAGATTCCGTTGCGTGTTAAAGTTACATAAAATTCATGTGAATTGTTTCCCTTAAAAAGTTCTATAAAAAGTCCACGACAGGACATATCCATTTTTTAACTTTGGCTCATAATAACAATGTTCCTCAAATTACCGCGGATAAAATCGTAAATAAATGGTAAAGAAAAAAGGAAGGCAAAAGATTTCTTGCTCGAACCAGATTGAATTTTTCATTAGACTATATTATAGAATTAATAACTATAGTCAGTATGTAACAATTTTGTTAACTAACGCGATGCACTGGTTATATCTAAACTATGAAGCCAGTGATTCGCGCACACAATGAAATTTATAGCTGTACTCTCATCCCGCAAATATTTTTCATTTGGGTTTTCCCCCGAAACAGGTTTATTAGAGTTTATTGACGGTGAATCCGAAATAATTTCGCGTAGTGCAAATTCGTGAATTGATGTACCTTTGTTTTTTATTGTGTAGTTTCATCACGCTTCGGTTTTGTTTTTTTTTGTAAAATATCTTTTGATGAACCTGCGCAGACGAAGGATTTTTGTCCGCAGACTTTCTTGTCCGGCAAATAGATTGTGTACAACTTCATCAAGTACCACACACGACGAATTAAAAGTACCGTGAAGATAGTCCCCTGAACAACCGAAGACACAGAGAGACAGGATTGTAAAAAAAATACGCAGGTATCCCCGAAAATAACAGAACTTACGAGTATGTGATTAGGTGCAGCAACGTACACGGCTAGCTTTAGTCCGCGTTGTGCACTCGAGCAGATTTTAAAGGATAAACCCAATATATCTTTCAAAAGTATTATCCTTTTCTTAAACAAATTTTCAATTTAATAAACATATTCGTATAGCGTGCCTAAATTTCCTAGCAACAAATGTTTGCAAATCGCGTGCTTTGAGTCAGCAATGAAACCTGAACGGACTTTTTTTACGATTCGGGGACTTTTTCCTACACGGTAAAAAATCATTCTTCTGTGCAGGTCATAAGTGCTGGAAGTACGTACGTCTATGTAGAATAGAATGCTTGGAATAATAAAATAAAATCAGTGTTCTTTATATATCCTTAATTTGGTGTAGCGTTTGATCTGCGATCACGGAAACTCAGCAACTCTCATTGAGCTATTTACAACGGCCAATCATAGGATGGGTGACCAAAAAAAAAATGATCTCGTTCTCCTCCGTGCGACAGGCACGTCAAGTCGTTAGTATCGGCTATAGAACACAGAATGAGGTTAGAAGGGTGATCATAGATCGTTTGTGTGAGAACCGACGTCGCCGACTCGCTCCCACTACACTTCCACCTAATAGATAATAGCCAATCAAACGACGCGACATCAAAGAATCGAAGCAATCAGCGCTCACACCCGAGAGCAACGATGCAATCAGAACCATTTTATGATCAAGATATGAGCATTTGATTACACATGACTGTGGCGCGCCTACCCCGCCCACAAGGCAATTCTAACCACTTTCTGTGTTCTGTGGTCTTGGCTGCATCTGCAGTCGTTGGCACAGTAGCATTCCACCAGTCTGTACTGAGTCATGGAGCTATCTCCTCATTCCAGCCTGTGTCCCAGCAGTGGGATGGCCGGGATGTAGTACTTTGCCATGCTTTGTTCATATGAAAAACATAGTTTACATGCCTTCGGTTTTTGTAGCTCAAAATTTATTAAAAGTATACATTTTAATAGGAAGAAGTCTTTTGAACGGCTCTTTTAATTAGCGCCATATTTATTTTTCTCGGTCGCACTTTCCATGATTTTCTTATGCGTACATGTTGTGTTCATTTGCATCATGTTGAACTACAAATAGTCCATTTAGGGTTCTGCGCCTAAAACGTGACACCTGAGATGAGTGATGGTAGTGCTCGTGGTGGCCTATCTCATCATGGTGTCTTTTGTGGTCATGGTGGTATCCGCTCTTTTCGTGGTGGTGCTCGTGGTAGCCGTGTTGGTGGTATCCCTGGTAGAAGGGAACTCCCTTCTTATGACCATGTTTGTGATGCTGTCCATCGTGACCTTCTTCGTAGCCAGAATCTCCATGCTTGTTGTGGAAGTGCTTGTCCTTCTTGAATTCATCTATTTTGTGGACACCATGGTGACCCTTGTTTGAGTGACCTTTGTGTTCATGACCCTTTTCTATGAAGCCGTGAGGCCTTCTTTGCCTTTTCGCTATGGTGGTGCTCATGATGGTGGCTTCTTTCGTGGTTCAGTGATCAGATGATCAGATGATCACTGAACCACGTCCGATTGAAAGTCTGTTAGCGAGCTGATAATGATGTTAGCGAGCGAGTTTATCATAACATATTCTCAGCTATCTTTAATTTCCATTGCATTTATTAAATAAATTAAAATGGAACGTGACTTTTTCTACACTTTTTGCGTCACTCTTAGTGGCCGCACGCCACAGCCATAAACGCCGCCACGAGAAGCTAGAAGAAGCTAATAAAGTGGCTGAAGCGTGCGACAGCGGCCAACTAATAACTGTGAGGGTGAGAGGGGTGGGGAATCGCGCGAGTGACGTGTGGCGGCGTATTGTATCGGCGCAAGTGGCCGATGCAGGCAACAAGAAGCAAGCCACGACGATTTGTAGCGTGTGGCGGCCACCGGCGTACCGTGTATGGCGAGTCCATATAAAATATATGAAAACTACAAGAAATATGCCGGTGGCGGCGTTTTGTGGTTGTGGTCGATGGCCCGTGTGCAGTGACACTTACAAGCGTTATTCAAAATTTTCTATGCTCTTTCAGGGCATCACATAGAAACCTATCCTATTTATGAACTACTTGTATTGTTAATGTGACATGCAATAAATGATTTTGATTGAAAAAATAAAATATTACCTATATTTATCGACATCCACGCAAACGCTATCTTTCTTGACGTATCAGCTATCTTCGAGTTAGGACTTTATCACCACTTAACATCAGATGGGGTTGAGTCATTTGCCTTCCTGGCAATTAAAAAATACGAAGTCACGGGAAGAACTAGTTTAACGGAAGATTCACAATCTATTGCAAATAATTGAGGTATGTCGATATGTGGTGGTCTGTTTAAGGACTAGAAACCTTCGTGCTCTAGTCCCCCTTAGGTTCGAGTGGTCTAGAGTCTCCAGACGGAGAGGACACTCCCCCGTGGGGAGATGCCATCCACCATGAATACCTCTAGAGACACTCGCCAATTCTCGGCTTGAGATCCCCTAAGGATCTCGCCGTCCCCAAACCCGGTGTCGCTGTAAAGGTCTTCTGTGACCAACACTACACACTAGTGATGTAACGATTATACAGCATACAACTAGTGATGTAACGATTATACAGCATACAACTAGTGATGTAACGATTATACAGCATACACACTAGTGATGTAACGATTATACAGCATACACACTAGTGATGTAACGATTATACAGCATACACACTAGTGATGTAACGATTATCCGCATTCGCATTCGCGAATATTCGCATTCACATTCGCATTCGCAAAATCTCTGCGAATGTTTTGCGAATATGAATATAAAAAAAAAATTAAGAAGTTGTAGTTCTTCCTTTTCTTGAATATTCATTGTTACACAGCTTGCATTTAGCTCGTTCAGCATCGCAAAGTGTGAAATAAGTCCATATTTCACTAGAATTTGATTTACTCATGTTAATTAATCACTATTCAAACTCTAACCTCAAAATTCACTTGTTTACGAAAAGACCGGTGCGAGGTGAATGACACTTCAGTCGGATGAGTTCATATCAACTCGGCAATTCGAACGAGACTGCAACCATGCCATAGACAATTGGCGCCAATTTTGAACAAAAACATATATATATTCGCATTCAATTCAATGTCAGTACCAGATATTCGCATTCAATTCAATGTTCAAAAAATTACATTCGTTGCATCACTAATACACACTAAAAGAAGTGCTCTAGTACAACTCGCACTTGACTAGTTTTTTTTTTTTTTGTTGAAGTTCTCCCATATAAGGGAACAATGCCCATACAGCCTGGTCTTTAATAAAATTAATCTTCTTTTTGTTTTTACATTAGAATGTCAGTGTGACGCATTCTAATGTTTCTTGGAGTGTTTGGCACGAAATGTATCGAGTGGGCTTTTTCGATAAGCTTCTGTGAGGTAGTCAACACTACAATAAAATTCTCACGTCCACTTGACCGGAATAGCGTATATTTTAACGATTCCACTAATTCTTCAGTTACGCAGACGGTTGTTACACAAAACCACACCAATTTCAATTTTATTTCACAATATCCACTATGAACGAATTTAAGAATAATTAAAATAAGACGTCAAGTGCACTCGATGAAATCCCGCCAAAAACACCTAGTTTTTTTTTTTCATTTCCATTCAAACTTGACAGAATTCACGTGAAGGCAGAAGCTAGTAATAAATGATGCCTCATTGTATAAGACTGCTTCTGCTAAAAGGATTTGCTCGATAATGTAAATTTATGCAACGTTTTAACAACTGTCAATCGTTCAAAGACGGCTACAAAATTAAAAGAGGATTATTTAGTATTCTGTATAATGGAGGTTGTGAAATGTCACCTTAGCATCTCGAAGTAATCTCAATTCAAATTTCTCAAACCCGGTAAAATGCAAAAGTTCGATAGCGCAGTTTGAGGCGAAGTTGTTTTTGAGATCAGTGGGGCATGATCTTCATGCAAATTGATAGATTTGAAACTCATTTCCTTCGATCAACAATACTATAGATAACGGATTGCATACAAAATCAAAGCTAAACACTGTACGCGTTAGCTATACTTAGCATCTGTATTCGATTCCCGATAAACAAAGGCAAAGGTTTTAAAAGAGTTTAAGTTGACCCTAATGGCAACCATGTCACAAAGGAATAAAGTTACAAATAACGAAATGTTATATCGTACATACGACCTTTTACTGACCGGCTCATCGGCTGTGTATTAACCAAACTAATGGGAAATAAGATCTCACGCCTCAAGTGAGGCTATATTTACCTTTATCTATGGTATTGTTGATCGAAGTTCATTTCATCATATATATATCTTATACATATTATCATTCACATATCCACATTTCCATCGCTTTTATCAATTCTAACCCTTGCTAATATTTGTTATTATGCAAAAGTTTCCAAGTAAACAGAATCACATCAGATCAGTGGAATAGGCAAACTAGGAAAGCCACGTTAAAAAAAGCACGCTAAGTTTACTACCTCAGAGGTGCCGTGGAAAGGTATGCATATTGTGAAGCTAACAAATTTTTGAATCGTTATATCTCGCGAACTGTGTCTCTTAAGCAAAAAAAAAATATGAATACCTTTTAAAGGTTCCGTAATCAGCCCTGACAAGGAACCCTTATACTTTCGTCATAACCGTCTGTCCGTCTTAATATGCTAATTAGTGCGAATGTTGAAAATATTTATTTATAGCTGGATACCCATCGTACAAACCACTCGGTCGAGGAGGTTGTCATAGCTATAATGTTAGTGACCACGAAAGTTTAAAACATTAAAAGTACAGCCACTGTCTGCACCATAGGCACCCACCAATCAATTTGAGGACATTTAGTATGGCCTATATTATTTATAATGACTTACTAGCAACCGCTCGCGACTTCGTCCCCGTTAACTTTAGTTTTTTTGAGAACCTCAGAGGGACCTTAAATTATTTGAGGATAAAGAGTATCCTAATTATGTTTCAATTTAGTAATAATCTATAAGTTTTTGCGTGATTAAGTAACAAACATGCAAACATACCAACTTTCACATTTCTAATCATCATCATCATGTTCAGCCTATTCATCACCCACCCACTGCTGGGGCACAGGCCTTCCCTATGGATGGAATAGGGAGATTGGGTGGTGATCCACCACGCGGGCACAGTGCGAATTAGTGGGTGCTAACGACTGCAGATGCAGCCAGGACCAACGGCTTAACGTGCCTTCCGAAACACGGAGGAGCTCGAGATAATAAGGTGTGGCGTTTTTTTCACGCCCGATCAACTGTGCTTGTTATACAAAACGCAAGTGCGGTCCTGCGTGGAATATTGCTCGCACCTCTGGGACGGCTCCGCTAAGTACTTACTCGATGCCTTGGATAGGTTGCAGCGGCGCGCTGCCCGCATCATTGGCGATGAAGAGGTAACTATGAAACTTGAGTCTCTACAGTTACGTCGCTATGTGGCATCATTAAGCGCATTCTACCGGCTATACCACGGCGAGTGTTCTGAGGAATTCTACTCCCTTATCCCTCCATCACCTTTTATTCAGAGGACCACGCGCGCTGGCCTACGTTGCCTCCGACTTACTGAGGTCACTATTCCTACACGAACAAAGAAAGGAGATTGCTCAGCTTCCATACATGTTTGGCCTAAAAACCAATAACCATGAAAAATTGTTTCCTAGATTCGAAATTATATATAAATTACCGTAGAAACGAATATTATCGACGGCCACTCTTGAGAACTTCTATAAACCATATACACTGAATGATTTTGAGGTTATGTTTGCAAATAGGCACATAGGTATTAGAATAATAAAAACCAAATAACTTATATAGGAAAATAGGGCAATCAAGCCAAGTACCGATATTATGTATTAGATTCAGGTATATAGAGCATGTAAAATAACAGATAATTGCCTGTTTTTAAAATTAATGCACAAGAGTCAGTTTTAAAATCATGATTATGCCATTGCGACTTTCAGAAGCAATCTTGTTTCATTTGACAAGTGTCTAACACTAATTACACTAACAAAATGCATGTCAAGGAACTGGTACCTGCTTACCTATGTTATGAGAAACATGGAACTGTTATCATAATTTTATAAAAACCAATAGGATATTTTCTTAGTAATAATTAGTTTTATAATGGTAAAAGGTAATTCTAATGAAATATTATATTGCGTAGGTTCATGATCGTTCTGATCAATGTGTGAAATATGTATATTCCTGACATAGCTTAAATATTCTGATAAGGTAAATTAATGAAATAAAACAACTTAAGTACTTTTATGTTGCGTTTAATATTACATATCATCTACATTTTGAATTAAAATATCATCGAAATATTTTATCTATCTTTACAAAATAGATTTGTTTTGATGTTATATAAACAACCTCGATCAGTCTTTGTGAATGTTACTACACCCATAGCCAATAAAAATGATTCGTATGTTTTCCAAACCGGTAAAAATAGAAGTCCTTTTTTAAAATTAATATATTATTTAAAGGTGGCCGTTAAAATCTAATGACTGTAAAATAAAGTATAAATTACGCCAAGAATTACTGTATATGTCAATATTTTATTTGCATTTAGGCCAATTTGACCAATCTCCTTTGGTGACTCATTTCTTTGTCGTACTATTCGTAAGTGGAATTCCTTACCCGCGCACGTGTTCCCTCCTTCCTATAACCTGGGGTCCTTTAAGAGAGGCGAGAGGAGAAGAAGCATTTTTGCAGGCCGGCAAGGTGAGAATGGTTGGTGTGGCAGTTTATATCTGCGGTACCAGCTATTTTCGCGTTTGGACTTTATCATAACTTAAAATCAGGTGGGGTAGAGTCATTTGCCTACCACGCTATAAAGTAAATAAATAAAAGTTTTTGGTCACCTATCCCATGACCGACCATTGCGAAAGTTGCTTAACTTCAACAATCATAGGTCGAACGCACTATCCACCTGCGTCATTGAGCTCCTCAAATTTATAATATTAGTCGTAAAAGTAGGATGGTTAGCCATTCTATCAATATTATTTTACCATTAGGGAAGGGATTGCAGAAATTGGGACTCTAAAGCTTAGGTTGGCATATTTTTGGGCAATCAACATTATCTACAAACGCACCGATAGCCAATTCCCTGTGGAGTTATTCAGCTAAATATTTCGATATGAAACGATTGTTGTAGTTATTTGCGCACATTCGTGAATTGTGGGAATAATTCTAGGCCGCCTTTTTGAACACTAATTACATTTTAATTATGAAAAAATGGCCAAAACAAACCACACAGATGAATAAATTTACATATTTAGGATGTTTTATACAAAGGAGATTGCTCAGCTTCCATACATGTTTGGCCTAAAGACCAATAATCATGAAAAATTGTTTCCTAGATTCGAAATTATATATAAATTACTGTAGAAACGAATATTATTGACGGACACCCCTGAGAACTTCTATAAACCATATACACTGAACATATTAAAATAATAAAAAACAAATAAGTTATATAGTAAACTAGGGAAATCAATCCAAGTACCGAAATTATGGATTAGATTCAGGTATATAGAGCATGTACATTAACAGATAGTTGCCTGTTTTTAAAGATAATGCATAAGAGTAACTTTTAAAATCAAGTGTCATTTCCGGTTATAATAAGGTACTCTGTGACAGAAACTGTGTGATGATTGTGAATGAGCCACAGATTAGAGAGAATTTTTAAACACTCGTTAACCAAAGAAAGCTAAGAGATTTAGGTTCTATAGCCATATATTCAGTATCTTCATTATTTTTGTTATGTTTTTAAGATAACCATATTTTAGATTTTTAGTGTATCACACCTTATAATTTTATTTATTTATTAATTTATAGTCAGGGAACGTAGGCCCATAGATAGATACCTTAAAGTCTAACATATATACAGATTATAATGTGTTTATGGAGGTGTTTGGCGAAAAATGTATGGCAATAGACTTTATATGATGTCGCTTACCATCTATAATAATTGTCTGAGCACATTTGCATCTAGTGAAAATGATACTATAGTTGTGGATATTAATACCACAGTGTAATAAAAAAAATGATTTATTTTATCGATCTTTACAAAATAGATTTTTTTTTAAGTTATATAAACAACTTCGATCAGTCTTTGGCTGAATGTTACTACACCCATAGCCATTAAAAATGATTCGTATGTTTTCCAAACCGGTAAAATTAAAAGTCCTTTTTAAACTAAATATATTATGCAAAGGTGTCCGTTGAAATCTAATGACTGTAAATTAAATTATAAATTACGCCAAGAATTACCGTGTATGTCAATGTTTTTTGTGCATTTAGGCCAATTTGAGCAATCTCCTTTCGATGTTTAGGATCTCCTGCAGTCATTCTATGGCCTGCACAAACGAAGGAGAAAAGTCCCTGAATCGTGAAGAAACTTTTCGTCGAGGACTTGTCACAGACTCAACCCACACGATGTGCGAACATTAAGTCCCCCGCTAATGTTTAAAGCGCACGTTATTGAAGAAAATATTCTCAGATTCATCATCATCAGCCTATTAATGTCCCCACTGCTGGGGCACAGGCCTTCCCTCTGGATAGAATAGGGAGATTGGGCCATGACCCACCACGCGGGCCCATTGGCGGGTGCTAATGACTGCAGATGCAGCCGGGACCAACGGCTTAACGTGCCTTCCGAAGCACGGAGGAACTCGAGATATCAGATTTTGGTCATCCATCCAATGACCGTCCACTGCGAAAGTTTCTTAACTTCAACGATCGCAGCCGAACGCGCTAACCACATCCTCGTCATCGAGCTCCTCCATTCTCAGATAACGTTATATTAATAATTAATTATCTTTATTCAGAAAAAGTCAACATTGCATAATAATAATAATAATCAATATTGATAATCAAATCTACAAATTAATAAATAATAATAATAAATATTTCCAACGCTCACACTAATTAGCCTAGCCCCAAAGTAAGCACAATAGCTTGATAAAGGATACCTGAACTACGTTACAGTATAAATTAAACCTGTATTTTAAGCTTCTATGATCTTTGATAATAGATTTTATGATGAATAAATTAACAACTTAATTTAAACAGAACTTAAAGTAATCGTTGTCTATGTTAGTAAATGTATACTATGGATTTATAGTAGTTTATTAAGAAATAAAAAACAATTCTTCGGTCTGCTCGTATGTCAAGCTGTTCAAATAATTAAATACTATGTTTTTACATTGAAAATAGTTTAGTGATTAAACACTTAACACTCTTATTAAGTCATTAAATAAGAAAGGACTTTGAAAAGTAGAGAATCTATGTGAAAAGATGTGTTTTGAATCATGTATAGAGATGCAGACTATGTCTTTCCGTCTTTTGTTAGTGAAAACAGAGTCAAAAGGAGAAACCGTGTGTTGTTTTAATATAGTGTGCATAATGCAATTACCATAAAATTACCACGAAGTTTAAGAAAAAGAGAAAACGTTTTAAAAGCGATTACTGGGGTAGTTCTTTAAATATGGTTGAGTGTCAAACGCGGGCTAAAGCTCACTGTGTGCGTTGCTGCGCCTTATTTGTTATCTCACTAAGAGTCGCCGCACACGGGCCACCAACCGCAACCATCAAACGCCGCCACCGGCATATTTCTTGTAGTTTTCATACATTTTATATGGACTCGCCACACACGATACGCCGGTGGCCGCCACACGTTACAAATCGTCGTTGCTCGCTTCTTGTGGCCCGCACCGGCCACTTAATGCGCCGATACAAAACGCCGCCACACGTCACTAGCGCGATTTCCCACCCCTCTCTCCCTTACCTTAGTCGGCCGCTGTCGCGCGCTTCAGCCACTTTAGTAGCCGCTTCTAGCTACTCGTGGCGGCGTTTGTGGCTGTGGCGTGTGGCCCGTGTGCGGCGACACTTATTTCTTGAAGAAATTTTATAATAATCTAAGAATTTCAACCTAAATAAAAGTGGTATCCTTTCTAGCCCACAGAAACCAGCTCAGCAAACAAACTGGATTATGCAAATGAGGCGAATTTAAAACAAGGCGCCGAAACTTCCAGATGCCAGTTGCAAGTACAAACTATCCGTCTATTTGATTACAGCAGTTTTCGCGCCAAGGTTTCACCAGTCACGCGATGGAATTTTGCTCATTGTTCACTGTTCTTCGTTAAAGTTATTAGTTGTTCCAGAAAGCCTCGACAACAGGGAGGCAATCATTTCTAAATTCCAACTAATAGCTCCAAGCATAAGACTGTTAGATAAGAAATCACTTTGCCTCCTAGGGTCCCCGATTTTTGATGAATCACTCCCAGTTTTTATAGATCAAAATTTAAAAAAATATGAAGAAGTTTTTGAACCTTTACTCAAAATTAACTGCCAAATGGCCTATGTCATAATCCGGTACTGTCTTTTCGTCCCTAAATTTACGTATGTCTTGCGATGCTGTCCACTTTGGAAATTTCCCTCTCTCTTAACAAAGTTGGACGGTGTCATAAGACATACTCTCTCCTCTGTCTTAAATATAAAATTTGACCTCCGTTCCTGGACCCAAGCATCACTCCCAGTTAGGTTCGGTGGTTTGGGTGTACGCAACACTTCGGACGTCTCCCTCCCGGCCTTCATTTCTTCCATACACTCTACCGAACCACTCGTTGCGAAAATACTTGGGCGTCCTTTGAGCGAGTCCTTGTTCTCGCTTCTAGATGAAGCCGTAGCAACCTGGAGTGCAGCATGCCCTGACACCGACGTCCCGACGGACCCGGCCTCCCAGCGACTTTGGGACGCGCCACTCTGCAGGCTGAAACGCAATGCGCTTGTAGAAACAGCTAGCAGTCCCGCAGACCGTGCGCGTCTCTTAGCCGTTGGCGAGTGGGAGTCTGGACTATGGCTGCAGGTACTGCCTTCCGCGAATATCGGTACGCTCCTAGACCGCTCAACTTTTCGCATAGCCACGTCCTTGCGCCTTGGCTCGCCCTGTGTCGTCCCTCATCTTTGCCGGTGCGGAGCGTTTGTCACCAACCTCGGCCATCACGGTCTCTCCTGCACAAGGAGTGCCGGCCGTATAACCCGCCACCACTGCATCAACGATGTCATCCGCAGGGCCCTCGCCTCCGCCAGCGTGCCTGCCGTTTTAGAACCAAGCGGCCTGGCGCGCGACGACGGTAAGAGGCCCGACGGCATGACACTCGTTCCTTGGAAGCTGGGACGGGCACTTGTGTGGGACGCAACCTGCGTCGACACTCTGGCCCCGTCTCATATTCCCGGAACCTCGATGCAGGCTGGCGCGGCTGCTTCGACCGCAGAGGCCCTTAAGCGCCGCAAGTATGATTGCCTCAGTGGAGACCTCACATTTGCGGCGTTTGGAGTCGAGACTCAGGGACCCTGGGGCTCCGGTGCCCACCATCTTTTCAAAGAAATCGCAAAAAGATTGGTGGAGACCACTGGAGACCGCAGAGCTGGCGGCTATTTCGCCCAGCGCATAAGCCTCGCCATTCAGCGGGGAAATGCCGCCAGCGTCCTGGGAACCTTTGCCGACGGGGAAGACCTAGGGCAGCTATTTTTTTAATATTTTTAATATTTGTATAGTTTTAGTATAGTTTTAGTTTAATATTTGCCATGTTACTTATTTATACTATCCCTTAATAAATTATATATTTAAATATGGACTAATAACTTAAATTCAGTAGTGATTTTAATTGAATATTTTGAATATTTATTTAATTTTTCAAATTAAAACTGAACTTTTTTTGTAGGAAGTTTATAATAGGCAGGATTAGTTTTGGTATGGAATGTATCCTTGATTATCCTTCATTGTCTATCCAAATATAGGAAGAAGGAGTTATGTCCCGCAAACCTCACCACATATTCATTCAATTCATTCGAATTCAATACAATGTTTGAAAGTTTTGATGTCATCTTTTTATTGATGTAACTGTATGAAATTAATAAAAAGATGTAGAGGGTTGAGATGATATTCGTAGGCTAATTTTGTTTTTGCTGCCCTAGACGTTCGACCCTACACAGAGGGCTCAGGTATGGTGGGAGTACGTAACTAGGTGCAAGGTTGCTCCCCATATGTTATTCTGCCGCGCTCGAGTAAATCCAAAAATCCCCGCTTGGGCTCCCCTACTACTAGTTAGACGTTGTCGTTCGGGCAGTTCCTTTATTCTGCTCTACATGAGCTTATTATATGGAGCGGAGATGAGTGTGTGAAAATATTAACGACCTCCGTGGCCGAGTGGTTTATACGCCAAGTTTCAAGGGGTCGCCTACTCGAAAGGTCCCGGGTTCGAATCCCGGTGGGGGTAGGTGTTTGTGTGATGAATAAGAGTGTTTGTACTCCAGTCATGGATATTTATATTAATATACTTATGATAGATTAGATTTCTATATTAATATACTTATGTGTATTAGAGTATGTATTCTATCCGTTACCCTAGCATTCCATAACACAAGGTTACAGTGCTTACTTTGGGGCTAGGCTTATTGGTATGAGTGTTGGATTTAAGGCATATTTTTATTGATATAGAGTTACTAATACACACATTATATTCCAGAAAAAATAACACCATTTGTCAAAATTTGACACATTCACTATGCTTTTGACGTGACATAAGCTTACGTCAAGTTTTACCATCGATAAAATATCGTGGACTTACTTAAAAACAGATAACACAAGTATTATTAATAATGCGGTACATTTAGAAGAGGCTTGATGGCAGGGGTGGTAAGCGCATTCGGCTGCGATCGTTGAAGTTAAGCAACTTTCGTAATGGTTTGTTATTGGATGGGTGACCAAAAATCTTCTATCTCGAGTTCCTCCGTGCTTCGAAAGGCACGCTAAGCCGTTGGTCCCGGCTGCATCTGCAGTCTTTAGCACCCGCCAATCCGCACTGGACTCGCGTGGTGGGTCACGGCCCAATCTCCCTATTCCATCCATAGAGAAGGCCTGTGCCCCAGCAGTGGGGACATTAATAGGCTGATGATGATATTTAGAAAAACTTCAAAAAAGCATTGCTGGCCTGACGCAAACTAACAATTCCCTTATTCCGCGGAGTCCTGAAACTTTGCACATCAGTAGATACACAATACTCTTAAGGCGCAGCTGTCTGATATTATAAAGTCGCAAGGGTCGTCTTTAACTACAGTTCTTGGAAACGGTATTGTTTTAAAGGCCGCAGAGTATTTACACGCACAAAGGTCAATATTTCCCTCAACCTTTGCTGTTTCATATGCGACTCGAGACGATAGTACTGGCATGGGAATTGACTCTGAACCTCGCTTTGCGACTAATGGTATACTATGAAACCACAAAGAGAAACATTGTTCAACAACATATTGGCACAATACATACAAGAGCAGTACTCTGACTTCATACTAGTGCCCGCATTTACGCACGCACACAGACAAACGTCATTTACACGGCCGCTAACCAATCTTGGCAATACAAATCTACGCAGTGCCGCGTCGCGCGCCGTCGAGACTGGACGTTGGCCGAGGTAAGTTAGATACGCCGCGCCGCCCGCGTCTGCCTCCGTTTGGATTCCATAAGGTGGCAATAGTAACTATACACATTTAATAAAAATCTACACAAATCTGTTTAACATTTTGTAGGTACCAACCCTAGCGCCCCGCTCAGTCATAGGCAAGTATCTATTTCAAGAAAACGGCTGAGTAAAGCTACTGCTTTTGTATGTATTGTGATATTTGGTGTCAGTAGAATGTGACATTTATTTCCTAAGTTGAGGAGTTAAGTTTAAGAACTGTAGAGCATAGCAGATTTCCCGCTCGAATTGGAGCGCTATGGAGAAGTAACCTCGACCTTACGGAAGACTATAATAAAATAACAATATATGAAGACCAAAGGGGAACATCTTCTTCCGAGCTGGGTGTTGTTAGCTCAGGGGCCGCCGCCCGACTGACTTTTTTTTTTTTTTGAGTGTGTATGCTGTTGGTCGCAGATGACCTTTACAGCGTCACCGGGTTTGGGGACGGCGAGATCCTAAGGGGACCTCCTCAAGCCGAGAATTGGCGAGTGCCTCTGGAGGTATTCCAGTCGGATGGCGTCTCCCCGGGGGGAGTCTCCACTCCGTCTGAAGCCTCCAGACCACTCGAACCTGAGGGGGTCGGTTCAACTAGAGGGCGTCTCTGAGACTCGGACCTCGGCTCTAGTTAGCCGTTGTCGTGGGGGGCGGGGAAAAACGCCCCGGTACGTACCTGTACCTGGTATAGCGTGTGCCCGACTGACGTTTGTCGGGCATTGTATATATGGAGTGTAAGCATCCGAATTTCACTTGCGCGATGTAGGTTTCCATACGTATTAATCGCAGCGTCGGTAGCGCCATCTCTTGAGGAGGCGAATGATTATTTCCTCCATTCGTTAGATATATGAGGTGCATATAGATGTCGCCGCCACAATACTATCTTTTGGTAGTATTGTGTTTCTGTCGGAGGGTAAGGTTCCAGGGCGCCACGAGATAGGGGATGTGGTCAGGGTAAACAACAGGCGGGTCATACGCTTGTTTGCAACCCTTTTAATATAGGTATTTAAAAATATCTACCTAAGGATATGGAGAAATATTATGACTGGTCGTATCATAACAAAAATACTTCCATGAATAAATTTAACAGGTCTGTTGAGTTCTCTCCCACAGTTGAGAGAGATTGTTGAGGGGTTCGAATTCAAAGAATTCAAATCCAGATGAGATAAGGATTTTTTTAAAAGTGAAAGGTTAGCAAACAAGTATAACGCCCGCCTGGTTGTATTTGTATGTGGCCTCCATAGTCTATATACATTTGCGATATCCTACGGTATAAATATTGCGTGTTGCCTTAACAATGTAACAAAAAATCAAAACACCTCTCATAACTGTTTAAAAAGGTTTTCATCAGACGATTGGTATGTGCGTAAGTGTATGTGTATGTGTGTGTGTATGAAAACATAAGAAACAAAAAATTTGTTACCACGCTAATAAATTATGGAAGTAAGTACCTATCTAGTTTTTTTGCATCGTTTTTGAAAATAAACACAACTTGATAAAGGGAAAGCCCCATTCACGAGCTGCTTTCATCGCATCAAAAGAGGTAATTAATATTATAACCCACTGTATCTGTGAAGAAATCTCTCCGAAGCCAATTCAGGGCTCGAATGAACATCTACAGAGATTCAACGGTGAATGGGTGATGATAAATACGCGGGATTATTTATGAGATAGATGGACTGATTAAATTAATTATGCGTAAATTAATGGATTTAGGGTTACCATTTGTGCGGAAAGCTCTGCGAGAGTTTTGGGTTGATACGATTTATGGCGTAAAATTAATGTTGTCCTATTAATTTTAATTTTATGATTGGGCTCATCTAATTTTTTTTACTTTGAAGATAAAGGTAATGTTAAGCCATTTAACAAGCGTATTAGAGATTCAATATCATGGTTATTTACTTCTTAAAACAATTTGCCATTTGAATAAGAGCGCCCGTTTGAGGAAATAACCTCCACCAGCCAAGCTAGTATTTACTTCATTCAGTTCTTCATTATCATCAGCCGATGGACGTCCACTGCGGGCATAGGCCTCCTCAATAGATTTCCATACACAACGGTCCTGCGCTTTCGGCATCCGGTGGGTCCCCGCGACTCGCTTGATGTTATCAGTCCACCTGGTGTGGAGTCTACCGACACTGTGACGACCTCCAAGGCCGAGTGGTTTGGACGCCGGGTTTCATGGTGTCGCCGACTCGAGAGGTCCCAGGTACGAATCCCGGTGGGGACAGATGTTTGTGTGATGAATACGAGCATTTGTACTCCAGTCATGGATGTTTAATATGTATTTATATATAAATATACTAATATATGTACAGTATATGTATTCTATCCTTTACCCTAGTATCCCATAACACAAGCCTTACAGTGCTTACTTTGGGGCAAGGCTAATTGGTGTGTGTTAAAAAAAAAAACAAACAAACAAACTGTGCTTCCCGGTACGAGTCAGTCATCAAAGTACCTTGGTACCCCAACTTCCACCGGTTCACTGAACGATGTGTCCCGGTCACTGCCACTTCAGCTTGGCGATCCGTTGAGCTATGGGAATTGTTCTAGTTCTTCTACAGATTTCCTCACTTCTGATTCGATCATGTAGAGAAACACCGAGCATAGCTCTCTCCATCGCTGACTGTGCAACTATGAGCCTTCTTATGAGGCCCATAGTCAACGTTAGCCTTCTCATAATAAAGAAGTTAGGCGTTGTCTAGGAATGTAATCTCGGTCTTACAGAAGACCACAGAGAATTTATATACTTTTTGAAACTTCGCAATTTTCCTGAGCTCATAATAATGTGGGGAAATATAGATTGGGCGATGGGGGGAGACATAGATTGAGGCAGAGCAATTATCACGCGAGTGATAATCTATTATATCATCATCATTTGTAGCCTATTAATGTCTCCACTGCTTGGGCACAGGTCTTCCCTATGGATGGAATAGGGAGATTGGGCCATGGCCCGCCAAGCGGGCCCGGTGCGGCTTAATGGGTGCTAACGACTGGAGATGCACTGACTGAATGAGTGAAATCAGAAGCACGAAGGAGCTGAAGTTAGTAATTTTTTTATTGGTCACCCATCTAATGACCGTTCACTACAAAAGTTGCTAAACTTCAACGATCGCAGCTGAACGCGCTAACCACTTGCACCATCAAGCTCCTCAAAGTCTATTATATGAACGTCTGGAAACAGAACAAGGGCAGAGCCAATGACTTATCGTCACTTCCAGAGCACGGTGATTAGGGCAGTGTATTTCCGCTCACCCATCATATTATCAACCATAGTAAAAGTTCATTTACGTCCACATCTGTAAAAGAAACACGCTCACTAGATGAAAAAATGTCGGAGATAAGTTTTTTTTTGCTATAGAGAATGCCTAATTACACTTAGGATCTTTTAGTAACAAGGAAACTGTACTAATTAAGATCGAAGATCTTTAAATTTTGAGTTTTCATTTTATTGCAGTACATTATCTTTTAGAGAAAATTCGCAATAAACCTCAACGTCGTGAATAAGACACAAACTTTAGGTTTCTTGAAAAACTTTGGCAAAATAAGCAAAATCCTAAATCTATTGGAAAATCCATAGAATGTTACATCAATATTATGTCACAGAGAGGCGGCAGAATCTGACACGTCAATTGTGTTTGTTTTTTTATTATTTATTTATGATCAAGCAACGTAGACCCATAGATAAATACCTTATATTCTTACACATAAACATAACAGATATAAAACATTGTTGTTAGTAAATAAAATATCAGTAACTATGTTAGTTAACACCTAATAAACACGAATAGACGGCGACGTGTGACGCGGAGTGGTGTCAGGTAACCGGACTCGGAATCGCCGGTACACAACAGCTTTCAGCCAAAGATCTTCTTTCATGAAAGTCGCCAGATGTTCAATCGGCACCCTCACCACAAATGAATTAAAACTCACATTGTGACGGGACTCCAGCTGACTCAGGGAGAACTAAGTCTTTGTGGCGACTGGGTTCCAAGACTGCAGACTTGATATAAGCGTCGACGCGCGGTCCGCGGTGACGCGAGCCAGTCGTACATAACCACCGATCCCGGTTCATTCTTAATTTATTGTAATAGTACGCATAACAGTTAGAAAATAGACATTATATTTTGGAGTCATTCACCATCATAACACGTTTTATTTAACGTTCACATTAGGCACCTTTTTTTTTCGATGACATATGATGAATTTTCACGATCCCGGTAATTGCGTGGTGCATTCGGCAAGCGGCGAGCCGCCCGAGGGCCGCTAGTCGGTGCGGGTATACTTTGACGTGCACTCACGCAAGCGTGGCATACGTCAAACCACCTCGCCTCCGACCAGCAGGCCAGTCCGCACCCGCTTCAGCCGATCTTGGGCTTCTCCGTTCACAGCGTCACCTGACTAGTCTCACGGACCGCAGTCCGAGCGGCTAGCCAGCCGACCAGCTCCCGTACCTACCAGGTAAACCAACTCCCCGATCTACCCCTCACCCTCCAGGCGTAACTGCGGGGTCCAGTTATGAGCCGCCGCTTGTTACACCTGGAATTCCTACCCCTTCGCGATGGTGCCGCAGAGCACCCCTTCCCTGGTTCACATTAGGCACCTAACCTAGCGAACTCTTATAGACACCCAGACATAAGCCTAAATATTTATCTGCAGGTACTCTACGATCTCCTTTTCCTTCATAGAGTAATGCAGTCGGGACACGTACAGCGGCGTCGTCTGAATAATTCCTGAGGATTTTTGCACCACTTAGTGTTATTCTATTACAAGTAGAAAATGAACGGTGTTGAATAAGGAAACACAATTAATTCTTCTTTCAAATGTTTAATACTTGAAAAAGTATTCATTTGACATTGTGGGTTACCTACAATGCGAAGAGATGGCGCAGCTTAAGGCTAGGAAAATTTCGACGCGGCTAATAGGGCCGTGGTAGCATAATGGTCAGTGCATTCGCCCGGATAGCGAAGGATGCGGGTTCGAGTCCCGTCCGCTGCCTGGTCCGCGTGGATTTTTTTTCTAGTAAACTTTTCTTTACATTTAAACATCAAGCAGTTAAATGCTTAAAAATAAATAAAATCATAACCACAATTAAACTTATTTTCGGACCAAATTATCCATTCAGAAACTAATTGGCTGGACCTTCAAAATATTTTCGCAACACAATAAATTGTCGAAATGTTTGTTGAGAGCATTCCAAACTACCGCCATTAGGGGTATCACAAAGCTACCTAACTTAACTGTTATTCAGTGGCGATGGTCTATTCGACCCATATCAAATTAAATCCTAAGAGGTTATTTGGAGTACAAAAGGTAAGCATGGATTAGTTGCAAATCATGATTCTGATAGCCGTGAGATTCACCTATAATTGGGTCACACTTAACACGTTTACTGTTTAGTTGAGACTTTCGTGAAAGATCAATGAGATTATATTTTTTTTAAATGAGACGTTCATAATTATGAGCTTAAATATGAGGCCATAAGAACCATAGTCATCATCATCAGCCTATTAATATCCCCACTGCTGGGGCACAGGCCTTCCCTATGGATGGATTAGGGAGATTGGGCCAGGACCCACCACGCGGGCCCAGTGCGGTTTGGTAGGTGCTAACGACTGCAGATGCAGCCGGGACCAACGGCTTAACGTGCCTTCCGAAGCACGGCGGAGCTCGAGATAGTAAATTTTTGGTCACCCATCCAATGATCGACCTCTGCGAAAGTTGCTCAACTTCAACGACCGCAGCGCAGCCGAACGCGCTAACCACTGGCGCCATCGAGCTCTTCCATAGAACCATAGTGGCCTAACTCATTTTTTAACCATGGTGATTTATCTTACTTAGGCCAGTATGGCACCTCAAATTTAGATCACAGACTTAAAAAAACCGTAATAGTGATTATGCTGCCATCTAGTGAATATTTGTTTTATCACTTTTAGACCACTCTGGTTCTATCAAAATGATCAATTTAACTGGAAAATATCTTAAACTCAATATTGTAAAAAAAAATGAGTTGGGCAACTATGGTTCTCATGGCCTCATATATTCTGCTAACATTCCACATTTATACCAACCTAAGCAGTAAAGGGCTCGATGGCGCGGGTGGTTAGCGCGATCGGCTGCGATCGTTGAAGTTAAGAAACTTTGCAGTGGTCGGTCATTGAATGGGTGACCAAAAATCTTGTATCTAGAGTTCCTCCGTGCTTCGGATGGCACATTAAGTCGGTGGTCTCGCCTGCATCTGCAGTCGCTAGCACCCGCCAATCCGCACAGGGCCCGCGTGGTGGGTCATGGTCCAATCTCCCTATTCCATCTATAGGGGAGGCCTGTGCTCCAGCCGTGGGGACATTAATAGGCTGATGATGATGAAGCAGTAAATGGTAACTCAGATCCATCAACACGCATGGTACCGACTTCGAATGTTGATTCGACTTTAAATTTACTTTAAATATATGTGAAGAATTTGTATTTATTTCAGTGGTTTTGTTTTAAAAAGTCGGTTTTTGTTTTTATAAAATTTTTTTTTTTTACTTGTAACAAGCCCGAGTAACATCAACCAAATATCTTTATATATATAATTCTTCTGTGAGTGTGTATGTCACTGAACTTCTCTTAAACGACTGGACCGATTTTGATGAAATTTTTTGTGTGTGTTCAAGGGGATCTGAGAATGGTTTAGATTCACAAAGACGTGTAGACAGGACAACGTCTGTCGGGTCCGCTAGTATATATATAAAACTCAAAGGTGACTGGCTGACATAGTGATCTATCAACGCACTGCCCAAACCACTGGACGGATCGGGCTGAAATTTGGCATGCAGGTAGATGTTATGACGTTGGCATCCGCTAAGAAAAGATTTTGATCAATTCTACCCCGTCAGCGAAGCGAGGGCGGGCCACTAGTCCTTATTAAAGACTCATCAAAACGATACCTCAAACGATATATTCAATAATTCAAATTTATAGGAGAGGGGAGAGTCAGCGTAATAAGCCTTTACTTACTTTTTAAAACTATTCTGCTATGATCCTATGAAGAGTTACGTACCATATCTTTGAAGTTTCTGATTAGACCTGCGCGAAGAAAAAAATTTTAAATCGGCTCTAAGTGTCGCCGCACACGGGCCACCGACCACAACCAAAAAACGCCGCCACCGGCATATTTCTTGTAGTTTTCATACATTTTATATGGACTCGCCACACACGGTATGCCGGTGGCCGCCACTCACTACAAATCGTCGTTGCTCGCTTCTTGTGGCACGCACCAGCCACTTAATGCGCCGACACAAAACGCCGCCACATGTCACTCGCGCGATTCCCCAACCCTCTCTCCCTTACCTAAGTCGGCCTCTATCGCGCGCTTCAGCCACTTTAGTAGCCGCTTCTAGCTTCTCGTGGCGGCGTTTGTGGCTGTGGCGTGTGGCCCGTATGCGGCAACACATAAAAATTGAAAACCAGCCTTTAATTACTTACGATAACAGTTAATCGATTGGTTCCACCGCATTGTCCTAATAAATCTAAGCGTTATCTGTAAACATATTCTTCTTTTTGTTGATTTTCTCAAAAAGCTAGAATCATTTTCGATAAAAATTTATATGAGAGTACCTTGGGAGTGTAAACTGTTGTGTATTCAAAAACGAACGAATTTTGAAAACCGACCCTACATTGACGAAGAAATCACGTAACAAACAAATAAATCACACTAATATTAAAAAGGCGAAAGTTTGTGAGTGTGTATGTTTGTTACTTCTTCACGTTTAAATGGATTTAGCTAGATCCTGAATTAACACAAGGGGAAATATCCCTAATAAACCGCGGGTAACGCCGCAGGGTACAGCTAATAAAACATATAGTCGAATTGAGTACCTCCTCCTTTTTGAAGTTATATATTTCTATACTAACAATAACCATATTAAAGAACGAGCATTTTTGACGTAGTTTTAGCCTCAGCAGAGTATTGCTCGCTTTCAAATTATTTTGGCAATAAAATACATTTTCATTTGTGTGTTTATAACTGTTTGATAGAACACAATTGTGTGTGGTTATGAAAATCTCCAGTAAGGAATTTCGTCATAGTCGTCCGTCCATCTTCAACTGTCATCAATGATTTCAGCCACCACTGTTTTGAACCGTAAAAAAACTTATCTTCTAGGTTACTACGGGCGTGTAGGTGCTTAACTGTCTGCAAAATTTGTTTATTTGTATGATAAAGTCCAATACAACAACGGGAGAAAGCATATTTCGAGAAACGTCTAATTCATTTTCGGCACGTCATAGCATTGTTTTTTTTATGCCTATATACCATACCATAGCCTTTCTTGTCTATATACCTATACCTACCTACCTATCTTTAGTGTAGTGCTTCTTAACTGGACCGCGGACCACCGGTGGTCCCTGGAAGCACTCGAAGTAGTCCTCGTAGCCATTAAAAAATATTTTGACAAAATGGTCCCGCAACACTAAAAGGTTTAATGCAATCTACATTTCTCTTATAAACAGTATAGTCATTTATGTGTTTTACAGGATTGCTTGTATGTGCCTTGTTTTTATTGAGTTTCTGATAGTTTGGCACCGTTGCAGTCGCCATGATCTCATAAACTGCTATAGTGTTAGTAACCATGAAAGTTTAAAACAATATATCTTATATAGCAACAGTTTTCTAAAGTACCCCGATTATAAAAATGTTTAGATTGGCGTACTTTTGTCCTGTCATTCCCTAAAACTGAAAATACGTTATTTCTCTATTTAAAATATACATAAATATCTTCTTAAATATCTTAAGACCACTGAGGCAAAGCTTTTAAGCACAAATCACCATTATCATAAAACATTCAATGCTTTTCAGTATTAGCCTGATGTCCTCATAACGATTTGATCCCGGGGGAAATTACCGTTGGATGTCGAGAGAAAAAGTTTTAGCGATAAAAATGTGGAGCAGTCCTATGAGAACACTTTTTCAAACGCAAGGTGCTTATTTGCGACTGGACTGAATCGGTGGGCTCGCCCCGAAATTGGTTTCCGACAACTATGAAATGTTATAACAAGCGGAATGTTCGAAAGCTATATACAAGAAATAGTTTAATCAAAACATAATTCCGTTGAAGTGTAGCTATGGTAGAATAGGGGTGATGACGGGGTACATTAAACGAAATTCTATTTAGTCCGCCAGTTAGATGATCAAAAAATAACGGATACGTATTTTTTCTTTGGGCAATCAACCAAAAAATGACAAAGTTATAGCGCGTAAAAATTTGGGAGTAGGGGCTCGTGACGTCACTTTTGAGTGAAAATTGTACTTGTTTAATTGTAAAATGTGACTTCATGCAAATTTTCAAATCAATATATCTCTGCAATGTTTATATTTTGTGAAAAAATACGGGTCCAACGTATACGTGTACTTTTTGATAATCTACCCGAAGAAAAAAAAATGTCATCATCCCTATTCTGCTGATTCGTGAAATAAATTGATAAAACTGGCACAGTGTATAATAATTCTCCGAAGTTGATAATATAGAGTAAATCGATTCTTAGAAATTTTGTCTAACATTTAGCAATACCGAGAAGTTTGACGAAACATTGACTACATTTTAAGTGTCGCTTCCACCGGTTAACTTAGTAAACAGGACAAATCCAATTGAAAATGTTTCATTTATGACACTTAACGTAATATATTTGACCTTTCATTAACTTTAACAATGTAATTAAAAAAATCTTAAACGAACGATTTCTTCATCATTGTTTTTGGAGTTTACTCCTTAAGAATCGATTTGCATATATAAGAGAAATATGCCGGTATGAGAAAAATGTGAGGAGTAAAATCTATCGATGAATGACCTCGTTACGTTTTTGGTGCGCATCCTGTTCGAGCCAAAATGACTCTTAAATCCGAGAGCTTAGGTGCAAAAGCATTAAATTGAAACTACAGTGTATTTTGTCAGACCATAGATTTCTTTATTGATTAGGTGACGTTTTGCCTATATGTAGCTCCAAACATATTTACAAGCATGATGCAATGAACTACAGCCCCATCTATTTTGATACATATGAAATAAAATTTTAAATGCACAAATGGCGTATACATAATCGCCCACCAAGGACAAACTGAGATTTGCCCACCAAGAACCCTTTCATACATTATTATATTGATAATTATCAATCTTTTTTAAGTTAAATAAACTCTTTTTGCGTCTGGTTAGACTATCGAACTTAAGGAGTAAAATCCAGTCGTGCGTCGGAGCTGACACACACATTTTTTTTTGTAACTTCTATAGGATCACGTCAGGGTCATCAGTGAGGGAACCTGGGTGTTGTAAGTTCGCAGGTTTCGGTCCGACTGTAGTAGATCGGCCATAGTAGAATGAAGTGTTATGAAAGGTTTGGATTAGTAAAGTTATATATTCCTTTATTAAGTGATATATCAAAAGCTTTACAGGGCTCAGGACGGTATAATGAGCATATTTTACCCATAGTCACTAAACAGACCAACTACTAGGTCTATAAGTTATTGGAACTACACCTGTAGGAATACAGTAGGATTACTGCCTGGATTTCTGAGCACGATAGAAAAATGAAAACCAACAATTACAATAAATAATAAATAAATATTTCCAACACTCACACCAATTAGCCTAGCCCCAAAGTAAGCACTATAAGGCTTGTGTTATGGGATACTAGGGTAACGGATAGAATACACATACTTTACATATATAAGTATATTGATATAGAAATACATATTTAAACATCCATGACTGGAGTACAAATACTCGTGTTCATCACACAAATATCTGCCCCCACCGGGATTCGAACCCGGGACCTCTCTAGTCGGCAACGCCATGAAACCCGGCGTACAAACCACTCGGCCACGGAGGTAGTCGATAAAGTTATGGAACGAAGAAGAATACTCTTGGCATCAATTGGTGTGAATTAATTTATGTGACATCAATATACCCACTTGTTTAAATGAAAAGAAACTTTAAAAACCATACATACGTTTACGTTTTTACGTTTCGTTTATATATATATATAAACAAAAAGTTTTACTAGTTCCGTTTTGTGAACAAAGGCCTTCAAAAGTAAAACTAAGGCCTTCCCGCTTTATTCCAACTAAATAAGGACTTTTAAATATAAAGAGATTCGACTTGAAGATAAACGTATGGAAAGTTACTCATTCTGTGGCCACGAAACCAGCGTGACATGACGTATCATCAGACTATTAATATCCCCACTGCTGGGGCACAGGCATCTTCCATAGATGGCAAAGAAGTATGGGCCATGACCCAATATGACGTAACATTATATTACCTGTATTATATTTACCGATGTTGTTGTCGAGGACAACTATGAACGGTTGTGAATTTAAATGCTTTCAAATAATACTGCGTTACCAAACTTGCCTAATATTTATGTATACATTTTTTTTTTGTTTTCATGCTTACTTTTATACAGTATCATTTCAATTTACAAATACTTTGTTAATATGGTTACTGCCTACTTGTTTATATGCCGGTAAAACTTATACCGAAGATTTTTATCTTTTTATCTGATAGCTTCTATAATCTTTGTCGTATTCCTTGTGCCGTAACTGAAACATAAATTTCTACTTGAATCAGAAATTAGGCAAATGAATGAAATTAATTGTTAAGTCTAGCAGTCTATTCGTGCTTCTGTAAACTCAATTAAGTACTCAGTATTGATAACACTAATGAAATCCATTTATTTAAAGTCCTTTTATGCAATGTGAAACACTTTAACATCATAGGGTTCTCTAGTAAATTAGCGCTTTGCCATCTAATAATAGTAAAATCAAGGAAAAGTTGAACCTATGAGATGAACTGTCCAAATTAAATTTGTAATTGGAGGACCTATTAATGAATGCACGAGGCAGTCCACCAGTCTCCCCAGATACCTTAGTATGATCACGACCACTCTGACAAGAGTGAAATTAGCCTGAAAATGAAGAATAGTAATGTACTAATTAAATGTAAAAAACTTTCAACTGAGAACAGCTAAGGTAATGGCCCTAATGACCGACAGGGAAAAGCGGTCGATATTTTTTCTGTAATCCATGAAAATAAGTATGTGTAGCCGATTGCTGAATATAGTAAGATCAAGCTACAGACTCCCGATGTTGCCATATTGAGTGACCCTTGTTTTCATTGATCCTAGAAGGAAATGTCCATTACTGTTTCTTGACAGTCATTGGTGCCACTAAAAGCGAATCAATATTGCTTTCTAACACAATGTTGATGATTGTGAAAATTATTGTTATTTCATTTGCAATAACAAACAACAATGAACTTGATCAATAAAACGTAAATAACGCTTTCATTCATGTGACTATAAATCACGATGAATATTTATGTACATAATTGTATAAGTTTCAAAGACACCCAAATACACACACTACTTGTGTGTACTATAAATACAAGAAAGAAAGAAAGAAAAACGTTTATTGGCCTAAAAACATTTACAGAACAACATACTTTGAATAAATAAAGAGAAAATCAATAATAAAGTGAAAAAGATATAATACAAAATAAAAAGGAAAGGCCAATGTAGGTCACTGCCTCAGCCTAAGCTGCTACGACTCTTGGCACAAGGCCGCAGCAGCGCTGATATTCTGGCAGCGCCCCCTCTTAATTTTTACAAATAAAAATAAAGACAAGATAAGATTTCTTTAGAACATAAAAATGTTTTAGACTTTTATTAGTGATTCGTTCTTAAAAGAACAGCTTATTTTAGGGCCCCAATAATACTATGCAAAGCAAGCATGATTTTATCTTGTATTTATATGAACTGGCAAGCAGCCGACCGTTAGTAGGGCGAGCCCTACTCCACTTTTGTAGATAATGCATTTTGCAACAACGAGCATAAGGGGGCAGTTCTGGTCATGAGATTTCTGATAGTTGTTAACTTCCTTTTGGATATTATCAGTGTTATAATTTTTAAGGTTCCTGTAAAAGGTGATGTTTTTGATCTCCAGTCTGAAGCCTATTCAAAACTTTTATTTCAGGAATTATCAGGTTGAAAATTCTCAAAGATAAATGCTGGATAGTCTTTCAAACAAACCTAATCAGATCCTAATAAGAGTATAAACATTCCCTACCATTACCTGTCTTAAAGTACAATACTGGCTCTATAGAGCAATATCACCAAGTTCAGTATAGAAGTGAAAGAGAATCTCATTTTCTAAAGAAGAAAATATCTAATTTTTTCATCTAAGTAGAATTTTATTATTGCTGAAACTATGTTAACGTCATTGCCTTTATTACGTAGCATTCAGAGTTATATATCTTTAGAGAAAATATAAACAAAATATCATGGTTTCGTCTTTACAAACTGGTATAAAATTACCTAATACATATCATTTAACGTTTGAAACGGTGCTCCAATCGAAAAAGGCGTCTTTACTACTATTGGTATCATTTTGAAACCATTTGCTTCCATATAGGAGGTCCCCGTAGGACCGGAAGGTCGTTACTGGCACCTTGGGAGTGATCCCGTAGAGCTGAGACAGGTCAAATTTCCGGACAATGCATTGGGAATAGATAATCTGATAACCGCAATGCGAGAGATAATAAGCTCAATAACAGGGGGATAAAAATAGAATATGGTAGTAAAAGGTTTTTTTCTATAGAGAATCAACTAGCAATAGATATTTTAAACGTGATTTCTCTTTGTTAGGATCTGCTGAATACTATAAAAAGTTATGGTTCACAATGCAATGGTAAATGCAAATAAAATGTACTGTTTACAATTGATATCAAAACAAATTGATAATACAGGGTGATAGGGAAAATCGATCTATGATTTGACAGAGGTAAGAGGTCATTAGCAACAAATTAAGTCCAGTTAACTAGGGATCAGAACTGGATGGTAACGGAGTTGTGACGGTTCTTAATTTTTTTCGATTTTTTTTACTTACTGCCAAAATTCGTTATCATCAGCCTATTAATGTCCCTACTGCTGGGGCACAGGCCTTCCCTATGGAGGGCATAGGAAGATTGGGCCATGACCCACCACGCGGGCCCCGTGCAGATCGGTGTGCTTAACGTGCCTTTCGAAGTACGGAGGAGCTGGAGATAGTAAATTTTGGTCACCCATCCAATGACCGAACACTGCGAAAGTTGCTTAACTTCAACAATCGCAGCCGAACGCGCTAACCACTTGCGCCATCGATTAAACTACTCTACTCTAAACATTGAATTGATACGTTCAGTTCTTGCCTAATATTAAAAGGATCACTTAAAATTGATTCACTAATTTTGATCGGGTATCATCGTTGTGTGATTGCTCGGCCTCACTCTTCTTTCTCGTCGTGTCTAAGACACCTACGTTTGGTAGAAATAAGTGTTTATAGTTCATAGCCGTGCTATGGACCTTTGGTAAGAGTGGAAGTTCTTGCTGCAAGATCCTGCTGACCTAAAGCATTGCGGCGCCGTGCGCTGGTCTCCGGAGTTGGTGACATTCACTTGCGAAGGTAGATGGTAAAAGTTGGTGGATTAACTTAACCCCTTGATTTAGCAAGGACTGTGAATATCACTACTTTCATCACATAAACACCTCACATATCACACATTAAAATATTTTATGTTTAATTACACCTATTATAAATAACTCTATTTGTATATATACGCTTGCTCCATGCCGTACAGGTAGTACCTCCCTACTCTCCAAGTGGCGCAAATATTCAGCTCTCAATGAGAGCTACATATGTGCCGTTTGGTGTTGAGACTATGGTCCCACGGGGGCCAAGCGCTCGTGCCCTTTTTAAGGAATTGTCAAAGAGGCTCACCGAAGTGACTGGTGATCAAAAGGCTGGCAGCTATCTTGGTCAACGGATCAGCCTTGCCATCCAACGCGGCAATGCTGCCAGCCTATTGGGCACCATTTCTGATGGCGGCTCTGGGGGTGATATATTTTTTATTTTGTAAAGTATTTATTTATGTAGTTTAGTAGGTTAAGCTATATAGTTTTTAAGTTTGTATTATTTTAATGTGTTGTAATATAATCATTGTATAAATAAAAGCAATATATTATATAACTGCTTGCCCAAAACTAACACGATCTCAGAAAAAAAAGGCATTTTTTGTATTTTTTCCGAACTTCGCCGTTAATTATTGGAAAACCTAGTTTCATAAGCTTTCCAACAAGGTACGAAAGGTATTGAATTTATAAACTGGTTTTAGTAAAATCAGCAAAAGAGCGCTGTAGGGCAAACTCTACTATGTGAATAAAATTCAATTTTGATTGATAACGCTTAATGTGCTTTAAAAAATCTGTGCCCTAAAAAAAATAGAAATCTTATTCAAACAGCCTACTATTATTTCGTATGCAAACACGGAGCCTACGACGTACTTCACTCACTGTCACTCGCGTTGAAAGCGAGGTTTTCATTAGTTCGGCAGCTGCCAATATCCTCTCCCTCAACTCTTCAATGGATGTCACTGATGTAACATACAATACACCCTTCATATGAGCCCAAAGATAAAAGTTGCATGGCGTCTTGCTGACTCTCGCCGGCTATGGCCTCGGGCCACCTCGACAGATCTATCTCAGTGGATAATTGTCATCCAGCCATTGTCGCACACCTCGGTAATAGTGGGCACCCGTCGTGCTGGTACAAGATATCTCTTGTAGCCAGCGGCACATCTATCAAAAGCGAGTCCACTGCCTCTAGTTAAGAAGTTCTCGTAAGTAAATAAAAAAAACAACGCAAGTAAATCGGAAGTGCAACACCAAAGTTATTTTTTTTTAATTGTTGTAGCTGAGTGTCTTTAATAAGTAGTGACGCAGTCACTATGACAGTATTTCAATATACAAATCAAATAGAAAAGTTTGCCCTACAGCGCCCTTAAAGTTAATGACTTGTGTACCTTTTTGGAAAGCTTATGAAACCTGCCCCTCTAGCATGACCACCGAAACGGGATATGATAACATAAACTACTATCAAACTCTACTGTAGTCTGACAGTTAATGCCGATATATCGCTTTATCATACCCCGTTTCGGTGGCCTAATTTGTATGCCAAATTCGATACAGTTATTTTCCAATAATTTACGGCGAAGTACGGGAAAAATTCAAAAAATAAAAATGAATTTTACTAAAATTCTTTTATTTCTGAGAAGTAAGTTTTGGACAAGCTCTTATTTTTTAATGGTCACTAATTTTTCAGCTTATAGAAAAGTATAAATTCAATGCTCGGAGTGGAGTAGTTGACTGGCAATTTATTTATTTATTTATGGACCATCAACACAGCTATATTAATACAAACAAACTTACACATATGCTTACGTATTAGGATATAATATAACTGTAATTAAAGATGGCCTCATCATGCGCTAAACTACTGTTTAGCGCATGATGAGGTTTACTAACCTTTTTCTATTTACATTTTCTACATACGGAATTTACTACACAACACAAATATTTGCCCAATCACAGAACAATCACGACAGTCTATCATGCTCTATAATTATTTAAAAGGGGAGAACACTGCCTAATATGGTCGTAAGTTCAGAGAACCCCTTACGTACCAGACCCATTATTGGCAAACTAATTTTATTAACAATAATATTAAAGAGTTAAGTATCTACTTTCCCAGTATTCGCAATTAATGGTTTTTGGTAACGAGTCAGAAAATTTCTAATAAATCGAAGAACCGTCACAACTCGGTAACATCCAGTTTTGACCCCTAGTTCACTGGACTAAATTTGTTGCTAATGACCTCTAGTATAATCCTTTTAGGTCAAGTTTTCCTGTCACGCTGTATAGAAACCATATAAAAATGCATTTATAATTGTTTGTATAATAATCTATTCTGACCTCAATATTGCTTTTATATTACCTATTAATGTCACCACTGTTGAGGTACAGGCCTTCCCTATGAATGGAAAAGAGAGATTGGACCATAACTCACCACACAGGCCCAGTGCAGATTGATGGGTGTAACTACTGCAGATGCACATACGACCAACGGCTCAACGTGCCTTCCAAAGCACGGAGGAGCTCGAGACAATAAGTTTTTGGTCACCCATCCTATGACTGACCATTGTGAAAGTTGCTTAACTTTCATAGTCACAGACGCAATGCGCCATCAATCTCCTCCTAAAACTTAAGCTATCTGAGCTAACGGCTCCAATAAATGTGTAGGTTCATATTATAATAAATTACTTTAAAGCTGTGTATTTGCTATCCAACCGTTTGATTCAATCACGAATTCTTAGTAAGAGTAACTTCGTCATCTGAAAACTTATCTTCACATTTCTGTAACCACTACGACCCCAGCCGTGGCCGCGGGCGGCGTCTGTCTGTGAGACACTTAATATTGAATGTCTTTCGTCAATGGCTGTATTTCATGCAAGATTGTTAAACCTCATCTTTTACACTCTTCTTCTTCTTATTTTCTGTTTCGTTTCCTCTCCTCTTCCTTTCGCCTCTCACTATTAATAAACCGTCTTCTCTTCTTCCTGTCTTTCCCAAACATTCGACCTCTCTGACTGCATCTCGACGCGGCCTTGGATTCTGATGGGCCTACTCTTCCAACTATCGAATCCTCTACATCACAATATAACATAACCCACCATCAACTTAAAATGTAATAAATAAATAAATAAGTGTTTAAAAAATGGATTTAGATCTACTGCATTGTACAATGTGTGATATGTTAAAGTGATCATACTCTATGGCACAAAGCAAGATGGCTACCAGACGGTAGTTTTTTTTTTTTAATTTATATGCAAAAACAAAAAACAAGTTTGTAATATTGTTTTATTAATAATGTTCAAGTAATACTAGTAAATAAATTGATCATTACAAATTCAACATCCAATGGTCACCAATATGTTTGAGTATTCCTTCCAGCGGGCTTCCAGCTTCCAGAACTAACCTTGGTCATTTTTGTACCATTAATAGACTTCAGTCACAATATAACACACTATCACTTACGCTGGCCGCTTCATCCAAACACAGTGGTATAGACATGTCTTTTTCGCTTCGCAAATTTAAGTCTGCTCTTTTAGACTCCTTTGTACCCACATAGGTCAAATCATCATATTATTGTTTAGCACAACGGCATCGATTCTGGCAGGGTTCTCTAGGCCTAGACTTGGATTTGAAGGCAGTGTATCCTTGTCATTCTCAATACAGAGTGCAAGTGAGGGACTGGTGTTGGATCTGTTTTTGGGTCTGGAGAATGATGCCAGAATGGATAGAATATGTACCTAATATTAAGTTTTGTGGTTTTCAAGTGTTTGTTTTGTGTATCGTAAGTCTACTTCGTAAGTAAATTTTTACGCATGCATTGGTAGCCTGTAAGTAAGGCAGCACTAAGAATTGTTTTCTTTATTTCTTTCACAGTTTGTATTTTTATTTGGTGTTTGTTTTGTTGGCTGTCCTGAATAAATAAAAAAAAAATGGGTGCGTGTACTTATGTAGGCGCGTGAGAAGTTATCCTTCTTTGGCATCGTTTAAAATTAGTTTTTAATTGCATGCAAATAATTAATTATAATAAATTAATAAAAAGTCTGGAAGACTTTATTGACTGTGTCCTTTACACAGTCAATAAAGTTCAGTTTTAATTTGAAAAAATAAATAAATAATTAAAATGTTCAATTAAAATCGCCACTGAATATAATTTATTAGAACATATGTGATTTGCACTTGTATGAAACTCAAACACGTATTCCGAATATACAAACTAGAATGGAATATACAAACTAGAATGGTCGCTAAAGCGACC
Organism: Chilo suppressalis; assembly: GCA_902850365.2. Lineage (NCBI taxonomy): Eukaryota > Metazoa > Arthropoda > Insecta > Lepidoptera > Crambidae > Chilo > Chilo suppressalis. Next base: position 3,763,478 of record OU963912.1, on the reverse strand, counting down.
AACTTCATGGTGTTAAAATTTTGTGTTACAGTGATGCGCGCGCATCTTAAAATTTCACTCTCATAATTTTTTCATAACGCGCCTAAAGAAGTATAACTTCAATAAATTACAATTTTAATGAAACATTATTACTCGTATAATTATTTAATACAAGCATAACAATTCGCCGTTCGCGTTTTTCCCCCAAAGGTTGACTGAGAGACAATGCTGTTTACGCACGTCCATGTTCATCCATGGCTATTAAAAAAAAGAGAGTGGTGGTCATTGCGCTGTCAGGTGCCAATCATGTGCTTTCTGAATTGTTCAGAGGTTAGAAGTTTTGTTAATTACTTAGAGTGAAAATTGTAATTAGATGTAAGGAATAGTTGAATGTACTTATAATTTTGTTGTTTTGTGGGAGTGAGTACAAAGAATAAGTGTATACTTTGTTGGTGAAGTGATTGCGAGTGCTTGAGAAACGGGCGGCCTATCAGGCCTACAGGTGTATGTGTACTCCCTATTTCCCTATCCTGGCCTTACACAGGCGCCACCCAGGCTACCAACGAATGAGACTTTACAGAGGAAGATCAGTGAGTGACTGAACATTTTTTACTTACCGTACAATAGAATCATAACCTGTGTAAGGGTACGGCCAGAGTGCACTCAGATTCAGATTCAGATTCAGATTCCGAAAACAAGCGCGAGAAATAAACATTGTAGTCTAAGGGTACGGCCAGGGTGCACTCAGATTCAGATTCAGACTCAGAAAACAAGCGCGAGAAAAAGCAGGCAACCTGCTTAGACTACACTGTTTATTTCTCACGCTTATTTTCGGAATCTGAATCTGAATCTGAGTGCACTCTGGCCGTACGCTAAGGGTGCGGCCAGAGTGCACTCAGATTCAGATTCAGATTCAGATTTCGAAAACAAGCGCGAGAAATAAACAGTGTAGTCGAAGGGTACGGCCAGATTGCACTCCTGATTCAGATTCAGATTCGGACTCAGAAAACAAAGCGCGAGAAAAAGCAGGCAACCTGCTTAGACTACACTGTTTATTTCTCGCGCTTGTTTTCAGAATCTGAATCTGACTCTGAATCTGAGTGCACTCTGGCCGTACCCTAACGCAGTATATGTTCGGCGGCCTGTAGGTGCTCGAACAAATGCTATTAGCATTAAGTCCGCCTTTTGTACCATTCTCTTGTATTTTGGTCGAATAGTTAGAAAAAAAAGTTTATTAAATACAATATTTATTAGTAAGTAATAATAGATTAGTTAGTAGATTAGTAATAGGTAAGTAGATTAGTATTAACTAATGATAATATCTTGTAATGTCTGTTTGAAATCGTACCATCTGTTTTTTATGTATTAATAAGTTGTAAATTTATATTTGTGTGTGTGTGTGTGACAATAACTAATTTAATACATTCTTAGTTTAATAGGATATCAAAACTGTCTAACTTCATTAGGGGGACCAAACCATTACATTGGATTTGATAAGCCACAGATCCTTGCAGCTGAGCAACGGTTCGTTCCAAGAATGATGTGCGAGGCTATTGAGATTAAAAAATATCCAAATGTCAATAGGGAAGATGGTTGGTATATACCACCAGCTTAGGAACCCATTGTACAAGAGAAAAATCCCAACCCCGAGCACACACTGCAAGACCAACAAATACTATTAGTTATTTTTGTTTGCATGATTTAACATAAGAACTAGATAGAAAGCCTCTCTGAGTTTGTTTCGCCGGTTCTTCTCAGAAAGGTCTCCCAATTTTGGAACCGGTGGTAGTGTACGTAAATACCTATTTAATATCGTTGTAGTTAGGGTCCAATAAATAAACTCAAAATTACAAAAAAGATTTTTAAATAAAGTACTTTATGAACTAATAAATTCATACATAGACAATAAAGTTTTAAAAATCTTCCAATGAAATATCCGAACGCTAGACAAAGTAAATAAAAAAACATTATTCTGACGAAGCAGACCTGAAAAGGCTGCGAAACGTCAATAAATAAATAAAGTTTCGTGCATTAACGCGTTAAAACAAGTTTTATTTGCCTAACTTCATTTTGGTATTCCTTAATTAGATCAAACAATAATAACATAGTGCGTGCCTGTCAAACCCTGGATGGAGATCGGCGGAGTTTTGTCGGCTGGCCTACTTGTATACTCATTATGCCATGCATATTTTTAAATTTTTGACTACGGCCACTTATGGGTGAAGTGTGCGTGTGTGAGTTGCTTATGTAGTTGAGTCGAATCATATTTTATTTGATGCTAGTATGAGCGTACCTATCTTCCCTTTTTGTTTTAATCTAAGGTACTACCCAACGAATCAGAAATGATATTAATTAATAATTACCAGGCTAATTCTTTTAATGGATTTTAGCTTCCATTTTCACCTCATTATCTTTCTGATTGGACATTAATATTCAATACAGATAAGCAATCTAGTTCCACACGCTAAATGTGGAACTAAAAAACAAATACTAATCGGCGATTCAAAACAGATTATTGTGAAGTCAAATGTGACACTGTACCCGACCTTATTGCTATGGTATAAAAGCATATTATAACATAATATGCATAAAAGCGTATTATAAAGTTTATATGCTCGGGAGGTCACTAACATGATCTTGACCAACGAGTAAATAAGTTACAGAAACAAAACTTCATACAATATAGAACACGAACTGCACTAAAAAGTGCGACCAGGGGTTTGGTTGGGATTTCCTTTTAATACTATCCAATGAATGGATAGCCCAATTCATCTGCAAATGTTTGATTTAGAAAATTATTTTGTTACGTCTTTTTTTTTATACCGAGGTAGGCAAATGACTCTACCCCACCTGATGTTAAGTGGTGATAAAGTCCAAACACGAAGATAGCTGGTACAGCAGTTATGAACTGCTACACCAACCATCCTCACCTTGTCGGCCTGCAAAAATGCTTCTTCACGCCTCTCTTAAACGACCCCAGATTATAGGAAGGAGGGAACACGTGCGCGGGTAAAGAATTCCACTTACGAATAGTACGACAAAGAAATGAATCACCAAATTTCTTTGTTCGTGCAGAAATAGTGGCCACAGTAAGTCGGTGGCAACGTAGCCAAGCGCGCGTGGTCCTCTGAAGAAAAGGTGATGGAGGGATAAGCAAGAAGAGCTCCTCAGAATTCTCGCCGTGGTATAGTCGGTAGAATGCGCTTAATGATGCCACATCACGGCGTAATTGTAGAGACTCGAGTTTCTCAGTTACCTTTTCATCGCCAATGATGCGGGCAGCGCGCCGCTGCAACCTATCCAAGGCATCGAGTAAGTACTTAGCGTGCGTGTCTACGTGCGTGTTGCGTAAGTATTGAAGTTTAGTTAGGAACCAAGTTTTAGCGTCATCATCATCATCATCAGCCTATTAATGTCCCCACTGCTGGGGCACAGGCCTTCCCTATGGATGGAATAGGGAGATTGGGCCATGACCCACCACGCGGGCCCAGTGCGGATTGGGTACTAACGACTGCAGATGCAGCCGGGACCAACGGCTTAACGTGCCTTCCGAAGCACGGAGGAACTCGAGATAGAAGATATTTGGTCACCCATCCAATGACCGACCACTGCGAAAGTTGCTTACATTCAACGATCGCAGCCGAACGCGCTAACCACCTGCGCCATCGAGCTCCTCAGTTTAGCGTGGCCGCCTTTATTAAAGATTAATTGCTTTCATGTAATGTTTGATTTGTTGGTGCTACCGAGCTATCGAGCTAAGAAAAAAACAAGTGTGCTTATGACCACACGACTGAAGTGAAACTTCTTTAGCTCCATCCGTATGTATATCTGTGTGTGTGTGCGTGCGTGCGTGCGTGCGTGTACGTACAACATTTACATGTATGTACATATACATATGTATTTCATTTACTAGCTATAAGAGAAATAGAGAAATCATATGTGCGCGCGCACTGCTTTCTCTCGCTTATATCCCCCACTCAACTCCCGTTCGCCTCGCCCGAACACTTATTTCGTAACGCGTAACATATTCGCCAGCTTACCTCCCAAGTCAAGCGTGCGTAAAGAAGTTTCATCTGAAAATTACAAAACAATTTTAGCTGTTATTTTGCGGATACATCGTCAGCCGTTACCAAACACTAAATAACTTACGTTTAGTATTGTATGCTTTTTTCTGAAAAGACTGGTTGTCAATTTATAAAATCATTACATTTTTGAATTTGTATGTTGGATACATATCTTTTCTGTTTATTTGAGAATTTAGTAAGTATCTCTAAACAAAAATATTATAATATTTTATTAAGACATTTTATTTTATTTATTAAGACACCATTAAGTTATGCCAAAATTGTAATTATAGACTTCAATATAAATACATAAAAAATAGTCCCGCAGTTAAAGATAAAAATCACAAAAAAAAGCTGCATCGATAGAATTTATTAATAAATATTGCGAAGAGAAGGGGAGATAAGATGCCGCCCTGAAGAATACCAAACGTGTCCTCTGAAAAACAATCTCATGGAGACAAAGTCGACGCTCGCGGCCATGTAAATAACGTTTAATATTAGAAATAAAAGAAATTCAGTTTCATTCAGAAGCGAAAAGTCAATAATTTTTATTGGATTTTATTTCAAATGCTCATAAAAGTTCTTGAAAGTCTGAATAAATTAAATCTAGGTACTGTAAAAAAACAACTTATTAAGAAAGATTATTACAAAATGTCTGTTGCACGCAAAAAATGCTTAGTGAACTATTTCAATAAAAGATTTTTTAATATGAGATGTGTATTGGACATTGTAATGACAAAATGTCTTCACAATATTTTATTAATCAATTAGAATTAATTCGAATTGTTATTTTTTTCATGCAAATGTATGCCTATAAATATATAATTATTGTTATATTAAATTTAATGATTATATTTTAACCCTGTATTGAGAAGAACCGGCAAGAAACTCAGCAAGGGCTGTTTTTTGATATACAGAGTCGTCAAGTTGAAAAATGACTTCAGAGATACAACATCTGAAGTCACCTTCCATTACATCATTTAGAATATAAATATATATAGTGTAGTTACAATAAAGTAAGAAAATAGTAAATTTCGGAAATTATCCTGTTCATAGTTATATAAATTGTATGAGCTGAAACGTTAACAGCCGTCACATTCCAGACTTTTCTCTAACTCCCAGTCCATTAGGAGAAACACATGGCCAGGGAGATAATAATTCCCACCGCACCGAACTAGAACATGCAGCCGCATTAATTATAAAACGATTAATAACGCAACGGGCTATTAGGCGCATCGCGCACTGGTCGTTTAGCACGCGTTAGGGCCGCCGAACACGCGTTGTCGATTAATCAGCCGTGGCAATTGATTAATTTGAGAGGCTGCGGCTAAGGCTCGCTGGTGTGCTGACCACACTACCGGCCCAGATGGATTAATAAGCAAGTTAGGAATTCGTTGAATGTTTCCACTCAAAAATTCATTAACCTTATCGAATTTCGATATCGTTAACGTTTTAGGGTTTGAAGAATCATTATTATAAAGTTTTAAATTCTACAAACTTTACATTCATTACACAAATAAATATATCAATCAATCTTCATAAATTTCGGACTACGTTAAACTTAAGGCGCTTAACCGATTTTGATGCATTTTATTGGAGGTAATATATAGGTTTAATTAATTCAAGGCTATACGATCGATTGAATTAAAATTGAAATTAATGTTTGTAAATGCGCTAGAGCGATTCTAGCATGAAGAAACGAAATCATTAACAAAATCAGCACTGATACTGAATTATCTCCATAATTATGGCTTAAGTGACAAGATTTTTAATAAGAGTTCCTTTGATTTTCAATTATATTAAATGCGAAGCGGGTGTGTTTTATTTAAAGATTCGCGTAATTAATTAAGCTCCCAACTGAAGTTGACTGTAGGTGATGTTCAACAAGATATTGTAATACATATAACAGTAACAAAAAGTATCTTAGGTAAGCGTGATACTTTTAAAGTTATTTATCATTATCATCAGCCTATTAATGTCCCCACTGCTGGGGCACAGGCCTTCCCTATTGATGGAATAGGAAGATTGGGCCATGACCAACCATGCGGCCCCGGTGCGTATTGGTGGGTGCTAACGACTGCAGATGCAGCCGGGACCAACGGCTTAACGTGCCTTCCGAAGCACGGAGGAGTTGGAGTTATTAAATTTTTGATCACCTCTCCAATGACCGATCACTGAGAAAGTTGCTTTACTTCAACGATCGCAGCCGAACGCGCTAACCACTTGCGCCATTGAGCTCCTCGGAGTATTATACTTTTATTTTAATAATTTACTGCTAAACGATTACATTTGAATTTTGCTAAAAAAATAGTTCAGTCCATTCGGATAGCTGATGTAAGATGTAGGAAGCAATGAAAGTGTAGATAATCTGTCAATATATACAATTATTACGGTACAAGACAAAAGAAGTTCACAAACCGCTGAGATTCAAAATTTTCTTGAAACACCATATGTGCCCTAGCATAAACTCCAATTTAAATTAAATGAACCAGTTATGTTTACGTACAACACGTACGTACTTACATACAACATAATAGCAACCTTAATAAATGCTCTATTTTGTGTCCATGTTTGTATCCGCCGAGAACAAGAAAAAGTAATATTATAAGATATTTTGATTATGGGATCTTCAGTCAGCAGCGAGACTGAAAATTACAGAGTCTATAAATGTATGGTGATTTTTTCTTTTTTCATGTATTAAACCTCCTCCTTCCGACAGATCCAATTGACCTACAGGAGCTCAGAGGAAATTGAATCTCTAAAAGCTACATATAAATAATACTTAAATCTAAAAAAAACACTAGATAAAATTCCACTTGGACCAGGCAGCAGACGGGACTCGAACCCGCAACGCTTCGTTATCCGGGCGAATGCACTGACCATAATGCTACCGCGGCCCTGACGGCCGTGTCGAATTCTTTCTAGCCTTTCTTAAGCTACAAAGCAGCGCGATCTCTTTGCATTGTAGATAACCCACAATGTCAAATTAATACCTTTACAGGCATTAAACATTTGAAAGAATAAATAGCATTTATAGTTATAATTAATACTTCTAATTTTTTTCGGTCTAAAAAGAAACTTAGTTACTTTAATTAGTAGGTAAGTCACAATACTTTAGGGCTGCAGTGAAACAGTACTATCAACTCCTTAAAATAGTTATTTCCCAAAGTTAAATTCAAAATCTCCGAAAATCCTTTTACGTTTCAGTGTTATCTAAACACGCATGGCCGGGTCGTGAGATTGTGCACAAATTTTGTCTAAATAGTAGTTTTAGTAACGTGCAAGGCTAATAATCATAATCAAAATCATTTATTCAGTTTAGGCTGTTACAGGCACTCATGAATGTCTAGAAGCTACGCCATCGGTTCGTAACTCTACGGCGGGAGACCTTGTACTGAGAAGAACCGGCAAGAAACTCAGCAAGAGCTATGTTTTCTCCCTCTTTTATTATTTACAGAGTCGTCAAGTTGAAAAATGACTTCAGAGATGATTCATGAAGATTACACAATGATTAAATATACATTGTTTGCCTGCATTTTGATTGCTGTGTCATACAATATAAATACAAATAGTGTTATATATGTATATTAAGCGTACTATACATTAACAACTTCAAGATCAAGTAAGTAAGGGCAGACTCATCTCCGCTGGCAGCACCCGTTCACGAGCATGACGCATGAATCAGCCATCGCTTCGCTCAACCATATTATAGGGAACGTAACGACCCGCCTCACATGAAACCACCGAAGATACTATTCAAGTTAGCTTTTCTAATGGAAAAGGCTAGATAATGAGCCCCTTAGCTGGTATCACTGCAGTGACTATAAAACATGATATTGTAGGTGACGACTGCACACGCATAATGTGAACCTTGATTATCTATACGCCTAGATAGAATACAAATAAACATACCACAGGAAACGGCTCATGTTACGCGCAATATGTGCGTGACTTAAATGTCAGGTAGTGTAAAACAAAGCACAGAAAACGGCTCATGTTAAGCGCAATATATGCGTTACTTAAATGTCAGGTTGTATTAAACAAAGCACAGAAAACGGCTCATGTTACGAGCAATATGTGCGTTACTTAAATGTAAGATTGTGTTAAACAAAGTACAGAAAACGGCTCATGTTACGCGCAATATGTGCGTGACTTAAATGTCAGGTTGTGTTAAACAAACCACAGAAAACGGCTCATGTTACGCGCAATATGTGCGTTACTTAAATGTCAGGTTGTATTAAACAAAGCACAGAAAACGGCTCATGTTACGCGCAATATGTGCGTGACTTAAATGTCAGGTTGTGTTAAACAAACCACAGAAAACGGCTCCTGTTACGCGCAATATGTGCGTTACTTAAATGTCAGGTTGTATTAAACAAAGCACAGAAAACGGCTCATGTTACGCGCAATATGTGCGTTACTTAAATCTCAGATTGTGTTAAACAAAGTACAGAAAACGGCTCATGTTACGCGCAATATGTGCGTGACTTAAATGTTAGGTTGTGTTAAACAAACCAAAGAAAACGGCTCATGTTACGCGCAATATGTGCGTTACTTAAATGTCAGGTTGTGTTAAACATCGCACAGGAAACGGCTCATGTTACGTGCAATATGTGCGTTACTTAAATGTCAGGTTGTGTTAAAGCAGTTAATATGTGCCTGTGTAGCGACAAGCATATCTACCATATGTAGTATATATTTTTCGCCGCTTCCATGTAGTTAATACGGTATATAGAGTGTTGATATATTATAATCAAAGATATTATTATTATTTCAAATTTCGGGATACCTGTGTTAATAGAAGTTATCGCCAGTAAATATTCTCGATGCCAAACTTTTAACGATGCATCTCATCAAAAGTTACCCTTACAATCTTAAATGTCTCTTCCTTAGCTCACCTTAGAGGATCATTTTCAAGTTGTAACATCGGAAAATATAACTGCGAGGAGGGACTGACGGCTTTTCAAACTCCCTTTCCCGACACAAAGAGAGCAACCCTTTTTGTTATAAGCAAACCAGCCATTTAATCTCTTTGAAAATTTCTCCTGCAAAACAATTCTTTACTCTTGATTGCTTCCCGTTTTTGTTTCTTTAAGGAGAGTTCGCGTTAATCAAACCACTGAGAAACAAATTTAAATTTTTGATGTCATCTTTCAATTGGCGACACTGTATGAAACAAAACAGGGAGAAAAAAATAGCCCTTGCTGAGTTTCTTGCCGGTTCTTCTCAGTACAAGATCTCCCGCCGTAGATTTACGAACCGATGGCGTAGCGTTTGACTTTCACGAGAGCTTGTAACAGCCTAGACTGAATAAATGAGTTTGAATTTGAATTTGATGCCAAAAATATCACTTGCACCGTCCCCCACGACAATGGCTGACTAGAGCCGAGGTCCGAGTCTCAGAAAAGCCCTCTAGTTGAGTCGACCTCCTCAGGTTCGAGTGGTCTAGTGGCTCCAGACGGAGAGGAGTCTCCCCTCGTGGGGAGATACCATCCGCCTGGCATACCTCTACAGGCACTAGCTAGCTAATTCTCGGCTTGAGGTCCCCTTAGGATCTCATCGTCCCCAAGCGCGGTGACGCTGTAAAAGTCGCCTGCGACCAACAGCATACACACTAAAAAAACTTGCACCGTTGCCTACCCTGACAGATTGTCCTACCCCATGGAGTCCTGGAACCTTACTTACCGACAAAAACGCGATACCATCAAAAGGTAGCGTTTTGTTTTCATGCAATGAGTTGAGAATGAGGTTGCGGCCATTCGGAGACGGGTTCCGCGACCACACCCGCCCTCTCGGCACGCACTAGGGGGCCCGCGGTCCTCATAGTGCGTGTCGGGTGACGGTGCAGGAGTATTGTCTGCTTTTTAGTGGCCCTGTTCACTTCAGGCTGGCTGAAGTGGACAGGGGGGAGTCCCACATACCTTCTTCTCGCTCCCCTCAGTGGTTGAAGGATGCGTAATGCATTTCCCAGACACAAAAAAAAAGGTTATAGTGATGGAAGATAGTTATTTGCAGTTTTTTTAAACACAAGAGTAAAATCAGGGTATGAAAATCTTCGTCACTTATCTTTTTCATTCCTTTGTTAAGTCGTAAACTATTAATACCCTTTGAAACTAAAGCATTACGCAGACAACCGCACATGAAATTATACTAACTTAGTATGATAACAAGGGTCAAATTAGTGCACACATTTGGCCTACGTCTAGTTTCATATCAACATCAAACTTTTTAATGGGTTATTACAAACTTTTAATTATAATTTTTATTATTTTTAAAGCATGTAACTGCTTGATGTTTAAATCTAAAGAAAATATAACTAGAAAAAATTTCACGCGGACCAGGCAGCAGACGGGACTCGAACCCGCACCCTTCGCAATCCGGGCGAATGCACTGACCAATTATGCTACCGCGGCCCTCACGGACCGCGTCGAAATTCTTTCTAGCTATTCTTAAGCTGCAAGGCAGCGCCATCTCTTCGCATTATAGGTAAACCCACAATGTCAAATGAATACTTTTACAAGTATTAAACATTTGAAAGAAGAAATAGCAATTATAGTTATAATTTTTATTATTTTTAAAGCATGTAACTGCTTGATGTTTAAATCTAAAGAAAATATAACTAGAAAAAATTTCACGCGGACCAGGCAGCAGACGGGACTCGAACCCGCACCCTTCGCAATCCGGGCGAATGCACTGACCAATTATGCTACCGCGGCCCTCACGGACCGCGTCGAAATTCTTTCTAGCTATTCTTAAGCTGCAAGGCAGCGCCATCTCTTCGCATTATAGGTAAACCCACAATGTCAAATGAATACTTTTACAAGTATTAAACATTTGAAAGAAGAAATAGCAATTATAGTTATAATTTTTATTATTTTTAAAGCATGTAACTGCTTGATGTTTAAATCTAAAGAAAATATAACTAGAAAAAATTTCACGCGGACCAGGCAGCAGACGGGACTCGAACCCGCACCCTTCATAATTGGTCAGTGCATTCGCCCGGATTGCGAAGGGTGCGGGTTCGAGTCCCGTCTGCTGCCTGGTCCGCGTGAAATTTTTTCTAGTTATATTTTCTTTAGATTTAAACATCAAGCAGTTACATGCTTTAAAAATAATAAAAATTATAACTATAATTGCTATTTCTTCTTTCAAATGTTTAATACTTGTAAAAGTATTCATTTGACATTGTGGGTTTACCTATAATGCGAAGAGATGGCGCTGCCTTGCAGCTTAAGAATAGCTAGAAAGAATTTCGACGCGGTCCGTGAGGGCCGCGGTAGCATAATTGGTCAGTGCATTCGCCCGGATTGCGAAGGGTGCGGGTTCGAGTCCCGTCTGCTGCCTGGTCCGCGTGAAATTTTTTCTAGTTATATTTTCTTTAGATTTAAACTTTTAATTAGTTACGATATCTTCTGTTTAATTGCTAATGTAAAGTGTTGTAAACTTTTTTTTGTATTACCATGTGCTACGCCGCCATACAACCTCAATGGTAAAAGGCAATGAAAGAAATTGTTTCACCAGAAATACATAATTTATAGGAACGGGTTCACATTAGGTGATATAAGTTAATCAACTGCTAAATCGAATGCGATTTCAACCGTACGAACAGACTTTCATTCAAATTGAAGCTACAAAGATGGATTCAATCTAAAACTAACTATAGAACCAGTAAAATGTTTTTTTTTATATCTCGAAAATAACTTGAAGTGTTGTAAACGAATACGATAAGTAATAATAGTAATAATACGATAAGTTTGTTACAACCTTAAATGAAATTGTTAATAAATGTTTTTATAAATTATGTGAATACTATAGGACTATTGAATAATATCAAATATTAAAGATACCTTGACATGATTATTATTATTCTTAATTCTTTGTATTGTTGAAATTTACTTGATATTTATTTGATAATTGTTACTTAACTAATACTTATAATGTTGATATAAATTTATTTTTAGCTATAAGCTCAATATTGTTATGTCCTAACAGGACTCATGCGTTTGTACCCTATAATTATGTTAGACCTTATATACCACATGAAATGCAATAAAATTTCTGATTTCTAAACTTTTCTGTATTCTCATGTGCTACGTCGCCTTACAACCTCAATGGTAAAAGAAAATAAAAGAATTTGTTTCACCAGTAATGCATAATTTATAATACCGTGCACCGTATTCACGTGCTAAATTGCACGTGATTTTAACCGTCTGGACAGACTTTATCCTATAATTACTAGCGATATATACTAACGACAAACTGCATCACTATATTATAGTGGTTTCATAGCGAAAACAGAGTCTGCAGATTTGAATCTCACGAAGATTAAATGTTTGTATAACGATCAAAAGCATTAGCAATTAGCATTCGAGACAATATTGCGCTTGCTTGAATATTGCATACGATGTGGCAACATATTGAATTGACTAAGCTTTGAATGACATCTAAATGAATTGACATTGTAATTAATATATTTGACATTTAATTGGCTATTAATAATTGAATTTAAATTGTATAACTAACCACAAAAATTTGACGATGGGTAGGCTTAAAACAAGCTGCGCTGTGCTGTGTTTTTCCAATTCATATTTAATACTTATATATAATGTAATAATAAGGTATGGAAATAAAGCACTTGTATTTGTATTTGTATATATTCATATGGCTACATTATAGGCTAATTAAATATCTTTGTATCTCATTCAATCGTTTCGCTTAGTAACAATTTTGTAAAGGAACGTTAATGTAAGACGGATTTCTAAATATTAAGAATGTGAAAATTTTGATCCAATTTTTATATTAATCTAAATATTGTTAAGTGCTGGGATGGGGTTCGAAATTATATGCCAGTTCACGCTTGACAGTACTTTATTCACCACACAGTTAACGCACAATGTTAATCGCAGTACACTCACTAAACACTGTATTTCACTATACAAGTCTTTAAACAATCGCACTTAAACACTTTTGTTGCACTTTGATCGCTCTTGTATTCGTTCCGAAATCGCTGTTGAAACTCAACTGCCTCTGCGCGGCGCCGATCATGCTTATATACGCCAATCGACGCAGTCTAGAAAGTGCCCGTTAAATTGAGAGTTATCTAGCACCTGCGAGTGCGTAATACCTAATTATACCTACGTAGGTAACGCACATAACTTGTAAACAAGTGCAGATGTCGTTGCACTTTCTCCCTTATGCCGCACTGCATGAGGCTCATTTTGGAATGTACCGCACCACTCGACTGTTATCGCGATCCGCGGTGTTCTGGTAAATTCGGTCTCTAGTATTTTCGTGGTTTTGTTTCGAGAGCGTTTGTGACAATACCGTATTAAGAAACGTCAAATTAATGTTATGCTTTAATAGGTCACGATTTGTCTCATTCTATTATGATCGTAAAATAGTGACTGCATAAACTTCTTTGTCAAACTTATAAAAATTTGTATAAAATTTAAGCCCAAGATTTAAAGTACAAAATATGGGTAAGAACACCAGTCCAGGCCCTTACAGAAGATGACAGTGAAAAAAAAGATACTTCTAATGTTTTTGTGGTATTGACTGTAATAAGTTTTCCAGGTATGCAGAAGGTAAAAGAAGATTTGGGTTTCTGGCCAGCAGGGTAAAAAGATAGCTGAAATGGCACATTCTTCTGCCGCAAGTAGGATTTCCAGAGCTACACAAGGTAAAAGAAGATTCGCAACTTTATATTTAAGATCAGACGGAATTGGTTATTTTGCTGCACCTTGTATAAAAATAATGATAATGTTTAATACACCATATTTGATTGAAGAGCAACTACATAGGTTGTTACCCTACCCATATGGTATACTAGCCATCCAATATATCATTATTGGTGTCAAATCTGGCATGATTGAACCTAAACCGATACTGCAGAAGCGGTCACAAAGTAATATTAGAATGAAAAAATTGTAAATCTCATTATAAGTAAACTGTATGTTATAATTTTTATTATTTTAAAGCATGTAACTGCTTGAGTTTTAAATCTAAAGAAAATATAACTAGAAAAAATTCCACGCGGAACAGGCAGCAGACTCGAACCCGCACCCTTCGCAATCCGGGCGAATGCACTGACCAATTATGCTACTGCAGCCCTCACGGACCGCATCGAAATTCTTCTAGCCATTCTTAAGCTGCAAGGCAGCGCCATCTCTTCGCACTATAGGTAACCCACAATGTCAAATGAATACTTTTACAAGTATTAAACATTTGAAAGAAGAAATAGCAATTATAGTTATAATTTTTATTATTTTAAAGCATGTAACTGCTTGATGTGTAAATCTAAAAAAATATAACTAGAAAAAAATCCACGCGGACCAGGCAGCAGACGGGACTCGAACCCGCACCCTTCGCAATCTGGGCGAATGCACTGACCATTTCCTGTCAGAATCGACACCATTATCAGTGTAACTCTAACTTCACACAAATCAAAATGTCTGCTGACCGTAGTGTTGCGTCACTTCAGCCCTCAGCATCTGAAGCTTCATCATCATCAGGAATGTCCAACCAGGATATATCTTAGGCCTTTTCCATCATAAAGGCCACATCACAGGCGCCTGGAGACATAGTAGGTACCAGAGGGAAGCTAGCTGCAATGCAAAACAAGAGTCGCAATTTGTTGATACTATTAATACAACGTATTTAGATAAATAATTTTAGCAATAATTAACGACTCTGTAGAGAATACACTGGAAAAATTATTTTTGTTATTAATAAATTTAGCTCAGGGGACGGGGAACTCGATGACGATCGTTGAATTTAAGCAACTTTCGCAGTGGTCGGTCATTGGATGGGTGACCAAAAATCTTCTATCTCGAGTTCCTCCGTGCTTCGGAAGGCACGTCAAGCTGTTGGTCTCGGCTGCATCTGCAGTCGTTAGCACCCGCCAATCCGCACTGGGCCCGCGTGGTGGGTCATGGCCCTATCTCCCTATTCCATCCATAGGGAAGGCCTGTGCCCCAGCAGTGAGGACATTAATAGACTGATGATGATGATGAATAATTTTAGCGTCGATGACTGTTATCAAGGCAAATTAATAAGTAATAAAAGCATAAACATTTTAAAATTGCTGCAAGCGCTATCACAGTGGTGACATCCCTAGCTAAATCCATTGTCTTACTAAGGACATGATAAAAAAAAAACTTTTCTTTATTGGTCTTTCATTCGATAAAAGTTATGAGAACTTGGAACTTGGCTATTGTTTAAACTGTGATGAAAGTTTCGGATTTGTGAAGGAGTAACGCTCAACTGGCTGAGCAGGAGATTTTGGAGAGATTTCAAATAAAATAAAAAGTTACAACGGCTTAAGAAAATGCGAGTTTTTGCTTTTTTCTAAGATTGTGGTTATATGAAGAATCTTATGCAACACTTTGAGAAAGTGTATTAGGATAATCGTACTCATTTATAAATATTGTGCTATACGTTATATTTGTGCCGTTTGGTGTTGAGACTATGGGACCATGGGGTCCAAACCCTTGTTCCTTCTTTATGGAATTGTCTGAGAGACTTACCGAGGTGACTGGTGATCAAAAGGCTGGCAGCTACCTTGGTCAATAGATTAGCCTTGTTATCCAATGTGGAAATGCTGCCAGCCTATTGGGCACCATCCCTGACAGCGAGCGGCGCTGGGGGTGATATATTTTTTATTTTGTAAATTCTATGTTATTTAAGTACTTAGTTATTGGAGTTTACTCCTTAAGAATCGATTTGCATATATAAGGGGCCCGGTATGAGAAAAATGTGAGGAGTAAAATCTATCGATGAATGACCTCGTTACGTTTTTGGTGCGCATCCTATGTCGCGCAACTTTGACAAACAAAGATGACGGATTGACATTAATATTTTTTTTAAAATCTGAACTGAATTTAGATATTGTTTCTGATAGAGCAATGGGGACAACGAGGTATGGTACAACCATTGATGCGGTATTTTCAAGATTCGTGAACCACGTATCTACAAACGTCCATGTGTCTTATTTTAGTTACCATAAACCACTTGTCACTGTAATTAATAATGCAGACAATGTTGATTTAATTAATATTTAAAAAAATGATAATAGTCTGATAATAATAATTACATAATTTATCAACATTCCTAATGATATATTTATGCACATCTGAAATTGACTATTGTAAAAAGTTTGATGTAAAATATTTCGTCGATTAGTTATAATAAATGTAGGTATATGAAATGAATAAATATATATTTATATATGTATATTATTTTCATTAATTTGTTAATTTACCCTTTCATACAGTATCAATCTTTTTTAAGTTAAATAAACTCTTTTTGCGTCTGGTTAGACTATCGAACTTAAGGAGTAAACTCCAGTCGTGCGTTTTTTTCTGGTTTTTAAGTTTTTAGACATTAAGTAGTTTTAAGCTTTTGTAATTTTTAATATTTCTATGGAAATATAAATTAATTAATTCCCTTATAAATAATACCTAACTACTAAGCTAAAACCATTAGTGCTCAATTAGTAAATTAGTTAGAAGGATTAAAGAAATGAAGTTAGCTTATTAAAACGAATAGACACTAGCAGAAGATGTTAATTACAAAGTTTGGCGTGGAAACTTGTTTCTTAATATTGAAATTAAAATATTTTGTGTACAACATTATGTAAAATATTTTGTATGGATATTTCCAGTTTATCTAGTTAGACTAAGGAATCACCGTTTTTTTTATTTTGTTGTTAGAGACCCATTAGAAATCTGTAAATTACAAGTGTCAGGTTCCGGACAGTTGTAAAAATAGATTTTGTTCATGAGATAAAGCTTGCTGACAGATGGACGGACGGTCGAACGTACGAGCTTCGAACTCTTAGTAGTAGGGTTCACTCATAAACCGCTCGCGCCTGCGAGAGATGTTGCTAATAGTACCTAGTTTTAGGGTTCCGTACAACGATATTAAATATAGTCTAAGAGCCCGTGAACCCCAGACCTACGTTATTTTATAAAAGCTGAAAGTTTGTCAGCGCATGTTCCCAATACAGGTAAGGACGATGGACCATTATGAAGTTTGGGTTACAGTGGCTTTGGCAGGTAAACGTCACTAAAGGTGTGTAAAATACCGATCTAAATACATCAAATAATAAAGTGCGATTTTTTGGTATTACCTTTAGAATATTATTAAAAATCATGTTATTCATTGCCAGACACTTAACGTCGTGGCAACTCCTTGCCAAGACACCCTTTATTTTCATGAAATTATAATTTAGGTTCAAAGAGTTTATTTCTCATAAAAACATACAGTTTACTTATAATGAGATTTACAATTTTCACATTCCAATATTACTTTGTGACCGCTTCTGCAGTATCGGTTTAGTATACAAACAATTACATAATGGTGCTTATTGTACAGCTTTGTGAAAACAATATTATTAGAATTTCCCTATTACACAATTTTAAATTTAAGTGTGATATACTCTTTTAATTTACTCTTAAATGCATTTTTACAATCGCAATTTTTTATTTCATCTGGTAGCTCGTTAAACAGTTGTACTTCCTCAGATAATATTGTTTTCCTCCCATAACTAGTCCGTGTATTAAAAACTTGTAATTTGTTGGTGTATCTTAAACAGTGCTTAAATTATAATAATATAGGTTATTTACGGGATTGTTACCATGTACCTTGTTTTTAGCGAGTTTCCGATATTTCGGCACTGTTGCAAGCGCCATGTTCACGGAGTAACTGAAGTAATTGCGGGTAGGCTGTTATTGGCAGATATATCTGTCTACCCTCCGACGAAGTCTTTTATTGCGTTCGATACCCGTACCACTGTTCACATTCTCACTATTCACTCGAAACTGTTCTCGACACACAACACTAATTAAGTGAATCGGGAAAAGTACCGCGCGCTAAGCACTCATTAATGCAGCATACTAATCTATCAACGATTACATTTTTCGGACATTTTATTGTTTTCGTACTGATTCCATTCAACCCAATGCTCGTATTGCTATCTAAATTGTCAATTATATTTGATATTTCGGTTGCGGTACACGGCTCACATTCGTTTAACATTAAAGTATGTATGTAATTAGTGTCGAACATAAGAGTATTTGCGGTATTCGAGTGGTATCCGCTTAGTGTCTTTTTCACTAATTCTGAACCAATATTTGAAAGAAAGTCATTGAACAAATAACAGATATCCACACCTCCTGTTACAGCTACCCCGGAGTTTGATATAAGCTTTGAGGGAGTACCATTGGTCTTAATTTTATTTAAAGCTAAATTGTTTATTGTCTCCCACATTTTCTTTGGGTGAGATACGCTACTATTAAATAAGGTGACATAGTTGTTTTCTCTATTTATCCTGATCATACTCTGTACGTGGTCTTGTTGCCTCATAAACGTTTTCTTTAGATCATCGTCTTTCGGTTTGATTTTAGTCTGTTGAAAAATGTTGTTTCGTACGTTTATTGCATTGATAAAGTTTTTCGTTAACCAAACCTTTTTTGGAGGGTTCACGTATTTAAATTTTCCTTTTTTGTTATTATATACTTGTTTTGTTATGAAGCTGTCTTGGTACGAATAGTCATTTGAACTGTTATTGTAGTCTACTTTCGCACTGATGTTTAGTAAATTATTGTAATCCATTGCTGTATAATATACTTTATTATTATACTGTGGCGGCAGCTGCCCAATTTCAATAAATAACTGTTTATGATCGGACAGGGATGATTCTATAGTTGTAATGCCAAATGTGTGGTTATTTATATTCGTAGAAATGTGATCCAGTATCGTGTTTGTTGTGCTGGTTTCACGGGTAGAGTATTCCGCATCCAATTTGTTTAATATTTCGTAACCAGATTCTTTCATTTCGCTTAAGTATCGCGTCACGTGACTGTCTGAACTAAGCAAGTCGATATTAAAGTCGCCAAGGACTACCGATCGCTTCTGTCGTTCTATTTGCGAAGAATATATTTCTAAAAAAATATTTAAGATCGAGTCTCCAGGTCTATAAATAGCACCAAGGTGTAATGAAAGCTTATTTATTTTTATCTATATAAAGTGTCTTCCATCTTCTGATAGGTCTATAGTTATGTCATGTTTGATACTGCTGTGGATATAAATAGACACACCACCGCCCTTAAGATCATTTCTGTAGTTATAAATATGTTTATAGTTAGGTAGTTGATAGAAATTTGCCTCGCTCTCTGAGCTTAACCACGTCTCGGTGAATATTAATATGTGTGTAGTCACAGTTATTGCTCTCAATATCCATTTTATCTCATCAAACTTACCCATCGTGCGAATACTGCGCTGATTTGCATAACAAATCCTTAAACATGATGAATGGGTAGGAATATTTTCGTATGTTTTAACTTTATGGTACCTTATTCTACTTGATTTGGAGTGTTTTTTTTTTGTATAGTTGAATTTACAGGTTTTTTTTTTATTATTCAGTGTAGTGGTCGTGATTGTAGGTTTTCCTTTGATATACTTTATTATTAGGTCGTTTTCGCCATTTTCAATTCTTTTATTCAGTTCTTCTTTTAAGCTTCTCATAAATCGCATTTGTGATGGTGTTTGATCAGAATACATTTGTATATTCTCAGGTAGTTTTGATTTATTTCTCAGCAGATATTTTGTTGTTTCCGAGCTGCTAAAACAAACCTTAATTGGTCGGTTTTTGTCTGCAATATATTTTCCGAGTCGTATAGTTTTTATGGGCTTAGGACATTGTTTATGAACAAATCGAGCCCTTACCGCCAAATTATCGTAAGCGACACTCGCCAAATTGTCGTAAGCGACACTTTTGTCGAAATGCGTTTTTTGTGGAAACTAATATTTTAAACCGTAACGGACCCATCTCTGTTGATATTTCCCTCTATTCTTCCCTCTATTATATTATAACGGTGTTCTTTTGGAGGGAAATATCAACAGAGATGGGTCCGTTACGGTTTAAAATATTAGTTTCCACAAAAAACGCATTTCGACAAAAGTAAGGTTTGTATCCATTTTTTATGATATACCAAAATCATAATATTTTTTTCCCTTTCGCAACGGTCTCTCATCCCTCGGATGAGCTTTTTGTGATCAAGAGGAAGCGAGTCCGGCTGTGTATTTTCGTGTTTATGTAATTGTTGTAGATGCGTAAGTTCGTTTTCAATAGTTTTAATTTTTTCTTGGGTAGTAGTGTTATTCGAGTGAATAATATCTATTTCGTAGTTTAATTGATTATATTTTAAATTCTCTTAAATTTATTCTCAGTTTATGCTGTGTTCTATTGGATATAAATTTAAGTGGTTATAATTAATATGTTACAGGTTATAAATGTAGCTCTTAAAATACCTAAGGAAGATTCACTTAATCAAATGGGAATATATAATTATTTTTGTGTACTTATACGATTAGGCGTAGATTTCTTCACCTGAAAAATGGTAGGGTAGACCTCAATTTTAATACTTTTTTCATTTACATCTAATATTTACAAGTACATTATGATAAAAATGTGCTAAGTTAGTGAGGCATTATTGTAAGCGCGAGCTGTAGGCGAGCGCGTTAAGAAGCTGAGTGTGTAATGAATGGTCAATGCGCATGAGTTGCATGCGGCGTTTTGCAACACAATTACGAGGAAAAAACAAATTTGTTTTGTTAGTTACTTTTGTACAGTTCAACTGATCTTTGTAACCATATCTGACTATCCGGAGCTTCTTTAAAAAAATTTCAACATCGATTTGTGACTTTCGATCAATATATCCTTAAAAAGTATCTTTTGAAATGCCGACAAGTTACTATTTATTTATATAATAACTTAAATTTTGGTCTGTTTAACATAGAGTATGTATACCATAGCGAGCTGCGCTTGGGTTGGGCTATTTATTTGTCAGTTCATTGAAATACGCTAAAAATAGGTTATTCTAATATTACTTGGCGTTTTTGCTGTTTTACCACCGATTGAAAGTTTCGTAAGCCGCTAGGTACTTTTCTCTGGATTTTGGCGTCAACAGCTTATCACTCGCGTTTCGTGCCTCGGTAAGTATTTCCAGCGGGATTAAATCAATATTTACTCGTCTTTAAAATTTGAAGTTGCCGTTTCTGATAGAAATTAACGACACAGCAGCAACTTTGCCAAATATTTACGAAAATGGCGCGTACCTACCCATATGCATACTGCCTCGCGCTCTCCTACAGCTACCCTACTTGCTTGTCTGGCAAGGGGTTGGAACTATCAAAAGTATAATGAGGAAACATCATCTACTTATTACCCAAGTATTATTTATAAAAATCAGCTTTTATACTATAACGTAAGTAAAATTATTACCAATTTCATGAACATTAAGGGTGTCTGGCAAGGAGTTGCCACGATGTTAAGTGTCTGGCAATGAATATCGTGATTTTTAATAATACTCCAAAGGTAATACCAAAAAATCGCACTTTATTATTTGATGTATTTAGATTGGTATTTTACACACCTTTAGTGACGTTTACCTGCCAAAGCCACAGTAACCCAAACTTCATAGTGGTCCATCGTTCTTACCTGCGTTGGGAGCATGCGCTGACAAACTTTCAGCTTTTATAAATTGACGTAGGTCTAGGGTTCACGGGCTCTTGCTCTAATACCCTATATACACCACGTGCGCTCAAAATGTGTCCCGATCAAGAACTGCTTGAATACCACTCAAGCACTTCTAGTTCACAGTCACGCGCGGACCGTTGAAAAGTCAACATGCTGCAGAGCTCCGCAAAAAAATGCGAAAAAATACTTAAAGTACGTAGTGTCTCTTTATCGACAGGTATCTAAGCAATGTATGTTAATTTACCGCATTTGAAAAAAAATGTTGTAATACTTACTATAAACTGAATTAATAGTAAATATTTGTGATATTAAATTGCATGGTTGGTTATATAGCCGTCTGTTTTCCTCGCCATTCGTAGCGCTAACAACGCATTCAGCATAGAGTCAGGAAATAAGGACTATAATTCTTCCGCTTAAAGCAATAAGTCGTAAAATTTTAGGAGCTTGCATTTCGAATTGTCATAACTCTTTGACGCATGCGTTTTAATTAAGACCTTATACAGTATGCATTAAAGGTAACTTTCAATGTTTACATAATACCTTAAATTGTTTTTGACTAAGCGATCATCTCACGGAGCTCCGTGGATCGTCCAATGTACCTTTCGAATAGGTTTCGGCCACGATTTTGTTTGTGTTGTTGTATCTACGGTATTTAATATCGTTGGCTACGTACCTCAATCGGTAAAAACATATCGGAACCCTTATGTTGTTTTCGTTCGTCTGGTACTAAAAAAATAAAAAATTTGTAAATTGTCTAAATTGTAGATTACATTATAAAGAAAAAAGAAAAAATAATCTGAAGTACAATATACAGATTAGTAAGATTGTCTCTGAATGGCAATGTCAGTCGGGGCCGCGTTCGGAACCTGCGCTCCGGGTGCAACCAATTTTGATATGGCGATAGTGGCACCCCCCTGAACTCACATTGTTGTTGTTTTTGTTTTTATTTTGTTATGTTTATTTTATTACCTGTTAATGTTATTGTTTCGTGTCGTCACTAAATCGGTTCCAACGGAAGAGCAGCGCTGATGGCAACATCAGCACATGCTTAGTTGGGACCGATTTGAGACAAAAAGTATGTGTGTTTTGTTTATATATATATATATATATATATATATTTACTGTTGTTTTGTCTCAAATAAATTTATTTTTCTTTCTTTCTTTCTTTTCTTATAAAATCACTCGGTAGTCTAAAATCTGTCTATCATAGTCAATTTGCTCGGAATCTATTGGACAGATCAAGTTGAAATTAGGTACATACATGTATGTTTAATGTCTGTACCCCAAACACGGACGAATAAAGTAGATAAATTAATTCCGAATATACATACTTTTGGGGGGTGAACTAGAAAATTAAATAATAATATTTTCCTAACTGTACCCTGGTATACTTATATTAAATGAAAGGGCTCAATGTAAAGGAAACAAAAAAAACGGAATGCAGCTCTTTTCTTGTTGATTACAGAAAAATCTACATGGAGTAATAGCATGCCTGGTTTTGGTTCCTTTCACGCTAAATATGAACTGGCACTCCCTAAGTCCGTAGGTACTAAGTGAGTAAATTCGTATCAGTTTATAGTAAACTTTTCCATCTACGCCTAGGGATGAAACGATACCATCTAGGTATCGATACTTTTACTCGATACTGTATCGGTCATAAAGTATCGATAAATTTTGACGAAAGATATTACAATTATAAATTCAGTCTTAATTTAACGAAAACAAAATAACGTCTCACACCACGCGATGAACGAATGACTGACTGAATAAATTGGAATAAATATAAATCATTCGCAAGGCTACCAAATGAGCAGTAGAAAAGTTGCGTTCGCGAAACAAAAATTCCAACTAGACACCTCACCATAGAGTAAATAATCTGCCTGTGAGTTTTTTTGATACTGCTCAGTGAGTGACCGACCGAGTACCGATACAAGTACATACTTCACGATACTACTTGTTACTCAGATTTAAAGTATCGATGCCAAAAGTACTTGGTATCGAAAGAAAAGTATCGAGTAGTTTTTTGTATTTACTTGTATCGTTTCATCCCTATCTACGCCTTACTGTTACTGTAGGTACTGTACCTAAAAATATATAATTTCTGCGAACGGAATCCTTTCCACGTGAGTTGAACTCGCACTACTATCCATAGGAACGCTATCAGTTATATTACTATATTTCAAGACAAATACCTTAAGCTTATCAAAACTTCAGCATAGTCACTTAACACAATTATAAACTCATCAGATGGCCATAAAACGAAACGATTATTAAGCCGCCCGTAAATTAAGCAGCTATGGAAATTCATTGCTATTTGCCCCGACATTGTTACAAAGGGCACTTTTATTTCGCTATCCCATTTGCATAAGTCCCCTCTAACCTAAATCTGCGCTGAGACGATGGATTACATTTCATTGCTTTGTTCTTACATAGTATAATGGAAACGAGTAGATTTAATCACTTTCAGTGTTTCCCGTTTTACTTAGGTGATTGAGGAAAATATTTGACGAATTAAATTTGAATATAGCCGTTTTAATGCCCGCTGGATTGTGGAAGGTTTGAATCCCGTCTGATTCCGGTTTGCAGAAGGTTTGAATCCCATCTGATTTTGGTTTGAGGTAGGTTTGAATCCCGTCTGATTTTGGTTTGAGGTAGGTTTGAATCCTGTCTGATTCCGGTTTGAATCCCGTCTGACGCCTGAACCGTTTGGATTTTTTTCTAGTAAACGTTTTCTTTAGATTTGTAGTTCTTTGAGTGGTTTGGTAAAGAAAATATCTTAAAATGTGATTCGGACTCGTACAGTTATTATCGTATAATGATGTACAAAGAATAGCTTCGCTTCCAGATTTTATCTATTTCAAGGACCATTTTTATACAACCGACTAAATGTTACACTAAATATATCTAAATTAGACTAAATTATAAACGTGCCGAACTTATTATTCACGATGCCTTACTAAGCATGTCCTTTGACGATACAGAGATGTTGATGTCCTTTTCAAAATAAATGGTACTTTATTTTAGAGTGTATTTTAATTTATGGTAGATATATTATAATGTTAGCTTAATAATTGTTTTGGTTTTAGATTACCAATTATAGTTTTGATTATTGTATTTTATATTATTATTTAGTTGTAGAGACTGAAACACAGGTTTACCTGTTTCAGGCTCAGTTACATATCTTTTGTTGTTTCTAGAATTAAGAAATTTATTGTTATCCGAAATTCAATAAACATTTATTATTATTATGTATGAACAAGACGAAATTATCGAGTTTTTTGAGATCTAAGTAGGACTCCACTATGCATCGCAATCAGAATGTATAACACAATTATTATTTATTTTACAGACAAGAATGGCATTATCCACACGAAGGCTTGAAGGTTACTACAGCATTCTTTTAAATTGAAACTTTTATTCCTATTATGCATGCCTTATTACATTTTTATTGTTATTAAAAAAACAGACCTTGTCAATAAGATATATTCTGTAAGATGAAATCCTACTTACGATCTTATTTATTCGGATTTCTGATAAATGTCAAATACCTACTACTGACTGCTTCTACAGACATAACAACATTTTGCCGTGTAATGGAGTAATGCATATCAAACTAATAGACTAGTTGAACCTTAACGTGCATGTATATGGTACGACTGTACGAAGCTCGCATGTAAGATTATAAAAATATTTTAAGCAATATTAACTTCTCATTTATTCAATAAAAGAAAAAACAATGTTTTCTTATCGGTCACCACGCTCAAAAATTGTAATTTGAATTAATATCAAAGAAAAAGAAGATACTGCATGAATATTATAAATAAATAAATGTAATTGCATAAGTTGATAAAAATGCTATGCAATAGCTTTACCGCGGCAGTCACCGAGTGCCACACGTATTTTATTTTACAGAATCGCCAACAGGAGTTTGATTCTCAGCCGGGGAAGGACTTTTTTTTGCTGTTTATAAGCCAGACCAATATCAATTAATCACTAATAGTACTATTATGCATCGTGGTTTTTGTATTATCAAGTAGACAGCCGGCTCGTTTGCCTGCAAAAACAAAAATAACTTGACATTGTTGGTTACCTACAATGCGAAGAGGCTAGGAAAATTTCGACGCGGCGAATAGGGCCGTGGTAGCATAATGGTCAGTGCATTCGCCCAGATTGCGAAGGATGCGGGTTCGAGTCCCGTCCGCTGCCTGGTCCGCGTGGATTTTTTCTAGTAAACTTTTCTTTAGATTTAAACATCTAGCAGTTAAATGCTTAAAAATAAATAAAAACATAACTATAATTGCTATTTCTTCTTTCAAATGATTAATACTTGAAAAAGTATTCATTTGACATTGTGGGTTACCTACAATGTGAAGAGATGGCGCTGCCTTGCAGCTTAAGGCTAGAAAAATTCTGACGCGGCGAATAGGGCCGTGGCAGCATAATGGTCAGTGCATTCGCCCGGATTGCACCCTTCGCAATCCGGTTCGAGTCTCGTCGGTCCTCGTGGATTTTTTTTTCTCGTAAACTTTTCTTTAGATTTAAACATCTAGCAGTTAAATGCTTAAAAATAAATAAAAACATAAAAATAACTTGATTTTTGTTTTTCACAGTTTAAAATCTCCTTGTAAATGTTGGCGTTTACATTACAGCTTTAACATTAACCACATTCAGTTGGTAACCTCGTTTGTGTTTTTTGTTTCAAAACCTCTTTGTAGATGTTCGCGTTGTCTCCGAGGCGCGATTGAAAGTTGACTCATGAATTCGCCAAGTTTTGCGCAATGAACGCCGCCCGCCGCGGCTGTTCGTTCTCAACTGAAAATTATAAATTCGCCGGAGGCTTACGAAACATTCCCCGACGAGGGAACTAAACTCTAGCGTGCTGCATTGATTCTTGAAGTTGCCGCTATTAAAACTTGAGTTCCGTTTTGGAACTTCAATTTGTTTAATGTTTCGGTAAATATACCATGTTACTTTAATTCTAAACTCAACCGCTTATTTTCATAACACAATTGAAACCAAAATTCATTCAATAATTCTTTAGAAGACCTCCGAGGCCCAGTGGTTTGTATGCCAGGTTTTAAGATGTCGCCCGACTCGAAAGGTCCCTGCGGGGCAGATGTTTGTCTGATGATACAGTATATGTATTCTATCCGTTACTCTAGTATCCCATAACACAAGCCTTACAGTGCTTACTTTGGGGCTAGGCTAATTGGTGTGAGTGTTGGAAATATTTATTTATTTAGAGAATTACAGAGTTTCACAACATGACCGTATTAATACAAAATATTTATTTGTATTAATTTGATTTAACAATATTTAACAACTTATCAAATTTATCAAACCCAGTATTGATTGGTAGTTTTTTACTTCAATTTCCATGTAAGTTTAACCTATTAACAAACTCCTACCTACATTTTGTTAAAAGTAAGAATTATTTCGGTTTCTGTAAAACACGGAAAACCATACATTGTTTGAAACTTTGTTGGTCACCACTAGTACTAGTACCACCACACCAATATAAGTTATTTACGGGATTGTTACCATGTACCTTGTTTTTGGGGAGTTTCGGATATTTCGACACTGTTGCAAGCGCCATGATCACGGAGTAACTGAAGTAATTCCAACCGAAATATCGATAACTCGCTTAAAACAAGGTACATGGTAACAATCCCTAAATAACTTATGTCACAGAAAACCAATACGTGCGTTGCGTACTTGATCTCTAGACGCTTTTGATGTGTGTATATTTCCTCGTACTTGTATCAATCCAAACCAAATAAGCTGTGGCTTTCTATCGTTTCATATTTTAATAAAGACATACCTAGGATATGTCACAGGTATTTGATATTTCGTATCTCTTCTTCCCTTATTACTCCTCTATATATCGCAATTATATAAGTGTCTATGTATCTACGCACGAGAGATACTTAAACGCAAGTTCAAAGAGATTTATTTCAAGGCAACCTTCATTCTTGGAGTGCGTAACATTTTACGATATACGACGAAGTTAATTACCAAGCCGTAACTTGAGAATGTGTTCAAACACCCGGGTTGCTCCCGCGTACCTACCATAGAATGTTGGTAAAACTGACATTACTATTATTTTGATAAAGAGTAATAACTCTAAAGCCGAGCTTGAGGAGCTCGAAGGCGTAGGTGGATTGCGCTTTCGATTGTGGAAGACAAGCTACTTTTGCAATGGTCAGTCATTGGATGGGTGACCAAAATCTTATGACCTTAAGCTTCTCCGTGCAAGGCACATTCAAGCGTTGGTCCAAGCTGCTTAAGTAAGTCATTAGCACCCACAAATCCGCACTGGGCCCTCCGCGGTGAGTCATGGCCAAATCTCCCTATTCCATCCATAGGGACGGCCTGCGCCCCAGCATTGGGGACATTAATAGGGTGGTGATGATGATAAATAACTGTAAAGTATCACGCTTACCTAAGATACTTTTACTTTTTGTTACTGTTATATGTATTACAATATCTTCTTGAACATAACTTACAGTTAACTTCAGTTGGGAGCTTAATTAATTACACGAATCTTTAAATAAAACACAACCGCTTCGCATTCAATAAAATTGAAAATGAAAGGAACTCTTATTAAAAATCTTGTCAATTAAGCCATAATTGTCCTGTCATTTCCTTTCCTTCTCGAAAAAAGCGCATTAAATTTGAGCTTTGATTAAAACGAATTCTGTCCGAAACGTCCAAGGAGACCTGTTGGTTGGTAATAAACCCAATCGCCCTATCCCTTCTAAGTTGCTAAGTCTTTTATCATGGGAAATTTTAACAAAATAAATTCCGACATGCTTACTTACCCCTTTCCTGTTTCACTGTTCGTTAAGCAGAAGATTGAGATCGAAAACTGATCAACCGTATCTATTGGGTTGTGCTTAATTAAATCTGAAAAGATTCTGTTTAACACTGGTAACGTAATGTTTTAATTATTGCTGGTCGATAACATATTATAGGACAGTATTAAGCTTACCATCCTATCTAAACTTAATATTATAAAGCTGAAGAGTTGGTTTGTTTGTGTGTTTGAACGTGCTAAGTTCAGGAACAACTAGACCGATTTCAAAAAATAACTGTAAAAAAATTCATACATAGACAATAAAACTTTAAAAATCGAACAATGAAATAACCGAACGCTCAATAAAAGTCTTTCAAAGGTAGCGCGACAAATTAAACAAAAGTTTGATTCTGACGACGTAGCCTGTAAAGGCTACGAAACGTCAATAAATAAATAAAGTTTCGTGCATTAACCCGTAAAAACTAGTTTTATTTAATGAGTGATGTGCGTGAAAACCTAAGAAACAAATAAAAAAACTGTTTTTTGTTAGATAGTACATATATCAAAGATGGCTATTTCATATAACATGACGATACAGGGGATCGATTGTGGTGCGGAGCTCAATACATGCGTGGTTGGCTTGACGGACGCGATGGTTGGGGCGTGTGATGTCGCCATACCCCGGATCCTCGAACGCTGAAATTATGTGAAGTGCAAATGGTGGATCGGGGAACTGGAAGACCTCAAGAAAGATTTAAGAAGAAAAGGGGCAAAGATAAGCTGTGCCTGCCCCGCTGGGAGTGCTCTGTTGATAAAGAGGTATGTAGAGGCGAAAACTGTATTCCGGATAGCAATCCAGGACGTCATAAACTCCAGCTGCAGGACCTTCTGTGCGACACGAGACTGGAAGTCGGTCTGGCAGGGCATCTATCGGATCTGAAAGAACTGCGCAGACTGACAAGACGACCAGCTACTAAGAGACCCGGTCTCGAGCAGCACCCTCTCACCAGAGGCCTCGGCTGGGTTTTCGGCGTCCACTTTTTACCCCGGCGACGACCCAGATGATGAAATGGATGGACAAAATGACTTGAGAACTCGCGTGACCCAGTGACTGGTGAGGCTTAAGGAGAGGGTCGTGGAGTTGACCAACTTCACCATGTTGGAGCTGAAAGAGGCTTTTAAGACCATAAGTTCCAAAAAAGCTCTGGGTTGAGAGATCCTTACTTCGGACATATGTCCCCGTGTGCGAGCGCTCTTTCTGAAAACCATATCGGCAGTGATAAACAAAAGTCTTGCTCTTGGTTACTTTCCGAAGGCATGGAAGATAGTGGTGGTCGGAATTATACCGAAGCCGGGTAAGGACGATTACACCGTCTCAAAGGCATACTGCCCAATCGGCCTCTTGCTGGTCTTCGGAAAGGCACTCGAGAAACCTTTTGTAGCGCGTCTGTCGTGGTTCTTAGGCCGTGAAAGACTACTGAGTCCTAAACAGTACGGATTCGTCACGAAGAGGGAGGACGCTCTGTACCAAGCTGTAGAGCAAAATGGTCGAGGCGATATTGCTCGACATTGAAGGCTCTTTTGATAACGCGTGTCGGCCCGATATCATTGAGCAGTGCCTTCTAAATGGTGCTGACACAGCCACCATCAAACTCATTTCGAGTAACTTGTCGGACCGGTCGGTGGAGGTAAAGTTTGCCGGAGCGTCCAACGCTACCCAAACTAGCAAGGGCTGCATCGACGCTTGCTGTGGAATATACAACATAACCCACTTTTGGAGAATGCGGAAGGGCTCCAAGTGCACATCCAGGCCTTCGCCGATACTATCCTGGCTTTGGCGGACGGCGACACTGCGGCAGTGGTGGAGGAGGTGGCGTAGGAGGCTCTGGAGATGATCGCTCTATGGTGAAGGACAGCAAAGATGCGTTTTACTGCACACAAGACGCAGGCTGAGGACACTCGTCACAAAAAAACGGAAATATGACATCCCGAAGATATTCTTTAAAGGCGTTCAAATACTGATTTACCGTCGACGAACACCTCAACTTTTTACCACATCTACTGGGTACCTATAAAAAGGTGGTGAGCTACTAAAAGGGTTTCCAGGGCGCTGCTAGATGTTGCTTGAGCTCAAGAGTGCTAAAAAGTTATGCGTGGTCATACATTACAATTAGTGGGTAAACAATCGATCATTCTCTATTTTCCTACCTTGAGGGTTGGAATTCTTTTTCTACATTTAAATAAGACCAAGTTTGGTTAACACCAGGGTTTGTTTACCGGTTAATTTACAAACCTAAATCAGTATCAAGTACATTAGGAGAGTTTTATTTAGGTTTGGCTCTACCTTAACCTTAAAAAAAACAGTTTTCCTAAAAAGCGAAATCATATAGGTTTTGAATCAATTTAGTGGTTTTTAAAGGGTTTCATTTCACTCTTACTAGGGCATCGCCTTCGCCGTTTCAATTCAAATTTGTAACGGTTTTATGTCAGTTTCTTTCCAACTACAAAGCGAGTGAGTGAAGTAGTGTGTACACAACTACAAAATGAATAACTTGACTTACTAGACGCTAGCAAACGTGTCAATAAATGCATCAATCTCTGAGCATTAACAAATTGTGACTTGATTAATTCAAACAAAACAAACTGTAAGAGATACCGACGCGTGCACGTGTCACTCTGGATTAAACCGGTTTATTAAGGTTTTAGGTACCGCCTTCATTTCGGACGTGCTCAGAACGAAACCTTTACTAAAAACCGGTATTAACCTTTATTTACCGGTATTTTCGAAACCGGTTACAAGTCCTGGTTAACACCCTTTCTAATAACAAAAGATATATCGAAATCGGTATACTCTGTACAAGGCTGTGCGTGGTCATACATAAAAAAATATAGACGCGTCGAATCGATAACCTTCGTTTTTCGTCGCTTGAAAATACATAAATATTTAACAAGAGTAATTGAGGTAAAAATAACATATTATAATTATGAAAAAAATACTTGCAGTGAGTGGAATGGGCGTTAAAATTTATGCAAACTGTTCAAGATACGGTATGAATAAGCTAAGGGAGGTAAGATAAATACATAAATAACTTATGGCAGTAAAACACAGGGTGACTTTAATACTGCCATTACTCACGACTCTCTCATGGTGCCTCCCTAAATATTAAAAAGAAGACGGGCTAACATTTTTTATAAGAAATCTCCACACGATGAGAAACGAGATGATGCTACAAATATATAGGAACTTCATCCTCCCCACCTTGCTAACCTTTAAGGTTAGTTCTAAAAAGTCGAATTCAATAAAGTATGGATTAATTATCGTAGTTTCATACAGCCACGACTGTCATTATTTTGAGTAAAATTAAAATTATAAGGTGGCAATACTAAGCTCCACGTGGTGAATTAAAAGGGCGGTCACTTGGTTGACGGGACAGTCTTCGTGCGTCACAGAGGCAATTGCTTTGTAATTCCATGTTTAGAACTAAAGTTGGTTAATATAGTATAGTTGGAATAAAACCTAAGAAGGCATTATCATTTGTGGTGGCATCCTTTCGAACCTTAACATTATTCACCACGAAGAATTAAGTTCTGTATCACGGCAAGTGTTCTGAGGAGTTATTCTCTCTTATCTTACCTTCCCCTTTCCTTCAGAGGACCACGCGCGCTGGCTTACGATGTCACCGTCTAACTGTGGCCACAATTCCAACGCGTACAAAGAAATTTGGTGCCTCATTTCTTTGTCGCACTATCCGTAAATGGAATGCTCTGCCCGCTCACGTGTTCCCACCCTCTTACAACCTGGGATCCTTTAAAAGAGGCGTGAAGAAGCAACATGCAGGCCGGCAGGGTGGGGATGGCTGGTGTGGCAGGTAGGATTTCACCTTCACTTAACATCATGTGGGGTGGAGCCATTTGTCCGACCTATCTATAAATAAAAGTTCTTTATAGAAAACGGCAAGAACAAATTTGTGTGAAAACCGTGGAGCACAATTGAGCTCACTGCCCGAGGATACTTGATATGCCGCTATTCAATATCTACGCTTAAATTCTCCAATGATTTTAAGGTTCCGTAACCAAAGAGTAAAAACGGCACCCTATTACTTAGTGTTGTGATTCGCTAAATGTATCTAAATAAATAATATTCAATGTTATAAATAAAGAAGTCATTTCAGTCATTTTTCAGATTTCGGAGAAAAAAGCAGCCCTTGCCGAGTTTCTTGCCGGTTTTTCTCAGTACAAGGTCTCCCGCCGTAGATTTACGAACCGATGGCGTAGCTTCTAGACATTCATGAGTACTTGTAACAGCCTAAACTGAATAAATCATTTTGATTATGATTACATTTTTTCAGTTTAATTTATTGTCGTAGTGCAACTAATTCTTCTGTATATTTAAGTAAGGTATAATTTCGTATATTTTTAAATAATGCTGTGACACAGAGCGATCATGCCACAAGGGGAGGGCGCGATGCAGTGATCCAACGCCGGTCGCGGCTTAGCTTTTATACCCATGCTTATTTTTGAACGCATTAGCACCCTACCTATCAGAACACCACGTGACAGGTGATGTTCTGGAGTCAAATGAATATTTTTATTTTCTACTCTTAAGTTTAATCACGATTTACAATATCAGTCTTAAAATAAAATAGGAAAACGATAAGTTTGAAATAAAATGCAATTCATTTACGTATTCTGTCAGAATAGCAGCGTTGGTGCGACACAATGTCACATCAGCTAATGCTGAGGCAGAGTCCTGGTTAGCCCTGTGTTTTTTGGAAATTGTATCTGTAAATGTGTAATATCTGTAATATGAGGGTTAATAAAATATATTCTAATATATTCTATGTATCCTAACAATACAACTCTACACCGAACCGAAGCGAGGGCGGGCCACTAGTGTTTAATAATTTGGTAATATATTTTATCACAACTGAAGGTTTTTAAGAAATAATATGAATCTAAAGAAAAGATTTACTTGAAAAAAAATCGACTCGAACCCTTCGCAATCCGGGCGAATGCACTGACCAATTATGCTACCACGGCTCTGATGGCCGTGTCGATTTTTTTCTAGCCTTAAGCTGCTAGGCAGCGCCATCTCTTCGCATTGTAGGTTACCCACAATGTCAAATGAATACCTTTTCAAGTATTAAACATTTTAAAGAAGAAATAGCAATTATAGTTATGGTATATATATATATATATATATATTTCTAGTAAATATTTTCTTTGGATTTAAACATCTAGCAGTTAAATGCTTAAAAAAATTAAAAACCTAAAAAACATGAATATATACTATTGCTTATACTTTGGAAAAATTAATTATATAAAACTATTTTTTACGGGTTAATGCACGAAACTTTATTTATTTATTGACGTTTCGCAGCCTTTTCAGGTCTGCATCGTCAGAATAATGATTTTATTTAAAATTGTCGAGCTACCTTCGAAAGAATTATATTGTGCGTTCGGTTATTTCATTGGAAGATTTTTAAAATTTTTATTGTCTATGTATGAATTTATTATTTAATTTACTTAATAAAGTATTTTATTTAAAATTCTTGTTTGTAATTTTGAGTTTATTTATTTGACCCTAACTACCGTAAACTACCACCGGTTCCAAAATTGGGAGACCTTCCTGAGAAGAACCGGCGAAACAAACTCAAGAGAGGCTTTCTATCTCCTTCTTATGTTAAATTATGCAAACAAAAAGAACTAATAGTATCTGATGGTCTTGCAGTGTGTGCTCGGGGTTGGGATTTTATCTCCTGTATAATAGGTTCCCAAGCTGGTGGTATATACCAACCATCTTCCCTATTGAAATTTGGATATTTTTTAATCTCAATAGCCTCGCGCATCATTCGAGGAACGAACCGCCGCTCAGCTGCAAGGATCTGTGGTCTATCAAATCTAATGTAGTGGTTTGGTCCCCCTAATGCATGTTCACACACTGCAAAATTAATTATGGAGGGAAACTGCTGATTAATAATATACCGGGCTAATATAATTTGTGATTGTTGATAATGCTAAGGAACCCTTAATGCGCGAATCTGACTCGCACTTGGCCGGTTTTTACAACTATAATAGATTGTAAATACAGTCACCAGATCGCCAAAAGAAAGTAAAATAACAATCTTACGGTCAATATTTTGATAAAGCCCGTGTTATTTTTAAGTTCGTCTCAGATAGTATTTGTTAAGACAAGAAAAACAATTGTATTTACCCACTCAGTGAGTAATAAAACATAATTCATATTATGAAAACACCATTTCGCTGAACGATCGCAAAAGGTATGTGTTTACATAATGTGGTTAGTGATATGATATTAATTGATATTAATCCGAGTAGACGCAAAGATATTTCAGTTGGAGCAAAACGAAACGGACGGCGCCATGGGATTAAGTTCACTTTGCTGCTACACACTGATTTACAGAATGGAAAGCAAACAAAAACATAAATATGAGGTTTTATTAAAAATACTTACCTACTAACTACTAATTATATTTGGGTTTTGAATATCAATAAATTGAAGAATTATTTAATTGTTCAGAATATATATACTAAGTAGGTAGTTTGATTTTGTGTCGACAAAAATATTAATTATAAATAAGAGTTTTTTGAAATGGTTAACTAAACAAACAATATTAGTTCCTTATCTAAATATAATATAATTTTATGGTTATCTTATTGCTTGACTTTCTTCGATATTTACAAGATAGAAATAAGTTGTGAAAATATTCAGAGAATACACAGTAATCATTTTAGCACAAAAAGTCTTAATAGAGCTCGGCATTACTATTTATGAAAATATTGATTGTACTTGGAAAAGTTTTGACGTTTTTACATTGACAAACACAGCGTTCTTTTTTAACTTACAGGTCAAGAAGTACCATATGTGTCCCATTAAGAATGTATTTTGATATAAGTAAAAAGAAAACAATGTTTGATGAACTATCAAAAGTGCTTGCCGCCCTACAAATGCGTATTGCACACGATGAAGTTATTTTTGGTTTTGATGTGGCGTATCGTCGTGTGCAGTAGTAGTACTCTCATGATATTTGAAGAACACAATGCACGAACTGTTTGCTTGGCACCAGGTGCTGGGCAGTTATTTCCTTACGTGCTTGATTCGCTTTTATTTTGTCTGGACACATTACAGTTCAGGCAAATGATAAATAGCAAAGATTGAATTCGTCTTCCAAAAAGCACGGTAACTTAATTGTTAGTAGCTAATTACTGATTGAATCTCAAATCTCCCTTTATATTTATTTTGGGATATCGGATAGGTATGTTAAATTATTAATCATAATAAAATAATTACATTAAATAAAATTTAATAATCATATAGTTTATTGCACTCGTTGTATACAGGGTTTGGTTGTAAAACAAAATATTCTTTAAAATACAGAATGAATCTAGAAGCAAAAATTAACAAAGTTAACAGCAAAACACCAATGACAGTAAGTTACCCTTTAAATGCAAATAATATTTATCAATCACACCAAGATACTTGTAAATGCTTCGTTCAATATATATTCCGTCATATTTAAAAACTTATCTCACGAATCATTTTAGTAACTCCCCCTATATATTAAATTTCACCAGCCAACACTCAGAGTAAACAAAACTCATTATCAAAATTGATAATTTCCATACTCAATTCAATGTCGCAGTGAAGAGAATCGGGCCCAGAGTGACACCCTTGGGCGCTCCAACTACAGTCACATTTGTAATTCAAATTCAGTTTAGCTTTATTACACAAAACTTTATGGACGTGAAGTAATTTACGATCAAGTTGGTATTTGTCTCCCTATAAAGTTTCTATTAGTCATTGTAGTAAATTTAATAACTGCTCTATCTAGGGTTACGTACATTGTGTTTTTGAATATGTTTTTAAATTATTTCATTATGGTAGTGGTATAGGGCCTGAGATTTTTTGTCTGGTGATAAGGAAGCACATGACCCTGCAAATGCGTCGTCGACTCTGACATAATAGGCACTCTGCTTTTAAATGAGAGATAGATCTAAAAATAATAAGTATGAATTACGGACCATCTGAACGAATATGTTTTTCTTTAACTAAGCAACGCTTGTGTTATTAAAATTAAGAAATTGAAATTGCTTACTACACAGATAAATATCATTCATCAATTGAAACCCAAGTTTTTAGAAGTACAAGGTATGATAGCTACCGTTGCACAGACGATTTTGATCGTGGACAAAACAAAAACAATCATCCATTTTAATCGCTAACCCGAAACAATTTCAATTGCACATTACCATTTTTCGCTAGTAACTAAATTGTTTAATGCATTTCACTGAAGTTTAATTATTTACGTGTCGGGGATGTTATTGCTTTCTAGTGACTGCTAACTTGGCTTATTTCTTCTACGTGGAAACGTAACAAGTTATTTTATTTACTTATTTATCATAAAATATATATATATATAGCGTACTTAAACAGACCTGACAATACCAGCGCTTTTATGATGCGGATTAAACAGTCCTACTATGACAGAATCAAGCTGAGGCAGGGTCATTTTCCTTATCTGTTCTATCTTTTTGTTGAGACAAACTTCTTAGCAAACCATGAATTCTCCATGCTGGTACCGGGTCCATCATATGACACAGAGAGAAACTCTGGGACTTGCGACCCAGCTATAGGTGTAAGGTGGCCCCCTTTGAGATGCGTATCAAAGCTCACCTTCACTGCTCGAATTGCCCGCGCTTCCTAGCCAAATTTGATAGAACTCTGTTAGTGCAGTCTTAGTTACTCCTTCCAAAATTGAAGTTACTGCAGTTGTCAACAGGCTAAAGTATTATATTTCGTTTTTGTTATTGTAAATGTTAATTTTTATGTGTGTGGCCAATAAAAGCTTCTTCTTTCATTGTGTCTTCTTCTTTCTTTATTAAGAACAAGCTATGTGTCTCTGCGCCCAAACATTGGAATTTATTTTCTATTCTGGAAAAGGTCATCTCGCTATACAATTTAAGCCCGAAAGCATTAAGACCTAATATAATCTGAAATCTATTTTGGCAAGACCTATATCGAATGCGGTCAATTGTATCTCTGAATTTGTGCCATAAATATTTCTCCTTACTGAATTAAGAATAAGACTAGAGTAGACTTTGTATTCTTATTTCTTGTGTCCAAATTGGTAGCATTATATAATACCCAAGACTCTTTTCAGGGAGGATAAATGGGCACAAGAAACTCGTTAGGCGAATACTAATGACATTACAATTTCCACTTATATAATATTAATACTTTTTCTTGTTACCTTAAAAAACAGCAATTTTATTGTTTGGAATATTATTATTGCTTACAAATTAGTTTTTAGAATATTTGAGTCCTTTTTTCATTTATTTTTTAACAATTTAACATTATCGCTGTTCCTAAAGTTTTTAACTAAAAATGTAAAATGTATGTTCGTGATCAAAGTGGGAAAAAATCAACAAAATCTGCCAGTGGACCAATCAATAAATTCTGTAGTTTTCTGAAAGATCTCCAGGAACCTTATGTTTTCTTCGGCATAAAAAGAATTACGTGTCTTCACTCAGTTACTAAAGTATGTGAGTAAAATGTTATCAAAATTCGTATTTGTGTGATCGAGAACAACCAAAATGTTAAAATATTAGTAGGATTTAATAGTTATTTATTATACAAGAGTGGAAAGTTCCTTTTTAACCGCGTGCTCGATTTGGATGACCGAGCAAGCGAAGGATTCTAAAGTTGAATCACGAGCGCAGCGAGTGATTCTAAATTAGAATCCTGAGCGTCAGCGAGGGAAACAAACGAGCACAAGGTGAAAAATCTTTCCACTCGAGTGCAATACGTAACTTTTCATCCCACCTCAGCGAGGAAATGACAAAATGAAAAAGAAAACAATTTATAATGACAAAATATTTTTATTTCAATTAAAACACATTAAGATAATCTATAAATTGAAGAAAATAATAAGAAGTAGAAAATAATTAAGAAATATTAAATGTAACGTTGCTACAGTTACTTATGTTAAGTTTAATATTTTTGTTAGGTAATGTTATGTTGGTGTTTGTGAATTGTGCGCTGTTTTGTGGTAAACTACTCGTATCAGTAATTTTAAATAGTTGTGCCGATTCATTGGATTCTATTGGCGTAAATGTTGGCGAGAGAGGGCTATTGTTTCCAATCTTATGGGGGCTCATTTTAGATGTAGAAGGGCGAGACCAAGAATCTGACAGAGGTTCTTTCAGCGTTATGGCCTCCACGATACTATTACAAATTTTTGATTTACTTTGGATTGAATCCTCTATGTATCCCTCTACAACCGAATTAGACTTCCAGCCTCCATGGCGCTTAAGCGATAGAAGATCAGCCCCTGATTCGGCCAAAAGTGTGGCTGAGGTTCTTCTAAAACAGTGACCGGTGTATAACGGGGGTTCTAAAAGTCCGAGAAAAGTTGCTATTTCTCGTGGAATACTGCCAATTTTATTCTGACCCATAGGTTGTCGGATACACTTTCCGTTGCGATATTGTAGAAAAAATCGTTCAATTGGGGTGTTAGAAGGACGTAAAGCTTGATATTTCTGAACAATGTTTACATATTCCTTGCGAATAACGAAGTTGCGGTCTTTTTTTGTCTTGGTATTTAGTACATTAATTAATAGCAATTCATCAGAATTATGAGAATATTTTGATACGTTATTGACATTAAGTAGTGTAAGTTCATTTGTTCGACATGCTCCGGTTATACCAATAATAAGAACAACCTGTAACAAAAGAAGTATTTATAATCGTAAATAAATTAATCAAATTAAAAATATTGTAAGTACTATGTACAATTTTATCAACAACAAAAAATTACACGTATTGACTTACTTTTGCCGCTAAATATACGGAATCAGGTGCTTCATTAATAAACTTTGCAATTTCAGATGCTGTGAAAACCTTCGATTTTTTTGGTTTATAACCAGATGAGGCTCTTTTTAAAAATGCCACTAATTTATGATAGGTGTCGATATGAACGTCTTTCTTCATCTTAATTGTTAATTTTAGCATTGAATACGTACTCCATAGCGTGCTTGCTTTCTTGGTCTCAGATAATTCTATAAAATATGCCAGCAAAACGTTTTCGGAGAAAGTTTTTGCTCCTTTAGCTAGTCGCCACATGTTAAATATATCGTACTGTTTCAAATACTTCTCTCGTGATTGCTGAGGGAGAAGGCTCATTTGCGCATTATTAACTGTTTCAGTTAACTCAGTTGGCGTTAGATAAACTTCATCGTCGCTAATGTCACTCATTTTAGTTGATTTTTTTGTACAGTTTTTAGGTTATGTTAATTATATTAAGCAATAAAACGTGAAAAACTAGAATGGCGCGAAGCACGCAAATAAAACAAAGAAACCAAGAAGGTTCCAAATTTAAATTTTTTCACAATTTAAAAAGTTCTAATCATAAATTTGGCACCATAGAGGTTACATTAAATAGGTTTAATGACGTTTTGAATTTACAATTATATTGAGTACTCATTATATGTGATGTTCTAAATTCAAATCTACTTTGCCGCTCAAGCGAATAAAATAGAATTTTCCAGCCAGATTTCGAAGCGCAAAATTACACTTTCCGAGGTGGTGGGATGAAAAAATAATTACCATGCCTCGCCAAGATATTCATCGAAGATATTTTCAAAATCCCATAAGCGTTATATAGTGGGTACCACTAAAATTTTAAACTATACACACTTATAAGACCAAAAAGGCCATTCCTCTAAGCTCGCTTTAATTTACTTTGTTCGAAATAGCTTGTTTTCCCAAGAGTAGTAAATCTGACGTGAACTAATAAAGTGGACAGTCAGACAAATGTTTGCTATAAATAAAGAGACAATTTACATTCCACGAGTGCTCGTCCGTGTTGCGAGTGATAAAGATGTTTGGTTCATGCATTTTTGTTATCTTGAAGTTCCGATGTTGATTATGCGCGAGATAAAAGAAGAAAAGGCACTTTACTTTCCTTGAGCACTAAAGAGTTCAGCTTCAGTATTTATAACTAAACGTTATTCATTATTCATTAGGACCTCTGCAATTAATTTGCGTAACAGATTCCCGGATTCCAGCAAGATAATTAAAGATCGTGTCGTACCAAACTTTTTCATGGTGTTTATCAATTTATTGTTTCAACTGGCGTTAGATACGAGATTAAAATAATGTATACCTACCTTGGTAGGTATTAATATAAATTGGATAGCTAAATTAATGAAGAAACAAGCTGTCCCGAAAGAAATTTTCTGTTTGATACGTAGCTAACTAACGAGCTCGCCGCTTCGTCATTGCCAACGTCGCGTGCGCATGTCCCCAAACAACACTGATTTATCGCCCCTACTCATCATTCTTGTCTTTATTTGTCTTTGCTTTTCGTTTACTCCGGCTTTCTTAATTTGGGATTTGGTAACAGCTGCGTTTATGGATGTAGTTTTATTGATCCCTTTCGGTACGACAATAGAGTTACGATTTGTGGTAAACCTTTTTGCTAGAAGTTATATATAGTCCAATCCGAGACCAGAGGAGCTCGATGGCGCGAGTGGTTAGTGCGTTCGGCTGCGTCATTGAAGTTGAGCAACTTTCGCAGTGGTCGGTCATTGGATGGGTGACCAAAAATTTATTATCTCGAGCTCCTCCGTGATTCGGAAGGCACGTTAAGCCGTTGGTCCCGGCTGCATCTGCAGTCGTTAGCACCCACCAATCCGCACTGGGCCCACGTGTGCCCCAGCAGTGGGGACAATAGTGATGATGATATATAGTCGGCCAAGTGTGGGTCGGAATCACGCACGAAGGGTCCCGTATTATCTATACAACATAAGGTACTTTAATCCCCCATAAAATATTTATTTATATAATATGTATAACGAAGGGTGCGGGTTCGACTCTCGTCTGCTACCTGGACGCAGGGAATTTTTTCAAGTAAAATTTTTTTTAGATTTCAACATCTTGTAGCTGAATGCTTAAAAATCAAAATATAACCACAATTGCTATTTCTTCTTTCAAATGTTTAATACTTGTAAAGGTATTAATTTGACATTGTTGGTTACTTATAATGCGAAGAGACGGCGCTGCCCTGCAGCTCAAGAAACATTAGAGAAAATTCAACACGGCCATTAGGGCCGCGGTAGCATAATGATCAGTGCATTCGCCCGGATAGCGAAGGGTACGGGTTTGACTCCCGTATGCTGCCTGGTAAGCGTGGATTTTTTTTTAGTAAATTTTTTCTTTAGATTTCAACATCTAAATGTTAAATGCTTAAAAATCAAATATAACTATAATATGTTTTATTTTCGAAAAGTGGTGTATAAGTGATTTTCATTTCCACTGTCGTTACCTATAGATTTCAACGAAAGAGTGAATGCATCGGATGTTGATTTTACGAGTCCAAGATCCACCGGCCAGCTTGAGAAAAAGAAAGAAATAAACGTTTTTTTTGGAGTTTACTCCTTAAGAATCGATTTGCATATATAAGGGGCCCGGTATGAGAAAAATGTGAGGAGTAAAATCTATCGATGAATGACCTCGTTACGTTTTTGGTGCGCATCCTATGTCGGGCAACTTTGACAAACAAAGATGACGGATTGACATTAATAAAATTTTTAAAATCTGAACTGAATTTAGTTAATGTTTCTGAGAGAGCAATGGGGACAACGAGGTATGGTACAACCATTGAAGCGGTATTTTCAAGATTCGTGAACCACGTATCTAGGAACGTCTATGTGTCTTATTTTAGTTACCATAAACCACTTGTCACTGTAATTAATAATGCAGACAATGTTGATTTAATTAATATTTAAAAAAATGATAATAATAATAACATAATTTATCAACATTCCTAATGATATATTTATGCACATCTGAAATTGACTATTGTAAAAAATTTAATGTAAAATATTTCGTCGATTAGTTATAATAAATATATATGAAATGAAGAAATATATATTTATATTTGTATATTATTTTAATTAATTTGTTAATTTACCCTTTCGTACAGTATCAATCTTTTTTAAGTTAAATAAACTCTTTTTGCGTCTGGTTAGACTATCGAACTTAAGGAGTAAACTCCAGTCGTGCGTCGGAGCTGACACACACAATATTTTTTTTATTTCTCTGATGGTGTTGCTTTAACGTTCTGTCGACTCGAGAGACTGCGCACGCGAAGGCCACGAATCACCGGTTAAACGACAATGACAAATCGATACATCGATCGATTTCAAGGGCGTTTGCGTTCCCGGTATTTGTTACGAGAATAAAAGGGCGTATTTTAAAGCTTTTACCTAAACCGACTAATGTTAGGTTATTTAAGAAAAGGAGTTTCACTTCAGATTAGTGCTCGGTGCACACATTTTTTTTTATAAACAATTCCGACATAATGCCTCCACCACACCTGATGTTAAGTGACGGTGGAGTCAAGACGCTCAGCGCAAGCGACTGCAGATGAAGCTGGTACGCCTCAACATGCCTTTCAAAGCACGGAGCAGGTCGGGATGGTATATTTTTGGTCACCCATCCAATGACCGACCACTGCAAAAGGTGCTTAACTTCAACGATCGCAGCCGAACGCGCTAACCGCTTGCACCGTCGAGCTCCCCAATCAAAATACATATGTCGGTAGCCAATTTATTTTTAACTCAATCACGGGTGCCTATTTCGGTATCGCATAATTGCACCATCCACAATCAAATCCGTATCAGACAGGAACAAAATAAACAATCATGAAGCGGTACATTCCGTTTTACATACATACATTTAAATCGCCTGAGCCGCAAAATCGAAATATTAAAATTAATTCGCATACCGGGATCACGCATCGAGCGGACGGCAATAACCGTAAAAGATAATAATCGTGGACAAAATGGCCGACACAATATGGCCGCCTGCTGCACGCCACTCCGCGTACCTAATTGGCGGAAATCGAGAGTTTTGTCAATTTGTAGTTGTGTTAATTGTTACGTGGTCATTTCAATTTGGTATTGCCTCTCATTAAAATCGAGCAAGTTGACAATGGAATTAATTCGTATTTTAAGGGTTCCTTATTATAAAGGACCGAAAACGAAACCCTATTGCTATTACTTTGTCATTTTTCTGTCTGTATGTCTAGTGCTTCT
The DNA here is from genome assembly GCA_902850365.2 of Chilo suppressalis. Lineage (NCBI taxonomy): Eukaryota > Metazoa > Arthropoda > Insecta > Lepidoptera > Crambidae > Chilo > Chilo suppressalis. The sequence continues at coordinate 3,719,980 of OU963912.1, read as the reverse complement.
AGATCGTAAACAGAATGAGTTACAAAATTGAAATCGAAAATCCCAAAATTCATGTTAAGGGTATAGAGTTTAAAAGCTGTAATAAGAGGTCTCGTCTTGGCAACATTTAACATGAAAATGTTTTGGTGTGATATCTTTTTTCTTTTTGTCTGTTATGTGCACTTTGCTTTGACATTTTCTAAGGCTCCGCATTTTTGTATAAACTCGGGTACAGTTCAATTAATGAATTCATATTTCACATCGGAAATAACAGAAATTTTCAAATGTTATTAAAACAAAAAGGATACAATGACGACCTCCTTAGCCGAGTGGTTTATACACCGGGTTTCATGGTGTCGCTGACTCGAGAGGTCCCGGGTTCGAATCCCGGTGGGGGCGGATGTTTTATATGTATTTCTATATAAATATACTTATATATGTACTGTATATGTATTCTATCCGTTACCCTAGTATCACATAACACTAGCCTTACAGTGCTTACTTTGGGGCTAGGCTAATTGGTGTGAGTGTTGGAAATATTTATTTATTATTATTTATTTAATAGTACCTACTTTTGAACTTGGCACTTACTGCGAACTTCCAAAATTTGTACCCCACAATCTCAATTATGGATGAATATTTCCTTGTCAATTACGTGGCAATTTCATTTCGCAGAGGTAGCGACCAAACTCGGTCGAGATGAAGTCATTATTAAACAATATTGTTACAGTATGTATTTTTCCTCGAGGAGCACAATGGCGCGGGTGGTTAGCGCGTTCGGCTGCGATCGTTAAAGTTAAGCAACTTTCGCAGTGGTCGGTTATTGGATTGTTGACCAATCGCTTACGTTTTCATCCTGTATTTCTGACCGCCGAAGGTTTGCAAATACCTTACGCTCATTTTCTTTAATATTGTTGTTACCAATACAAAAGAAACAAAAGAGCGCTACAGCAATCACGGTAGGCGATTGGACTCCAGTCCGGTGGCTGGCCATTGCAAATGTTGCTTAACTCTCGCATTCTTACCAGATGCCACTATATCTGCTCCTTCACTTAAATAAATCCAATTTTCGTGCAGTTGGCATGGAAGAGAGATATAAAACGGAGACGGATAACGAGAACTGAAGGCGTTATTAAATTCCACCTTACAAGGCAAGAAAAAAACAAAAGAAGCGCGGGGAAGGTGCAACTTGTTTTTAAAATTGTCATAATTTCATTGTGGAAAGTTGCTTCGAAATTGTGAATCCAACTCCGCGCAACGCGAATCCGGACAGAATCAAAGGCGTTGGAAATTTTCGTTATGTAACTCAATTAATTAGGGAGTTTTAATATTGTTACTTTAAAGATGACTTGACGCAGTACTTATTGAAATGATACGGTCTTACTACATAAAAGTTATTAGTCACTATTTTGAAATTTTGTATGACATTTATTCTTAAAATCGCGATCAACGCGTGTCTAACTTTTCTGAGGTAAAATGGATGGAGTTAGTTACGTATGCATTTTATTTTTATATTTTCACAAGCTACAAAAATAAACTTCCTTTTTTTACTTAAATTTATATAAACGTATAATTAACTAAGGTTTGTCAATAGACTATTTTATATGAATTCTATTAACTATTTCAAGTTTTTATCTAAGTACACTGAACTACGTATTGAGTTTTAATTTATTAAAAATGCCTACTCCCTTCAGGGGAGTCTTTCTGTTATACTAATTCAGCTAGAACGATAACGTCACGATCAAGCGAGTGCTCCTCGTCGCAACTGCCTGAGCTGGTGCCGTCGTGTTCCACCATCTCCAAAGTGGACGCAGCTGTGTCATTGCCAACTGCTGCTTCGGACGTCAGCTATAGAGACAAAATTTGCTTAACCATCGTGAAATGCGGGTAGATTGTCTTTTCTCCCGTATCCCATCGACCCATATCCCTTCTAAGCCATGTCTATAAGCTGCTTAAGAGTGATCGCGAACCGTCTTGCGCGAAGAGTTGATGACTTCCAACCACCGGAACAGGCTGGGTTTCGAAACAGATACGACACTATAGACCACATTTACATAGTACAGCAAATTATACAGAAGACTGGGGGGGGGGGGGGGGGGGTACAATCAGCCCCTGTGCCTAGCATTTGTGGACTATGAGAAGGCCTGTGACTCGATTGAAATCTGGTCTGTCCTGGAGTCCCTGCAGCGTTGCTAAGTCGACTGGCGATATATTCAAGTGATTAGATGTCTCTACAAAACCGCCACTATGTCTGTCCAAGTACAGAATCAGCAAACAAGTCCCATACCGTTGCATCGTGGAGTGATACAAGGGGATGTTATTTCCCCGAAATTGTTCTCTAATGCAATGGAGGATATGTTCAAGACGCTGAAATGGAAAGTATATGGCATCAACATCAATGGCGAACGCATCTATCACTTGCGATTTGCAGACGACATCGTCATCATGGCAGAAACCCTGCAGGACCTACAAAAAATGATGAATGACCTGACTGACTCTTCTATACGCAGGCCAAGTTCATCCGGCCTACGGATGAACTTGGATAAAACCAAGGTCATGTTCAATGAACATGTTCTACCGGAACCGATTGCAATTCACGGTGCCGCTCTTGAAGTTGTTCAAAAACATGTATACCTTGGGCTGACATTGCAGACAACTGAGGACGCGGTGAATAGAAGAATTCAGCTAGGTTGGGCAGCATTTGGGAAGCTACGTCAAGTCCTGACATCGTCGATCCCACAGCGCCTAAAGACGAAAGTCTTCAATCAGTGCGTTCTACCTGTAATGACATACGGAGCCGAGACGTGGACACTGACGGTACGGCTGGTCTACAAGTTCAAAGTCACTCAGCGCGCTATGGAAAGGGCTATGCTCGGCGTTTCTCTGAAGGATCGCATTAGAAATGAGGTAATCCGACAGAGAACCAGAGTTATCGACATAGCCCACCGAATTAGCAAGTTGAAGGGGCAGTGGGCTGGCCATATTTGCCGAAGAACCGATAACCGTTGGGGTAGACGAGTTCTGGAGTGGAGATCGCGTCTAGGCAAACGTAGTGTAGGACGTACTCAGGCGCGATGGAGTGACGATTTGCGCAAGGTGGATGGCAGGAGCTGGATGCGAGTAGCCCAAGATCGATCTGATTGGCGTGCAAGGCGTGCAATTGCAGAGGCCTATGTCCAGCAGTGGACTAGGATAGGCTGTTGATGATGTTTTTTCTAGTTCGTGAAAGAGAACTTTATTTATTTGGTTCATTTATTAATAAAATAGCCATTATACTATGTTCGGTTTACCATCCAATGAGCTTACTTCGTCAAGGGATTAGGATACAGGATAGGATTACAGCAGTAATAATTTTTATTTTATTCATGTTGGACCTGGTAATTAAAGATTCACTAACTGATGTGTGAGGTGAAATTAATATGGATGTGTTAGTAAATTAATTATAGATATTGAAATCACCTAAAGCAGCGATCGGAAATTATAATAATGCTACAAAATGTATGCTTAAAACTATCATTATTCTTTATAATTAAAATATGGTTCATTATTGAATAAGCTTCAGGCAATGAATTGGCGGCTTATAATATATGCTGATATATATTATGTAACAGCTATCATTACCCAATGCGGAGTAACAAAAATAAATATAATGTGCCAGCTGCAAATATTCTACGCAAGTAGCAAATATTAATTTAATAGGGATTATGGTCAACTAGTTTTTCTTCTTTCATCAGGTAGATGTCAATAAATTGGACACGTGTATTGGACACGTATTTTTTCTTTTTTCACATAATATAAACATTGCAGAGATATTAAAAAGACGCGTGACGTCACGTTTGAGTACACTTTTAAGTGAAAATTCACTAAAAAGTGACGTCACGAGCCCCTACTCCCAAACTTTGACGCGCTATAACTTTGTCATTTTTTGGTTGATTGCCCAAAGAAAAAATACGTGTCCATTATATTTTTTGATCATCTAACTGAGGGACTAAATAGAATTTTGTTTACTGTACCCCGTCATCACCCCTATTGTATTATTCTTTTTGAGAAATAAAATTCTTCAACCATTATTATCGGTGTCCATATAAATAATATATAAACACGCACGTTTATATACGTAAATCTAGTATAAAAGCATTGATCAAAGCATTAATCATGAAATTTTAATGATATAATTGTATAAGTCGGGATATTAGTGAATCCATTGGGCATTTGGGTTTAAATAATAGAGTACTATCTAATTGCTATCCCCATTAGTAATTAGGTTGGACGTACACTAGGTATCACACCAGGGGGCCATTCGCCTAACGGAAATGCTTTGGAAAACGCTAACGCTTACGATTTCATTTTGTTATTTCTAGCCGCCTGAGTTTTTCAAATGCCTCGCGCTCTTTTTGTTCTTTTGCATTGGTAATAACAGTATTAAAAAAAAATTTGCGTTAGGTATTTGAAAACCTTCGGCGGTCAGTTATAACAAAATAAAATCGAAAGCGTTAGCGTTTTCTAAAGCATTTCCGTTAGGCGAATGGCCCTCTGGTTTCACGGCGCATTATATCCTTTTCGGGATTGGTAAAGTCATAAAGTTCATTAAGATGATGGTCATTTTGATGACCTCCGTGGCCGAGTGGTTTATACGCCGGGTTTCATGGCTGTCGCCGACTCGAGAAGTCCCGGGTTCGAATCCCGGTGGGGGTAGATGTTGGTGTGATGAATACGAGCATTTGTACTCCAGTCATGGATGTTTAATATGTATTTCTATATAAATATACTTATATATGTATCAGTTTATGTATTCTATCCGTTACCCTAGTATCTCATAACACAAGCCTACAGTGCTTACTTTGGGGCTAGGCTGATTGGTGTGTGTGTTGGAAATATTTATTATTTATTTATTTACTAGTGGCCCGCCCTCGCTTCGCTTCGGTGTAGAGCTGTAGTGTAGACTATAGATTTTGTTCTCAGGCGTGTATTGTACACATTGAATTTATTTATTTAATTCTTTTTTTATGATTCTTTTTTTATTGAATAGGTAATAATGTTAACTTTTTTAAATTAGGGATGAGTGAGAGTATTATAAACGTAAGAGTAAAAAAATATAATCAGAATGCTCCGAACTGCTAAGCTATCAGGAGTTACACGTATTATTGTGAGTAAACCATAAAAGATAGACATATGCTGTTGTAGAATATTTTTTTGACAATTTTATGTAGAATATTTCCGTCATACATGATTTCTATGTAACTTTAACCATTAAGGCTGCGCACGCGACGGAAGCTTAAAAAATGGAGTAACTTCTCCCGTTTTCCCAACATTTCCCTTCACTACTCTGCTGCTATTGATTGTAGCGTGATGAAAAGTATACTATAACCTGCCCAGGAGTATGGAGAATAATTGTACCAAGTTTCGTTAAAATCCGTCGAGTAGTTTTTGTTTCTATAAGGAACATACACACAGACAGACAGACAGACAAAAATTTTACTGATTGCATTTTTATCATCAGTATCGATCACTAATCACCCCCTGATAGTTATTTTGAAAATATATTTCATGTGCAGAATTGACCTCTCTACAGATTTATTATAAGTATAGATTACTTTCAGAATAGTAGTTTGTGCGTCTGTCACATAAGAAGGGGTATTAAAAGGGGTTAAGGGATCTGTTATCGTGTTTTTTTATAGCTGGGTAGGCAAATGACTACCCCACCTCCTGATAAGTGGTGATAAAGTCCAAACGCAAATAGCTGGTACAGCAGTTATAAAGTACCACACCAACATTCTCACCTTGCGGGCTGCAAAAATGCTTCTTGACGCCTATCATAAAGGACCCGAGATTGTCGGAAGGAGGGAACACGTGCGCCGGCAAAGAATTCCTCTTGCGAATAGTACGACAAAGAAATGAGTCACCAAATTTCTTTGACGATAATAGGTTGGCTGCAGTGTTTTAATACCTAAATTATATACAGTTGCATACACTACTTTATCTTGACTCATAGGAACAATTGATATTGAACAGAGGAACAGAAAGTAGGTATTTAACAACTTTTCTGAAATCCGGAAAACAAAATACGATCGACAGAAAATCTATGGGTCGCGCGAGATGGTGGTTTCAAATTTCGAATGCCACTTTTTTTACATTCAGCATAATATCATAGCCTAATTTAATAAATAAAAAAAGAAGTGTTTACTATAACGATTAAAAAGTTATTTATGATACTAGCAGTCCTGTTATGAGTTTTATTTTTAATTTTATACAGTGCTAAACGTGCTAAAGTACGTCTTTATAAAATCATTTTTAATTTCGTAATAGGAATATCTCGACATGAAAATAGAAATAAAATATTTTTTTCCTGCCGATATTGAAATTACATTTATAATTTCTTATGTTTTATTGGATTTGGTTGTTGTTCGGAATCAGTACCTGGTGGCATTGGATCTTATTTAGAGACTAGGATATTATGAGATCGCTTTGTTTGTAATAGAAATAAAATACAGTACTTTTCCCGATTGCTTAAAAAAAAGGGGCGTTAGTAAGTCAAGACTTGGTACTTGGTCGCATTGTATCTGATTTGGATACCAGGATACTAAAAGATCGTTTTTTTATGATAAAAAAAAATACAATATTTGATGAAAAAGAATGGGCGTAAGTGTTTTAAAACTTACTACCTGGTCACATTGGATCTGTTTCGGAGACTATGATAAGTAATACCTACAGCATAGTATGAGATCGATTTGTTTGTGACAGAAATAAAATACAATACTTGTTATGTTTGATGAAAAAGGTGGGGCAAAAGAGATGTATCATAGACAATAACGCTGTAATCACTTCGTAAGCGTGATCCAGGAATTCCTGAGAAGCTTCGAGTCATCGGGACGAGGGACTTAGTTTTCTGTTATCATTGTAAAAATATTAGAAATAGGCAAGTATATGGTGCGTCGATGTAAGATTTACCAGCGTTTTTGGAATTTTATTTAATCGACAATGCATTAAGCGAAAAATATTTTTACTTTTCTCTTTCGATTGTTATGTACACATCTAGATAGCGAATTAATTGAACGCAAGTTGACAAAAAAATATCTACTAAATATGGTAGATATCACTACGCTCGTCACTAGACACGAACACATAGACTGTTTACAAAGAATCAAATAAAAATATCCAAGGTGTCGCTCCTACACGGGCAAAGAACCACCGTAATCCATCCGTGAATTGTTGGATACGTATGAGGCACATTTGTCTTACTGACAGAGTACTTTAACAGCCGTAGTACGCCCCAGACTGCAGCTGACCAAGTAAAACCAACCTTACGTCTTTATACTTAAATGCTATTTCCTGATGTGGTACACTTTTTAGGTGTCATGTTAATAAAATTCGAATGTAACGTCGCGTGTTAATTAAGAAGCGTGATTTAGTAGCGAAACTAACTATAGGTTTGTTTATTGTGTTTATTTAAGCTTTTATAAAGATTGTGGCGAGTATTGTTAGAGGTTTCGACCTATATGTAGACGGTCCTGTTGTTTTAGTGCAATTGTTTTGATGCCTATTAGGTAGGGTCAAGTTGGGGACAGTGTAATAATGGGCACAGTGTGAGATAAGTATTATCTCTGCTCTTTTCTTATTTGTTTAGCCGCTCACTTGTTTTCTAGACACTATAGTGTCCAAGACCAAAAATATGACGACCTCCGTGGTCGAGTGGTTCGTACGGCGGGTTTCATGGTGTCGCCGACTCGAGGAAGTCCCGGGTTCGAATCCGGGTGGAGGCAGATGTTTGTGTGATGAGTACGAGCATTTGTACTCTAGTTATGTATGTTTAATATGTATTTCTATATAAATATACTTATTTATGTACAGTATATGTATTCTATCCGTTACCCTAGCATCTCATAACACAAACCTTATAGTGCTTACTCTGGGGCTAGGCTAATTGGTGTGAGTGTTGGAAATATTTATTTATTATCCATTTTGCTTCTTGGACACTTTATTATCTAAGACCAAAGACCCGTTGTTTGCATCGTGGATACTATATTGTCCAACAGCTGACAACAGCTGACCCATATAGACTATATACATATGACCCTATGGAGTTAATTAACTTTTGGGTTTGTCTAAAATTTGTCACTTACTTTATGTAGGTACGATAACAATTGAGGCCATGAGAACCATAGTGGCCTAACTCATTTTTTTACAATATTGAGTTTATGATTTTTTCCAGTTCAAATTGATCATTTTGATAGAACCAGCGTGGTCTAAAAGTGATACAACGAATATTTAATAGATAGCAGCATAATCACTGTTACGGTTTTTAGTCTGTGATCTAAATTTGAGTTGCCATCCTGGCCTAAGTAAGATAGGCCACTATGGATAAAAAATTAGTTAGGCCACTATGGTTCTCATGGCCTCAATTATAAGAGCCTATGAAAGCACGTGAGTCAAAGAGGAATAAAATTAATTTGACGTTTCTGAATACTGGTGTAAGATACTCGACTGTGTTCTTAAACTCCGGAAAAGTTTTGACAGTAGATTTTCATCTAACACAATCATCAGAATCTGTTTACAAACACTGCCAACTAGTTTCTGCTCCCGACAGCCCACAAAATGTTTACATGCAATAAACATTAATGCATCTTACGAGCGTAGCGCTTTCGCGATTTCACCTGAAACTGAATAATAGAGATGTGCCGAATGTAGGTTCAACGGAATACGAATATTCGGTCAAATCATTCGGTTCAATTCTGCGCGGTAAACAGATTTCTACAGGTACCGACGTGCACTCTGCGAGAACTTTTTAGCGTATACAGATATAATATATATAAAACTAGTTTTTACGGGTTAATGCACGAAACTTTATTTATTTATTGACGTTTCGCAGCCTTTTCAGGTCTGCATCGTCAGAATATGCAGACCTGAAAAGGCTGCGAAACGTCAATAAATAAATAAAGTTTCGTGCATTAACCCGTAAAAACTAGTTTTATTTAATGAGTGATGTGCGTGAAAACCTAAGAAACAAATATAATATATATATAAAAATCTAATATATAAAATTCTCGTGTCGCGGTATTTGTGGTTAAACTCCTCCGAAACGGCTTTCCCGATTCTCATGAAATTTTGTGTGCATATTGGGTAAGTCTGAGAATCGGACAACATTTATTTTTCATCCCCCTAAATGTTAAGGGTAATCCACCCCTAATTTTTTTTTTCAATTTTATATAAAAAATTTTTTTGAAATTTTTTTATGATACATCATACAAAAATACATACATCCCTAAATTTTCAATTTTCTACCACCAACCCCTATTTTTTTATGGCGGTACGAAGTTCGCTGGGACAGCTAGTATATATATAATACATATGTTAATACTTGTGTTGGTTCCCAAAGATAGTAGATATTGTATTATATCCTTAAAAAATATTTTCAAATAAAAGTTGTTACTCAAAGCAGTGTTCTTAAAATTGTTAATACATAGAAATGTCATTTAGTTTAATTTATTATTTGTAAAAAAGCATCACACAAACATCTGCCCCCACTGGGACTCGAACCCGGGACCTATCGAGCAGGCGACACCTTGAAACCAGGCGTACAAACCACTCGGCGGAGGTTGTCATAATCTTTTCTAGCAATATTTTCTTAAGGAGTACCTAAGCATCTTAGTTGAAAGAAAAAATATATTCTCTAAAATACACATAATTATTATGCTAATGACTTAGTTTAAATAGCTTAGTAATTATATCAGTAACTAATTAAAGTATTTTTTTGAATTTGAATTTGAAATTTGAATTTGAAAGTATTTTTTTATGTGTTATCCTTACATGCATATCTCTGCTGTTATTATACTAGGGTTGTTTGATGTCCTTTTCAACGCAGGTTATACAATTTTCATGTTTTTTCTTGATGTTCTGTTTTAATAGAAACATTGACTTTTTGTTGACGTCACACCCGCATCAGTTTTAAGAGTAGTGGTGGGGTGAGAAAAAGCGCGCTAGACTGGCGAAAGGCACTGGCAGTTGTTCGTGAACCGAACAAAATATATCCAAATCCAAAACCAGTAAATATCCTAATTATTTAAAAAGCGAAATGATACATCATCACACATTAAGACATGAACATAAACTACTTATACCAACTACAAGGCTTCAAATGAACTTATATAGTCCAATTCTAATGGCCGTAAAAATTCATAACCTTAAACATTAGTTGAAGAAAAGGTAGATAAAATATTCATTGGAAAAATTAAAAAGCTACTATTGCACGGTTAAGGAATATTTAGAAGATACTGATTTAAAGTAATAATAATTTTTATTGTTATACACCATACAAGACACACAAGTAAATTAAAAACATGAAAGACAGAACATACACAATATAGGCGGCCTTATTGCTAGGCAGCAATCTCGTCCAGGCAACCCATAAAAAGAAGATAAATAAATATGACGGAAAAAGTAATGATATTTACAATTATTTACTACTTTATTATACCTGTCATTTTATTTAATTTAATTTGTTTCCAATGTCATATTATACATAAACAATAAACTAAATAATATAATATTGAGCTAAAATGATTGCTTTAAGTAAATGTTATATTTAGTTTGTAAATTAATGCTGTTATTTTCCTAATAATAAATAAATAAATTGTAAATACGTCCTCTTCTCTATTTTTTATTTTCTAAACCCTGTTCAGGGTCTACAATTATCAAATCAATGAACTAAGATCTGAGAAAACATTGCAGAACGCAATTAAGTATTGATTGATTGAACCGCTTGTGGTGCAATCGAATCGAACAGTGGAATCTTTATAAAATAAAACAGGTAATTATATATGTCGGAGTGGGCGAGCGGTAATATAGGCGGTTGGCCACGTGGTTTTTCTTGATCCGCCATCTTGGTTATTCAATGATATTTCCCGAAAATAAAACTGTAGTCTAGTGACCAAGCTAACGTTTAATTTGAATCTTCTTATTACTTTACAAAATCAGTTATGATTGCCAAGGTACAAACGGATTGCTTTGTGAAGCGCGGAGAGTTCTGTGCTAACGTCCGTTCACTATCGCGGCTCACGTCTGAATGCTGAATGCAGAATGCTGAATGCCCCTTCCAATGAAGCATAGCCCCTTAAATACTACCCTTAGCATAGACCACTCCCAAGTGATGACAGCTGTCACTGTCATTACTTGACGTTTCACAAAGCAATGGTACACTGACTGATGACATTTGTTGTCGGTTTAACGTTTCGAAGGAGCGAGTGAGACGCCATCCGCCGACATATATTATTATTAGTCGATGAATTAAAATACATGTCAATTGCGAGAATTTCTTTTTATAACAAACTCTTCTAGTTACAAGAGAAAAATGTGCTTGCGTGATTAAATAACTTAATACATCACTGTCGTTGCAACTCGGCATGCTTTGATTGATGACGGGGCTCTATTTCCTCCAACTTAAATAGACATATACATTTATATTATACAAACATACCTATGTGTCAACATGAGGAAATTTGTTAGGGAAAACATGGGAGGTTATGTTTTTCAATCGTGGGGTCGCAAGTGGGGTCGTGTTATGTGAAAATGTAACGGAAATTTTGTACATTCTGCGTGTTTTATTTTAAAACTGTAGCAATAGGGTATTTGACAAGTTTTAGAAAACGATCTCACGTTATTTATTAATGTTAAGAAATCCATTAAAATTGTACATTCATCATTATTTTATATATTTCAGTAAAAAAACGATATTATAAAATTCTATTTTTAAATCTAAAGAAAATATAACTAGAAAAAAAATCCACGCGGACCAGACAGCAGACGGGACTCGAACCCGCACCCTTCGCAATCCGGGCGAATGCACTGACCAATTATGCTACCGCGGCCCTCACGGACCGCGTCGAAATTCTTCAAGCCATTCTTAAGCTGCAAGGCAGCGCTATCTCTTCGCATTATAGGTAACCCACATTCAGGTCAGTGCATTCGCCCGGATTGCGAAGGGTGCGGGTTCGAGTCCCGTCTGCTGCCTGGTCCGCGTGGATTTTTTTCTAGTTATATTTTCTTTAGATTTAAACATCAAGCAGTTACATGCTTTAAAATAATAAAAAATATATCTATTTTTAAAGTTGCCTCGAAAACGTTCCTCTGGGTATTATGGCGTCTCACTTGTATGTAACGTCACGCGACTGTCATTAAATCGTCAAACAATACAATGTATTGTCACGTTAACAGGATGTTCACTAGCGTGTGACGTCATTGTTGTCTTCGCCAATCCCAGGCGTTTGCGGTCACGTGACCATAGAAAATAAAAAACCAAATTACTTAAAATTAATTTTTTGGAAAAGTCATGAATTATTTATTCTCACAGAATAGTTAAATCACTTCTAATATTCATATTAAATACAGATGCTAACAATTTATGTAGTTTATTTTTCTTACTGTCAAATAGCCTTTCATTATTAGCATATTTTTGTGTTCACTCTCTTATTTTGAATATAAATAACATTTCATTTTATTCATAACTAGTGGCCCGCCCTCGCTCTGCTTCGGTGTAGAGCTGTAGTGTTGACTATAGTTTTTATTCAAAGGCTTATTATACACAATGACCTTCTACATAATAATTATAAACCTTCTATTCCAAGAAAAAAAAATGAGTGCGTGTACTTATGTAGGCGCGTGAGAAGTTATCCTTCTTTGGCATCGTTTAAAATTAGTTTTTAATTGCATGCAAATAATTAATTACAATAAATTAATAAAAAGTCTGGAAAAGGACACAGTCAATAAAGTTCAGTTTTAATTTGAAAAAATAAATAAATAATCAAAATATTCAATTAAAATCGCTACTGAATATAATTTATTACAACATATGTGATTTGCACTTGTATGAAACTCAAACACGTATTCCGAATATACAAACTAGAAACATGTGGATAAATATTATAAATATGAATACCTATAACTGTTACTTTATTACAAAAAATAAAGATGTGGTTTTTGGTTCTACTACACCAATGGTCAAGAGATGGCGCTGTAGTCTCCTGAATCGCGCTTTGGTTCCGTTGTTCCAGATTAATAAATACTTTTGATATTATAAATATGAATACCTATAACTGTTACTTTATTACAAAATATAAAGATGTGGTTTTTGGTTCTACTACACCAATGGTCAAGAGATGGCGCTGTAGTCTCCTGAATCGCGCTTTGGTTCCGTTGTTCCAGATTATTAAATACTTTTGATAGGCATTCACAATGCAGTCGTTAGCACCCACTAAATAGAGATTCTATTTCTATTTTGTTGGTAGATTTTCTTAATGTGCGGTAAACACAAAAGTAAAGCATGAAGTTGGTCGCTAAAGCGACCAACTTCATGCTGTTAAAATTTTGTGTTACAGTGATGCGCGCGCATCTTAAAATTTCACTCTCATCGTTTTTTTCATAACGCGCCTAAAGAAGTATAACTTCAAAAAAATCGTTGCGTAGTTTAGGACCCGTTGTACCGAATGCAACATTGTTCTGTTGTTCCGAATTGAAAAAATCTTTTTGCATTGGACAGTGCATTTATCGAGGAAGGCTATATATTACCAGGCTATTGACCAGTAGAAGCGGAGCATTGATGAAAAATGTTGCAAAATCGGGTAAAAATATTCCATTTGTGATATTCCGTTGCGTGCGCTGGGTAAACGGTTAAAGTTACATAAAAATCATGTATGACGGAATTCTTTCCCTTTAAAAGTTCTGTAAAAAAGTCCACGACAGCCTATGTCTATATTTTAAGTTTGACTCACTATAAACGTTTTTCTTCAAATTAACGCGGGTGAAACCGCAGGGGACCTCTAGTTGTGACATAACTGTAGTAGTTAGACATATGGTATTGCGGACTTTTTTGTAGATATTGGTATCTTCTATAAAACTTTAGTACATCACTTTGCTCTATTGTCAATGACTTCTGCAGCGTACGCGATATAAGGCTATTTTTTAGTATTTTTACACACGTTGGGTTACATTATCGAAATTTTCATGCGGAACCCTAACTTTTTTGAAAATACACTATAGCCTATATTAATCAGCGATAATGTTGCATTCAAATGGTAAAATATTTTTAAAAATCGGTCCAATACTTTTTGAGCCAATTCGTTACAAACATACTTACATACAAACCTTTACTCTTTATAATATTAGTATAGATAGAAAATTACATACAAATCTCGGACTGCATCGCCTTTGATAATGACGATCTAGTTAGAATCAAAGAAAAATTCTCACTATTACTGCGGCACGGAGACATTTCAACTATGTATACAATTGGATCCGCGCCAATTTCATAAATACGTAACGACACTTCTCTACTTTTCATTAGGTGTGTCAAAAACTAATTCAGATTACCTACTTATTATTATGAACCGGTTAAATAAAACTAGTTTTAACGAGTTAATGCACGAAACTTTATTTATTTATTGACGTTTCGCAGCCTTTTCAAGTCTGCATCGTCAGAATAATGATTTTTTATTTACTTTGTCGAGCTACCTTCGAAAGACTTTTATTGAGCGTTCGGATGTTTCATTGGAGAATTTTTAAAACTTTATTATCTATGTATGAATTTATTAGTTAATTTAGTTAATAAAGTACTTTATTCAAAATTCTTTTTTGTAATTTCGAGTTTATTTATTTGACACTAACTACCGTAAACTACCACCGGTTCCAAAATTGGGAGACCTTTCTGAGAAGAACCGGCGAAACAAACTCAGAGAGGCTTTCTATCTCCTTCTTATGTTAAATTATGCAAACAAAAAGATAGTAGGTATCTGTTGGTCTTGCAATGTGTGCTCGGGGTTGGGATTTTATCTCCTGTATAATGGGTTCCCAAGCCGGTGGTACACAGCAACCATCTTCCCTATTGAAATTTGGATATTTTTTAATCTCAATAGCATTAACCCGTTAAAACAAGTATTATTTAATGAGTGATGTGCGTGAAAACCTAAGAAACCAATATGAGTCGGTTATTAATTTTTAAGTGAAATTTCTTTAGGCACCCTTGACTTGGGGTAAACTGGCGGATGTGTTACGATTTTTGCGTTACGCGGTTGCGGTAAACAATGAACAATACCTGTCACAAAATACATGAATCTAGTGCTTGGTGGGTGATAACGACCCCAGCGCGGATTGGTGGGTTAACGGATCCAGTGCGGATTGGTGGGTGATAATGGACCCAGCACGGATTGGAGGGTGATAATGGACCTAGTACGTATTGGAGGGTGATAAAGGACCCAATACGGATTGGAGGGTGATAACGGAGCCAGCGCGGATTGGTCGGTGATAACGGACCCAGTTCGGATTGGTGTGTGATAACGGACCCAGTTCGGATTGGTGTGTGATAACGGACCCAGTGCGGTTTGGTGCGTGATAACGGACCCAGTGCGTATTGGTGGATGATAACGGAACCAGCGCGGATTGGTGGGTGGTAACGGACCCAGTGCGTATTGGTGGATGATAACGGAACCTGCGCGGATTGGTGGGTGATAACGGACCCAGCGTGGATTGTTCGGTGATAATGGACCCAGCGCGGATTGGTGGTTTTTTTCTATCAACAAATCTTTAGGTTTGATTAATGAAGTTTATGATTTTCAGATCATTGGAGCTTAAGAAGTTTCACTTCAGTAGTGAGGTCATAAGCAGTATTATTATGATTTAAATGTGCAGATCAACATTGATAACATAACTGGTGACAATCCCGCTAGTGGCATATTTACATTTAATACAGGAAGTTGGCCCCAATTTCACCTTTAGGTTAGTGCCGGCTCATATTATCTGTGTTGCCATTCATTTAATGTTTACACGTCATTTTCCATGTGACAAAGGTGGTAAATAAATTCTAACTCGGCTGGGCAGCTTTCAGGAAACTTCGCGGTGTCTTCTCGTCCGAAATACCTCAGTGTTTGAAGACCAAGGTCTTCAAACAGTGCGTATTGCCAGCGATGATATATGGAGCTGAGATGTGGTCGTTGACAATGAGCCTCATAAGAAGGCTCGGAGGCGCACAGCGAGCGATGGAGAGAGCTCGGCGTTTCTCTACGTGATCGAATCAGAAATGAGGAAATCCGTAGAAGAACTTGAGTAACTGACATCAAATCAAAAATATATTTATTTTCCATCACAACAGAGATTCATAGTAAGTCTTGTATAGCAATTACAGTGTTGTGGCTCCTCTATTTGTGATGAACTGGTGCCTGAAATAGGTTTCAGCAATAGAAACCTGTGCTACAGATCACCAGGTCCAATCACAGATAGCAAGACTTCCACGGATGATACAATACCTTGGACAGTTGAAATGCATACATTGTTGTTTCAACAGCATTGAATAGAAGAAAACAAATAAACAATAACAATAATCACATCATGACATAGCTAAACGGATCGCTATGCTGAAATGGCAATGGGCAGGGCACATTGTTCGGCGAACCGATGGAAGCTGGGGTCCTAAGGCGCTTCAATGCTGACCGGGAAACGCTGTATCCGTAGACCCCTATCAGGTGGACTGACGATATCAAGCGAGTCAGGGGGACCCAATGGATGAGGAAAGCTCAGGATCGTTGTGTTTGAAGATCCCTAGAGGAGGCCTCTGTCCAGCAGTGGCCGTCGATTGGCTGATTATAATGATGATGGTGATGAATGCCAGCCATAAAAAAATCTAGCCCCGACGAAATTAGTAATAAAATATAGAGGGAAAACATCCAGGCCATATTTCTCGTGAACTGTCAAACTCTATTCTCACCCCAGTTGCCAATAAAAAGTTAATCTGAACAAAGTTGTTTCACAGTTGAAATATATATCAGTACATAAACACATAGCAGTTATACACACATGGCGTATTAAGATTTTGATATTAACTAGTTCGGCAAGCAGGCTTAATTAAAACAAAAAGTATGACAACCGTCGACTTTATCTTTATTACCATAAAGAAGTTAGACAAGCGTTAAACACGAGTTTAAGAATAAAATTGTCATACAAAATTTGCCTAAACACGGTTTATAGCAGTGTCTAACTATTCTGCAGTAAGACCGATAATGTCAATAATACTGTTTATTATTCGTAAATGGAACCAACAGGGATGATGACTATTTTTTTTTCTTCGTTTATCAGGTAGATTATCAAAAAGTATTGGACACATATTTTTTCTTTTTTCACATAATATAAACATTGCAGAGATATATTAATTTGAAAAGTCGCATGACGTCACGTTTTGGTACAATTTTCACTGAAAAAAACTTTGACGCGCTATAACTTTGTCATTTTTTGGTTGATTGCCCAAAGAATAAATACGTGTCCATTATTTTTTGATCATCTAACTGACGGACTAAATAGAATTTAATAAAATAATTTCAAAGAACTCGGAATTTTAACTCTTCCGTCGATAGTAATCCTTCAAGTTGCTATATTTGTGCGAACAAATTTACAATTATATAGTAAAACAGTGACAAGCATTCACACTATACTCGAGGTGCGAACAAGCTGACCAGTGAGCAGAGAACTTTGTTCAAATCGGGCAGGCTAACTCATGTCATGGGTTCGACGGTATATAACTTGTTACCTAAATTGGTCACTGACGCCAAGTCGCTTAATAACTTTAAACATAAATTAAAATTATGGCTCATTGACAGAACCTTTTATAGTGTCGATGAATTTTTAAATGATAGATCCTTACATTAATTGGACTAATTATTTTTTATAATATTGAATGATTATTAATTTATTTTATTTTTTGTTTTATTATTTCTATTTGACATTTGTATTTTGACATATTTGTATTTGACATTTTGTAAAAATATTGTATTTTAATTGTTTTGACTCCGTAATGTACTTTTATATAATTTGAAATATTGAATTAATTGAATGATCACTAAGTACTTTATGTATTTTCTGCTATGTTTATTATTGACGTGTAATTTATTACGAAATAAATGATTATGATTATGATTATGAATTTCGTTTACTTTACCCCATCATCATGATGGGGGCCTATTGTTCTTATGTTACAATTATACTGTTATTGATGTTATCAGGTGTTTTATCTAAGTACTGTCTGTGCCCCGCAGTGTTACCCGCGGTTTATTAGGGATATTTTCCCGCAGTAAAACGTAGCCTATGTGTTAATTCAGGGTGTCAGCTAACTCCATGCGTTAAAATCGCTCCAGCCGTTTAGAAGTGAAGAAGTAACAAACATATACACTCACAAACTTTCGCCTTTATAATATTACTGTGATTAAAATTAAAATGAATGGTTCAATATGACTCGGAGCATTAGAATGATTACAAACTTAGTTTCTTTGAGACATGTTCTTTCATCTAAAATCTCCTTTTTCTCAATCAGAAAATTACTTACCTTCTAAACAGTAATTGAACGAATAGTAATGAAGCCACACCGCAAAATTAGATGATAAGCTGTAGAAACACTATTAAGTTCCATTCAAGTTGAAAATAATTATATGAAGCTGACATTAATAAAACAAACTTTGTTTGTGTAATAAAATAACAAAATTTAATGTGTTGAAAAACAAAAAAAAAAATATGAAGCTGCCAATAATTGCATTTTATACTTGAGGCGCAAAGATTTTTCTAGTAAAGTTTCTTTGTATATAAAAATCGGACAGTAGACAGCCAACATAAAAATAGTAATTAAAAAAATTGTTCTTATTACATGTCAGCACAAGTCGTTTATTATTTATTTCTCTGAATAAAAGAACAAAAAACCGGGCAAGTGCCAGTCGGACTCGCGCACCGAGGGTTCCGTTCAAATCTGTCGGTATATTTACGGTTTTCGCAATTTTTCCTTTATCTGTGCTATAAGACGTTGCTTCGAACCAAATTTCAAGATTCTGAGTTCACGGGAACTACCCTGTAGGTTTTGATTCCCTTGCGAGTTTCGAAAATTTGCGTAGATTTGCGCCATAAATGGCTGTTTCTTATGATTGTGTTGGCTTAGAAGTTTGACTTTTTCACAGCTCCAAGGGACAGTAGACCTGAGTTATTATCGAATAGAGAGATAATCAGCTTGATACCTTCACGTGTTCCTGTGAAAAAGGGTCTTCACAGACGGATGGACGGACAACAAAGTGATCCTATAAGGGTTCAGTTCCTTCCTTGCGAGATACGGAACCCTAAAAACTAAACGAAGTAAAAGAAAAGTTGTTTGTCGTTTTATTATTTATTTTAAGTCTTTAACTGCTAGATTTGTATCTACCAGGATAGCAAGCAGAGAGTGCGGGTGTCCCGTCTGCTGGACCGCGTGGAATTATTTCTGGTAAAAGATTCTTTTAAAAAGATTATTCTATAATGGTCAGTGCATTCGCCCGGATTGCGAAGGGTGCGGGTTCGAGTCCCGTCTGCTGCCTGGTCCGCGTGGATTTTCTTCTAGTAAACTTTTCTTTAGATTTAAACATCTAGCTGTTAAATGCTTAAAAATAAATAAAAACATAACTAAAAGATTCTTTATATTTATAACGTTTTTTGTCCTTCTTCGAGATTCGTATCACAATCGTCTACTGGCTTCATTTTAACTGTAAATAAAGAAGTATGGGTCGTTGTGTGCCGTCAATTGTCATTATTATTCTCTCAGAAGGCGCAGTCAGTAACACAAATAATTAAAGCCTGTAACTTTTTCTATCGATAACGTACAGACAATAAAGAATAACAGAAATAAATACCTACGCATAAATGTAATATATTATTTGCGATTAAAACGTACCTATGGGATAAGAAAAAATAAATTAAGCGGAATGGAATTATAAATAAATACGGGTCAAAGCCTGATTAAATACATTGCCGATGGACCAGCAGGTACTACACGCAATCCCTAGGAAATGTAAACATTGATTAGGCATATTATAAAATCGACAATAATATTTATAATATTTAATGCATTGCCTGGACGCCCCAGGCATTAAACACATTCGTGGTAGAAAACGGGGACCCGGCGGCTTCGCATTGAGCAGTGTAGAAGGTATTCGCAGGACTTTTTTAGCGGATATTATGCCGTAAAGCGCCCGTAAGAGTTGCGGGGGGGACCTCAGTGGGCAGCCACTGGGGGGTCCGTAAGACTTGCGGGAGCCAGGTGTGAGGTCCGTTCGGCAGTGTGCCTCTTAAAGGCGCCGTCGTCCGTAAAAACATTTTTTACCTGCGTTATAAAAAAAAAGCATTAAACACATACTACGTATTGTTAAGAATACCTGAATTATACATATTACCTGTGACATATAAATGAAATGAAAAGTCATTTATTCAGTCTAGGCTGTTACAAGCACTTGTGAAGGTCAGAAGCTACGCCATCGGTTCGCAAAACTACGGCGGGAGACCTTGTACTGAGAAGAACCGGCAAGAAACTCAGCAAGGGCTGCTTTTTTCTCCCTGTATTGATATATATAGAGTCGTCACATATGAAAATTAAGTAGGTACCTATGTAATATTGTTTGTGGCATGCTGAAAGTAAACAAGTTTAAACTGTAACTCGATCTAGGCAGATATTCGTATGTTCGCTTAACACAAATCCTAGTGGTACACAAAATTATCAAAGGGCTAAGACATTCTCGGTTTATTGGTAGTAAACTAAAACACATCAAACAACTTAACAGCTAAGTGCGGAGCCTTTAAACAGACGAATTCGACAATATCCACACCAAGACAATAACCACATTCTCACGTTATTCTTGTATCGTGTTCTCGGGCTTGGAAAGTAACAAGATATTACTATATTCTGTGGATCCTACTAATATCAAGAAAGTTTGTGCGTTGCGTATTAAACTCAATCATACGAAAATAGATCTGGATACATTTTAAAGCTTCTTGAAGGTCACAGTTCGTTAGACCCACCCGGCACTTGGCCAACACCGCCTCAACTCTTGTGGTTGATAATTGTATGGATTTCTATGGGTATACACGCTCACTACATTAACTAAGTACTGTCACCAGATCGCCTCACTCGCATTCTGTCCGCGCGCGTGTGGCGGGTATACAACTCTGTTGCTTGCACGCTTGCAGTGTGATGGCCTCTGGTTGTAAACTCAGGAGCACCTGAGTAGACCGCCCGCTGCCTGCGAGTTGACAACGCATTGCATTTTCTTCTTCATCGAGCGTGAGAATTTGCGACAGCTATTAAAACCTGTAATATTAAACATCGTGAAATACAATCATGTAATCCTAATAAGAATCTGTAACATAATAATTATTTATATTTAAGTCAACTACAATGATGATGACGATGAACAGCAGAGTGCACTTATGCTAGCAAAAGGTTTTTTTTAAAGGCAATACTGGACATATCTATGTTGTTGCTAGTCAGTACAAGCAGAGAAAAGATTTATCTATTATCTATTTGAGATACTCTCTGATCTATACGGGACAGGAGGAATGTGGTAAGTATCAATATCATAGTTTTTATTTCAGCATGACATAAATCTTAATTACAGCATTTGGCTTTGGTTTCTAAAAAAATTTCAATTTCCCAGTAGAAGTTAGGGTCGTCTAATGGAGTAACTGTGTTACGAAAGTATTGTATATTAAGACAAAAATCTGCAGACTAAACCAATCTTAACCCATTTTACATTATGTTAAAGTTTGACGAGTTAGTGAAGACATGGCTCCATCCACTTTCTCGCGAAATACGACGTAAAATTTTTGAATTTAGCTCCTGTTTATGTGAAATCTAACACAGAAGTAACAGTTGCTTCTTTTGAAATAACGGCCATGTAGTTAGATAATTTTAGTAGATAGATAAAGGTGTTTCAGGAGCTCAATGATTTTGCTGTCTAGATATTTCTAGCAAACAATGACAGTTATTCCACGATCTACTGCCAATAAAATAAGAGCTTGCCTCTTTTAATCGCATTTGTAGTATCGAATATATTGTATTTTCTGCTGGCATAAATATGAGGTGTCGAAACAATTGCTAACTGTGGTAAAAGCTGTTTTTCTGACAGAGCTTTCGTTTCCTTAAATTATTGTAAGCGGTACGGAGTTCGTCGGGTCAGCTAGTTTTTAATAAGAGAAAGCTCACAACGATTTTGCCATCGTCCTACATAAAAAAAAAACACTCACACGGGCAGTTGCTGGACTGAGCAGTCGTTGGACATTACTATGTTATTATCTGTAGAAGCAGACAAACGAATTATCTGTAATCTATATGGCCGACCGCAGATTGAGTGAGTGCGAGCGTGCTAGCGGCTCTCGTAATGGCTGCCGCAGCGTGTTGCCCCTGAGTTATTGCGTGCAGAACATTTACTAGACAGCCAGGGCTGGCATTTTACCATAAAATAAGTGCTTATCAGGAGGAGCTCGATCGTGCAAATGGTTATAGCGTTCGGCTGCGATGGTTAAAGTTAAGCTACTTTCGGAGAGATCAATCATCGGATAGGTGACAAAAAATGTTCTATCTCGAGCTCCTCAGTGTTTCGGAAGACACGTAAGGCCGTTGGTCCCGGTTGCATATGCAGTCGTCTGCACTCACCACCATAATCCGCACTGTGTCCGCGTGGTGGGCCATGGCTCTATCTCCCTCAACTAGAGACGTCGTCCGATTCTTAGAGACGCTCTCTGGTTGATGCTCCTCAGGGTCGAGTGGCCTAGTGACGCTATGATGGAAAGGGGACTCCCCCGAGAGGAGATGCCAACCGCATATAAAACCACTAGGGACACTCGCCATTTCCCGAATTGATGTCCCCTAAGAATCTCCCGGTGACTCTGTAAGGCTTTATATTATATACGCAACTGCAGCCGTCGCCACCTTTTGGTAGCAGCGGTCGACCACCACCAACGAGTCGACAGCCGTGTACGAGTTAACAGCAGTCACCAATTCGACGGCTGGTCGACAACTGCCACCGACGGGTTGATGGCTACGGCTTGTCTGCGGCGGTCGTCGCCACGATGACGGCAGAGGTCAAGGACTGCCGTTGACGGGTCGACGACTACCATCGAAAATAAGCGATGGCTGCAGTCGCGACGCCTTCGGCTGCGAGCCTCTTGCTTATATGTGACCAAAAGTATAATTATACAATCCAAAAATCTGTGATACGTATAATTTATAGACAGGTTATACGCCAACATTATTGCATTTTAAAATGGCACAAGTAGTTGCCCCAACTTCCCTTGGCAACAGCCGTCAATAAAGCGCACTTGTCTGTTTCACTTCAATGTATAAAAGAGATTACATCTCGTTCTTTAGCCTCCACGAATCAACGGTGTCAGCAAGTGCCAAATAAGTAATCTCTAAATATTTTTACATTAATTTCTTTAAAACTGTACTTACGAATGAAATGACACGTTCTTCCTGTATCTAATAGTTGTCGTGTAATTTGTGTACTATCAAAAAACACATAGGGCTTTTTGTCGGGAAAAACAGAAAATATTTACATGTTTTACAAGTCGGACTATTACCTGACTTTTGCATTGCCAAATTAGTAGCGTGCATGACGTATATACAGGGTGTAAAAAAACCTATGACAAAGACCTAAACACCGCATTCTGTACACCCAAACAAGTCATATTACAAATATTATACGTGGGATAAATATGTATTTTTAAGTTTAAATACTTTTTTTTTCAGTACGCAATGTATAGCGCGGCGCGCTACTGTGGCACAACGCAAACAATGTGCCTGTGTGTATGGGTGTGCGTGTGTGTAAGTGCGTCGATAGAAAAGTTTCTAAATAACGTTTTGAAAATATGAATAATGTATAAATCTTGAAAAAAATATTTTGGCTTTGACCTTCAATATCTCCATAACCATAAATTTCCCAGGTATGGTCAGGAAGAAATAAAATATCGTCATGATGTGAAAAATACGTGGCCTCCGACTTCGTTATAGGTTTTTTTGCACCCTGTATAACTATAAAACATCACAGCCAAAAATATACAAACACGTAAGTTGTAAGTTTAAATTTGAATGAATTTATTCTAATGGCGCCCAATTTTGATCTCTCGCCGTAGCACCACATCACCAACCCTATATGCGCCACAATTATTTAGATGCACCCGTGTTGGAACAGTAATGCCAGTTTCAATGGCCGATTGTTCAGTCCGACGATGGTAGTGATTATATCGTTTTCTAACAATTATTACCTGCAATTTATTACAATGCATCCGTTTACAAACTTGCTGTCGTAAATACATCTGACTACTATTATAAATGTGTAAAATGTTGTATGTTTGTTACTCAACCAAGCAAATACTAATGAAGGGATTTGAATCAAAGGAGATTGCTCAATTTGGCCCAAATGCACAAAAAATATTGACATGTACGGTAATTCTTGGCGTAATTTATACTTTATTTTACAGTCATAATATATTCATTTTAAAAGGGACTTTTAATTTTACCGGTTTGATAAACATGCGAATCATTTTTAATGGCTATGGGTGTAGTAACATTCAAGCAAAGACTGATCGAAGTTGTTTATATAACATAAAATCAAATCTATTTTGTAAAGATCGATAAAATAAAACATATTTTTATTACACTGTGGTATTAATATCCACAACTATATTATCATTTTCACTACTTGCAAATGTGCTAAGACAATTATTATAGATGGTAAGCGACATCATAAAGTCTATTGCCATACATTTTTCGCCAAACACCTCCATAAACACATTATAAGGTGTGATACACTAAAAATCTAAAATATGGTTATAATTTAAACACAACAAAAATAATGAAGCTACTGAAGATATGGCTGTATAACCTAAATCTCAGCTTTCTTTGGTTAACGAGAGTTTAAAAATCTGTGGCTCTCTAATCTGTGGCTTATTCACAATCATCACACAGTTACTGTCACAGAGTACCTTTCATATTATAACCGGAAATGCATAGATGATACCTGATTTTAAAAGTTAAGTAACTTTAAAAACAGGCAACTATCTGTTAATCTACATGCTCTATATACCTGAATCTAATATATAATTTCGGTACTTGTCTTGATTTCCCTACTTTACTATATAACTAATTTGTTTTTTATTATTTTAATATCTATGTACCTATTTGCAAACAACATAACCTCAAAATCATTCAGTGTATATGGTTTATAGAAGTTCTCAGGGGTGTCCGTCAATAATGTTCGTTTCTACAGTAATTTATATATAATTTCGAATCTACGAAACAATTTTTCAAGATTATTGGTCTTTAGGCCAAACATGTATGGAAGCTGAGCGATCTCCTTTGGTTCGCATATAGTTTCTAAACTGGATTATATCGGACATAGGATATTTTCTATCCCAGAAAATTTTAGGTTCCAGTGGGATTCTTAAAAAAACGGATGACGTCCCTGGCGGCCGCTAGGAGTTACTGAATAATCTGTCAAGGATTTTCGAAGCATATTCTCTTTTCCATTTCGTTTTTTTCCGAGCATTTAGTGTCGCCGCACACGGGCCACACGCCACAGCAACAAACGCCGCCACGCGAAGCTAGAAGCGGCTACTAAAGTGGCTGAAGCGCGCGACAACGGTCGACTAAGGTAAGAATGAGAGGGGTGGGGAATCGCGTGAGTGACGTGTGGCGGTGTTTTGTATCGGCGCATTAAGTGGCCGGTGCGGGCCACAAGAAGCGAGCAACGACGATTTGTAGCGTGTGGCGGCCACCGGCGTACCGTGTGTGGCGAGTTCATATAAAATGTATGAACACTACAAGAAATATGCCGGTGGCGGCCGTTTTGTGGTTGTGGTCGGTGGACACTTAAATGTACCAACTTAGTAAAATAAAGTTAAACATTACATAAAATTGCCAAGAAGTTAATTTGTGCCTCAATATCCGTTACTAAATACCTATCAGAATAACTTATAGACCGCGATTTAATAACATTCCTTTTTGGTGGTGTCGTGTTTCTGTCGTTAAGTAAGGTTTCCGAGGGTCTACGGGGCAGGAGATTGGGCTCAGCCCGGAAAGGAGTAGACCAATCTCTCATCGGATCCACTTACATCATGTAACATCAGTACCCTTAGTACGAGTTTTACAATTACGAACACTATCATAGTTTTCGTGAGCGATAAAATTATTTGTTTTGATAAAAAATAATAATTATGTTAATACAAAATGTGCATTTTGGAAATGGATACAAATAACATTTTATTTTTAATTCACTATTTTAGCGATAATGGCTTACACATTAAAAAAAGATATATATGGCGTCGCGTTATATTTTTATTCGTACTAAGGGTACTGATTTTATTGTTTTCGTTTCAATACAAATAAACAGGTAGAGTTTAAATTCTACTATTAAATCATTTGCGTCTTCTTAAAATTTAAGTATTTTTGTTTTTTTTTCATTAAAACGTACATAGAAACATAATTTACAATTACGAAAACTATGATAGTTTCGTGAGCTCAATCTCGTACTAAGGGTACTGTTCGGCTGTATTCATTTACTGTGCCTTGTATTAAAAAATCGGTATACAAATTATAAACTACTTTGAACACTTTATAATGTACTAACATTATCATCATGATCATCATCATCAGCATATTAATATCCCCACTGTTGGGGCACAGGCCTGCCCTATGGATGGAATAGGGAGATTAGGCCATTGCCCATCACGCAGGCCCAGTGCGGATTGGCGGGTGCTAACGACTGCACATGAGGCCGGGACCAACGGCTTAACGTGCCTTCCGTAGCACGGAGGAACTCGAGATAGAACTGACGACCTCTGTGGCCGAGTGGTTTGTACGCCGGGTTTCATGGCTGTCGCCGACTCGAGAGGTCCCGGGTTCGAATCCCGGTGGGGGCAGATGTTTGTGTGATGAATACGTGCATTTGTACTCCAGTCATGGATGTTTAATATGTATTCATATAAATATACTTATATATGTAAAGTATATGTATTCTATCCGTTACCCTAGCATCCCATAACACAAGCCTTATAGTGCTTACTTTGGGGCTAGGCTAATTGGTGTGAGTGTCGGAAATATTTATTTATTTATTATTTATTATTATTTATTATAGAAAGATTTTAGGTCACCCATCTAATGACCGACCACTGCGAAAGTTGCTTAACTTCAACGATCGCAGCAGACCGCGCTAACCACCCGCGCCTTCGAACTCCTCAACATTATAGTAACTGGATTTCTACCATGTACCTTGTTTTTGTGGAAGTTACCGGCAACTCACAAAAACCATGTTTTTTTACATTACAGCAATCCCGCTAATTACTATAACAGTTTATACTTTAATTTTATCGGTCTTGACAGCATATAAATAGATTAAACACTTACTCTAGCCTGGCTCTAAAGTCGTAAGGCTTGTGTCGTTAGGCTGACGAATAGAAATACATTTTACTGATACTTTTATATATTTATTGTTTTAAACTTGCATGGACACATATATATATATATGGACATTATAGTAATATAAGTTATTTACGGGATTGTTACCATGTACCTTACTCCGTGATCATGGCGCTTGCAATAGTGCCAAAATATCGGAAACTCGCTAAAAACAAGGTACATGGTAACAATCCCGTAAATAACTTATATTACTATAATTGTATATATTTTTCTAGATATACATACCTTTATAAATTAGACACAAATGCTCAAGTTCATCATGAAAACATTTGCTACACATCGGAAACTAGAGTAGTATACCACTCACATCACAGAGGTCGTTACAATTTATAATTATTCATTATAAGTATCCACATTGAATTTACATGTTTCGTATTGATGCCCAAAGAAGCTTTGATATCCTTTTGTTACGGATCACAGGACTCACTTTTAAGGTCCTTATTACAGAATGACACCTAAGTGTTGATCTTTACTTGAGTACAGTTGGAAAGGGATATCGCTATGTGCTATATACAGGGTGTTACAAAAATACAAATTAAGCTTGAAGGGCATTGAAGTACATCATAGATGATGTCTTCTCTAATTTTCTTAAAATATTTGCATGAAGTTTTAACTTTTTATAAAAACAGTTATTTTTAATGAGCCTTGAACTAGTGACGTGTCTTAAAACGATCGATATTTTTTTAATCATTAAAAATAACTGTTTTTATAAAAAGTTGCCACTTCATGCAAATATTTTAAGAAAATTAGAGAAGACTCCTTATATAATGTCCTTCAACGCCCTTCAAGCTTTATTTGTATTTTTGTAACACCCTGTATAGCGACATCCCTTTCTAACTATGCTCAAGACTAGATCAATCACAGAATCTTTCTATAATACGGGCCTAAGAGTCTTTATAGAAGCACTTGAATTTCATGAAAAAGAAGTGACGCTGAAAATTTTTCCTCGATAAAGGCTTCAGTATGGTTTGGTAATTTCCATTTTTAAAATTCCCCATTCCTGCAATCCGGTTCCGTGCACAAAATACTTACCTATTCACCCAGTTTGCGAAATCCAATAAAATAACGCAAATGTACACTGTTGGCCAAGCCAAAGTTCAGCTTTTGCGTTCAGCGGAGACTGTAAACAAGTTTTATGTAGTTGAATGTGACCGTGGTCAGTTTTGTTTTAGTAAATTTCAACATATTTGACGCTAAGAGCAGCAGTTGCGCTCAGGGAGGTGCAAGTTTGAAATTTATGTTTTCGGCTTTTTGGTTTCTTTCTCTCGGCCAGACCGGAATCACAGTTTTTCGTTGATATAAAGAAAGAAATGTAAGAGATGTAAATAATGATCAAATCCCGTGAAATCGGTTTGAAACTACAGTTTTTTTTTACAACCGGTTTACGAGTATTTTTACCCGATTGCGCAATGCAAGAGCGCGACGCGTGACGTGCAGACAGTATCGTGTTTAACAGTCTATATATGTATGTATATTCCTTTGTAGCACACTAGAAACCAAGCGCGTGAACCGATTTTGATGATTCATACATCAATCGATTCTTCTTAATCACGGGAATGCTACTCCTATCTGATAGTAATCGAAATTCAATATGGAGACATTTAGGCACCATATTGTGAGAAGGAAAAAAAAATAAGTTTACGAAATATGTCGAGTGGGGTATCATTGTGTAGATAATCGAAAATCATGTTTAGGTTTCTTACAAAGTTTTTTAGTTTAGGATCTACAACGATTTAAAATTGTTTATTAACCACTTGTGCTTTTTGATTTCAATCTTACGTTTGTATGGATCTCTTTCACCCAAAAAATACTGAATAGATTTTATTGAAACATACCAATAATATAGCTCATACATAAAAATAACATAGGGATATTAATTTATGAAGCTATTGAGTCGATTGGCCAATATATAATGCGAATTAACGTCGAAGTCATTATCGCTAAAAAGGTGAAAAAAAAAATATTTGTATACATTTCCAAAATGCACATTTTGTATTAACAGATTATTTTATCAAAGCAAATACTTGTATCGCTTTTGATATTAAAAAGACGACAAACTTTGCCTTTTACATAATGTCATTTCTACAAATATTTAAAAAGTTACAACGATGACAAAGTGACAGCGCGATGTACAATGTAGGAGTAGACTGCGGGAATGGTGGGATATTTTTTGATGAATTTTGGTGTTTATAAACGTAGATAAAAATCTAGTAGGAAAAAGCAAATATGGGCTACTCGCAATATCTCATCCTATACTTAGTACTTACAACAGAACTGTGATAAAGTTCCTTCTTATTAAATGAATTATCATAATAGGTATTAAAGATTATTGAAATTTAATGAAAAATTCAGAATTATATTGTTTTCAAAGTTTATTTTAATGATATTACTTCATGTTACTAAAGGGTGACTTAACATAATGAGAAATAACCTATTAGCGCTAGTAGGTACATGCTTAATGGACTTCCTGTCTTTATTAATCGATAAACGATAATTCTGCAAAATTCTAAACAAATAATATAAAGTTTTATAGGTAGCTAAATCTTATTGTTGAAAAAAATTGATCAATCTTGAATATCTAATGGGTCCCGACTGTTAAAGTATCTTTATTCTGTACATTAACAAAATTATAGACTACTGGACTTTGGATTTTTTTCTTTTTAGTTTTTATTTGAAATAATATTGAAGAAGTCGGGTTTTTTGATATTATAAATTAACCTTTTTTTAATTACTGTAACTTATAAGTATATGTTATATATTTCATGGTTTAGTTCTTTATCTAAATGCGTTATTGGTTTAGTTGTGTATTTAATATTGGTTTCTGATAAATTAACCATAATCACTATTGCTGTGATAATAATATTCATCATCATCAGCCTATTAAATGTCCCCACTGGTGGGGCACAGGCCTTCCCTATGGATGGAATAGGGAGATTGGGCCATGACCCACCACGCGGGCCCAGTGCGGATTGGTGGGCGCTAACGACTACAGATGCAGCCGGGACCAACGGCTTAACGTGCCTTCCGAAGCACGGAGGAGCTCGAGATCGTAAATTTTTGGTCACCCATCCAATGACCGACCACTGCGAAAGTTGCTTAACTTCAACGACCGAAGCCGAACGCGCTAACCACTTGCGCCATCGAGCTCCTCATATAATAATATTAGTAGATAATAATATTAGTAGGCAATAAAAGAACCAAGTTTAACAAAGCTAGTTGAAAGTATCGGTACAATGTCTGTTACTAGCAACCTAAAACTATAAGTTTTTCTCTCACTACCCTGTTGACAACTAAATATTGTCCTGAAAGTATTGTAGAATAGAAAAGTAGAGGTCTGTTTAAGAGACCTATAACTAAGTAAATTGTAATGAAGTTTAATGTTAATATTACTATTTTTAGCAACCTAAAACTATAGGTTTTTCTCTCCCTGTCTTGTTCACAACTAAATATTAAATAAAACTAGTTTTTACGGGTTAATGCACGAAACTTTATTTATTTATTGACGTTTCGTAGCCTTTACAGGCTACGTCGTCAGAATCTTTTATTTAAAATGTTCTGTAAAGGCTACGAAACGTCAATAAATAAATAAAGTTTCGTGCATTAACCCGTAAAAACTAGTTTTATTTAATGAGTGATGTGCGTGAAAACCTAAGAAACAAACTAAATATTGTTCTGAACGTATTGTAGAATAGAAAAATAGAGGTCTATTTAAGAGACCTATAACTAAGTTAATTGTAATGAAGTGTATTGTTATTTATTAAATAACCAAGCCCTATAGAAATACTCAATATCTTTCTTTCAACGTCAAAATATAAATTATACCCATGAATACTTATTTCAGCAAAAAAGCTCCTTTTTGCTATCTGTTTTTTTTTTAAATCTAAGACGAAGATTTCCCTGCACCGTGGATTTCTCTAAGATCCGGCAAAAGCCATTTTAATTAATGACTCGACAAAAATGGAAGTCAAATCCGAGTGAGGGTCGGAATAAAAAATGCGTGGAGATGGCAACCGTGGATGACATCGTGGACTTTTAGAAAAGAAACCTATAGAATTGTTCTGAAGAAAGAAAAAAATGTTTCTCAATTCACTTTCAAGCAATTTTTTTTATTCTAACAATTTGTAATATTATATCCTTTATACATTAAAAATCAAACGAACTGCTTCTGGTTAAAAAGATGAAATTCAAACTAATATTTGAAGGCACAAATTTAAGGGATCCAAAATTTTAAAACAAAATAAATAAATAAAAGAGGGGTGAAATATTTTGTTAGTTAGTACCTGACTTTCCAATAAACAAAAAATACGTTATAACGTCTTTTTTTTCAATCATGAGCCCTTTTCATACTATTTCGTTGGCTGTATTGCTGTTCCAAGTCACCAACAGAAAGTCAAACAATCTTTAAGGTTCGCGCACATGATGCCGGGCCACAACTGGGCGAAGCTGGCCTCAGCGCAACGCATAATGCTTACTTAGCACATTCGTGACGGGCCGGGTAGCACATTGACTGCTGATTTCGGGTACAGTGTATTGCCAGATTTCCCAGGATGCACTTCAATCCGCTTGCTATAGCACACTATGTTGTATCGCAGCGTGGCGTAGCGGGCCGCAAGGTACGCAAGCAAAATTCGCGGCGCAATAGGTGGCCCGCTGCACCCCGGCATAGTCTGGGATAGTTTATATAATAAATAAATATAAATATTTCCAACACTAACACCAACTTGCCTAGCCCCAAAGTAATGACTGTAAGTCTTGTGTTATAGGATACTAGGGTAACAGATAGAATACACATATACAGTACACATATAAGTACATTTATATATATATATATACTAGCTGACCCAGCGAACTTCGTACCGCCCTAAAAAAATAGGGGTTGTCCAGCGGACAAAATTGTGAATCTAAACCATTCTCAGATCCCCTTGAACACACACAAAAAATTTCATCAAAATCGGTCCAGTCGTTTAAGAGAAGTTCAGTGACATACACACTCACAGAAGAATTATATATATAAAGATATACATCTTTCTGCTCATGTTGCGTCTTTTATGGCGATTTTTTTTATAGATAAAATACATATTAAACATCCATGACTGGAGTACAAATACTCATGTTCATCACACAAACATCTGCCACTACCGGGATACGAACCCGGGACCTCTCGAGTCAGCGACACCATGAATCCCGGCGTACGAACCACTCGGCAACGGAGGTCGTTTATATAAAATACATACGAGCTTTATGAGCGGATTTTTACACCGCGACCCGACCCATGCCCATGGCCCTACATAATGTGCGCGATTCTTTAAACATCAATTATCAAAATTGGGATATCACTCGACATAAATTTTATTAATTACGAATACTACCACAATCTTTCAATTCGTATACCTTAAATAAATAAGACATTATAAACATCACCGCCACTCACACTAACTTAGCTAAATTGATAAATTACATAGTTGAGTTTGACGTAGGTAAGTACCTACAATGTGTGACGTCAAAGTACATTATGATGATAGACGTGAACATTTTGAATACAGTGAAGCGAGTAAGAATATTGGAGTCGCGCTCGTGTTATTGGTTTGCATAACAAGCATCCTCCATCTGATATTAAATTGTAATGAGGAACAAATTTTTAGGGCAACGTTGGGCGCCAGATTTCGTAATTTGGATTCGAGTTTGCTTGGCAAATAAAAAAAACTGACTTGTTAGTCATGATACGAGAAAAGATTTTGCTGGAGTATTTTTGTATTTCAACCGGAAAGTACGAAGTCGTGTGAGCTAATTTCTCAAACAGGCTGATGGAAATTGAATTTTCGACATCATTTGGCATCTTTGAACATTTTGTTGAAAACAATTCATACGGTCAATATGGAGAATATGAAGTCGATGGCGCAGTGGTAAGCTCTTATAATCTGAAATTGTGAAAGCTAAGAAACTTGCATTTTCAGGTCATAGGATTGGTGGCCAAAGATCGAGCTCTTTCGTGCTTCGTGGGGTACACTGAAACATTGGTCCCGGTTACATCTGAAATCATTTTCACCCATTAATCCGCACTGGGCCCACTCAATGGGTCATGGCTGGTTTTCCCTATTTAATATTTTAAAAAGGGCCTGTGCTTTAATACTGAAGACATTAGTAGGTTAATTATGAAAACCTTCACTTGAAAAAAACATGGCTTACATTTTGGACACGGTGCTATGATATGCTCTTTCCATCTACACATCGTTAAAAGATTGAAATATCTGAAATTTCACATATATTTGATTTCGATTGTGTTTATAATATTAAAAAACTAGGTTTTTTAAGAAGTATTGAAAGGTATCACTAGGTCTAATTCTCTAAGGCATACGTCTGAACGATTTAAGGATACAGCCTAGAATCAAAACTGGTGCTTGTAGCAAGTTCAATATTGTCTAGTAAAACATTCCTCTATATTATATTATTCATTATAATTAGGTATTCATTCTTCAAGTTCCGCTGTTACAAGCAGTTGAAAAAGTCAACTTCATAATTTATGTAATTTAAATACTTTTTCATAAAAGTTTTTGCGGAAACGGTAGCGGCTGCTAACATTTAATGCTGTTTCGTGATTTTTTATTATTTATACAGACAAACGAGCTAGCAGTTCACCTGATGGTGAGTGCCTACCCAGGGACACTTGCCAGAGTACAACTCATGCGTTACCGGCTCTGAGAGGAAAGGTTTACCCGCCTTTTGAAGACCGTCATATCATAGCTAAGAGGGAAAACCGCTGAGAGAAGCTCGTTCTAGATCTTGCTGGTTACACAAGAAAAAGGATTGTGTATTACGCATGGTGCTAGAACACGAACATACAATGTTAACGACAAGAGGAAAACCAAAATTTCCTTTTCTCTCTCAGTATTGGTGATTATTTCATATAACTATTAATAATTACATGAAAAATTCACCAATACTGAGAGAGAAAAATCAAAGGAGATTGCTAAGCTTCCATACATGTTTGGCCTAAAAACCAATAACCATGAAAAATTGTTTCCTACATTCGAAATTATATATAAATTACCGTAGAAACGAATATTATCGACGGCCACTCCTGAGAACTTCTATAAACCATATACACTGAATGATTTTGAGGTTATGTTTGCAAATAGGCACATAGGTATTAGAATAATAAAAACCAAATAACTTATATAGGAAAATAGGGCAATCAAGCCAAGTACCGATATTATGTATTAGATTCAGGTATATAGAGCATGTAAAATAACAGATATGTGCATGTTTTTAAAAACACGAACAGAAACTGTGTGATGATTGTGAATGAGCCACAGATTAGAGAGAATTTTTAAACTCTCGTTAATCAAAGAAAGCTAAGAGCTGTAGGTTATACAGCCATATCTTCAGCAGCTTCATTATTTTTGTTATGTTTTTATTATAACCATATTTTAGATTTTTAGTGTATCACACCTTATAATGTGTTTATTTAGGTGTTTGGCAAAAAATGTACGGCAATAGACTTTATGATGTCGCCTACCATCTATATTAATTGTCTTAGCACATTTGCATGTAGTAAAAATGATAATAAAGTTGTGGATATTAATACCACCCGTGTAATAAAAAAAAATATATTTTATCAATCTTTACATAATAGATTTGTTTTGATGTTATATAAACAACCTCGATCAGTCTTTGTGAATGTTACTACACCCATAGCCAATAAAAATGATTCGTATGTTTTCCAAACCGGTAAAAATAGAAGTCCTTTTTTAAAATTAATATATTATTTAAAGGTGGCCGTTAAAATC
Organism: Chilo suppressalis; assembly: GCA_902850365.2. Taxonomy (NCBI): domain Eukaryota; kingdom Metazoa; phylum Arthropoda; class Insecta; order Lepidoptera; family Crambidae; genus Chilo; species Chilo suppressalis. Next base: position 3,684,925 of record OU963912.1, on the reverse strand, counting down.
TAATGACTGTAAAATAAAGTATAAATTACGCCAAGAATTACTGTATATGTCAATATTTTATTTGCATATAGGCTAATTTGACCAATCTCCTTTAGTCTTGCTCTTGGCGTTAACATTGCATGTTATGCGATATAAAAAGGGATTTCAATACTTAAGATTAAGAAAGAACAAGAATGATGGGCAAAAAAACATTTGTATGATCTAAAACGTAGAAAGATAATATATGAAATAATCACCAATAATGAGAGAGAAAAATAAATTTTAGTCTTCCTCTTGGCGTTAACGTTGTACGAGTATGTTATGCCATATAAAGGGATTGCAATTCTTAGGATTGGGAAAGAACAAGAATGATAGGCAACACAAATATTCCTCGGCCGATGAAATTTATATGAGCTGAAGCCTAGAAAGATTATTATATGAAATAATCACCAATACTGAGAGAGAAAAAGAAATTGTAGTCTTCCTTGTGGCGGTAACATTGTATGTTATGCGATATAAAGTGATTGCAATACTTAAAATTAAGAAAATAAGAATGATGGGCAACAAAAACATTTCTCGGCCGATGAAATTTGTATGATCTGAAACCTAGAAAGATATTATATGAAATAATCAACAATGCTGAGAGAGAAAAAGAAATTTTAGTATCCTCTTGGCGTTAACATTGCATGTTATGCGATATAAAGTGATTGCTATACTTACGATTGAGAAAAAACAAGAATGATGAGCACAAAAACATACCTCGGCCGATGAAATTTGTATGAGCTGTCATTGTATCTTATGTTTACAACTTAAAGTGCTGTTCAAGCAAAGTTTGTTTACGGCAAACCTGATTGAATGCCACAACTTGTGTTATAAATCTTGGGGAGGTTGGCCTATTTGCCAGCAAGCGACGCTGTGTACTGTGGACAACTTATTTGGTATAACAAAATGGCAAATAACCAGAATCTATTTCAGCCTTATGTTAATGTGTTAGGGCTCAGAATCGTTTGAAAGGGTAGCGAAAAGTGTATATTTTTTTTGTGTATTAATACATTAGGCAACATCTTAGTCGGAAAACAGGATATTTCACGAACAGCAGTTCGGGCAGAACTCAATACTGATATTGCAAATGCGTAAATATGGTTGTTTTTATGATACTCCACGATAACGCCGAAACAATTTTCGATAAGCAATCTCTCATTAAAATTTTCACTCATCAGATTCAGTCATGAAATAAAGTAGCAATCAGTAACCTTGATTAAGGGAGGTGATAATTGAGTGACTCCAAGGTGCAAGTGATTAGCGGGTTCGGCTGCGATCGTTGAAGTTAAGTAACTTTCCCAGTGGTTGGTCATTGGATGGGTGATCAAAAGTTTACTATCTCGAGCTTCTCCAAACTTCAGAAGGCACCGTTAAGCCGTCGGTTTCGGCTGCATCTGTAGTCGTTAGTACTCACCAATCCACACCGGGCCCGCGTGGGTGGATCATGGCCCAATCGGCCTATTCCATCCATAGGGAAGGCCTGTGCTCAAGCAGTGGGGGCTGTTGATCAAAGGTAAAGTTGCTTGAGCTTAATGGCAAATTTCTAAACGCGTAAATGGAGTACACAATAAATTTAAATAACACACCTATCTAAATATTTGTCTCCCGTAGAACTGATGCACTTCCATTTTAGAAATGTCTTTAACTTTATTTATTATGTATGTTACTGGCAAACTGTATAATCCGGCATTCAATACAATTACCTAGGCAATGTATAGAATCTAAAAAAAAGTTTTACTAGAAAAAAAAAATCCACGCGGGCCAGGCAGCGGACGGGACTCGAACCCGCACCCTTCGCAATCCGGGCGAATGCACTGACCAATTATGCTACCACGACCCTCATGGCCGCGTCGAAATTTTCCTAGCCTTAAGCTACAAAGCAGCGCCATCTCTTCGCATTGTAGGTAACCCACAATGTCAAATGAATACTTTTTCAAGTATTAAACATTTGAAAGAAGAAATAGCAATTATAATTATCTATTTCTTAATCGTTAGATTTAAACATCTAGCTGTCAAATGCTTAAAAATAAATAAAAACATAAATGTGTAGAATGCCCAAAATGTCAAGGCAATGTATGAAATATAATTTATTCATGCTTTGCCTAGCTATTCCATACAATGCCTAATGCGCAGTCGGCAATGTATGTAAAAGAAGATAGCGAGTTTACTTCTCGTTTTTTATCAATTGTCATCTTATATAATTGGTGACTGGAGCTTCACCGCTCACGCTCGCTTTGCTCGCTCGACTCGCGCTAAGTTTAGTTCACAACACTAACTTAACCTAACCTACTGTTAGTTGGTCAGAGGTTCATTAGTCTGTAGTTCATTCGGTGAGAATATAAATATTTAAAAGTATAAAAGTTGACTTCATGTCTGTTTAAAAAGCAAAATGTTCCATTTTACAAAATAAATGAACAATAAATGTACACAAAAAATATTTGTGTAAGTATATTGAAATAAACAATGTTATTTCTAAACTCCTTCAAACTATGACATATTCGTCCGTCACTTTATATACAACTGGAATAGGCTAGGTTAGGATAAATACAGGCCAAATCTGATTATCTTACAGATTGCCGATGGGTCAGCAGATACTCTGTACAATTCCTAGGAATTGTGTACATTACCTAGGCAAAGTTTAAAAAATAAAATAAGCCCCTGGCATTCTATTGCCTAGGTATTGTATATAAGACCGGAATTATAAAGATTGACGGCGACATAATCATCGAAGACGAACGCTTAAAACTACTTTATGTCTAAAAACTTAAAATAAAAAAAATACCTTAATACTTACCTAATTAAATAGTATATATCTTACAAAATAAAAAATATATCACTGTCACTACATAATAATGGTGCCCAATAGTCTGGTAGTATTGCCACGTTGGATGGCAAGGCTGATCCGTTGGCCAAGGTAGCTGCCAGCCTTTAGCTCACCGGTCACCTCGGTGAGAACACTTGAAAAATAAATTCACAAAAATTCATTTTTTTATATTTACCATACCAGACCATACCAGATGTCAGTCAAGTTCAGCCGACTGACTTAAGTGACATCTAGTTTTGCATAAATACAAAATAACCCGAGAATCCTTTGATGATACCGACAGGGAATGGAAATTCGGCCTATATCCAGGTATTGACAACACCAATATAGAACAATATTTGCTCTACACTCTTGTATTCAGCAATATTGGCGGCAGGAATGTGAAGCCCGCTTTAGATCTCTCCAAAAAACTTTACACAGATCGCGCTTGAGCTGTTCGCTTCCAGTAGTTTTTCGTAGATCTTTGGTTCACCTGGTGATAGACCTTTCTACAGTAAAATCTGACAAATGACAGTTTTTACCGAACAATCTAAAAACACTAAGGTAAGTAATAATCTTTGATTATTTACTTTTATTTTGGGCCCAAGATGTCGTTCTACCATAGAGACCAGATCACCAGTCACTTCGGTGAGAATACTTGAAATAATAAATTCACAAAAAATCGGCAGTCAAAAATTTTTGTATTGAAATCTCGACACTCTTTTATTCAACTGTACCCTTACGAAGCCTAAATAAATACCTAATACAATAGATATGTTTATTCCCAATACGACAGTACGTTAAATAATTCATTTGATAAATAGTTCATTCATTGATCACGGTTGTATGTTTCTTGACAAAGTTACTGTCCCTATTCGATTCATCGAATCGTAAACAATATGACGCCGCAAGAAAGAGCGAAATATGAAATAAAATACTAGACAAATATAAATCGTGTGCGTCATATAGTTAAGGTTTGTTTTTTGAACAACTCTTAATAGAAGTTAAGGTTAAATGAAATGGTTTTATGTGTATTCTATTTTCTCATGTGACGAGCTGACACGCGTTAATATAGTTAAATATACGAATACAACATCACAATCAAATTTCGATAAATCCAAGTTTTGACAATTTTTATTTGTCTATCACTGGCTCCTGCGACTAACTATTCGCCTAACGGAAATGCTTTGGAAAACTCTAACACTTTCGATTTCATTTTGTTATTTCTGACCGCCGAAGGTTTTCAAATACTTCACGCTCATTTTCTTTAATTCATCATTGTTATGCAAAAGAAAAAGAAGAGCGCGAGACATTTGAAAACTCAGGCGGCTAGAAATAACAAAATGAAATCGTAAGCGTTAGCGTTTCCCAAAGCATTTCCGTTAGGCGAATGGCCCCCTGGTGTCGCTCGCGCGGAGTGCCTCTAAGGTACATGACGTATTAAAAATTCAAAACTTTTGTGAATACTTACTTATGGGCTACTAACCCTTAGTTATAAGTAATATTGTATACTAACATACGGATTTGTGTTGTCTGACAATAAATGATATTATTTTTATTATCTCCAACCGTATGGGACCCTCAGATCTTACCACAAGAAACACTCCCCATAATTAAGACAGTATTATTTGGCTGTAGCTTAGTCTTCTAAAAGATAGAGGTTACTTCTCTAGACAGATACTCTGTTTCGAGAGGAAAATATACTATGGCCCAAAGGCAGTAACAGCTGCGCCATTGAGTTTTTAATGAAATTTGTACGGTGTAGTCAAATAGTGAGAATGGAACAGGTCAATTTGAAATCTAATTAGGAACCCGCTGAGACTGCGCAAGGATTGCAAAAAATTATTTCCAGGGATTTTTTCTCGCCTCATAAATATGCAGGGAAGAGACATGCAGTGCAGGAGTAACGCGGACGTGCATTAATTGCTGTGCGCTAGGACTTAGTACGTACTTGCTGTTGATTAAAAAATATGTCAGTTCTCTAGGATACACACAGTGAAGGTATTAGGTAAAGTAAACAAAGAAAATCTGCGATAAATTTTGAACAAGCCCCCCTTTTGCCAAGTAAGGTGACCAACTAGACGGTGTGTTTTGAAATGAGACACACTTCGCACAGCCGTGCTATTCTGTAACTCACTTTGCACCTCGGAATTCGTAGCGTATGTTTTCAAATCATACCGGCGAAATTCGCGGTGAAAAGTGACTTTGTATTCAGCACTGCAGGACAGGTTTATAAGAAAGCGAAATATCTAAAATTTATTCACTAAACCCTATATGAAACAACTGCTATCAAATAGTACATCGATTTCTATGGTAGAACGACATCTTGGGCTCAAAATAATAGCAAATAATCAAAGATTATTACTTACCTTAAAGTGTTTTTAGCTTGTTCGTCAACAGACAGGGGGCAGATTATGGATGACCATAACTAGGGCATCAAGCTGAACCGCCTGTTTGAAAATCTGACGCGCTCGATTATTTCCAGATGGCGATTTTTTTTGCATTTTCAAAAAGCCGTCACGTGCTTGCGTCGCGTTCGAATCGTCAGACTTTTGGATCTGAGCTTCGTTTAGGCTCACCTAACATCCCCTCTGAATATCTGACGCGCTCGAGTATTTTTTTTTCCCCATTTTCAATCCATCCGTACGGCTAGTCCCACCATGCATCAAAGGATTCTTGGGTAATTTTGTGTTTATGCAAAACTATCAATCCACATTCTTGATGTCACTCATGTCAGTCGGCTGAACTTGACTGACACCTTATGGTAAATATAAAAAAATGACGTCAAATTGGACCCACGAACTAGAATAATACTCATCTTTTTTGTGTAACTTTAAGTAATTGCAGGAAGTTGAGTTATTTTTTTATTAAAACAACATTCAAGACAATTATGTCACAAAAATACCTACTACGAAAAAAGATAAGAATTTTTGAAACCTCGCTCGCAGAAATCATTAAAAATACACAAAAAAATATAACTCGAAAACTAAGAGAAATTGCGGAACATACATGCGGTATTTTAGGATACCCCCAGGTGCGAAAATCTAAAAAAAAAATTGTTGTATTTTTTTAAGGTTTATAGTTATAAATATCTTAGTATTTGTTCTTTTGTTAAATGTACATACATGTATATATTGTGAATTAATAATCATGTAATAATATAGCCATTAACAAATATGATTCGAAATACGGACGAACACTAAAAAAATCTAGTTCGTGGGTCCAGATTAACGTCATTTTTTATATTTCCCATTATTGTGGAAACCTTACTCAGCAGAAAAATATCACCAAATTCGTCATAAGTTATAGTTATTTCTTTGAAAACCCTACAGGAACCTTCTATCTTTCCGTGATAAAGTATGACTTAAACCATGTGTGTTTGCAAAAATCATCCGAATCCGTTCAGACGTCGCAGATATTTCGGCACTGTTTCAAGTGGCATAATCACAGAGTAACATAATCAGGGACTAGGATTTATAGGATAATATTATTTCAATCCTCATGCATTTATCAAAACGTATTCGGAGGAAATATCAAGAGATTCCACGTCGATTATTTCGGGTTTAAAACAACTTAGTTCGAGAGCACCCCCAGAGCCCTCAAATTGCTTTCAGAGGCGTGACTGATGACCCAAACTCCTGTTATTATATTATTTTTTCCCTAAACCTCTTTTGGAAGTTATAATTTTTTGATTTATTTGTAGCCCTCGGGTCCCTCAGAAAGTTTGCATTGTCATAATGAAATCTTTATGTTAAAATAAAGAATAAAATGACAGTATTTGCACAGGGTATAGGTATTAGATAAAAAGAAAGAAATTAAAAAAAAAAATATAAAACTCATAACAATCTATCTTGGGGTAAAACATCCACCCTAAGAAGTCAATATCTAGCCATCATCATATTTTTTTAGTTTAAATTTTGTCAAACAGCCAAGCCACCATAACTTAAGACACTAGCGAAACCTGATTACCATTATAAGCATTTTACCCCTACTCGTACCTACTCCACGGAGTCATGATAATGTTCATCATCAGCCTATTAATGCCCCCACTGCTGGGGCATAGGCCTTTCCTATGGATGGTATAGGGAGATTCGGCCAAGACCCACCACGCGGGCCCAGTGCGGATTGGCGGCTAACGACTGCAGATGCAGCCGGGACTAACGGCTTTACGTGCCTTCCGAAGGACGGAGGAGCTCGAGATAGTAAATTTTTGGTCACCCATCTAATGACCGACCACTGCAAAAGTTGCTTAACTTCAACGATCACAGCCGAACGCGCTAACCACTTGCGCTATCGAGCTCCTCGTGATATCATCATAACCATACTCATCATAAAAAATGTGTTCATTGTTTTGCTTTTCAGAAGTTCTTTTATATGATGAAAGGTTGGCAAACAAGCATATGGCCCGCTTGATAGTAAGCGACCACCATAGCCTGTATTCGCTTACAATACAAAAAAATATCACTTGTGCCGTTGCCCACCTTGACCCAATCCCCCACCTTTTGCAGCCCAATTAATGGAACGGCGTTCGTTGGTGCCAAAAACGAGCTTCAGAAAATCTATCGAGAGGCAAAGGAAGACTGCGCAAATCGTGGGATGTCGTGGGACTTCATTCCACCAGCAGCGCCACATATGGGAGGAGCCTGGGAGCGTCTTGTGCGCAGCGTGAAGGTCGCTCTTAAAGCGACCCTGTTAGAACGAAGTCCAAGAGAGGAGCTACTGCACACCGTTCTACTGGAAGCCGAAGCGCTCGTTAACAGCCGCCCACTTACCTATGTGTCTTGCGACCCTGATGCACCAGAAGCCCTTACTCCTCTCCATTTTATATTAGGAAGCTCATCAGCCTACCATCGTATTCCTCTGGAGTTGGATGACAGAACTCTCATTCATTTTGATTCCTTTTCATATTTTTGGTCCTTGAAATGGTTAAAACCAGAATGCAGTGTAAAAACGAGTGCCTTAGTGCGTTACCCGGCGACGCCGCCTTTGTGGAAGGAGCCCAAAACGCTCCCGCCCGCGGTGCCGCCCCAGCCGGCGATGCTGCCTTTTTGGAAGGGACCTGTAACAGTTCCGTCCGCAGTGCCGCCCCAGCGGTAACTACATGCACCGCACTCCCTGATCCTGCTTTGGTCGTGGACCCGGTGCGTCCGTCACCGGCGTCCACCTTATCAACCAAGGTAAGTGTTTCTATTGTATCTTCTTCAAAGCGCACGGTACGCGCTGAACGCTTCGCGGCAGAAGCAAAACACGCTGAGGCAGTGCTCATTCTAGAGCTTCAGAGACGCGAGCGCGATGAAGAAATTTTACGTATGCGCAAGCATGTCGCCGATCTTTCGTTGCGAGCGGAGATCGTCGCAATCGAGTCTAGTTCGAGAAGTAGCTTACGCAGCGGCTCAGAGGAACGAACGAAATCTTGGGTGCATGAACACCAACCGTTCATCAAGACTGGTACGGCACCTGAACCCACTGACCCACCAGTGGCGAATCAACTAACGGGGTTAGACCTCCCTGCCGTAACCAGTGCTACCTTACCAACGCCGCGAACGGCAACTGTACCTCAAGACTCGGATATAAACAGACTCGCCAACGTGCTAATGACTCTATCCAACAATAAGCCCTCATTTCATAGTCACATCGAGCTTATGGAATTCGATGGCAAGCCATCAAGTTGGATAGCTTTCAATAGAAGTTTTTTTGACACATTTATGCAATTTTCCGACACAGATAATCTAGCTCGTCTGCGCCGTGCGCTGCGTGGTGATGCGGCCAGGGCCGTGTCTGCTTTGCTCTACACTGCGTCGGATCCGAGAGACGTGATGCATGCCCTGGAGGATCGCTTCGCACGCCCCGAGATGGTAGTGCTGGACGAACTGGCGTCAATCCGCGCTCTACCAAAACTTCAAACAGACATGAAGGATCTCAACATGTTTTCTTGTAGAGTGCAAAATTTGGTTGCCACTATTAAGTATTTAGATCAGGTTCCTTACTTATATTCACCGGAACTGTTTAATTGCTTACTTTTGAAATTAACACCCTTATTACGTACATTATTCGCGCATTATGCTTCGAAACATTCGAGCAGTCATACTAAGCTCGAACTTTTATCAAAATTTCTAAGCGAAGAAGCTAGAAATCACATACATTTTGGCCTAGTTTCCCAAACTCATGATAATCCACCTTATCTGGATAGAATTCGTCGTCACGATACTATCCATGCGACAAAAGTATCCGACACGACGTGCGACTTTTGTCAATCTAGTCATCCTTTAGTAGATTGTTCCAAATTTAAATCTCTTATCCCTGATGACAGATTGGCCTTCGTAATGAAGCTGCGTCGGTGCTTTCGGTGCCTAAAGAAAAATAATCACCGGTGGAAATTATGCAAGGAGGTGTGCGGTGTCCGTGGTTGCCGCGCTTCTCATCACGCCTTATTACACGGCGCTTCGTCAACTATCAAGACGTCGCCCCCACAGGTACCAATGCCTGTTATAGCCGAGGTAAACACTGCCCATGAACCACCGTCGGCCAAACCGGCGTCAACACCGGTCATAACTGAGGTAAACAATACTCATGAACCACTTTTGTCTCGCAAAGTGAATACGAAATCCGCAAAACGTCACGTGTTTCTCAAAATTGTCCCAGTGGTTGTTTCCGGACCTAAGTGTGCTGTAGAGACTTACGCACTTCTGGATCCAAAAATATGAAAAGGAATCAAAGATTCTTGTGGACTGTAGTAATAATTTATTGACAAGAGACGAAACAAAAGTAACACAATATCAAAAAGAATATAAAATACACTATGGAGCATGAAACCTACATGGTTCTGCAACACCAATAACCTCCCATTTCAAGCGGTAAATCCGCTATGCCCTATCTCTCTTATATTCGTTCTGTAAGGACTCCTCTAGTCTGACGTTCAAATAAATTTTTGAAGTGAAAACTTCTTTAGCGGCGTTGTACACTTTTTTTTGTATGCGTAAAAAACGTAAACTCGCGTCAGGTTAAACACGTGGGATGATCGCAGCATGACACACAATATAATTGGAAAGGTTGTTGACTTTCAATATATTGGACGAAACATAGTAATATTTCATTTTACCGTATTATAATAATAAATCTCTATATATATAATAAGGACAGCCACGTGGCAGCTTTATTGCGAAGCAATGCATTTTTTTACAATAGATGTCGCTAAGTGCGCTTAAACGTGATTCATGTAAGTTGATTTTTCTGAGAGATAAACTTTGTTAATGTAATATAAATTGTCATGTTTGTGTACGATAGCTCAATAAATAAATATTGTATTCTACCACATACATGATAGTACTTTTATACTGATAATAATTAAAGCAATTCGTGCAAAATTACTAACCATTCCAAAATATCAAAAATGCACAACGTTAATATTCAAGTTTTCACTTCTGCCGGCACTCCCGGAGTGCAACCCGTCGTTTTTTTTTAAATTTGGATGAGGATTATTATAGTTCCACATTATTTTCACATAGTTTCCACATTATCCAGAGAAAACGGGCTAACTATTGCTCTCTTCTGCTCTTCAATACATTACGTTGTACATAATACATGGTCTTCAAATAAAATGCTCATATAAAAAGTGGCGTCAATGCCGAATTTGCGATGGTTTGTCTGTATCCATTTCTAGAGAACTAGTGAATTCTCAGGAAAATAAAGAAACTAAACGGAAATGATACATCGTATTCATTCCCCTTCAAAGTTCAGCGGCGGCATCGGCCACAATGAACAGAAGCCGACAAAATGGAAGTTTGTCGCCGAATTCGGCGAAAAAAAGCGCGCCAACACAAGTTCCGAGAGACAAATAAAAGATGTTTCGGCTTCGACGGAATCTCTTTTCGGCACAGTTTTCGTCGATAAACTTTGATTCCCCCGTAGGTATATGATTAGAATTTTTTACAAATCTTTTTCCCGCTAAATGATACATCAATGCCTTCACTGTGTCAGCAAACCTTTCTACTTTGTATTTAATTTTCGAAACAGTGTTGTTTTATTCAAGTAAGTTATGTTTTTTATGCAATAATATAATCATAATCAAAATCATTTATTCAGTTTAGGCTGTTACAAGCACTCATGAATGTCTAGAAGCTACGCCATCGGTTCGTAAATCTACGGCGGGAGACCTTGTACTGAGAAGAACCGGCAAGAAACTCAGCAAGGGCTGTTTTTTTTCCCTGTTTGATTATTTACAGAGTCTTCAAGTTGAGAAATGACTAAATGACTTCAGAGATGAGTCATGAAGTCACCTTGCTTTACATAATGTGAAATTATACATTAATTGTTCACCTGCATTTTGATTGCTGTGTCATACAGTATAAATACAAATAGTGTTATTTATATTAGGTATACCTAACTAGACATCTTAATATCAAAGTAGTTAGGGCAGATTCATCTCCGCTGGCAGCACCCGTTCACGTGCCTGACGCATGAACCAGCCATCGCTTCGCTCAACCATATTTTAGGGAACGTAACGACCCGCCTCATACGACACCACCGAAGAGACCAATGTTTTGATATAATGTATTTAATATAGACGACCCTCCGAATATGACGTGATTACAAAGTTAAGTTTAGTTAAGTTTCCCATCGCTGTCGTTGCGGTACTAGCGTCGGTGAGCTGCAGGGCTTGAAACCGGTTTCCAAAATACTGGTAAATAAAGGTTAATACCGGTTTTAGTAAAGATTTCGTTCGGAGCGCGTCCGAAATGAAAGCGGTACCTAAAACCTCAATAAACCGGTTTAATCCAGAGCGACACGTGCAAGCGTCAGCATCGCTTGAAGTTTGTTTTGTTTGAACTAATCAAGTCACAACTTGTTAATGTTCAGAGTTTGATGCATTTCTTGACACATTTGCTAGCGTCTAGTGAGTCAAGTTATTCATTTATTATCGATGCCGTCAGAAAGAGTGAAATAAAACCCTTTAAAAACCGCTAAGTTGATTCAAAATCTATTTGATTTCGCTCTTTAGGAAAACCGGTTTTTTAAGGTTAAGGTAGAGCCAAACCTAAATAAAACTCTACTAATGTACTTGACACTGATTTAGGTTTGAAAATTAACCGGTAAGCAAGCCCTGGTGAGCTGGGATACCATGGCCTCTCATGCCAAATGAGCGCTAGCCGAGCCTCCCGCCACGCTTGCATCAATGACGTCATCCGCAGAGCTCTTGCCGCTGTCAATATACCAGCGGTCCTTGAACCTAATCGCATCTTCCGTGACGATGGCAAGAGACCTATTGGTATGACGCTCATTCCTCGGAAGCAGGGTCGTCCTCATGTATGGGACGCAACTTGCGTAGCTACGCTTACTCCATGCCATATAGGTAGTACCTCCCTAGCTGCAGTCGCGGCGGTGGTGTCTGCCGAATGCTCCAAGCGACGCAAATATTCAGCTCCCAATGAGAACTACATATTTGTGCCGTTTGGTGCTGAGACTATGGGCCCATGGGGTCCAAGGGGTCCAAGTTCCCTTTTTAAGGAAATGTTGAAGAGGATTACTGGAGTGACTGGTGATCAAAAGGCTGGCAGCTATCTTGGTCAATGGATCAGCCTTGCCATCCAACGCGGCAATGCTGCCAGCCTATTGGGCACCATTCGTGATGGCGGCGCTGGGGGTGACGTATTTTTAATTTTGTAATTGATTTATTTAAGTAGGTCAGTAACTTAAGCTATATAGTTTTTAAGTTTGTGATATTTAAATGTTTCGAAATTGTTAAAACGATAATATAAAAGTTTGGTTTTTACATATAATTAAGTATAACAAATTTATACTGGGAATAAAAAACATGTTACTTAATATAATATTAATATAGTCTCTGCAGTCATGTAGGTACTTATTCTTCGGGAATAAGGTTGCTTATAATTTATCAGCGATCGACATGAAAAACCAAAGTCTTCACTGGTAATGGAATTCGGAACTTAAAAGAACTTAGATAATATTGGCAATATTATGGAATTCTGTATGTTATGTACGTAAGTTTTTATTCTTTTTCATCATCATCATCAGCCTATTAATTTCCCCACTGCTGGGGCACAGGCCTTCCCTATGGATGGAATAGGGAGATTGGACAACGACCCACCAGACAGGCTCAGTGTGGATTGGTGGGTGGAAACTGCCACACCAACCATCCTCACCTTGTCGGCCTTCTAAAATGATTTTTCACGCCTCGCCTTCTCTCTAAGTTACTCTACCCCGTAGTGCTTTGGAAACCAAACTCGTTCACAGTAGCACAATACCACCTAAAGGGACAAGGCAAGGGTTAATTCACAGGGAACTTTTATAACATGAGGTTGTTTCTTGGGTTTCAAGGAGTTTATCTTCCATATCATATAACATTACAAAGTATGATGAAATTAGGTTTCTATTTAAATTAAATTCACATTAAAGAATATACTACTACACTAACTGGAAACTTATTTGCACATGCAGGTAGTATTCCCTTCTTTTCTCTCCATTTAACTTTAAAAATGACCGCGCTATTCAGTGGGTATCAAATTGTTTCACGGAGTGCATAGTCGCAGAGCTAAAGTAATGTGCGGTAAGTTGCAAATTCAAAATTAAGTTGATAGGATAGCGCACTTGTTAGTGCACCAAATAGGAAGTTAAACTGAGGACACACTGAGTAGAGTTTTGCAATTGTTATAATGTCATGCACTAAACGATGCTAAGTGCGAGTGCAGTGAAGTATGGAGGATATCTGAGGTCCAAGCACGAGTTTTGACTGCTCCACAATCGCATCGCATCGTCAAAGTGTCTATGTAATCTGAGCAGCGCCCCTAAGAATGAAGTTATTATTAAATGGGCACCGGGTCATTCAGGATTTATCGGCAATGAGAAAGCTGATGAACTAGCAAGAGCAGGGGTACAGGGACAACAGATGGGACCAGAACCTGTCTGTGGCATCCCTAAAAACCAATCTATGCTAATGAGGGTTTTTTGGAATGACAGGCACCAGGTGGCAGTATTGAGACGAAAGGTCTAATCATCCGTCAAATCGCATATGATCTCATAGTCTATGAATCTGGTTTATGGAGTTGGCGTTAAAAACTTCATACAAAAGACCTCACGTCACAGTGGCGCCAACTGGTGACGTAAATTTTGTGGTTAAACCAACCAGGATTAGAGCACGCTAAATCATTAATAGAAGGTACTCAAAAAACGGACTATAGAGTTAATAGAACTTAGTAGGCCAAATACCTGTGCTATCGTAAGAGCATTAACTGGGTACTGCAAATTCAGCAGACACCAATTTCATTTGAAATAAGTGACACTGATGTTTGCAGATACTGCAATCAGGACCGTGAAACACCAAACATCTTCTATGTGAATGTAGGTTTCTTATCCACAAACGTAGTAGCTATTTGGGATGACATATAATACGCCCAGAGAAATACAAATCTTTTAAAGCTAGAAACGTATTGAACTTCTTGGAAGATGTCGGGCTAAAAGAGATACTTTAACTTGGTGGGGAGTCACAATAGATCTCATAGGTCGCATGGACTACAGTTCCATTAGGACTTCATAGCCCAAAAAATCCAAAATAATAAAAATAATAAGCAGTGCACCTACCGGATGTAAGAACGACTACCACCATGACCTCTCATGTCAAATGAGCGATGGCTGAGTCTCCCGCCACGCCTGCATCAATGAAATCATCCGCAGAGCGCTTGCCGCTGTCAATGTACCAGCGGTCCTTGAGCCTAATGGCATCTTCCGTAACGATGGCAAGAAACGTGATGGTATGACGCTAATTCCTTGGAAGCAGGGTCGTCCTCCTGTATAAGACGCAACTTGCATAGATACGCTTGCTCCATACCATACAGGTAGTACCTCCCTAGCTGCAGGCACAGCGGCGGTGTCTGCCGAATGCTCCAAGCGACGCAAATATTCAGCTCTCAATGAGAACTACATATTTGTGCCGTTTGGTGCTGAGACTATGGGCCCATGGGATCCAAGAGCTCGTCCCGTTCCATTTCATTTCAAATAAGTGACACTGATGTTTGCAGATACTGCAGTCAGGACCGTGAAACACCAAACACCTTCTATGTGAATGTGGGCTTCTTATCCACAAACGTAGTGGTTATTTGGGACGACATATAATACGCCCACAGAAAATCAAATCTTTAAAAGCTAGAAACGTATTGAGCTTCTTGGAAGCTGTCGGGCTAAAAGAGATACTTTAACTTGGTGGGGAATCACAATAGATCTTATAGGTCGCAGTGACTACAGTTCCATTAAGACTCCATAGTCCAAAAAATCCAAAATAATAATAAACAGCGCACCTACCGGATGTAAGAACAAACTTGCTCCTTCCGTTAAAAATTTGACGATGACGATACGATTAAGGAGCAGTCAAAATTTGTACGTGGGCCTCTGATAAAGTAATTAACATGCTACTCCAGATGTCTTGATGACCTGAACCTAATTTTGCCCTATTGCGTGGTGAACTTAGTCAAAATATGTGGCTTGACCATTTCTTTACTATAACATTATTGACCTCCTCCGGTTCGAGATTTTTTTTTGAGTGTGTATGCTGTTGGTCGCAGATGACCTTTACAGCGTCACCGGGTTTGGGGATGGTGAGATTCTAAGGGGACCTCAAGCCGAGAATTGGCGAGTGCCTCTAGAGGTATTCCAGGCGGATGGCGTCTCCCCACGGGGGGAGACGCTCCGATCTCCTCTCCGTCTGCAGCCTCTAGACCACTCGAAGCTAAGGGGGTCGGCTCAACTAGAGGGCGTCTCTGAGACTCGGACCTCGGCTCTAGTTAGCCGTTGTCGTGGGGGGCGGGGAAAAATGCCCAGGCCGGTTCGAGTGGTTTAGATGGGAGATGCCTTCCGCCTGGAATACCTCCAGAGGCACTCGCCCATTCTCGGCTTGAGGTCCCCTTAGGCCATCTCCGCTCGTCGTCCCCAAACCCGGTGTCGCTGTAAAGGTCATCTGCGACCAACAGCATACACACTCAAAAAAAATGTATGACAGAAAAGTAGTGAACAACAGCGGATATTTGTTATTTTGAAAATTGTAAAATTCGAGGTGATAAAAACTTGTTGATTTTTGGCTTTTTCGAGGCCTTCTAGTTTCCTTGAAACACAAATTATCAAAAAGCAAGTAACAGAAGCATAGAATGAAAAAAAATCTTTAGTGATCGAAAACAAGGAGGAATTAGTCAAGAAAATTTGTATGGAAAAACATAGCGCGCCTCCCCAATTAAACGCCTTCATTTAAATCGAAAAAAAAAACAACCGATTTTAAGAGATATTGGTATTGCCGTATTTTACAGTTATTTTAAAATTATTAACAACAAAATGTATGGGTTACCTATAATGCGAAGACATGGTGCTGCCTTGCAGCTTAAGAATGGCTAGAGGAATTTCGACGCGGTCCGTGAGAGCCACGGTAGCATAATTGGTACGGGTTCGAGTCCCATCTGCTGCCTGGTCCGTGTGGAATTTTTTCTAGTTATATTTTCTTTAGATTTAAACATCAAGTAGTTACATGCTTTAAAAAAAATATAACAAAATAGTTAATTCCATCCCGTGAATTAGTAAAAAAATATAATATATTTCTTGTTCTGGAAGTATTTCAATTCAAATCGCATAGTATGTTCTTGACATAACCTCGTTTCAGTACGAACATAAAAGTAATTATTTCCCATAAAGTTACTCTTTCACATATGAAAACTTTTTCTTCGCATCTTCGCTCTACCCTTTTTGTTCTCCCTCGGGAACATATTTCGACGCACATGGATAATATATAAGAGAATGCGAGAGATAAAACCTCAAAGCTTTATTGTTGCTTTATACTGACAGAATAATTTCTAAACAGACGCTGTTGGAGCAACAGTAAAGTTATTTTTATTTTTTTACTAGTGGCCCGCCCTCTCTTCGCTTGGGTGTAGAGCTGTAGTGAAGACTAAAATGCCTCTTAAAATAATTATAAAAAAAAACTGAAAATGGTATTTTATGTAAATTTGCCGTTTTCCAAACTTCTATTAACATCACGTCACTCAATTGTTTTGCCTTCCCGGAACCTCTGCACTAACATTTAAATTTATGGTATGGTATTAAAGTTTAAATTGACTTTTAAGTATTATTACGAATCGTTTGTATGGGAGTATAGGAAAGTGTTGTTTTTGGAATTATTTAGGCATTTTTTTAAATTTTCTCTGCGTAAGAACCATCCTCGCACTTCAAGGAATATTCTGAAAACAGAATTATCGAAATCGGTTCAGCTGTTCTCGAGATTTGCGCTTAGCAACACATTCAGCGATTCATTTTTATATTATAGATTTAGATATTCTATCTTATTATTTGAAAAGGGTGCCAAAGAAGCGTAAAACCCGCCTGATAAATAAGCCACCACGAAAACCTTTAGACTTTTGGCACTTTCTTCCAGTTTTAATTTATTTAAACATATAAACATAAGGGAAGGAGCTCGATGGCGCAAGTGGTTAGCGCATTCGGCTGCAATCGTTGAAGTTAAGCAACTTTCACAGTGGTCGGTCATAGGATGGGTGACCAATGATTTACTATCTCGAGCACCTCCGTGCTTCGGGAGGCACGTTAGGCCGTTGGTCCCATCTGCGTTTTCGGTCGTTAGCACCTACCAATCCGCACTGGGCCCGCGTGTTAGGTCATGGTCTAATCTCCCTATTCCATCCATAGGAAAGGTATGTACCCCAGCAGTGGGGGGGTTAATAGGCTGATGATGAATGAATGAATAAACAATGTTACGGAAATCAGAATGACTTCTGTTTGTGTCAAAAAGTTACATCTATACTAGTCCTACATCAGACAGAGTGTTTAGAATTATCGATATTACATTCCTTATTTTATTTGCTACACTAAGTTGCAGAACCTTTACACTTTCGTCTTTATCTTCAGGCCAAGATACGTTCAAGCTTAGATGTATTATGACCTGAATATATGTGTGCTAGATTTTATCCTCGAGGAGCTCGATGGCACAGTTATTTAAGTCGTTCAGCTGTGATTGCTGAAGTTAAGCAACTTTCTCACTAGATGGGTGACCAAAAACTTACTATCTCGAGATTCCCCGTGCTTCGGAAAGCACGTTAAGCCGTTGGTTCCGTCTGCATCTGGTCGTTAGCACCCGCAAATCCGCACTGGGCGTAGTGGGTCATGCATAATGCCTAATAAGGAATCTTCCTATTCCAACCATAGAGAAGGCCTGTGCGCCAGCAGTGGGGAAATTAATAGACTGATGATGATGATAAGATTTTACACTGCTCCCGTGAATCCAGTAGATTAATTTATTACCTGGTTTGAGATATAGGATATTTATATTCCGAAAAAATTTTGTGTTCCGGCGGGATTCTCGAAAAATAAAAGTTAGGAAGTCGCGAGCGATCGCTAGCCTTTATTATATGTTTGATTTTAGATGCATTGTCCAGTGGCGTTTCACTTAACTTAGTACTACATAATACTCAATCAAGTAATGGAGGTTAAAAGCATGCATTCGAGGATGTAATAGTGCTGAATCATGGTTAGTAGTTCTATAAAAGTTCCATTTAAAGAGTAGGCACCGCTTCGGCTCGGCGCTCTAAAAAGGCATTTTTTCAGGCAAACGCTATCGGCAGATGGGCGGCCGTCACGCGATGTTCTCCACGGCATCCAAGGAACGCTCCACATTCAACTGATAACAACTAATAGCGTAAGTGTTCTAAAATTAGATCCATTAGGCTAATTAAAAAACTCGGTGAAGGTTCGGAAATTAAAAGGGAATTAGTTTTTAATTGAATTTGTTCGAAGGAAAACTAAGTGTAAGTGTCGCCGCACACGGGCCACCGACCACAACCACAAAACGCCGCCACTGGCATATTTCTTGTAGTTTTCATACATTTTATATGGACTTGCCACACACGGTACACCGGTGGCAGCCACACGCTACAAATTGTCGTTGCTCGCTTCTTCTATTCTACACTACGCTGACGAAAAACGCCGCCAAACGTCACTCGCGCGATTCCCCTCCCCTCTCTCCCATGCCTTAGTCGGCCGCTGTCGCGCGCTTCAGCCACTTTAGTAGCCGCTTCTAGCTTCTCGTGGTGGCGTTTATGGCTGTGGCGTGAAGCCCGTGTGCGGAGACACTAAGCTGGACAGTGTGGCTATGTCTTAGGAACTAACGTTTGTATGGTGAACAAGTGGTGTAGAGAATTTGAGGAAGAAGGTCATGCTGCATATGCGTATGCTTTCTTTAATTATGATGAAGATGATATGATTTTGTATTGATACTGTAACAATAAAATATTTTGTAAATTGCTACATAATAGGCTAGTTTACTCATGTCGAATTGTATTAAATAAATGTTTATTTCTGAAAGTATTTGGTCTAAGGAACCTAAATATATTGATTTCACTTCATAAAAGCAGAAGATTTTTAAAAATATTTTTAGTCTATATTTTTTAAACACTAAAAACGCTGTTCGCCACATCCGCCATGATTTTGACGTCTCTTGTGGTAAACAACTAAATGTCATTCGCGTGTTACTGTGGGTGGATCCTTTCATCTGACTAGATTTATCCTAAAACACTTTTAACTTTATGAAAGAAAAAACAGTAAACTTAGTTTTTTTTTGACAAAACTAATTATATTTGTTTCTTAGGTTTTCACGCACATCACTCATTAAATAAAACTAGTTTTTACGGGTTAATGCACGAAACTTTATTTATTTATTGACGTTTCGCAGCCTTTTCAGGTCTGCATCGTCAGAATAATGATTTTATTTAAAATTGTCGAGCTACCTTCGAAAGAATTATATTGTGCGTTCGGTTATTTCATTGGAAGATTTTTAAAATTTTATTGTCTATGTATGAATTTATTATTTAATTTACTTAATAAAGTATTTTATTTAAAATTCTTGTTTGTAATTTTGAGTTTATTTATTTGACCCTAACTACCGTAAACTACCACCGGTTCCAAAATTGGGAGACCTTCCTGAGAAGAACCGGCGAAACAAACTCAAGAGAGGCTTTCTATCTCCTTCTTATGTTAAATTATGCAAACAAAAAGAACTAATAGTATCTGATGGTCTTGCAGTGTGTGCTCGGGGTTGGGATTTTATCTCCTGTATAATAGGTTCCCAAGCTGGTGGTATATACTAACCATCTTCCCTATTGAAATTTGGATATTTTTTAATCTCAATAGCCTCGCGCATCATTCGAGGAACGAACCGCCGCTCAGCTGCAAGGATCTGTGGTCTATCAAATCTAATGTAGTGGTTTGGTCCCCCTAATGCATGTTCACACACTGCAGATTTATTTTCGCGCCTATGTTTCATATCTGCGATATGTTCTTTTACCCGAGTCCCTATACTCCTCTTTGTTTGCCCGATGTAGGAGAGCCCACAGTCGCATTCAAGTTTGTAGACACCAGCAACTTGAAAGGGTATATTGCACTTGACCGGTCGTAGAAACTGGTTGATCTTCTTAGGCGGCTTGAAGTATGTATTGATTGAAGCACGCTTCAGAATCCTCCCAATCTTGTCAGTGACTCCTTTCATGTAAGGTAGTATAGCAGGTTGTCGGTCGACTGTGCTAGGTTTGGCGCGACTGTGACGGCGACGTGGTACATTCAGGTTATTATCCTTCAGTACTTGCTCGACATGCTGAAGTTCAGCTGCCAGGTGTTGTTCGTCACAGACACCCCGTGCTCTCTGAAACAAAGAGTTTCCTACGGCAGTTAATTGTTTCGGGTGATGGTGTGAGTCACCATTGAGGTACCTATCAGTATGAGTCACTTTACGATACACAGTATGGCTTAAACTTTGGTCAGGATTCCTGATTAATAAAATATCTAGAAAAGCTAGTTTACTATCTGCCTCTAACTCCATAGTGAATAGGATGTTGGGGTGTATAGAGTTAAGGTGATTTAAAAAGGCAGAAATTTGATCTGTTGGGAGGATTGTGAAAGTATCATCTACGTACCGCTTATATAGCCTGGGTGTGACAGGTACTGCGCCGAGAGCCCTCTTCTCGAAGTCTTCCATGAAAATATCGGCGACAACAGGTGAGACAGGGGAACCCATTGCAACACCCTCCATTTGTACATAGAAGTCATCCCCCCATAACAGGTAGCCAGAAGTAAGGCAATGCTCCAGTAATACTGCATATTCTATAGGCATATTATTTTCAAGTAGCTTCTTCTTAGTGATTTCAATGCAATCCTGTACTGGTAGGCATGTAAATAAGGACTGAACATCAAAACTGACCATGATTTCATTGTCCATGAGACGTTGATCTCTAATCTCATTGACAAATTGGTATGAATCTTTCACAAAGGCTGTTGTGTTACCTCTCAGTGGTGAAAGTAACTTTGCTACGTGTTTAGCCAAACGGTATGTTGGTGAATCAATCTGGCTTACAATTGGACGTAGCGGAGCATTCGGTTGAATTTTGCTGTAGTACCACGCAGGATACCGTACGAAGAAATTATCTGTAACGTAGAGGATTGCTTAGTGAAAAACAACATGAGAAAGGACAAAGAGGAGTATAGGGACTCGGGTAAAAGAACATATCGCAGATATGAAACATAGGCGCGAAAATAAATCTGCAGTGTGTGAACATGCATTAGGGGGACCAAACCACTACATTAGATTTGATAGACCACAGATCCTTGCAGCTGAGCGGCGGTTCGTTCCTCGAATGATGCGCGAGGCTATTGAGATTAAAAAATATCCAAATTTCAATAGGGAAGATGGTTGGTATATACCACCAGCTTGGGAACCTATTATACAGGAGATAAAATCCCAACCCCGAGCACACACTGCAAGACCATCAGATACTATTAGTTCTTTTTGTTTGCATAATTTAACATAAGAAGGAGATAGAAAGCCTCTCTTGAGTTTGTTTCGCCGGTTCTTCTCAGGAAGGTCTCCCAATTTTGGAACCGGTGGTAGTTTACGGTAGTTAGGGTCAAATAAATAAACTCAAAATTACAAACAAGAATTTTAAATAAAATACTTTATTAAGTAAATTAAATAATAAATTCATACATAGACAATAAAATTTTAAAAATCTTCCAATGAAATAACCGAACGCACAATATAATTCTTTCGAAGGTAGCTCGACAATTTTAAATAAAATCATTATTCTGACGATGCAGACCTGAAAAGGCTGCGAAACGTCAATAAATAAATAAAGTTTGGTTCATTAACCCGTAAAAACTAGTTTTATTTAATGAGTGATGTGCGTGAAAACCTAAGAAACAAATATGTTAACCAGTACGGGCTGGAAACCGCCAATAAGATCCGCCGATTGGAAGGTCTGAAGACAAAGCGCGCAAGGAAACTAACATCGTTGAATTTCCTGAAGAGATGCCGAGACCACAATTTCATCCCACCTTGTGTGAGAATCACACCAAAAAAGGACATACGTGGGAGCGCCAAGATCTTACAAGAGGCAAGTAAAAAGCTACTTCGAAGGATTATAGAAGGGCATCGTTCGGATTTATATAAAATCAACGGCACCATTGAGGTTTTGTCCAGTGATTTGAGGAAACAATTGTTATCGGAGGATTATCTTATGATAATCCTCTGCATAATAATTGCATTCTGATACTTAACAATCGTGAGTCATCAAAATTTAACGAGTGCAAACATAGACAAATAGATAAATATCAAAGACTATCTCGCGTTCAGGAAAAACGAAACGCACCTGTCAGAACCACAGACAAGGCGAACGCTACCCGAGCAGTTGTCAACTTAAGTAAACAAAACTTGGACGAACCTACTTTAAAAGTTTTGGAGAAAGGACTAAATTTTGCTGTAGCACCACGCAGGATACCGTACGAAGAAATTATCTGTAACGTAGAGGATTGCTTAGTGAAAAACAACATGAGAAAGGAAGACATGGAGGCGCTGCGTCAAGACATTTCATCAGTGTTAAGACGGAGCAAGCCACCGAAATCAAACCTTCCTCGTGATGAATACCTTGCACTTAAGAACTTGCTAACTAAGCCAGAACTTACTATCCTTCGTGCAGATAAAGGAAACGCCACGGTAGTAATGGATAAGTCAGATTACAACGACAAAATATTACAACTTCTATCGGATGAGAACACATATAAACTTGTGAAGAGTGATCCGACCGCCAAGATTCTCAAAAAGACAAGTGAACTCATCAAATCACTTTCCGAAACGTTGGATCTTGACATCAACTACCTAATTCCTGCATGTCCCAAGCCACCAAAACTGTATGGGTTACCGAAAATACACAAACCGAATGCTCCGCTACGTCCAATTGTAAGCCAGATTGATTCACCAACATACCGTTTGGCTAAACACGTAGCAAAGTTACTTTCACCACTGAGAGGTAACACAACAGCCTTTGTGAAAGATTCATACCAATTTGTCAATGAGATTAGAGATCAACGTCTCATGGACAATGAAATCATGGTCAGTTTTGATGTTCAGTCCTTATTTACATGCCTACCAGTACAGGATTGCATTGAAATCACTAAGAAGAAGCTACTTGAAAATAATATGTCTATAGAATATGCAGTATTACTGGAGCATTGCCTTACTTCTGGCTACCTGTTATGGGGGGATGACTTCTATGTACAAATGGAGGGTGTTGCAATGGGTTCCCCTGTCTCACCTGTTGTCGCCGATATTTTCATGGAAGACTTCGAGAAGAGGGCTCTCGGCGCAGTACCTGTCACACCCAGGCTATATAAGCGGTACGTAGATGATACTTTCACAATCCTCCCAACAGATCAAATTTCTGCCTTTTTAAATCACCTTAACTCTATACACCCCAACATCCTATTCACTATGGAGTAAGAGGCAGATAGTAAACTAGCTTTTCTAGATATTTTATTAATCAGGAATCCTGACCAAAGTTTAAGCCATACTGTGTATCGTAAAGTGACTCATACTGATAGGTACCTCAATGGTGACTCACACCATCACCCGAAACAATTAACTGCCGTAGGAAACTCTTTGTTTCAGAGAGCACGGGGTGTCTGTGACGAACAACACCTGGCAGCTGAACTTCAGCATGTCGAGCAAGTACTGAAGGATAATAACCTGAATGTACCACGTCGCCGTCACAGTGGCGCCAAACCTAGCACAGTCGACCGACAACCTGCTATACTACCTTACATGAAAGGAGTCACTGACAAGATTGGGAGGATTCTGAAGCGTGCTTCAATCAATACATACTTCAAGCCGCCTAAGAAGATCAACCAGTTTCTACGACCGGTCAAGTGCAATATACCCTTTCAAGTTGCTGGTGTCTACAAACTTGAATGCGACTGTGGGCTCTCCTACATCGGGCAAACAAAGAGGAGTATAGGGACTCGGGTAAAAGAACATATCGCAGATATGAAACATAGGCGCGAAAATAAATCTGCAGTGTGTGAACATGCATTAGGGGGACCAAACCACTACATTAGATTTGATAGACCACAGATCCTTGCAGCTGAGCGGCGGTTCGTTCCTCGAATGATGCGCGAGGCTATTGAGATTAAAAAATATCCAAATTTCAATAGGGAAGATGGTTGGTATATACCACCAGCTTGGGAACCTATTATACAGGAGATAAAATCCCAACCACGAGCACACACTGCAAGACCATCAGATACTATTAGTTCTTTTTGTTTGCATAATTTAACATAAGAAGGAGATAGAAAGCCTCTCTTGAGTTTGTTTCGCCGGTTCTTCTCAGGAAGGTCTCCCAATTTTGGAACCGGTGGTAGTTTACGGTAGTTAGGGTCAAATAAATAAACTCAAAATTACAAACAAGAATTTTAAATAAAATACTTTATTAAGTAAATTAAATAATAAATTCATACATAGACAATAAAATTTTAAAAATCTTCCAATGAAATAACCGAACGCACAATATAATTCTTTCGAAGGTAGCTCGACAATTTTAAATAAAATCATTATTCTGACGATGCAGACCTGAAAAGGCTGCGAAACGTCAATAAATAAATAAAGTTTCGTGCATTAACCCGTAAAAACTAGTTTTATTTAAAACTAATTATGGATGGCGGCTTTGTGAAAGCAGAAAGCACAAATCTGCCAAGAATTGACTCATTGATGGTTGGTGATTTTTTTGCACTAAACCCCGATTTCTGCTCTGTGGAGCAGAGAAACGACAAGGCATCTATGTAAGTACAGTGCATTTAGTATTACAATGTAGTAATAAACATAAAGCTGATACAACATATGAATAAGTGTAATAAATTTGCGTAGGTTAATTTCTTTCGGCACTTTAATCCACAACTTTCCTGGAGTCTTCAAGGATATGTTTTTTTATTCTCGTACAATACAGTAATGATAATTACTTTATTTTTCGTGGTATTTATTAGAAATCATGTATTTTTTTATTATAAACTCAGATAAGTTATTTTCTACGTGTTTACGAGTTTTTGTTTACCACAGTTGACGTTATAGCATAGATAATCTTTAGACTAAAATGGCCGACAGCGTTTTGGTATGTCCATGAGAAGTCTATTTTGAAATTAAAGATTTGTAGCTGTCTAGATTTAAAAAAAATACAAAACATTTTTTTCAGTCTAATAGAACATTTATTAACCATTTAAAACCTTTTTCCAAAAAGGGTCAACTAGCCTATTATTGCCCGCTATGAAGTTTTATTGGCCAGTTTTTCTTCACAGCTAAAAATATTCTTAACGGGTGGCAGGGAAAAAAATGACAGAACTTTTAAAGGGCAACAAATTCCGTCATACATGATTTTTGTGTAAAAAAATTACCGTTTTCTCAGCGCACGCAACGGAAGTTAACAAATACCTCTTTTTCCCGTTATTGCAACATTTTTTTGAAGTGCTTGAGTGGAATTGAAGCACTTCTTGGTTGGGACGCATTTTGAGCACACGTTGTGTATCTAGGGTAGTTAATATCGTTGGTCGTGACTGTGTGAGTGACATGCGAAATTCAAAAATGCCTGTCTCAGCTTAGCGCAGGCCGCACGCCAGTCTGAACAGTAAAATTCTTGTCAAATGCGGTGAAAGCCTGTCAGATGGTAACCCTATTATCACATGCCTTACAGTGCATACTGTGCGGTTAGGTTAGCACGTGTCCCGAGCAATTAAAGCGAGTGTGTAGTTCCCATAGTGTTATCGCTGGACTATAAGCGAGTGTGTGTACGACGAGCGATTACTCGCGTCACTCGTTAGCGGAGACAGTTTCGACTAAAAAGGTATGCACGTGCATTCTGACGGTCAAACGAGGATTGCTGAGAATGTACCGCTGAGCGTGTATTATCTTTGATAGCTCTTGTCATCTAAATAAATTTTAACTCGAATTTTTACTCGAACCTTTCGCTATCCGGGCGAATGCTCTAACCATTATGCTACCACGGCCCTGATGGCCGTGTCGAATTTTCTCTAGCAATTCTTATACTGCAAGCCAGCGCTATCTCTTCGAGACAGAAACTAGAGAACAAAGTCCCTACTAGAAAAAATCCACGCCTACCAGGCAGCAGACGGGACTCGAACCCGTACCCTTTTCTGCACGGGCGAAACCATTATGCTACCACGGCCCTGATGGCAGTGTCAAATTTCCCCTAGTATTCCTTAGGCTGCAAGGCAGCGCCATGTCTTTGAATTGTTGGTATACCACAAAAAATAAAAAAATAACTATTTACTATATTCTTCTTTCAAATGTTTAATACTTGTAACCATGTAATGTATTCATTTGACATTGTGGGTTACCGAATTAGCTGCATCAAATTATGCTTCCGAAGTTTTGGAAAAAAATATAATGAAGTGCATTTGCAAGTTTTGCAGTAACCTTCCCAAAACTCGCTTCCTACTTAGTAAACTACGGCCCGCGCTAACTTCATCTCTCTTTTATTTAACTAAAGTTTTGTCTAAAGTGGCGGCACAGCAGAAACCAGAGCGGCTGCTAACGGACGGCAACTTAAAGTTAAGCATCAACCGAGCGTGAACCTCTAAGTTTTGTTATAAATTTGAACTTGCAGGTAACTTGAAGAGGTGCAGTTAAGCTGACTGAAATTGGTCAACTTCTCGTGCTTTATACTTGTTATATAACTTCTGTCAAGTTAACAGTAATTATAACCTTGTTTTTTAAACAAGAGGCTTTCATTTAAACATGCGAACTGCATTATTGTAAAACAGCCACCTATGCCTTTACAGCATCACTTTAGGACATCTGCAGCACTACATAAGTAAGTGTCGCCGCACACGGGCCACACGCCACAGCCACAAACGCCGCCACGAGAAGCTAGGAGCGGCTACTAAAGTAGCTGAAGCGCGCGACAGCGGCCGACTAAGGTAAGGGACAGAGGGGTTGGGAATCGCGCGAGTGACGTGTGGCGGCGTTTTGTATCGGCGCATTAAGTGGCCGGTGCGGGCCACAAGAAGCGAGCAACGACGATTTGTACCGTGTGGCGGCCACCGGCGTACCGTGTGTGGCGAGTTCATATAAAATGTATGAAAACTACAAGAATTATGCTGGTGGCGGCGTTTTGTGGTTGTGGTCGGTGGCCCGTGTGCGGCGACACTTACATGAAACAAGACTAAGCTTAGAAAGATTATTGACTTATAGAAACGCAATATCAAGAAAAGGCAACGTTAATTCACTATGATTTCCTTTTTTATATGATTTTCTGTTTGCTTCCTAAAATAGGTACTCCAATAAAAAGAAACAATACGCTACACTCTTCAAAGAAAGATTTATACTATAAATACTTACCTAAAATATTTAAGCTACTTCAAAAGACATTTCAGTAAAATTTTCTTTATAAAATTTAGCAAACTTTGCTTGTTAAATTCATGTCTATAAACTGGAAACTTCAAACTTTACCATTATAAAGATATGACACATAATATACATACATGCATAGATTCATAGGTCTACCCAAAAATACACTGTTCACTATTATGTATACTAGCGGCCCACCCTCGCTTCGCTTCGGTGTAGAGCTGAAGTGTAGATTTCAGTTTTTGTTCTCGGGCTTGTATTATACACAATGACATTCTTCATCTATGATTCTTCTTATACCTGCGTGCAAAGTCTCAGCCCGATCGATTTAAAATTGACAAAGTTTCATACAAACTTTCATTCCCTATTTTATCCCCTTGGGAGTAGAATTGATCAAAATCCTTTCTTAGCGGCTTTAGCCTACGTCATAACATCTACCTGCATGCTTAATTTCAGCGTGGTCCGTCCAGTGGTTTGGGCTGTGCGTTGATAGATCACTTTGTCAGTCACTCACCTTTGAGTTTTATAAATATAGATTTACAGTGATCTCAACTGTACAGTTTATGTACTGACCCAATATTCCACTTATCAGTATAAGAAAATACTTACCCTACCAATAATCTGAATTGAATAAAAGCCATCTAGTTGTTTCCATAGAATCCGACTTTGTCCAAGGACTGAATACTGAAAGCAGTTTTATTGAGGCGCGTGACGGTAATATTGAAGAGATGAAATGGCCCTGTTTTATATAACAAACACGAGGCTTTGGCAAGACATGGCGGTTACGGGGCGGGGGTTCCCCCTTCCTAGACATTAAGTGACGTTGGAAGTGATACCAGAGAACAGTTTTGGCGTCTATTCTTTTAGATCTTGCGATTGTTTTGAGTTAAAATTTGCTGCTTTTATTTTATATTATTTAGTTAATAAAGTTAAAGTAAGCGAGGAGCTCGATGGCACAAGTGGTTAGCGCGTTCGGCTGCGATCGTTGAAGTTAAGCAACTTTCACAGTGGTCGGTCGTAGGATGGATGACCAAAAATTACTATCTCGAGCTCCTCCGTGCTTCGGAAGGCACGTTAAGTCCCGGCTGCATCTGCAGTCGTTAGAACCCACCTATCCGCACTGGGCCCGCGTGGTGGGTCATGGCCCAATCTCCGTATTCCATCCATAGGGAAGGCCTGTGCCCCAGCAGTGGGGACAGTAATAGGCTGATGATGATAATGATGATGAATTAATAAAGTTAGAAGCAAATAATAAATAAATAAATAATATAATAAATATTTCCAACACTCACACCAATTAGCCTAGCCCCAAATTAAGCACTGTAGGGCTTGTGTTATGGGATGCTAGGGTAACGGATAGAATACATATACTGTACATTTATAAGTATATTTACGTAGAAATACATATTAAACATCCATGACTGGAGTACAATTGCACGTATTCATCACAAACATCTGCCCCTACCGGTATTCGAACCCGAGATCTCTCGAATAGACGATACCTTGAAACCTGGCATACAAACCACTCAGCCACGGAAGTCGTCGAAATTCACGAGACTCCACACTTCTAAATTAAGAGTGGAGTGGAGGGAGTCTAGTGAGCTTCTGCCTCCTTTTAAAGTAGATCATCATCATCATCATGTCAGCCGTATGACGCCCACTGCTGAGCATAGGCCTCCCCCAAAGATCTCCACACCGATCGGTCCTGCGCCACTCGCATCCATCGGCTTCCCGCGACCTTCACAAGATCGTCGGTCCACCTTGTAGGGGCCTACCCACAGAGCGTCGTCCGGTGCGTAGTCGCCATTCCAGAACCTTTCCGCCCCAACGGCCATCGGTTCTTCTTGCTACGTGTCCCGCCCACTGCCACTTCAGCAGAGCCATCGTTTGAGCGATATCGGTAACTTTGGTTCTCCTACGGATTTCCTCATTTCTGATTCTATCGCTTAGGGAAACACCAAGCATCGCTCTCTCCATTGCTCGCTGCGTGACCTTGAGCTAAAGTAGATAAAGTAGCTTGAAATAGAAGCTTCATAATTTTAAAACCTCATGTAGTTTATTAGAAGATGTGAACATTTGCGACAGCCAGCAAGAAAACAAAATAGGCACATAATATCAGAATTATCATCATCACTGCTGGGTGGAATAGGAAAATTTGGTCATGACCTTTGATCAAGAAGAAGAACATGCAGGCCGGCAGGGTGAGGATGGCTGGTGTGGCAGGTAGAACTGCTGTATCAGCTATCTTCGCGTCTGGACTTCACCTTCAATTAACATCAGGTGGGGTGGAGTCATTTGTCGGACCTATCTATAAAAATAACAATCGTGACACTCCACGCGGACCAGTGCTGGTCGGTGAGTGCTAATGAATAAAGATGTAGTCAACGGCTATCTAAAGAAAGAAGAAGAAAAAAGAAGAAGAAGAATAAGAAAGAAAGAATAAGAAGAGCTCTAGCTAACAATATTTTGGTCTCCCATCCAATGACAGACAATTGCGAAAGTTGCTTAACTTCCACAATCGCCAACAAAAAGTATTAACAACTCGCGCCATCGAACTCCTCAATTATTATTTGTACATTAACAATATCAAATTCATGAAGATATCTCTCGTGTATATATAAAACTCAATGGTGACTGACTGACATAGTGATCTATCAACGCACAGCCCAAACCACTAGACGGATCGGGTTGAAATTTGCCATGCAGGCAGATGTTATGACGTAGGCATCCGCTAAGAAAGATTTTGATTTGAACTCTAGGGGGTAAGATCAATTTTACCCCCTAGAGGATAAAATAGGGAATGAAAGGTTGTATGAAAGTTTGTCAATTTTAAACCGATCGGGCTGAGACTTTGCATGCAGGTATAAGAAGAATGTCATTGTGTATAATACAAGCCTAAGAACAAAAACTGTAGTCTACTCTTCAGCGCTACACCGAAGCGAAGCGAGGGCGGGCCGCTAGTCGCATATAAAAATTAATTATCGCTTGCTTCCTCACGTTAACTCATTGTCAAAATTTCGTACCTCACTCGGAAGTTAGAAATTAATTTTATTTTCTTGCTTTCCTTCGAAATACAAAAGGGATGGGGTACATTATAATGATATCAATTAAGCTGTCATTTCAAAAGCTCTCTCAATGTAATCGAATCTTCAAGTAGGTATTCGATTAATTTAATTTTCTGAATCAGTTTTTCATTTCTCTTGTTCCAATTATAGAAACAGTTTCGGAATCCGTACTAAGGCCGCGTTGCTCCATTTGTAGTTAAATTTGACTATAGTTCAAATAGGTACAATCGGTTTTTAGGGTTCTCCGGTCCTGACAAGCAACCCTTATAGTTTTTTCGTTATGTCCGTCTGTCCGTCCCCGGTTTTGCTTGGAGACTGATTGTACTAGAGGGCTGTAATTTTGTGGAGATATGTATATCAATCACGTCGACAAAATGGTAGAATAAAATTTTGGAAAATATTTTTGAGGGTAGCTCCGTACATGTAACCTGGAGATGTTTTTTTTTCATCGTCTACCTTATCGAGCGGAGTATCGTTAAGTAGGTCCTTTAAAATAACTTAGGGGTTCATAAGATTATTTTTTGTTTTAGGCATTCGTTTGATATATTTGGCAAATATTTAAGTTCGAAGCGCTAGTTTTTGTCCGAGTAGGGCGCCCCCCCACCCCCCTCAAAAGCTAAACTATTGGCTTGAAAAATCTGGAAAAACAGTGCTTTTTATGAACTTTTAAGGAAAATTATACCGGTTAAGATAGATTTGTTAGTTTAATAGTAATATTCGTGCAACTTTGGTAAAGAAAATTTCTTACTCATCGAAGCTTCCTTAGACGAAAATATTAATAGTGACATAGATGTTGTCACTTTAGCGAAAAGCCTTGGATTAAATAACAAAATCTTAAAAAAAAGAAACAATTTAAAAACCACAATCATTATTAGTTTCTTAATTTCCTACTCAGAAAATAAAGATTCCTGCTCAAATATATTGTAGCAACGGCAGGCAACTATGGAACCTTACACTGCGCGTGGCACGACACACACTTGGCCGGTTTTTTCTCTCTCATTTAGGAATAGGCAAAGTTTACTATCGATGGAACACCGCGGCCCAAAACGAAGACAAATCTAGGGTTGTATGTATTTTTAATACCACATTATAAAAAAATAAATATTGTCCAAACACAAATTTTAAGGGTGTGTAACGTAGTGTTCTATCAATTTCCTGGGATAACATACCTCCTAACCCGAGAATACTACGTTACAATACCCAATAGTTTGAATTTTGTCGCGAAGGCGCATTGTAGGTTTCAGAACACTACGTTACAGGTGGACAACCCTTATCACTTAAGGATATGAAATACTAGAGGTCGCCTGCGACTTCGTCTGCGTTAATTTAGTTTCTTGAAAATCCCTCTGGAACCAAATATTTTTTCGGGATAAAAG
This sequence comes from Chilo suppressalis, assembly GCA_902850365.2. NCBI lineage: Eukaryota > Metazoa > Arthropoda > Insecta > Lepidoptera > Crambidae > Chilo > Chilo suppressalis. The sequence continues at coordinate 3,652,927 of OU963912.1, read as the reverse complement.
TAGCCTATGTGTTAATCTAGGGTGTCACCTAACTCCATACCAAATTTTATTAAAATCGCTACAGCCGTTTAGGCGCGAAGAAGTAACAAACATACACACTCACATACTCACACACTCACAAACTGTCTCCTTTATAATATAAGTGTGATAGATAGTAGCCGATTCTCAGACCCGCGGAATATGCATATAAAATTTCATAAAAATCGGTCAGACCGTTTCGGAGGAGTATGGTAACTAACATTGTGACACGAGAATTTTATATATAAGATTGTATATTTGTTTGAGCAAAGGCATTATTTGACATTATATTATTGACTTACCTTTCTTATATCAACAAGAGCAGAAAGAGCGGCGTAATTAATTTTAATTAAACGAGCGACAGTAACCTGGGACAGGACTTATTGTTATGTCTGTTTTTAACACCGGCCAAGTTATTTGTTGCTTACTTTCAAGACGGTGCTTGCTTACTGTAATTAAGTAGTTATTTATATTTTAGTGAGGAGAAGTACCTACTTCTCCTCACTGAAGCCTCTAAGAACTGGAACGAAGCTCAGTTAGGGGGAATAACCTTTACCTAAAGGAAGAGAGGTTTTAATAACTCCAATTTTATTTCTGAAATCTTAATTAATGAAAACTTTACTTTTAGGAGCTCGATGGCGCAAGTGGTTAGCGCGTTCCGCAGCGATCGTTGAATTCAAGCAACTTTCGCAGTGGTCGGTCATTGGATGGGTGACCGAAAATTTACTATCTCGAGCTCCTCCGTGCTTCGGAAGGCACGTTAAGCCGTTGGTCCCGGCTGCATCTGCAGTCGTTAGCACCCACCAACCCGCACTGGGCCCGCGTGGTGGGTCATGGCCCAATCTCCCTATTCCATCCATAGGGAAGCCTGTGCCCCAGCAGTGGGGACATTAATAGGCTGATGATGATGATATGTTTTTCCCTACGTAGATCCTTAGAAGGACCGGTGTGTATGACATAGCCCGAAGAGTTAGCACGCTGAAGTGGCAATGGGCAGGCCACATCGCTCGAGGATCTGACAACCGTTGGGTAAGAAAGGCCCTCGAGTGGCGACCACGGGACGACGTAGCGTGGGGCGGCCCCCAACAAGGTGGACTGACGACATCGTCAAATGTGCTGGGAGCCGCTGGATGCGGATAGCGCAGGACCGCGCATTGTGGCGTTCTATGAGGGCGGCCTTTTGTTTTTTTTTGAAGTTATACTTCTTTAGGCGCGTTATGAAAAAACGATGAGAGTGAAATTTTAAGATGCGCGCGCATCACTGTAACACAAAATTTTGTGTTTACCGTACATTAAGAAAATCTACCAACAAAATAGAAATAGAATCTCTATTTAGTGGGTGTTAACGACTGCATTGTGAAGGCCTATCAAAAGTATTTATTAATCTGGAACAACGGAACCAAAGCGCGATTCAGGAGGCTACAGCGCCATCTCTTGATCATTGGTGTAGTAGAACCAAAAACCACATCTTTATTTTTTGTAATAAAGTAACAGTTATAGGTATTCATATTTATAATATTTATCCACATGTTTCTAGTTTGTATATTCGGAATACGTGTTTGAGTTTCATACAAGTGCAAATCACATATGTTCTAATAAATTATATTCAGTAGCGATTTTAATTGAATATTTTGATTATTTATTTATTTTTTCAAATTAAAACTGAACTTTATTGACTGTGTCCTTTTCCAGACTTTTTATTAATTTATTGTAATTAATTATTTGCATGCAATTAAAAACTAATTTTAAACGATGCCAAAGAAGGATAACTTCTCACGCGCCTACATAAGTACACGCACCCATTTTTTTGATTCGCTGAGGAAATTCATTAATTTGCATACCACATGGTGGTTATGTGGGGCTCTCCTCCCCAGAAGGGGGAGGCCTACCCACTTAAAACCCAGTGATGGCTGCCATCTGGCATTGTACGGGGCCTCAGGATCGAGTATCGAGGTCTATGTCCAGCAGTGGACTGAGAGAGGCTGATGGATGGATGGATGGATATGTTTTTTCTAGGTCTATTTGAATAAATCTGATACATGTTAGCGAGGCAGCCTCTCAATCCGCTCTGGGCCCAATCGGCACTGAGCCCGAACGGCTCTGGGCCCAATCCGTACTGCAGTGCTATTCTGTATAATTTTCAAATCGGAATCCCGTGAATATCCGCAATGGATCCGCGCGGTTCCGGTGTGAATCCGAGCGGATCCACATCGAATCCGCGCGTAAAAATTTTACAGAATAGAACTGCTGGGCTGAATCCGCAAGCATATTATAAATACACAAACATACAAACTTTGATATCCTAAACTACTTCCTACTATATTATATATAAAATTATAAATGTGATAATTTGTATGTTTGTTACTAAATCACGTAAAAACGACTAAAAGGATTTTGATGAAAATTGGCACACATGCAACTTATAACCTGAAAAGAGACATAGAATACTTTTTATCCCGCAAAAGTGTGAGGATCCTGAAGGATTTTTATATTATATATATATAATATTACAAATGTGAAAGTTTGTATGTTTATAGGTTGGCATGTTTGTTTGTTTATTACTCAATCACGCGAAGACGGATTTGGATGAAAATTGGCACACAGACAGCTTATAACCTGAAAAGAGACATAGGATACATTTATCCCGCAAAAATGTGAACGCGGACGAAGTCGCGGGCTGCCGCTAGTTTATAATATGAGTTGCTTTTGTATGTTTATTTTTCGATGACGCAAAAACGGCTAAACGGATTTGAATCAATTTTGGCACATGTTTAGTTTATTACCTGGATAGAGCCATTGTATACTTTCCGTCCCAATAAAATGTTCACTTCAAGAAATCTCACGGTTATATTTCTTGTTTTTCATTCATATTTTACGTGCCTATATCTTTATATATATAATTCTTCTGTGAGTGTGTATGTCACTGAACTTCTCTTAAACGACTGGACCGATTTTGATGAAATTTTTTGTGTGTGTTCAAGGGGATCTGAGAATGGTTTAGATTCACAATTTTGTCCGCTGGACAACCCCTATTTTTTTAGGGCGGTACGAAGTTCGCTGGGTCAGCTAGTATTTTAATAAAAATGCTTCCTTCAAAGACGGTGACAAAACTTTGTTACACAAAGCTTTCCGTAACACGTTCCCCGCAAGGTTCGAATCCCCAAAACTATTATCCTTATCTTGTGACACAAGTCTTGTACACAATTAACGCTCGGAGGCTGTACACTTGTTTACTTAATGGTCATCGCCCTATGTTTACCACTTACCGCAATAGTGATTCTATGCCAGACGTTCAAGGGAACTCTTGATGAAGGGTTTTAGTGGTTAAAGTGGGCTGTTAGCTTAACAACCTGGTTTATGGGATTGCTTGTTGCGCTATTTGTTGTAGGTATACTAAATTAATATCCTGCAACCATTTTTGTGTTCTTAATTATACTTACATAACATTTAATGAGAATACAAGCAAGTTAATTTATTCTAATCCTTAAAAGATCTTGTCAAACTTGCCGGTGTTTTTATATTAAACTAGTGGCCCGCCCTCGCTTCCTTTATCCCCTTTGGGGTAGAATTGATCAAAATCCTTTCTTAGCGGATGCCTACGTCATAACATTTACCTGCATGCCAAATTTCAGCCCAATCCGACCAGTGGTTTGGGCTGTGCGTTGATAGATCACTATGTCAGTCAGTCACCTTTGAGTTTTATATATATAGATATTGGTGTCATATTTAATTGGTTAAAACTTAAAAAGGTTTTCGAAATCAAACATACAGTTAGACCGTAATAAAATATGGTATTGTAAAATAAAAAATATTATGCACTTTAATTACCGATTCAATAATTTTTATGACTAAGTGCGCGTTTCTAATGAATGACAATGAAAAACAATGATTATGTCTTCAAATATTATTGTTATATTGTTCAGCCTAGTTGTCATGCTATATTCAAAATCAGTACACCTCCTCTATCCTCACTCTAAGTGTCGCCGCACACGGGCCACACGCCACAACCACAAACGCCTGCACGAGAAGCTAAAAGCGGCTACTAAAGTGGCTGAAACGCGCGACAGCGGCCGGCTAAGGTAAGGGAGAGAGGGGTGAGGAGTTGCGCGAGTGACGTGTGGCGGCGTTTTGTATCGGCGCATTAAGTGGCCGGTGCGGGCCACAAGAAGCGAGCAACGACGATTTGTAGCGTGTGGCGGCCACCGGCGTACCGTGTGTGGCGAGTCCATATAAAATGTATGAAAACTACAAGAAATATTCTGGTAGCGGCGTTTTGTGGTTGTGGTCGGTGGCCCGTGTGCGGTGACACTAAGCTGACAACGGATACGCCTTTTTTCTGTTTTTGCCTTATCATGTGAGATTTGAACTCAGTATGATAGGGTCAAAAAACTAAATAAATAATACAACCTTATTTAAATATACATACGGGCGGACTTTATCTTTAATCCACCATCCTTTCTTGGGTCTAACGGCTTATAGTGGCTTTGTAAGTACTTATGAGTTAAACATTCTTTGTCACTCATCCGTAACCCGCAACTGATCTTTTAGAATATATAATGTATAAAGGTTGCCAAGGTTGGTTGTGGAGCTCGATGGCGCGGGTGGTTAGCGCGTTCGGCTGCGATCGTTGAAGTTAAGCAACTTTCGCAGTGGTCGGTCATTGGATGGGTGACCAAAAATTTACTACGTCGAGCTCCTCCGTGCTTCGGAAGTCACGTTGAGCCGTTAGTCCCGGTTGCATCTGCAGTCGTTAGCACCCACCAATCCGCACTGGCCCGCGTGGTGGGTCATGGCCCAATCTCCCTATTCCATCCATAGGGAAGGCCTGTGCCCCAGCATTGGGGACTTAATAGGCTGATGATGATGATGAAAGGTTGCCAAACGATGACAACGATATCACAAGCTTTTCGATACTAGCAAATATTAGGGCGGCAAGCGTTAAAGGCGAGACATATCCGTTTGCAGTAATTTTGCTAAGGCCTACTTGCAGCTGCTAAATCTTAATTCAACTAAAACAAGCAAGCTAAAACCCATAGAAAAATGTCAATGTCAATTTGACATTAAGTATTTTAAGGTGTAAATCATGATTTAGTCAAATTGAAATTTGACAAAATTGCTGCAAGTGCACCTGAAACAAAGATATGTAGTCCAAGATCCCAAAGCCGATAGGCTTTATTTTATTTTCTGATGGACCGAAATGTAATACCTATAGTGCCACTTGATACATAAAAATTGACCCACAGCATAAGTTAGTGAGTACGTACACGTTCATTGTGAACACACATACTACGCGGTTATTCATATTTTCTCCATCAAAAATGAGAATTAAGAGAGGGTAAAGCGGATTTTCTGCTAGAATTTCAGCGCTCGTCTGGGGAAGTAACCTCCACCTTACAGAAGACAGAAAAATAACTCTTCCTTTTGGTGGTGTTGTGTGGTCGGTTGGTAAGATTTCACTTCTGCATGTGATATTTTTTGTATCGCAGGTGTCTACGGGCTATGGCGGCCGTATGCCATCAGGCGGATATACGCTTGTTTGCCACCCTTTTACGTAACATAAAAAAAAAAAAATTGGCGGCCTTGGGATCTTACTCTAATATATTATACCTTAAAAAAAACACGTTTAAATCTAAAGAAAATATTATTAGAAAAAAATCCACGCGGAGCAGGCAGCAGACGGGACTCGAACCAGCATCCTTCGCTATCCGGGCGAATGCACTGACCATTATGCTTCCGCGGCCCTTAAATAACGGACCAGGCAGCGGACGCGACGGGATTAATATCTAGCAATTGAATGCTTAAAAAAAATCACGTTTGTCATAGTTTGGGCTTAAATGATACTAAAAAACGTTTTAGACGGAGTAGTTTGTTATAATAGACTTCGTTTTTATAGTCCATGAAAATCACATACCCGTAAAATCCTAAAATTGGATCCTGTAAGTGCGCACGTCGGGCGTTCGAGCTTAAACCATATATGTGTATTAAAAACATTTATCAATCATTCTAATATTGTATGGCATATATTTCCAGAGGCTTTACAAATACATCCATAACAACTGAATATCTGCTCAACAAGGTTCAATATTATATATATTATATATTATTAGAATCCTTACTTTGATCTTCATCGTAAATATTTGATGCGGCGTTGACCTGACGTTCATTAGACATTAGACAAAAAGGTCTGAATCTTTTATCTACGTTGATAAATTGCACAGAATCTTAGTAGGTAGGTATGCAAAAAAAAGTTTTGAGTTACTTATGACAAATTTTTTTGTTACCTAATACATAAAAATAGTAACTACATAAACAAAACAGTTATGTAAAATTTACAAAACCGTTTTGTTATAAATAACTATGATTTTGATAATGCCCACACTTGTCCAGTAATTGGTTACAAAATGATTGCTTTAGTATAGCATCAATATACTGTTATTTGTAACCGAACTATTTTGTTATCTGCAACATAATTTTCTGATGAATTATAGCATTTATTTTTATATATATATATATATATATATATATATTTTATTTATATATATATATACTAGCTGACCCAGCGAACTCCGTACTGCCATAAAAATAGGGGCAGGTGGTAAAAGAGAAAATTTAGGGTTGTATGTATTTTTAATACCACATTATAAGAAAATAAATATTTTCCAAAAAAATTTTTAGGGTGTGTAACGTAGTTTTCTATCAATTTCCTGAGATAACATTACTCCTAACCCATATGAGAGCACTACATTACAATACCCAATAGTTGAATTTTGGCGCGAAGGTGCATTATAGGTTGCAGAATACTACATTACAGTTGGACAACCATTATCACTTAAGGATATGAAAAATAGATAGTAGCCGATTCTCAGACCCACGGAATATGCATATAAAATTTCATAAAAATCGGTCAGGCCATTTCGGAGGAGAATGGTAACTAACATTGTGACACGAGAATTTTATATATAAGATTATTATCTTACTTGCAAAAGTATTTTTCTGCTTTTAAACCCTGTACGTACTACTTACTAACAAGTAAGTAGTACGTACAGGGGGTAAACATGGGATTGGTGTAATCATAATAGCTTGGTTCCTATTTTATTTTCAAATAAAAATTTTGTAAACTTACCGTATGTTTTTGCAGAAAACAAACTCTTTAGCGCGATACAGCGGATGTAACAACAATTATCAAAACACGTACTTGCAATCTGTAACCAAACTTTTTGGCTAACTGTTACACCACTTTTCAGTTATTAATAGCGGTTTTTGTGCTAGCTAATAAATAGCACAAAATAATTCTAGTTAGGCCAAGTCTATGTAAATAATCACCTTAAGTGTGTGTTGATTATAACAATACATTTTCATGTTACAGATTACCAAAATCTAATTTGATAGCTTATACCAAAATGGTTAAGTAAATTTTAACTAAACTCGATTAACTAAAATGATAATGTAAAATGCAACAGAACAAAATTTGGCTATTCATCGAAAAACTCAACTAGTTTCGTAACTTACTTTTTTCAGTGTATAACACAAAGATTTAGAAATCAATGAACTAAGATATAAGATAGAAAATCCATTATGATAAATCTGCTAAGTATTATAGTAATATAAGTTATTTACGGGATTGTTACCATGTACCTTGTTTTTAGTGAGTTTCCGATATTTTGGCACTGTTGCAAGCGCCATGATCACAGAGTTACTCCGATCATGGAGTTACGGAGTTACTCCGTGATCATGGCGCTTGCAACAGTACCGAAATATCAGAAACTCGCTAAAAATAAGGTACATGGTAACAATCCCGTAAATAACTGATATTACTATAATGTTAGAATATATCTGCTAAGTAGTTCTCTCAAAGTAAGGGAATCGTACCATTGAATTACATTTAAGCCAATCTGGTAACGGCTTGATCAATTTGGTTTATAGACTCGCACAAAAATAAAGGGATTCCTAGTTATCTCCTAATAACTTTGATATAAGCTAGCTCTTTGAATTCAAAAGTATCTAAAAAAATACTCCTAAAATAAATCACTAGCCGCTTTATTACAAAACGTAGACTTAAGTTAAACCTGGACTAAAACTGATGCTGTCACTTTTGTTTGCTAAGAAGAAGTCAGATAGAACATTAGGCTTAAACCAAGACTAACGTACCATGCTTAACTTTACCTTAACATACTTTACCTTATAAGGTAAAGTATTTAACATGCTTTACCTTATAAGGTAAAGTATTTAACATGATTTACCTTATAAGGTAAAGTATGTAATGAGGTAAAGTATGTTTTAAAAATAATCGTTTATTATTGAAAATTAAAAGAAAACGTTGCTGTTCTCAATGTGATCTTTTATCGCGGGCGAGTGCATCATTTTCGATGAGATTGAGGTGCTCGATGGCGCAGATGGTAAGCGCATTCGGCCTGCGATAGTGAGAGTTAAGCTACTCGCAATGTTCGGTCATCGGATGGGTGGCCATAACTTATTATTTCGGGCTTCTACGTGCTTCGGAAGGCACGTTAAGTAGTTAGTCCTGGCTGTGTCTGCAGTAGTTACCACCTACCAATCCGCACTGGGCCGCGTGGTGGGTCACGGGCGTCACGGCCCAGTCTACCTATTCCATCCATACTGCGACTGACCCAGCAGCAGCAGGATAATTATTGCTGACGATCATGATGATGGATGAGATTTATGTCAAGCTCAAAGGAAAATCATTATTTTTATTCAGTACCAAATTCCTCCCATGGGAATTTACTTACAATTACACAAATTACACTATATTTGAACAAATTTTATACTCAAAGCTCACTTGTTTTAACCATGAAATTGGATTTGCTGCAATCAGAGACCAACTTCGGGTACTAGGAAATGAAATGTCCATTGAAGGTGGAATTCAATACGATGCTGTTACCGAACCAGTTTCTATGAAACAGTGTTATGGGTCCCACAGCGTTTTCTGGAAAAATAGCGAACATATATAGTTAGTTTAAAGGTTTTTGGTTCATAATAGGAATGAGGACGGAGTAAAGAAAACGAAATTCATTTAGTCCGTCAGTTACATTATCAAGAAATAATGAACACATTTTTTTTCTTTTTCCAATCAACCAAAAAATTAGAAAGGTAAAGCGCATCATAAATTGGAAGTGGGGGGGCTCGTGAAAAGTAAAAATTGTACGAATACGGGTCATTACAAATATATCTCTGTAATATTTTGATAATGTGAAGAAATAAAATACACGTGTCTAATATTTCTGATGACCTGATAGACGAAGAGAAATAGTCATCGTCCCTATTCCAGCGAAAAAATGCTGATTTTGAACAATATAGTGTTATATGATTGATGAACAACCTACCTATAATACAAATTCTGTTGGTACGTTGTTCTTTTGTTTAATGCAAAATGCAATTATATTTATATATTTTTTCTTTTGTTCCTAATGCGTGTCTGTCTATATAAAATGTATATATGTATGATATGTAATTTATGTATGATAATATTGAAAGTGATATAAATGATAAATTGTATTTATTATTTATGTTTCTAAATAATTTTACGAGTATGTATTTCTGTTTTTTATTCTTATATTTTTTTTTCCGATAGTCAGTTGTCAAAAGAACCGGTGTCAATAGAAATCAGCGTCAGGTCCCACAAACCTGACAACATGCTGAATTGACAACCTGTTTTGGCGCAACCGCGAGATAGCAACAGAATAAATCACCGTGGTAACGACAGTTATAAAAAATTGTGTGTGTTACTTTTTTGTGTTGTTATTCTATTGTTTACGATAATTCTTCTTGTATTTTTTTTTGTTGCTCAAAATCTTGTATCTACTGTCTCGTTGTTTGTGTCAAAATAAATGTATTTTCTTTCTTTCAATTAAAAGCAAATTAGCAAAAATAAGCTGCTCAATCCTTCCTTACCTTGCCGGCTTAATCTAGTGGACTAGAGCCTCGCTTTACCTTCCTAATGGTGGTGGTATATAATATGTAGGGGCCAGAAGACAAGCAGTATTCCTTCAAATGTTTTATTTTATTTTATTAAAACATTGTGGTTATTTTTGATTCCTGGCGAAAACCAATTAGGTACATATCTTTTTTGTCGATCTCCTTTCACTCATCTTTCCGAACGATCTGTCAGCATTCCTGTATGTATACTCTGGAGACTTTAAATAGTTTCACTTACATATGAATTCTAGGACAGTTGTGAAGTACGACATTTTGTTCTGCGAAATAATACGAATGCTCAGTGCCGGCTGCCAAGCAAGCTGTTATAGGAAATGGAACCTATTTGCCAGTACGCGGTCAAGAGCGAAACACTGCGCCTATTCTGCAAGTCCATAACCGAAGTTTCGGATTCGAAAGAACTTCGTGGAACACAGCGGTTTTCAGAGGCCCAAGCCCGGATTGTTGACAGCTCCTTAAAGTATCGCATCGTCAAAATTTCTATGAAAATTATGCAGCGCCCCATCGGACGTAAAATAAACTAGATTTTTCCATATAAAATTTGACGATTACGATACTTCACGGTGCTGTCAAAAACTCGTGCTCGCAGCTTCAGGTGTCGATAATTCAAATTTCGTGGGTTCGTATCCTGGTAGAGCACATCTTCATATGATGAATACGAACATTTGTTTCTAACTCATGGCTGTTAATGCATAATTCTGAAAAAGTATACCTAAATATACATAAGTATACCTAATTATTTAAATTTCTATAATGCACTACCATCCCATAAAACAAGCCTTACCACAGCACTTTGGGGCTAATTGGTGTGAGACTTTAGTTTATTTTTTTAACTTCAAACTATAAGTGGCCAAGACTACTTCTGGAGTATTGCTCTGAAATGGCTTGGATGACGATGTGGTGAAAAAAAAGGTTAGAAATATATATAGGTACTTATTATAATATTTTTATTTTCAACCATTTAATTGCAAGATGATCTAAATCTAAAGAATTTTGTTCCAAGTAATTTTTGCTTTAGAAATATACAAACTCTTTTTATCGACCGTTTAGAATAGCCCTCCAGCTTTGAATCACGCTGTCAGCGCGTAAATTCCATTTCCTTTGGGACAACTTGTAACGTCTGTAACTAGTTTAAAGAGAATTAATTAGAAGGAAGAGAAGTGAATTTAACGAGATTAATGCTAATAATAACATTTTGCAATACTGTCACTGCTACTTGCGAACCCACATTTTTCATGGCAACGCTTAGTGAGTGTAATTAAAATCTTCTTTTTTTAAGAGTACCTATCTTAATTTCTAGACAATATCTTAATTTCAGACATGCACTATTTTGATTTAGAACTTTTCGCTGTAAAGCCTGTCTGAATTATGTATGCGGAATTATTGGTTACTGTTGAGGTCTTTTAGAGTAATAAACAACGAAGAGAACTACGCTCTCCCTATCACTCCCTGCGGGTCTGACCTGGGGGAGTCAGGCTCGCATTGTACAGGCTCCCCAGAGAAAGATGTCCTTTATACTCCGAAGCTGTCATAACATCGAGCCCACGAGCTGAATGAAATTACAGGGAGGAGCCCTCAAAGCCTTGTTACTTTGCTCCCGGGTAGGCGAGGGTTGTCGTCATGCCAATTTCACTCATTTTACCAGACAAGAAAATAGCGTAATAAATTGATATAACGTAGAAACATATCCATGATCAGGCATCCAATGAAGTTGGACTAGAAGCGAAAGAAAAAATGTGAATGCATAAACTTACCTATTTCCTCGTGTAGATAGTTGCCCTAACTATCTATTTATATCTGTTAGCAGAATATTCATCATCATCAGTCCCCACTGCTGGGGCACAGGCCTTCCCTATGGATGGAATAGGGAGATTGGGCCATGACCCGCCACGCGGGCTCAGTGCGGATTGGCGGGTGCTAACGACTGCAGATGCAGCCAGGACCAATGGCTTAACTTGCCTTCCGAAGCACGGAGGAACTCGAGATAGAAGATTTTTGTTCACCCATCCAATGACCGACCACTGCGAAATTTTCAACTTCAACGATCGCAGACGAACGCGCTAACCACACGCGCCATCGAGCTCCTTAGCTCAGAGAGTTAGCAGAATATTATGTACTCGGAATCTATAAATTTCAGGCTATTTGTTACTATATGTTGTTTTAAAAATTTATGGTCACTAACATTATAGCTATTAACGGTATTGTTACCATGTACCTTATATATGGTAATAAATAGTAATAATAAATAGTTTATAGTAATAGTGAGAATGTGACCAGTGGTAGGGGTATCGAGCGCAATAAAAGACGACGTCAGAGGGTAGACCGATATGTCTGCCAATAACATTTACCCGCAATTACTTCAGTTACTCCGTGATCATGGCGCTTGTAACAGTGCCGAAATATCGGAGCCTCATAAAAAACAAGGTACATGGTAACAATCCCGTTAATGGCTATCATATTTGTTACTTTTGTTATAGGTTGCATCAGTCTTCTTTACCGAAACTACAAACAAACTCGCGCAATAGACGTGTTTGTACGTAAAATTGCTAACGCATAGTCTTCGTTATATGGTCGGTACTCAAGTTTGCTGGTATGTATACCGGAAAATGTTTTCGCCCTTTCCGATACTAAAATGTTGTACACTCTTTATGATTGGTGGAGTTTTCTAGAATTCATCAGTTCTATCGTTAACATGCCTCAATCTCGCTTATCTAATAACGCTTCTAACAAACCATAGTTAGTTTTTCAGGGCGGTTTCCGCACTTAGTCCTACTCATTGGACCATTGTGCGTGTCTTGAAACATTCCCGTTTACTCCAGCCAGCCTAGGTTAGTCCAGAAGGAAAGCAGTCTTGACAGACTGCTGCAAGCTTCCGGAAGCGATGCGGGTGACTGGAGAAGTCTTGCCCGTTGGTCAACCACACTCCTGCATTCCATAATGACATGTTGTGGCGTTTCCTCTGCCTCCATACATCCTCTGCATAGGGGACTGTCTGTTACTCCTATTGTGTATAGGTGCTTGTTTAGGGGACCATGACCAGTTAGGGTTCCTATAATTATGCGGAGTTTGTCCCTATTAAGTCTAACAAACCATAAAAATAATACGAGTAAAGCCACAGACAATGGCTCAGAGGATATTTTTTTAGATTTTAATCAAACGAGAACATGCAAGGTCCGTGAAATGAAACGCTTTACTGACACTTTACGGGACATGATGGATCCCTGGAATTAGTCTCCGGCAGCAACTTCATTTGCGCTGCATTTAATACTAACTTTATGTTCTCTTTTAGTACTAGCTGAAGCGCCTTGTGAGAGTACTGAACGATGTTGCCGACGAAACGGATTTGAGTTATAGGCAAAGGCGGACTTCTTGAGTGAAACTACTGACACCCTTGTGTAGTAAACGTGTTTGAGGAACTGGATAGTGCGGGTGGTTGGCGCGTTTAGCTACGATCGTTGAAGTTAAGCAACTTTTGCAGTGGTCGGTCATTGGATGGGTGACCAAAAATCTTCTATCTCGAGTTCCTCCGTGCTTCAGAAGGCACGCTAAGCCGTTGGTCCCGGCTGCATCTGCAGTCGTTAGCACCCGACAATCCGTACTGTGCCCGTGTGGTGGTTCATGACCCAATCTCCGTATTCCATCCATAGGGAAGGCCTATGCCCCAGCAGTGGGGACATTAATAGGCTGATAGTGAAATGTGTTTGCATGATAAACTGCTACAGCGCAGGCTTTATTGTGTATAGTATATCATACTCATGATGTTAACCGCGATGTATACTTAATTTTGGGAATTTTGAGTTACCTGAGAAATTTTACTAGCTAATTCAGACAACGATTTAGGAAATACTTCCGCAAAAAAAAATTACAAAATAATGTCTCCATATTAACTCATTGTTTGTGCAATTATTTTTTAGACGACCTCCGTGGCGGAGTGGTTTATACGCCGGGTTTCATGGTGACGATGTTTGTGTGATGAACACGAGCATTTGTACTCCAGTCATGGATGTTTAATATGTATTTTCTATATAAATAGAATAATATATTCACAATAGATGTATTCTATCCGTTACTCTTGTATCCCATAACACAAGCCTTACAGTGCTTACTTTGGGCTAGGCTAATTGGTGTGTGTTTAAAAATAAAATGGAACCTTTAAAAAAATTAACTGTCATAAATTGTTTAAAACGAAAGAAAATTAGTAGGAAACATAAGCGTGGTTACGTATACATTTTTCTTTCATCATCATCATCATCAGCCTGTTAATGTCCCCATTGCTGGGGCACAGGCCTTCCCTATGGATGGAATAGGGAGATTGGGCCATGACCCACCACGCGGGCCCAGTGCGGATTGGCGGGTGCTAACGACTGCAGATGCAGCCGGGACCAATACCAACGGCTTAACGTGCCTTCCAAGCACGGAGGGGCTCGAGATAGTAAATTTTTGGTCACCCATCCAATGACTGACCACTGCGAAACTTGCTTAACTTCAACGATCGCAGCCGAACGCGTCAACCACTTGCACAATCGAGCTCCGCATTTTACTTTATCAATATTTAAATCTTATATGCTCAGCTATCCCAGAACAAAGACAGCTGTAAAAACGTAATTCTAAGAAAAAATATAATTTTGGCAATATCATTTTCTTATCTATAAATTATCAGACAAAAAATGTTTCAGTAATAGAATGTTTAATAAGTAGTTATAATGTCTTAAAGAAATTGCTTTATTAAAAGGAATGAACGGACGTTGAACTAAACTTCAAAGAGTAGTTTAAGACTTTTATATAGGAAAATAAATCTTTTGAAGCGCACAAGTTTCAAGCCATCTTGCATGGGATCCGTTAAGTTAGAAAATACTTGAGTGTATTTAAGTTAAGATGTGATGTAAGTAATATAGTTACTCAGTAAGCAAGGGGTAAACATAGTGAGTTTCTTTTTCATAATTTTAATCTTTGAATTTATTATTATTATAAATAACTCTGTTTGTATTTATGATTAAAATGCAGGTGAACAATTAATGTATAATTTCACATTATGTAATGAAAGGTGACTTCATGAATCATCTCTGAAGTCATTTTTCAACTTGACGACTCTGTAAATGATAAAACAGGGAGAAAAAAACAGCCCTTGCTGAGTTTCTTGCCGGTTCTTCTCAGTACAAGGTCTCCCGCCGATGGCGTAGCTTCTAGACATTCATATGTGCTTGTAACAGCCTAAACTGAATAAATGATTTTGATTATTGATTATTGATTTCCATTGGAGACTTTAAATAGTTATCTTTCCGCCATAGACTTTATCCATCTATGGCGGATTGTTAATTGGCCCATTGTACCCAAGCTATGGAAGAGCGGTGCATCATAACACAAGCAATTTTACTGCTTAAAAGGATGTACCATACTCATACATAGTAGTAGGCTAAGTTACTGAAATAAACTAATTTTGTATTTGTAATAAACTAATTTTGTTTTAATTTTGTATTTGATTTCCAGGCGAGATCGATCAGTTCTATTTTTAAATAGGTACCTTCAATATGATTTAATGTGTAATTAATATAAAGAGAGGTTTTCCGCTCGAGAACCCAACTGGGGAAACAACCTCCACCTTACGAAAAAACCACATTGTATTAACACGAGTAAGGTTTCCAGGGCTCTACTTGGTTTTTTATTTATAGATAGGTCCAACAAATGACTTCACCCCACCTGATGTTAAGTGACGGTGAAGTTCAGACCTGAAGATAGCTAGTACAGCAGTTTTACCTGCCACACCAGCCATCCTCACCTAGCCGGCCTTTTTTTTTTATAACGCAGGTAAAAAATATTTTTACAGACGACGGCGCCTTTAAGAGGCACACCGCCGAACGGACCTCACACCTGGCTCCCGCAAGTCTTACGGGCCCTCTAGTGGCTGACCACCGAGGACCCCGCAATTCTTACGGGCGCTTTACGGCATAATATCCGCTAAAAAAGTCCTGCGAATACCTTCTACACTGCTTTATGCGAAGCCTCGGGATCCCCGTTTAGGGATTCTTCTGCGACTCCGCACCTAGCAGCTCCCCGGCCTCGCCGGAGCTCCACGGCAGGGGTCTCCCGAGGTATTACGGGGACCCCGCAGACGTGCGCAGGATGGCCCGCGCGTGGGGGCTGGGTACGCGGCCTAGTGCCCACCGTACCGCCCCCCGTCCGATGCGGATGGCTATATGGGCGTACCCGTGTAGCTCTCCGCCACCCCTCTTTACAGGACTACAAAAGAGGGGCCGCCGTTCCTGGGGGAGCGGGAGAGGGAGCGAAATTCTCCCCATCCTTCTCTCCTCTCCTGGTCGCCCGCTTCTCCTCACCCCTTCTCACCTAGCCGGCCTGTATGTTGCTTTTTCACGCTTCTTTTAAAGGTGGTAGCTCTTTATGGTAGGCTCACTTCAGACCATCAAGATGACGTTATTATACGAATTACCAAAGCTTTAAGCAACATATTTATTTCTTAGGTTTTCAAGTACAAAACTCATTAATCAAAACAAGTCGAAATCTTTAGAAAGCACTCAGAATTCATCTAAAAAACCTACAGTGAAGATGGTAAATTTTCGGTCCACCGTCCGCGTCTTGCGTTGGAAATGAAAATCAGGAATTCTCCTTAAATTTAATAATAGTACTCAACGACCATTAAATTTCCGGTTTCACGCTCAGACGAGTGGAAAAGCTCGCAACAATAGCAACGGTCGGCTTGTTACGCATCAGCGCAAGCGTGAACTACCGCTGTCATCACGCATGTACGCTTAATGACAATGATTATAGTCAACAGAACCCAGCAGAGCCTAATGAACATCGAATAAGGTAAGTTTTGTTTGCAACGTAATACCTATAAAGTCTTGTCCCCGTAATATGAGCACCCCACCCCTCTAGCATGACCACCGAAACGGGAAATGATAAAGCGATATATCAACATTAACTGTCGGACTACAGTGGAGTCTGACAGTAGTCTGCACTACGGACTACAGTGAAGTTTGACAGTAGTCTGCACTACGGACTACAGAGGAGTTTGACAGTAGACTGCACTACGGACTACAGTGAAGTTTGACAGTAGTCTGCACTACGGACTACAGTGAAGTTTGACAGTAGTCTGCACTACGGACTACAGTGGAGTTTGACAGTAGTCTGCACTACGGACTACAGTGGAGTTTGACAGTAGTCTGCACTACGGACTACAGTGGAGTTTGACAGTAGTATGCACTACGGCCTACAGTGGAGTTTGACAGTAGTCTGCACTACGGCCTACAGTGGAGTTTGACAGTAGTCTGCACTACGGACAACAGTAAAGTTTGATAGTAGTCTGCACTACGGACTACAGTGCAGACTACTGTCAAACTCCACTGTAGTCCGATAGTTAATGCCGATATATCGCTTTATCATATCCCGTTTCGGTGGTCATGCTAGAGGGGCAATTTGCATTATATTATCACGTTTTTTATCGCGCCTAACTGTCAAACTCCATAGTAATTTGACAATTGAGCGTGATAAAAACGAGCTATATATCATATCGCGGTGCTCATGCTAAGGGGCAGGAGGCTGCTGAAATATTAAGCTAGTTTTAAGTAATTCTTTAAAATAATAATCAACACAATACACATAAGAAGGTCCTTGTAGGCGGGGCAGGCACGCCACAGTAATGTGTAAGCAAATGCTCATAACTTTAACTAGGTTCTGATAGCGTCTTTGCTCTCGGTTGTGAGCGCTGCTGACATTATTGAATCATGTGTCGCCTATAAGCTTTAAATCAAAAAGTGCCAACAAGAAGCGTTAATTATCAGAATTGATTTATACTCAAATGCGTGTAACTAAAGCTTATACCACATACAACAGTCCGCTAGGCGCGCATCCCATCGGGGTCTAATTATGAGAGCACGATATTCCCATTTTCGAAATTAGATATTTTTTCCCTTTTTCAGGTGAAAGTATAGTGGTCATGACAATCATATTACTGTTATAATTGGCCATACCTAAAAATTTTACTATATTGAACAGCTTTTGCAACCTTTTTTTTTTATTAGCAAAAGAAATACAGCCAGGATACAAGTCTACAAAGCCGAATTTAAAGTACACATACAAACTTAGAGGAGCTCAATGGCGCAAGTGGCTAGCGCGTTCGGCTGCGATCGTCGAAGTTAAGCAACTTTCGCAGAGGTCGGTCATTAGATGGGTGACCAAAAAAAAATTTAATATCTCGAGCTTCTCCATTCTTTGGAAGGCACATTAAGCCGTTGGTCCGGTTGCATCTGCATTCGTTAGCAACCACCGACCCGCACTGAACTCTCGTGTTGGGTACTGCCCCAATCTCCCTATTCCATCCATAGGGAAGGACTGTGCTCCAGCAGTGGGGACATTGATAGGCTGATAATGATGATACAAACATAAATAAAATAAAGAAAATATAACTAGAAAAAAACCAGAAAAAAAACTAGAAAAAAATCCACGTGGACCAGGCAGCAGGCGGGACTCGAACCCGCACCCTTCACAATCCGGGCGAATGCACTGACCAATTATGCACCCGCACCCTTCGCAACCCGCACCATTCGCCCGGATTGCGAAGTGTGCGGGTTCGAGTCCCGTCTGCTGACTGGTCCACGTGGATTTTTTTCTAGTTATATTTTCTTTAGATTTAAACATAAAGCAGTCACATGCTTTAAAAAAATAAAAAAAAACCTAATATTGCTACCCTTATAGTAATATATATTATTAACGGGATTGTTACCATGTACCTTGTTTATAGCGAGTATGGTTCGTATATGTAAAAACCAAAAAAATCAAAAAAGTGTCATGTCACGATCATATACTGTAAGTGTCGGGAACAGTTTCGAGTGAATAGTGAGAATGTGAACAGTGGTACGGGTATCGAACGCAATAAAAGACTTCGTCCGAGGGTAGACCGATATGTCTGCTAATAACAGCCTACCCGCAATTACTTCAGTTACTCCATGATCATGGCGCTTGCAACAGTGCTGAAATATCGGAAACTCGCTAAAAACAATGTACATGGTAACAATCCCGTGAATAACATATATTACTATAATGTTAGAGACCATGAAATTTTAAAACAACATATTGTGCTACCCTTAAAGCAAAGTGCTTGCTTTTTCCGTTCATCATGGTTCCTCATCGCAAAGGATACAAATCATAAAGCCATATTTATTTATTTAAAGCAGACTTAACATTACTGCTACTAAGAATTACATTAATAGTAATAATGTATTCTTGCTATCTAACCTACAGGATATACCTGAGAATTTTCACCTAATTATTCTCGGTCACTTTATATGATTTGATTATATTAAACACATCTTGGCGTAGAGCAATCCAAATAAACAAATATTTCCAATACTCATACCAATTAGCCAAGCCTCAAAGTAAGGCTTGTGATTTGGGATACTACTGATGCATTTATAAATATATTAATCTGGAGTACAAATGCTCGTATTCATAACACAAATATCTGCTCCCACCGGGATTCGAACCCGGGATCTCTCGAGCAGGCGACACCTAGAAACCCGACATACAAACCGTACGATCACAGAGGTCGTAGAAAATAACACAAAGAAAATGGCTAATGTTACGCGCAATTTATGTGTGACTGTAATATACGATATCCGTACGTATAACGCGCCGGTCAGAAAGATGAGACTAAAGCGTCAACCAGCCCCTTGGATGACAGTGGGTGTTCAGATGGCGATGAGATAAAGAAATCGTACATTTCGAAGTTACAGAAAGGATCACTCTGACGAAAAGTGGAAGCTCTTCAGGGCTGCTAGGAATAGATGTAATCAGATAATACGTAACGCCAAACGCCGATTTGTTCTCAACAATCTTTCTTCTTCATCTTCTGCTGATATCTGGAAGTTTCTCGAAACGCTAGGTATCGGCAAATCGTGACATTTAGACCTATCTCAATCAATAAACTTAAACGATCTCAATTGCCATTTTACCTCCACTATTAAGCTGGATAGTTCTTTTACAACAAGCATTGTTGCCTCTATAGATGATTTAACGCGTCGTAACATTGCCCCTTTCCATTTTTCACCAGCCACATCGTCAGAGATTGAGAAGATAATACTTTCCATCAAATCTAATGCGATGGGATGTGATGATATTAGTCGTCGCATGATCATCACTATTCTGGACCCTCTTCTTCCTGCTATAACGCGTATTATAAATTCCTCTCTTGACACTGGCACTTTTCCTATTTTATGGCGTAAAGCCTTTGTACGCCCCCTTCCCAAAGTCCCCAATCCAACACA
This sequence comes from Chilo suppressalis, assembly GCA_902850365.2. Lineage (NCBI taxonomy): Eukaryota > Metazoa > Arthropoda > Insecta > Lepidoptera > Crambidae > Chilo > Chilo suppressalis. The sequence goes on along the minus strand of OU963912.1, from coordinate 3,632,681 downwards.
GCCTAATGATTTTCGGCCGATTGCCATCCTCCCTTTTATGTCAAAGGTGCTGGAGGCTTGTGTCCACAAGCAATTCTCTCAATTCGTTCTCAAAAACTCATTAATGAACCCTCTCCAATCCGGATTTAGGGCCGGACATAGCACAGTTTCAGCGCTTTTAAAGGTGACTGGTGATATTAGGGCGGGAATGGAGAATGGTAAAGTCACGTGTTTAGTTCTGGTCGATTTCTCCAATGCCTTTATTACTGTCAGTCTAGATATTTTCCTTTCCATACTATCCCATCTTATGGTCTCTGACGAAGCGTTGACTTGGTTCTCATCCTATTTTTGAGACCGCCAGCAGTTACTGTAGTCTGGGGATTCTTCCTCATCCTGGCGCAGTCTAGAAACTGGTGTTCCCCAAGGCGGTATTCTTTCTCCTCTTCTTTTTTCAACTTTTATTGACTTTATCACTCACAAACTTCAATGTTCGTATCATCTTTATGCTGACGACTTACAACTGTATACAGAGGCAAGCATTGACAACTTAAATGATGCCATTGCTAATATCAAAACATGGTCGGACAGTTTCGGTGTCACTGTCAATGCTTCAAAATGCCAAGAATGATGAGCAGAATTAACAGCAGCGGTCTTAGTTCCATCATTTATGGCGGCACTACAGTTCCTTTCAGAAATGTCGTAAAAGATTTAGGATTATATGTGGACTCGAGTTTTAAATGGCAAGATCAAGTAAGTAGTGTCTGTCAAAAAGTAACGGGAACTCTGCGTGCTCGATAAATCGCCTGAAAATTTTTCTCACGGTCAATATCAAGGCAAGGCTTGTGCAAACCTTAATATTTTCCATAATTGACTATGGTGATGTGTGCTACCTCGACCTGAATTCAGATCTACTCAATAAACTTGATCGACTTCAGAATTACTGCATTCGATTCGTTTTTAATCTCAGAAAATATAATCATGTGTCCGCGTATCGTTCTGACTTAGAATGGATGCCTATTAGGCAGCGCAGATTTATGCGGGCTTGACCACTTTGTTCTCTTTGTTAGATTCTCCAAATGAACTCCTTCTCATCTCTTCTTATCTTACTTCTCAATTTCAGTACTTATGTACCTCTCATCCTAAAAACCTTCGACCTTCTTCATTAGAAGAAGACGACAAGTACGTTTACGTTTACTTGTCGTTCCCTCTCACCGCTCTGATATCATTCACATTTTTCTTCTTCATCAAAACTATTCTATATAGAATGTCCACCAGCAAATATAGCTTTAAAACCAAGCTGCGAAGCTTTTTACTTGAACAGACAATTTCATTTAGTAGTTAGTCGTCATTATTATGTATTAATTTTATTTAGTGTTATTTTATTATATGTTTACGTATGTGTATGTTTATATATATATATATATATATATATGTATGTATATATATGTATATAATTATTGTGTAATTTAATCAATATATTATATTATTTATGTTTACTGCTTTAAATGTGATTTCCACCTCACATGTGCACCCTACCACTAATTTTCTCCACAACACCCTATGGTTGACTGGTAGATAATGCCTACGGCATTAAGTCCGCCATTGTACAATTGTGCATTAAGAATTAAATAAATAAATAAATAATATCAGAATGCTTGAAAGCAGTCAATGTGTGCATGTGTAGCGATGAGCATATCTTACCATAAGTAGTAGATATTTTTGAGCCGCTTCCTTGCAGTTAAAATTGTATCTAGGCTTGCATATTAGTAATCAAAATTTATATGTTACAATCACTCTAACTAAAGCACATCGTACACCAGTTATATGTGCAACCTAATTCTATTTGCAAGAAAAACCTCCCAGTCAGCACGGAGTTCGTCAATAAGCTGATTTGACTCCTACATTTTATACCTTGCCTTCCTTATTATTAAACGAAGAATAAGCATGAATTAGGTAGTTCTCCATGTTTTGTCTCTGTTCATTGAATAACAATTAATGGCGTTTGAATGTCTTCAACAAACTACAGTGTAACTAGTCTAAGTTTATTCCTAGTTTATTAATAACGGGCTGTGTGGTTATGAAAGAAGATGTATACTTACGAATTTGGCTTTTTGCTGCTGCTGGACTCGGAATAACTCCCTCCTCCCCACACTCACTCCGAAGCGAGCGCGAACCACCATTATTATCAAGCTAATAATGCAATCACGGGAAAATTGACGGGAACTCGGTAACCTTTATTGGAAAAATATTATTGAAGCGAGAGAGCCATTATTGAATTCACGGCCAGAGAAAGGATAATGTCCAGAAAATGGTTCCAGTTTTCAATGAGATACTTTGTTTTTTCGCTCTGTTTTCGATTTTGTATTTAAAAAAAAAGTTTATGAGTTTTTTCAGTAAATCACACACTTAAATTAATATAAGTGCAGGAGAAAATAATTTGTTTCATCACTACTTGATGATTTGTTTTATTGAATGAATGAATGAATGGTTTGAATGAATGATTTATTTATATTTCTCTCACAAAATAACATTATAATTATTCAAACAAATCCAATGTTTTCGGAGCACCCTTTATTTATAGCATTATTATATTGGGGCATAGGCCTTCCCCATGGATGGAATAGGGAGATTGGGCCATGACCCACCACGCGAGCCCAGTGCGGAACGACTGCAGATGCAGCCGAAATAAACGGCTTAACGTGCCTTCCGAAGCACGGAGGAACTCGACATAGAAGATTTTTGGTCACCCATCCAATGACCGACCACTGCGAAGGTTGCTTAATTTCCATGATCGCAGCCGAACGCGCTAAGCACCTGCGCCTTTGAACTCCTCCTCCTCCTTTTATTTAATGTGGTATAAATCTTTGAATTGACATAAATATAGACCTTCAAGTTTTCAAGTTCTAAGCATGGCGGGCTTCCTTCGATGTGCGCTCTGATTTACCCAAAAAAATCCACAATAACCGCTCTAAACTTTGCTGTACTTAAAGCCATCGTAAAATAAAGAGCGCACTGTTTCCTTAAAGGCGGGTATCGCATTTGTGGTATACTCTTTTTTTTTGATACGCTGGGGAAATGCATTAAATTGCATACCACATGGTGGTTATGTGGGGCTCTCCTCCCCAGAAGGGGGAGGCCTACCCACTAAAACCCCAGCGATGGCCGCCATCAGGCATTGTACGGGGCCTCAGGATCGAGTATCGCATCTGAGGACCCGCAGCCTTTGCTCCCCTGCTTCCACCAGGGGAGCCCGGGGGAGTGTTCGCAACCTCTCCCATCCACCCTCCTACGACGACACACCCCGGCCATGCGGGGGTGTCGTCCCTCCCAGGTCGCTTCCATGGGCACAAGCTCCGTCGTGCTCACCAGCGACCCGCGGCGGCGCATCAGGCCATTATCTGGCCCGACGCCGCCTTCTTCGAGCGGGATCGACCTTGTGGTATACTCCTGGTGTTGCAGGTGTCTACGGGCGATTGTGCGGTTCAGTCGTACAGGGTACCGTAGTACCACCTGCACTCCCGACGCGCATTGGGGGACTGCGGTCCTCAGAATGCGTGCCGGGTGATCGGTGCAGGAGTATTGCCTGGTTTTTAGTGGCTCTGTTCAGCGCGTAGGTAGGGCCCTGTTCATTTTAACGAGCTCCAGGCTTGGCTGAAATGAGGCAGGGAGGAGTCCCACATACCTTCTTCTCGCTCCCCCAGTGGTTGAAGGATGCGTAAGGCATTTCCCAGATATAAAGAAAGTCTTTGGGCGATGGTGATCACTTACATTCAGGTAAGCCATCAACTCGTATAAAAAAATGTAAAACTTAATAATACAAAAAAATATAAAAAAAGAATTATCTATACTTATGAAAACTGCATTACATTTTCAGACCTTCACCCAACGTGTTTGATTGCGTGCAGTGGAAAATCTTCTCTATAGCGTTCTAAAGCCATCATGCGATAAATAATATTCCTTTATCGTTTCAGCGCCGAGCTTCAAGACCGTTCTCAAAGGCAGCTCACAATACTTTATTATGCTGAACTACGGAAAACACTGGTAAAACGTCTGATACCGTATTTATGGGAAATAGTGGCTGCAACAATCTAAGCCGGTGGATACGTTCTGTTGCTGGAAAATTCCACAATGTGGAACTCCTTTAAAGTTATAATGATACAGGCTCAGATATACAGCTGCCTTTGAGCACAACATTGAATACAAGAATGCACGACTGGCTTCTATCGAGACGACTCGTGCGAATCGTAGTCTTTAATTTTTTAAGGTATTCAAGAATCAATGCTCCAATTACGTGCATGGTTGTTTCAAAAGGATTTGTTTGCGTTTTCTAATTGCGGTGACAAAATTATCAAGACAATAGTTGAAAGCGAGAAGAGACTAAGATGAAAAACGCACAGATAGCAAAATTTAATGGCTTTTTACTCTAGTTTAAAAGACACTAGCGGTGGGTCGTTCTCAAATTTTCGGACGACGAAACGCAACCGTTTTCTCTTAAACGAAAACTAGTCTTCGAAACGGTTCTCGTTCGCAACTGGTTTTGGTTGCGGCTGAGTGTCGCAACGAAACGACACGCGACGGTCGAACGAATGTAACGCAACGAAACTGAACTAAACTAAATGAAATCTTGTTAACGTTCGTTTCGTTGCTGCGAACGAGACGAAGAAACATGGAAATAAATGTAGTGTTATACGATAATCGACTTTAAATGTTCAATAGTAAAGAATATATTATTGTAAAATCAAAGCATATTTATCATAGAACGAAACGGCCTCATATCATTGCGTTCTATTATAGACTGTATTTACTTCATCATGAAGAAGATATTGGAGTGCAGACAATCCGAGGACTAGTTGTTCGACGAAGACTGTTTTGATCCGAAACGTAAAACGATTCTATCGTCGCGGAACACTAAACGGTCCTTGAAACCGGTTCGTCTTTAGAACACTCACACCTAAAAGACACCCAAGTTATAAAGGCAAACTGTAGTACCAAGGAAAGCAAAGATTTTTTTTCATTGGCTGGATTGTATTGCTGTTGTAACACCGACCAATGACAGCCTTCTTTCTTTTGTTATGCAGTTTTGCATCCCTGTCTGTTGTAAGCGATAGTGTAATAAAGAAAGCGCTCTACCAATTTTATTAATTTTCAGGAACAAATAATGATATACCGAATGTTTAATTGTCTTTTCCCTTTATTTTGTAAGTTTTGAAGTATAATCATCCTGTTTTAAACTTACATGATCACTAACATTATAGCTACTAACGGGATTGTTACCATGTACCTTGTTTTTATGAGTCTCAGATATTTCGGCACTGTTGCAAGCGCCATGATCACGGAGTAACTGATCATACAGATATTAACCAAAAATCAATGACGTAAATATATTATACAGGTTAAACGCCAACATTATTGCATTTTAAAATCATAAAAAACAAGGTACATGGTAACAATACCGTTAATAGCTATAATGTTAGTGACCATGAAAGTTTAAAACAGGATAATTATACTTCAAAACTTACAAAAAAAAGGGAAAAGAAAATTAAACATTAGGTATACTCTGTTCGTGAAATTGAATAAAATTGGGTAATATAATTATCCTGTTTTCATATTTTCCATCAATTCCCATAACGTTTTGCTGTGAACAGAGCGTTGGACAAGATCAGTTTGGGAAATTATAAATAAAACATGAACTTAAAAAATACCCATAAGAATGCTGTGCATGAAATGTAAGCAGGCTCAATAAGGAAACTTATTTAAATATCTCTTATTCCCGGCTCTCTGTTACAGATTACATAATATATTTCATAATGTTTTTATGCCATAAATCATATCTTTAATATAACACCATTACATATTTTTTTGCTGCCCATCATTGTTTTGAATGGCATTAAGTAATATTAAAATTTTACCAATAGCTTCACTGAATCTTAAGCAACACGGACCCGGATATAGACTTAGAGTAAAGTAAATTAGTAATATATTGTTACGTGTCGGGATGGGGTTCGAAATTATATGCCAGTTCACGCTTGACAGTTCTTTATTCACCACACAGTTCACACAATTAACACACAATGTTAATTACAAAACACTCACTAAACACTGTATTTCACTATATAAGTCTCTAAACAATCTCACTTGAACCCTTTTGTTGTACTTTGATCGCCTTTGGATTCGCTCCGAAATCGCTGTTGAAACTCAACTGTCTCTGCGCGGCGTCAATCGCGCTTATATACGCCGATCGACGCATTCTAGAAATACCTGTTAAATTGAGAATTAGCTAGCACCCGCGAGTACAAAGTACCTACTTATACCTTTTTTTTTTGTGTCTGGGAAATGCTTTACGCATCCTTCAACCACTGGGGGAACCACGAGAAGAAGGTATGTGGGACTCCTCCCTGTTAATTTCAGCCAGCTCTGTGGTCGGGTGAAATAAATAGGGCCCTACCTAATGCCCTGAACAGGACCACTAAAAACCACCTACTTATACCTACGCAGGTAACGCGCATAACTTGTAAACAAGTGCAGATGCCGTTGAACTTTCTCCCTTACGTCGTACTGCATAAAGCTCATTTTAGAATGAGCCGCATTACCCGACCTCTATCGCGGCCCACGGTGCTCTGGCACATTCGATCTCTAGCACTTTCGCGGTTCCGTTTCGAGAGCGTTTGTGACAATATATACAGCTTAGACGTTAAGCACGTTTAAGCGCACTTACTAGCGACATTTATTGTTAAAAATATGCATTTTCTTCGAAATAAAGCTGCCACGTGGACGTCCTAGATAGAGATTTAGATTATTATTATAATACGATAAAATAAAATATTACTATGTTTCGTCCAATATATTGAAAGTCAACAACCTTTCCAATTTTATTGTGTGCCATGAATCGGTCAGGCCACATGTTCAACCTGACGCGAGTTTAATATTTTTTACCCATACAAAAAAAGTGTACAACACCGCTAAAGAAGTTTTCACTTCGAAAAATCGAACTGGATAAATTTAGCGGTACAAAGTTCGCCGGATCAACTTGTGAACTCATAATAAAACGTATATTAATAAAAAAGTAAATATTCCCAAACCGAATGTCGAAATCTGAATTACAACTAAGGAAACAATATATGTACTTTTACAGGTTTGCCAAACTCACAGTTATTTACATGGCTGATCTACCTATAAATATTAAAAAAGTTGCGCTATAGTAAAATACTCGTATTTAGTTCCAAATTTAACTAAATTTAAACTCATGCTGCCTTACCAAATGAATTTTGATCTACTTTGAGTAGCTTAATGAGTGTTGCGAGAGAAATTCTGGTTAAAATAATTGCTGCAGTTGCATTACAAAGCCGACTTCTAAAATTAGTCAGGAGGAACAAAAACGCCCGCCATCTTAGCTTATATTATACAATCTTTCCATTTATTTCATTCACATTTATAACTCCTTCATTTTTACCTTGATTTGCAATTTGGGATAAGCAGATTAATAATGTCTTAAGATTGATGTCAATTGTATGTGGAATGAGATTTGCCAAGCGACGGTGAGGAAAATGCAAATAAAAATATATTAATTATCATCATTATTTATGGAGGCCGAGTGAAGGGAAAAACATCATGAACACGAGTATGGTTTGACAAATAAAATCATTTAAAATATATGTGTATACATCATACTATCAAATAATCTATCTATTATAAAACTCAAAGGTGGCTGACTGACATAGTGATCTATCAACGCACAGCCCAAACTACTGGACGGATCAGGCTGAAATTTGGCATGCAGGTAGCTGTTATGACGTAGGCATCCGCTAAGAAAGGATTTTGATCAATTCTACCCCAAGGGGATAAAATAGGGAATGAAAATTTGTATGAAATTTTGTCAATTTTAAACCGAAGGGGCTGAGACTTTGCATGCAGGTATAAGAAGAATCATAGATGAATGTCATTGTGTATAATACAAGCCTGAAAACAAAAACTGTAGTCTACACTTCAGCTCTACACCGAAGCGAAGCGAGGGCGGGCCGCTAATTTAATATACACTCGTTAAGAAGACCCAATTGTTATCTATACTAATTTTATAAAGAGGAAAGATTAGTTTGTTTGTTTCACATTTAGAATCCTACATTATTCCTGATGAACACAGGCTATAGAGTATTTAAAAAAAAAGTAAGGGTTTCGTATGAAAATTTCGATTATGTAACCCGATTTGTTAAAAAATACCAATAAATAACCTTATATCGCGTACGCTGCGGAAGTCATTGACAATAATTCCGGTCATTGTCCCCTAAACAAACACTTATATACAATAGGAGTAGCAGACAGCCCCCTATGCAGAAGATGCATGGAGGCAGAAGAAACGCCACAGCATGTCATCATGGAATGCAGGAGCGTGGCCGACGAACGGGCACGTCGCCAGAATCGTTTCCGGATGCTTGTAGTAGTCTAGGCTGGCTGGAGTAAACGAGAATGTTTTTGAGTCCAATAATTAGGACTAAGTGCGAAAACCGCCCTGAAAAACTAAACTAGTAATATTTATTTCTAAGGTTTTCATACACATCACTCATTAAATAAAAGAAGTCATTGACAATAGAGCGAAGTGATGTTCTGAAGTTTATAGAGGATTTCATGGTGACGCTGACTCGAGAAGTCCCGGGTTCGAATCTGGTGGGGGCAAATGTTTGTGTGATGAATACGAGCATTTGTACTCCAGTCTCCAGTCCATGGATGTTTACTATGTATTTCTGAATAATATATGTACAATCTTTGTATTCTATGCGTTACCCTAGTATCCCATAACACAAGCCTTTACAGTACTTACTTTGGGGCTAGGCTAATTGATGTGAGTGTTGGAAATATTTATTATAAAAGAAAGAAGTCCAGTATACTATATGTCTAACTATTACAGTTATGCCACAATTAGAAATCCGGTGCCGTTTCACCCGCGTAAATGTTAAGAAAAAGGTTATAGTAAGTCAAACTTAAAAGATGGATTAGGCTGTCGTGGAATTTTTTATAGAACTTTTATAGAGGAACATTTAATGTCATACACGATTTTTATATTCCTTTAACCGTTAACGTAGCACATTCAATGGAAGCTTACAAATGGAATATTTTTATTATTTTATTGACTCGCCGACTCGAGAGGTCCCGGGTTAGAATCCCGGTGGGGGCAGATGTTTGTGTTATGAATACGAGCATTTGGATGTTTAATATGTATTTCATATAAATATACACAATATATATATGTACAATATATGTATTCTATCCGTTACCCTAGTATCCCATAACACAAGCCTTTACGTTTTTGCCTCGTGTGGGTAGGCAACAAACGTTGTTTTCAAAACACACAGAAACATAAAGCTAACCGTACCAACGTTAAAGCACACAAAGAACGCACTAACAATATTTTCCGCCACAAAACACATCTTTAATTTGAACCGCTCTCACAGGCGAATGTCAACTTTGTCCCCATTCGAACTGGCTGCATATTCTTCGGCGCTAGCCGTAAACATAGCTGAAATACCGCTCTCAAGTTTTTAATAAAGGTATGTCATCCGAAAACGCGTTAAAACAAGTGTAGATATAAAATACTCTACTGGATTCGCTCGCGGACGTGACGTGTGTACGTTTAACTTAATCTCACTTTTCATTGCAACCCTATCGCCTCCTTTAGGTTAGATTACGCGGTTTACTCCTACAAAGTTCGCATCTGCGCTTTAGTAAGCTTTCATGTATGAGCTTTGAGCATTAGGGTTGTGAATTTGTTTGTCAGATAAACAGAATGGAGTAGTTATTGCGCCCGCAAGCTAAAAGTGTTGAGTCTTATGGTCGTGCTTTGAATGGGAATTGTGATGAGGGCACGTATACTCCGTGTAGCAATGCTTACAAGGACAAAAGGAAGGTGTTGGGTAGATGGCTTTGTGGCAGATATTATTCGGGGGGATTTTTTCAGGAAACATTTCTCGTGTGACGATAGCAGTTTTTTCGATGCGTACCACGACGATGTAGCTGTAACAATATTGGAGACTGTCAATCACGCGTGTAGTTATGATTAAACATCATTCTAACAGGTTTTCTATCACACTAATATTATAAAGGCGAAAGTTTGTGAGTGTGTGAGTATGTGAGAGTGTATGTTTGTTACTTCTTCACGTCTAAACGGCTGGAGCGATTTTAATAAAATTTGGTATGGAGTTAGCTGATACCCTAGATTCACACATAGGCTACTTTTATCCCGAAAAAATGTTATGTTCCAGAGGGATTTTCAAGAAACTAAGTTAACGCAGACGAAGTCGCGGGCGACCTCTAGTATTAAATAAATCATGATTGTATTAACGTTGTAACAACATAATGATTTGTTGTAACATTATACTTTTAATGTTGTGACGTTTTTTTCGCTCGGGTTTGTCTGCAGTTAAAAAATATGTACAATAACGAGTGGAAGGGACAAAAATTTGGATGATTAGAAAAAGTCCCATCCGCTGCCTGGTCCGAGTGGATTTTTTTCTAGTAAACTTTTCTTTAGATTTAAACATCTAACAGTTAAATGCTTATAAATAAATAAAAACATAAGATATATTGATTTCTGATTACTGAAAAACAAGCAAAGAAAGGAATTTATTTTAATAGATTAAGGACGATTTTCTCACTCAAAAAGGATTGAAATAATTAAAAGTGCACAGAACTTCCTTGAGGACAGAATCCAATACCATTTCACCTAGTACTCTATGAGTGCCTTATTCATCATAATCAGCGTATTAATGGTCCCGCTGCTGGGCCACAGGCCTACCCGATGGTTGGGATAGGGAGTTTGGGCCATGACCCACCACGCGGGCCTAGTGCGGATTGGTGGGTGCTAACGACTGCCGATGCAGCCGGGAACAATGGCTTAACGTGCCTTCCGAAGCACGGAGGAGCTCGAAATAGTAAATTTTTGACCGACCACTGCGAAAGTTGCTTCACTTCAACGATTGCAGCCGAAAGCGCTAACCACTAGCGCGATCGAGCTCCTTAGTGCCTTATTAGTGGATGCCAATCAAATCTACAGCCGGAGTTCTGAAAAATTAGCTTTCCATCTGCGACTTAGCCCAATAAGTCCAAAATTTTCACATTTATTAAAAACTAGCTTTTGCCCGCGACTTCGTCCACGTTATCGTCGTTTTTCGTAAAAAAGTAGCATATGTCCTTCCTCAGGGTTCCGTGGTTTTGATGTGACAGACAGATTAACTTTCGTATTTTAGTAGGGAAATATAATACTGTTAAAAATATCGCAATAAGGAACCGCAGAATATTATTATTATCACTGTGCCCCGAGACCATCAGCGTGTAACTCCTTGTATGTTATTATGTTAATGTATTGGTAATATTGTTTAGATCACTTTCACATGAGTCTTAAGTACATATAGAATGAAAATACTTCAGCGCAAAGCTTCCGGGTAGACTACGTTGAAATTTGACCCGTCCGGAACGTGAACATAAAAAATTCTAGGACTGCTAACCCGGGAAAGACCGACATAACTGACCATGTGAAAAACAACTGACACCGAGATCTACTCCAACAACACGAAAGGTCTGCCCTTGAGCCTTATTTATTGTCATTGCATAACACACCGATACTGGGAATTGCGTTCTTTTAAATTGGAATGGAAAATTATTTGGTATTATGGGAATTCTGGGAATAAAGATGGTTTCTCCTGCACCGCAACCTATTAAAATTTGAGCCTCGATTACATTTTGTTGCAACTGGGTTACTTTAAGCCGAGTTCCATTGCAAATTTGTGGTGGTCTTAAATTTCGGAGCAGAATAATCGGAATGCCAATTTTTAAACAAATTTCATGAGAAGGAAGTACGGGCATATTTAAAGAATTTAAAAATTCTATCGGGTAATTAGTGGCTTCTTGTTCATCGGCCATTCTATTTATTGAACTATAAACTTTGCTTTCCCCCTGGATATTCGACAGTATTTTATTATTAATCTCAGATGCCTGGTCATTGCGAGGAGTTAAAATGGACCTTTCGCATAGCCAAGAATTGTTCTTATTTAATATATTTGTTACGTCACCGTAAACTGACGATGTAAGATGTTGTTGGGATTGCACTATACAACATAACTCAGGCGTCAGAATAAGTTTTCCTTGGTGTAGCAGTGGATAGGTATCTTTGGTGAAGGTATTTTCTTTAATAATATATCAGAAAATTCACGATCATCCGCGTTATCTACAGTTCTCACTCGCATGTTTATAGTCGAATGCACCGCTTGTATATCACGCCACAAATAAGAGCTTTTCAGGCAAGTCCTAACCTCAGCAGCTCGGGTTCCCCGTGGTATTACCGTTAAGGTTTGTCGGAAATCACCACAAAATAAAACTGTGATACCGCCCATGGGTCGATCATTTTGTCTTATATCTCTTAAAGTTCTGTCTACCGCTTCTGATCTACTCCTTTTCGATGGGCCATCGTACATTCATCCTATATGATTAAATTACACTTTGAACGAATATTTAAACACTACCAAAACAACTAATACGTGGTCCTAACTTTAGCTACCTTACACATAAAATCTAAGTGACTATTTGAACTAAAATATTCTTATAGAATTATAACCAGAAATATATACAACTCACAACAAAAAAGAAATGAAAATAAAGCTGAAACGCCTGTGCAATACTATCTACCTATACCTCCTTCACTTAAAAATAAATACTTATAACTACTTTAATTAATAAAAGTACCTACGCTTAATAATTTTTAATTTGAACGAATATTTAAACACTACCAAAACAACTAATACCTGTTTTACAAAATAACAACAAAAGAAATTCAAATAAACTATTTAAAGACTAAAAGTCGCGCTGATAAGCACGGTTTCGGTCTCCCAGGCGGGGGAGCCGATGAGAAATCCTCATGGATACCCTACAGCCGGCTGCAAGGTTATGTCAGACTCGTACTGACTAAAAAACACCCGTAGGGGCTGCCTCTGGCCGGGAAGGCCTCTAAGGCTTCATCGGAAGCGATCGTCCCCCAGGGGGGGGAGCGACGCAGAAAACAGATTTAGACAGCTCGCTCTCGGACCTTTGATACCCTACCGCTGCCGCGACCCGTGTCGAGCGCGGCAACCGTTACACAAAAATAATCCTTATAGCATGATTCAGTATTCACGTGCGACGGCGCGATGGCTTATTCCATGTATAAGTTTGGTGTTTCTATACCGAGTATTATAAACGTAAGAGTAAACAAATATGATCAGAATGCTCCGAACTGCTAAGCTATCGGGAGTTACACGTGTTATTGTGAGTCAACCATAAAAGATAGACATATGCTGTTGCGGGATACTTTTTAGACAATTTTATGTAGAATATTTCCGTCATACATGATTTCTATGTAACTTTAATCATTAAGGCTGCACACGCGACGGAAGCTTATAAAATGGAGTAACTTCTCCCGTTTTCCCAACATTTCCCTTCACTACTCTGCTCCTACTGATTGTAGCGTGATGAAAAGTATACTTCAACCTGCCCAGGAGTATGAAGAATAATTGTACCAAGTTTCGTTAAAATCCGTCGAGTAGTTTTTGTTTCTATAAAGAACATACACACAGACAGACAGACAGACAGACAAAAAATTTACTGATTGCATTTTTGGCATCAGTATCGATCACTAATCACCCCCTGATAGTTATTTTAAAAATATATTTCATGTACAGAATTGACATCTCTACAGATTTATTATAAGTATAGATAAGCACGGTTTCTCAATATCAATTATTGTCTGTCAATAAGGTCGAACGCTCTGAACGCAGCAACAGCCAAATATTGAATGAAGCTCGCTTTCTCTTTTTTTTGTTTCCTCCCAGGCGGGGGGGGGGGGGAGCGGGTGTGAAATCCTCATGGATACCCTACAGCCGGCTGTAGAGTTATGTCAGACTCTTACTGACTAAAACACTTCCGTGGGGGGTGCCTATGGCCTTACAGGCTTCATCTGATGCGATCAACCCCTGAGAAGGGGATGATGCAGCGCTGCCTTAGTAAATACTACTGCATAGTGCGCTTAGAGGACGGATGCATCCTGATGTGCATCCGTATCGGTTTGGGACTGAGCGACTGAAGGTCTCTCAGGATCGGGTGGGCGGGGAAGCTCGCTTTCGAACCTCCCGCCTTTTTATACCCTACCGCGCCGCCACGACCCGTGTCGAGCGCGGCAGCCGTTACACAAAAATAATCCTTAAAGCATGATTCAGTATTCACGTGCGACGGCGCGATGGCTTATTTCATGTTTAAGTTCGGTGTTTCTATACCGATTTCTATGATTTTTTTTTTATTGAATAGGTAATAATGTTAACTTTTTTAAATTATGGATGAGTGAGAGTATTATAAACGTAAGAGTAAACAAATATAATCAGAATGCTCCGAACTGCTAAGCTATCAGGAGTTACACGTGTTATTGTGAGTCAACCATAAAAGATAGACATACGCTGTTGCGGGATACTTTCTAGAAAATTTTATGTAGAATATTTCCGTCATACATGATTTCTATGTAACTTTAACCATTAAGGCTGCACACGCGACGGAAGCTTAAAAAATGGAGTAACTTCTCCCGTTTTCCCAACATTTCCCTTCACTACTCTGCTCCTATTGATTGTAGCGTAATGAAAAGTATACTATAACCTGCCCAGGAGTATGAAGAATAATTGTACCAAGTTTCGTTAAAATCCGTCGAGTAGTTTTTGTTTCTATAAGGAACAAACACACAGACAGACAGACAGACAGACAAAAATTTTACTGATTGCATTTTTGGCATCAGTATCGATCACTTATCACCCCCTGATAGTTATTTTGAAAATATATTTCATGTACAGAATTGACCTCTCTACAGATTTATTATAAGTATAGATATAGATTGTTTAAATCAAATTTTAATTAAAAGTAAATAGTATTTACTTTGACAAATAAATTTAAAATAAAATAAGCCTAACAAGACGAGAATAGCTAAAGCAGTATAGGTATCGTTTAAATTTACAAGTTTCCTAATTAATTTCTTAGTTGATGACTCCAACATGATTGATTGTAGAAAACTGTTTCACTCTTATCTTTTAAATGTGTATAATAAGGTATACCAGAAAGGTGCTTTAAGCTAAACAGTTATTCCACTTTACCTTTCCTGTAATTATATTCTACCCATCCCATGTATAATAAATAACAAGTCGCTTAACTACCGCATCCTGAAATCAAACACACTTATAACTTGCTCGCCTCCTTTGACTGTATTCAATACTCATTAAAACTATGTTAACTTATCCCGACACTCATAACTTCTCTATCATAATCATTACAAGACAAGGCACAACATTCCATCAACCCTTATCTCGTAAATCAGAAAGCTAAATTCCCCTGTCAAGTGTTAATGAAGACGAGTCGCCGATTGTACAGTAATTATAATAGCATTGAAAATGAACTCCAATTTGACAGCCGAAATGAAGTGTTCTCAACGCTTCCCCTAATGAATAGGCGATCCTCATGTGTTGCTATAATGGTTTACATACTAACAAATATAGTGTAAGCATTCAGGTCTTCGAATGCTTTACATTTGTTCTATTTATATATATTCAAAATAATAAACATGATTGTTTCTTTTTATTACTTTTTGGTTCTAAGAGGTTAGAAAGTGTGTGAGGTGTAATCCAGATCGAAGGACCATAATGTTAATGTGCTGGACTGTATGATAATTTATGATTAAAACATTTGTATTTTTTTTATGTTTATGCAGGAAAAACGAGCTCATAGTCCACCAGATGGAAAGTGGGCACTGCCGCTCATGGATGGCCTATAAATGGATGGAGATAGATGCCCTTGCAGCACCAAGAGTACTCATGCGTTACCGGCTCTGAAGGACAAGGTTTGCCCCCCCTTTCGAAGACCGTTATGTCATCGCCAAAAAGCAAACCACTGAGAGAAGGACGGGAGGAGATCTTGCTGGACCGCAGGAAAAAGGACCGCGTCTATCGTATGGTCCTAAAGCGCCAAGCATCCAGATGGTGGCGCTGATACTACTATCTGCAGCGAGTGGTGCAGTGAAGGACCTTGGCCGCTGGCACCAGATCTAATAGTTCAATTTAATGGCCTGACAATAGGCGTGTATGCATGTGGTCTTCGTTGGTCGTGAGGTGAGTAGGACCACATTGCGGCCCCAGTGTGAGCGGGCAGTGGATAGTGCCTTTTTCCTATACCTTACGTACTGGGCTCACCCAAGCAAGACAGTCGTTCGTTAACCAGTCATGCAACGCTCGAGTGATACTGTACATTATCCTTAGAGATTATATGCTACTAGCTGTTGCACTTCTTCATCTCTCTCAGGCCACGCCTTGCGCTGAATCCGTTGTTGACCATTGGTCATTTAGAACATTGCGCGTCTTTTTGTTTTTTTTTGTTTTTTGAGTGTGTATGCTGTTGGTCGCAGATGACCTTTACAGCGTCAATAAGGGGACCTCAAGCCGAGAATCCAGGCAGATGGCGTCTCCCCACGGGGGGAGTCTCCTCTCCGTCTGGAGCCTTTAGACCACATGAACCTGAGGGGTCGGCTCAACTAGAGGGCGTCTCTGAGACTCGGATATCAGCTCTAGTTAGCCGTTGTCATGGGGGGCGGGGAAAAACGCCCAGGTACACGCCTGTACCTGGTATAGCGTGTCGTGTGTAAACCGGGTCTTCGCACTCTTATCCTTCGGGTGCGGTGTCTGCCTAATGCTCAGCTAGTGTGCACGTTTGCTAGCTGTGTAGTGTTGGTGTTTGTGGCCTGTGTGGGAGGAATCGGAGGCGTGTTGGCGCGGGTGATTTCGTCTTCGGGGTAGTCTAAGACGTACCTAGGCCGAGGGAATCGGAGGGACGCATTGCGCCTCGTGCAGGGTGGTCGATAGGGTCCGTTTCCCCCCTCACCACGTCTTCACACACCGCTCTCAGCGCGGTCAAGCCCACCAGGTAAGACCTATGATGAGGGAGGCCCATTGAGCGATTTGCGAGCAGGCGGTGGACTTATCGTTTATTATCATCGTTTTGATGTTTGTCATTATGTGTTGTCAGCTTTATAAGTTGTTTTACTCTTTCACCAAGACATAATTTATTGTGAATGAAATAGATTTGAATAAAACACTTTTTGAACAGGTGTAAATTGCAATTTATTTAATTTTACATTATTCTTTATCTTCTGGATCCTTGAACAACGTTAGACATTGTTTGTGACAGACTTGTCGTTATGTAATGTTAATGCTTTTGACAGCTACCAACAAATACAAAAAGGCCTCAATAATAAACATGATGTAAGCGTGTTTCTTTTGTTCCTGTTCTATGAATTTCAAATTCCATTTGAATGAATAGGGTATTTGACAGTATTAAAAATAAAGTGCCAATTGTTAGCATCTGTGTGTAGATGGAATATTGGCAGGGGTTTTTACTATTTTAACAAAAAAAATTTTCATCATTTTACTAAAAACCCTCGAAAAAGATAATAGTTTTCATATCTATTGTCACGTGACCCAAAACGGTAGCTAGGTATTGGCGGAGCCTAAAATGACGTCACACGCAAGTAAACTTCCGGTTAAAGTGACATTACATTGTATCGTTTGACGTTTTAATAACAGTCGTGTGACGTCACACACTAGTAAGACGCCATATTGTCCAGAGAAATGTTTTCGCGGCAACTTGAAAATGGAATTTTTGATTTGGTTATTTTTACTGAAATACACAACAGAATGATTGACTTTTTACGGACTATGGAGTTCGTAGTAAACATTATTATTCAATAACGTAAGATAGTTGTCTAAAACTTGTCAAATACCGTATTATGTAAGCAAAACTGTGTAACGCACTGTGTAAATATGCGAATTACTATTCCAAGCTTATCTTTTAATAACTAGAACAAAGGTTACACTGCGTTGATTTCAAAGTAGTACCCTTATAAATATAAAATATAAATTACAAACAAGAGAATTGGAGCAAAAAATATAGCTTTTTATCCGACTGGTCTGGGATTGTTTTAAGATGGGTGCCTAATAATATTTTAATTTTTTAAGCATTTAACTGTTAGATGTTTAAATCTAAAGACAGTTATACTAGTGTTTGGGACAGTCAGGTCTCCTATATAATGATGATCTCCAAATACTTGATAAACGTTTAATTGCATATAAATTACAATAAGTTGAATAAAATAGAAAAATTGTATGCGTATTGTGCGCCGTATAAAATTCTTCACCCGTTACGTTTCGTTTTCATCGTTGTGCAAATTGATGGAGACACAAGCGTAGAGAACTAGAATAGATTCCACGCGGACCAGGCAGCAGACGGGACTCGAACCCACACCCACCGCTATCCGGGCGGATGCGCTGCCTTGCAGCCTAAGAAATGCTAAATAAAATTCGACACGGACAATCACAGCCGCTGTAGCATAATGATCAGTGCATCCGCCTGGATAGCGGAGACTGCACATAGATGCCTAAGTTAAAATTTTCAATTTTATAATAATCAAAGTGTTTTGTACTACAAATTGAAATCATTTATAATTTTTAATAATAAAAATTAGCTAACACAGCGAACTTGGTACCGTCATAAAAATAGGGGCTGGTGGTAGAAGGGTGAAAATTTAGGATTGTAAGTATTTTTTAATGACGAACCAAAAAATAAAAAATAAATCCAAAATATAATACATAAGTGTTAGGGTTGGACAACCCTTGGATGCAGAGAAATACCTCACTAAGGGGATCCCGCGGCTCCGCATCAAGCAGTGTTGAAGGTATTCGCAGGACTTTTTTAGCAGATATTATGCCGGAAAGCGCCCGTAAAAGGTGCGGGGTCCTCGGTGAGCAGCCACTGGGGGGTCCGTAAGAATTGCGGGAGCCAGGTGTGAGGTCCGTTCGACGGTGTGCCTCTTAATGGCGCCGTCGTCTGTAAAAAGATTTTTTACCTACGTAATAAAAAAAAAGGGTTGGACAACACTTAGGGGTATGAAAAATAGTTAGTAGCCGTTTATTGGATCTACTGAATATGCATATAAAAATCGGTCAAGCCGTTTCGGTGGAGTATGGTAACTAACATTGTCACACGAGAATTTATTATATAAGATAGGATAAGATAGGATAATAGAATAATGTAAGTAAATAATTGGTGGTACCAAGTTTCTAGTTCCCCTGCTTCTTCTTCTTTAACACTGATAGCGATCACGTCATTGCATTGTGGTGTTCCCTCTCTTGTGTTAATTGACATTGTGTCCAAATTAGCATTATCTGTAGTGTTATGTTTTAATCTGCTGAACTGTACGAGGTGGTAGCCTCAATATAATCAGAACGCTAAATGAATGTTGTATTATTGAAACACCGCAACCATCAATGAAAAAGGGACGTATTATTATGGCCATAATGTTACTTTTTAACTTCATTATTAAGAAATTAGAAGATTAAAATCTTTAAGCGAATTGTAATGGTGAATTTATAGATAAATTCATATATAAAAATGAAACCCGTATTCCGTTGTCACGACATTACATGAAAACGGCTTGACCGATTTGGCTGATTTTTTTTTGTAGTTTTCTAATACTCTGTACAAGGTTCTTACGGAAAAATATATAAAGAAAATCTCTCAGAAAGATTTAAAAATATAACGTAACAAATGTCAACGTCATTCAATTTAAAACAAAAAATCTGTGGTAATCTGTGACACCACATTGATAACCGCGCTGACAAATGTCAACGTCATTCAATTTAAAACAAAAAATCTGTGGTAATCTGTGACACCACATTGATAACCGCGCTGACAAATGTCAACGTCATTCAATTTAAAACAAAAAAATCTGTGGTAATCTGTGACAACACATCCATAACCGCGCTAACAATGAATAGGTACTCATGTACTCATACATAAGATAGGTCAGCTAAACAAAATAAAGTAGTGCATCAAAGCTACGCTAAGGCGGTACGAAGTTCGCCGGGTCAGCTAGTTATTAATAAACTAACTTTTATACACCTCGATTTTAAGTATAATTTATATCTCTTTCGGATACTTATGATTTACTGACTGATATATTTTATATTTATAAATGTAAATAAACTTTTACTAGAAAAAATCCACTTGGTTTCCGGTATCCGGGCTGAAGGAGCGGGTGCAGTCTCGTCTGCTGTCTGGACGCGTGGAATATTTTCTATAATTTAATTAGGTACGATTTTCAGGTATATCGTTTGCATTGCATACAACAGAAGAGAGTTGTATTTTTACTCTAGAAGACAGCTATTTTACAAAATCTTAGACAACTATTTACAAACAGGAAAAAAAAATACTTTGTGGGAAATTCAACTTTGACCCCCCTTAAATTATAAACGAGGAATAAGCTTAGATTATTAACGCCGTTGCAATTCTAATTTTATACTTAAACTAGCGGCCCGCCCTCGCTTCGCTTCGGTGTAGAGCTGAAGTGTAGACTACAGATTTTGTTCTCAGGCTTGTATTATACACAATGACATTCATCTATGATTCTTCTTATACCTGCAGGCAAAGTCTCAGCCCGATCGGTTTAAAATTGACAAAGTTTCATACAAACTTTCATTCCCTATTTTATCCCCTTGGGAGTAGAATTGATCAAAATCCTTTCTTAGCGGATGCCTACGTCATAACATCTACCTGCATGCCAAATTTCAGTCCGATCCGTCCAGTGGTTTGGGCTGTTCGTTGATAGATCACTATGTCAGTCAGTCAATCACCTTTTAGGTACATATAGATGGGCAAATTTTATACTAAATATAGGCAAATAATTTCACCTGTGCTGTTAAGCTTTTCCTGGTTTGAAAATAAGATTTTCTGCTGGTGAGTATGGTCCATGAGCTCCGTGATATATGGGATTGGGTTCAGGTGACGATCCTAGGCGAGGATGGCTGAAGTGGCACATCATCTATCTTTGCGAATCGTTTAAAAAAAATATTGCAGGTTCAAAATACCCTGTGTCTTTGAGTTTTCTACGAGTTCAGTAGGGCGATTTGGTATAATAAAATCTCACCTCCGATTTCAGACATTAGTTTGATATGCATTACGCTATTTCACGGCAAAATGTCGCTATGTCTGTAGAAGCAGCTAGTGTTAGATATTTGACATTTGCCAGAAATTCGAATAATGAGATCGTAAGTGTGATTGCGAGGAGCTCGATGGCGCAAGTGGTTAGCGTGTTCGGCTGCGATCGTTGAAGTTAAGCAACTTTCGCAGTGGTCGGTCATTGGATGGGTGACCAAAAATTTACTATCTCGAGCTCCTCCGTGCTTCGGAAGGCACGTTAAGCCGTTAGTCCCGGCTGCATCTGCAGTCGTTAGCACCCACCAATCCGCACTGGGCCCGCGTAGTTCGTCATGGCCCAATCTCCCTATTCCATCCATAGGGAAGGCCTGTGCCCCAACAGTGGGGACATTAATAGGTTGATGATGAAGTGTGATTGCGTCTTACGGAATACCTATGCTTGTATGATACATAATATTCGATAATACCTCTAACTCTTTGCCAATTTAGTGTTTGTTAAAATACTTATGAATGGTATTCCAAAGTGAAAGATGAAACTGCAAATTGTTTAAGCATACCCTAGTCATTGTCAAAGCATCAAGCATCCAATATGGAAGAAGTATGGCTACGATATCCTACAGAGGCTTTATTATAGTAAGCCCTCTGTGGTATGAACCGATGTTTATAGCGACGCCACGAAAACAGCGATTTTAATTTAATGCACAAGGGGTGGCAAACAAACCTACAAACGGTTAAGCTGCCGCCATTGTCTATAAATAAATAAATATTTCCAACACTCACACCAATTAGCCTAGCCCAAAGTAAGGACTGTAAGGCTTGTGTTATGGGATTCTAGAGGAACGGATAGAATACATATATAGTACTTATATAAGCATATTTATATAGAAAATACATATTAAACATCCATGACTGGAGTACAAATGCTCGTGTTCATCACGCAAACATCTGCCCCCACCGGGATTTGAACCTTTTTTATTTATACGCAGGCAAAAAATACTATTTACAGACGACGGCGCCTTTAAGAGGCACACTGCCGAACGGACCTCACACCTGGCTTCCGCAAGCCTTACGAGCCCCAGCAGTGGCTGCCCACTGAGGACCCCGTAACCCTTACGGGCGCTTTACGGCATAATATCCGCTAAAAACCCTGCGAACATCCTCTAAGCTGCTTAGCGCGAAGCCGCGGGATCCCCGTTTAGGGATTCTTCCGCGTCTCCGCACCTAGCAGCCTACCGGCCTTGCCGGGGAGAACCGGGATTGGAACTTGGGACCTCTCGAGTCGGCGACACCATGAAACCCGGCGTACAAACCACTCGGCCACGGATGTCGTCAAATAGTCGCTTACGAATTAGTGTTGATGATATTCATCATAATACATAAGAAAATATTTACTGATATTTCCAAGCATTAAAACTATCCGATATTTTTATTCAACTATTAACTTTTTTTTTCAATCATTAACGCCACCTCTATTACGAATACAATAGTCACTAGTAGTGCCCTGGGCTTATACAAATTGTCTTGGGACCTCTCACGCCTGCACAAGGAAGCTTTGGTACTAAAATGGGCTACAATTTAAAATAGCGTTCGAATTTTGAATTGAGTGCGCTCCTTCAGCTGCTCAAACAAATTTATGGTCTCCCACGACCACTTTTGCGGGTCAAAAATCGCCAGTCAAGCTATTGTTCAGCGTCCATAGACATGCAGCTCAATAATTTATTACGATAGAACTAAATTCAAATTTCGAACGCAAATTTAACATAATTTTCTGCCGATCGTGTTTTGTTTTCGGGATTTCATAAAAGTTATTTTATTAGGCATTAAAACACTCGAGTTAACCTATTATCGCATGAGGGGAAGCCAGAGATGCACTGACTCGTGTTTTAATACCCCTTCTTGTATGACAGTAGCACAAGCTACTATTTTAACATTCGAAATTTAAAAAAAATGACAATCAGTATATGGCAGAAAAAGGAAGTAAATTAACGTACGTGTAAAAAAATCTATGACAAAGACTAAGACTACGTATCCTGTACACCCAAACAAGTAATATTACAAAATATTATACGTGGGAAACATTTGTATTTTTAAGTAAAAAAAATACAATTTCGTTTCCAGTACGCAATTTATAGCGCGGCGCGCTACTGTGGCGCTACGCAAACAATGTGCCTGTGTCTATGTGTGTGCGTGTGGGGTAAGTGCGTCGATAAATAACTTTCTAAATAAAGTTTTTGTAAAAATATTGAAAAAAAAATTGTGACTTTGACCTTCAATATCTCCATAACCATAAATTTTCCAGGCCATTCCAGAAGAAAAAAAATATCGTCATGATGTGGAACATACGTGGCCTTCGGCTTCGTTAAAGGTTTTTTTACACCCTGTATATCCCGCATATTTCGTGGCTCCATTTCAGAATGCAGACTCTATTCACCGCGCCAATCTCACTGGCTGAATACGCCCGCGTCCAATACCCAACCCTCGACATACATGGCGCCCCATTCACGCCTCACTATGGAATGTCTATGAATAAATGAGGTGACCACTCAGGTGTACAACCGCTATTTTAATTACTGTTCTAATTGAAATGTGGGGAGCGTGGAATTTCTGGTGGAGCACCTATTTTTCTAATGACGACCTGTGCTGCTTGAAATATAAATTTAATTACTCACATGCTGTGGTGAGAGCGAAAAACAACATAATACGATGCTGTTGGCAATAACGAGACTGAAGGTTGTTTAATTAATTGACACTTAGGGTTGTTTTTGCAAATTACTGTATTTACATTATGTGCAGCCTTGTTCTGGGAAAATATATTTGACTCAAATGATTTTAAATGTGATGCAGTCGAAAAGGGTATTTGACAGTATTAAAAATAAAGTGCCAATCGTTAGAATGATTATTGGCAGGAGTTTTTACTATTTTTAACAAATTTTTTTTCATAAAGGCCACGATTAAGATAATGGTTTTCTTGTCAATTGTCACGTGACCCAAAACGCTTTGGATTGGTGGAGCCTAAAATGACGTCACACGCAAGTAAACTTCCGGTTAAAGTGACATTAGATTGTATGGTTTGACGTCTTTCGTCGTTTGGTTTCTTATAAGAAAACCTTGTTTAAAAATTTGCAGCAATAAATTCTGACGACTTAAATTTGCAATTTACAAAAGTCAGGATATGAAGAGGCTGGCATTTTCATAAGGCTGTTATACCCATATAAGATCCAAACCATTATGCAAAATATCCTGTAATCATGGCGCTTGCAACAGTGCCGAAATAAAGGAGACTCACCGAAGTAAGGCACATGTTAGCAATCCCGTAAATAACATAAATTACTATAAAGTTATGATTTTATTTTTTTTATTTTTTTTAAGCATTTAACTGCTAGATGTTTATCTCTAAAGAAAAGTTTACTAGAAAAAAAATCCACGCGGACCAGGCAGCGGACGGGACCGCTGCCTGTTTTTTTTTTCTAGTAAACTTTACAAGTTAGTAAAAGTGTAAAACAATATTATCCAAAAGTATGGGTACGGACGGCTTCTACCCAAAACCTTTTAAATAAAGAAGATTTGAAAGAATCCTGTAAGAAAGCAACAACAAAGCTACTATAATGCCAAGAGCGTCTAAAGCCCATCCGGTAAATAGAGACATGAAGCAATAACACACCACGATGTGCCGTCTCAACAATAGACCACAAATTACGGAACAGACGTAAGAACACCTACTCCATATCCATTTGTTTAAGTTATGATCTTTTTGATGCCATCCGAGTGTCGAAGACTTAAAACGTATCTTTTAATAGACAAACCAATGCACGAAATACAGATTTAAATTATGATATCAAAAGTTTTTTAATGAATTAATAATTAAAAAGACCACTTAATATTGACACTGGAGAAGTGGCAATATTTTTATTGTGTAATTGCGAATTGTGAATATTAATAGGTATCAACAATTTGCTTTATCGTATGTATGTTACAAATCTTGCGACACATAATTTTATTGGTTATGGCAAATTTTGAGTCAGTATACTGCTACCATTTCATTTTCTGGGTTCCTTTCTTACAACGGCAACCATAAAGTAAATAGGTTAAAAAATACTTATCTTTTGTATGCGGTCCTTCAGCTACTATCCCTGTGCTGGTACAGCTATGTCACATGATGCACTTGTCAATTTTATCTTTGCTAGCTTAATTACTATGGCGATATCTGGCAACCCAACTCACTACAATTTAGTTATATTTTAACACATTTAACAGTCTATTCTTTCGAATACTGTTACTTAGCTGCTGTATATTTAAAATAATAACTAAGCCCATAATTTTTGACGTGATAACGTCTTATAAATCGATGAACACCAGCTGTATGCACGAAAGAGTGTAACGTCATGTCACGTTATGTAACGTCATGTCACAAATTAGTTCAACGCTCCGCGGTGTGTGTGAGGTGAGATCGATGGGTTCTATTGTAGGAAGGCCAAATGGGTGATGTTAGCTCGGGGGCCGCGGCCCGACTGATGTTGGTCGGGCATAGTATATATGGAGTGTTTGGCTCCAAATTTCTCTTGCGCGATGTAGGCTTCCATACTTGTGAACGCAGTGCTGGTAGCGCCATCTCTTAAGGAGGCGAGTGACTATTTCCTCTATGTTCATTATATGTGGGGCATGTAGATGTCGCCGCCACACTATCCATTATTGTATTGTCCGTAAACTAAAATTGCAGAAAACCATTTTTTTTCTTTTCAATCTTCAATTAGCTAAGCAGCTTTGCTAGAAAATTTATTAACGTGAATCATGAATACTTCCTAACACCGGTTCTCTCAACAATTCATAATTAACATACCAACAATATATTTTCGGTAGTACCCAACTATTGTCATGTTTCTTTTTTTGTTTTCTCTTTTGTGTCCTGTGTGGTGTACAACAACAAAGAGTATTATTATTATTTTATCAAATTTTACCAGAAAAAAAACCACTTGGCTCAGATGTTAGCTTATAATCCTACCTGAAGCTTGGACCTGGATATGTTCCTGTGAAATTTTCTAGTTTTATTTATTCAGTTTAAATTTTTCAGTGAACACTTCTAACCATTCCTAGGTCAACATATGAAACAATGCCCAGGCAATAATGTGCGCGATTCCGAAAGAAAAAATAAACTCTAAACACGAACAAAGCTTTGCTTACATAACAATAATGAGGACACTTCGCCATTGTTGGAAATTTTATTTACTATTTTATTATTTCACAGTGCTCGTTCAATTCGATATTCAACAATGGCGAGCGGGACATATTTCCATACACAGTATCGCCGGTTCGTTCAATGAAGACCTCATTTTGTTATTAAAAGATCGCTGAACTTTCGTTCTCTTTGATCACTGAACTGAATATGAAAGGTTATCTCACGTAGGAAATATTTTGATTGATCACTTCTTCAAAAAATGCTGTATTGAACAGCATCAAAGCTGTGACATAAATATTGAAATGTAAATATTTACTACAGAATGTAATAGACAGTGAAAATAACTATGAAGAAGTATGTTTAACGAGAGTAGCTAAATGTGTTTGAAGAATAAATGTCTTGGAAAGAAATCTGTGGGGAAAATGTTAAAAGAATAAAATAATGTTAATAAATGCAAGAATACTTACAGCAGTTATTTGATTCCAAAATCATCACAGTTTTAACTACTTTCTATTGAAACTAAGTAATCCGTACGTACATTAGCTTCCGCCCACGACTTCGTTCATGTTTTTGGTAGTTTTATGAGAATCGCACAGAAAGCTTAGATAAATAAATAAACGAATTTTTCTAAAAACACACTAATTAGCCTAGCCCCAATGTGAGCACTAAAAACTTATGTTATGGGATACAAGGGTCTTAGTCTTAGTCTTAGTAGTACGGCGGGCTGTTTCCGCAACTCGACATCCAGTGCCTATTTTGCGTGGGGATTGGCATCAGTCCTGCCATCCCAGCTCCTCCAGAAAGCTCAGCAGTCCTCGCATGTTGCTGCAGGCCTCTACTATTGTCTTCGGGCTTCCCATTAGCACTGCACTCCAGTAGGACAAGGGCGTTCGTCTCATCCTCTTCTGCACAAAGGGCTGTCAGAAATACCCTCTAAACTATGGGATACTAGGGTATCGAATAGAATACTATACTGATACATATAGAAATACATGTTAAACATAATTATGACTGGAGTGCAAATGCTCGTATTTATCACACAAACATCTGCCCTTACTGGGATCCGTACTCGGGACCTTTTGAGTAGGCAACATCTTGAAACCCGGCGTATAAACAGCCACGGAGGTAATTTATTTTTAAGATGATATAATGATGATCAGATCTTTTTTCGTAGTAAGAAGACGTATCTTAGGTGTATATTCAGGTAACTATGAGCGTTGTACCACAAAGAAAAAGTTACAAACTGTTATAAACAAATTTTAATCAAAGTGTGACATTTCGTCTTAAACTGGTTTTGACCTTCAACTATTTTATTCAAATCTGGTCAAGCGTGTTTAACAAACATAGTACAAACTTCCACAATATAATAATAATAATAATTTATTAACTTTTAACTTGAACAACTATGTGGTCCGTAAAGCGTTAGTAACAATTTCACATATATACTATGTTAGTAAATATATAAAATATAATCACACTGAAGACATTAAAAATTACTATTTGGTCACAATCTGCCTGCCTGTGATACAGAGTTGCACCCATTTCTCTATAATGGGTGAATCATATCTTGTACCTATGGTCTTTAGAATGGAGTTCTTAGTAACCCGCAGTCTATGTAGCATTAAGGCTGCTCTTTTTCTCAAAATATATAATAATAATGAATAATAAAAACGTTTATTACGCACAAATTACAAAAATAACTTATTGTGTTAAATATAGGTCATTGTGTACCAAACAGGCCACCGCTTAGTATATGCCGAGGCAGCATTTGCCACGACACTGATTTTCAGCAGCAGCCTACTTAAATTAAATGACATTTAAGGTCATCGATACTAATTTAAATTAAATGACATTTAAGGTCTTAAGTATCATTTAAAAAAAAAATAAGAATAAAAGAAATTAAATACAATTGTCAAATTACTGAAATTAATTGAGAGAGAGAGAGAAAGAGAGAAAGAGAGAATCATTTTATTGACCAATAAATATGTTATAAACTGATAAAATATATAAAAACATATATTAAAAGTAAGCATTACACACATTTATAAACCTAACAGCCATCATATTGGTCAATCAGGACCCTGCCTCAGCATAATGTTGCCGTGACATGTAACTAAACGTGTCACGACAACGCTGGTATTCTGACAGGGCCTGTATGGTGCACGGTATTTAGGTATACAAATAACAATATAATAAATTGTGTGTGTCAGCTCCGACGCACGACTGGAGTTTACTCCTTAAGTTCGATAGTCTAACCAGACGCAAAAAGAGTTTATTTTACTTAAAAAAGATTGATACTGTATGAAAGGGTAAATTAATGAAAATAATATACATTATATAAACATATATTTATTCATTTCATATACATTTATTATAACTAATCCACGAAATATTTCACATTAAACTTTTTACAATAGTCAATTTCAGATTTGCATAAATATATCATTAGGAATGTTGATAAATTATGTAATTATTATTATCAGATTATTATAATTTTTTTTAAATATTAATTAAATCAACATTGTCTACATTATTACCATAACCATGACCAGGGGAAAGTCTCCTGGTCATGATGGTCTCAGCGTCGAGCACGTACGGCATGCCGGGCCTCACGCTTATAGGGTACTCGCAATGTTTTATTCGCTGTGTGTGAGTCACTCTTATTTACCGTCAGACGTAATGAAGACAGTGGTAGTGCCTATAGTGAAAAATAAAACCGGTGACATTGCTGATAAAAGTAACTATAGGCCAATTTCCTTAGCTACGATCATAGCAAAAATATTTGACGCTGTGCTCAATGAAAAGTTAAATGAACACATTCACTTGCACGACAATCAGTTTGGATTTAGATCCAAATTGTCCACTGAGAGTGCAATACTGAGTCTAAAGCACAGCGTCAGGTATTATACGAATCGTAAGACTCCAGTATATGCGTGTTTCCTGGATTTATCCCGGGCTTTTGACCTGGTGGCGTACGAGGTTTTATGGAGCAAGTTGGACAAGATGGGTCTACCACGAGAACTTATTAACATCTTTAAGTACTGGTATTCACATCAAATTAACAACGTCAGATGGGGGGGCGCAGTGTCGGAGCCATATCGTCTTCAGTGCGGTGTTAGGCAGGGTGGGCTGACCTCTCCCACTCTTTTTAATTTATATATGGACGCGCTAATCGTGGAGCTCAGCAGTAGCCATGTCGGCTGTCACGTTGATGGAATCTGTGTCAATAATCTTAGTTACGCAGACGATATGGTTCTGCTGAGTGCCTCGGTCTGTGGCTTAAGACACCTGTTGCGCATCTGTGAGAAATACGCTTGCGAGCATGGATTAAAGTACAATCCTACGAAAAGTCAGTTCATGGTTTTCGAGGCTGGTGGTGCTAGATGTCCAGAGAATGTGCCAGCAATACATCTCAATAACATCCCGCTCGAAAGAGTGTACCATTTCAAATATCTGGGGCATATAGTTACTGCTGACCTCGACGACAGTGCTGACATTGAGCGGGAACGGAGAGCATTGTCAAGAAGGGCAAATATGTTGGCGCGCAAATTTTCACGAAGTTCAGTAGAGGTGAAAATTACACTCTTTCGTGCTTACTGCACTTCTTTGTACACATGTGCTTTGTGGGCCCGCTATTCTCGGAGAGTGTATAACGCGCTTCGCGTGCAATTTAACAATGCTTTTAGGGCGCTCCTGGGGCTACCCCGTTACTGTAGCGCCTCGGGAATGTTCGCAATAGCACATACAAACTGCTTTTTCACCACCATGCGCAAAAGGTGTGCATCCCTTGTAAGTAGAGTGAGGGCAAGCCCAAATAAAGTCCTGGCTATGATAGCGGAGAGGTTTGACTGTCCTTACATGCGGCATTGTTGTGCACAGCATATATTATCTAATGGAGGTGTGTAATGCTATTAAATACAATTGTAAAAATATTTTATATTAAAAAAAATACGGTTTGATATAAATAAGAAATTTTGTGTTCCTATGACATTTTAATATTCATTTTGTGTATGACATTATAATAATATTAACTTGACCTTTGATTTTTAATTATTTTATTTGATGGAAATTATTAAATTTAAATTATGTAATTTTATTAAATTAAATAAATGATTAGGTGTATTTTAAGTGACATGTGCCTATTTCTACAATAATTGATTATGCATTATTATTATGATTATGAGTTATGTTGCTCGAAATAAATGAATTTTATTTATTTATTTTATTTATTAATTACAGTGACAAGTGGTTTATGGTAACTAAAATAAGACACATGGACGGTCGTAGATACGTGGTTCACGAATCTTGAAAATACCGCATCAATGGTTGTACCATACCTCGTTGTCCCCATTGCTCTATCAGAAACATTATCTAAATTCAGTTTAGATTTTAAAAAAATTATTAATGTCAATCCGTCATCTTTGTTTGTCAAAGTTGCGCGACATAGGATGCGCACCAAAAACGTAACGAGGTCATTCATCGATAGATTTTACTCCTCACATTTTTCTCATACCGGGCCCCTTA
Source organism: Chilo suppressalis (assembly GCA_902850365.2). Lineage (NCBI taxonomy): Eukaryota > Metazoa > Arthropoda > Insecta > Lepidoptera > Crambidae > Chilo > Chilo suppressalis. The sequence goes on along the minus strand of OU963912.1, from coordinate 3,601,975 downwards.
TATATGCAAATCGATTCTTAAGGAGTAAACTCCAATAATTTAATAAATAATACGAATAGGTTTATAATTGGATAAATAGTGCTTAGTGCAAAAATGAACAGAATCTAAAAAATAAATAAATATATATGTAACCCAGTATCATTAGCTGTGTTATGTTATTCTGTGGTTAATCTGTGACTTGGCTTGTCACTTTTTGCAATATAAATAATTTGGTAGGTAATCAAAATGAGGTTTCCCTCAAAATAATCATTGAGTGAGATTGTTCGCCCATGGTTTAATGTCACTGCGTGTTCCCTTTCAATGATTTTGCAATAGATGTAATAATTTTACAGTAGATGGAAAGGTTGAGGTATGTGTTAATTGGATAAATAATTTATAATTAATTGGATAAAATGGCGTAATAATCAATCAGTATGTGCCTGAGCGAACATATTCGACACAATAATAATACATAGTTATTAACAGAATATGTTTCAAGACATAAAACATATAAAAATAAGTTAAATCAAATTTAAAAATTTATTGTTGTGTTTGTGTGCTGCCGAGAGTAAAGTTTTCAGTATAAGTTTTATTTTAGCTCACAAGTTTAACGGATAAGTTTCTTTGTTATTTAAAAGCAATATAGACTTTTAGCAAGAAACTATCATAAAATTAGACCGAGTCACAGTTCTTTGTGTCCTTCTAAAAAAGAAGTTGTTACCTACAACCTCTTTTAAGTTATTTCACGCTGTTGAGCAGACGAGACTTAACAACTTGCACTGAAATTTAGTCTCAACACTTTTTGGTTAAAACTTTAACGATGGCAATTTCACTACTTACTGAAAAGCATTATACTGCTTGTTAACCAGTATCAAAGTTCAAACTGTTTTTAAGTTGCTAATGAGACTGTATTATACCAACAACCCTCAACTCACAACAAACCAAATACTGCAGTCTTGATTTTAATATATATAGCCAGGTAGGCAAATGACTCTACCCCACCTGATGTTAAGCAGTGATAAAGTCCAAACGCGAAGATAGCTAGTACAGCAGTTGTAAACTGCTATAACAACAATCCTCACCTTGCCAGCCTGCAAAGATGCTTCTTCACGCCTCTCCTAATGGACCCCAGATTATAGGAAGGAGGGAACACGTTCGCTGGCAATGAATTCCACTTTCGAATTGTACGACAAAGAAATGAGTCACCAAATTTATTGGTTATTTTTATAGCAGGATTTCAACTTGTGTAACTAGATTTTGTACGTAGTTAGGTAGGTACAGTTTAAGCTCAAATCAGCTCTGGGAAACAGAGTGACAATAGTTCACCATCAAGTCACATCAAATAGATGATGTAAAGTCCAAACGCGAAGATAGCTGGTACAGCAGTTATAAACTGCTATACCAATAATCCTCACCTTGCTGGCCTGCAAAAATGCTTCTTCACGCCTCTCTTAAAGGACCCTAGACTGTAGGAAAGAGGGAACAGGTGCGCAGGTAAAGAATTACAAGAATATACACTACCTGCACCTTCGTAACCAGAACACAATTTGTCGAGATCTGGAACCAGACTAAAGAATCATACCTGCATCTTTGTGACTAGAACACAATTTGCCGAAGTCTGGAACCTGACTAAAGATGCAAAGATCACTAAAAGGTACCCTGCGATATTTAATTGTAGCGATATCTTAAAATTCAAATCGTTACGCCACTTTTTGAAAACTGGGCATAGAAGTAATGCTCTTATAAGTGCACTTTTCTGTTTTGAACTTATATAAAAAACAAAACTTTCGATCCAAAATTATCACATACATAAGTCACCGCCAAGTCTACAACTCTTGATATTTGGGTATATACATAAAACCAATGAAATTGGGCATTTGGGCATATACTGCGACAGAGGAGAAAACTGCGTATAACTTCTCCACTCCTGGCAATGCCCACATTGATTTATTTATTTATTTTATTCTTCATGCACATACTGTACAATGGAGTACTTAATGCCTGCGGCATTCTCTACCAGTCAACCATAGGGTAGGCATATACTGTGACAGAGGAGAAAACGGCGTATAACTTCTCCACTCCTGGCAATGCCCACATTGATTTATTTATTTATTTTATTCTTCATGCACATACTGTACAATGGAGCACTTAATGCCTGCGGCATTCTCTACCAGTCAACCATAGGGTAGGTATATACTGTGACAGAGGAGAAAACGGCGTATAACTTCTCCACTCCTGGCAATGCCCACATTGATTTATTTATTTATTTTATTCTTCATGCACATACTGTACAATGGAGCACTTAATGCCTGCGGCATTCTCTACCAGTCAACCATAGGGTAGGCATATACTGTGACAGAGGAGAAAACTGCGTATAACTTCTCCACTCCTGGCAATGCCCACATTGATTTATTTATTTATTTTATTCTTCATGCACATACTGTACAATGGAGCACTTAATGCCTGCGGCATTCTCTACCAGTCAACCATAGGGTAGGTATATACTGTGACAGAGGAGAAAACGGCGTATAACTTCTCCACTCCTGGCAATGCCCACATTGATTTATTTATTTATTTTATTCTTCATGCACATACTGTACAATGGAGCACTTAATGCCTGCGGCATTCTCTACCAGTCAACCATAGGGTAGGCATATACTGTGACAGAGGAGAAAACGACGTATAACTTCTCCACCCCTGGCAATGCCCACATTGATTTATTTATTTATTTTATCCTTCATGCACATACTGTACAATGGCGGACTAAATGCCGTAGGCATTTTTTACCAGTCAACCATAGGGTAGGCATATATTGTGACAGAGGAGAAAACGGCGTATAACTTCTCCACTCCTGGCAATGCCCACATTGTTTTATTTATTTATTTTATTCTTCATGCACATACTGTACAATGGCGGACTTAATGCCGTAGGCATTCTCTACCAGTCAATCATTTATTGCGGGCTACTATTTTGTAAGAAGAAAGAAAGAAAATACATTTATTTTGACACAAACAACGAGATAGTAGATACAAGATTTTGAGCAACAAAAAAAATACAAGAAAATAGAAAAAATATCGTAAACAATAGAATAACAACAGAAAACAGTAACACACACAATTTTTTATAACCACGGTGATTAATTGTTGCTATCTCGCGGCTGCGCCAAAACAGGTTGTCAATTCAGCATGTTGTCAGGTTTGTGGGATCTGACGCTGATTTTGAATTGACACCTATGGTTCTTTTGACAACTGACTATCGGAAAAAAAGAAATATAAGAATAAAAAAAAACAGAAATACATACTCGTAAAATTATTTAGAAACATAAATAATAAATACAATTTATCATTTATATCACATTCAATATTATCACACATAAATTAGATACGTGTATAATAAGAAGGTTGTTACTTCGACGCTTGATAATTCGAGCAATAAAACCGTTGTATTCTCAATCTCTCTGCTCTTCAGTTTAGGGCCGTTTGCAGGTCTAAGTGGTTTTAAGCTAGCTTCAGCAAGTCGTCGCCTTACTGTCCATGCGCTTCGGTTACTTCCTCCAAGGCGTCGAAACTGATTTGTAATTTCAGTTCCTGTGAGAAAACGATTTCGAAAAGTATCGATCTTCTCGTTCTGTTGTTCACCTGGTACTGCCTGTTCCTGATCTGCGTAGGTTAGATAGGGATGTCGAAAGTTGAAAAATTAAACGATATATCGATACATCGATATTTTAAAAAATATCAATATCGGCATCGATATATCGCGAAAAAAACATCGATATATCGATATATCGGCCCAATTTTCCCAAAAATATCGTACAGTAGCTCACGAAATATGACACGCGGAATAATAATGGAACGAAAATTATCTCCCTAAAAATAGACCCTATTTTCCAATGATGACATAGACAATACTAAATACAGCACAGATCATAGATATGTTGAATATCATTAATCTGAGATCCAGTTAAGATTTTTCCAGATACGAATTTAGTTAGATCGTGATATGCCGCTAATAATTAAAAAAAATATATATCGAATCAAAATATATCGGCAAAAAATATCGATATATTCATCAAAAAATATCGATACATCGATATATTTTCAACAAGCCTAAGGTTAGAGCCAGTTTCCTCTTAACGTCGGAGAACTCGTTGTACTGTTGACAGCGACACACCGACCTGTCCGAAAAGTCCTGGCTCTATCGCGCTGACTCCGGTCGTTTTCCAGCATTGTAAGAATTCTGGTACATTCTTCAGGTGTAAGCGACATGATTGGAGCTTGAATAATAAATATTGAACACTATCGACATGGTTTATATGAACGCAGATGACAGATTCGAAACAAAAGTAAAAATAAATGAAGTTTAGTAATTTCGTAGTTTCATCGTCAAAAGTCTTCATTTTTTAAATTCGTTTTTTTATGATATAAAGGATGATGGGCAAAAATGTATGGAACTTGGTATCCGTTCCAATAGAGATGTGTTTCATATTATTTGAAAGGTCTACTTGAATACAATAATGTCTACTATGGCGCTTGCCCTGATACGTTGTCGAAACAGAGTTATATAATAAATAATAAAAAAAAGTTTTTTCTTTTTAAATTGTTATACATTTTAGTCTTTACATTATTTTAGCAGTGTTGTAAGTATTAACAATAGGCTTATTAGGTTAGAGCGTCGATATCTGCAATAGTTTAAAAAAAACTGTATTGCAGATACCAGTGCCTTCCGACTTAGTAACAATACAACCTCGTGTGAACTATTTAATGTTTATCTTTAAAGAGAACGTTAATAAAAGAAAATGGTAAAAAACATAATAAAAAATAAACAATAACTAGCGTGTTATCTTGAACGGTAACCATAGGCGTATATAGAGGGGGGTCGAGTGGGCCGTGCCCACCCCAGGACGGTCTTGTGCCCACCCCAGGATGTTGGACTACCAATTCGAAATTCTATAATACTAATCACTAACTTCAAACGACTCTTCAATGTCAGGGCCCAGCCGGTAATGACGGTAACACTTAATAAAAAACTTTTTTAACAAAAATAGATTTTAAATACCTATTAATCTTTGTTGATACATTATGTTTTTGTTCATTTAATTTTTTACGTATGCAGTTATCCAGAGGCAGAGTGAAAGAAACACATTTTTGAGTACCTAATTACTTTATTCATTGTCTATAATAAGGATGTCATTTAGGAACAGTGCAGGAGCAATGAATCCGGCGTATCTGGCATAGCCTAGGTACCATATAATTGATAATATGTGAGCACAAGTTCCTATGGTACGTCTACCGGTTAGACATGTACAATAATGTTGAATTATATTATTATAATTATTATTCTAAGCTAAGTCGTTATTACTGAATAATACGTAGCAGTAATAGGTCCTTGCTCGAACATGACGAGACCGGATTCGTCCTCATAACAAACAAACATTTTGATCTATGCCGTATTCAGGCAAGTCTTCCAATGCATTTTCTCTTATGTTTCTATCGTATATAGGCCATTATTTAAATGCTCGCTACAGTAAGATCTGGCTAGTTTTAGTTGATATGTGCCCAAAGCAAGCACAATGAGTTCTTCTTCAGTCAGTTGGGGGAAGTTCTCCGCTTGCATTGCTTCAAGTCGTATGGAGTCTGCCCTTCGATGGTTCAACCGCTTTCTTTCTAGCCGCGGGTCAACGGGGTCAACGATAAAAACAGGTAAAAATAACGATGAAAGATAAAAGAAGGAACGAACGTAGTCTCACGCGCAGTACTAACGATCGACTCATGCGGCCGCGCGCCCGCACCTTCTGTCTACCTGCCTAAATACGGGCGGGAGAGGGGATGGAATCCCGCATTCAACTCTGTACTTGATTCAGTGACTCGATTTCCCTATTTGGTTCTGTAATAATAAATAATGGTAATAACGGTTCCGGCAAAAATGATTCTGGTATTTTCTGGAAAAAATAAAAACGGACAACAAATATCAGAATGCCGCCATAGTAACTAATATTCTACATCAGTGGTTCTCAAACTTTTTAAATGACGGAACCCTTTTGGGAAGCAAAATACTTGATGGAACCCTACAATAAAACAATTATTTTTATAAGTGTATTCTATATTAATCAGCATAATAAAAGTACAATGTATCCGTTACTAATTATTATTTACTTCACCACTTGGTAAGGACAATAATAGAAAACATTAAAAAAGAAAAAATCTAACTAGTGGGAGGTATGAAACTGTTTTTTATTTTTCATCAATTGCTTGATATCAGGTTTGATGGAAGAAAGTTGGAGTCTCATATCAGCTTCGGCGTCCAGTCTATTGCGATATTTTGTTTTCGTGGCTGCGTAGGTAGAGAATCCTGTTTCGCACAAATATGTAGTTGGGAACGGGAGAAGAATATCCAGAGCCATTTGGCCAAGCATTGCATATTCATCTTGGATTCTGCACCAAAAATCATTAAGAGGCGTCGTTTTGAACAATGACTCCATACTTGTGTCTGATGACATTTCTAAAAGAGATTCATATATCTCATTTGACATGTTTTCAGGCTTTTCCAAGTTGGGTAAAAAAGGATTATGAATCCAGGAGTTCACTTTAATTTTTGTATTGTGTTCTTCGGGAAAATACTTTTCAAAAGATGCGCGCATCGAACTGAGATATTGGACCAATTCTTCAAACACATTATCTTCAAACATTTCTGAGTCGTTTTCGCTAACAAACTCAGTGAGTAACGTAAAACTTTCTATTTCTTTCTTACCAATGCAAATGATCCAAAAATCTAATTTTCTTTTAAAAGTAGTTATTTTATTATAGGCCTGAAACACTGTTGTCTGTTTACCTTGCAATGATAAATTTAATTCGTTAAGTTTTTGAAAGATATCCGCCATAAAAGACAATCGGAACAACCAAGTTTTATCATACAAACGGTCCTTCAAATTAAAAGAAGTATCTGCTGAAAGAAACATTTGTAACTCGGCTCTAAGTTCAAATAGCCTTGTTAAAGTTTTTCCCCGAGACAGCCATCGCACTTCTGTATGGAGCAGCAGTGTTTTATGTTTGCTGCCATAATCTTCACACAATAATGAGAACAATCGGGATTGTAGTGGTCGTGATTTGATAAAATTAATTATTTTTACCGCTTCATCCATAACTAATTTTAGATTAGACGGCATTTGCTTCATCGCAAGTGCTTGTCTATGCAGAATACAATGACTGGAACTACAATTAGGCGCTTTATTTTTCATTCGTGACACTGCTCCTGCTGTTTTACCTGTCATCGCCTTGGCCCCATCTGTACAAATGTCAATGCAATTGTTCCAACTGAGATTATGTTCTTCAAAAAATATATTTATTTTATTAAAAATTTCTTCCCCGGTAGTGTTTGTAAGCAGCGATGAACACATAAGCATGTCTTCTTCAAAAGAACTTTTATATGGATATCTCACAATAACCAGCAGGATAGCCAAACCAGCGACATCAGTCGACTCGTCCATTTGCAAAGCGAATCGTGTATTTTGTAGACGTGTAACTAGTTCTTGTTTGACGTAGCTTGCCAGATCATGGATTCGTCGTGAAACAGTATCGTTTGATAGCGGAACAGTAGAAAGATGCTTTGCAGATTTTTCATCAAGCATACATTTTGTTATGTCTAATACACATGGTTTTATTAATTTCTCAGCGATAGTGTGCGCTTCACCTGCTTGTGCAATGCGATAGCTAACTAAGTATGATGCCTCCGTGGCCTTTTCGTTGGTAGTTTGTGTTACATGCATCATATTTTTTTGACTTTCTAATAACTGATCTTTTTTGCGAACAAAAAATTCTTTATTCTTGTCTTTAGTCTCGGGGTGTACGGTTTCTAAATGTCGACGCAATTTGGCAGGTGCCATGGAACTATTAGGAAGCAGTTTACTACAGAGCATGCAGAGAGGTGAGCCGTTGGAATCAACAAATCCGAAACTGATATAAGATTCATCATACTTCCTTTTTTTCGTCTTTGAAACCGTCGAGCTTGACGTCGTGGCACTCGTGGCATCATCTTCTGGATCGGTGATTGCTAAATTCTCCGCGCGCATTGCTTTTGAACATTCAGCGTCATTAGAAGATGTTGTTGGAACACGTTTAACACCTTTAAGCCAACGTTCCATTCTTCTTTATTTATAATGTTACAAGTCAGGATAGTGGGGTTTAAATAATGCACAATCGTTACTGCGTATAAGAGACTAAATTTAGAACCTACAGGGAAGAAATGTATAAAACTGAGACAACAGAATACAGCAGGCAGTAAAACAATGAACACCAGTTTCTCGCTAGCGAGCTTGTAAGTAGGTAGTAACTTATCGCTCCGAACGCTAATCATCAACTGACGACGCCAACGCGCGATCGCCGCTTTTATACTTAGTCCTAGACTCGATCTCAAATATTCTCGAAAATACTCGAGTCGGCACCTTTGATAAACAAAAAGCAAAAATAAAAACAGAAATTTAAAAATAGCGTTGTAAACAATATCGACTTTATCCTTTGAAGTTAGAGACGAAAGTCGCTAGTTGACAACTATAGCGTCTAATTCAGAGGCGGCTTTTATCAAAGAGACTGAGCGCTTACAAGTATACTACCCGCTCGTTTTAAGTTTGCCGCTGGCGATAGGTATGAGTGTATGACGTTCGAAATTTTTTATTTAATTGTAACAATAAAAATTGTGTACGTTAGATATTTGGGTAAAACTATGACACATTATAAGTTTTGTTGTCACGTGGGGGAGGGTACGCGCATTCCACAGACCGGCAAACTTAGAGCGAACGCGTTGTACAAGTATAAAATTGTTGAGACCAAACTTATGAGATATTGTACCAGCTAATGTAACACAAGCTTATACAAATACAAATAAATAAATAAATAACATTCATAGCGTTTTGTCTCCGCGCGGCCGCGGAGTCCGCACAGCCGCGGAGCGACCAGAGAGAGGTGTTTTGATTTTTTTATTTCTAAATTCTTGCGGAACCCCGACAGAGGTATCACGGAACCCTAGGGTTCCGCGGAACACACTTAGAGTATAGCTGTTCTACATGAAAAGAGGTATTCAATGATATATCACTTATCGCTATTGATACCAGACACCAATTGGATATACAGTAACTAAGAAGTTTTAATACCTTCAGTTAAGGAGTATTTAATTGTCTAAAGCTAGCATTATTAGTTTGCGAAATTTTCATGATTCTTGATGTGACCCGGATTCATAGCTCTCGAGTGAAGATAACTCTACATCTACAGGTCATATACCAGTTGGCCCTACCACCCTTACGATTAGCAAACAAAAACATTAATAATCTGATGATCACGAATGAGTGAACGATTTTCTTTTCCCGTTGTGCTCCGTTTATATAATAATTTGCTATATTGTTGCCTAAACAGAACGTGCGTTAATACGATATCAAAATACAGTTGCTCGCGTAATCTGGGTAGCAAAAATTGTTTGTTTGCGCAAACAGCGGAGTTCACATCGCATCTGCTTATATTGACGGTACAGATTATGTCATACCTTTGGCGCTACCACTGTCCTGTCTACGAGAATATTTAATTATTATTGAGAAATCGAAGCGCTAAATTTCTATGTAAAACAATTTTAAGCTAAAAATGTACAATATCAATCAATCAATCAATCATCAGCCTATTAATGTCCCCACTGCTAGGGCACAGGCCTTCCCTATGGATGGAATAGGGAGATTGATCCATGACCCACCACGCGGGCCCAGTGCGGATTGGTGGGTGCTAACGACTGCAGATGCAGCCGGGACCAACGGCTTAACGTGCCTTCCGAAGCACGGAGGAGCTCGTGATAGTAAATTTTTGGTCATCAATGTACAATATAAATTTCTTAATAAATTTATCAAATCCAGTTTTCAAAAATAGATTTTTACTAAACTATTATTTAACAGACAAGTTGTAAAAAATAAAATCTTTATGTTTTTAATTATATCAGCATTTAACTACCACATATTTAAATCTAAAGGAAATTTGACTAGAAAAAATTCCTCACGGACCAGGCGGCAGACGGGACTCGAAGCCGCGGACGAAGTAGCGGAGGGTGCGAGTTCGAGTGCCACCTCCTGCCTGGTCCATAAGGATTTTTTTCTAGTAAAATTTTCCACATAATGTATTGATAAAATCAACAATACCTCTATATCTTACATAAGACTGACCAACCTTTAAGTACAAAACCCTAAACGTTTCGACTTATTCTTCAGCTGCGTCGAGAACAAATAGTAAGGCTCAACGAAATCCCTACAGTCAATAGCAATACGACGCGTGATCTTCTTACTAAGGTTCGTAGATACAAAAGCCTACTGTAACCATGACACGTACATTAGCTGCTCTGCTAGAAAATATTATATCAATTACGTGAAAACCCAAGAGAATCAGTAGACAGGTGCCATTTTGAATCGTATTATGGCAAAAGCTTTTAACAGAGAGCCCGATTTCGGCTTGATTCTCTATAAGAGATGTATGGTAAGATAACAGAGTAACTTTGTGTATATTTTAAGCTTCAAGAGAGGTAAGGCAGAGTGGATTTACTGTTCGGACAGAATACATATACTGATACATATATAAATACATGTTAAACATCCATGACTGGAGCACAAATGTTCGTATTCATCACACAAATAGCATACACACCAAAGACATGAGATCTAAATGCAGGCATTCACATGAGGTGGAGTCGGTGAATTCTATCACCAAACCACGGTAATATTATCTATGCAGTATTCTATCTTCATACAAACGGTCAGAAAGCGTGTCATACCTACGCCAGTCGCGAATGCGCCGCAGCGACGACCGAACGGTGTGAATTGTTTTTTAAGCAGTTAGCCGTACTTAAACGTTTGTGTTGTAAATATTTGATTGAATTTAGTAGATACCTACATAATTTAATTTGGCAAAGAGCAATAGTCGATATTGTGCTGTTTTTGGTAGCTTGAACTCTTCAATAATTAAACTTTTTATAAGAATGCGTATTTATTATACTATTAAATTTAATAATAAAGCTTTTCGTACGTCTCAGTCGACGCGTAAATATTTTTCTGTCAAAAATCTGTATTTTTTTTATCAAATATTACACTTAAAATAACATGTTTTTTATGTAACACTTCGTTATTCATTCACAACATTTTTTTTCATATGAAATAAAATATTTACAATCACAAAACTAGAAAGAAACTCAATTATGTAGATGAAATTAAAATACTGTAGGCGGGCAGCCCTACCGCGTGGATACGCCCCGCTCGGCCGTAGGCAGTTATTTCAAGGACAGGGTCGAGTCACAATACTGTATAGAGAATATTACCGTGACCAAACGCACCTTAAAATACCAAGTACTTAGGAGAATGTTAATAACCCACTGAGGTGTGTTCTTCTATATACTACTCTGCAATAAATTTATAAAAATAATAAAAAAATAAGATCATACAAATCATTATTAACATCACCTTTGTAGTCCTCGTGATTATACAAGTAAATACCCATGAGTTTTTTTTATATTTCTTACACTCACACCTAGCTCCAAAGCACAGCCAAGTGGCCTAAGTATGCACTGTAAAGGCTTGTGTTATGGGATACTAGCGCTAACGGATAGATTAGTAGACTGATACATAATAATATTTTATATAGAAATAACATCTTGCAAATAACCTTAATTATACTAAAATTTCACCCATGGGGATTCAAACCCGGGACCTCTCGAGTAGGCGACGCCTTGAAACCCGGCGTACGAACCACTCGGCCACGGAGGTCGTCAAATATGGTCGTGAAATATGCTTATGGATTGTGTCTTTTATAGCTGTGATATCTCTGCGGATGAACAAGACGGACAAACTTTGGAGGCTTAATAATTGTCAGTGCTTTAAATTCAAATTCAATTATTCAGTTTAGGCTGTTGCAGGCACTTGCCGCAAAACGTCGAAAAACCTTGCTCTGAAAAGTACTGGAAAGAAACCCAGCAATGTTTTTTTTTTATCTCTGTAAACGTCAAAATACAAAGACGTCAAGCTGAAAAATGACGACAATATGAGATAATTAATTCATGAAGGAATCTGCCATTACATAATTTTAATTGACACACGGAACCCTAAAATATGTCGTACCTTTCATGCTTTGATACTCTGTAGATCCCGCAAAAGGTATGTATTTATTTATTCACTTACATTAATGCTTAAAAAAGTTCTCAATTCCTTTTATTTTCGTAAAGTATGTAAATAGGTACTTAATTTCAACAAAGAAGCCATTTCCAAAGCTTAAATTCTCTAGTTTAAGTTATGTAAGCCCGAGTAGAGAAATCAATGAGACGATTACTCTTATAAATTTAGTAGTACAATCCATTAAGACTTCAAGTTTTATTGTGCCTGTTAAAGTCAATTTTCTTCTCCGTTAATATTATATCTTGATAAATTTGAAGACAGCTGCCATGAATTAATAAAATAATACACAGCTAAACACTATCTCTTAATACTGTTTGGAGGTTGCGTAGTGAAAACGTTGTCAGTAAAACGAGTTACCGAATAAAATATAAAAAAAAATCTAATACAATTTCGAAATTTTATCATCATCACCATCAGACTATTATATTCCCACTGCAGGGGCACAGGCCTTTCCTATGCATGCGATAGGGTGATTTGGCCATGACCCACCCCAGAGCGGTTTGGTGGGTGATAACGACTTCAGATGCAGGCGAGACCAACGGCTCAATATGCCTTCGGAAGCTCGGATGAGCTCGAGATAGTAAATTTTTGGTCCGACCACGAACGCGCTAACAACTTGCGCCAGCGAGCTCATTGGAATCTCTTGGGTATTTAAAAAAATCCTGTATACGAGGACTACAAAGGCTTTTTATATGTTAATGATTAAGCTCTTGATCCCCTATCCAGCCCGAGAGCACAGATGGGATCTACTATGTAGCGAGCTTACCCAGAAGGAGTCTATTCCCCCTGGATTTAAAAAGAGTCGAAGGTGATAGAGTCTGTGCGGAAAGAGAATGGGATTTAGATTGGAGGGCGCTGTAGTGCTTTTCTACCGTATTTGTAACTTTTTACCCCTTTTAAACATGATTAAATACAAAAAACCGCAAGAAATCACAACAACAAACATATCCGTATCAATTCAAAACTTTGACGTTTTACAGATTGCTGGGTTTGATTGCCAAATAGAAATCCTAAAGTTAGTTCCGTTTTTCGCCACGCCCATTCTCTTTTCGCACAGACTCTATCAATATTAATTGGAAAGAGTTTCAATGTTTTTTATTTTTATAAAAAGTATTGCAACGAATTATACTAGGAGAACTCACACCCTTAGTGGATAATGGGGATTGTGATTATCTTTCTTTTTTTTTTGAGTGTGTATGCTGTTGCTGGCAGATGACGTTTACAGCGTCACCGCGTTTGGGGACGGCGAGGGTACCTTAAGCCGAGAATTGGCGAGTGCCTCTAGAGGTATTCCAGGTGGATAGCATCGGATGGTGGATGCCATCTTCGGAACCAATCGCCAAGGGTGGTAGCGGCTGATTGAAGTCTATTACAGACTGTTCCAAGACGTCTATCCGAGGTCTGTCGCAAGACGTATATTTTTTACTTAGAAGTGATATATTGTGACATATTATCTATGTCATACTTTGGTTAATTTACTAAAGGAAAATAGTTCTTCATTATGTTTGATAATCTAAGGACTAATCGGATCAAACAGATTTTATTTTATTTTCCTTGTCATCATATTATGACCGGAGTGTTAAATTACCATTCTCCTAAGCAATCGGTGTTCTTGTTTGGGTTTAGTTATTGAATTCACCGACAAAAAACTGCATGCTTGAATCAAGATCTCATGTGAATGCTATCATTTAGACCTTATGTATTTATTTATTTATGTCTTTGGGGTTTTTCTATCATTTAGACCTTATGTCTTTGGGGTTTTTAGTGGAATTGTTTCTCAGTTATGAACAGTACAAAAACAGCAACAAATTGTTAGTGGGTTGCTGCTCACCAGTTTTCCTTTGACATGTTTCCGCATGTCTATATAGATTTTAATGTTCGTCAAAGTGAAACGTTTCCGAAACTCGTCGCCCTTTATGACACTTGTTTTGCGTGTGCAGGGATAATGAAAGATTAGAGTACGTGTGATTCCAGTCTGTATGCATTCCCACATTCAATTTGTTGTTGGAGCTGTACCTCTGTGTATTTATTGCGCTGCTCCCGTTAGGATCTCTCAAGCCTGGTTAAACTGGAGGGAGCTCCCTTCTAACGATTTTCTCTTACTAAGGGCTTATAAGTTTATGCCATTTCAGAATCAATTGCTTATGTCAGCCATGCGTCAATGTTTTAATAATATATTATTTCCTTTGCTCGTAACTCTGATACAACAGGTGTGTCATAATTGGCAATAAATTATTATGTCATTAGAGTACAACAAGTTTAGTTTAGTGCCTACCTGTAATGAAATATTTGTTTGCTTCGTCGTCGTCATTAGGGATATTTTCCCTCAGTTAAACGTAGCCTATGTGTTAATCCAGGGTGTCAGCTAACTCTAAATTTTACAGCCGTTTAGACGTGGCGAAGTAACAAACGTGAAACAAATTCTTTAGAGAATCATTATTAAAATTCTAAATATCTCATAGTTAAAAGTAACCCTTTTGATAAACATCCACGTATATTTTATTCCTTTCCTCTAACTAATAGTGACAAAATTATAACCTGAGTAACTCGAGCAAGCTGTATCAAATTCTGAACGCTTGGAATCTTATGTAAATTGAGATCGCGTTCATATTAGCAAATAACACGTGAAGTTGGCCCCCAACAAACTATCATGTAGTTACTTTTGCATTTATTTCAACTTAAAAATAACTTATTAATGATGCATGCAATGCAACCGATGACCCTCGCTTCGGGTCGTTTTTGACACAAAGACTGTCTATTGCCATCCAGCGTGGCAATGCTGAAAGCATAATGCACCTTTGCGCCAGAAACGATACGGGGTGATATTCGACGATGTTTGTATGAATTCAATTGTATTTTACCAAATAAGTGATTTCGTTTGTACACAATGTTAATTTTAGACCTACCGCTAACTTATAAAAAAAACATACAGTCGTATTGAGAACCTCCTCTTTTACAGTAATTTCTATTATGATTTTATATATTTTTTAAGCATTTAACTGCTAGATGTTTAAATCTAAAGAAAAGTTTACTAGAAAAAAATCCACGCGGACCAGGCAGCGTACGGGACTCGAACCCGCATCCTTCGCTATCCGGGCGAATGCACTGACCATTATGCTACCACGGCCCTATTAATTATAGTAATTTCTATTTCTAGTACTTAAATAAATGACTTAATAATGTGAATATATAAGAAATTGTTTTTGATTGATCAACAATGAGACACCAACATCCCTATGAATGATTATTGTCATGGCAACCTGAAGGGAGTACGGCACATCACATCGCAAATTAAACAAACGTAAATATTTACAACAACAAGGCACAAAGGTTTGTGTGACGTCAAGAATCCCTAGATCGCGCTTACGAAGGTCATAAGACTATGGAATATAAACAAGTTTCAAAGACGCGCAGTTCAACAGGTGGTCCCTATACAAAGACACCCAACACAAAAGAAGTAATTTGTTTTTCGTCGAAAATCTATTACTTGAACCATACAAGGAAATAATCTTTTGGACTTACGGCTCTTCTAAGAAATGGCTAACTTCAACGCCATCTGTATTTCCTGTTTATCAACGTACGAATGTCTCTTGACGTTTTCAATATTATTTACGAATTGACGACCTCCTTGGTCCGTGGTGCTAGTGGTATGCACACCGATTTTCAAGGTGTCGTCTACATCGCGGTGGGGTAGCAAATGTTTGTACGATGAATACGAACATTTGTATCAATGTCATAGATATTTATATGGATTTCTAGATAAATATCCTCATTAGGAACATCATAATATGCGGAAACATATAGAATAGACGAGAACGGACAAGATACATAAATTATAATAATCTATTCATCACCCTAGTCTCCCATAACACAAGCTTTGGGGCTATGCTAACTTTTTTCTTAGTCCATCAGGTAGATTAGTACCAAAAAGTATTTTTTCCATTTTAAGAAATAATCAAAACATTACATAGATAGGCTTATTGATTTAAAATGTCGCATGACGTCATGTCTTGGTACAATTCTTACTTAGAAATGATGTCACTCTTTCTCTCCCAAACTTTGACACTGTTTACCTTTGTTATGTTTTGGTTGATTGACAAAAGAAAAAAATAAGTGTCCATTCATCATCCATTAATGTCCCCACTGCTGGGGCACAGGCCTTCCGTATGGTTGGAATAGGGAGATTGGGATAAGACCCACCACGCGGGCCCAGTTTGGTGGGTGCTAACGACTGCAGATGCAGCCGGGACCAACGGCTTAACGTGCCTACCGAAGCACGGAGGAACACGAGATAGAAGATTTTTGATCACCCATCCAATGACCGACCACTGCGAAAGTTGCTTAAATTCAACGATGCCGAACGTGCTAACCACTTACGCCATCGAGTTCCTACATTATTTTTTGAATTTCGTTTACTTCAGCCATCATCTTTCCTATTGGTGTGAGTGTTAGAAATATTAATTTCATTAATTTAACTACGAATTGTACTGCGTTCCCGTCACCTGTGGCACAGCGCTGTACACCATTTATTTCGTCTGATAAACGAGTGCTCGTCTAGCGACTTTAGCGTCGATCAAAGTAATCGTTTGGTCATTACTCGAACAATTCGGGTGCTGCTATCATCGCCCCGTTTCAATTGGACTCTGCATTTCGGCGAAGATAAATGGAAACCTTTATGAGTAAATGAAGTATGAAGGTGAAATATCGGCTTCTTACAACGCTTCAATAATGTACACGAGGAAAGGAGTGTGCGGAAAAAATTGTGTCTACATATTTAAATAGGTCGGAGGTTTTTCTTTTCATATCTAAAGTCTATGTATGAAGTCACAGCTGCTTACACGCCGCTACAGTTATCTATAATGCACAAATAAATATGAATGAACTGTATTCTTACGAGGAGCTCGATGGCGCAAGTGGTTAGCGCGTTCGGCTGCGATCGTTGAAGTTAAGCAACTTTCGCAGTGGTCGGTCATTGGATGGGTGACCAAAAATTTACTATCTCGAGCCCCTCCGTGCTTCGGAAGGCACGTTAAGCCGTTGGTCCCGGCTGCATCTGCAGTCGTTAGCACCCACCAATCCGCACTGGGCCCGCGTGGTGGGTCATGGCCCAATCGCCCTATTCCATCCATAGGGAAGGTCTGTGCCCCAGCAGTGGGGACATTAATAGACTGATGATGATAATGATGATGTATTCTTACAGAACCCTTAGTGTGCGAGTACAACTCGCACTTAACAATTTTTTTTGGTACATCACAATGTTAATTTTTAAAATTAACTAAGATTTATTGATGATTAACATAAAAATAACACTTTTATTTTTGCAAATTAAGTCTGGCTTTATTGCCTTCATAACTTTATTCACACAGCACCTTGGGACTTCCCTCAATAACAATAGTAAAAGAGCATAGAAAAATCTTTTCAATGATACGTCGCGTGTTGTTATTGGTTCTGGATAGGCTTCCATTCCATTTCCGTTCGCCTTTCAAATCACACAGGCGAACACCGAGATGAAAAGTGATATCGCTCTTACAAAACAACACCATCGATACCAAATATCGACGTTAAAAATAAGAAATCAAACGCCACACTTTCCTATAGAGGCGGTATAATTCAGACATTAGATTAGACCAGTGATTCCCAAAGTGGTCTATATCGACCCCTAGGGGTCTATGACGACCTGCAAGGGGTCTACGTCAGCGAAATAAAAATTTGGGGGTTCATGAAATGAAAATGGGGGTCCACAATAATAGATCTCAACATACACTGATAGTACTTATTTACTTGTATTATGCTATCTTCTATTAAAAAGACATATTATACATTATTTATAAAAGTACCTATGAATTAATAAAAAATATTATATACCTATATGTTTATAAAATTTTGTAAGTTGTAAGATGTAGGCATTCGCTTTGTGGTCGCAATACATTTTGAAGTTGTATAAACCTGCACATAATGATAAACCAGTATCATCTTGTTACACTAACTTCCCTCCAGATAGAAATTTACAAAAAATCTATATCAGGTAAGTGGGGGTCTACCCAAAACCTAAAAACATGCAAAGGGTCTACGACACAAAAAAGTATGGGAACCTCTGGATTAGACTGAGCTAATCTGAAAGCAAATTACCTGCCATCGTGTGGCACCACAAGTCCGAGCTCAGTTCGAAAGTAATCCGAACTTTGCCAATCAGACGTTCACTGACTGAATTTACATTGTTTACAAGCTCACCGATGGTGTTGGAATATCGATTCCATCGAGGTTCAATCCGTATAAGGTAGTAATTAGTAATTCCCTTTGTCTGTTTACGAATGTCTGCAAGTAAAGAAGTTTTTTTATGCTTAATAGGCAAGGCGTTTGACCACAATCTCGCCTGATGGAAAGCGATGATGAGGCCTAGGATGGTACACGCCTGCCTAGAAGATGCCTGTTCACTCTGGCCTTGAGACTCTGGACTCCAGATTATATTGGTACGGAAAAACAGACCTCGGCAAGGAGTTCCACTCCTTAGCCGTTCGCATAATGAAAGCGGAAGCAAATCGCTTCGTGCGAATGGGAGGAACTTCGACAACATAAGGGTTAAACATGACATACATTTATGTCAATTACAAATCTTAGTCTTCCGAAAACGTTTTGAAATGTCAAGAATTACAGAAAGATTACGTATTTGAAAGGATGAAATGAGGAAGACGGAAAGGACCCGCTTGAAAAGTGTTTTATCGAATTCTTTGTGTGATTTGGAAATACGAGATAAAAGATTGAAAAAAAAAAACAGAACTATCCCAATCCTAACTAATATTAAAAGAAAGTTTGTTTGCTACTTTTTCACATAAAAACTATTGAACGGATATGGATGAAATATAGTTTACGTCCTGGATTGAGACATAGGACTTTTTTATATCAGAAAAGTGTTTGGTTCCTGTGGGATTCTAAAAAAAACTAAAAATAACGCGGACAAAGTCGCGGGTGGCCACTGGTATAGGCAGAAAGTATGACGCCAAACATACGGCGGAAACACGCCGCAGTTTAAAAGTAGCCCGTGAAGTTATTGTATGCTTCGACTCATTTTTGATGCTTTACCAACCTCGTACGGATTGTTGAATTTATGATATTTTTTAATAAAATTGAAAAATTTCTCTAACACATCTTTATTTTACTCATATAGGTAGGTACAGATGCAAGAAAATTTAAGACTTCAAGGTATCCCCATAAGTAGTCAACAGTCGTATGTACCAAACCAAATAAGTAGTTGACAGTCGTTTACGTCATTGAACGTGCCAAAATTTGAATTATTTTATCAGCTTTAACAATAACAGATAGGTGGATAAACAGGGACTCTGATTAATGCCGCGTATTCATTAGGCAACATTTGTTGATAAACTGTTTATGAAGTTCATCGCCTTGTTTATAAACAAGTTTAGCGTAAACACTGTTTCTGAAACTTTGCCGTCCACACTATCACTTGTTGCTAGGATGTTGCCCGAGGAGGTAGTGTTGCTCTGCGCTACTTACGTAGTAATTCATGATAGTATTACAGAAAAAAGGGAAAAGTGGTGGTTTTAAATAGAAGTTAGGATTTTGATGGCCTTCGTCTAATGGGTCTTTTCATTACTTCACTAGGATATCTTCAATAGGATATTGGGCACTATTAATCGTTGTACTAAACTTAAAATCGTTTATTTTTGTTTTTGCCTAAACAGCAGGATACGGCTTTCCTAAACTTTGTTAAACCAGTTTTTATATAGTTATAATTATTATATTATTTACCTTTGTTATGGATAGTGACTTTATGAGTTACCTCATATTGAAGTTATTTTTCAATTTGACGACTCTGTATATAAAACAGGGAGAAAAAAACAGTCCTTGCTGAGTTTCTTGCCGGTTCTTCTCTGTACAAGGTCTCCCGCCGCAGATTTGCGAACTGATGCATGGCGTAGCTTTTCGACATTCACAAGTGCTTGTAACAACCTAGACTGAATAAACGATATTGAATTTTGATTTTTTTTTTGAATTTTATCAAAAACTAATTTTGAAATATTATTGAGACATATTAGGCCATCAATAACAAGACAGAAAGTGAAATTTCTGAATCCTATTCAGCTACAGCGAAGATTACCTATTACTTTAAGATTTCTTGCAACTCATATGTGTGACTCATATGTCTAACTGTCATATACTTTTAAAAGATCAAAACAATAAATCAGCAGAATCATACCAGAAGTATGATCATCGAAACTTGATCATTGGACCAAACAACGTCCCTGATTAAATCTATATATATATAAAACTCAAAGGTGACTGACTGACATAGTGATCTATCAACGAACAGCCCAAACCACTGGACGGATCGGGCTGAAATTTGGCATGCAGGTAGATGTTATGACGTAGGCATCCGCTAAGAAAGGATTTTGATCAATTCTACCCCCAAGGGGATAAAATAGGGAATGAAAGTTTGTATGAAACTTTGTCAATTTTAAACCGATCGGGCTGAGACTTTGCATGCAGGTATAAGAAAAATAATAGATGAATGTAATTGTGTATAATACAAGTATGAGAACAAAAACTGTAGTCTACACTTCAGCTCTACACCGAAGCGAAGCGAAGGCGGGCCGCTAGTAAACTATAAACCTCTCGCAACACACGTCCACTTTGGTTTATAAACTTACTGTTTCGTCTTGCTCTCCATTCAGAGTGGACAACACGGCAACACGTATCTGAAACTATGTGTCATCATCTTTGTTTATAAACAATTTCTAGATTGTACACAGAGTTGATGAAACATTGTGAAATACTGTTTATAAACATTGTTTTTAAACAAATGTTGCTTAATGAATACGCAGCTTAGCTGAGAGAATTACGTTACAACCGGATATAAATCCGGTACAAAAAAAGGTACCATATTCTAATACTACGTACCATCTGGAACCGAAACGCAAAACATCGCATCATTCAATTTACGTTACCTGAAACACCTTGTTTTGGATTAAATAAACACCAAAGTCATCGCTCTAGGAACCTGTTACCGTATTGCGTGCTCACAAAATAGAACGGAAATATGACTATGCATCGCACTTGTAATTCAATCTTCTCGTGAGGAGAGCGGCCTCCCGGAAAACACGGCAGTATTTTTATTCCATCTACTACCATTTACCGAACCGAGCTATCACGGTGTAAGGGATTGGTATTGTACACAGAAATTGTGGTGTACACACACTGGATGGTTATTGGATAAATATTGGGCGCATCTACCGTATGGATGCGATTATGAGGAGCTCGATGGTGCAAGGGGTTATCGCGTTAGGCTGCGGTCGTTATATTCCCGCGTGTGTCGTAAGAAGCGACTAAGGGATATCGGAGCGTCCATCCGCTCTTCTGGTGGTAGGGTGCCTAACACCCGCCTGGTTTGTTTTGTGAAAAGCCCATGAAGTGCTTCTCGCTCGTTTTGGGGTCAGCCAGCGAACAACCAGAGCTCGAGTGGAGGTTGCCGCGACAGATTCGGTCCAGGGGAGGCATTCGTCTAAACGATGCCGGGAGAACTGCATCGACCCGCCGGCCAGGGAGACCCGTAGAAACGGCTGTCCCGCTGGCCCCCCGTGGCACAGTACAGGGGCCCGAGCGTTCCTAACCAGTCCGCGAGGCTGCCCCGTCATGTTATCATGCGGGTCAGCGCATCTCCTCTGCAGGCAGTCATTCGGGGAAACAAACCTCAACCTCAGTGGTCGGTCATTGAATGTGTGACCAGAAATTTACTATCTCGAGCTCCTCTGTGCTTCGGAAGGCACGTGTGAAGCCGTTGGTCCCGGCTGCATCTCCAGTCGTTAGCACCCAACAATCCGCACTGGGCCCGCGTTATGGGTCATGGCCCACTCTCCCTATTCCATCCATAGGAAAGGACTGTGCCCCAGCAGTGGGAATAATAATAGAATGATGATGTATCTAACGTAACAAAACAGTCACAACTTAAAATCGTTTATTCCGTCTAGACTGTTACAAGCTCTTTCGAACGTTTTTAGACGCTGCAATAAATTATTTAAGCGTGCATTCGCACCGTATTTCTATGTAAATGATTAATTTAGGATTTCGTATGTAAGATTTAGTTTTGGTGCTTTGGGTCAAGCTTCGTTGGACAAATTTCAGTTTTGGTGGTAATGCAAAACTTTATATCTCAGTGATTATTTATCTTTGAGAAATAAGAAAATATGCATACTGCATTATGTAGTAATTTCACCCTTTTTGTTTAAAAAACAAAAAAAGTTTGCGCCACCATATTATCTTAAAAAAAATGCATATGTTGATATTGGCCAATTACTACATAGTATAAAGCAAAGTCGCTTCCCGCTGTCTGTTCCTATGTCCTTATGTATGCTTAGATCTTTAAAACTACTCAACTGATTTTGATGCGGTTTTTTTAATAGATAGAGTGATTCAAGAGGAAGGTTTATATGTATAATACATGCATAATATAGTAGAGAAACACTGGTAATTTTAGAGGTTTTTAATGTAAGGTCGTAAATAAACACATTTTTTTGCACTTACATTGCAAACGCTGGCTGAACCCAGATAGATCAAAATAATGTACCACAGTATTGTACACCTTAAAAAGGTTTACAAAAAATTCGCGATGGTGTATGTCTATCTCTTAGGGATAACCCACAATAACCATTTTTTATCCTATACTTTTTACGAGACATAATAGATTATTTGCGAAGCGATTTTCAGCAATATAACATTCATCCTCATCCAATTAAGTACCTTAAACGCATTGTGCATTTAATATAGAACAATTTGGCCCTTTAACGCATGTAATTTAAATGAATATTTTCGAAGATATTACAGATTTAAAATGCAGGGACATAGCGGTTCCGACGCTACCGGGCGGGAGGCTTGGCGGCGCGTGCCTATTGTAATTAGGTATTAGAAGAATGTCATTGTGTATAATACAAGCCTGAGAACAAAAACTATAGTCTACACTACAGCTCCACACCGAAGCGAAGCGAGGGCGGGCCACTAGTTAACTATAAATTAATCGCAGTTTTAAAGTAAAAGTAGGTCCATCGGAAGCTTCGCAAGAGAGAAAATGATTGAATTCAGGAATTCATAAAGCTCGTTTCTTAATGCCTTCACGGATCAATATTACAAAACAAACCATCTACATAATGTTATATTTAGGTAAGTATAAAACAAAAGAGGGAATATAAGAAGCCTTATCCTGTGTGTGTGTGTGTTTTTTGTTTAACATTCGTATGCGTCCACCGTGCCAAACATTAGGTAGGTGGGGCCATCAAATCCTACTAATGTAATAAAGTAAACAGGGTGTCGCGATTTTATCGTACATATAATGCGGGTTTATTTTCAGGAATTCAGGAAAATTTGGCTCTAGTTAACGCCTCTGTGTGCATCAGGTTTTTTCTCTCTGATTTCGTCAGCCTAGGCACGTCTTATAGAGTACCCTCACGACGAAATCACCCGCGCCAACGCGCCTCTGACTCCTCCCATACAGGCCACAAACACCAACACTATACATCTAGCATACTTGCACACTAGCTTAGCATTAGGCAGACACCGCACCCGTAGGACAAGAGTGCGAAGACCCGGTCTACGCACGACACGCTTTACCAGGTACAGTACCTACGCACCTGGGCGTTTTTCCCCGTCCTCCACGACAACGGCTAACTAGAGCCGAGGTCCGAGTCTCAGAGACGCCCTCTAGTTGAGCCGACCCCTCAGGTACGAGACGGAGATGAGCCTATCCCCGTGGGGAGATGTCATCCGCCTGGAGTACCTCCAGAGGCGCTCCCCAATTGTCGGCTTGAGGTCCCCTTAGGATCTCGCCGTCCCCAAACCCGGTGACGCTGTACGACCTGTACAGCGTATATCTGCGACCATAGCATACACACTGAAAATAAAAAAGAGGTTTTGAAAAAGTTTTTGGCGCGAAATCAATGAGTGCATATTATGTTGTAAAGTCTGGTTATTATAGTATAGTATGGATAAGCAAAATCCAGAATCTATAATCACACGAAAATTATATTTTTATATTATAAATTTAGAGTAGTATTTGCTAGATTTAATTTTAAAAATGAGATTAGAAAGAAATTGCGTAAAATTACCTCGATTTAACAAATGAAACACTAATACAAAATACTCGGTATTGAACACGAGTGGTGCCATCTCGTATTATGTTAAGATAGCAACTTCCACATTTCAAATTTAATCTGTCTTAGTGACAGTAGCGCCATCTCTATCGGGACCAACCATGAAAATGATTAATTTAGTTGAAAATTATGTAAATCGAATACATAAATTAAAAAAAAGTAGCCTATAGCAGTCTTATAAGTTCAAGCTATACATATACCAAATTTCATCACAATCGGTTCAGCGGTTTAGGCGTGAAGAGAAGACAAACAAACAAACAAACAAACACACTTTTCCATTTATAATGTTAATAATAATTAATAATATATTATAAGTATAAGTATGGATTTACTGAGATGTACAATTACAGCAGGGTACTGAGAATTTCGTGGTAGAATCCCTAAACGGGGACCCCGCGGCTTCGCATTAAGCAGTGTAGAAGGTATTCGCAGGACTTTTTTAGCGGATATTATGCCGTAAAGCGCCCGTAAGAGTTGCGGGGTCCTCGGTGGGCAGCCACTGGGGGGTCCGTAAGACTTGCGGGAGCCAGGTGTGAGGTCCGTTCGGCGGTGTGCCTCTTAAAGGCGCCGTCGTCTGTAAAAAGACTTTTTACCTGCGTTATAAAAAAAAGGGTACTAAGATTTGGCGTATATAATACTATGAAAATAGCTTCATGCAGCTTCTCAAATAGCCTTCTTCGTGGCCCCAAAACCCGAATCGCTTTCACCTTTCCTCGTCCCCGAAAGGATAATCGTTGATTTATGAGTGATATCGCACACGATTTAGCAGTTTTTACCTTTGAATTTTTTTTTGTTCTATCACCCCTTTGCGATGGTGCGAATTGAATTTCGCTCCCAGCGTTTATGGGCACTAAAGACTACGCTGATTGAGTCACACGATGCGACGCTGTTTAGAGGGACCCCGAGTAAATTCTGTTGTTGAACGTGTAATGTCTTTTTTAAGGCTATGTGACGCCATTTTGTTTCGCTGTGATTGTTTTTACGGCGCCTTCGAGAAGCTGTAACACTCGATATCGTTGTGTTTTTTTCTTAGGATAATAAAATTAATTGAATGGCTTTCTTTAGAAATATGCCTTAGTTTTTCATTTGTACATAAAGCCTTGTTTGTGATGTCCTTTGGAGTGTATTTATTTTTGTGGATTCATAGTCACTAATGAATTTGCAAACCTCTAAGTGTCGCCGCACACTGGCCACACGCCACAGCCACAAACGCCACCACTAGAAGCTAGAAGCGGCTACTAAAGTGGCTGAAGCGCGCAACGGCGGCTGACAAAGGTAAGGGAGAGAGTGGTGGGGAATCGCGCGAGTGATGACTGACGTGTGGCGGCGTTTCGTATCGGCGCATTAAGTGGCCGGTGCGGGCCGCAAGAAGCGAGCAACGACGATTTATAGCGTGTGGCGGCCACCGGCGTACCGTGTGTGACGAGTCCATAATACATGTATGAAAACTACAAGAAATGTGCCGGTGGCAGCGTTTTGTGGTTGTTGTCGGTGGCCCGTGTGCGGCGACACTAAAGCCTCCAAGTATTTATAATACTTAATAATCATCTAAAGAAAAGTTTACTAGGAAAAAATCCACCCGGAGCAGGCAGCATACGGGACTCGAACCGGCACCCTCAGCTATACGGGCGAATGCACTGACTATTATGCTATGTGTTTTTTGTTTCCTATTAAACTTTTCTTTAGATTTAAATCTAGCAGTTAAGTGCTTAAAATATAAAAAATATAACTTTAATTGCTATTTCTTCTTTCAAAAATTTAAAACTTGTAAAGGTGTTCATTTAAAGTTGTGGGTTACCTACAATACGAAGGGATGGCGCTGTCTTGCATCCTAAGAAGAACTAAAGAAAAATTCGACACGGCAATCAAGGCCGCGGTAGCATAATGCATTCACCCGGATTGCGAAGAGTTCCGTCTGCAGCCTGGACTGCGTGGATTTTGCTAATAAATTTTTCTTTAGATTAAAACATCCAACAATCAAATGCCTAAAAAATTAAAATATAACTTAATAATCATGTTAGTAAAAGTTTAAAAAAAAATCTAAGTTATCAATATTTGGATAAAATCAATGAAATAATAAATATCTCCGATCATATTTATTGATGCGCACTTGTCATGGATTAAAATAATAACGAAGTACCACAAATCGCCTTAAAAACCAAATTTATATGCCTAGCCGTAACGGAATGCGTACTTGAATTTAAAAAATAAATAATGTAAACTTTATCAAAAGTGCTAAGGTCAGCTTTCTATTAAATGTAAAAGAAACTAGAAAAGGGTCTAGGAAGGGACTTAGTAAGTAGTTCCCTGTCGCATTCCCATGCATGTTACTTACCTTTACTTACATAAATTCTTTGTCACAAACATTTAGACCCAAACAATTATATATCTTCTACATTGACCCGGCCAAGGATAAAACCCTAAAGGTCATAGCTCATGAGAGCCACCAGGCACCGCCTCGTCGCACGACATCCGCTCGTGGTCGACGAGCAAACTCAAATGGACGTCGCGTTGTCAACCAATCAACGTCTAGTGGGTTATGGGTGGAAGCTTCGTTGTCAATCAGTGAACGTTAGGTGGTCGATAGGTGAACGCCGCGCCGCCGCATAGTTGACTCCAAGTTGTCAGCGAAAATTAATTAGTGTGTTAGAGATCATCACTATATCGTCACTATTCGGGTTGGACGGCAGGCTGTCCTTATCAGTCGTTATGGGGAGTGATAGGGAGGGACTGTCATTCGGTTAACGGGTGGCTGTGTGGGGGGCCGGCATTATGGTATAGTGTAGTAGTTATAGCAACTGAGAAGAAATGTGAATCTTTTTTATGTGTAATTACTTAACTACGTTATTGTTTTGCTTTGTTCTGGAATTCGCAAATCACCTTTACCATAAGGCGCTGGCTGAAAATCCGCGCTACTGTGGTATCGCGAAAGCGAGCATAGCTGGGCCAGTGACCTGTTGGCCTCGCACGGCACGCACTACGACATAGTATTTAGTTCCCATGTTTATTTTTTTATTGTCTTTTCATATACCGTTCTGTTTCACTAATTTCATGCTGTGAGGGCCAATAAAATGATTTTCTTTCTTTCTTCACTAAGTTTACACGTGTATTTTCACATTGTTTAATTTTAAAAACCTTAAATAGGCCCTACTAGCCGTCGCACTTGATTAATAAGAAATTGAAATGCGTTGTCAACTTGCCGACAGAGCGCGGTCTACTCAGGAACAGCGCATTTATTACCAGTGGCCAGCACGTGGCAAGCGTGCGAGCAGCGGGTGGTCACCGTCTGCGCGTGGGCAGCCTTGCAAATGTGGCGATCCGACGACGGTACGGAGTTGATGCAGTGAGCGTTTCCCCATAGAAATCCCTACAAAGGATATCAAACACACGAGTTGAGGCGGTACTGGTCGGGGGCCAGGTGGGTCTAATGAGCTGTGACCTTAAATCGGGGATTCAAAACTGCTGCGCAAAGTGTACTTGAGCACGGAGATCCATTTGCGTAGGTGAATATACTTTATTCAAAGGAGTTCCCAAGCAATTTACTGAGCTAGGTATTTGACTAACTGAATGGGGTCGAGGTTACATTTATTATCATATTAGTGATACATTTTTCATTTTTTCTAACAACATTTTACCATAATTTCACGTTCATGATATAACTTTAAGCGAAAAATGTTGTAAGCTCCTAGGTAGTTTATGAAATTGCTTCACTTATTACAGGGGTGAGTACTCCTGGTTAATCTAAGGTAGAGATGGATGATGCCCTGGGAAAAAGTATGTGGCTGAAAAACATTAAAACAGAAGCCAATCTTTCAGCTTACACTGTAAAAGTTTGATTATGTAATGCCCTAATACTACGATAATTTTGGCAATACCGTTTTGTACCCCTAGCACGAACCAATATCGAATTCGTGTCGTTTGCGAGCCCGAAATGTCAATGTCAAATGTGTACTGATTTTTAGCTCTCGTTACGTACTTTGTGCCGCTGCTGTTCAAGTTTCCATACAAAATTTGACATTGACATTTCGGTTTGCAAACTATTCGAATTCGATAATGGTTCGTGCTAGGGGTACTGAAATATTTTGATATATACAATATTTCGATCCATTACTGTTTTAATGCCTACGTCCATCTGGAACGTCTCTCTTAGCTAATTTCATAGCAAAATTTATGAAAATCGCTGCAGCGGTATACGCATGAAAATTTAACCGGCAGATATGTTTTTGCCTTTATAATCATAATTGTGAATTTTTGTATGCTTGCGTGTCGGTATGATTGTAACTCAATCACACAAAAACTACTGATCGAATGTGGATCAAATTTGGTACACGCATATGTTAAGACCTGCAGTGAGACAAAGAATACATCCTATGAAGGAAAAATGTTATATTCCTGTGGGATTCTCAAATAACCAAAGTGAACGCGACGAAATTGCAGGCACCCGATGTAGTTCTAAAATAAATGACAACACAAATCTAAAATATTTTTACGTATACATCAAACCATAATATTATTTATTTCGATCCATTGATGTCTTTATGACTATGACCTACTCGAAATGCCCCTTATTTTCAAACTAAAATTCATGAAAATCGCCCTAGTGGTATACTTATGAAAACTTAACAGACAGTAAGCAGATAATATAATGTTTTTTGAAATAATTTATCCTACTAAATGTGAAAGATTTTTTATTTGTTTGTTTGTATGTATGTGTCAATAGCGCAAAAACTACTGAACGCACTTGGATTAATATTTGGTGCACATATAGTTTATACTTTTTATCCCGGAAATATGTTAGATTCCTGTGGGATTCTCAATGACCAACGTGCGCGCGTGCTTCGTGCGTAAACGCGCATGGCGGCGGCTAGTAAGTAATATTATACATATAATACGAAAGATCGAATTTTATAGCGAACGGAAATCTCTAAACAAATTATAGAAGACTAGCGGCCCGCCCTGGCTTCGCTTCGGTGTAGAGCTTAAGTGTAGACTACATAATCATAATCATAATCAAAATCATTTATTCAGTTTAGGCTGTTACAAGCACATATGAATGTCTAGAAGCTACGCCATCGGTTCGTAAATCTACGGCGGGAGACCTTGTACTGAGAAGAACCGGCAAGAAACTCAGCAAGGGCTGTTTTTTTCTCCCTGTTTTATTATTTACAGAGTCGTCAAATTGAAAAATGACTTCAGAGGTGATTCATGAAGTCACTTTTCATTACATAATTATTAAATATACATTAATTGTTTACCTGCATTTTGATTGCTGTGTCACACAGTATAAATACAAATAGTGTTATTTATATTAAGTGTGACTAAACATTAACTTCAATATTAAGGAAGTTAGGGCAGACTCATCTCCGCTGGCAGCACCCGTTCACGAGCATGACGCATGAACCAGCCATCGCTTCGCTCAACCATATTTTAGGGAACGCAACGACTCGCCTCACACGACACCGCCGAAGAGACTATTATGAGAGCATGACTACCCATAACTACCCATACTAACTACAACATATTTACTCAAATTAAGGTCATTTACCAGTAAGACACAACAAACAATTACAAAACAAAGCAAAGGAGAAATCACGACCACGCCGTTTTGTCAATCAAATATTCTTAAACAGTCTGGTAATCTTACTTAAGTTATTAACTTTATATACAGCTTTCAGTTTAATTATAGTATTGTCAACACATAATTCATAATTTAAATCATATAGAAATACCCGTTGGAATGGTTGGAACAGTTCATACCCAAGAATTTTTGTCTGTAATATAATCAGACACTTTATAATATGCTTTCTTAACTAGTG
Organism: Chilo suppressalis; assembly: GCA_902850365.2. Taxonomy (NCBI): domain Eukaryota; kingdom Metazoa; phylum Arthropoda; class Insecta; order Lepidoptera; family Crambidae; genus Chilo; species Chilo suppressalis. The sequence continues at coordinate 3,571,844 of OU963912.1, read as the reverse complement.
ATTTTTTAATGGTCGATTTAAATTTAGTCATGCTTAACTCTTGAATATTGCTTGGAACTTTATTGTAAAAGCGAACACTAAGACCTCTAAACGAATTATTGATTTTGTGGAGCCTAGTAGCAGGTAAAGTTAAGTTATTTTTATTTCTAGTATTATATGTATGTATTTCACTATTTTTAGTAAACAAATTAATATTTTTTTTTACAAATACTAAGTTGTCATATATGTATTGTGATGCAACTGTCAATATACCTATTTCTTTAAACTTATCTCTTAATGAATCCTTAACTTTAAGATTATAAATTGATCGAATAGCCCTCTTCTGCAGCACAAATATAGTTTGAATGTCGGCGGCATTTCCCCACAGTAAAATACCGTAAGACATTACACTATGAAAATAACTAAAGTAGACTAATCTGGCAGTTTCTATATCCGTTAACTGCCGTATTTTCATTACAGCATATGCTGCAGAACTAAGTCTCTTCGACAATCCATCAATATGTGGGCCCCACTGCAGCTTAGAATCTAGTGTGATTCCTAAGAACACTGTGGTATCTACAGAGCTCATATGTCGATCCTTTATATTTACATTAGTTTTAACCTGTTTCACATTAGGTAATACAAATTTCAAACACTTAGTTTTCCCTTCATTTAGCATCAAATTATTAACATTGAACCAGTGGACTACCTTCGAAATAGACCTGTTCACGTCATCAATTTGTGACTCCCTACGTTTAATTTTAAACAAAAGTGAAGTGTCATCCGCAAACAATACTATTTCGTGGTTATCCTTTACAAAATAGGGCAAGTCATTGATATAAATTAAAAATAAGAAAGAACCAAGGATTGAGCCCTGCGGAACTCCCATCTTAACCGACGAACCAGGAGATTTTACTCCATTGATGTCAACCCTCTGAACCCTATCACTCAAATAAGATACAAAAAGATCCAGAGTGGTATCTCTAAATCCATAGTGGTGAAGTTTCCTGATCAATGTTTCATGAAAAACGCAATCAAAAGCCTTTGATAAGTCACAAAATACACCTAATGCATCTTGCGAGTTCTCCCAGGCATCAAAAATTTGCTGTACAAGGTCAACACCGGCATCGGTTGTTGAGCGACCCCTTGTGAAACCAAATTGTTTACTATGAAGAATGTTATTACTATAAAAATATGATTGCATTTGATCTAGCATAATTTTTTCAAAAATCTTACTAAAGGTGGGTAACACGGATATAATAAAATAATAATAAATATTTCCGACACTCACACCAATTAGCCTAGCCCCAAAGTAAGCACTATAAGGCTTGTGTTATGGGATGCTAGGGTAACGGATAGAATACATATACTGTACATATATAAGTATATTTATATAAATACATATTAAACATCCATGACTGGAGTACAAATGCTCGTATTCATCACGCAAACATCTGCCCCCACCGGGATTCGAACCCGGGACCTCTCGAGTCGGCGACAGCCATGAAACCCGGCGTACAAACCACTCGGCCACGGAGGTCGTCAATATAGGTCTAAAGTTTGTGGGGTCAGATGTGCTACCCGATTTATGTAATGGAGTTATTTTACTGAGTTTCATTAGATCAGGAAAAACACCACAGTCAACACATTGATTAAAAATGCTAGCCAAAATAGGAGCTATTGTCTCAATTACTGATCCAGAAACATCCACGGAGTTACCCCACAGATCCGCAGTTTTCTTTTTATTTAATTGGTTGAAATATTTTATTACATCTTTACAGTTAACATACTTAAATTTAAATTGACTAGTATATTGTTTTGTGTGCTTTTTAATATTGATTCAGCCGCAATGGGGGACGAGTTCAAAGATTTTGTAGTTGAAACTGGAATATCAGTGAAAAAGTTCTCAAATGCTGTAGCAACTTCAACATCTGATGTAACATTTCTATGTTCAATGTTTAAATTAAAACTAGTATTTCGAGTTTTAGATTTTCCAGTTTCATTGTTTATAATGTTCCAAGTCATTTTGATTTTGTCATTACTATTCTTAATCTTACTACTTAAATAATTTGATTTTGCTGTACGACATACTTTTTTAAATAACTTTGAATAATTACGTACGTACTCTTTGAAACTTTCACTAGTATTAATGCTGCGTTCATTGTAAAGTTCATAAAGTTTCCTTCTACTTTTATGTATGCCTGGGGTGGCCCACTCGCTGAAAGTTACTGCATCACTAACACATATGGTTTTGGGAACAAAGACATCATTAAATTCTTTACAAAAATTATTAAAAAAATCATTATACATATCATTTGGACTACTTTTATACTTTAAATAACTCAAACTCCTATCTAATTGAATTTTAAAACGCTCTATACGGTTAACAGATTTTGGCACAATAGTAATATATTTCTTGGTGATATTTTTATTTGGATGTGGAAAAGTAATCATCTGGCCACAATGATCACTATCCAGTTGATTAACAATTACTTTTGAATGTGGTATTATATCCGTATAAATATTGTCAATACAAGTGGCCGAAGTGGCAGTTATTCTAGTACAGTTTTAGTTCTCAGGCTTGTATTAATACACAATGACATTCATCTATGATTCTTCTTATACCTGCATGCAAAGTCTCAGCCCGATCGGTTTAAAATTGACAAAGATTCATACAAACTTTCATTCCCTATTTTATCCTCTTGGGGGTAGAATTGATCAAAATCCTTTCTTAGTGGATGCCTACGTCATAACATCTACCTGCATGCCAAATTTCAGCCGGATCCGTCCAGTGGTTTGGGCTGTACGTTGGTAGATCACTATGTCAGTCAGTCAGTCACCTTTGAGTTTTATATATATAGATAGATAAGCGGGTACTAACCTAAATATGTTCATCTAGCAAATAAGTGAACTTCAGCAAGCAACTGTGTTTTTTTTTGAGTGTGTATGCTGTTGGCGCAGATGACCTTTACAGCGTCACCGGGTTTGGGAACGGTGAGATCCTAAGGGGACCTCAAGTCGAGAATTGGCGAGTGCCTCTAGAGGTATTTCAGGCGATGGCATCTCCCTACGGGGGAGTCTCCTTTCTGTCTGGAGCCTCTAGACCACGAACCTGAGGGGGTCAGCTCAATTAGAGGTCGTCTCTAATTGAGCTGACCCCCTGATGCCTAGGTACGTACCTGTACCTGGTATAGCGCGTCGTGTGTAGACCGGGTCTTCGCACTCCTATCCTACGGGTGCGGTGTCTGCCTAATGCTAAGCTAGTGTGCAAGTATGCTAGCTGTGTAGTGTTGGTGTTTATGGCTTGTGTGGGAGGAGTCGGAGGCGAACGGTTGTGAAATGAGTTAACCAAACTTTATGATATTCAGCGTTCTGAAATACTTCAAAGACAATTTCTAACAAACTATGTTCACGTGACAAACTTTTGCTTGCATACTTACTTTCATAGAAGGGTAATATTGTAGTGTTTTAACTATGTCGAATAGGTAGGGCGAAGGAATTTCGCTGTTTCTGCAACAGCTGCTTGAGATTGAGGAGGGCCCTACCCACTAAAACCTGACGATGCCCCTTACCTCACAGCGTTTCGCCACGAAACTCTCGCCCGACGAGGAAACGTCATTAGGTGAGGCTACGGGAACCCTTTCGGATGCTTCTGCAACCTCACCAATGAGTGTACGACTCGAATGGACCCGTCCATCATGGGGATGCCCCGAGGCACTGAAACCTAGACTGAGTGGAACGATTACTAGTAAAATTTTCTATATATGTAACATCTTCTCTTTGACGACCTCCGTGACCGAGTGGTTTGTACGCCGGGTTTCAAGGTGTCGCCGACTCGAGAGGTCCCGGGTTCGAATCCCGGTGGGGGTAGATGTTTGTGTGATGAATATGAGCATTTGTACTCCAGTCATGGATGTTCAATATTTCTATAAAAATATACTTATATATGTGTATTATACAGTATATGTATTCTATCCGTTACCCTAGTTTCCCATAACACAAGCCTTACAGTGCTTACTTTGGGGCTAGGCTAATTGGTGTGAGTGTTGGAAATATTTATTTATTTATTTAGCAGTCAACTGACTAAAATTAATATATAATAAAGATACTGCCTGCTTCGCGTCGTATTTTTTCTAGTATATTTTTTTAGATTTGAACATCTAGCTGCTACATGCTTAAAAATAAAAATATCACTTTAATAAAGATATCTGAGTTATTGTAAGCGTATTCAAACTCTACAATTATAAAATTGATCTGCGGTCTCCTTCTCACCCCTCTGTTTATCTGTCAGCGGAGAGTTTTACATGACGTAAGTTTTAAGTTAAAGAGAAACGAGATCATTATCAGTTACCAGAAAGTTAATTTGTTAAATTCCCATTGCCTGTAAACCCAGCGACAGGCGACAGGCAACTTCAGGCAGCTACGGGACTTCGCGCGTAGATGGCACAGAATTCGGAGTGGACTCGAGGGAGGCGAAGAAAGAAGACAGGGAGTAATACTGGAGGCTAGCGGTACCACTTCGTAGTGGGCACGGGACGGCTGGAATTTGCGACGAAGGCGTTTCGTGTGCGTCCGCCCCAGAAAGGGGAGAGGGACCATAGGGACAAAGGAGACAGATAAAGAACAATTTGTAGGGACTCAAGAAAGTGGATGGCCTCCACCGCACGTATCTCCCGCTGCCTCGGCCTGCATAACCAAGAAGGTTCGCCAGGCCATGGGTGGTTGGTGGGATTTGCCCGTAAACCCAAACAGCTTTAATCTTACAATTTAAACATTATTATGAGCACTTTTATTTGGCACAAAACACCCGTTTCATTCCATTTGATATACACACATTTCATCGGCCTTGACTACGTAAAGGGGTCCTTCCAATAATCGTGGCTAACGTACCAGAAAATCTTTAGCAGAAATTTAAATGTTTGATTCACTTGTGTGTATGTATCGGTTGAATAATTCAAGCTCGAGTTAGCCATTACAGTTTGATTTGATTTCGAACGGTATTCAGAAATACGAAAGCGTAAAATTCGCCCTATATTCCTTAACAAGATCTTTTCTGTTACGACTTTTAGAAAGGGTAAGGGCGCGTTTTGATAATTGTTTTCTTTTACTTTTGATGGTTCAGTTACTTTGCAGACTCCGTGGTCTCAAGGCTTATGTTGATAAATCACGCTTAAAAACTATTTATTTCATTAATTGAATGGTGTACGCGAAAACTTAAGGATTAAATGTACGTATTAAAGTTACGTTGTTTAAATATAGTTTATTAGTTTATTTTGTGCAATAGTACTTTTAAATATTTTTTGTAGGAGAAATTAACAGCAGAAGCTGTCGTAGCTTTTGGTTTTGATTAAGAAATTTTCTGATAAATTAAGAGTAATTACGACGTTTGTATGTTCGGCGACCTCCGTGGCCTAGTGGTTTGTACGCCGGGTTTCATGGCGTCGCCGACTCGAGAGGTTCGAATCCCGGTGGGGGCCGATATTTGTGTGATGAATTCGAGCATTTGTACTCCAGTCATGGATGTTAAATATGTATTTCTATTTATATATACTTACATATGTGCAGTATATGTATTCTATCCGTTACCCTAGTATCCCATAATACAAGCCTTTCAGTGTTTACTTTTGGGGCTAGGCTAATTGGTGTGATGAGCGCCGCGATCTGATCGCGGCGCTCGGCGGAGGAGGCCTCACGCTGCCAAGTATGGTAAGAGCCATGCTTGGTAGCGAGAGAGCCTGGAGGGCGGCCGCCTCCTTCTGCGAATCTGTGATGGCGCAGAAGGAGGCAGCGGAGAGGGAGCGGGAGGAGGACGCTCTAGCCCGGCGTAGACGGGTGGGCCGAAGGAGGCAGGCAGCGGTGACTGCCGGTCTTCGACGGCCCTAAGGTGGTCTGGGCGCGGCCTGACCAGCCGCGCGTCCTAGGTGCCGCTCCGGCATAGGCCACCACGTCTGGGGACTGCCTAGTACCCTAGCGCAGTCCCCCTGAGGCGCGTCGCCCGGTCCACTCGTTGGGCCGGGCCTGCCCGGGGGCGTCCCAGTGAAGTGGCGCACGCTAAGGTGCGTCGATCCTGAGACGCCCCCATATGGGCGTAGGAGGGTACCGGGGGGTTTTAGTGGAGTAGGATCAGTGTGACCTTCCGCACTGGTCCTGCTTGAGTAGGGTCGGCACTGTTTCCCGTGCCGGCGAGTCCCACACACGCCGTGCGCCTAGTCAGCGTCACGGTATGGTGCGTAACAGCATTTCCCCTCGTCAGAAAAAAAAAAGGCTAATTGGTGTGTGTTGAAAATATTTATTATTATTATTTATTTATTATAGCACTTTTTGCATTGATACTGTTACTTCAATTATATTTTGATATAAAAACTTTTCGAGATAAATGCCTATTATTGTTAATCAAGAAACTTTGGCACTTCTGATTTAGATTATATTAAGAAAATCTGCAGTGCTTTTCTGTAAGAGCAAATTTGAATACAAATTTCAAATCACATCTGTGAATTCCGTGGTGAAAAGAGAGTTTTTTTTTTACAGAATAGCTATTACTTATTTTGTATCTTGATTTATTGTGTCAACAAAAATTTACATTACTTTCACAACTCGCAAGGTTGAACTTGAAGATTCGCGTTAAAAAAATAAATTATTTTTCGTTATCTGGAGCCTTCACTCTTTAATTAGACCACGTAGTGCTGTAAATCTCATTTAGAGGAATTTGCGTGAGCTTCGTTGTTTCAAGAGTAGGTAGGTACAGTGTATGCACAGTGTAGTCGTACACGTTATACTAGAGAATTAGACGTAAGATATTATAAGTAAAAAAAAGTCTGAGGTAACATACAATAAACCGGTGAAAAATAAAGCTGCCCTTTCGGAAGTTTGCCGTTGTCTTAAGATGAACGTAGACTTGACCGCACCGCAGTCTCCGCAGTCCCCGCAGTGATCGCTTTGTATTAATGGCAATGGTATTTGCACATCTATCCGCACCACAGTCGTTCCCGTCGCCGCACGCATCGCACTTGATTTCATTCATTCAATTGATGCGAATGACGTCATCCGCGCCGCGCTAGTCGCAGCGTCCACTGCGTACGGGCCGGCGTTGGTGACGTCATCAGCTGCGGCTTGGGGAGTTCGGTTGTTTCAGAGACTGCGGCGACTGCGACGCGGGTGGATGTGCGAGGTTGCATAGAACTTCATATAAAGAATTCGAAGACTGCGGCGCGTGCGGTGCAGCCAAGTCTGCGTTCACCTTTAGGCGCAGCGCGCATCAGGAGAGGCCCGGCGAAGATATTACGCACGGCGACTCTGAGCGCGCCCAAGAGCCACGGAGCGACGCATTAATATATTAAGGCACTAATAGGAAACACGACAACCATTTGCAAAATAATAATGAAAATAAGAAAATAAAATGACAATAAAAATACAAAAATATTATCCAAAAGACGATAAAACTAACAGACACTGTCTGCCGCCAATAACAAAAAAAAAACAAAAAAAAAAGAAATTCGCGGCTGCAGGAATCGGGCCGAGCGAATATTCTAAATTCGAATGCACAGGAATGATAACCATATTATAGAATAATAAAAAGGACTTTTTGGCGGGATCGGGAAGCGTCACTTTAGCAGTTTTGTTTTTCTTGTTGAAAATTGTGTTGTGGCGGATATTAGTGTCTAATAATGGTGGATTAATAACCACTAAGTGTCCGGGAACATGCACAAGTGTTGGCAAGTGAAACAAAATAGCGGAAAGTGTCTTTCGACGTTCCCTCAAGAAGTCCACGGGGAGGTTCCAGTAAAACCCCACACTTTTACTGAAACATAGGGAAAGGGGAATTGACTTGACTGCCACTTACTTTGACGTGATTTATTACTTTGACCACGAGTGCTATAGTATTTGTAAACATTTTAACACTTGACATTGGCTAAATTCACATACCGTGCGAAGCCAATTAGAAAAAAAAAAAAAAAAAAAACTGTACTAATGAGGTCGGTTATTTTGGCTACAACGGCTTTACACAGAATCGATTGCAGTGCGGTTTTTGATAATTTACATTTCTGTTGTTAAGAAAAGTTTATTTACTGTATTCAACCCTTTCAATGTAACTTAGGCACTCCACCCCTAACAAGATTAGCCCGAGATAAGCGTAGGAGTTACAAGGTGATTCAGATTGCATACATTAAAATTTGAAGCGGCCTCGGAGATTAGCATAATTTGACATGTGAATGCTGAACAAGTACTCTTACCCTAAGAAAATTGATCTTATTTCTCCGTCTTTAAGTGTCTATCTCTGAGAAAATGTGTAAAAAAATGTAAGCTTGTTATTCGTGACACGCAAAAGATATTATAAATATTGTTATTTATAACTCTCCAAACAAACGTATCCTTAAAGAGTAAACAAAGTTTATTTTAAATTTTCTATGCTTTTATTTCGGCGAATTAGCAAATAAGTCCCACGCAAAAAATGGTTGCCTGTAAAGTCGGTTTTACGGGCGAAGATTTTACGTGACAACGTCTTTTTCTCGGTAGAATATTTATTGATATGAATATAATTAAATTGCACAATAGGAACAAGGAATTGAATGAAAATAAGAATTGCACAAATTTTAACTATAGAAATATATTTTGTTTACTAAAACATTGTACATGTAAACTTAAACTTAACACGAGAGACTCATCGTAACGTTACCGAGCGTTACACTTTTTCATAAGTGACTCCCAGCCGCAACCTAATTTAAGACGTTGTCACGTCAAAAAATGGTTGCCTGTAAAGTCGGTTTTACGGGCGAAGATTTTACGTGACAACGTCTTTTTCTCGGTAGAATATTTATTGATATGAATATAATTAAATTGCACAATAGGAACAAGGAATTGAATGAAAATAAGAATTGCACAAATTTTAACTATAGAAATATATTTTGTTTACTAAAACATTGTACATGTAAACTTAAACTTAACACGAGAGACTCATCGTAACGTTACCGAGCGTTACACTTTTTCATAAGTGACTCCCAGCCGCAACCTAATTTAAGACGTTGTCACGTCAAAAATAAATATGCTTTTATGAATCCACGATGCAAGTGAAATTTCCAAAAACCCAATTAAAAAAATCGTTTCTCGGCTGGGAAAATACTGCAGTCGATCTTTCAAGCACTGAACCACCGACGCTTGTTAAAATGGCCTGAATATTTAATAACAATTAAAATTTTAATGCCACATACACAAAATAAACGAAAAAAATTGTGGCGAAGTAATAAAAGTTTCACTTTAAAAAACAAGCATTATTTTTGTGCAAAATAAGAAAAAACCGATACGATTTTTTTTGTACGCGTTGGATGGAAATGCTGAACGAATGCTAGCGTTTTTAAATTTTAGCGGTGTATTGCCTATTTTTATACTCAGCAATAAAACACAAAACGAGCGTACCCCGAAAGCCTGGCTTACTGCCACGATTTAAGCGTCAAATCAGTTTCAATTAGTGGAACGCATTGTTGCACTGGGAGTGGGTAAAAACAATGTAACTTTTAAATGCAAATCTATATCTGATAAACAAGCATACCTACGTCCTATCTGATGGTAATCGGTCACCACAGCTTTTATTTCGATGAGGGGAAGAAAATTGTATTGTGCACACCACATCAGGCACTCGTAGACGCATGATTCGACATGCTGCATTCGACTGGTGAAAAGCAGTGTGTTGCACTGATATGAAGAGCTTGAAGATCAACGACCGTCCGCAGTCGCATGAGAGGCTATTTTTCTGTGCATCTATATCGGTCGCAGATGATCTTTACAGCATCACCGGGTTTAGGGACGGCGAGATCCTAGGAGGACCTCAAGCCGAGAATTAGCGAGTGTTTCTAGAGGTATTTCAGGCGGATGGCATCTCCCCACGGGCGGAGTCTCCTCTCCGTCTGGAGCCACTAGACCATTCGAACTTGAGGGGGACCATTCGAAACGAGCTCAACTAGAGGGCGTCTCTGGGACTCGGACCTCGGCTCTAGTTAGTCCTTGTCGTGGGGGCGTGGAAAAACACCCAGGTACTATATCTAGTATAGCGTGTCGTGGGTAGACCGGATCTTCGCACTCGTATCCTATGGGTGCGGTGTCTGCCTAATGCTAAGCTAGCTGGTGTTTGTTACCTGCGTGGGAAGAGTTGGAGGCGCGTTGTTGCGGGTCATTTGGTCGTCACAGTATTAAGACATGCTTAGGCCGACGGAGTCAGAGGTAGTAGGAGAGGCATTCACTCGTGTCAGCTCTGATCTTGAATTTTTATCACTAGGTCCACCTTGTGCAAAAAAGTCAGCTTTTGAAGTTATACTTCTTTAGGCGCGTTATGAAAAAATGATGAGAGTGAAATTTTAAGATGCGCGCGCATCACTGTAACACAAAATTTTAACAGCATGAAGTTGGTCCAGGAGTTGGTCCTGGACCAACTTCATGCTGTTAAAATTCATGATTTACTTTTGTGTTTACCGAACATTAAGAAAATCTACCAACAAAATAGAATCTCTATTTAGTGGGTGCTAACGATTGCATTGTGAAGGCCTATCAAAAGTATTTATTAATCTGGAACAACGGAACCAAAGCGCGATTCAGGAGACTACAGCGCCATCTCTTGACCGTTAGTGTAGTAGAACCAAAAACCACATCTTTAGTTTTTGTAATAAAGTAACAGTTATAGGTATTCATATTTATAATATCAAAAGTATTTATTAATCTGGAACAACGGAACCAAAGCGCGATTCAGGAGACTACAGCGCCATCTCTTGACCATTGGTGTAGTAGAACCAAAAACCACATCTTTATTTTTTGTAATAAAGTAACAGTTATAGCAGAGGAGCTCGATGGCGCAAGTGGTTAGCGCGTTCCGCAGCGATCGTTGAATTTAAGCAACTTTCGCAGTGGTCGGTCATTGGATGGGTGACCATAATTTACTATCTCGAGCTCCTCCGTGCTTCGGAAGGCACGTTAAGCCGTTGGTCCCGGCTGCATCTGCAGTCGTTAGCACCCACCAACCCGCACTGGGCCCGCGTGGTGGGTCATGGCCCAATCTCCCTATTCCATCCATAGGAAAGCCTGTGCCCCAGCAGTGGGGACATTAATAGGCTGATGATGATGATGATGATGAACAGTTATAGGTATTCATATTTATAATATTTATCCACATGTTTCTAGTTTGTATATTCGGAATACGTGTTTGAGTTTCATACAAGTGCAAATCACATATGTTCTAATAAATTATATTCAGTAGCGATTTTAATTGAATATTTTGATTATTTATTTATTTTTTCAAATTAAAACTGAACTTTATTGACTGTGTCCTTTTCCAGACTTTTTATTAATTTATTGTAATTAATTATTTGCATGCAATTAAAAACTAATTTTAAACGATGTCAAAGAAGGATAACTTCTCACGCGCCTACATAAGTACACGCACCCATTTTTTTTGCACGGAGATTACTTGCACGGTTCTAATTCAGGCCCTGATCCGGTGTGCTCTGCCTCTATCTCTCTCTTTCCTTTACATCATAATCATCATTATCATCAGCCTATTAATGTCCCCATTGCTGGGGCACAGGCCTTCCCTATGAATGGAATAGGGAGATAGGGCCATGACCCACCACGCGGGCCCAGTGCGGATTAGTGGGTGCTAACGACTGCAGATGCAGCCGGAACCAACGGTTTAACGTGCCTTCGAAAGCAGGGAGGAGCTCGAGTAGTAAATTTTTGGTCACCTCCAATGACCGACTACTGCGAAAGTTGCTTAACTTCAACGATCGCAGCCGAACGCGCTAACCACTTGCGCCATCGAGCTCCTGTCTTTTTTTACATAGCGCAGCAAATTACTACGTCCCATATGATGTTAGTTGTAGGCGGTGTTCAGTCGCAATGATAGATGATAGGGCAGAAAGTGTGCCGCTTCAGCCCTCCTCATCATGCCTGCCTGAACCCAATACCCTACCTAAGAGTCCTGCCACCCTATTTACCAACAGAAACACAACTCGACACAATTCAAACACACCTCACAGAGTGCTCGGAACGGTTCTTCAAAGCTGCAGAAGAGCACTCTAACCCACTCATTAGATCGGCGTCGGGATACGCCCCACACACTCCATCTTGCTACAGGCCCCGTAGGCCCAGACACGCACTCACAGCCACACACAATAAACACACACGCGATCTCGCGGCCCTCCTGGCCGCTGAGGATCCAACACTCGCGGTGAGTCCCCCCGCCCCTCCGACACAGAGAGGTTCGATTCCTCTCAGTCCCCTCCCGTTTCAAGTGCACATCTGAATGCACTTGTCCTCTAAGCGCATTTTGCGTTATTTTAAACTATGCACTAGTTTAAACTAACGCAGCGCCGCATCATCCCCCTCTCGGGGGTTGATCGCTTCAGATGAAGCTTGTAAGGCCCTTCTGGCCATAAGCATGAATAAAGGGTGTTTTTTTAGTCAGTAAGAGTCTGACATAACCTTACAGCCGGCTGTAGGGTATCCATGAGGATTTCTCACCCTCTCCGCCGCCTGGGAGGAAACAAAAAAAAAACAATACCAAAGGGTAGTGATATTTTATTATGGTCTTCTGTAAGGCGGAGATTGATTCTCCAGACAGGCTCTCCAATTCGAGCGGAAAGTCCGCTGTCTTGCTATTGCTTCTATTCCTTTGTAAAAAAATGTGTATTAACTGGTATGAAAGTACGAAAGACTTTTGTCTGTCTGTAATATTTTATTTCCACACCTAAACCGCTGAGTTGATTTTTATGAATTTTGGTGAGCAGAAAAGGGAAGAAGAAAGAATTCGGAGAAGGATTATATATAATTATACTACTATATTATTTTAAATTCGCATACACTACAGCTCATGATGAATTTTAATGACCTTGTAGATTCGCCGTTCCTTTTGCAGAGGATTGGTTTCCGTTGTCCAAATAGAACTAGGTCTGACAACACGTTTGTAATACAATTCAGCAGGACCAAGTTTGCTGCAAATAATTTCATTTCTAGAGCACGTCACTGCTATAGTAAATGCTTTAGGGGATTGGATATATTTTGCCTTTCTTACAATGAATTTAGAAATGAATGCTATAAGGTCGTTTTACCTTAACACTTAGTAATTATTTTCTTATCTTAAATTTTGATTATCATGTTTATTCTATCCACATAACTCTAAATATTGTACGTAATTTTAAGTAAATTATGTAAGTGTATGAATGTTTCAGTCTGTGGAAACTTAACTGGTTTATGAAAAAGTATTAAGTGTTACTTAATTGAATTGTGTAAAACTGTATGTTTTCCAAATTAAAATAAATAAATGATAGTACTTTAAAAAGTCACTAACATTCTATTAAAAATGTCATACTAAAACTTTCATATTTCAAGAGCGAAGCCGGCTTCTGCGTTTATAATATTCTTTTAAACTCATCTCACAGACAATAGCGGAGCTGCAAATATCCCGATGTAGGTAAGTAAGTACCTATGCTGCAATTTTCAAAGTGTAGTAAAGCGGCTTACGGCCACAATGTAATCTATGCCACGCGTCAGCCGGTCAGCTGACTGCTAAGTCTCAGTGACGGAGGCTTTATGCTACGAAGAGTGGATGGCTGGACTAAGCAACCCTTACCATTTATCTGCATTTTGTTTAGAACCATAATCTTTCCGCGATTTTATCCACGTAATTATTTTATCTGTAATTCTCTTTCTGATATTTTGTAGTAAGTTTTGGTAACTATTAAATAATCTTTGGTATTCAGTGCTGAGAGAAATCTATATATATAAAACTCAAAGGTGACTGACTGACCGATATAGTGATCTATCAACGCACAGCCCAAACCACTGGACGGATCGGGCTGAAATTTGGAATGCAGGTAGATGTTATGACGTGAGCATCCGCTAAGAAAGGATTTTGATCAATTCTACCCCCAAGGGGATAAAATAGGGAATGAAAGTTTGTATGAAACTTTGTCAATTTTAAACCGATCGGGCTGAGACTTCGCATGCAGGTATAAGAAGAATCATAGATTAATGTCATTGTGTATAATACAATCCTGAGAACAAAAACTGTAGTCTACACTTCAGCTCTACACCGAAGCGAAGCGAGGGCGGGCCGCTAGTGAATAATAACTCGAGATAATCCCGCTGAAGAGCCTCCGCTGGTAGCGGGAGAAAGGAGCAGACGTCCGTCACCGAAACCCGCTCCATGTTACGTCGCCGCAGACAAATTGAACCCGTTGAAGGACCCACGGGCTCTAGCCTTTCGCAGCACCGCTGGAACAATTTTTCTCGCGCGGGTGAATAGTCGATAGAATATTTTTGTTGATAATGCTACCAAGCCAGAAGAAGACGCAGACAAGAGCACAGAAGACAGCCAATTGAGCATGCGTGAGACCCTTCGCAGCGATGCTATATCTATGAAATGACACGAAACTACACGCGGAGTGGACGTCCGCTCCGTGTTCCAGTCTATCATTCGCTCGCTAGCCGCGCTGTGCAGACATTCACACACAAAAAAAAAGCTCTATGCTATCGCTTAAGGCAGAGCACGCCCTAAGGCAGAGGAGGCTCCTAACTCTTTCATTTTTATTATCTACTAGTGGCCCGCCCTCGCTTCGCTTCGGTGTCGAGCTGTAGTGTAGATTAAAATAAATAAATAAATGGTATATTTGCCTTTTACAAACATCTATTGACATCACGTCACTCAATTGTTTTGCCTTTCCGGAACCTCTCCAATAAGATTTGAAATTTATGGTATAGTATTAATGTTCAAATTGACTTTTAAGTATTATTACGAATAGTTTGTATGGGAGTATAGAAAAGTGTAGTTTTTGGACTTTTTCAGACATTTTTTTAAATTTGCTCTGCGTAAGGACCACCCTCGTACTTCAAGGAATATTCTAAAAAAATATATCGAAATCTGTTCAGCTGTTCTCGAGATTTGCGCTTAGCAACACATTCAGCGATTCATTTTTATAATAAAGATTTGATAAGTAAATAGCAGCGCCCCCATTTTCAATTACTCATTCTATGGACATTTCAACTGTCCATACATTTAATAAGGTACATCCCTATGACAGACGAACGAACGGACAGCGGAGACTTAGTAGTAAGCAGAGAGTTAGTAATAGTACTACATTGTAGACCTTTGGGCACGGAACCCTTAAAAATTCCATAGCATTTGTATGAAATCAAAAGGTCTCTATAAAATCCTTTTTATTAAAAAAATAATCAAAAGTACATTTAAGAGCTCTTGATTATTATTTTTATGATTACTTACAGCAGCTTCTTACCTTAGCCAGTGGCAGGAATTAATTGTTAGGGATGAAACTTTCCCCATTTCAAATTGTACTCTAATTTCACGAAACGATTTTTAAAATTCCTTTTCCGTAGTAAGAGTGCAGGAAGTGAGATATCTGCGAACGCAGAATGGAGAGTTCCGCATTAAGGCGTCTTGTTTTTATTAAAATATGATATCATACTGTTTATTGAAGATTTTGGTATTTTTAGCTTTATAATAAGTTTTATTGTTTTATTTTATTGATGTAGACGATAGCTGTGCACCGAGCCGAGAGGAAAACGTGCTGACCAATCAAAACAAGGCCTACTTTACCCACTAGGCCAACTTTCATCAGTTTCATCATTTGGTCCTTCTTGGTCCTTCGAGCTGCATCCATTAAAAGCTAAGAACTAAGTTGTTTATAAATAAAGATGTTGATTTTTTTTCTTACTTAGATGTTTTTCATACACCAAACGTTACCACATAACCTCAAATAAATAAATAAATAAGTATTTCCAACACTCACACCAATTACCCTAGCCCCAAAGTAAGCACTGTAAGGCATGTGTTATGGAATATTAGGGTAACGGATAGAATACATATACAGTACATATATAAGTATCTTTTTATAGAAATACATATTAAACATTCATGACTGGAGTACAAATGCTCGTATTCATCACACAAACATCTGCCCCCACCGGGATTTGAACCCGGGACCACTCGAGTCGGCGACACCATGAAACCCGGCGTTCAAACTATTCGGTCACGGAGGTCGTCGAAACCCCATAGTACCCCAAAGATCATACAAAATATTTTTTTTTTACAAAAACGTAGATACATAAAATATCAATTGTAAACCTTTTTAATTTTAAGAGATCTGAAACATCTGTATAGGGAATGGTGTACTCGTGCTAACGACTGCAGATGCATCCGGGACCAACGGCTTAACGTGCCTTCCGAAGCACGGAGGAGCTCGAGATAGTAATTTTTGGTCACCCATCCAATGACCGACCACTGCGATAGTTGCTTAACTTCAACGATCGCAGCCGAACGCGCTAACCACTTGCGCCATCGAGCTCCTCATACTGTGTTTACTGATATTATCTCTACATAAAGAGTTATTTTTCTTAACTAAAAATGAACAGGCAAAATATTTAAAACTATTCTTGAAAAAAATAAGCGGGAAGGTTTTCTTTGAGCGAATTTTCCTCTAACCAGGTGGTGGCAGCATTGTCGTCGTGTTATGGCTCCTAAGTCGTTCAGCTGAAATGCCACCGCAAGGCGAAGCGAGATAAGCGACTTTGCGATAAAAATAATTTCCAACTTAAGTTTACTCTTTATTACCTATACATGAAGCATTATCTTGGATAAATGATTGGTCTCCCTGCGGTCAACGAAAAATCATTTATCTCAGCTTATAATAATAGTACTAATGAAAGTTTTTAATATCGTTGTTGCCTTGCGTCGGATCGAATGCGATATAATTTAAATACAAAGCCAATAAAACATACTTTAAATAAGCAATTATATTACTCTTTAACGCATCGTAATTTATCGTCTAGTACTTTCTTGCCAATTCAAAACGATTATCTCAAAGACTAGAGTACTTGTTACCTTAGAAATAAAAATCAAAATCAAAATTCATTTATTCAGTCTAGGCCGTTACAAGCATTTGTGACGGTTAAGAAGCTACGCCATCGGTTCGCAAAACTACGGCGGGAGACCTTATACTGAGAAGAACTGGCAAGAAACTTAGCAAGGACTGTTTTATTCTATCTGTGTTGTTATATATACAGTCGTTGATCCGTTATCACTTAATCGTGGTTACCTATTTATTATTTTAAATGTGGTTGGTTCGGAACGAGAACGATTAATCTGCGAATGTGGTTTTTTACTAGCCTAACGCAGACAGTTAGCCACTGATCACACGAGAGGACCTACGTCACTCCGTTCCGTGTCCGCGCACTCGCTAACATCGTATAACCATAATCTTTACGTGCGGAATACCAAAACAAGTGGAATTCGTCAACAATAAACTGTGAATTTCTTATATGACTGTGTGTGCTGTTCATGTGCCCCTCCAGCTAGAAGAATATGCGGACCACAAGCTTCTGACAAAGGTTTCAAACGTGAGTACGTTACGCTATTAGCAAACCCATTCGTAATTGTGTATTTATCGTAATCTCGTTGCAGCCCCTGGCTAAACTGTACTTCCAGGGCCCAAATGGTGATACTTCACACTAGGTTAGGTTAGGTTAGTGTTGTGACCATAACGCGCGAGCCGAGCGAGCAAAGTGAGCGTGCCGCGGCAGCGGCCGGCGAAGCGCCAGAAAAAAAATCTGTTAAAAAGACCTTTTCTACAAAAAAAAAGCAAGTATCACCTTTTGGGTCCTGGAAGTACAGTTTTACCCAGCCCCTTTTCAATCGTTTTAATTACTTATATCGGTAGCTCAATGGCGCAGGTGGTTAGCGCGTTTGGCTGCGATCGGTGTAGTTAAGCAAGTTTCGCAGTGGTCGGTCATTGGATGGGTGACCAAAATTTTACTATCTTGAGCTCCTCCGTGCTTCGGAAGGCACGTTAAGCCGTTGGTCCCGGTTGCATCTGCAGTCGTTAGCACCCGCCAATCCGCACTGGGCCCGCATGGTGGGTCATGGCCCAATCTCCCTATTCCATCCATAGAGAAGGCCTGTGCCCCAGCAGTGGGGACATTAAGAGGCTGATGATGATGATGGTTGCCCTCAATATGATTAGCAATAACAATACAGTCGTCAAGTTAAAAAGTGACTACAAAGATAAAAGAGTATAATATAGTTATAATTTTAATTTTTTAAGCATGTAACTGCTTGATGTTTAAATCTAAAGAATGAAAGAAAGAAGAAGAAAGAAGAAGTGGTAGCATAATTGGTCAGTGCATTCGCCCGGATTGCGAAGGGTGCGGGTTCGAGTCCCGTCTGCTGCCTAGTCCGCGTGGAATTTTTTCTAGTGAGTATAATATATTTAAATTATCGCCTTCATCATTTAGCTTTAACATAATAGTGGAATTCAAGCTTTACCTGTCTCACAGCGAGTGAGGCGACAAATTAAATGACTTGCATTTTCCGTTGTTATAAATCAGTTAAGAAATTGTGCTTTTACATTAAAGCACACTTAAATGCTTTGAAAATAATAATTTTAGAACACTAATTTATTTATAAGCGCTATTTTGTAGCACGCGACGTGTTACACGAGTTGGTAGGTAAGTGGATTGTTCTAAAAGAGTTTTTCAAAGGTTCAAAGTTATAATTTAATACTTTAGTCGTGTTAATTTCTGACTTTGGAAAGCTTTTAGAAAGTGTTATCAGTACTTTTGCCATTTAACTCAATTTCATAAATACATATAGTACAGTTAGAAAGGGATGTCGCTATGTACGCGACGACCGAAGCGAAAGAAAATGAACTCACGACGATACGAGAGCAATGTATAAAAATGTATCTATAATTTCACATGAATCGGTTGTATACGCATTAAAAATATCATTCCCTTGTTGTCTTATTAGAATGAGTCGGATATCGTAACAATAGATAGCTCTGCCCATAGTAAACCATTGTAAAATTGATAGTTCAGAGCGATATTCCGCCCCGTTCTCTCCAATAATCTTATAAGACTTTATCTAAACGATCGCCACGACGCCAAGCGGTGGCGCGGGGAAACTAGTCAGAATACTGATAGTTCCGACCTATAGGAGGGACGGAGACAATAGGTTGTCCTTGTCACGCGTCTTATAGGATTTTGCCTGAGTTGACAATTTTCGATAATAGTATGTTTTATGTTTGGATTGATTTATTTTATGTCTTATTAGATAGTAGGTAGTTATAGGAATAATATATCGAAGTTTTGTATGAATCGTGTTAGTAGTTTAAGCGTAATTAAGGAAAATATCGGGAATAGTTTTTTATGAATAGTCAATAGGATATAGGTATAATTGTTATAATAATGATGTCATTTTATGTGTTTTTACTTCTTCTTTAAAATGGTGTATGATAATTAGACATTAAGCGAGTATAAGTAGGTTTTTTAAGACTTTTTAATTTGTAAACTTTATAGGGCCGTACAGCTGTTGTTTATTAATATTCTTGTAAGAGACTTGTTGTATTAGATAGGTAACACGTAGGGCTACGTAAATAAATAGGTATCACATCAATAAGTGTAAAAATGTACCGTGTAGGAGAAAAAACATGTTTGTATAGAACCGTTTTCTGAGACATGTTGCGCTCCCCACCCGGCGCGCCCGGAGCGCGCGGGTGGGGCAGCGAAGCCCCGTGGCAGGGCGAAGCCCTATGGAGGGGGAAAGTATAAATATTGCGGAGACCTATTTTTTGCGCGCCACACCTAAAATATCGTGTTTACGGACACATAACTATGTTAAAAATATGCCCAAATGTATGCCCGATGTATGTACAATTAGTTTTAAGCTCGCACTATTGTAAATCTTGAGAAAATGAAAAATAAAGTATAGCGTGGGTGAGGTAATGGATCGCTGGCCAGCTCAGTCCTAGCATATAAAATTCGAGTCGGAACATGCCCCGACATGCATTCAGCGACAGGCGCTCCTACCCTAAGGAACAGGAAGAAACAACCAAGCGGTTCACTCTGGACAACATCAGCTCCTCTCAGCGGCCATCTATTCAAGCTGTACCCGGCGTGCCGTACATTTTTTGGTCGCATCGAGCCGGATCTACAGCGCCGAGGAAGAATTGAAGAAAAATTATAGAAGATTGAAGAAAGAAGATCGTCGTGGTCAATTATAGAAGATTGAAGACAGAAAATTGAAGAAAAATTATAGAAGATTGAAGAAAGAAAAATGCCACGAACAAGATCTCAAGCTGACAAAATGGACCAGGCCGAAGAGGAGCGCATCGAGAGAAGCATCGAAGAGCCAGAGCGAACCGCTGCAGGAGAGAATCCTGTCCAACCCCCGTCAAGAGCGCCATCGGAAGGGAGCGACACCGTGACGCGGCCACCGTACCCGCTGCGCCACGACCAACCGCCGAAGTCGCCATCAGCTGCAATGACATCACACCGAACAGAATCAAAGATAGCTGCACGAAGAGCAGCAAAGAAGAAGCGCCTGGCGGCGTTATATGAAGAATTAGAGAAGACTATAAGGGCGAAGATACGAATGGAAGAGCAAGATAGCGAAGATGAGGACCAAGAGGACCCGCAAATAGAAGATAGAAGAGAAACCGATAGCACACATGGCACCGAGAATGAAGAACGCGTCATCACCTGGCTGGACACAGCGACAAAGGACACCACCCCCGACGGCGGCACCACCGAACCGTATAGAAGACCGACCGTCGAGGACACCGTACAGATTGGTGGGTCCGTCGCACCACTTGCCGAAGATCCAGTCCCAGGGGCGCTGAAGCCATGCATTAAGAAGAGTCCGCCGTCCCGCATTGATGAAGCTCAAGAACAAGTCGCCCCTACGTTGCCGCCACCGCCACCGCCGGTCCAGCAAGACAGAATGAACGTCTCCGAGCTGGCCGTCGCAATCAACGCCGCCGTCCGTGCCGCCGTACCGCCTGCACCAGGTCCACGCTACGTCGGAGAGCTGCCACCCTTCAGCGGCGCGCACACAGAATGGCTCACCTTCAGGGCGGCGTACCTAGAATCCGCAACCTACCTATCGTCGGCGGAAAACTCATCAAGATTAAGAAGAGCCCTCAAGGGGAAGGCAAGAGAAGCCGTGGGCAGCATG
The DNA here is from genome assembly GCA_902850365.2 of Chilo suppressalis. Lineage (NCBI taxonomy): Eukaryota > Metazoa > Arthropoda > Insecta > Lepidoptera > Crambidae > Chilo > Chilo suppressalis. The sequence goes on along the minus strand of OU963912.1, from coordinate 3,550,861 downwards.
CTAATAAGCAACACTACGCCGGGCGACATTATGAAGCAATTGGAACACAGATTCGGCCGCCCGGACAACATCGCCGCAACCGAAATAGAGAAGCTGCGCCATTTACCCCGACTCACCGATTCGCCGAGGGACATCGTGATTTTTGCAAACAAAATCAAGAATAGCGTCGTCGCACTACAAGTACTGGGGCAAAACGAGTACCTACGTGCGCCGGACATCATGAAGACAATTATAGAAAAGCTGCCGTCGACTATCCGCTTCAGATGGAACGATTACGTCAACAATCACCGAATGCAAGAAAAAATGAAGACGGATCCGGAACTATTGATTTTCGCCGAGTTCATCGAAGTCGAGGCAGAGAATAACGCAAGATACGCCCCACCGGAGTACATTGGAAATGAAGAAAACTCCACAACAAGAAAATTTCGAACACATAACATCGAGGCGACACATAATAGAAGAGCGCCTGAAGATCGATTCCCATGTCCGGTATGCAAGAAATCCGGACATTCGACGGCCACCTGCTTTACGTTCAAGACCGCCGATCAAGATAGAAAATGGGAAATAGCGAAGAAAAGCAACCTTTGTTTCCGTTGCTTACAATACAGAAGCAAGATGCACAGATGCAAGACGCGAGCGTGCGAGAGGGACGGCTGCGAGCGCTCACACCACCCACTTCTTCACTACAAACCGAAGTCGCAACGTGAAGAAGAACCAGCCACGAGCAACACAGAAACCGAGAGGGTGGCCAGCACACACAGCAGCCGCAAGCGAGACGCGTACTTGAAGATAATTCCGGTTCGCATTACGGGACCGAGCGGACATTTTGATACGTACGCGCTACTGGACGACGGCTCTACAGTCACACTTATAGAAGAGAGGGCCGCCGAGAAGATAGGAGCCGAGGGACCTACCGAGCGACTGAAGATAGAAACGATCGACGCCAAGCTGCCAGAGACACAGTCGCGCCGGGTCACCTTCAAGATCGAGGGACAGAACAGAGGCTTCAAGGTGCAAGCACGCACCATCGACCAAATGAAGATTTCACCGCAAACCATAGAAGAAAGACACTTATGGGGCTGCAAGCACCTGCGGGGAATCGAGAAGCACGTCACCTATGAAGACGCCCGGCCGACCATCCTCATCGGGCAAGACAACTGGCACCTACTCTTGGCCAGCGAAGTCCGCCGGGGGAATAGAAGACAGCTAGTGGCATCAAAGACGGCTCTGGGATGGGTACTCCACGGCACAGACTCGCGCACCATCGGTCACCGGGTTCATTTCGTGAACCACCTCACCGAAGAAACAGAAGATTCGAAAATGGATGAACTACTTCGTCATCACTTCGCATTGGAATCGATCGACATCGAAAAGAAAAAACCGCATTCCGATCCAGAGGAGAAAGCCATCAAGATGCTAGAAGAACACACCCACAGAAAAGAAGATGGAAAATTCGAAACCGCGCTACTCTGGAAGAAAGAAGACATCAAGATGCCCAACAATTATGAAAATGCGTACAGACGGCTGCTCACCACAGAGAAGAAAATCGACCGCGATCCACGCCTAAGGGGAAAATACATAGAACAAATGGACGCGCTCATCGAAAAGGGATACGCCGAGCGAGCACCGCCGACATCAACAGAAGACAGAACTTGGTACCTGCCGCATTTTCCAGTCATCAACCCGTTGAAGCCAAACAAGTTACGCATCGTACACGACGCAGCTGCGAAGACCGGAGGCACCTCACTCAACGACTGCCTTCTCACCGGGCCGGACCTACTTCGATCGTTGATAGGAGTCATGATGCGATTCCGTCAACACCAGTACGCCGTGACAGCCGACATCGCCGAAATGTTCATGCGCGTGGGGATCCGACCGGAAGACAGAGATGCACTGCGGTACCTATGGCGCGGCGAAAGAAGAGAGGGACCACCGGAAGAATACAGAATGAAGTCACTCATCTTCGGCGCTACGTGTTCACCAGCCGCCGCTATTTTCGTCAAGAACAAGAACGCCGAGCGATATCAAGAAACGCAACCGACCGCCGTCAACGCCATAGTACAAGCGCACTACATGGATGACTACCTAGACAGCTTTACAACGGAACAAGAAGCCATAGAAGTGTCGACGCAAGTAAGAAAAATACACGCCGACGGAAATTTCGACTTACGCAACTGGGTGTCGAACTCGCATCGAATAAGGCAAGCACTCACCGAGGGACCGCTACGCGTTCAACAACCAATAACACTCAACGACGGATCAAGAATAGAAAAAGTACTCGGACTCATGTGGAACCCGCAATCGGACGAATTGGGGTTCAATCTCGAGTTGGCGCGCATCCCATCGGACCTACTTGCAAATAAGGCACCCACGAAGAGAGAAGTTTTGAAGATTGTGATGTCAATCTACGATCCAATGGGACTTGCATCACCAGTCACAGTCAGGGGAAAGCAGATCATACAAGAAATTTGGCGACGCGGCACAGAATGGGACAAGAAAATCGACACCGACCTCGCAGAGCAGTGGACGACCTGGCTACAACACATGAAGGACCTACGAGGCGTCAAAGTACCACGAGCCTACATAGGATACAGCGAAGCCACTTCACTTCAGCTGCACGTCTTCGTGGACGCCAGCGCCACCACGTACGCCGCCGCACTCTACTGGCGGGCCGAGTCGCCGGGAGGTCAAGTCGACGTGACACTCATCACGGCGAAAGCACGCGTGGCTCCGCTCAAAGTCACGTCGATACCGCGCCTCGAGCTACAAGCCGCAGTCCTGGGAGCAAGAATGGCCGCCACCGTGATAGAAGAGCACTCAAGAAAACCAGAATCGAAGACATTTTGGACAGACAGCAAAACAGTATTGTCTTGGGTGCGAACGGGATCGCGCTCATTCAAGCCATTCGTCGCGCATCGCATAGCCGCCATCGAAGAACTCAGCACCATCAACGAGTGGCGATGGGTGCCCACGAAGCTCAACACAGCAGACGACGCCACAAGAATATCACCGCACGACTTCTACGGCCACCACAGATGGTTCACCGGGCCTCCGTTTCTACGAAACAAACAAGAAGAATGGCCCGCCGAAACTGCAACCGCAACCGAAGTCACCGGGGAAGAACGCGTGCACCACATAAGCACGAAGAAAGCGCCGTCAATATCCGAAGCTGCACCGGACGTCACTCGATTTTCGCGCTGGGACAAGTTAATTCGGACTACGGCAAGAGTACTACAGTTCATCGACCTCTGCCAAGCGAAAACCGACCGAATTAACTACAGAAGAAAGAAAAACGAAAAGGAACCCGACTGGAAGAAAAATCAAAAATCGGCGCCGACACATAAGAAGAAAACGACGCCAACCGTTCAAGAAAGAAAATTCATCGCAATCGACCGAAGATACATCGAACGCGCAGAGAAAATAATAGTTCGCGTAATACAACACGACGCGTTTCAAGACGAGTTGAAACAACTGCGAGGGGGCGCCACCATCGCTACGAACAGTCGACTCCGCCCACTTTCGCTAATAGTCAACGACGGCGTGTTATACCTACGAAGCCGGGTCAACACAGCGGCGGGAGTAACCGAAACTCAGAAGACACCGGCGATACTCGACGGGAACCATCGAGCCACCCAACTGTGGATAGAACACACACATAGAAGCCTTCTCCACGCCGGGGTGGAAACTACAGTCAACGAGTGCAGACAACACTATTGGATTCTACGCATTCGACCCGTCACGAAACGAATAATAAGCAGTTGCATAAACTGCCGCATAAGGAGGGCGGCGCCACCGTCGCCACCTACCGGAGATTTGCCGCCGACGCGCCTCGCTCATCACCGACGGCCATTCACGTACACCGGATTGGATTATTTCGGGCTGTTGACAGTCACCGTGGGCAGGCGTCAAGAAAAACGCTACGTCGCGCTCTTCACATGTCTTACTACGAGAGCCGTGCACCTCGAGTTGGCCGCCTCACTATCGACGGACTCCGCCATACACGCACTACGGCGCATGATAGCGCGCCGCGGGTGCCCTACCGAAATTTGGTCGGACAACGGGACCAACTTCCACGGCGCAGAAAACGAAATGAAGAAGGCAGTGCAGCAGGCGACGAGCGAAGAAGCAAGCATCCGCAGTATCCGGTGGAGGTACATACCGCCGGGAGCACCATTCATGGACGGGGCGTGGGAACGCCTCGTGAAGTCCGTCAAAATCGCGCTAAGTGCGGTTTTGCGAGAAAGAAGTCCGCCCGAAGAGGTACTTACGACACTACTCGCCGAGGCCGAATACACCGTGAACAGCCGGCCTCTCACCCACGTGTCCGTGCACCATGAAGACGACGAAGCCATCACTCCCAACCACTTTCTGCTGGGAGGTTCAGCGCGCGTCCCACTGCCGGGCGAGTTCGACGAGAGCGACCTGATAGGCCGCCCGCACTGGAGAGCAGCACAGCGCCTCGCGGACCACTTCTGGGCGCGCTGGGTACGAGAGTACCTACCCGAGCTGCAACACCGGCGGGAGCCCCACGGGACCGGGAAGACCATCGCCATCGGGGACATCGTGCTCATCGCCGACAGCAACCTGCCACGCAACACGTGGCCCAAGGGAGTCGTCATCGCCACTTTTCCCGGGCGAGACGGCACAGTACGAGTCGTCGATCTGAAGACAGCCGGAGGAGTGCTACGCAGACCGACCAAGCGACTGGTGATATTCGCATCGGCCGCCACTCCCACGGAAGATGGATGCAGCGACGAGTCAACCGACGCTGCACGGCGGGAGTATGTACGCGACGACCGAAGCGAAAGAAAATGAACTCACGACGATACGAGAGCAATGTATAAAAATGTATCTATAATTTCACATGAATCGGTTGTATACGCATTAAAAATATCATTCCCTTGTTGTCTTATTAGAATGAGTCGGATATCGTAACAATAGATAGCTCTGCCCATAGTAAACCATTGTAAAATTGATAGTTCAGAGCGATATTCCGCCCCGTTCTCTCCAATAATCTTATAAGACTTTATCTAAACGATCGCCACGACGCCAAGCGGTGGCGCGGGGAAACTAGTCAGAATACTGATAGTTCCGACCTATAGGAGGGACGGAGACAATAGGTTGTCCTTGTCACGCGTCTTATAGGATTTTGCCTGAGTTGACAATTTTCGATAATAGTATGTTTTATGTTTGGATTGATTTATTTTATGTCTTATTAGATAGTAGGTAGTTATAGGAATAATATATCGAAGTTTTGTATGAATCGTGTTAGTAGTTTAAGCGTAATTAAGGAAAATATCGGGAATAGTTTTTTATGAATAGTCAATAGGATATAGGTATAATTGTTATAATAATGATGTCATTTTATGTGTTTTTACTTCTTCTTTAAAATGGTGTATGATAATTAGACATTAAGCGAGTATAAGTAGGTTTTTTAAGACTTTTTAATTTGTAAACTTTATAGGGCCGTACAGCTGTTGTTTATTAATATTCTTGTAAGAGACTTGTTGTATTAGATAGGTAACACGTAGGGCTACGTAAATAAATAGGTATCACATCAATAAGTGTAAAAATGTACCGTGTAGGAGAAAAAACATGTTTGTATAGAACCGTTTTCTGAGACATGTTGCGCTCCCCACCCGGCGCGCCCGGAGCGCGCGGGTGGGGCAGCGAAGCCCCGTGGCAGGGCGAAGCCCTATGGAGGGGGAAAGTATAAATATTGCGGAGACCTATTTTTTGCGCGCCACACCTAAAATATCGTGTTTACGGACACATAACTATGTTAAAAATATGCCCAAATGTATGCCCGATGTATGTACAATTAGTTTTAAGCTCGCACTATTGTAAATCTTGAGAAAATGAAAAATAAAGTATAGCGTGGGTGAGGTAATGGATCGCTGGCCAGCTCAGTCCTAGCATATAAAATTCGAGTCGGAACATGCCCCGACATGCATTCAGCGACAGGCGCTCCTACCCTAAGGAACAGGAAGAAACAACCAAGCGGTTCACTCTGGACCTGAAGTCTCCTCTCACCGGCCATCCATTATCAGCGCCCACCGATTTCTTCAATACCGAACACCAGGGGTTTTATTCGCCGAAACTACAGTCCACTACAGTCAAGACTCCTGCGTGTAACTTCCTCCACCCCCTCAGTACGAGTCGGTAACTGTCCGCTACTGCGACAGCCCGGCGTCCCGTACACGCTATGTGCTATATAATAGTGACATCCCTTTTTTAACTTATTTGTCATTCTGTAATAAGAGCCTTAACGTCCCAGATTCCCAATAAAAATTTGCAAATTTTGAGTATTTAATGAATATTTTTTTTAAACAAACACAACAATTAGCCTAGCCTCAAGCTAAGCACTATAAGGCTTGTGTTATGGGATACTAGGGTAACAGATAGAATACATATACTGTACATATATAAGTATATTTATATAGAAATATATATTAAACATCCATGACTGGAGTACAAATGCTCGTATTCATCACACTAACATCTGCCCCCACCGGGATTCGAACCCGGGACCTCTCGAGTCGGCGACACCATGAAACCCGGTGTACAAACCACTCGGCAAAGGAGGTCATCAAAAACAAATAAGAAAGATAGTGAGAATTATAGCCAAATGATAGGTGGAAATGTGCCCACTGCTGATATACAATATGGACCTTGAGTTGACTCACCATTCAGCTCCACAATATTATCCTTACTTATGGGTCAGACATTTTATATATGAAGTGTTAGCCTCCGAATTTCTCTTGCGCGATGTAGGTTGATAAAGAGTGTCAAGTCTTGCATCGTTAATTATATGTGGGGCATGTAAATGCCGCCGACACATTGGTATATAAATAAAGAGTTTCTTGCGTACGCTGCGAAATTATTAATTGAAAGAGACTGAAATAGAGGATGCAAGTTTGTAAAGAAAACCAATTATTTTACGCAAACGGTATAGCTGGCACCAATTACTTTTGTTTTACAGATAGATCCGACAAATGACTCCACCTCAGCTGCTGTTAAGTGACGGTGAAGTCCAGATGCGAAGATAGCTGGTACAGCAGTCCTACCTGCCATCCTCGCCCTGCCAGCCTGCATGGTGCTTCTTCACGCCTCTTTGAAAGGATCCCAAGTTGAATGAGGGGAAGGAGGGAGGGAGGGAATATAACTTTAGTTGTCTTAAATTAGCGGGTACTTCAATTTCCACACTTCTAGCATACAGACAGTGCCGCTCATTTGCAAAACAATATTAAGTTAGTTCAACTGCATCTTGCGATTGCAACTTCATTTATTGAGAAACTTTCCCAAAAACCGCATGGAGACTATTCGCCATCTGAGCGAAAACAGACTCTTCAGAATTTGCATTAAGATTTAATATTGCCTTTGCGTGTCTTGCTTTGTCGCCTACAGTAGAGAGCTTGGGAGACAGTTTCAGTTTAAAAATAGTCTTTACGCTCGAAATAATACAGGCGATGCATGCTTCAACTGTTTTCAGAGAGACCGCAGAGTGTTTAATACTACTAACACGGATGTGCAAAACATACTTTGTGGAAGTGTCTTTTTGTTGATTTTAATGTATGTCCTTTATTGATTTGTATTTCAGTACTCAAGACAGTTCTTTCATTTAGTAAATAACCAATAAATAATATATGAACATTTATTCTATAGAACTAATAAACATGATTTACAAAATCTTTTTTAATTTGAAGGTTTAAGGCTAGAATCGAACCATTGTAAAAGTTATATTGTTTTAAACTTTCATGGTCACTAACGTTATAGATATTAACGGGATTGTTACCATCTACCTTGTTTTTTACAAGTCTCAAGTACAAATATCGGAGACTCATAAAAAACAAGGTACATGGTAACAATCCCGTTAATATCTATAACACTGTAAAATTTTCTACATATATTTTTTTGTAGTGTGTTTTGTAGTAGCAACACAAATGAATTCTAACCTGTCCCCATTGAAATAACATTTTACAACACCAAAAGTACTGGGAGAATATTTTTTTATAATTCTTACTTTCACCTGTGACGGCCGCGTTTTTGTTAGCACTGAAACGGTAACATAGATTTAGGGTTTTTTTTTACTTAATATTTTGAGGTAAATATCATAGAGCTCGTAAATCTAGACTTTATCTATTAGCACAACTTCCAGTGTTCTATATCCTCAATTGGCCGGCATCATGCTTTCAGCAATGAAGTGGGTCAGGCCTCTGGACTTGTTCTAATAATTCCAATCGATATGGAAGATCTGCTTCGAGCATTAAGATCTCTATCTGATCCCGAGTTGAGCGTTAAGATACCTATCTAGTTATCAAGCGATGCACATTTAAATGTTATAGTGAAACCTGGGCGGGTGATAATTTTCTACTCAATAAGCTAAGCTAGTACATCGGGGGGGGCTGGTTCCAATTTCCGACGACTCATGTGTTTCTAAACACTTTGTTTTTCTGTATGTGTTCATAAAACCACACAAGAGAAGAAAATAAATGTATAGGGTAACCTGTTCTAATGTACCTATGACATTTTAATATTCATTTTGTGTATGACATTATAATACTATTAACTTGACTTCTGATTTTTAATTATTTTATTTGATGGAAATTATTGAATTTAAATTATGTAATTTATTAAATTAAATAAATGATTAGTTGTATTTTTAGTGACATGTGCCTATTTCTATAGTAATTGATTAAGTATTATTATTATGATTATGAGCTATGTTGCTCGAAATAAATGAATGTTATTTATTTAATGTTTGTCTCTTTCTTGTATTTACACTAAAATATAAAGAAGTTTATTAATAAAAAACTGAATACGATATCTTTTTTTGTTCTTTAATGGCAATTCACTAATATTGAAAAGTGTAAAAACAAATTCCATTTAAAAAAAAAACAAAGTATGACAGTCACCGGTTCGCACATGCTCAATGAAAAGAAAGCTTTCTTGAAGTCATCAAGGAATACTTAGGTGTTATTTAACACATTTTTTCTAACTCAATGTTTTATTTATATATAATTAAAGATGAACATTGTACCTATTTATTTTTATAAAGTTTTGGCCATTCTTAGCTATTTTCTCCTACTATGCCAATTAGTTGAAAGTTTTCCTGTAGATTTTGTAATCACAATCATAATCAAAATCATTTATTCAGTTTAGGCTGTTACAAGCACTCATGAATGTCTAGAAGCTACGCCATCGGCTCGTAAATCTACGGCGGGAGACCTTGTACTGAGAAGAACCGACAAGAAACTCAGCAAAGGCTGTTTTTTTCTCCCTGTTTATTATATACAGAGTCGTCAAATTGAAAAATTACTTCAGAGATGATTAATGAAGTCACCTTTCATTACTTAAACTTTAAATATACATTAATACCTGCATTTTGATTGCTGTGTCATACAGTATAAATACATAATATATTAAATATTCTGTTGTTATTTTAATATAGAGAATTTTAACATAAGAGTAAGTTGTCCCCCGGCTTATGTTATTGCCGATCCAATTATTTAGTTTCCTTTGAATATACTTTGAATAACACTTATCTTGAAAAACCTATAAAAAATATTTTTTAAAACAGCTGATACGATATGACAAGCGAATAGAACTCATCTATTTTAATATTTAATGACTTTTATATTGAAGCCGCGAGGAAGTCAAGGAGCTCGACGGCGCGTACGGCTGCGATCGTTGAAGTTAAGCAACTTTCGCAGTGGTCGGTCTTTGGATGCGTGACCAAAAATCTTCTATCTCGAGTTCCTCCGTACTTCAGATGGCACGTTAAGCCGTTGGTCCCCAATCTCCCTATTCCATCCATAGGAAAGGCCTGTGCCCTAGCAGTGGGGACATTAATAGGCAGATGATGATTGTATTAAAGTACGGGTTTGGTTATTTTTATATTAACAGGGTTGTAGGAAGGGCAAAGGGGAAGGAAGATCTTCCTCCGAGCTGGGTGATGTTAGCCCGGGGGCCGCGGCTCGACTGATCTTGGTCGGGCATCGTGTATATAAACTGTTGGCTACCGAATTGCACTTTCGCGATGTAGGCTTCCTTAAGTTGTAAACGCAGCGCCGGTAGCGCCATCTCTTAAGAAGATGTAGTAGATGTCGCCGCCACAGGGTGGCCAACAAGCGAATGGCTCGCCTGAGGGTAAGCGTCCACCGTAGCTTATAGACGCTTGCCATACCAAAACAATCACTAGCACCGATGCCTTCCCTGACCCAATCGCCTACCCCTTGGTGCCCTGGAACCTTACTCAGAGGACCACGCACGCTGGTCTACGTTGTCACCGTCTAACTGTGGCCACAATTCCAACGCGTACAAAGAAATTTGGTGACTCATTTCTTTGTCCCACTATCCGTAAATGGAATGCTCTGCCCGCTCACGTGTTCCCTCCCTCTTACAACCTGGGATCCTTTAAAAGAGGCGTGAAGAAGCAACATGTAGGCCGGCAGGGTGAGGATGGCTGGTGTGGCAGGTAGAACTGCTGTGTCAGCTATCACTTAACATCAGGTGGGGTGGAGTCATTTGTCGGACCTATGTTTAAAAAATAAAAAAAATAAAACTCACCGACAGAAAAGACACAAAAACGTATCATGTTATTTCCCTGTGATCTTCCATAAGATGAAGGTAACTTCCCCAGCCGCCCGCTCCAATTCATCACATGATATTTACCGTTAATTGGGTACAATAATTATAACATCGTTTATAACGGGCCGAAACACATTAATTTGTGCCTCGTAATTCATAATTTGCAAATTTATGCTCGGTACCTACCGGTTGTTAGGTGTTAACTTCGCTACTTGACGTCGGGGTCAATTGGTACAACTTTCTCCTGAGGGAGACATTAAACATTCTGTAAGCTATTTAAGGTATTTTAGCATACGAGATATTGCACAGGAATTATTAATGCTTGATCTGACCAAAAAAGATAGAACATTTCTTTTTCTACACCCCCAATTTATTCTAGCCTAATAGTAAGTTGATACTGTAAGACTTGTTTTTGAAGTGAAAACTTCTTTAGCGGCGTTTTACATATTTTTTGTATGGGTAAAAAATATTGGCTGATCGCATCATGACACACAATAAAATTGGAAAGGTTGTTGACTTTCAATATATTGGACGATACAAAGTAATATTTTATTTTACCGTATTATAATAATAAGTCTCTATCTAGGACGTCCACGTGGCAACTTTATTGTGAAGAAAATGCATTTTTTACAATAGATGACGCTAGGTGTGCTTAAATGTGATTCATGTTAGTTGATTTCTTTACAATAGATGTCGCTAAGTGCGCCTAAACGTGATTCATGTAAGTTGAGTTTTCTGAGAGATAAACTTTTTTAATGTAATAAAAATTGTCATGTTTGTGTACGATAGCGCAAATATTGTATACATGATAGTACTTTTATACTGATAATTCGTGCAAAATTATTTTCTAACCATTCCAAAATATCAAAAATGCACTACGTTAATATTCAAGTTTTCACTTCTGCCGGCACTCCCGGAGTGCAACCCGTCGTTTTTTTTTCTTATTTTTTGAGTGTCTATGCTTTACAACTCGAACCTGAGGGGGTCGGCTCAACTAGAGGACGTCTGTGTGACTCGGACCTCGGCTCTAGTTAGCCGTTGTCGTGGGGGGGCGGGGAAAACGCCCAGGTACGTATCTGTACCTGGTATAGCGTGTCGCTTGTAGATCGGATCTTATCCAACGGGTGCGGTGTCTGCCTAATGCTGAGATAGTGTGCAAGTTTGCTAGCTGTGTAGGGTTGGTGTTTGTGGCCTGTGTGGGAGGGATCGGAGGCGCGTTGGCGCCAGTGATTTCTTAAGCAGTGAAAGAAAGAAGACATGCCTAGGCCGATGAAACCGAAGGGATGTAAGACTTGTGTTATTTTTTTGTCACACCGGGATTCGAACCCAACATAACTGTGACACTATCAAATATGTACGTACACATTTCTCCTTTGTTTTTTTTCTATGGTATACTTTGAATATAAATGCTTATTAAAGATAATATTAAATTAATTTCAAATTAATTTAAGTTAAGCTGTTGTTCCCGGCTGCATCTGCAGTCGTAATCACCCGCCAATCCGCACTGGGCCCGCGTGGTGCGTCACGGCTCTATCTCCCCATTCCATTCATAGGGAAGGCCTGTGCTTCAGCAGTGGGGACATTAAGGCTGATGCTGATGATGATGATATATTAATTGTCCCTATAAGCGGAATTCCTTATTTGTTTGTCTGTAGTAAATTAATTATACTTGAATTTGAGCACCCTGATAGTAAATTACAGCAACTTCACAGAATCATCATCATCATCATCTGCCTATTAATGTCCCCACTGCTAGGGCACAGGCCTTCCCTATGGATGGAATAGGGAGATTGGGCAATAACCCACCACTCGGGCCCAGTGCGGATTGGCGGGTGCTTACGACTGCAGATGCAGCCGGGACCAACAGCTTAACGTGCCTTTCGAAGCACTGATGAGTTCAAATTTTTGGTCACCCATCCAATGACCGACCACTGCGAAAGTTGCTTAACTTTCACGACGCTCTAACCACTTGCGCCGTTGAGCTCCTCAAACTTCGCAGAAAACAGCAGACAAACAACATATATATTTCTACCGTTATTAGTTTTGAACAAGTCAATATTCGTCAAACAAATGCTTTCAAATCTTTATTGTTGACACAGCCAGTTGGACGTTAAATATAAAGTTTCAAATGGGTTATTTGTTCTGTATTTTTATGTTTTCCTTTTACCTATTGATCTACTTGTACAAAGTCATTGCAAAACAAACAACAATATACAGGGAAAATGATATTTTATTTTACCAATAAACCTCAAGTTACGATCAAACGTAACCTACGCACAAAATGTCTACAGACCTTGCAAAAATCTCAGACGAACTAAACATCAAGGTATATCATCTAATATATAAAATTCTCGTGTCGCGGTGTTTGTGGTTAAACTCCTCCGAAACGGCTTTCCCGTTTCTCATGAAATTTTGTGTGTATATTGGGTAGGTCTGAGAATCGCACAACATCTATTTTTCATCCCCCTAAATGTTAAGGGTAATCCACCCCTAATTTTTTTCTTAAATTTTAGTTTTTTTTTTATATTTTTTATGATACATCATACAAAAATACATACAATCCTAAAATTACACCCTTCTACCACCAAACCCCTATTTTTTATGGCGGTACGTACTTCGCCGGGACAGCTAGTCTATAAATATATAAAAGTCAAAGGTGACTGACTGACATAGTGATCTTTCAACGCACAGCCCAAACCACTGGACGGATTGGACTGAAATTTGGCATGTAGGTAGATGTTATGACGTAGGCATCCGCTAAGAAAGGATTTTGATCAATTCTACCCCGAAGGGGATAAAATAGGGAATGAAAATTTGTATGCAACATTGTCAATTTTAAACCGATCGGGCTGATACTTTGCATGCAGGTATTAAGAAGAATCATAGATGAATGTCATTGTGTATAATACCAGCCTGAGAACAAAAACTGTAGTCTACACTTCAGCTCTACACCGAAGCGAAGCGAGGGCGGGCCGCTAGTATAGGTATATTCTGGGAACTTAGCTTTTGAACGTGAGATTTGTTGGGCGACGACGATCGGTACATTTTGATCTTGCGAGCCGGATTGGCAGTTTGCGTTCAAAGCCTAAAACTGAGTTCATAACGAATAACCGGCAGTAATAATGGGGTCAAACCAAACTGAATACTCTACTCATACAACATACAATGACGCCTTTTGCATCCTGCTGAAAAATCCGCGATATTTTAGTGTGAAATCAATGTTTGTTAAAGCAAATGTTCCCGATTTTTTTTGTATACTCAGATTGCGGTCCGCTTCGTTCTGGAAAAGGCTCCTTGAAAGTAGAAACTCCATTCTCCACAACACCCTCGATGACGTGGACAATGTAGTTTTTAAGCATTGGACTAAATTACATCATTTTGGGAATGACAGTCTGAAATAAACATTCAGATAGTCCTATTTTATTTTTTAGATAATTTTAGTATTGACATTATTATAATATACAGGGTGTAAAAAAACCTTTAACGAAGTCGAAGGCCACTTATTTTCCAAATTATGACGATCATGGAAATTTATGGTTATGGAGATATTGAAAGTCAAAATTATTTTTTTTTTTCTAGATTTATACATTAATATTTTCAGAACTTTATTTAGAAACTTTTTTACCGACGCACTTACACACACGCACACACATACACACAGGCATATTCTTTGCGTAGCGCCACAGTAGCGCGCCGCGCTATACATTGCGTACTAGCAAAAAAAAAGATTTATTTTCAACTTAAAAATACATTTTTTTCCCACATATTTATTTTGTAATATTACTTGTTTGGTGAACAGAATGCGTAGTTTTAGTCTCAGTTATAGGTTTTTTTTACACCCTGTATATAGTATTTTTAATTATTTATAGCTTCTGTTATAAGATATGTGTAAGAGCGGCTGTTGAACGAAGTTCGTTGCAACGGTCGTAATGGCAGACACATGAAGATAGACCTTCGTAACTCGTCGGCTCTCTTCGGCTTGACTCGGCTGCCCTTTCCACGTGCCACGTGATTAATTTTTTATATTCTAGAATACTCATTATCATCCGATGGACGTTCACTGCTCAGCTGGTTTAAGTTGATAAACCTTCTCCAGGGACCTAAATAAGGTTCAGATTGCGAGAAAATGTGCCGCTTCAGTCATTTCAACCTTGCTGGGCTGAACCCAATTGCCTGTTATAGGAGTATACGTATCTTCGAGTATATAAGATATAAAACTCAAAGGTGACCAGTGTTTCCACAATGAGGGGAAATTCCCCTTTTAAGGGGAAATTAGGATCCAGAGGGGAAGAAAAAGGGGACAGACATAAAAAGGGGAAATTGCGGGAAATTATGGGTAAAGCCTAGCCTAAAATAATGCGGCACGGAACAAATTTTTTATAGAATAAGATAGATTAAGACCTTTGTTTTTCTTTAGTTAGTACACTAGTGCCAAATCTAAACACTACATCAGAATATTTTTTGAGGGGAAAAATGTCCTAACAAGGGGAAATCTGAATTGAGGCGTGGGGAAAGAAAATCATTAAAGTGGAAACACTGAAGGTGACTGACTGACATCAACGCACAGCTCAAACCACTGGACGGATCGGGCTGAAATATGGCGTGCAGGTAGATGTTATGACGTAGGCATCCGCTAAGAAAGGATTTGGATCAATTCTACCCCCAAGGGGATAAAATAGGGAGTGAAAGTTTGTATGAAACTTTGTTAATTTTAAACCGTTCGGGTCAGACTTTGCATGCACTCACTCAACTGAATAAGTTAGCTGTACTAACACTAAATCATTAAGCAGTAGGGATCAGCACAATCTTTAATCCACATGCCATAACTAACCCACGAAACCAGTCTCCAAAATTGTCTATACTTATAGCTGTTTAACAATTCAGCGGAAGTGCGAAACTTTATCTGTAATCGCTGGAACCCTTTCTCTTGCCGGTCCAAGGTCCGAATTCGTCGCAAATTGAATTGTCCCCTGTAATCGTCCAATATTACGGAGCGTACGCATCTTGGCCCCAACCCCTCTATTCCTCAAACTCTAAAACACTTTTAATGGCCCCCATTATTGTCCGGTCGTTATAACTTTATCTAACATTAATTGGTGTCAATGCGCGAGCGTTTGTTTGTGTTTGCTTTGGTACCGTTGGATTAAGTAAAGTGCTCTCGGAAAACTTTATGGAATACTAGCTGCCGCCCGCGACTTCGTACGCGTGGAGTTAGTTAGAAATAAAGGTTCAATGCGCGTTCCCGGTAGGTGATAGCGTACTTATATGTAGCCTATATATTGATCCGACTTCTTAGTAATATTCGTGCCAAATTTGAAGTAAATCCATGCTTTACTTTTTGAGTTTATCCCAGACATACATACAGATAAAAAATCTAAAAACTATATTTTTAGGCTACTCTTCGGTATCGATTGTAGATCACACCCCATTCTTTTAAAAAAATATTCAATGTACAGTTTTGAATT
Source organism: Chilo suppressalis (assembly GCA_902850365.2). NCBI lineage: Eukaryota > Metazoa > Arthropoda > Insecta > Lepidoptera > Crambidae > Chilo > Chilo suppressalis. The sequence goes on along the minus strand of OU963912.1, from coordinate 3,534,806 downwards.
TCCTACCATTTTATTATATGTATAGATAGATTCAATATTTGTAAATATTTCACTGTTACAGAACTCTGTTTCTTCTTTATAATTGCTGAAATAGAATGGTCTTAATTTAACTGCAGTCTTCCAGAAACCAGAGAATGCATAGAAGCTAATTAATCAACGATTAATGAAAAAAAAAATGCTAATTGATTAATTCCAGCTGCTGCATTTCGCCATCGTACATCGCGACAAAAATTTCATCCCCATCATCTTGATGATTTTTGTCGCGAATTTTTGTCGCGAAAAATTTTTCATCAAGATGCGTGGCTATCCACAACCGTGCGTTTTTGTCGAAATTTTTTACCACGTACGACAAAACTGTGGAATATGTTGTCGCCAGCAGTGTTACCGGACCGATACGACCCAAGAACCTTCAAAAAAAGAGCGTACTCCTTCCTCAAAGGCCGGCTTCGCATTTGTGATACTCCTGGTGTTGCAAGTGTCCATGGGCGACGGTGATCACTTACCATCAGGTGAGCCATCTGCTCGTATGCCCCCTATAACTTAAAAAAAAAAATAGTAGCACTCAAAAGCCATGGAAAGTTGCGTATCTACCAAATGTATTCCAGTTTACGATACAATCTCTTGCGACCAGAAGTTAATCGCTCAAAAGGAAATCCAGGCGGAGCAGGATGGACTTTTTTATCTACAGCATAAATATACCCCACCCCACTAGATTTTTAAGTGTACGTGATTGTAGTCCAGTATTGAAGCTACCCCGCACACGTAGAGCCCTGTAACATCACTAATCTTAAAGTGAAAGTGATTTAATGAAGTTAGGACGCTTAAATTTGAGCGGAATATTCGCTATGACTTTCTTTTATTGAATTTGTGGCGGCGACATCTATATGCCCTACATATAGACAACGGATGGAGGAAATCATTACTTACCATCCTCAAGAGATGGCGTTACCTGCACTGCGATCAATAATAGTATGGAAGCCTACATTGCGCAAATGAAATTCGGAAGCTAACTCTTCATATATACGATGCCCGACCAACATCAGTCGGGCCGCGGCCCCCGAGCTACCATCACCCAGCTCGGAGGAAGATCTTCCCCTTTGGCCTTCCTACAAATTTATTCAAACACAGATACTACGCGTTCGCTTGGAGTTGAATTGGCTGCTCCCCCCTTTCCCACCTCACCGCACCGAGCTCCTAGACAGACCCTCGACTAATTAGTCGACTCCTATTGGTCGAAAGTTCTATTGATGTACCTGTGATTCTCAGATTACAGAACTAATGGAAGATGTAGCGCACGGTACACGCAATGCGTGCCACCAAAGAAAATACGAAATAGAAGAAAAATCTAAAGTAAATGAATGTTCTGTCTTTGTGAACAGATTTTACGATGTATGAATAATGCGGCACAGTTTTGATAAAAACTTGATATTCACGGGACGTGCCTATACAACACGATGCGTTGTGGTGAACTGGCTGGTTCATGCGTCATGCTCGTGAACGGGTGCTGCCAGCGGAGGTGAGTCTGCTCTTGCTACATTGGGAAATATTAATCGTTGTATTTAACTTAATCGTACATTTGTTTTTATGCCTACACAGTAGGACGCGGCATTCCTAAACTTTTTTTTAAATTTGTCTTTTATATTTTGTATTTTATAGTCATAATTGTTTTATCATTTACATTTGTAATGGAAAGTGACTTCATGAGTTATCTCATATTGAAGTCATTTTTCATATTGACGACTCTGTATACAGGACGTCCCACGGCTACCTCACACGGAGGGAAAGTATATTAAATATTGAAGATAGGACATTTTACTGAAAGAAGACATCCTTTTATTTTTAATAATAACTAGAATTTCATTCACAGATTTTTTTAAAATCGCCTGCTACAACTGGGAATCAAACTCGTAAAATTTCAAAAAAAAAACACGGCATATTTTATGACAACCATCGAAAGGGTTAATCATAAGAAATATGTTTTGCTAAATAAGTCAGCATATTAAAAATTTTTTTTTGCGAAATTTCACGAGTTTGATTCCCAGCTGTAACAGGCGATTTTAAAAAAAATCTGTGAATGCAGTTCTAGTTATTATTAAAAATAAAATGATGCCTTTTTTCAGTAAAATATCCTATCTTCAATATTTAATATACTTTCCCTCCGTGTGAGGTAGCCGCGGGACGCCCTGTATAATACAGGGAGAAAAAAACAGCCCTTGCTGAGTTTCTTGCCGGTTCTTCTCAGTACAAGGTCTCCCGCCGTAGATTTGCGAATCGATGGCGTAGCTTTTCGACATTCACAAGTGCTTGTTAGCCTAGACTGAATAAACGATATTGAATTTTGAACTGACGCGAATTGGTAGTCGCTCTTAACTTCGTACTTGCTATGGTGGTACGCATTGCATGTTCCGTGCGCTCCATCTGCCTTTTGTTTTGTAATCTAAGCTGTGATTGGGTAGGAACATACTAATTTAGTCATCCGGTCATCGATGGCCAACTCGACGAGGTACGAGGTAGTACTTACGTCGCGGCAAAGATAGATTTCCCTTCCAGAATTCTAACAAAAGACTTTTACATTAGTAAACGAACTAACATAATTTAGAGGACTGGTTGATGCAAATTGACGAGTGTTCTGAGCAGGGCTTGAAACCGGTTTCGAAAATACCGGTAAATAAAGGTTAATACCGGTTTTCAGTAAGGTTTCGTTCGGAGCGCGTCCGAAATGAAAGCGGTGCCTAAAACCTTAATACACCGGTTTAATCCAGAGCGACACGTGCAAGCGTCGGCATCGCATGAAGTTTGTTTTATTTGAACTAATCAAGTCACAATTTGTTAATGCTCAGAGATTGATGCATTTCTTGACACATTTGCTAGCGTCTAGTGAGACAAGTTATTCATTTATTATCGATGCCGTCAGAAAGAGTGAAATAAAACCTTTTAAAACCGCTAAATTGATTCAAAACCTATTTGATGTCGCTCTTTAGGGAAACGGGTTTTTTAAGGTTAAGGTAGAGCCAAACCTAAATAAAACGCTCCTAATGTACTTGACACTGATTTAGGTTTGAAAATTAACCGGTAAACAAGCCCTGTCTGAGGATTTATTCTTCCTTATCCCTCCATCATCTTTTCTTCAGGACCACGCGCACTGGCCTACGTTGCCACCGACTTACTGTGGCCAATATTCCTACAAGAACAAAGAAATTTGGTGAATCATTGCTTTGTCGTACCAGTCGTTGCCCGCGCACATGTCTTTTTTTTTTTTTTTTTCTTTCTGTCTTCCTTCCTGCAATCTCGGGTCCTTTAGTAGAAGCGTGAAGAAGCATTTTTGCAGGCCGGCAAGGTGAGGATGGTTGGTGTAGCAGTTTATAACTGCTGTACCAGCTATCTTCGCGTTTGGACTTTATCACCACTTAACATCAGGTGGGGTAGAGTCATTTGCCTACTTGGCTTAGGCTTGGCTTGGAAACATAATAATAATAATTAGTATGACATTTATTTAATAACCTTATTTTCTTTCAGGTGATTCATCGTAAGTACGACATAGTAAGTTCTCTGAATTATGTATATGCCCTGAATATTCCAACTGCAAAACTAACCTTAGAGTTACTAAAGGACAATTAAGGAATCCAGGTACTCACCTACTTAATTGATTGAATTGTCTCGGACCTGTATCCAGAGCGCACGAGTGAACCTATGACAATTTAAGTTAACTCTAGGACTCGATATAATTATTTCTATTATTATATTGTATGTGTATTATATCATTGTCAAGGGTAGACGAATTGCAAACAGACAAAGGATTTAGTTTATACGAATTCAGAATGTGGTTGACTCTATTGGTTTCTGTTTGTCCAGAGGGTAATTTTTTTTTTTTTTTTTTGTTTCCTCCCAGGCGGGGGAGAGGGTGAGAAATCCTCATGGATACCCTACAGCCGGCTGTAGGGTTATGTCAGACTCCTACTGACTAAAAAACACCCTTTATTCATGCTTATGGCCAGAAGGGCCTTACAAGCTTCATCTGAAGCGATCACCCCCCGAGAGGGGGATGATGCGGCGCTGCGTTAGTTTAAACTAGTGCATAGTTTAAAATAACGCAAATGCGCTTAGAGGACAAGTGCACTCAGATGTGCACTTGAAACGGGAGGGGACTGAGAGGAATCGAACCTCTCTGTGTCGGGGGGGCGGGGGGGACTCACCGCGGGTGTTGGATCCTCAGCGGCCAAGAGGGCCGCGAGATCGCGCGTGAGTTTGTTGTGTGTGGCTGTAAGTGCGTGTTTGGGCCTGCGGGGCCTGAATCGAGATGGAGTGTGTGGAGCGTATCCCGACGCCGATCTAATGAGTGTGTTAGAGTGCTCTTCTGCAGCTTTGAAGAACCGTTCCGAGCACTCTGTGAGGTGTGTTTGAATTGTGTCGAGTTGAAGGTCCCTGTGGAGGTCCGCGTTGCGGACGTACCACGGGGCCCCTGTGGCTATGCGGCAGAAGCGATTTTGAAGCACTTGAAGTTTGTTCAAAATCGCTTCGTCCGCGTGTGCGAACACTGGTGACGCGTAAGTGAGGACCGGGCGTATGCAAACTTTGTAAAGCGTTCGCTTGTTACGAAATGACATTTTGCTGTATTTACCGAGCATCGGGTGGAGGCGGCTCATATAAAAGCGTGCGTTCGCGACTACGCGTGTGATGTGTGCACGGAAGGTGAGTTTTTTGTCTAGTGTGATCCCTAGGTATTTGACTGTGCGGTGCCACGGTATTGCTATGCCTTGCATTCGCAGAGACCGCGCACCGTGTTGTATGGTTTTGGTGCGGCGCTTGGGATCGAAGCAAATGGCCGAACTTTTGTCCGGATTTACGTCGATTCTCCAATCGCGGAACCAATTCCCAAGAGTTGTGATTGCCGGTTGGAGCTTGGCTATGATTTGATTGGTACTGGCTCCCCTAGAGTAGAGGGCCGTGTCGTCCGCGAAGAGAGCGAGCTCGACACCCTTGGTCTGAGGGATGTCATTGGTGTACGCTGTGTATAGCAGGGGGGAGAGAGCGGACCCCTGCGGTACACCGGCTCGTAGTGGGCGGGGCGTTGATAGTGAACCTTCGTATCTATAGCGGAAGGTGCGGTTTGATAGAAAAGAGGCTACTAACCTAACTAGGCGGTCAGGTAACTCTAATTGATATAATTTAAAGATTAATCCGTCGTGCCAAACCTTGTCGAAGGCTTTGGCGACGTCGAAGAAGACTGCAATAGTTTTATATTTATTAAGTTGGAAGCCGCTTAGGGCGTGCTCCACTATGCGATGGATCTGTTGGGGGCAGGAGTGTTTGGCTCTGAAGCCGAATTGGTGGTCAATGATAATAGGATCGGATGGTGATAGGAGGTGCTCTCTTAGTCTGGTCAGTATGGTTTTTTCGAAAAGTTTCGCCATTGCCTTGAGGAGGCTAATAGGGCGATGGCTACTGGGGAGGTGCGCGGGTTTTCCGGGTTTGGGGATGCCTATCACTATTGCTTCTTTCCAGGCGGCTGGGAAGTAGCACAGATCAAAACATGCGTTAAAGAGAATTGCAAGCAAGGTTAGCATTTGGGTGGGAAAATGCTTGAGCGCCTTGTTAGAGATGCCGTCGGCGCCCGGGGCCTTGCGTTGTTTAAAGTTTCTAATGGTCTGTCTGAGTTCGTCTGTCGTGACGGGGTCTAGGGGGTTGTCAATGAGTGGAAGGGCGGCCCGCCGGCGGACCTCCTCCTCCACTCCGCGAATATGTTGCGGGTTAGTTTCCTGCGTACTAGGCGTGCATTGCGCCGCTATGCTGTCTGCAAAACACTCAGATTTCTCGTCGTCTTCGAAGGCGACGGTGCCGTCGGGGCGAGTGAGCGGGGGGGTGTGAGTGGTGACGTCGCTACGGAGCGCTTTCGCGATTCTATAGTACGCAAGATGGGATGGGGTAATGTCCGCCATGAGTTCCTCCCAACGGGAGTGTCTCAGAGCGGCTAATTGGGACCTAACTTGTCGCTGAAGGCGATTAGCTGTAGCCCTATACTCGGGGGTGGGGTATAATTTGGCTCTCCGGAGAGCGGCGTTTTTGGCTTGGATTAGGTTCCGGATGGCCAGCGGGAGCTTGGGCTTTGGCAGCTCAACCTCCCGCGAGTTCTCCTTCGCCTTCTCGGTCACCAGTAAAGTTAAAGACTCTATAGTTTCGTCAATCTTGTCGGTGCTGTCGAGACTGTCCGGTGAGTTAGGGAACGGGGACTCGGGGGAGTCTAAAGCGGTCTCGAGAGCGGAGCGGTATCCGTCCCAGTTGGTGAATAGCCTCTTAGGGGGCGCGGGGGCGTCTAGTGGGTCTTGGGGACCTAGAACTAGAGACACCGGTCTGTGATCTGACCCCAGGTCGTCGAGTGTTTCGATCGAGCTGAGGCGGAGCGACACGTTTTTAAGGATCGCGAAGTCCAGGACGTCGGGTCGGTTTTGTACATTGTCTGGGTAGTGGGTGGGCGCGAAGGGACATATGACATCATAGCCAAGCTCCTCGGTGATGTGTAGTAATCTGCGGCCAGAGGTGGTGGTGGTCTCGCATGTCCAGTCGGTGTGTTTGGAGTTAAAGTCACCGAACATTATGACTGATGTACCTAGTGAAGTGAGTGTTTCGAAGTCTGCGCGGTGAGGGTGTGTACCTGATCTAATGTAGACTGAGGCGATGATTAAGGACTGGTGTCCTGTCATCGCCAGCCTACAGATGGTGGCTTCCATGTTTGTGAGCGCGGGAGTGGGTATAGGTGTGCAGTGTAGGTTGCGTCTATAGTAAATTGCGGTGCCGCCGCGCGCGTTGGCACCGTCGTTCCGGATTAATTTATACTTAGGGATCGACAGCCCCTTCATTTGAGTTGGTTTGAGCCAAGTCTCCTGAAGGAGCAGAAAGTCGGGTTCCCTATCTTGCAAAAATAATTTAATTTCGTTGAGGTTGGATTTTAAGCTGCGCGTATTAAATGACACAAGCGAAGCGCCTTTCGGCTTGGTACGCCCGGGGTTCAGTTGTGTGATTGTTATGTTAGTGTTTTGCGCGGTCATAATTTAAACAACAGTGGTGTTTGTTTGAGTTATCACCGCGTGTTTTGTGTATAGTGTTTTTGTTTGTGTTCGGAGTCTGGTTATTTTCCAGTGTTATAATGAAAAAAAAAAAATTAATCGAACGCGGCAACGAGTTCGGGGTGTTCGGCTATAGCTATAGCCTTTTCAAGTGGTGTTTTAGCTAGCCGGAGCTTCGCGGCGAGAGTGTGGATCTCGGCGATATTCACCCTCTTGAGCGAGGAGCGAATAAGCGCCATGTCCTCGGCCAGAGAAACGTCTTGGGCTGGCTTAGCTTGTGTTGTTGGTGTGGTGTGTTGTGGTGGGTGTGGTTTGGGGCGGGCCCTGGCTGGTCCCCAGGCTGTCGGGGGCGCCGGGCTGCGAGGGGCGGCCGCCTTGGGTAGCCCCGGGAAGTTTGTGGTGGTGTTATTAGGTGGTGGTGGTGGGTGTGTTTTTGTAGCCGTGGTTGGCTTTGTGTGAGTGTGAGTGTTGGGCCTGGGGCGTGGGGCCCGCGGGCAACCCCTGTAATTGGCCGGGTGGCCTTCTTGGCCACACAGCACGCATGCGGGTGCCCCGGGTGCGTCACGAGTGCGGGTGCACTCCTTAGTGAGGTGGGGTACGAGGCACTTGACGCACCTCGGGGCCGCCGAGCAGTTGGCTGCTGCGTGGCCATATAATTGGCACCTGTGGCATTGCCCAGGGGTGCCTCGCCGGTGTGGGGCCTCGACTTTGATATTGTCGAGGCCACAGACTGTGATGGGACCTTTAAAGATATCCCTAGCTGCCGGGACCGAGGTCAAAATGACAAGAGCCAACGGGTATTGCTTCCCAGTCCGGCTGTGCAACTTGTGCACTGCCTCGGCTGGGAAGCCTTTATCGGTTAAGTCGTTCAGAATGAGCTCGTTGGAGAGCTCGAAGGGGACTCCTCTGAGTACCGCGCGGACTTTGCGCTCCTCGGGGAGGGCGTATGTGTGGTAAGGGATTGAGTGTGTGGTTAGTAGCCTTGTGAGACTCCTAAATGTGTCGATTGTGGGTGTGGTGATTTTAATGGCGTGACCAGTGTTCGACGCCTGTGTGTAGTGTATATTCTGAGCTTTGCAAAGGTCCGCGACCTTTGCCCATTGCGCCTTATCGCGCAGGAAGACGGGCGGCGGCGGCTTTGCCTTGATAGGTGCGGCGGTGCACCTAGTGTGTTGTTTTGTGGTGTGTGTAGTGTGGGGTTGTGCGGTCGGTTGGGCGACCGTGAGAGGGGTGAGAGGGCTGAGAGGGACAGAGGGCGCCGTTGGAGACGCGGTGTCTGCGCGGCGCTTGGAGCGCCGCTTCTTCTTGCTCACCACAGTGGTGAACACGGAGTCGTCTGACGCCGACACAATGATCGAGTCAGAGTCGCAGGTCGAGACCGGGCTCGAGGCGGGGCGCTTGCCCGCGCTCGAGGGCCCGGGGAGGCAGGGGGTGTCGGGGCGGGGGGGTTCGGGGGAGGGGCTGGCGGGCGAGTCGCGCATGGGGCGCGCTCTCGCGACGAGCTCCCTGATGGCGGCCTCATCCAGGGTAAGGCCGAGGGCGGAGAATAGGGACAGTACTTGCTGTGTGATGTCCATGTTTAAGTTTAGTGTAGTGTGTCGAGTTGGTGTGTATGTGATGTGTGTATGTGAGTGCCCTGACTGTGGCGTGAAGCCGCAGGTCCTAACACCCTATACGACAGCGGTGGACTCCCCTGCCCGCGGCAGGGGGTCGGTTGAAGCTGTAAGAGATGTGTTCCGATATTCCTAGCGAATATGGGAACAACCGTCACCCTTGGGAAGGCCCAAGTGCAAATGGGATCGGGTCTTCCGGTTTCCGAGCTCAGGAGAGCTCGAGACGTACCGGGGCTACGCCGACCAGTTTCGTTAACACCGCTAGGTATCCACTGGTCCAATCTTGAGTCTCACGAATGAGTGCAGGCGCGTCGAGTCGACTCGAAGCAGGCAGCTGTGCGGCGGGGCGCACGGAGCAGGAGGCGGCGGTGCGACGTGGCGCACGGTCCGCGGTCGGAGCGAGAATGACGAGGTCAGCCAGAGGGTAACAAATTGTTTGTCTTTTATTCCCTTCATATTGGCTCGTGGTAACTATGAAAAGTTGTTATTTAGTAATGTGAACCGCATTCAGTTATTTCTTAGTAAGTGAACACCTTTCAAAAATATGTTGTTATTATATCTCTAATTTCTTTTTTCATAGTTAGGTTTTATATAAAATATTTTTATAATAAAATACGAAAATAAATATAGTATAAAAAAACCCGAGGAGCTCGATGGCGCTAGTGGTTAGCGCGTTCTTGGCTACGGTCGTTGAAGTTGAGCAACTTTCGCAGCGGTCGGTCATTGGATGGGTGACCAAAAATTTACTATCTCGACCTCCTCCGTGCTTCGGATGGCACGTTAAGCCGTTGGTCCCGGCTGCATCTGCATCTGCACCCACCAACCCGCACTGGCCCGCGTGGTAGGTCATGGCCCAATTTCCCTAATCCATCCATAGGGAAGGCCTGTGCTCCAGCAGTAGGGACATTAATAGGCTGATGATGATGATGATAAAAAACCTAACCTAGAGGGCCACCAGCAGAGGAGCTATGCCCAAGCTACCGGTGGTTAGGGCCGCAGAGAAAGAAACCGCCTGACGATGCGCGCTGTGTCCAGGAGTACTGCCTTTTGCATCTGCCACTTGACCCAATCATCTAGCGAGAGACTCTTTAGATGTTGGTCGAGACTCTTCGCTATGAGACCGTTCACACTAACGACTATAGGGACAATGATCGTCGAGTCCACATCCCACAAAGCGGTTACCTCGTGGGCCAAGTCCAGGTACTTGCTGAGCTTGTCCTTCTCGACCTTAAGATTCTCGTAATGCGGGATGGTGATATCGATGAGCACTATTATTATTATTACTTATCGTTATAATTACTTATTATTATTATATCAGAGTGAGGAGCTCGATGGCGCGGGTGGAAAGCGCGTTCGGCTGCGATCGTTGAAGTTAAAGCAACTTTCGCAGTAGTCGGTCATTGGATGGGTGACCTAAAATCTTCACCTCGAGTTCTTCCGTGCGTCGGAAGGCACGTTAAGCCGTTGGTCCCGGCTGCATCTGCAGTCGTTAGCACCCGCCAATCCGCACTGGGCCCGCGTGGTGGGTCATGGCCCAATCTCCCTATTCCATCCACTGGAACTCGAGATAGAAATTTTTGGTCACCCATCCAATGACCGACCACTGCGAAAGTTGCTTAACTACAACGATCGCAGCCGAACGCGCTAACCACCTACGCCATCGAGCTCCTACACGAATTATGAATGTTTTTAATACTTCAAAACGAAAACTACAATAATAATTAGCCTGACAAATCTTTCGCATTCCAAAGTTCCAAGTATCTCAATAGCGTGCAATCAAAATAATTTACAGTCTGCAACAAAAGCTCTCATACTTTGTCATCAAAACTGCTTTGGCACGCCCCGAAGTTTACGTGTAATGAATGACGTCTAATTAATTTTATGCGTCACAACTCTAAAGCGTTCTTCACTTGCTCACACTCACAAACACTTCTACTAGGTACTGTCAGCCAATTTTATTTCTGACCCACCATCACCTTTATATATTGTTAAATAGATTAAAAAAATCGATCCACAGAGTTCCACTGTATGAGTCAAACAATAATATTATTGCATCAATATACTCAACAATAACATATATCAACTTGGTAAAGTCCATTTAATACACACTGTCTGTTATCTGCATATCGCCAATGTTTGCAAAGTGCAATGCAAATTTTGAATAATGTATATTAATTCATTTATTTCATTTAATGTAATGTGTAAAACTATGTCATATAGTTTTGATTGGTTATTATAATTATTTAAAATTCAGTAATGATTATATCTTATTTATTGTTATTAACATTTTTGATTATTATTGTTTAAATTTAGTTCTAATAATTGACGAGTTGTGATACAACGATTTATTTTAAGATAAAATGGGACAATATGAAATTGTAATTTTTAATATAGGTTATTGTGCCTGAAATAAACATTTATTGTTATTATTATTTAGCTTAGTTTCTTACAATCATTGCAAAACAACGAGGTAGACTTCCTATGCAGAGTATGTATGGAGGCAGAAGAAACGCCGCAGTCATGTCATCATGGAATGCAGGAGTGTTGCCGAGCAACGGGCACGACTTCTCCAGTCGCCAGCATCGCTTCCGGTAGCTTGCAGCAGTCTGCTAAAGCTGCTTTCCTTCTGGACTAACCTAGGCTGGCTGGAGTAAACGGGAATGTTTCAAGACACGCACAATCGTAAAATAAAAAGGACTAAGTGCGGAAATCGCTCTAAAAAACTAACTAAGCAATTATGAGGTAGACTTTCGCTTAAATGTACGTATCCCTGAAAACAAACTCGTTATTTTTTGAACAATCTTAGTGTCACCGCACACGGGCCACCGACCACAACCCAAAACGCCGCCACCGGCAAATTTCTTGTAGTTTTCATACATTTTGTATGAACTCGCCACACATGGTACGCCGGTGGCCGCCACACGCTACAAATCGTCGTTGCTCGTTTCTTGTGGCCCGCACCGGCCACTTAATGCGCCATAAAAACTTGTTTGTTGACAAGTTTTCTTATGAAAAATACGTTTTAAGCGAATTATCGGACAAGTGGTTAATTTATTTCAAGCACTCTTCTACTATAATACACACACTCAAAGAATTAAATAAATAACCGTCTTATAATATCAAACCACAGATAAATTAAAACTCTATCTAAAATATACTTAAACAGCATTATAATTTTTATTTTTAAGCATGTAACTGCTTGATGTTTACATCTAAAGAAAATATAACTAGAAAAAAATTCCACGCGGACCAAGCAGCAGACGAGACTCGAACCCGCACCCTTCGCAATCCGGGCGAATGCACTAACCAATTATGCTACCGCGGCCCTGACGGCCGCGTCGAATTTCTTGTAGCCATTCTTCAGCTGCATGGCAGCGCCATTTATTCGAATTATAGATAACCCACAATGTCAAATGAATACTTTTACAAGTATTAAAGATTTGAAAGAAGAAATAGCAATTATAGTTATAATTTTTATTTTATATGCATGTAACTGCTTAATGTTAACAACTAAAGAAATCATAACTAGAAAAAGGTCCACGCGGACCAGACAGCAGACGGGACTCGAACCAGCACCCATCGCAATTCGGGCAAATGCACTAACCAATTATGCTACCGCGGCCCTGACGGCCGCGTCGAAATTCTGTCGAAATTCTAAATTAAATTCTTAAACAGCATTGGTGAATCATGGTAAAAACAACAGCACCGGCTTCCAAATGAAGATAACATAAAATAGATCTCTATTATTAAAAAATTAAATTTAATAAAAGTAAGTCATGTATGAATTTGTTCGATAGTACTCTTATATTAATTAATCAGATTTTTTGAGTAACTTCAAATTCTAGAGTCTCCTGTTTTCATAATTGCTTCGAATGCCTTTGTTTGTTTTTAATTGGAATCAAATTTCGTTTGCGATTTCAAATTGAAGATCTGTTTTTATTTTCTTTACTAAAACAAATATTATGGCATGAATAATTGTCTGATATTAAAACTTGTCTGATAAATTTAAAATCTGTTATTATTTTTTTAAGAAGAAGTCATTTTGTATTATTTATAAAGACCTTGAAAAGATTACTTGTTATATCTTTGTATTTCATGAAAGATAGGATAAAGGATAATACAATAAAAACTGTTTTCATCACATTTACTTAAACAAAAAATGCATTTATGGAGGTTGTGTTCATTGTTCGAAAGTTCAAAATTACGGGTTTTATAACGGAGCGTGCGGTAAAACATTTTACCGCACGCACCGCACTTATACATGTATCCGTGCGTATCTTTTACGTTTTCTTTTATTCCGGTCGAACATCCTTGGAATCGTTTTTAATCTATAACTTTATCTTACTTAAACATGGATAACTTACATTCGTCTATTCGTTTGTAATAACCAACATACCGCACTAATATCATAAAAAAAACTATTCTGTGTAACGTTTCCATGTCTAAACTACCAAATCGAGTTTAATGAATTCTAGTATAAAGCTGATTTGTAATTTGTAGAGTACCTAGCCTTGAATTACATTTAAAGAAAATTTTGTTGAAATACATAGCTCACCCCGGGTTTTATTTTAAACTATGCACTAGTTTAAACTAACGCAGCGCCGCATCATCCCCCTCTCGGGGGGTGATCGCTTCAGATGAAGCTTGTAAGGCCCTTCTGGCCATAAGCATGAATAAAGGGTGTTTTTTAGTCAGTAGGAGTCTGACATAACCTTACAGCCGGCTGTAGGGTATCCATGAGGATTTCTCACCCTCTCCCCCGCCTGGGAGGAAACAAAAAAAAAAAAAAAAACGGGTTTTAAGTTGGAACCGAAGCAGCGTACTTCACTATCCGAACGAAACTTGTACGTCGTACGTATGATATCGATTCGATTAATCGAATCGGTATCGAACATCCCTACTTCAAAGGCGTTGTACCACTGTAAGTTTCTACACTGTGATATTAGTAGGATAGACGAAGTCGCAGGCACCACCTTGTTTGCTGTGAATTGTCATAGAAAAGCAAATTCGTTTTTTCTACATTACACTTTCCTCGCAACGCATAGTCAGACAAACGACGATATGAAGGAGAATAAGAGAAAAAAAATCGCGCCAAACAAATACAATTCTGCAAAATGACTGTCAACAAATTAGATTATGGGCTCGAGCGGGCGTCGCCGTGAACTCGAACTAGTGTAATAACGTCAAAGCGAAGAGTAAAGGAATTTTGTGTCGTTTTTTTTCGCTCGGCGCGGCGCTTGTTATTCGCTTTTAAAATATAAACCGTGTAATGCTTAAATTTTTTAATAGCTTATGTTTGTTTCTGATAGGTATGAAGTTACAAGTCGGTCTATCGTATCAAACCAATTTTAGACTTGTCTCACGAATAGAAATTTTAGAGAAACAGACAGATGAAGGCTCATTGGATAGTGCTTTTAGTCTGCGATTGTAAATTTGCGAAGATCAGCAAATATTACAATGGCCGGTCGTAAGATGGGTGACCAATGAATTGCTATTTCGACTTTAATGCAGTTAGTTATTGATCTGTTTCTTGTGTATTTAAATATGTGGAAGGATGATTTCGTAAATTGAATTTCTGACCATAAATAATGAATTTTCGATTTTGTGAAAACCGCGGATAGTTGGATAATGGCGATGACATTTCTCAATCTTACTGAAAAAAATTGGATATTTGCGAAACCGCGAGTCTCCTCAGTAAGATTGCGAAAATAATCGTCAGCTTATTATAAATATTCCTCGGTTCACAAAAGGTTAGAGCTGTGAAAATTTTTGTCAACAACAAAATTGAGCAATACCATTACCATTGTCTAATTTACCCGCGTTTTCGAAAAGACCTATTAGTACAGTCAATCTGTAGGTTGAGGGTTGAAAAAAATACCTAAAGGGTAAGTCTTGTTTTTTCTGTTGCCAAATGACGTCAGTAAGCCACCTTGGCGATGGGCATGTTCAACTCGTAGGCGTTTTTTTAAAAACTCAAAAAAACCGTCAAAAATTTTTTGAAACGCATTTTTCTTATTTTGTATGCATTTTAGAAACTTTTTTTTTACCATAATTGTAGAGGGCGTTGAGTACTACAATATATGTCAGTGTTGCAATCTCGTAAAACAAAAAATGCGCATTGTAGGTGGCGCTGAAGTCTCAAAAAAGTGTTTTTTCACTTTTTCACCCTGAAAATATCATTTTAATGGAAAACTTTAAATGACAAAGTTGTTTCGTACATAATTACCAACAACTTTTGTATAAACAATTTTTTTGTATTACTTACCGTTTTCAAGTTATAAATTGCGCAGGTATGAAAAATCCAATAGAGCGGTTTTGGGCAGTTCAAGTACACATTTGCAGTGCACATTTCAATGTACGTTTTTACTATTTTTTTTTCAATCATGAAAAAAAATAAAAATAAAACTATTTTTTTTCATTTTTTTTTGTTTTTCAATCATGAAAAAGAAAAAAGAAAATAGTAAAACGTCCATTGAAATGTTCACTGCAAATATGTACGTGAACTGCCCAAAACCGCTCTATTGGATTTTTCATACCTGCGCAATTTATAACTTGAAAACGGTAATACAAAAAAATTGTTTATACAAAAGTTGTTGGTAATTATGTACGAAACAACTTTGCCATTTAAAGTTTTCCATTAAAATGATATTTTCAGGGTGAAAAAGTGAAAAAACACTTTTTTGAGACTTTAGCGCCACCTACAATGCGCATTTTTTGTTGTACGAGATTGCAACAATGACATATATTGTAGCACTCAACACCCTCTACAATTATGGTAAAAAAAAAGTTTCTAAAATGCATACAAAACAAGAAAAATGCGTTTCAAAAAATTTTTGACGGTTTTTTTTTGAGTTTTTCAAAAAACGCCTACGAGTTGAACATGCCCATCGCCAAGGTGGCTTACTGACGTCATTTGGCAACAGAAAAAACAAGACTTACCCTTTAGGTTTTTTTTTCACTGAAACGATATTTTTTTCGACAGATTGACTGTACTATATGTCTAATCTATTTATCAAATCATCCTATGACATTAAACATAGGTATTCTTACTTACTTGTTACTTATCGTGGGCCCCCCGTTTCCGCACATAGACTCTTGATTTGGTCTATTGTGCGTGCAGGGTTGTGGGACCAGCTAGCTCAGCCAACCCAGCTCCTTCTAGAAGCGCAGCCTCCTGGGACCACATAGGCTTCCTCGTACAGGCCCTGCTAGAATACCAGTGCTGTTATGGTGGGAATATTATCTTCCATGTTAACAACACTTGAGGCAGGGTCCTGATTGGCCATTCTTCTTTCTCCTGGGTGGTTCTCTGTTTTGTTTTTATTGATATTGTATTGCTCATTGTTTTTTTTTTCATATGTATTTGACGGTATGGCTCGTCGACCAGTTCAAAGTCGTTCAGCGCGCCTTGGAAAGGGTTATGCTCGGCGTTCCTAAGGATCGCATCAGAAATGATATTTCGTCGACGACCAGTACCTTTCCGATCAGCTTCATCCTTTGGCATTGCGTAGGGATGTAGCTTCGCACTGCATCTTCTATCGCATTTATCACGGGGAGTGTTCGGATTAATTCCAGCTGCTGCATTTCGCAATCGTACATCGCGATAAAACTATCATCCTCATCATCTTGATGCGTGGCTATTCACAACCGTGCATTTTTGTCAAAAAATTTTACCACGTACGACAAAACTGTGGAATATATTGAGGATGAACGCCCGTTTTTTCGCCACACTCGTGCATTCCAGGATTACATGAGCGCCCATTTCATCTGCTACCAGACATCCTCTGCACAGAAAGCTACCTGTAACACGTATCGTTAGTAAATACTTGTTAAGTAGGCAGTGCCCTGTTATTTTGCCCAGCATTACTCGAAGATCTATGCGGTTAAGTTTTAGTAAGTTCTGGGTTACTTTAGGGTTTAGATTAACGAAGAGACTAGGGAGCGGTCCCGAGGGGAGGACCCCCAAGCAGACCCACTCAGACACCGAGGAGTTAGGAGATGACGCCGGGCATACGCCAGAGCGTTAGTGCCCTAAAAAATAACGCAGGTGTAGGGAGTACCTGTCGCTTGGACGGCAGTCAATGGAGTAGTGCGGAAAACCGCAATGAAGATGGGTCCGGATGCTGGCAGAGTGATGGCTTGTGAATTTTCGAAGACATGGCCTGGCTGTTACTTCGATTCCACGACTCATCGCTGAGGACGAAACACCGTGGGGTTTTAGTCGGTAGGCCCGTGCCTGCCGACAAGGGGAAATTTTGATTTCGTCTGGTCGGTAGGCAGCGAAGAGTCCGACATAATCCGCTCATTTTCTAGTGTCTAGAAAGAAAAAGTCTAGTGAGCTGGAATGCGTCACGCATTTCCCCACGCAAAAAAAGGGTTTAGATTAACGAAAGTCTTTAATAGGTTTAATAAAAGCCTGCACCTCAGTAGTGGGGGCATTAATAAGCTCATTTCATGCAATTAAAATACAGACTGTACAGTGAGCAAACACATCAAAGTACAAAATTAATATGCTTTTAAAATAGTTAAACTCTTACACCGCATAGGTACCTACTGTAGAAAACTTTGAACTGAAAAGAACTAGAAAGAAACTAAAGCTAGAATAATTTAGATCACCCTGATGTCGCAAAGAGAGTCGCCAAGTAGTAAAAGGGTGCACAACAAAGTTTTATATTAAAGTTTAAATGTCTATAGATTCGAATTCGCTGAATAAATGATCGCCCGTGCTAGACAGGGGGCATGGCCCAAAATAGCAAACTTTTTTGCGTAGGTTCATGAACTCAGATAAATAAATAAATAAATATTTCCAACACTCACACCAATTAGCCTAGCTCCAAAGTAAGCACTGTAAGGCTTGTGTTATGGGATACAAGGGTATATTAAATTAGGTATTAAAAAAAATCAAAATTCAATATCTTTTATTCAGTCTAGGCTGTTACATATATAGTATATTTATATAGTAATACATATTAAACATCCATGATTGGAGTACAAATGCTCGCATTCATCACACAAACGTCTGTCCCTGCCGGGATTCGAACCCGGGACCTCTCGAGTTGGCGACATCTTGAAACCCGGCGTACAAACCACTCGGCCTCGGAGGTCGTTAAAAGCAAAACGTTCTCATTCATTGACTAGACTCGAAGTCTAGGAAACTACCCCATCTATAAAGATGATATTTAACACGGTGTTAAATTATGAATAGGAGAAGTATACTAACAAAGGATAAGTAACCTACCCCCTGAAGAAAGGGGATGAAAGGTACAAGGAAAGTTGAAAGTTTGTCTAGTCGTAAGTTTAAAAGTTGTTATTAAGGAATATTTTACAATTACACATTCAGTCTAGCAGACTAAAAGAATTAGTCAAAGAATTAGTCTAGCTATTCAAAAGGGGGAACGCTGCCAGTATCTTTGGAACCTTACCTAAAGGGACTCCTTTTAATAATGTATTTTAGTTACTATATATTTTAAGGTTTTTTAGTTTTAGTTAATTATGTATTATATTTTTTGAGTTTCTTAGTTTAAGGTTAATTATGAATTATGTGTTGACAATACTATAATTAAATTTAAAAGCTGTATATAAAGTCTAGCAGACTGAATGAAGAAAAAGAGTAATAAAAAACCCTATACTTATAACTTGCAAATCAAAGCCACTCTTAACCACTTAAGTTCGTAATAAGCGAGATTTTGACTAAATTAATAGAGCCCCGGCTTGAAAAGCCGACAAGTGACGGGTGGCCAATGCGTCGGGATCGAATGAAAACGCGTAGAATAATACTCGTAGCAGACATACATATTAGCTCGAAAATGGATCGTCACTGTATCGACTCCAGCCGTTTAGTATGAAACTCTCTATACTACTACGTACACTAATTGGAACCGTATTATAATAACATTGCCTGGGACCGAGGTGAGGTGATTACGGTATGATTTTATAGTGTGTTACATTAAGGAGTTCCCTTAGATTAAAACAAAAAGGGTAGATACGGTATGCTCATACTTGCATCAAACAAAAACTGATCCCACTGCAGCGCGAACGGGACGGCGAGATCCGCGTCACTGCATTACCGACCCGAACGAAACAGCACGTTAAGTTTCAACGACAGCGCGAACGAGACGGCGAGATCCGCGTCACTGCACTACCGACCAATCACGGGACCAGTACTCGACGTCACTACCGAATAAGATTCCAAACAAACAGCAATTTTTATGAAAATATACATTATAGAGTACTTACGAATGAAAAGTGATGCCGTGGGTTTTATTTTTAGTTCTTGAGCAATTTGAGCACTTTTTAAAAACTTAGGCATTGTTTTATCATATAAACACAAAATATTAGCAATATTTCTTTTTGGCGTTCACATGTACGTCGTTTGCATGTCAAGTTGTGACTAAAGCGATTAGGGTTGTGGACCCCAATTTATGCGGATCACTTTTGTGAGACTAGTGCCGTATCTACCCTTTTTGTTTGAATCTAAGGTTACAGTAGGGAGTTCCATACAAAAAAAATCTGAACGGCTCGAGTCGACCACCCCTCCGAGTTGATACTTCTTCTTCTTCTACAACCTTAGGCCGTATACAGAAAAAAAGCCGAAAGACGATCGGCGCTTATCGGCGCCGATCCTTATTACATAAAGGAAGCCGTTCAAAGCAGAGCAAGCAAAATGTCGGAAACATCGGACGATGATTTGGTTTTGTTAGAAAATGTGTATTTAAAAATGCGAAAAAAAGCTATACATCCTATAAATAGAGAAAGGAAACGTTTCGGAAAATACCACCATTTAGTTGTTAAAAAAAATGAAATTTGATGATCAAAGATTTTATACATATATAAGAATGACTCAAGAAACATTTTATTACATTTTGGATTTAGTGAAATACCGTATGATGAAAAATTGGTTCAATTGGCATAAACAACCAATCCTTCCAGAAGAAAGACTTGTGGTCACCATTCGGTAAGTACGAAACAAATAATTTTAGCGCTTAGTTAATAAAAGATAAAGTTATTAGATTTATAAAAAGATTATTGCTTAGATTGATTTAATCTAAAGATAATAATTCAAATACAAATTATTTATTATTCGGACCAGAGCGTGTTGGCGCTTATCGGCGCTGATCGGCACTGATCGGCGTTGATCGGCTTTCTTTCTGTATACGGCCTTAAACCTCATGCTACATTGGGAGCGAAGCGAGTAGAACATCCTTTCCTTGTTCATATTCAAGTAAACCTTAGGTCCTGCCGGAATATCAGCGCGGCAGCGGCCTTGGTGTCGTGGCATTGTGCTGAGGTAGGGACCTAGTTGACATTATTCTGTGTTTTTATTTATGCTTTTATTTCTATTTGTCAATGTTATTGATTAAGTCGTTAAAAAAACTGTTTTCTCGCGGTCGCAGATATGTGACTGATGCAAAAAATAGATAAAAACAATCCTTGATGCGGATTTTATATCATGTTAAAATTTCAACTCAATCGGTGCAGAAATTTTTGAGTTTTTGAAGCGTACACAAACCAACATAACATTTATATATATATATATATATATATATATATATATATATATATATATATATATATATATATATATATTATCATATCTATGTATATATGTTTTGTAAATTCTAGGTTAAGTTCGTCTGAGTAATACAGGAAACTTATGTTATTACTAAATGTTTTTTGTTTTTACACTTAACATCAGGTATGTTAAGTGACGGTGAAGTCCAGACGTGAACATAGCTGGTACAGCAGTTCTACCTGCCACACCAGCCATCCTCACCCAGGATCCCAGGTTGTAAGAAGGAGGGAACATGTAGGCAGAGCATTCCATTTACAGATAGTGCGACAAAGAAATAAGTCACCAAATTCTTTTGTATGCGTTGGAATTGTGGCCACAGTTAGACGGTGACAACGAAGGCCAGCGCGCGTGGTCCTCTAAAGCAAAGGGGAAGGTGGAATAAGAGAATATGGATAGGGGATTGATATTTCTGGTACCACCGGCCACTTAATACGCCGATACAAAACGCCGCCACACGTCACTCCCGCGATTCCCCACCCCTCTCTCCCTTACCTTAGTCGGCCGCTGTCGCGCGCTTCAGCAAATTCTGTAGCCGCTTCCAGCTTCTCGTGGCGGCGTTTGTGGCTGTGGCGTGTGGCCCGTGTGCGGCGACACTAAAGTGCGACAAACCTATCGAAAGTTCGACGACTTCCACCGCGATTCAACCTTTTCTTGTTTGAAGTCACTTTTAAAGTCTATTTGAAATCGTGTGGGCTAAACGAGCAAATAAAGTTTCGCTTATTTACTTGAAATGAGCTTTTTAATTTATTTTGTACGATATCAAGTTACGTCTGACGGTTGAAAACGGCTTTTCAGAGCCGGCGCACGGTAAAATAGGCGAGGTTTTTTGCTGCAAATTTCTTAATGTCTGAAAAGGTGTTCTATTTTGGTATAGAACCTATCTTTAAAGTTTATAAAACTTGCAACTAATTAGTAGTTTAAAACTAAAGTTTTAAATAGTAGTATAATGTGAAAACTAAAGTTTCTGAATTCTTTAAAAAAATTAAGATTCTGATTTCTCAGATAGTTTAATCTAAAATTAACAAAATATAATCATGACCCATCAGTGAACGCAAATGTATGATCAGCAGTTTTCGGAACAAAACTCCACTCACACTTAACATCAGGTGGGGTTGGATAATTAACTGCTTCATGCTTAATGAATTGGTGAAGTTTTATGAAACAATACAGCAATTAATAAAGAAAAGTTTTTCTTCGGCTGGTTACCGAACCCGGGCCACCCGCGTAGCATGAGTGCGTTTTCTAAGTTACAGGATATGTCTGTGCTTTCACATGCGTATCGTGACAGAAGGCGTTTTGATCGATCCACTCTCTTTAATTGTAAAGATTGATTAAGGGAATGTCCTGTATATCGACGATAAGCACCGAGCTTCAGGTCTTGTTTTATAGTACGTGACAGAGACCTAGCGGGAATCTTCATTTCTAGCAATTCTTCCTAATGGGGTTTCGGCGACTTTGACTTTAACAGCCTTTATAGTTCCAACAGCACGCGGCCGCCCTGATTTGTTCTGGTCTTCGACAGACGAAGTGTTGTTGTATCTGTTAATAGTTCGATATACGAAGATACGGCTGACACCATGCTTTTGAAGTATCTGGAATATGACTGACGGCTTCATACCCACTTTGTGCAAGGCGATCACTGCAAACCTATTTTCTTTAACACCCCATTCCATATTGTAATTTGATAATGATCACGAAAAATATGTGAAACGGCGCAAAATCGAAAGAAGTCTTGAATCTATGTATATTTATGATTAAAAATAGATGTATGTATGAGTGTTTCTATATGTGTCTATTTGTTTTATACACTTGTTTTGTACAAAGATTGTCTCGCATATTATTGCTGTTAAGTACACCACCGTCTTTCCAGCTTCTTTACCCTACGACAACGGCTAACTAGAGCCGAGGTCCGAGTCTCAGAGACGCCCTCTAGTTGAGCCGACTCCAGACGGAGAGAAGACTCCCTCTGTAGGGAGATGCCCTCCACCTGGATACTTCGAGAGGTACTCGCCAATCTCGGCTAGAGGTCCCTTTAGGAGCTCGCCGTCCCCAACCCGGTGACGCTGTAAAGGTCATCTGCGACTAGACATCTTGTTATCTCCATCCCAAGGTTTTCTGGGAGAGATCACTCTTTTTTTTTTTTTTTTTTTTTTATAGTTAGGTCCGACAAATGACTCCACCCCACCTGATGTTAAGTGAAGGTGAAGTCCAGACGCGAAGATAGCTGATACAGCAGTTCTACCTGCCACACCAGCCATCCTCACCCTGCCGGCCTGCATGTTGCTTCTTCACGCCTCTTTTAAAGGATCCCAGGTTGTAAGAGGGAGGGAACACGTGAGCGGGCAGAGCATTCCATTTACGGATAGTGCGACAAAGAAATTAGTCACCAAATTTCTTTGTACGCGTTGGAATTGTGGCCACAGTAAAACGGTGACAACGTAGGCCAGCGCGCGTGGTCCTCTGAAGGAAAGGGGAAGGTGGGATAAGAGAGAATAACTCCTCAGAACACTCGCCGTGGTACAAACGATAGAACGCGCTTAGTGACGCCACGTCACGGCGTAATTGAAGAGGCTCAAGGTGTTTAGTCACCTCCTCATCGCCTATGATGCGGATCGCGCGCCGCTGTAACCTATCCAAAGCATCGAGCAAGTACTTGGCGGAGCCATCCCAGAGGTGCGAGCAATATTCCACGCAGGACCGCACTTGCGTTTTGTACAACAAGCACAGTTGATCGGGCGTGAAGAAACGCCGCACCTTGTTCAGGACTCCGAGTTTGCGTGAAGCTGTTTTGATCACGGTTTCGATGTAGTCCTTTGGATTCAGGTCTGAGCGAACTTCTATACCGAGCATGGAAATGTTGCTCTGCAGCGGTAGTGTTGTGCCCTGAAGAGATGGAAGGGGAAGGAATGGCGATGTTTTTGCCGTGAAAGCGCAAGCCTGAGTTTTCTTGGCATTGAACCCAACCAAGTTCCTGGTACCCCATTCGGAAATGTGTTCCAAAGCCTGATTGAGTTCAATGACAAGATTTTCCCGTTTCTCCCTGGTTACTGCATGCCCAGCCGCTGCTTGTCCGAGATACCCCGCATGCACTGTACTATCGTCTGCATAGCAATGAATATTCCCAAGAGGAATTAAGTCATTGATATGCAGCAGAAAGAGAGTGGGGGATAGGACGGAGCCCTGGGGAACGCCGGCATTCACTGACATGAACCGCGAACTGCTACCATCCGTAAGAACACGAATTCTACGCTCATGCAGGAAGTCAGCTTGTAGCAATTAAATTTAATAACGTTAAAAACTTAGCAATATAATTCTTAAATATTAAGTCGTAGAAATATTATTATTTATTCAGCGCCATCTATCATCATGCATATAAATTATTCAATATCGAAATCCACTTTGAAAAGCAAAGGACAAGTACAATATATGTGTGTACCTAGTAGTTGCATTTGGAATGTAAGTTAGAGGGAGCTAGTGTGTAATTTTTTAATGAGATGCGGAAATGGATGTGACGTCACATTAATGTTCTGGAAACATTGAAAGGCGGAGTCAGCAAAACCGGTCCGTGTGCTTCCTCATACCAAATATGGTGATATGAGAGAAATTTGCAATGACGCTGTCACGTGTTGTAGTAGCCTATAAATAGCAGTGCACAAACAGATTCGCTCTCTTTTGGCTGATAGAACCTTGAAGACCATACTTAGAAAATAGCATTAAGACTAGCAGTGGTAGTCAGTGCATTATATACTTGATATTTCTCCCCGGATTAACGGGTAAGTTCAATACATTTGATTCGTTAGGCTGTAGGTCCAGTTAGTTTTTTTATTGAATTATAGAAATATGTGTAATTGGTTCTAGGTCCATTAATTTGGCTAATTAATAACAGTAATAATCACAATTACTTGATCCTGATTGGAATCTCCTTGGAAAAATATATATATGAGCCTGTGAAGCTTTCTTGAGCAAAAAAGTGACGTGTTCACGTGATGACAGCAAGTCCTGCTTCATCCCTGAGGACATTTGAGTGATCCTGATGCTCCCATGATCTTGCCAAGCTAAGTAAAACTTATAACTTCTTGATATTTAACCAGTGCATACTCCGGAGAACAATTTCTGTTTAACGTGATAAAGGATTTCTATTGGTAAACTGTAAAGCCATTATAAGTACATAACAAATTTTTATTGTTAAATTTTTAAAACTTAGTATTTTATAACTTGTTTAATAATTTGTTTATATAAGAAACTTAAATTGAGTATTACTGTATTAGCACATGATCTTGAATGTTTGAATAGCTTTAAATCAAAAGAAAAATCTTTGAAGAAATATAACTATGTATTTTTAACTTGAATGTGACTAGTATTAAGTTTTAACCATGATGAGATAAGATCTGAATCTTTTTAACAATATAATATCTTGTTCACTGCGGTTTTAGACATTTTCATTTATCTCCCTCAAATCACAGTATCACGGCGCCCTGATTTTAAATTAAATAAGTTTCGAGTCTCATGTAAGCCCTGAAATAGTCGGTGGTAACTAAAATTGTTACAAAATGGCGCCCAACGTGGGGCCGAGCAATAAAATACTGTATTTGAGGGAAATACTGGTGTGCTGATATGATGATAAAAAGGTTGGCGGAAAAATAAATGCTTAAATCCCCAATCAATCTGAACGGCACACTAGAATTTAACATCTAATCAAAAAAAAAATTATTAACTTAAAAATCTTTAATATTCAGAATTTGTATTAATGTGTTAAAATGATGATAAAAAAGGTAGGTGGAAACATAGATGCTTAAATCCCCAACCAGTCTGAAAAACACACTAGCATTAATTAACTTAGCACATTAGAATTAATCAACTTATACTACAATAACACTTTCGTATTGATTGGATGCGTAAAAAAATTGACCTTGAACAGTGAACAAGATAGTCTTTAAGAATTGAAACTTGTAATAATAAAAGTACCCTCCTTCAAAAAAAAAAATTTTATAAATTCCTTTGTATTTAACTTTCTTAGATTAAATAACTTGAATAAGTAGCTTGATTTAAAAACTTGATTAAACGTAATTTAATAATTAACTTAATAATTAACTTAGTAACAGAAATAACTGACTTTAACTTGAAAAAATCTGAGAAAATGCTCTCTATACAAAAATATGTAAACTACTTAAGAAAGGATGAAATCATATATGAATTGGATATTCTTGGCATTTCCACAGCTCCTGACACATCGGTGGATGCACTGAGAAAGCAGCTTCGCCAAATTTTTAAGCTGAAGAGACGTGGCAGCATCAAGTGTGCTCCAGTGATCACACCACTCCCGGCAAGCGAGCTCAAGGCATGTACGCCGAAAATTGCTGAGCTCGAGGATCTGCTGTCATCAGGTGACCTCGGAAAGGACAGTAATCTCCACTTACGTGTGTCAGTTAGGGCTAATTATCTAATCGATAGACTTGCTCGATTGGAGGTTGACAATGCTTCTCTTGTGGATTTGCGCCACAGGCTCATACGTATCTTAGCTCAGGTAGAACAGGAAGATGAAAGTAGTTCAGACGAATTAAGTGATAAGGAAGGTACTCCCAAGTGTAGTAAAACCGGCATGAAGGATGTGAGGGAACAAGAGACGGATGAATATGTGTTGCCTATCTCGAAAGCAATGATGAATGAAAAGAATGGAAGTGAGGAATTAATCGTCATTAAAGAAAAACCAATTAACTTAAATTCACTCAATTTAAAATATAATGGTTCGGGTTGCGTTAGAAGTTTTATTGAGAGGTTAGAGGAACTTAGACAGGCCCGCGAGATTCCGCAATCTCGTATGCTGACAGCATTTTCCGATCTCTTAGAAGATTCTGCATTGGCGTGGTTTAGAAGTAACAAAGCAAACTTTAACTCATATTCTGATCTATTGTTACACTTAAGAGAGGATTTTGATATTCCGGATTTAGATTATCGACTTAAAAACGAAATTAGACAACGCACACAAGCTAGACAAGAGTCAATTGTGAGCTATATCTCCACGATGCAAGGAATGTTTGCGAGATTGTCTATTCCCATGTCATTAGAAGAACAGCTAGAAATTTTAATGCATAATATTCGTCCGGAATATATGAAAGAGTTGGCTCTTCATAACGTTGATTCTATTCTCACGTTAAAACAATTAGGAAAGCGCTTGGAATTGGCTCAAGTCCGTGCAGAGAAATTTACGGAACCCAATTTGAATAAATTATTTATTTCAAATGACCTTCAGTCACGAAGAATAAAAAATAATTTCAAACCAACCCGTCAGATCTCAACCGTAACTTTACCTCAAAATGTCTCAAATGATAGGAGGTGTATGAGATGTCAGAGTCGAGAGCATTTCACTAGAGAGTGTGTAAATTCGAGAGAAATTCTTTGTTTTAAGTGTGGTAAAAAGGGCGTAAGACGACCTGAGTGCCCACAATGTAATCCAAGTAATAATTCAAAAAACTAAAAAGTGGGAACTTCACATTTAATTACGGTAAAAAAAGGTCACACATTAACTTAAATAACCGTGAAGTTCTCTTCCATAAGAAAAAGTTTGACAATAGACCTTATTTGCAATTTAAAATATTAAATGTAGATGCGTTAGGACTTGCTGACTCTGGTGCGTCATGCTCGATACTCGGCAAAAACTCGCACCTCATCTTTCTGAATTTAGGCTTTAAACTTAACATTTTAGATAAAGAGCGTATTGTAAAAACCGCTAATAGCACTGAATTGCATTGCGTAGGGTACATGTCTCTGCCCATTGAATATAACTCAATACTTAAGGTAATTACATTTTATGTTGTTCCGGAAATTACTACACCAATCATATTAGGTATTGATTTTTGGCACCATTTTGGTTTGACAAAAAACTTGATGTCATCCAACTTTAGTAATATCACTTTAAACTCAGAAAATCCTATTAACTCAATATCATTAAAAAACGGGTTAGAAGATTACAATAACTTAACGACGGCGCAAAAGCGAATAATTAATAAAATAATTGATAAATTTGACTTAATTAACACAGAAAAGGTTGGTCTTGGTAGAACTTCATTGGAACACCATAAAATAGATACTGGTAACCATAGTCCGATTAAACAGCGTTATTATCCCTTATCACCTATCAAGCAACTAGCACTCGAGAAGGAATTAGATAAAATGTTAGCCCTGGGGGTAGTTTCTCCTTCCCAATCGGCTTGGAATTCTCCAGTAGTAATGGTAGAAAAACCCAATGGTGAAACCAGATTATGCCTAGACTCTCGAAAACTTAACTACGTCACAAAACCAGACGCTTATCCCTTGCCTTATATTAACCAAATATTAGATCATCTTAACAACGCTAAATATTTAACCTCAATTGACCTTAGTGCCGCATATTGGCAGATTCCTTATGACTCTGCAGCATCTGCTGAAAAGACAGCTTTCACAGTTCCTCGTAGAGGCTTATTTCAATTTAATGTGATGTGTTTTGGGTTAGTAGGGGCGTCAGCAACCATGCAACGCTTAATGGATAAATTATTTGGCCCAGAATTCGATAATAAGGTATTTGCTTTTCAAGATGATATAATTTGCATTAGTAACACTTTCTCAGAACATATTGAGCTCCTAGAGAAAATATATCAGCGCCTGAAAGAAGCAGGCCTGACAATAAATAAAAAAAAATCACAGTTTTGTCGCAAAGAGCTCAAATATTTAGGGTATTACATTGATAAACATGGTTTAAGAACGGACCCTGGTAAAGTAGATATTATCCTTAACTATCCTACACCCTCGAA
Source organism: Chilo suppressalis (assembly GCA_902850365.2). Taxonomy (NCBI): domain Eukaryota; kingdom Metazoa; phylum Arthropoda; class Insecta; order Lepidoptera; family Crambidae; genus Chilo; species Chilo suppressalis. The sequence goes on along the minus strand of OU963912.1, from coordinate 3,506,773 downwards.
CCCCAAGGAGGTAAAAAGATTCCTTGGAATGGCAGGTTGGTACAGAAGATTTGTGAATAATTTCTCTGAAATCAGCAAACCGTTATGTAAACTCACCCGTAAGAATGTGGATTTTGAATGGAACTCTGAGGCACAGAAATCCTTTAATTTGCTTAAAACTGCCCTTGTTTCTGCCCCTATTTTAAAAATGCCAGATTATTCGCGCCCTTTCCGTATTTTGACTGACGCATCTGCATACTCAGCGGCGGCCGTTCTCACCCAGTCTTATGACGGAATGGAACACCCTATTGCCTACTGTAGCCGCTCACTTAATAAAAATGAAGTTAATTATAGTACAACAGAGAGAGAATTATTAGCTGTTATTTATGCATTAGAACAATTTAGACAATATGTTGAAGGTCAGGAATGTACCATAGTCACAGACCATGCTTCACTGTTGTGGTTTTATAAATTAAAAAACCCCACAGGTCGTTTAGCACGATGGAGCATGCGTCTTAGTCAATTTAACTTTAAAATAGAACACCGGAAGGGTCGGGATCATATCCTCCCGGATACTTTGTCACGTATTAAATTAGATTCAATAGAAATAGATTTATCAAAAGATAGTTGGTACTCTTATATGTTAAACGCAGTAAAGAATAACCCACGTAAATTTCCTAATTTCATGGAAAAAGATGGAAACTTATATAGATATTCGAAAAATAAATATGATCTTACTAGCGAATTTGATTGGAAACTGGTAGTTCCTGAAGAAAATAGATCGGCAATTCTTAGGAAATATCACGATGACCCTACTAGTGCACATTTAGGTGTCATGAAGACACATAGGAGGATCGCCTTACATTATTACTGGCCCCACCTATACGAATGTGTGAAAAAGTATGTGAGTGAATGTGAGACGTGTAAGCAATACAAACCTGTGAACACGGCACGTCCCGGTCTTATGGGAAGTCCTAAGAAAGTGACCAAGCCATTTGAAGCCATTAGTTGTGATCTATTGGGACCCTTTCCAAACTCAAGGAATAGAAATACTTATTTAATAGTTGTTTCAGATTACTTTAGTAAATATGTCATGTTGCACCCTATACGGTCAGCAACAGGCATGGCTGTAGCAAACTTTATAGAAAAATATGTATTTTTAGTCCATGGCGTTTGTAAAACCATCTTTATAGATAACGGTCCACAATATGTTAGCTCCCATTTTAGACAGCTGTTAACTAAATATAATGTACCAAACATATATTACAATCCTAAGTATCATCCCCAAACGAACCAAGCTGAGCGGGCAAATAGAAACATAGTTCATGCGATAGCCTGTTATGTAAAATCCGAACATAGAAGGTGGGATGAACACTTAATAGAATTGCAATGTGCTTTAAACACGGCTGTGAATGAAGCAACTAAATTTTCACCCTATTTCCTAGTCCATGGTAGAGAGTATATAATAGATGGTAATTTATATTTAAATTCCTTCCCTCCATGTCCGTTAGATCAAATTACCTCAGACAGTACATTGGAGTATGGGAAAAAGTTGCTTGAACTTAATAATATCTTCCAAAAGGTGAGGAAATATTTGATTGTTGCCCACCAACGGAACGAAAAACAATATAACCTCAGAAAAAGACACATTGAATTAAGAGTTGGCCAGATAGTGTATAAACGTACTCATTATTTATCCAATAAGGCAAAGAATTTTTCTTCCAAATTAGCACCAAAATTTATTAAATGTGTAGTGACGGCTAAATTATCACCTTTAGTTTATACTTTAACCGATTTAAATGGTAAATGTTTAGGTAATTATCATATTAAAGATATACTAAAATATTCTGAACAACAGAACTAACAAATCTTTGAATTCCACATAGGATGCTTATTTTAGTCACTTTCAGTATTAAACGGTTGGTTAAGAAGAGTTATGGTATAGGAAGAGTGCATATGGAAATCTGTGGGCTAAGGTTCGAAACCTGCCTGAAAATTAAATTGTTTTTCTCTTTTAACTAAATAAATATTTATTTACAACCTTTTTTAACCTATATGGTCACTTTTAAAAAAAAAAATGCTTAAATGAAATTTCGAGGAATTTTAATATTTTAACACAAAAAAAATATTTTTTGATAAAATTATTTTCGTCAAGTTGTGTTTACTGATATGCATATGAGTATGAGAGTAGTATGAAATGCGTGACGTATGAAAAGTTTTTTTTTTTTCCAAAATAAGCACGTGCAATTTATTTTAATACTTAATAGAAAAATAGATCTTGATGTAAGAAAGGCATAAGCATTAGGAAGTGGACATATACTTTAGACTTGATAATTAAAGATAGGAAGATTGTTGGAAAATAATCTTAATCTTTTGAGTTAGAAAACATACAAACTTCTTTAATCTTGAGTTGTTTTCTTAACTACCTTAAGTTCATAAGATGAAAAAAAAGGCCATGTTATACCACTGGATATTAGATCCAAGAAAGGTATTTACATGAAACTAAAAAAAAAAAAATCATTAAACAGCAAATATTTAATTGTTGCTATTGACTTAGAGTTTAGAACATTACGTGGAGTAAATTAAATGGATACTCACGTATATAAGTTTAAATTTTTTATCTTGGCTGATACTTAGTATTGTTGATTTGTCTGTAAGTCAGTTGCAGGTTAATTAATTAAAAAAAAATTTTTTTTGGGAAAAATTTTTTGAGATAAGGGGGATGTTGTGTAGCAATTAAATTTAATAACGTTAAAAACTTAGCAATATAATTCTTAAATATTAAGTCGTAGAAATATTATTATTTATTCAGCGCCATCTATCATCATGCATATAAATTATTCAATATCGAAATCCACTTTGAAAAGCAAAGGACAAGTACAATATATGTGTGTACCTAGTAGTTGCATTTGGAATGTAAGTTAGAGGGAGCTAGTGTGTAATTTTTTAATGAGATGCGGAAATGGATGTGACGTCACATTAATGTTCTGGAAACATTGAAAGGCGGAGTCAGCAAAACCGGTCCGTGTGCTTCCTCATACCAAATATGGTGATATGAGAGAAATTTGCAATGACGCTGTCACGTGTTGTAGTAGCCTATAAATAGCAGTGCACAAACAGATTCGCTCTCTTTTGGCTGATAGAACCTTGAAGACCATACTTAGAAAATAGCATTAAGACTAGCAGTGGTAGTCAGTGCATTATATACTTGATATTTCTCCCCGGATTAACGGGTAAGTTCAATACATTTGATTCGTTAGGCTGTAGGTCCAGTTAGTTTTTTTATTGAATTATAGAAATATGTGTAATTGGTTCTAGGTCCATTAATTTGGCTAATTAATAACAGTAATAATCACAATTACTTGATCCTGATTGGAATCTCCTTGGAAAAATATATATATGAGCCTGTGAAGCTTTCTTGAGCAAAAAAGTGACGTGTTCACGTGATGACAGCAAGTCCTGCTTCATCCCTGAGGACATTTGAGTGATCCTGATGCTCCCATGATCTTGCCAAGCTAAGTAAAACTTATAACTTCTTGATATTTAACCAGTGCATACTCCGGAGAACAATTTCTGTTTAACGTGATAAAGGATTTCTATTGGTAAACTGTAAAGCCATTATAAGTACATAACAAATTTTTATTGTTAAATTTTTAAAACTTAGTATTTTATAACTTGTTTAATAATTTGTTTATATAAGAAACTTAAATTGAGTATTACTGTATTAGCACATGATCTTGAATGTTTGAATAGCTTTAAATCAAAAGAAAAATCTTTGAAGAAATATAACTATGTATTTTTAACTTGAATGTGACTAGTATTAAGTTTTAACCATGATGAGATAAGATCTGAATCTTTTTAACAATATAATATCTTGTTCACTGCGGTTTTAGACATTTTCATTTATCTCCCTCAAATCACAGTATCACGGCGCCCTGA